>OY288254.1:41440762-42799248 GCA_958450325.1 Agrostemma githago | reverse complement strand
AAAGGGAAATAGGGAAGAACATTAAAACTCGGATGTAGTATTTCTTTAGTTTCCAAGAAGTCCCTTTTTTTCCCTTATATATTATTTTAATTACAATTTGCTTTCGTTAATTTGAGCTTTGTTTGATTTCAACCAGTATATACCCTGCCCAATCTGCGAAACATTAGATTTTGTTTTTGAGTCTATTATTCA
The DNA here is from genome assembly GCA_958450325.1 of Agrostemma githago. Classification (NCBI taxonomy): domain Eukaryota; kingdom Viridiplantae; phylum Streptophyta; class Magnoliopsida; order Caryophyllales; family Caryophyllaceae; genus Agrostemma; species Agrostemma githago. The sequence continues at coordinate 42,799,056 of OY288254.1, read as the reverse complement.
AAATTGACAAACTGTTAAATTTTCATGACAACCTTGTATTTTGATTTGAGAAAATAAATAAATGAAAACCTCAAAACTAATTTAAGAGAATGGACTAATGTCATATAATGTACGGAGTATATTTTAATAAAAATAAATTTTCTTGGAATCACACGGTACCATTTACTTTTTCTACTTTGCTCTTGATACCTCTCGTTTTCAGCAAACAAACTTCACCGTAAGGGTTGTGTACAAGTTCAGTAAATGATTTTCCCCCTCCAAATCAATCACTTTTACGAAAACTATGATTTGAAAAAAGAATTGCCGCTTTTGGAACTCGTGACAAGAGAATCAAACACTCCCAACCACTAGTTCAGAATCAACTTTTATTTTTTCAAAAGTTCTCGTAAAGATGTTTGAGTTAAAAAACAATCATCATTTTTGAACTTGTTAACACGAGCTGGCACAAAAAATAGGGTATCTGGGGCAAAGAGGCAAATCTCAGGAGTGCAATGTGAATTGTCCGTATTTTTTTCACTACAAAACTAATGACATCATTTTCAAATTTTCTGAAATATTTTAATGAAAGGATTTTCTTGTTATGACGCTAATAATTGCTTTATCTTTGCTCTTTAGTTGCATTTACCATTTGTTTACACAGTTTAAGGTAATGTATGTTATGGTAATAATGCAGGCATTCTCGTTGGATTTCAATTTAAGATCCCATATGAAAACACATTCCCAAGAAAATTATCATATCTGCCCATATCAAGAGTGTGGGAAGAGATATGCACATGAATACAAGCTTAAAAATCATATTGCTGCTCAACATGAAAAGGTATGTGCCCTACATACATGAAGTTCTTATAAAGTACTAATCATTACTTTCTATATGTATTACGGAGTATCATGGTTCTGCCCTTTGCTGTTATCTTTCATGGTTTTAACAATTATTGTAGTTTCAGAATCTTTTGAAAACCTCAGTTTAAAAACTGTCAGCGCTTTAGTTTTAAAACACACACTGAGACGATTAGGTCTTGTCTTGATGAGCTGCATGAGATGAAGCTGTCGCATGCATTTCATACATACGAGAGTCACTGTTATTAAAACAATTTTTTATTCAAGCAACTATACTTTTTTTGAAGGCTAAAGTTCTAAACATACTAGAAAAAGTATATAGGTAATGGGTAAGGGAACATGCAGACTTGAACTGTGAGGAAACTTATGGAAACTGCATAGTACCGCCATATTGTGCCTGACTAGCTGATTCTTAGGCAAAAAGCTCACGAATGCCCCGCGATGTGTTTTTGATGATGCCTTTTTGAACCTTATACTTGAGCATACCGGAAGCACAGTTTTTAAAGCTAAGGCCGGAGCATTTTATATGAAACCGGCTTGGTGGCAATTCTGTATTTTTATCAGATGTTTGAATCTCCCTTCTATCACAGTTAATTGTCTTAATGATATCTAGAATATCAAATAATGTTTTGAGTTTTTTTTGTTAGTCTTGTGATACGAATTCGTACGAGTACAAAATAATCTCGTAGCTCCAGATTTGTTCATCTGTCTTTAAAGCTATATATCTCAACATATAGGGCTCATTCTGATGTGATTTCAGTTTGAGAAAAAAGTACAAGATGTTAGCTTTACAACGAGTGCTCATACGCTTAATCTGGTTTAGTAAGGAAGGAGATATCGTCGTTTCAAGTTGAGCTTTCAATGGTTGTCCAAGTTGAAGACCTATTCAACTACCGACAATGAATTAAGTTTAAGACCTACTCCCTCAATCTTTTTAGATTGAGCCCCATTTCTCAAATTCTGTGAGGGGGATTTTGAAAAGTGGGGATAAATCAAAAAGATATATAGCTTTAAAGACAGTTGAATGAATATGGAACTACGGGATTATTTTGTACTCCTACGAATTCGTATCTAGTGTTAGAGCTGAAGCAGAACAAAAAATATTAACATGACACAAAGGGAGAACCTAAATCCAGTTTTGTCTAAATGAAAGTGAACATGCTAGAAAAAATTGTACTTTGCTCATGAGATAGGTCTTGCTTAAGATGGATATATCCACCTTAAGGATACAATGGGTCAAATATCATCCCATTTGCATACATGAGACAAATAGTTTGTTATGTTGAATGCATTTTACTTTTCTCCTATATGTGATACTTAACCCGTCTTAAGCATAAGATGAATATGCCCGTCTTAAACAAGAATTTGTGTTCTGTCTATGGCCTCTATGCCTATGATCATTCAAATTTGCGGTGATATTTTATTTAAGACACAAGTCACCGTGAGCCAATTTCCGGGGTTGATGCATCTTTTAGAAAATGGAATGTGACAAGACTCACTTGGCCTCACTAATTTTTTTGGTTTACACTCCTTATAAATTTGGACTTAGATACTTTTTTGTGAAATTTATTGTTATAATATAATAAAATGGCATGCATATTTTCAATGGGGGACACCAGTGGCCAGTGGGTATAAGACACCAAATTGTCACAGCTCTGAAATCTTGACAGTTGACATGTACTGCCATTTCAGAATTCGGCCGAACCAGTGAAGTACACTCATCCAATCGAAAAGCCTATAAAAACTCCGAGGCCTACTTCCTCGACTTACGGCTCTGCTTCCTCGGATAGACCATATGCGTGCCCATATGAAGGTTGTAACAAGGCCTACATCCATGAGTATAAGCTGAATCTCCATTTAAGGAGAGAGCATCCTGGCCATTATTCAGAAGAAAATCCCAAGACTTCACAGCCTCACAATGTCGATAATGAGTTGGATGAAGCCAGTGATCAAGATGCGTATACAATTAGGGCAAATCTGAAGAATTTGAAGCCAGGTAAACGGAAGCCTGATCTTAAAGTACCTCCGGCTAAGACCTCTCGTCGAAAAGTCTCCAACATTTCTCCTGCTGATTTGAACGTTGTAAAGAAACCATGGCCAACAAAAGAAGAGGTTTATCAGGAAGAGGATAGTGAAGAAACTGAAGAGGACCGTGATAATGGTGAAGATGGATGGCGATACACAGAACATAATGACGAGGATGACGAGGAGACGGAATATGAGGATTAGCCACCAAAATAGTGTCATATATTTTCACTTGGTACTTTTTTTTGGATGTCTTGTGCCAGTCTTGGCAACCTTATCCGATAAATTCGACCAACTAGTGGAGTTAGATCAAATTAGTCTGCTATCTATTGACGTATTCTTTAAAAAAACACAAACAAGGATTTCTTTTGCATGACGTTAGGAAGTATATATGCTGTTTTAACTTGGTACAATGAACAGAGTAATTTTTTTTCTTTTTGGCAACCAGTCGAAAACAAAAGGTTTAGTTAGATATACCGCATTCGAAACCTTTTTTAGTTGTTTCTCACTTGGAGGAACCACGAAATTATTGGTAGGATGATTATTCAGGTGATATGCAAATTTTCAGATGCAATTCGGTATTAGAGCCAAGTGTGGCTCACCCGCTCTGTCTGATTGTCACCAATCAGGTTGGTAGTGCGACTATAAATGGACAAAACTCTTTACAGAAGGGGCTTATGACCGTCTTTTAGAAGGAGATGCAGGCCAAGGGGACCTGGCAACAAATAAAAAAGGAAACGGAATCTAGACTCACCACCACGGTACCATGGTGACCCTTTTCTTTCCGTCCTTCACCACCACTACACCACCACCACCACCACTATTGCACTCATGAAGGCTGCCGGCACGCTTGTGATATGGCTCCTAAGTCCTACACCAACTTCTCAATGCAACTTCGGCCGTTGCTTTAGTCTCAGGAACTAGCATCCACCACCTTCCAATGTCTTCGAAGATCACTCTCCCAAACATTCTTTTCACCCTTCTTCACATTGAGGATTCATCATAAAAAATTACCGATTTTCGAAGATAAACGAACCGGGACAGCAGCCCAAGCGAGTCGCGTCCTTCACAGGCGACTCGCAAAGGGGGCTGAAACCCGCGGCCTTTTTTTTTGTGTTTTTCGCTATTTTTTTTAACATCGTTTCTTTTAATTCTACAAAACGATTTTCTCAAAACCTTTTCTTTTCAACTTTTCAAAAATTATTCCGAATATTTGATATCGATTTCATAGTCGAATGTCGAATATAATGAATATCGCTAAATTAAGTCGAGTACGAATTACACAATATTCATACGCGGTTTAATAAAATTATAGATTTTTCAAAAAAACCGATCCCGAGGCAGCCCATCACGCGACCCTCGGGAATAGCGACATAATTTCGTTCCTTTTTCTATTTTTTTCGAGCATTGTATTTACATCTTTATTCGATTTATTCAATTGTTAGTAACTTGTTTTCTCGTGTTTGTAGCGATTTATCTTTTCTTTTGTTTTATTAGACTAAAACGAACTTCACATGCTAAAATAACTTTGACGTTATTAGTTTAAGTTGCATTAAACGACTTAGCAACCCAATTTTTTTTTTCTCACATGCTTAGGGAAAATAATGTTTGCATATCATTCAACCGTCGAACTAACGCGTGTACACCAAAAACGAACGATATCTTAGTAAAGGCCGCTAAGTGCGGGCGGGGTTGGGTATTCTTAGTGAACTTCCCAACACGTACCCTCACCCCTTACTCAGAACCATGGTTTCCGGATGTCCGAATCCATTGGCAACGAGAGTCATTCAATACACGATATCCGATAATGTTGGTATCGGTATCATAATGCAAAGGGACGAACCCAATAAGCTCTGACATCGGAAATGGGCCGTATTTTGTATACGGCCCACTACGACATAGAGTGGGTTCAAACGGGTCCGAACTCCCACAAAGTTCGGTGGCGACTCCTACTTCCATTTAAATTTCAATTTGACCATCTCATATGGCCTGGAGATTCATTCGCCTCCCCAAACCCGCGCGTGGCCGCGTCGGGGTGGACCTTTGTCATGTCCACAATTTGGCGACTCCGCTGGGGATCAACTGATGAGTCACTTACCATCGGCATCCTCAGGGTGAGACTCGAAAAGAAATCGTTCGAATAGTAATGTACACGTTTTAGTTCAATGGTTCATGCATAACCCAATTTTTCCCGGGGCGGTTACTTGCGACCGACGTCCCACTATACCACGGTGCGTTCCTAAATGGGCGCACCAAAGACTTCGATGGCGGAACTCGCATGGGTTTTACGGCAGGTTCCAAGACCAACTCGGCTTAGGAAGACCGTCCTGATTTGCGAGAAAGCTATCGTCGTTGCTATATACCCTATCCGACTGACCGAGACTTAGACTAGGAGCATACATGGTGTCATTATACTGTTTCCATGACTACGTGCTACTTGATTTTATTTGGCCGTCTTTTCAAAAATCGTCGTTTTCAAAAGCTTGCATCTTTTTCGAAAATTATCCATTTTTCAAGACCCGGAAAGCTACCGAATTTAGGACTTATGATTTTGACTCAAAATAGCCTATTTTCTAGCCGGTATGCTGTCCAAACCTTTTCAAAAAACCGAAATCTCGGCCCGGTAACGTTTTTTTCGACTTTAAAAAAAAAATCGGGCCATCCTATCCAACTTTGTTCGGTTTTCAAATCCAAATCCCCCTTTCAAAGCTTTCTTCTTCTTAGGACTTCCCGTATTTAGCAGTGTCGGGTCTTGTCATAAGTTGTTAGAGTCCATAGCGTCGAAACTCCGTCGATCTTACATCACGAAGTTTCTACCCCATCCCAGTCTGCCTTATTTGACAAGGCACGGCCCACCTACGTAGGACAAACTCTTACAAGAGGAAGCCCATTTACACATTAGGGTCCAAAGTTTGGGGAATAGCTCACACGTAGGTCTTTCTTCACACGGGACTAGGCCCATTTTGCCAAAATCCTAAGGAAAGCCCACCACCTATGAGTCACCCGTCTAGGAGTCGGTTTTCGGTCTTCTATCCGAGTCTAGTATTTTTTTCTTCTTGCTCGGGATGCACTCTTCGATCTGGGTCCGATTCTGATTACACGGTGTTCTTACAGACAGGTCACCCTTCACCCGAACCATTACTCAACAAGCCATAGACGCATTGACCGCCTCGTTGGCTAAAATCCAAGATCAACAGACGCAGATGAGGGGAGACCAAATCGCCATTGTTACCCGGGTAAGCGCCATGGAGCAGGATAGGCCGAGGGACGAAGATAAAACAAAGGGGCCATTAGCCGAATTGACCAGCACAGTCCTCAAGTTGCATGAGCAGGTCCATTTGTCGACCCATAACTCGATCCATACGGAGAATGCTCGAACTTATTCACCCCTGACGGACCAACTGTCTGCCAATCTCAACTTGACAGGCCTCCCGATGTTCGACGGAACTGAAGACCCGGTATTACATATCCGGGCTTTCAAGGAATTTATGGCCCTAAAGGGAGTCAAATCGGACATGTTCAAGCATTTGTTTGCCTCTTCCCTCGAAAAGCACCCGAGAGCCTGGTTCTATAGGCTCGATTCCAAGAACTACAAGTCTTGGGATGACGTGGCGACGGAATTCGCTCGGAACTACGCCGAAAACACGGAAATCCAGACCACGATGCGCACCTGTGGACATGACATAGGTCCACCCCGACGCGGCCACGCGCGGGTTTGGGGAGGCGAATGAATCTCCATATGAGATGGTCAAATTGAAATTTAAATCGAAGTAGGAGTTTCCACCGAATTTTATGGTTATTCGGAACCGTTCGAGCCCACTCTATGTCGTAGTGGGCCGTATACAAAATACGGCTCATTTCCGATGTCAGAGTTTATTGGGCTCGTCCCTTTGCATATCGATACCGATGCCGACTGGGCGGTTAATCGTATATTGAATGACTCTCGTTGCCAATGGTTTCGGACATCCGGAAACCACGGTTCTGAGTAAGGGGTGAGGGTACGTGTTGGAAGTTCACTAAGAACACCCAACCCCGCCCGCACTTAGCGGCCTTTACTAAGATATCGTTCGTTTTTGTGTACACGGGTTAGTTCGACGGTTGAATGATATGCAAACATTATTTTCCTAAGCATGTGAGAAAAATAAAGTGGGTTGCTAAGTCGTTTAATGCATATTAAACTAATAACGTCAAAGTTATTTTAGCATGTGAATTCGTTTTAGTCTAATAAAACGATAAAAACAAATAAAAAGCTACAAACACGAGAAAACGAGTTAGCAACGGTTTGTGAAAATAATATAGCAAATAAATATACGAGATCGAAAAAAAAAATATTAATCGAAATCTGGAAAATATTGTTAAAAACGATGTTTTGTATAAAAAACGAAATTCGAAAAATAATAAAAAAACGAGAAAAAGGGGCGTCGAGGCAGCCGGCCGCGCGGCTCGCCCGGGATGCCGGCGAGTCACGTGTCGGTCTGATTTTTGAGACGATTTTCAAAGACTCGACTTTTTTATTAAACCGCGTACAAATATTGCATAATTCGCACTCGATCTAATATTTTTGATATTCGTTATATTTAATAGTTGACTACGAAACCAATATCAAATATTCGGAATAGTTTTAGAAAAGATGTAAATTTTGAAATCGTTTCGTAGAATAAAATAAAATCAAACGAACGAAGAAAGCTAAAAAATGACTCGGATTTCAGGCCCGTGCGCGAGTCGCCTAGGTGTGGCGCGACTCGCGTGCGGGTCTGTCCGATTTTATTTTTTTGTTCGAAATTGCTAATTTTGATAAATCGCGTACAAAATATGAATTACTTTGTATTCGATCTATGTTTTCGATATTCGTCGTACCCGATATTCGATTATGAAATCGATATCGAGTATTCGGAATGAATTAAAAAAGGTTTTGTAAAAAAAAAGATAAAAATAAAAGTTTGAACGAAAAAAAAAGAGAAAAAAAGATGTAACGACTTTATATCGTCGAATTTTAATTTAATTACTTTTGTTACAACATTCAACTATAGAGTTGATATTGCATCTTAAGAATGTTTGTTAATATGAAAATAGTTTTTGATAATATCGATATTAGAAAAATATATGCGATGAACGACCCATATTAAAATATGAAACGACCGACAAAAACTAAAAAAAAAGAAGAAAAACGTGAGAAAGAGAGAGAAAGGAAGAAGAATCGGGTTTGATTTACACCCTCAACCTACATGCTTTGCGTTCTCGGTATAAGGCTCGTCGGAGGGTGGCTTAGGCACGGAAGCGTCGAGATGATGTGGGTGAGTTAAGGTGGTGCGGATTGGTGCGTTTTTTGGTCGTGTGGGACGTTGGGTTCGGCCGGCTGGGACGGTTTCGTCGGGACTTCGAGGATACTTCGAGATTTGCTTTGTATTGCCTTTTTTTGATATCGAGGATGACGGATGTATATATTTTGGTTGCTAAAAAATTGTTGTATGGAAATCGCGTATGAAATCGTGTCTGAAATCGTTGAATATGAGGTCCTATTTATAGGAGTCGAGGTAGCCTTGCTTGTGTGGCAAGAAACACCGGTTTGGATAGGAAATACGAGAGTTCGTAAGGGAATAAACTTCTCGTTTCTTGGTGAAGAAGCCAAGTATTCGGCTGGTTGGGGAGTGTTGGCCGAGTATTCGGTCGTCTCGGCCGAGTATTTGGAGCTCGGTCGATGTCTGATTCGGTTTCCGGATAGAATTCCTACTTGAGATCGAATTCTAACCTTAAATGAATTTGTTTAATATTATTTGAAGCTGATTTTTTTGTAGGATTAGAGTAGGAATCAGTTGTGTGAGGTGTCACGGCTGACTCACGTGTCTCGGGAAAATCTTTGACCGGGTTTTGACTCGGTCGTAAAAAGACGGTTTTACCCCTGGTGCCGGAATCGACCCAAATTAGTCTTATTTGACTCGAAACGACCCACTGGGCCTGATTTTGAGGTTGGTTTTGTGAGATATGTACTCCATAATGAGCCCAAGCCAAATGTCCATGATTTCGAGCCCATATCCGAGTCCATTAAAGCATGTTTGCGTCCTATCATCATCGGGTGTTTGGCGGGACCTACTATAGACACCTGGCGGTCAAAATGTGGGTGGCTACAGCACCCTGGAGGTAATGGCCCAGGAACCTAAGGAAGGATTTACAAAATACCTTCAGCGCTGGAGGGCTGAAAGCGTCAAACTGGTCGATAAGCCTAGTGAAAAAGTGCTGGTTGAAGCCCACGTCAAGAACCTCCTCCCTGCCTACCGGGTCCATCTCCGGTACGCCATCATACCTACTTTCGCGGTCCTAACTGAAATGGGGACAAGAATCGAAGATGATCTAAGGTTGGAAAGCCTTACTAAGGCCTCCGCCAAAGGATACCAAGGGGCCAGCTCATCAACAAGCAAGCCCACATCTGCTGCTGCCACCCGTAGCATTTTTGACGAGGTAAATCTACTTGATACCCCGTCCAAGAAGAATATCACACCCCAGGTATTCACCAACATAGGTACCACCTATGCAAATGCCTTACAGAGGCTATCGTCAAAAGGCCTGATCACCCCGATAGGCCCAACACCTGAGCTCCTGGTCGAGCGTCGCACCAAGGCTTACGACATCCAGGCCTACTACCAGTAACATCGTGGCAAGGGACACGATACCGAGAAATGCTGGAAGCTAAAGCATCTTATCCAGGATCTCATCGAAAATGGGAAGATCCCTTTACCTGGAGGCAAGCCCAGCAATAAGGATAACTCGTTGGCCACTCACGCCATCTTCTCCAGGGAAGTCGTGGACTGTTCACATCTCATTTCCCCGTTTGTCCCACAAATAAACGGGATCTGGTGCGACGACGAATACGACGTCTATCTCACCAAGGGGGAAGCTGTACCCATCACGCTCGAGGAGATCCAGAAGGTTAAGTCCAAGGCCTTAGCCAGCAGTCACGCCCTCATCATCACCGAGCCACCTAGAGTGGAGGTCGCCCCGGAAGAGCCAACCACCGAGAAGGCTCTCTTGAAACAGCTAAACAGGACTCGAGTTGACCTCTCTATATGGCAATTCCTAGTTAGATCACAAGAACATCGAGAGGCACTCACTAAGGCCCTCGATCAAGTCAAGATCGACTCCACGGCTACTCCAGCTGAAATGGTAGCCACAGTTCTGCCCCACCTAAAGGGGAAAGCTAAAGAGGAAGCCTCACTTATTACCTTCTCCAATGCTGATCTACCACCATTTGTGCCTGCCTACAACATGGCCCTCTATATCACGATGTAGACACCCGCATTTTGACCGCCAGGTGTCTATGGCAGTTTCCAAAAAACACCCGATGATGATCGGACGCTAACATGTTTCTATGCGCTCGGATACGGGCTCAAATCCATTAATCGTTGGATAACACACTTATGGAGTACAAATCTCACCAAACGGACCTCAAATCCAGCCCAGTGGATCATTCCGAGTTAAACAAGACTAATTTGGGCCAAAACCGACACCAGAATTAAAACCGACTTTTCACGATTGGGCCAACCCCGGTCAAAGTCGCTTCCGAGACACACAAAACAACCCGTCAATCATCAAAAGTTCAAGTCAAACACAAAACCCATTAAAGTCAAGGTCACGGTCCAAAGTCAACGGACCTGCGCGATCCAGTTGGGCCACTCGATCGAGTGACCCACCCACTCGATCGAGTGGGCTTGTTTCAAGCCCGACGGCTGGCATCACGGGCCACTCGACCGAGTTGGCCCTCTTCTCGGTCGAGTAACCCTAAACCGGGTGCCCTAGTTTTTTCTATATAAGCAACCTCCATGCACAACTTTACACATCTTTTTGCAACCTCGAAACCCTAGAGCAATCATACACACTACATCCTTACAAACCCTAATCAAAAACCTAGTAATCCTACACTAGCAAAAAACCCTAAACCTAGTTTTAGGAAATCAATCCCGAGCCACCATAACTTAATCTACATAAAACCTCGAAGACTCTTGTGTTGAAGCCACGGTTACGAGTCCGCACCGAGACAAGAACATGTAGGTTGAGGGTGTCAAAACCCTCTTTTCTTCTCCCTCTCTTCTCGTCGTCCGTCCTTCTCTTCTCCATCTTTTTTCCGTTTTTTTATTTTTTACTATTTTATTCATCGCATCATAATATCGATAATATCATTAATATTAAAACATTAAAATATTTATCGATTTGTGTCGAATAAGAAGGATACCGGGATAAGGAAAACCGCATATACAAGTGTACTGCACACGCGTCGTCGGTCGCTTATCCCGGTACCCCGATTATTTGATTATTGAGATAAATCAACTTAAACAACAATTCGTTATTATTTCTCGTCATCATCATCATCGATTTTTTACATTCATCGTTTTCTAAAATCAATTTTAATAAGGGTCGAAACCCGTTGACACGGATCCGACATCACAATCCCTAGGGATTTATTTTGATGTTGGAGAAGACGAGGGAATAAAGATTTTATTCAAGTGAAGCGTCGATTTTAGATTCGATACCAATTCCATAATTGGATATCGAATCTAACAATCAAGTCATATGAATTAATTAGCGTGATTTGTTCATATCACTATAATTAATTTAAAACGACTAAAATTAATTTATTTATTTTTCTTTTTTTAATTCACTCTAATATTCTATATCGATTCAAATAATCAAATATGGGATATAACGAGTATTCAAAATTAGAATCCAGTATAAATTCAACAATATTTATATTCGGTTCAACAAATTCGCGATTTATAAAAAACCAAGTTGTAGACACCTGCATTTTGACTGCCACGTGTCTATGGTAGTCTCCAAAAAACACCCGATGATGATCGGACGCAAACGTGACTTGGTATACTCGGACTTGGGCTCGAAAACTATAATATCCGACATGGACTTTTATCGGAGTAAAAATCTCACAAAACAGACCTCAAATTCAGGCCCAGTGGGTTGTTCCGAGTCAAATAAGACTAATTTGGGCCAAAACCGACACCAAAGATAAATCCCGTCTTTTGGCGACCGGGTCAAAACCCGGTCAAAGACGAAACCGTCTCATAAATCAGCCAAGTTCAGCTGGCGCACAAATCAGAATTCAAAAAAACCAATCAAAACAACAAGATCAATTCTTTCCTTATTTGTCTCGCCCGCTTGATCCACTCGACCGAGTGGGTCGGATAGACCCACTCGGTCGAGTGGAGTGCCCAAAACCGGGTTTGGCCCGTTTGCAAGGGCACTCAATCGGGTGCACTAGGGCCACTCGATCGAGTGCCCCTATGTCTAGGGAAACGCCTATAAATACCGCTTCACCCCCATGCATTTCACAACTTTTGACAAGACATTTCAACCTACATTTTGCTCTACATTTCAGCCACAACTCACCTACACATCAAGCGTTAGAAACCCTAAGCTAAACACACCAATCCCGAGCCCTTTGTCCCTCGGAAACCGACGCAACACACACACACACCACAACTCGCGTACATCCTCGATACTCCGGCGTCCCCTCGCTATTTACGAGTCCATTTCTGAGGCCTATACCTAGCATGTATGTTGAGGGTGTCCTAAACCCCATCTCGATCTCTTTTATCTCGTCTCATTTTCATTTAATCTATCGCATTTTGTATCATAATCGTAGTAACACTAACGCTAACACTAACGTTTCTATACTTTTGCATCTTTATTATTTTGTATCATCATTTTACTACTAACATTAATTATACCGCGTATACGTAAACTAGTATCAAAATCCGGTTTTAAATCCGTTTGACTACGATGTTTGCCTAAAGTCCGTCTAATCCCTTTACGAGCAACGACGGAGGTGGAGCCCTTTCAAGGAGCCCCGCCCCAATGTACTCAAGGGCGTGACACGATTACAAACGGTCGTAGTTGAACGTATTTAATCCCATTTCTATAATTGGTACGAAACCCGTTGACACGAAAACCGACATCACATAACCCGAAAGGGTTAGTTTCGATGTCGTGACGTAGAGGGATATCTTTCGTTACTAATTCAAAATTTCTAAACTAGCGATAAAACATTTTCATCAAACTCCGATAACGGTATTATAATCGTTCATACACGATTATAGTACCGGAGGCCAAGTTAAATACGAATCATGCGATATTCGTATTTGATTTGACCGACCATCGATTTCAAATCATAAAACGAAACGAATTATCATTCGTACAGGGTCTACTCGACCGAGTACATATGCTACTCGATCGAGTAGCACCCATAAAAATGGGCAGTAGCCACGTAAAGGACGCACTCGACCGAGTCAGCCCACGACTCGATCGAGTGGGTCCTGTAACTCATAAAACCGAGGGGTTTGACACATATTTCAAACACCGTCCTTTTATCGACTTTAGTCATCACGTGTAAAGACTATCACGTGATCTTCCTATTTTCAAAACCATGCACATCACGACACGTAGAACGACTTTGATCAATTTTTGACATGATAAGTCGGGACAAGACTACGGGATATGAGATCGGGCTAGCAATACGCCACAATCCCATGTTTCCGTCCTTCGTTTAGTATACAACATAATGTGTATTTAATCGGGGTAGTCCATCTACATATTTCGTGGTCTAGTTTGCATACGGGTCCGTTCCTATCATTGTATTGCGATATTTTTTATTTTGTTTATTATTTTTACGTAATGTTGTATTGTGAATTCCGGGTTGTATTTCCGCCCGTGTAACTTGTACGTTATTTTTTATTTCCTTTCGAGCTTTATTTATTTACTTGCTTTACGCTTTATAAATGAACCTCGCATGCTAAATCACTTTGACGTGAATCAAGATGCATTAAATGACGTAGCAAATCAATAATTCACATGCTTAGCCCGAAAACGCTGTTTGCATATCATTTAGTCGTTTTACTAGCGCGCGTACACGAACACGAACGATGTCTTAGTAGAGGCCGCCATGTGCGGGCGGGGTTGGGTGTCCTTAGTGGGCTTCCCAACACGTACCCTCACCCCTTACTCAGAACCTTTGGTTTCCGGATGTCCGAAACCCTTGGCGCACGAGAGTCATTTTATATACGAAAGCCGGTGTAAACGGTATCGATATAACAATGCAAAGGGACGAGCCCCATAAACTCTGAAATCGAAGTGGGCTTATTTTGTGTATAGCCCATGACGACATAGAGTGGGCTCGTATGGTTCCGAATAACCACAAAATTCGGTGGCGACTCCATTTTGACTTAAATTTCGAACCCGAGAACAATCTTACCACGAGATTCATTCGCCTACCCAAACCCGCACGTGGCCGCGTCGGGGTGGACCTACGTCATGTCCACAATTTGGCGACTCCGCTAGGGATACCTGATGTACCACATGTCATCGGGGTTCCTAGGGTGAGACTCGAAGAGAAATCGTTCGTAGATTAGTGTGCGCGCATTAGTTTAATGATTCATGCATAACCCAAATTTTGCCGGGGCCGGTTACTTGTGACCGACGTCCCACTATACCACGGTGCATTCCTACATGGGTGCGCTAAAGACATCGATGGTGGAACTCGTCTCGGTTTCGCGGCATGTCCTAAGACCAACTCGGCTTAGGGAGTCCGTCCATCACACGAGAAAGCCATCGTTGTTGGTATAGACCTTATTTTGACCGACCGAGACTTAGTGTAAAGCATACATAAGCGTCGTTATAATGCTTGTTTGACTACATGCTACTTGGTTTCCGTGTCAATTTTCAAAAAACCGTCATTTCAAAAGCGCATCTTTCCAAAAATACCCACTTTTCGAAAAACCCGAAATACTGTCCGTTTCAGGACCCGTCTTTCCAAAACGCCCAAATTTGAAAAAACCCGAAATGTTGCCCATTTCGGGACTCACCTTTTCAAAATATCCAATTTTCAAAACTCGGAATGCCGCCGAAATTTAGGATCAACGATTTGACTCAAAATATCCTTTTCTTTAGTCGGCATGCTGTCCGTTTTAACTCTCGAATTTCCGACACCGTTTTGATTTTCTGAATTTTTCTTCAAAATTCTAATCTTGGTTTTTGAAATTCCACTTTCCATTTTCGAACTATCGGAAGTTCATCCTTTACATATTCCAACTTCAAACCTCCAACTTTCCTAAAATAGACCTTCCCTATTATAGGACCTACCGTCTATCCGTGTGTCGGGTCTTTGCATAGCACGTAGAAGGTTTATAGCGTCGAAACTCCGTTGATTTTATATCACGAGTTTCCCCCCCTTTCCCGAGTCCGCCTTATTTGTCAAGGCACGACCAACCTGCGTAGGGCATACCCCTACAAAGGAAAGTCCGTCCATACACTCGAGTCAAAAGTCTGGGGAATAGTCTCACGTGGACCTTCCTTCGAACGGGACTAGGCCCACTAGGCCAAAATCCTAAGGAAGTCATACCACCTACGAGTCATCCGTCTAAGTGTCTTTCTCGAGTCTTTTCCACTCAGTCCTTTTCTTTTGGGTCGCTCGGGATATACTTTTTCTGTGATTCCAAGATATGGGTTCGGTTTCTGATTACGTGGTGTTCTTACAGACAGGCCACCGACAACCAGACACCCTCGCAGGATGGAAGCTACTTTAGGCAGTCTGAAAACCTCTGTGGACGCCATGGTCGACAAACAGGCCGACATCGAAGCCCAACTGCATGAAATGAGGGCTGGTCAAATTGCTATCATCACTCGTTTGGCTGCAGTGGAGCAAAGGACTCCAAATACGGGGGTTACGGAACCTTTGGCTGAACTGGTTAGCTCGGTTCGCCGATTGGAAGAGCAAGTTCATTTGACTGGGAGTAACAATATCCATCAGGAGAATAGTCGTGAGTATAACCCGTTAAGTGACAAGCTGCCCGCAAACCTGAACCTCACCGGTTTGCCCATGTTTGAAGGGACTGAAGACCCGTTACTACATGTACGGGCCTTCAAGGAGTTCATGGCCATCAAAGGGGTGGACTCTACCATGTTCAAGAGCCTTTATGTTGCGTCTCTTGAAAAGCACCCTCGGGCCTGGTACTGCAGGCTAGACCCAAAGAAATACCCTACTTGGGATGATGTGGCCACCGAGTTCGCTCGGAACTATGCCGACAACACCGAGATCCAAACCACAATGAGATCTCTGGAGGTTATGGCCCAAGAGACGAAAGAAGGTTTTACCAAATACCTTCAACGCTGGAGGGCCGAGAGCGTGAAACTGGTCGATAAGCCCAGTGAGAAGACTTTGGTGGAGGCTTTTGTCAAGAACCTCCTCCCCTCCTACCGGGTTCACCTCCAATATGCTGTCATACCCAATTTCACCACCCTTACTGAAATGGGTATGAGGATCGAAGATGACTTAAGACTGGAAGGCCTCACTAAGGCCGCTGCCAAAGGTTACCAAGGGGCTTCTTCCTCCACTACCAAGCCTCAAGCTGCAACCCGCAACATTTTCGATGCGGTTAATCTACTAGATGCCCCGTCCAAGAAGAACACCCCGCCTCGGGTTTTTACTGATATAGGTACTACCTATACTTATGCCTTACAAAGGCTATCCTCTAAAGGCCTAATCCAACCGATAGGCCAACTCCTGAAGTTCCGGTCGAGCGACGCTCCAAGAACTACAATGCCCAAGCCTATTGCCAGTACCACCGAGGCAATGGGCATGATACCGAGAAGTGTTGGAAGCTGAAGCACTTGATCCAGGACCTGATCGAAAGCGGTAAAATCCCGCTACCCGGAGATAAGCCCAGCAACAAGGAGAACCCTTTCAGCTCCCACGCCATCTTTTCCGGGGAGGTGATTGATTGCTCTCACCTTATCTCTCCATTTATCCCGCAAGTGAACGGGATCTGGTTTGACGACGAGGATGACGTCTACCTCGCCAAAGGGGAAGCTGTCCCCATCACCTCCGAGGAGATTCGAAGGACTAAATCCCGAGTTCTAACCAGTAACCACCTTGGTCGTCCCTATCAAGCCACTAGCTCTAGGGACACCCCTATCCCGACAACCGTCACTGAGCCATTCAGGACGGAAGTCGCCTCCGAGGAGCCAACTGCTGAAACGGCCCTCGTAAAGCAGTTGAAGAAAACCCGAGTTGACCTCACTATATGGCAACTCCTGGTTAGCTCTCAAGAGCATCGAGAAGCACTTACAAAGGCTCTCGATCAAATTAAGGTTGACTCTTTGGTTACCCCTGCTGAGATGGTAGCCACGGTCCTGCCCCACCTGAAGGGCAAAGCTAAGGAAGGAGGTCCGATGATCACTTTCTCCGAAGCCGACCTACCGCCATTCAAGGACTCCCACAATCTGGCCCTCTACATTACGGTGGTTTGCCGAGGAAAATACCTCCCTATGACCCTGGTTGATGATGGGTCCGCTGTGAATGTCCTTCCTCTAAGGACCACAAAAGCCCTCGGCATTACCGAGGCTGACTATATCCCGACTGCTCAGACCATCCAAGCCTTCGATGGGAGCCCAAAGTCGGTAGCTGGGGCCGTGAAACTGACCATCATAACCGGCCCGATAGAAAAGGAGCTCGAATTCCAGGTGATCGACGTCACCTCATCATTCAACTTGCTCCTAGGTAGGCCTTGGATCCACGCGGTCAAGGCGGTGTCCTCCACCCTCCACCGAAAGATCAAGATGCCTCTGCTTAACGATGTTATCACTTTAGAGGCAACACCAATGACCGTGGCTAGCTGTAACGCCACGGGACGCACGGACCTCTGGGGGTTCGATTTTGTGGGGATGATCGAGGAAGAGTACCTCTTTAGGCCTTACTTCACTACGAGCATCGACACGATGCTCCAAAACCTAGGGTACTTTCCGGGGGCTACCTCTCGACCCGATCTTCCAGCTGGGAAGATCATCGAGGTTCTCAAAGATGAAGAGTCTCACTTTGGTCTCGGGTATGCGGTAACTCCCGAAAATGTTGTCCGAGCAGGAATTGAGAAAGCCTGCAACATTATTAAGGGTATCCACTTGAGCCCTTACAGCCCACGGTTGGCTGACTACTTTGTCTCACCGGTATTTGGGGCTGTTCAGGTTGGTCTGTACAAGCCGAATGCTATGCAGCTCGGGACCCACTTGGCCCGGGACTACAACTATATCCCGGATGATGTGTTCGCCCTCATCCAATCCAACGGAGCTGAAGATGCTGAGTCCGCGCTAGGGCTACTATTTGGGGAAGACGTCATAGCCCCAACTCCGAAGGAAGACCTGGTCAACCTGATCCTCCGCAGCAACAGGTTTGACCCGACCAAGCTGATCTCGGATGTTGGTTCCGAGACGGGAAACAGGGCCTGGAGGAAGACTGTCAAGTGGACTGACAGTCAGCGAAGAATCTACAAGCTGGTCACTGGAGAGGGAGACATGCCTGAGTCTGAGTCCGAGTCCGAGTCTGAGTCGGAGTCTGAGTCAGAGTCTGAGGTCGAGTCTAGGGAAGTCGGTGCTAGAATCACTCCTGTAACCCCTCTCCCCTTTATCATTCCTGCTGCTGGCACCTCAGGGTCTGTCCCGAGTGCTTTACCAATTCCGCCACTGACCAATGATCAGATGGCTGCTCTTTTTGAGCTGTTCTCCAAATTTTCAATCAATAATAACAACCGTTCTGCTTACGACTTGTCTCTTTTAAATTCTGCTTTCAAAAATGATTTATGCTATGACATTGAGAAACCAGACGAACAGGTACCCTTACCTCCACATCTGATCGAGCAACAAGAGCAAAGGGAGTCCCGAAACCCGGTGATTGAAGAAACCGAGTCCATAAATGTGGGAACAACCTTAGAGCCTCAGACACTTAAGATAGGGTTATCCTTAGATCCCGAGGAGAAACAACAGTTCATAAGCCTCCTCCAAGAGTTCAAGGATGTCTTCGCATGGTCCTACAAGGACATGCCGGGGATAGACCGGGAAATAGCCGAGCACCACTTACCAATCAAAGACGGATGCAAACCGGTCAAGCAAAAACTTCGTCGGATGAGGCCCGAGTGGTCTCTCAAGGTAAAAGAAGAAGTCGACAAACAATTCAAAGCCGGCTTCATACAAGTGTCCAAATATCCGGACTGGGTTGCAAACATCGTGCCAGTTCCTAAAAAGGACGGTAAGGTGTGGGTATGTGTTGATTTTCGGGATCTCAACAAAGCGAGCCCGAAACATGATTTTTCCGTTACCACACATCGACATACTGGTGGACAATACGGCCGACCATCCCCTTCTATCTTTCATGGATGGGTATGCCGGGTATAATCAAATCAAGATGGCGGAAGAAGACATGAGTAAGACTACCTTTACCAAACCTTGGGGTACTTACTGCTATACCGTCATGCCGTTCGGTCTCATTAATGCCGGAGCCATATATCAGAGGACCGCTACCACTTTATTACACGACATGATGCATAAAGAGGTAGAAGTTTATGTAGACGACATGATCGTCAAATCTAAAGAACGGGACGGTCACATCACCACCCTGAGAAAATTCTTCACCCGACTACGCAAGTACAACATGAGGCTAAACCATCAAAAATGCAATTTCGGGGTAACATCAGGCAAATTACTGGGTCATATCGTTAGCCAACGAGGTATCGAAGTCGACCCAGCTAAAATCAAAGCCATTACCGAGATGCAACCTCCCAAAACCGAAAAAGAAATAAGGGGATTTCTCGGGAAAGTCCAGTATATTAGTCGGTTCATTTCCAAGTTAACCATGGTGTGTGAACCAATCTTCAAGAAACTGAAAGTAGGGGAACGGGCAATATGGGATGACAAGTGCCAAGCTGCTTTCGACAAGATCAAGGAAATTCTGTCTGCTCCGCCAGTCTTAATGCCACCTCAACCCGGTTTGCCTCTGTCGTTATACCTAACGACGACCGAGACAGCCATGGGGGCTATGCTGGCTCAGACGGTTGACTCCGAAGAAAGAGCCATTTACTACATCAGCAAGAAGTTTTTAGAGTATGAGTGCAAGTATACCATGCTCGAAAAGACGTGTTTGGCTCTAGTCTGGGCCACTAAGAAACTCCGGCACTATATGCTCAGTTACGAGGTCCATGTGCTATCCAAAATGGACCCGATCAAATACATCTTCGAAAAGCCCGTTCTCAACGGTCGAATCTCTAGATGGACTCTAATGCTGGTCGAATTCGACTTAAAGTTTGTACCGTTAAAGGCTATTAAAGGTCAAGTAGTAGCTGAATTTCTCGCCGACAGCCCGATAACCGAAGAAGGACACACCGACACCTGGTCCTTCCCTGACGAAGATATTTTCCATACTGATACTGAAACTTGGGACTTATACTTCGATGGAGCATCCAATTTTCGAGGGTTCGGAGTCGGGATCCTCCTAATTTCACCAAAAGGAGAGCACACTCCCATCTCCATCAAGCTGGACTTTGATGTTACCAACAATACAGCAGAATACGAAGCATGCATTTACGGGCTACAAGCCGCCGCCAATCTGGGGATCACAAATCTCCGGGTACATGGTGACTCATTCTTGGTCATTAACCAAGCACTTCAAAAATGGAAGACTCGAAATGCTAATCTCGTGGCCTACCAGGCACGAGTAAGGGACCTCGAGAAACAATTCCAAAAAGTAGAGTACATATACCTACCCCGGGAAGAGAATCAGTTTGCAGATGCACTCTCAAAATTGGCATCTTTACTGAACATTCCCGACCACGTGACCAATATGCCGATTTGCGTCGAAAGGCGTTCCGAGCCGGCGTACATCCACGACATCGAAGACATTGAGATAACTGATCCCGAACCATGGTATCAGGCTATGTTAACGTACCTGACAAACGGAGAATATCCTCCCGGGTCGGAAGATCGAGCCAAGAAAGCCTTACGAAGGCTAGCCACCCAGTTCATCCGTACCGACAACGGTCAGTTATACAAAAAGACGGCACAAGGGGGCTCTTCTCCTTTGTGTTGACAGATATAAGGCTGAAAAGGTTATGGCCGAAGTACATGATGGTGAAAACGGCCCACATATGAATGCCCACATGCTGGTCCGGAAAATCATGAGACTCGGTTATTATTGGAATACCATGGAAGCCGACTGCCGGTTGTATGTCAACAAATGTCATAACTGTCAAATCTTTGGCAATGTGTAGCATATGCCGTCATCACTGCTGTATACCATGACGTCACCCTGGCCATTCTCAACATGGGGTATTGACATAATCGGGAAAATAAATCCCTCTGGTACCGGTGGGCATTGCTTTATTTTGGTAGCCATCGACTATTTCACCAAATGGGTCGAAGCTGAATCATATCGCATTCTCAATGCTAAGCATGTCGCCAAGTTTATCCAAAACAAGATAATATGCCGGTATGGGATTCCGTCCGAATTTATCAGTGATCACGGGACTCATTTCCAAGCCGAGACTGCAGCCCTGATGACCAAGTATAAAATCCAAAGGCATACTTCCTCGCCTTACCGTCCCCAAACAAATGGAGCAGTAGAGGCGGCTAATAAAATAATTGTCACCAATGATGATTTCCTGTCAACCGTCGGGTTGGGTCGAGCCGCCTAGCATCTAGACCCATGATGATTTCCCCTGTGGCTAGCCAAGCAGGGCTATGACCAGTCTCCATCTGGTCAACCACTCCAATCAGCCTGATTTGACCCATGCACGAGTCAAGTTCCATCAGCCCTTCGAAGACATAGCAGTGCGCCATGCAAAAGGCAAATGCCCTACGCCTGTGAGCAGGGGTGGCCCTTACATCTCGAGGGTTCATAAACTTATCAGCCAGATCGAATAGGGAAATGCTATCTCCCCGCACCATCCGATTTGTCTCAGCATGAGACAAACCCAAGAATTCCCTCAACCGCCTCCTTGGATCCGGGTAGAACGGAGGAATAGCTGGCTGAGCAACAGGGCTCCAACCACCTATAGCCGTAACCTCCTCGGGTAAAGGACATATTTCTCCCCGCGGGAGCGCGAATACGTGATGGGTGGTGTCCCAAAACGACAAGCAGGCGTCCAGGAAATGCGAGTCAACTATTAGGCGCTGGAAAGGGAATAAATTGACAATTCCCATCTAGGTCAGTCGGACCTTTTCCTCATCCCGAAAATATTGGGACCATGTGATAAGTGTTGTTTGTAGTGCCTATTTGTTGTGTTTTGGTCCCTTTTTTCTTGTGGAATCGCTCCTTTGGAGCGATTCATGGGCTTCTTATGCTTCCTTTAGTTCGTTTCAGGTTCCCGAGGCCAAATTTGAAGAGTTGGAGCGATTCTGACTCAATACATACACATTTTGGAGCCAACGAGATAAAGAAACGATGACTCGAGACCTTGGAATCGGCCCCGAGACCTTGGGACCCAATCCCGAGCCTCCGAGACCCAATCCCGAGTCCCGAGAATCGACGAGAAGCCCATGAGAGGCAAGGAGGGACCAAAGAGCTCTTAAGGGAGGCCTACAAAGACCCATCCCGTTCGGGATGGCCTCATCCCGTTCGGGATGAAGGGAGCATAAAGCACGGCTACTGTGAGCCCATCCCGATCGGAAAGGTCCTTCCCGACCGGGAAGGATGGCCCATCCCGATCGGGACCAAGCCTTCCCGACCGGGAAGGGTCAGCTGCAGCTCCGCTTCTTTCTTTTCTTCTCCCTTCCATTTGTGACCCTATATATACTCTTCCCTTGTTATGTAAAGCGGATACACTTCATTAGAGATAAAACCCTAGACTACTTTAGGTTAGATTAGATTAGATTAGTGTAGATTAGTCGATAATTAGTAGTTAATCATAGATTAGTCTTGTATTAAGGGAATTCTTCAAGATCCACTCAAGATTGACAACCTTGGGTGTTTGTTTTGGGTTTTCTTCATTAATGCAAGTTTTGTTCTTTCCTCTTCTCTAGTATGGTACAATCTTCTTCCTTTTTACTCTTAATCTTGTTTATGTTGTTCAAGTTTTAATCTTTAATCATAGTTCATTGTTTTCACTAGTTTGTTTATGTTAGTTTTGTTTTCTTATGTTGGTTCCTCTCATGCTTGTTAGTTTTAGTTGGATTATGTTAGAGTAGTGTTCTTGCTAGGTTTAGTAAGGTGATTAGGGTGTTAATTGGGTGATTAGGGGTTGGTTAGAGATGTTGGTGGAAGATTTGGGTTTCCTCTTGTTTGATGCACATCACATGTTTGTTGAATTGCTTGAATGACTAAGTATGTACGAATGCTTGTTTTCTTGCCTTTCTTTCGTGGGTGTTAGTTTGTTTGTGGGTTCGGTCCCCTCATTAAGTTGTGAGAGCCCGGCGAGGATGACCCCTAGGTCGGTCTAAGTTGCGAGAGCCCGGATGCGACCTAGGCCTATAGCATGCTAGACCCCGTTTGTGTTGTGTATCGCCGAGATGGGTTTTAGGTGGAACCTCTAGGTGAGTCTAAGTTGCGAGAGCCCGGACCAATCTAGATTACCCTACTACCTCCTTCACTCTAATCCTCCCTTGACCATTCCGTTACCCCTTTGACCCCGACCTAATCCTAGCCCGTTCTCCTTAGTTGTTCCTCTTAGTCTTAGTCTAGTTTCTCCCCTCCTTCCATTCTTAGTTTAGCTCGTTGACTTAGTCTAGTATTTGGGCCGACCTAGTCTAGGCTATACATTACCGTCCCCGTGGATTCGACCCGACTTGCCCTATCTACGCTAGCTAGGATTAGCCGGTTATATTATTGACGGTTGGGACGTGACGAATCCCTACCATCAATTTGGCGCCGTTGCCGGGGACGGTGCTAGTTTAGACTTTGTTTTCCTATTTGCTTGACTTTGTCTTTGTGTTTGTGTTTTTTTTTTTTTGGTTACTTTGCTTCTTGTGTGTGTGGTTTATTTCTCTCTTGTCTAGTGCCCAAAAAGCACTAGATTTCTCACGTTTGTTCTTAGTCTACAGTTTGTGCTTAGAGGTGGTGATTATCTTTTTCTTGCAACTCAGAGCCGCTTAAACGGACGGTTGCTAGAATGAGTGGTTTCCAACCGGGTATGGACTACGATTTTCGAGCAAGCATGGGGTTTGATTTAAACTCCACACACTCGGGAGCCGATATGAGCTACCACTTTTCTTCCTTGATCCAAGGGTATGACATGACGTCCCCCTACCATGATCAAGCTTCTTGGGGTAATCAAGATGGGTATGATCCTCAAGATTATGAAAATGGCTACCAACAAGTGAATGATTATCACTCCTACGACCATGGTGGCTATTACTCGAGCTATGATTTTGAACCCACCATGTACACTCAAGATTCACCTTGTGGAAGCCAATACCCCCAAGACCCACAATATTACCTTCCACCCCAACCACAATATGAACCCTATGACCCACAATACTACCAACCACCCCAACCTTGCTACCAACAATATGATGCCCCACCCCTTGGGCATCATTAAGATTATCAAGAAGCTTTACAAGACCCCAATGACCACCAATCGTCGAACTTGGAGTTGTGTCATTCGATTCTTCAATTGCAAAGGAGCACACAAGAAATGGCCATTCAATTGCGAAAAGAACAAGAGCAATTAATGGTCCAAATGCGAAGGGCAAACGAGGCGAGGAGTGCTCAATTAAAAGCATTATCGGTTCAAGCCGTAATGTCTTTATCCCGAGCATCATATTTAGATGGAGGGTGCCCACTTGAGAAAGAGGAGCAACCGAATTACGAAGCCGCCGAGGTAGTTCCCTTTGCTAGAGAGATTTGCTTTGAAGAACCTCAATCGTCTACCCAAAAAGAGACGGATAAGGATATGACCCTTAGTGAAGGCAACATTGGTGAGGAATTGGAGGAGGATAGTGAGTTGGATGGTTTGGTGGAGTTTGTGGAGTTGTTGGGTGAGATTGTTAACCTCGAGTTGCCCTTGTCCGAGAATGTGGATAGGCATCATGAGCCCCTTGCTAGTTCACCGAGAGATGGTTTGGAAGAGATTGAAACCGCCGGTAGAAGTTTTGATCCTCTCCTCCATGATGATGTGGGGCCAAGTGATGAAGATGGGGAACCACAACTTGAGGAAAGTGTGGGGGTGTGCATTGAAGAGATGAGGCCAAAACCGCTTTTTGTGCCTTGTTTCTTGGAGATGAAGCTTGCTTGTGATTGGAGGCAATGCTTAGGGAAGAAGAGATCGGTGGAGCTCGTAGGATGGAGAGACCCCGGAGACTACTATGAAGATGATGTCGGGTCTTGGGATTCCTACTTCTTGCCTCCTCTTTGGAGGCCGTGGAGGTCGGTTAAGCTCGAACGCTTCTTGGGCCTTCACTACGATGTCGGTAGCGCGTTCGACTTGGTCCTCCATGCCCTTGAGGGCTACGGTTGAAGAATGGAATCCACCATCCTCGGTTTGACGGAGTTCCAAAATAACCGTCATGTTGTATATTCCCTTCCTCTTCTTTAGAGTACTTGTGCTTGTATTTGTGTTTTATCTCTTGATTTTGGTAGTTTTGTGATATTCTTGTAATATTGGATTTTTGATGAGCGATGTGAGGGAGTGAATTTGATGTTTTGTTTGAGTTTATTGTGATAGGTGAAGTGAAGGTGACTCCTAGAAAGGAGTGGTCGATGATGGAGTTTGGTTTGCGAGCGAGGAAGTCGGTTTTTGAAGCTTATGATAAGCTTTTGGGCTTGGGGAAGCAAAGAAGACTCATCCCGACCGGTAAGAGGGCTTCCCGATCGGGAAGGATGAGGAATCCCGACCGGGAAGGAGCCATCCCGATCGGGATGAGGGTGCAGAAAATCGGACTCGCTGGAGTGTGTTCCCGACCGGGACGAGAGCTTCCCGATCGGGAAGGGTTCATCAACCCGATCGGGATCACCCATCCCGACCGGGATGGTCCCCTTGACTCCACCCATCCATTATACCCCCTCCCAACCTCCTTACTCCTCATTCCTCCTATCATATGACCCGTTCACCTCACCTCTCACCGGATCCACATCAAATCCCACCCCCCTCACACCCTCTACCATACGTTTTATCGAGAATGAAGCGGAAAAGCAATGATGAAGATAAGCAAGCGCCTTTATTGTTCATTGAGACGATGGAGCGAGTGAGTTGCTAACCGGTCGGTACGACAACTATCCTTTCTTTTCCGTCTTATATTGCTTGTTTTCCCCTTGTCTATCCCCTTCCCCTTTGTGTCATGGTGGCCTTCGAGGCCTTGGTATATGTTGCTCCCGACTCTCGATGATGTGACTACATCGAGAGTCATTTTCAAAATCCAAATTTTACAAGATTTTCACTTTCTTTTTGAGGATTTAGTCGGATTTAGGCGGAATCCGGGCTAGGTTACTTGATTACACCTAGCCCTCCCCTCCCATTTCCTTTTATTTCCTTCTTTTTATTTCTTCCCCCTTCCATATCTTTTTCTCGTCTCGGCCCTTGGTGGCTTGATTACACCCCGACCGGACACCTTCTACCTTTTTCTTCACTTTACTTTTGATTTTTAGCTTTATTTTCGTAGTTTCTTTTCTTTTTCTTTTGTCTCTCCGCACCCTACGATCGAGCATGAGGACATGGCTCGATTTAAGTGTGGGGGAGCGATATTCTATCATAGTTAGCTTTATTTTCTTAGTTTTTTCGAAAAAAATCTTAAAAATCCCTAAAAATTTGAAAAATTTCACAAAAATCAAAAAGATTTTTCTTTTGTGTGTTTCACTTTTTGTCCTTGTGTCGTGTTTTTGTCGTATTGTGCGTGTTTGCCTCCCCTTTTCCTTATAGGTCGCTTATTCACCGCTAGCTTTGGAGAGCTTTCAAGGCACCCGGTAACATCTTTTTTCCCTCTTTGTTTCTTGTGGAGTTTGGAGGAGATATGTGTTGTG
This sequence comes from Agrostemma githago, assembly GCA_958450325.1. Classification (NCBI taxonomy): domain Eukaryota; kingdom Viridiplantae; phylum Streptophyta; class Magnoliopsida; order Caryophyllales; family Caryophyllaceae; genus Agrostemma; species Agrostemma githago. The sequence continues at coordinate 42,772,427 of OY288254.1, read as the reverse complement.
GTGTGCTCGGGTGGAGCTTTGTAAAGTTTGTGGAGGATTGGTTGCTCATTTGGAAGTTCGGGGTGGTGTTTGTTTTGTATGTGTTCGTTTTGTTTTGTTCTTGTTATGTTGCTTTTGTTTCTTTTTCTTTCGTTTGTTTTCGTCGTGTCTTCATTTTTGTGTGTGTTGTGTGTCTTGTGTGTAAATGTTTTCGAAAACCCGGTTTAGAGGCTAGGGTGTGAGTGTCTATTTTTCCCTTCCTAGTAGTATAAATCGAGTCTTGGGCTTTAGTCTAGTAAAATGACCTTAAATCAATGAATTCGTTGGTCCTTTACCTTGAGTCCACCTAGCTTACTAGGGACTTACTACGGGATTTGCACTTTTGACCATTATGACCACCCACGGTGTGAAAAGGCCTTGGTTACCGAGTCTCGTCCCTTAGGTGACCGTGTTTAGGATCGTTTGGTTAGTTCAAGTTTTCCACTTTTTGTGGGTTTGAAAGGGAATGCGCAACCTCGACTTACCCATTCACCTACCTCCTACACATTCCACACAAATAAAATGCAATTTGTTGATTTCTCTCTTTCTCAATTGTCAATGAAATGCCAAAAATGCCAAATCTTGCCAAAAGGGCAAAGAAAAGAAAAAGAAAGAAAAAAATGAAAGAAAGAAAAGAATGAAGAAAAAGAAAAGGCACAAAAGCCAAAAAGAAAATAGAAAAGAAGAAAAAGAGGTGGCATGGCAACAAACAAAGCAAAAACGTCGAAAAGAAAGAAAATGCCAAAAGAAAACCCGTCTCACAAAAAGAAATCCTCACAAAAATAAGCCTTTTCCCAACTTTTGCCGTGAAGAGCCTACCAAAGGACCGAGTCCTGAGGAAGGATGATAGCGTCATTAGTCGGTCTTCCCTCATTTTGCATGTTTTCCACCTTTTTACTTGGACTAGTTAGGCGGTCTTGGACACGGGACGACCCTCTTGGCTCACGCTAAAGGAGGCGGGGTCTCACTTACCTACAGTGTCGACTAACACCGTGGTTCTTCACTTTTCCACTCCGCCGATCGTCCCGTAGTACGTTTTTAGAAAGTTAGGAGGACCTAGGTAAGTTACCAACGTTTTTATTGCTTGATCGTCATACTATTAGGGTTTAGTTCACCTTGGTGTGTATTGCTAGCTTGGGAACGTTGTCACTTACCTCGAGTCCTAAACCGGTGTTTCATTCACCGCTTTTTGAGGGAAGCGGTATTTCTTTTGTTTTGGGTGCACGGATTATGTGTTTGTTTGTTTGTGTGTTTTGTGTCCGGTTGCATCCACAGTTTTGTCGCAAGACCCAACTTGCCTTGCGGAGTGCACATGTCCTCTAAGTGCGCTCGCGTGAGTTGAAGGGGCGTAGGGTGCGCTAATACCCATTCGGATAGTGTAGTAGTTAGTATGTGCTTACTCGAGGGCGAGTAAGGGTTAAGTGTGGGGAGTTGATAAGTGTTGTTTGTAGTGCCTAGTTGTTGTGTTTTGGTCCCTTTTTCCTTGTGGAAACGCTCCTTTGGAGTGATTCATGGGCTTCTTATGCTTCCTTTAGTTCGTTTCAGGTTCCCGAGGCCGAATTTGAAGAGTTGGAGCGATTCCGACTCAATACATACACATTTTGGAGCCAACGAGATAAAGGAACGAGGACTCGAGACCTTGGAATCGGCCCCGAGACCTTGGGACCCAATCCCGAGCCTCCGAGACCCGATCCCGAGTCCCGAGAATCGACGAGAAGCCCATGAGAGGCAAGGAGGGACCAAAGAGCTCTTAAGGGAGGCCTACAAAGACCCATCCCGTTCGGGATGGCCTCATCCCGTTCGGGATGAAGGGAGCATAAAGCACGGCTACTGTGAGCCCATCCCGATCGGGAAGGTCCTTCCCGACCGGGAAGGATGGCCCATCCCTATCGGGACCAAGCCTTCCCGACCGGGAAGGGTCAGCTGCAGCTCCGCTTCTTTCTTTTCTTCTCCCTTCCATTTGTGACCCTATATATACTCTTCCCTTGTTATGTAAAGCGGATACACTTCATTAGAGATAAAACCCTAGACTACTTTAGGTTAGATTAGATTAGATTAGTGTAGATTAGTCGATAATTAGTAGTTAATCATAGATTAGTCTTGTATTATAGGAATTCTTCAAGATCCACTCAAGATTGACAACCTTGGGTGTTTGTTTTGGGTTTTCTTCATTAATGCAAGTTTTTTTCTTTCCTCTTCTCTAGTATGGTACAATATTCTTCCTTTTTACTCTTAATCTTGTTTATGTTGTTCAAGTTTTAATCTTTAATCATAGTTCATTGTTTTCACTAGTTTGTTTATGTTAGTTTTGTTTTCTTATGTTGGTTCCTCTCATGCTTGTTAGTTTTAGTTGGATTATGTTAGAGTAGTGTTCTTGCTAGGGTTAGTAAGGTGATTAGGGTGTTAATTGGGTGATTAGGGGTTGGTTGGAGATGGTGGAAGATTTGGGTTTCCTCTTGTTTGATGCACATCACATGTTTGTTGAATTGCTTGAATGACTAAGTATGTACGAATGCTTGTTTTCTTGCCTTTCTTTCGTGGGTGTTAGTTTGTTTGTGGGTTCGGTCCCCTCATTAAGTTTCGAGAGCCCGGTGAGGATGACCCCTAGGTCGGTCTAAGTTGCGAGAGCCCGGATGCGACCTAGGCCTATAGCATGCTAGAACCCCGTTTGTGTTGTGTATCGACGAGATGGGTTTTAGGTGGAACCTCTAGGTGAGTCTAAGTTGCGAGAGCCCGGACCAATCTAGATTACCCTACTACCTCCTTCACTCTAATCCTCCCTTGACCATTCCGTTACCCCTTTGACCCCGACCTAATCCTAGCCCGTTCTCCTTAGTTGTTCCTCTTAGTCTTAGTCTAGTTTCTCCCCTCCTTCCATTCTTAGTTTAGCTCGTTGACTTAGTCTAGTATTTGGGCCGACCTAGTCTAGGCTATACATTACCGTCCCCGTGGATTCGACCCGACTTGCCCTATCTACGCTAGCTAGGATTAGCCGGTTATATTATTGACGGTTGGGACGTGACGAATCCCTACCATCAATTTGGCGCCGTTGCCGGGGACGGTGCTAGTTTAGACTTTGTTTTCCTATTTGCTTGACTTTGTCTTTGTGTTTGTGTTTTTTTTTTGGTTACTTTGCTTCTTGTGTGTGTGGTTTATTTCTCTCTTGTCTAGTGCCCAAAAAGCACTAGATTTCTCACGTTTGTTCTTAGTCTACAGTTTGTGCTTAGAGGTGGTGATTATCTTTTTCTTGCAACTCAGAGCCGCTTAAACGGACGGTTGCTAGAATGAGTGGTTTCCAACCGGGTATGGACTACGAATTTCGAGCAAGCATGGGGTTTGATTTAAACTCCACACACTCGGGAGCCGATATGAGCTACCACTCTTCTTCCTTGAACCAAGGGTATGACAAGACGTCCCCCTACCATGATCAAGCTTCTTGGGGTAATCAAGATGGGTATGATCCTCAAGATTATGAAAATGGCTACCAACAAGTGAATGATTATCACTCCTACGACCATGGTGGCTATTACTCGAGCTATGATTGTGAACCCACCATGTACACTCAAGATTCACCTTGTGGAAGCCAATACCCCCAAGACACACAATATTACCCTCCACCCCAACCACAATATGAACCCTATGACCCACAATACTACCAACCACCCCAACCTTGCTACCAACAATATGATGCCCCACCCCTTGGGCATCATCAAGATTATCAAGAAGCTTTACAAGACCCCAATGACCACCAATCGTCGAACTTGGAGTTGTGTCATTCGATTCTTCAATTGCAAAGGAGCACACAAGAAATGGCCATTCAATTGCGAAAAGAACAAGAGGAATTAATGGTCCAAATGCGAAGGGCAAACGAGGCGAGGAATGCTCAATTAAATGCATTATCGGTTCAAGCCGTAATGTCTTTATCCCGAGCATCGTATTTAGATGGAGGGTGCCCACTTGAGAAAGAGGAGCAACCGAATTATGAAGCCGCCGAGGTAGTTCCCTTTGCTAGAGAGATTTGCTTTGAAGAACCTCAATCGTCTACCCAAAAAGAGACGGATGAGGATATGACCCTTAGTGAAGGCAACATTGGTGAGGAATTGGAGGAGGATAGTGAGTTGGATGGTTTGGTGGAGTTTGTGGAGTTGTTGGGTGAGATTGTTAACCTCGAGTTGTCCTTGTCCGAGAATGTGGATAGGCATCATGAGCCCCTTGCTAGTTCACCGAGAGATGGTTTGGAAGAGATTGAAACCGCCGGTAGAAGTTTCGATCCTCTCCTCCATGATGATGTGGGGCCGAGTGATGAAGATGGGGAACCACAACTTGAGGAAAGTGTGGGGTGTGCATTGAAGAGATGAGGCCAAAACCGCTTTTTGTGCCTTGTTTCTTGGAGATGAAGCTTGCTTGTGATTGGAGGCAATGCTTAGGGAAGAAGAGATCGGTGGAGCTCGTAGGATGGAGAGACCCCGGAGACTACTATGAAGATGATGTCGGGTCTTGGGATTCCTACTTCTTGCCTCCTCCTTGGAGGCCGTGGAGGTCGGTTAAGCTCGAACGCTTCTTGGGCCTTCACTACGATGTCGGTAGCGCGTTCGACTTGGTCCTCCATGCCCTTGAGGGCTACGGTTGAAGAATGGAATCCACCATCCTCGGTTTGACGGAGTTCCAAAAGAACCGTCATGTTGTATATTCCCTTCCTCTTCTTTAGAGTACTTGTGCTTGTATTTGTGTTTTATCTCTTGATTTTGGTAGTTTTGTGATATTCTTGTAATATTGGATTTTTGATGAGCGATGTGAGGGAGTGAATTTGATGTTTTGTTTGAGTTTATTGTGATAGGTGAAATGAAGGTGACTCCTAGAAAGGAGTGGTCGATGATGGAGTTTGGTTTGCGAGCGAGGAAGTCGGTTTTTGAAGCTTATGATAAGCTTTTGGGCTTGGGGAAGCAAAGAAGACTCATCCCGACCGGGAAGAGGGCTTCCCGATCGGGAAGGATGAGGAATCCCGACCGGGAAGGAGCCATCCCGATCGGGATGAGGGTGCAGAAAATCGGACTCGCTGGAGTGTGTTCCCGACCGGGACGAGAGCTTCCCGATCGGGAAGGGTTCATCAACCCGATCGGGATCACCCATCCCGACCGGGATGGTCCCCTTGACTCCACCCATCCATTATACCCCCTCCCAACCTCCTTACTCCTCATTCCTCCTATCATATGACCCGTACACCTCACCTCTCACCGGATCCACATCAAATCCCACCCCCCTCACACCCTCTACCATACGTTTTATCGAGAATGAAGCGTAAAAGCAATGATGAAGACAAGCAAGCGCCTTTATTGTTCATTGAGACGATGGAGCGAGTGAGTTGCTAACCGGTCGGTACGGCAACTATCCTTTCTTTTCCGTCTTATATTGCTTGTTTTCCCCTTGTCTATCCCCTTCCCCTTTGTGTCATGGTGGCCTTCGAGGCCTTGGTATATGTTGCTCCCGACTCTCGATGATGTGACTACATCGAGAGTCATTTTCAAAATCCAAATTTTACAAGATTTTCACTTTCTTTTTGAGGATTTAGTCGGATTTAGGCGGAATCCGGGCTAGGTGACTTGATTACACCTAGCCCTCCCCTCCCATTTCCTTTTATTTCCTTCTTTTTATTTCTTCCCCCTTCCATATCTTTTTCTCGTCTCGGCCCTTGGTGGCTTGATTACACCCCGGCCGGACACCTTCTACCTTTTTCTTCACTTTACTTTTGATTTTTAGCTTTATTTGCGTAGTTTCTTTTCTTTTTCTTTTGTCTCTCCGCACCCTACGATCGAGCATGAGGACATGGCTCGATTTAAGTGTGGGGGAGCGATATTCTATCATAGTTAGCTTTATTTTCTTAGTTTTTTCGAAAAAAATCTTAAAAATCCCTAAAAATTTGAAAAATTTCACAAAAATCAAAAAGATTTTTCTTTTGTGTGTTTCCCTTTTTGTCCTTGTGTCGTGTTTTTGTCGTATTGTGCGTGTTTGCCTCCCCTTTTCCTTATAGGTCGCTTATTCACCGCTAGCTTTGGAGAGCTTTCAAGGCACCCGGTAACATCTTTTTTCCCTCTTTGTTTCTTGTGGAGTTTGGAGGAGATATGTGTTGTGGTGTGCTCGGGTGAGCTTTGTAAAGTTTGTGGAGGATTGGTTGCTCATTTGGAAGTTCGGGGTGGTGTTTGTTTTGTATGTGTTCGTTTTGTTTTGTTCTTGTTATGTTGCTTTTGTTTCTTTTTCTTTCGTTTGTTTTCGTCGTGTCTTCATTTTTGTTTGTGTTGTGTGTCTTGTGTGTAAATGTTTTCGAAAACCCGGTTTAGAGGCTAGGGTGTGAGTGTCTATTTTTCCCTTCCTAGTAGTATAAATCGAGTCTTGGGCTTTAGTCTAGTAAAATGACCTTAAATCAATGAATTCGTTGGTCCTTTACCTTGAGTCCACCTAGCTTACTAGGGACTTACTACGGGATTTGCACTTTTGACCATTATGACCACCCACGGTGTGAAAAGGCCTTGGTTACCGAGTCTCGTCCCTTAGGTGACCGTGTTTAGGATCGTTTGGTTAGTTCAAGTTTTCCACTTTTTGTGGGTTTGAAAGGGAATGCGCAACCTCGACTTACCCATTCACCTACCTCCTACACATTCCACACAAATAAAATGCAATTTGTTGATTTCTCTCTTTCTCAATTGTCAATGAAATGCCAAAAATGCCAAATCTTGCCAAAAGGGCAAAGAAAAGAAAAAGAAAGAAAAAAATGAAAGAAAGAAAAGAATGAAGAAAAAGAAAAGGCACAAAAGCCAAAAAGAAAATAGAAAAGAAGAAAAAGAGGTGGCATGGCAACAAACAAAGCAAAAACGTCGAAAAGAAAGAAAATGCCAAAAGAAAACCCGTCTCACAAAAAGAAATCCTCACAAAAATAAGCCTTTTTCCGACTTTTTCCGTGAAGAGCCAATCAAAGGACCGAGTCCAGAGGAAGGATGATAGCGGCATTAGTCGGTCTTCCCTCATTTTGCATGTTTTCCACCTTTTTACTTGGACTAGTTAGGCGGTCTTGGACACGGGACGACCCTCTTGGCTAACGCTAAAGGGGGCGGGGTCTCACTTACCTACAGTGTCGACTAACACCGTGGTTCTTCACTTTTCCACTCCGCCGATCGTCCCGTAGTACGTTTTTAGAAAGTTAGGAGGACCTAGGTAAGTTACCAACGTTTTTATTGCTTGATCGTCATACTATTAGGGTTTAGTTCACCTTGGTGTGTATTGCTAGCTTGGGAACGTTGCCACTTACCTCGAGTCCTAAACCGGTGTTTCATTCACCGCTTTTTGAGGGAAGCGGTATTTCTTTTGTTTTGGGTGCAACCGATTATGTGTTTGTTTGTGTGTTTGTTTGTTTGTGTGTTTTGTGTCCGGTTGCATCCACGGTTTTGTCGCAAGACCCAACTTGCCTTGCGGAGTGCACATGTCCTCTAAGTGCGCTCACGTGAGTTGAAGGGGCGTAGGGTGCGCTAATACCCATTCGGATAGTGTAGTAGTTAGTATGTGCTTACTCGAGGGCGAGTAAGGGTTAAGTGTGGGGAGTTGATAAGTGTTGTTTGTAGTGCCTAGTTGTTGTGTTTTGGTCTCTTTTTCTTTGTGGAAACGCTCCTTTGGAGTGATTCATGGGCTTCTTATGCTTCCTTTAGTTCGTTTCAGGTTCCCGAGGCCGAATTTGAAGAGTTGGAGCGATTCCGACTCAATACATACACATTTTGGAGCCAACGAGATAAAGGAACGATGACTCGAGACCTTGGAATCGGCCCCGAGACCTTGGGACCCAATCCCGAGCCTCCGAGACCCGATCCCGAGTCCCGAGAATCGACGAGAAGCCCATGAGAGGCAAGGAGGGACCAAAGAGCTCTTAAGGGAGGCCTACAAAGACCCATCCCGTTCGGGATGGCCTCATCCCGTTCGGGATGAAGGGAGCATAAAGCACGGCTACTGTGAGCCCATCCCGATCGGGAAGGTCCTTCCCGACCGGGAAGGGTCAGCTGCAGCTCCGCTTCTTTCTTTTCTTCTCCCTTCCATTTGTGACCCTATATATACTCTTCCCTTGTTATGTAAAGCGGATACACTTCATTAGAGATAAAACCCTAGACTACTTTAGGTTAGATTAGATTAGATTAGTGTAGATTAGTCGATAATTAGTAGTTAATCATAGATTAGTCTTGTATTATAGGAATTCTTCAAGATCCACTCAAGATTGACAACCTTGGGTGTTTGTTTTGGGTTTTCTTCATTAATGCAAGTTTTGTTCTTTCCTCTTCTCTAGTATGGTACAATCTTCTTCCTTTTTACTCTTAATCTTGTTTATGTTGTTCAAGTTTTAATCTTTAATCATAGTTCATTGTTTTCACTAGTTTGTTTATGTTAGTTTTGTTTTCTTATATTGGTTCCTCTCATGCTTGTTAGTTTTAGTTGGATTATGTTAGAGTAGTGTTCTTGCTAGGGTTAGTAAGGTGATTAGGGTGTTAATTGGGTGATTAGGGGTTGGTTATAGATGGTGGAAGATTTGGGTTTCCTCTTGTTTGATGCACATCACATGTTTGTTGAATTGCTTGAATGACTAAGTATGTACGAATGCTTGTTTTCTTGCCTTTCTTTCGTGGGTGTTAGTTTGTTTGTGTGTTCGGTCCCCTCATTAAGTTGCGAGAGCCCGGTGTGGATGACCCCTAGGTCGGTCTAAGTTGCGAGAGCCCGGATGCGACCTAGGCCTATAGCATGCTAGAACCCCGTTTGTGTTGTGTATCGCCGAGATGGGTTTTAGGTGGAACCTCTAGGTGAGTCTAAGTTGCGAGAGCCCGGACCAATCTAGATTACCCTACTACCTCCTTCACTCTAATCCTCCCTTGACCATTCAGTTACCCCTTTGACCCCGACCTAATCCTAGCCCGTTCTCCTTAGTTGTTCCTCTTAGTCTTAGTCTAGTTTCTCCCCTCCTTCCATTCTTAGTTTAGCTCGTTGACTTAGTCTAGTATTTGGGCCGACCTAGTCTAGGCTATACATTACCGTCCCCGTGGATTGGACCCGACTTGCCCTATCTACCATAGCTAGGATTAGTCGGTTATATTATTGACGGTTGGGACGTGACGAATCCCTACCATCACCATGCGAGAAGCATAGCTGTCAAGTGATCGATACCCATGACAGGAATTTTTAGCTTTCTTGAAAGTCTAAAAGATTTTGAGAAGGAAAAGAAGAATTTGAGTTGAGATGCAGAAAACTGGAGCAGGGATCCTCATATTTATAATGAGAAAGCCTAACTGAAAACCTAACTACTCTGCCTCCTCAGCAAACTGGGCCCTATGCGCGCAGGCCTGATTTCAAACTAGAACCCAGAATAGGAATCAAGCCGTCCCGAGCTTTCCTAAGAGTCTCTAAAATTTTTCTGTGTTAAAGTTACTTCGCGATAATTTTTTTTTCAAAATTTTGTCCTTTCAAAAATTCAAATATTTTTATCTCCCCAGCACGAGTCAGTGTTTTGCCTATGTGTTACATACAATTTGTTATGTGTCAGCATACAGGTACACTCCCGACTTCAGAAGCAAGTCTCCGCGAAACTATTAAATTCCCCAACGGAGTCAGCCTTTCCCCGGTATGCTACATCCAAGGTGTGATGTGTCGGCATACGGGTACACCTACTCCCCAAAAAAGGCAAGTTTTACTCCCCACGGAGCATCATCATCAGCTCAAGTACGACTCAAGGCTTCAAAATCAAGCCCGTACAGCTCATATATTTCTCCAGCGGAACGCCCGAGGCGGCATTTTTTCCCGAAATAGTATGGGATGGGCCCACATATAGGTGCGCCCAGGACTTATGCTACAAGTTTGACTCCCCGCAAAGCTATCATCATCAGGACAGGTATGACCCTCTGCTTATGGCTGGCGAGCCCTTCACGCGAGTCCACTGGACTATAAATGACCCGATCGGAAGTCTACCAGGTCTTAACGGACTTGGTAGTTACTCTGACTTTCGCCTTGTCCAAGCCTCAGTCAGAGTGGGGGCTCTGTAGACACCCGCATTTTGACTGCCACGTGTCTATGGTAGTCTCCAAAAAACACCCGATGATGATCGGACGCAAACGTGACTTGGTATACTCGGACTTGGGCTCGGAAACAATAATATCCGACATGGACTTTTAGCGGAGTAAAAATCTCACAAAACAGACCTCAAATTCAGGCCCAGTGGGTCGTTCCGAGTCAAATAAGACTAATTTGGGCCAAAACCGACACCAAAGATAAATCCCGTCTTTTGGCGACTGGGTCAAAACCCGGTCAAAGACGAAACCGTCTCATAAATCAGCCAAGTTCAGCTGGCGCACAAATCAGAATTCAAAAAAACCAATCAAAACCGCCAGATCAATTCTTTCCTTATTTGTCTCGCCCGCTTGATCCACTCGATCGAGTGGATAGACCCACTCAGTCGAGTGGAGCGCCCAAAACCGGGTTTGGCCCGTTTGCAAGGGCACTCGATCGGGTGCACTAGGGCCACTCGATCGAGTGCCCTTATGTCGTGGGAAATGCCTATAAATACCGCTTCACCCCCATGCATTTCACAACTTTTGACAAGACATTTCAACCTAGATTTTGCTCTACATTTCAGCCACAACTCACCTACACATCAAGCCTTAGAAACCCTAAGCCAAACACACCAATCCCGAGCCGTTTGTCCCTCGGAAACCGACGCAACACACACACACACACCACAACTCGCGTACATCCTCGATACTCCGGCGTCCCGTCGCTATTTACGAGTCCATTTCCGAGGCCTATACCTAGCATGTATGTTGAGGGTGTCCTAAACCGCATCTCGGTCTCTTTTATCTCGTCTCATTTTCATTTAATCTATCGCATTTTGTAACATAATCGTAGTAACACTAACGCTAACACTAACGTTTCTATAGTTTTGCATCTTTATTTTTTTGTATCATAATTTTACTACTAACATTAATTATACCGCGTATACGTAAACTAGTATCAATATCCGGTTTTAAATCCGTTTGACTACGATGTTTGCCTAAAGTCCGTCTAATCCCTTTACGAGCAACGACGGAGGTGGAGCCCTTTCGAGGAGCCCCGCCCCAATGTACTCAAGGGCGTGACGCGATTACAAACGGTCGTAGTTGAACGTATTTAATCCCATTTCTATAATTGGTACAAAACCCGTTGACACGAAAACCGACATCACATAACCCGAAAGGGTTAGTTTCGATGTCGTGACGTAGAGGGATATCTTTCGTTACTAATTCAAAATTTCTAAACTAGCGATAAAACATTTTCATAAAACTCCGATAATGGTATTATAATCGTTCGTACACGATTATAGTACCGGAGGCCAAGTTAAATACGAATCATGCGATATTCGTATTTGATTTGGCCGACCATCGATTTCAAATCATAAAACAAAACGAATTATCATTCGTACAGGGTCTACTCGACCGAGTACATATGCTACTCGATCGAGTAGCACCCATAACAATGGGCAGTAGCCACGTAAAGGACGCACTCGACCGAGTCAGCCCACGACTCGATCGAGTGGGTCCTGTAACTCATAAAACCGAGGGGTTTGACACACCTTTCAAACACCGTCCTTTTATCGACTTTATTCATCACGTGTAAAGACTATCACGTGATCTTCCTATTTTCAAAACCATGCACATCACGACACGTAAAACGACTTTGATCAATTTTTGACATGATAAGTCGGGACAAGACTACGGGATATGAGATCGGGCTAGCAATACGCCACAATCCCATGTTTCCGTCCTTCGTTTAGTATACAACATAATGTGTATTTAATCGGGGTAGTCCATCTACATATTTCGCGGTCTAGTTTGCATACGGGTCCGTTCCTATCATTGTATTGCGATATTTTTTTATTTTGTTTATTATTTTTACGTAATGTTGTATTGTGAATTCCGGGTTGTATTTCCGCCCGTGTAACTAGTACGTTATTTTTTATTTCCTTTCGAGCTTTATTTATTTACTTGCTTTACGCTTTATAAATGAACCTCGCATGCTAAATCACTTTGACGTGAATCAAGATGCATTAAATGACGTAGCAAATCAATAATTCACATGCTTAGCCCGAAAACGCTGTTTGCATATCATTTAGTCGTTTTACTAGCGCGCGTACACGAACACGAACGATGTCTTAGTAGAGGCCGCCATGTGCGGGCGGGGTTGGGTGTCCTTAGTGGGCTTCCCAACACGTACCCTCACCCCTAACTCAGAACCTTTGGTTTCCGGATGTCCGAAACCCTTGGCGCACGGGAGTCATTTTATATACGAAAGCCGGTGTAAACGGTATCGATATAACAATGCAAAGGGACGAGCCCCATAAACTCTGAAATCGAAGTGGGCTTACTTTGTGTATAGCCCATGACGACGTAGAGTAGGCTCGTATGGTTCTGAATAACCACAAAATTCGGTGGCGACTCCATTTTGACTTAAATTTCGAACCCGAGAACAATCTTACAACGAGATTCATTCGCCTACCCAAACCCGTGCGTGGCCGCGTCGGGGTGGACCTACGTGATGTCCACAATTTGGGGACTCCGCTGGGGATACCTGATGTACCACATGTCATCGGGGTTCCTAGGGTGAGACTCGAAGAGAAATCGTTCGTAGATTAGTGTGCGCGCATTAGTTTAATTATTCATGCATAACCCAAATTTTGCCCGGGCCGGTTACTTGTGACCGACGTCCCACTATACCACGGTGCGTTCCTACATGGGTGCGCTAAAGACATCGATGGTGGAACTCGTCTCGGTTTTGCGGCATGTCCTAAGACCAACTCGGCTTAGGGAGTCCGTCCATCACACGAGAAAGCCATCGTTTTTGGTATAGACCTTATTTTGACAAACCGAGACTTAGTGTAAAGCATACATAAGCGTCGTTATAATGCTTATTTGACTACATGCTACTTGGTTTCCGTGTCAATTCTCAAAAAACGGTCATTTCAAAATCGCATCTTTCCAAAAATACCCACTTTTCGAAAAACCCGAAATACTGTCCGTTTCGGGACCCGTCTTTCCAAAACGCCCAAATTTGAAAAAACCCGAAATGCTGCCCATTTCGGGACTCACCTTTTCAAAATATCCAATTTTCAAAACTCGGAATGCCGCTGAAATTTAGGATCAACGATTTGACTCAAAATATCCTTTTCTTTAGTCGGCATGATGTCCGTTTTAACTCTCGAATTTCCGACACCTTTTTGATTTTCTGAATTTTTCTTCAAAATTCTAATCTTGGTTTTTGAAATTCCACTTTCCATTTTCGAACTATCGGAAGTTCATCCTTTACATATTCCAACTTCAAACCTCCAACTTTCCTAAAATAGACCTTCCCTATTATAGGACCTACCGTCTATCCGTGTGTCGGGTCTTTGCATAGCACGTAGAAGGTTTATAGCGTCGAAACTCCGTTGATTTTATATCACGAGTTCCCCCCCCCCCTCCCTTTTCCGAGTCCGCCTTATCTGTCAAGGCACGACCAACCTGCGTAGGGCATACCCCTACAAAGGAAGGTCCGTCCATACACTCGAGTCAAAAGTCTGGGGAATAGTCTCACGTGGACCTTCCTTCGAACGGGACTAGGCCCACTAGGCCAAAATCCTAAGGAAGTCATACCACCTACGAGTCATCCGTCTAAGTGTCTTTCTCGAGTCTTTTCCACTCAGTCCTTTTCTTTTGGGTCGCTCGGGATATACTTTTTCTGTGATTCCAAGATCTGGGTTCCGTTTCTGATTACATGGTGTTCTTACAGACAGGCCACCGGCAACCAGACACACTCGCAGGATGGAAGCTACTTTAGGCAGTCTGAAAACCTCTATGGACGCCATGGTCGACAAACAGGCCGACATCGAAGCCCAACTGCATGAAATGAGGGCTGGTCAAATTGCTATCATCACTCGTTTGGCTGCAGTGGAACAAAGGACTCCAAATACGGGGGTTACGGAACCTTTGGCTGAACTGGTTAGCTCGGTTCGCCGATTGGAAGAGCAAGTTCATTTGAGTGGGAGTAACAATATCCATCGGGAGAATAGTCGTGAGTATAACCCATTAAGTGACAAGCTGCCCGCAAACCTGAACCTCACCGGTTTGCCCATGTTTGAAGGGACTGAAGACCCGTTACTACATGTACGGGCCTTCAAGGAGTTCATGGCCATCAAAGGGGTGGACTCTACCATGTTCAAGAGCCTTTTTGCTGCGTCTCTTGAAAAGCACCCTCGGGCCTGGTACTACAGGCTAGACCCGAAGAAATACCCTACTTGGGATGATGTGGCCACCGAGTTCGCTCGGAACTATGCCGACAACACCGAGATCCAAACCACAATGAGATCTCTGGAGGTTATGGCCCAAGAGCCGAAAGAAGGTTTTACCAAATACCTTCAACGTTGGAGGGCCGAGAGCGTGAAACTGGTCGATAAGCCCAGTGAGAAGACTTTGGTGGAGGCTTTTGTCAAGAACCTCCTCCCCTCCTACCGGGTTCACCTCCGATATGCTGTCATACCCAATTTCACCACCCTTACTGAAATGGGTATGAGGATCGAAGATGACTTAAGACTGGAAGGCCTCACTAAGGCCGCTGCCAAAGGTTACCAAGGGGCTTCTTCCTCAACTACCAAGCCTCAAGCTGCAACCCGCAGCATTTTCGACGCGGTTAATCTACTAGATGCCCCGTCCAAGAAGAACACCCCACCTCGGGTTTTTACTGATATAGGTACTACCTATACTTATGCCTTACAAAGGCTATCCTCTAAAGGCCTAATCCAACCGATAGGCCAACCTCCTGAAGTTCCGGTCGAGCGACGCTCCAAGAACTGCAATGCCCAAGCCTATTGCCAGTACCACCGAGGCAATGGGCATGATACCGAGAAGTGCTGGAAGCTGAAGCACTTGATCCAGGACCTGATCGAAAGCGGTAAAATCCCGCTACCCGGAGATAAGCCCAGCAACAAGGAGAACCCTTTCAGCTCCCACGCCATCTTTACCGGGGAGGTGATTGATTGCTCTCACCTTATCTCTCCATTTATCCCGCAAGTGAACGGGATCTGGTTTGACGACGAGGATGACGTCTACCTCGCCAAAGGGGAAGCTGTCCCCATCACCTCCGAGGAGATTCGAAGGACTAAATCCCGAGTCCTAACCAGTAACCACCTTGGTCGTCCCTATCAAGCCACTAGCTCTAGGGACACCCCTATCCCGACAACCGTCACTGAGCCATTCAGGACGGAAGTCGCCCCCGAGGAGCCAACTGCTGAAACGGCCCTCGTAAAGCAGTTGAAGAAAACCCGAGTTGACCTCACTATATGGCAACTCCTGGTTAGCTCTCAAGAGCATCGAGAAGCACTTACAAAGGCTCTCGATCAAATTAAGGTTGACTCTTTGGTTACTCCTGCTGAGATGGTAGCCACGGTCCTGCCCCATCTGAAGGGCAAAGCTAAGGAAGGAGGTCCGATGATCACTTTCTCCGAAGCCGACCTACCGCCATTCAGGACCTCCCAGAATCTGGCCCTCTACATTACGGTGGTTTGCCGAGGAAAATACCTCCCTATGACCCTGGTTGATGATGGGTCCGCTGTGAATGTCCTTCCTCTAAGGACCACAAAAGCCCTCGGCATTACCAAGGCTGACTATATCCCGACTGCTCAGACCATCCAAGCCTTCGATGGGAGCACAAAGTCGGTAGCTGGGGCCGTGAAACTGACCATCATAACCGGCCCGATAGAAAAGGAGCTCGAATTCCAGGTGATCGACGTCACCTCATCATTCAACTTGCTCCTAGGTAGGCCTTGGATCCACGCGGTCAAGGCGGTGTCCTCCACCCTCCACCGAAAGATCAAGATGCCTCTGCTTAACGATGTCATCACTTTAGAGGCAACACCAATGACCGTGGCTAGCTGTAACGCCACAGGACGCACGTACCTCTGGGGGTTCGATTTTGTGGGGATGATCGAGGAAGAGTACCTCTTTAGGCCTTACTTCACTACGAGCATCGACACGATGCTCCAAAACCTAGGGTACTTTCCGGGGGCTACCTCTCGCCCGATCTTCCAGCTGGGAAGATCATCGAGGTTCTCAAAGATGAAGAGTCTCACTTTGGTCTCGGGTATGCCATAACTCCCGACAATGTTGTCCGAGCAGGAATTGAGAAGGCCTGCAACATTATTAAGGGTATCCACTTGAGCCCTTACAGCCCACGGTTGGCTGACTACTTTGTCACACCGGTATTTTGGGGCTATTCAGGTTGGTCTGTACCAGCCGAATGCTATGCAGCTCGGGACCCACTTGGCCCGGGACTGCAACTATATCCCGGATGATGTGTTCGCCCTCATCCAATCCAACGAAGCTGAAGATGCTGAGCCCGCGCTAGGGCTACTATTTGGGGAAGACGTCATAGCCCCAACTCCGAAGGAAGACCTGGTCAACCTGATCCTCCGCAGTAACAGGTTTGACCCGACCAAGCTGATCTCGGATGTTGGTTCCTAGACGGGAAATAGGGCCTGGAGGAAGACTGTCAAGTGGACTGACAGTCAGGGAAGAATCTACAAGTTGGTCACTGGAGAGGGAGACATGCCTGAGTCTGAGTCTGAGTCCGAGTCTGAGTGTGAGTCCGAGTCTGAGTCGGCGTCTGAGTCAGAGTCTAAGGTCGAGTCTAGGGAAGTCGGTGCTAGAATCACTCCTGTAACCCCTCTCCCCTTATCATTCCTGCTGCTGGCACCTCGGGGTCTGTCCCGAGTGCTTTACCAATTCCGCCACTGACCAATGATCAGATGGCTGCTCTTTTTGAGCTGTTCTCCAAATTTTCAATCAATAATAATAACCGTTCTGCTTACGACTTGTCTCTTTTAAATTCTGCTTTCAAAAATGATTTATTCTATGACATTGAGAAACCAGACGAACAGGTACCCTTACCTCCACATCTGATCGAGCAACTAGAGCAAAGGGAGTCCCGAAACCCGGTGATCGAAGAAACCGAGTCCATAAATGTGGGAACAACCTTAGAGCCTCAGACACTTAAGATAGGGTTATCCTTAGATCCCGAGGAGAAACAACAGTTCATAAGCCTCCTCCAAGAGTTCAAGGATGTCTTCGCATGGTCCTACAAGGACATGCCGGGGATAGACCGGGAAATAGCCGAGCACCACTTACCAATCAAAGACGGATGCAAACCGGTCAAGCAAAAACTTCGTCGGATGAGGCCCGAGTGGTCTCTCAAGGTAAAAGAAGAAGTCGACAAACAATTCAAAGCCGGCTTCATACAAGTGTCCGAATATCCGGACTGGGTTGCAAACATCGTGCCAGTTCCTAAAAAGGACGGTAAGGTGCGGGTATGTGTTTATTTTCGGGATCTCAACAAAGCGAGCCCGAAAGATGATTTTTCCGTTACCACACATCGACATACTGGTGGACAATACGGCCGACCATCCCCTTCTATCATTCATGGACGGGTATGCCGGGTATAATCAAATCAAGATGGCAGAAGAAGACATGAGTAAGACTACCTTTACCAAACCTTGGGGTACTTACTGCTATACCGTCATGCCGTTCGGTCTCATTAATGCCGGAGCCACATATCAGAGGACCGCTACCACTTTATTACACGACATGATGCATAAAGAGGTAGAAGTTTATGTAGACGACATGATCGTCAAATCTAAAGAACGGGACGGTCACATCACCACCCTGAGAAAATTCTTCACCCGACTACGCAAGTACAACATGAGGCTAAACCCTCAAAAATGCAGTTTCGGGGTAACATCAGACAAATTACTGGGTCATATCATTAGCCAACGAGGTATCGAAGTCGACCCAGCTAAAATCAAAGCCATTACCGAGATGCAACCTCCCAAAACCGAAAAAGAAATAAGGGGATTTCTCGGGAAAGTCCAGTATATTAGTCGGTTCATTTCCAAGTTAACCATGGTGTGTGAACCAATCTTCAAGAAACTGAAAGTAGGGGAACGGGCACTATGGGATGACAAGTGCGAAGCTGCTTTCGACAAGATCAAGGAAATTCTGTCTGCTCCGCCAGTCTTAATGCCACCTCAACCCGGTTTGCCTCTGTCGTTATACCTAACGACGACCGAGACAGCCATGGGGGCTATGCTGGCTCAGACGGTTGACTCCGAAGAAAGAGCCATTTACTACATCAGCAAGAAGTTTTTAGAGTATGAGTGGAAGTATACCATGCTCGAAAAGACGTGTTTGGCTCTAGTCTGGGCCACGAAGAAACTCTGGCACTATATGCTCAGTTACGAGGTCCATGTGCTATCCAAAATGGACCCGATCAAATACATCTTCGAAAAACCCATTCTCAACGGTCGAATCTCTAGATGGACTCTAATGCTGGCAGAATTCGACTTAAAGTTTGTACCGTTAAAGGCTATTAAAGGTCGAGTAGTAGCTGAATTTCTCGCCGACAGCCCGATAACCGAAGGACACATCGACACCTGGTCCTTCCCTGACGAAGATATTTTCCATACTGATACTGAAACTTGGGACTTATACTTCGATGGAGCATCCAATTTTCGAGGGTTCAGAGTCGGGATCCTCCTAATTTCACCAAAAGGAGAGCACACTCCCATCTCCATCAAGGTGGTCTTTGATGTTACCAACAATGCAGCAGAATACGAAGCATGCATTTACGGGCTACAAGCCGCCGCCAATCTGGGGATCACAAATCTCCGGGCACATGGTGACTCATCCTTGGTCATTAACCAAGCACTTCAAAAATGGAAGACTCGAAATGCTAATCTCGTGGCCTACCAGGCACGAGTAAGGGACCTCGAGAAACAATTCCAAAAAGTAGAGTACATATACCTACCCCGGGAAGAGAATCAGTTTGCAGATGCACTCTCAAAATTGGCATCTTTACTGAACATTCCCGACCACGTGACCAATATGCCGATTTGCGTCGAAAGGCGTTCCGAGCCGGCGTACATCCACGACATCGAAGACATTGAGATAACTGATCCCGAACCATGGTATCAGGCTGTGTTAACGTACCTGACAAACGGAGAATATCCTCCCGGGTCGGAAGATCGAGCCAAGAAAGCCTTACGAAGGCTAGCCACCCAGTTCATTCGTACCGACGACGGTCAGTTATACAAAAAGACGGCACAGGGGGCTCTTCTCCTTTGTGTTGACAGATATAAGGCTGAAAAGGTTATGGCCGAAGTACATGATGGTGAAAACGGCCCACATATGAATGCCCACATGCTGGTCCGGAAAATCATGAGACTCGGTTATTATTGGAATACCATGGAAGCCGACTGCCGGTTGTATGCCAAACATTGTCATAACTGTCAAATCTTTGGCAATGTGCAGCATATGCCGTCATCACTGCTGTATACCATGACGTCACCCTGGCCATTCTCAACATGGGGTATTGACATAATCGGGAAAATAAATCCCTCTGGTACCGGTGGGCATTGCTTCATTTTAGTAGCCATCGACTATTTCACCAAATGGGTCGAAGCTGAATCATATCGCATTCTCAATGCTAAGCATGTCGCCAAGTTTATCCAAAACAAGATAATATGCCGGTATGGGATTCCGTCCGAATTTATCAGTGATCACGGGACTCATTTCCAAGCCGAGACTGCAGCCCTGATGACCAAGTATAAAATCCAAAGGCATACTTCCTCGCCTTACCGTCCCCAAACAAATGGAGCAGTAGAGGCGGCTAATAAAACAATTGTCACCATACTAAAAAAGATGGCTGATAATTACCGGGACTGGCCCGACAAAATACCTTTTGCCCTATGGGGATACCGAACGTCAATTCGCACCGCAACCGGAGCAACGCCGTATTACCTAACCTATGGGATGGAGGCAGTTCAACCAGTTGAGTTAGAGGTACCGTCCCTCAGAATTTTGCTAGAAAGCCAAGTACCCGAAGCTGACTGGGTTCGAGCATGATATGACTCGTTGGTTCTACTAGACGAACGACGATCTCGTGCCCTCAATAATATCCAAATCTACCAGAAGAGGATCCAACGGGCCTTCAACAAGAGAGTAAGGCCCAGACACATTAAAGAAGGCGACCTAGTCCTTAAGTCAATCCGGGCTCTACTACCAGTTGACCCAAGGGGAAAATTCAAACCCAATTGGGCTGGACCATATCTGGTGAAGAAGATCCTATCAGGGGGAGCAGTGATGCTGACGGACCTGGACGGGAATGAATTTGTCAACCCAACCAACCTGGACCAATTGAAGTGTTACTACCCCTAGCCTCTTCTCAATGTCATTAGCAAATTTTATAAAAATAATTCTTTTCAAAAAGCAAGTCAATAAGCTAGAATTACTTATTCTACTGTCGCAAACATCTTGAACCAATAGTCTTGGTGTAATTCGAGATTGCAAATTTCATATGCCTGAACTACGTTTGGTTTGATTCTGCTAATCGCGGATATGTAGGCAACCCCTCAAAAGGGTACAACCAATGCAATCGAGAAAAGACAGGAGCGGTTTATTAATAAACTTCTTTTATTAATTCAAAAAAAGAGAACCCCGATAAACTCGGGAAATTACAAAAGTGCAGGAATTCAAAAAATAAATACAAAAAAAAAGGGGGCACACAAAAAATAATAATAATACTTAAATAATAATAAAGCTAAAGGACTCGGCATTTAGGGCATCTTGCCCTTCCCCTTGTCCTTGGCCTCCTTAGCCGTCCACTGGCGACGACGCGGAGGAGAGCGTTCCCGAATCACCACAGGAACCTCTCTAGCTCGGGATCGATTGTTTGAGCCCGACTCCTCTGTCACATCAATAGGCCCAAGTCGGGCCGTCACGGGCTCAGGGAGCCGGTCACGCGGACCTAGTCGGTCCCGGACCGCCAACCTTGGCCCAAGGCGTCTCTCCAAGTCGGTCTGCCCCCGAGTGCTGCTAGAACCGACTTCCTTAGATCGAGTCTTAGTTTGTGACTTAAGACCCGATTCTCCCCGGACTGTAGCCTCAGGAATATATTCCCCGGTAAATAAGTCCCTGTGGTCCTTCGCCGTCTCGCGATGAACCAATTCAAAGGCCTCATCGAGCTTCCTCGGACTCCTCGGAAGTCCATTTCTGATAAGCCCGTGACACCCAAGCGGATTGGCAAGGGTTAGGTACAGTCCATGTAGGACGAGTGAACCATCTTTGCAACCAGGTGTCGCACATAGCGTCCGTCAATTGGAGCGAGACGCTAATAATGGCTTCAGTCTCAGGGATGCGCTGAGACGAGCCGAACTGTCTTAGGAGACGATCCGGGTAAATGTGAACTGTCCAGTCAAGGGACAAGATCACCAGGTAGCGAGCTTGGTCCCTCTTGGCCAATCCGGTCAACTTCGAAAGAAACCACCAAGCAACGGTCCACCTGATCAAAGGACCCCCGTGGAACACCAGCTCCTCATCCCAGTAAGCTCGATCTATCCGATGACTCGAGCTTATCTTTCGCCTTCTTGAGCTGATCTGACTACTCCGATAATTTAGTATGCTCGGAGGGGTCTCTATGATTGAAAGTCGCTCCGACAACCATATCTAAAAAGTATACACAAATTTTATAAGCAACAGAATGGTTCGCCAGGGTCCACTCGATCGAGTGCAGGAGATGACTCGATCGAGTTAGCCCTCTGAAAGCAGGCAGTAGCTCGATATGAGTGTCACTCGATCGAGTGAAAGGTCCACTCGATCGAGTGACTTACGTACTTCAGGTATTTCGCGTGAAAAAAAAAAAAAAAAAAAAAAAAAAAAAAAATGTGTACCTGCAGGAGACGAGTACTTCCTGTCAACCGTCGGGTTGGGTCGAGCCGCCTAGCATCCAGACCCATGATGATTTCCCCTGTGGCTAGCCAAGCAGGGCTATGACCAGTCTCCATCTGGTCAACCACTCCAATCAGCCTGATTTGACCCATGCACGAGTCAAGTTCCATCAGCCCTTCGAAGACATAGCAGTGCACCATGAAAAAGGCAAATGCCCTACGCCTGTGAGCAGGGGTGGCCCTTACATCTCGAGGGTTCATAAACTTATCAGCCAGATCGAATAGGGAAACACTATCTCCCCGCACCATCCGATTTGTCTCAGCATGAGACAAACCCAAGAATTCCCTCAACCGCCTCCTTGGATCCGGGTAGAACGGAGGAATAGCTGGCTGAGCAATAGGGCTCCAACCACCTATAGCCGTAACCTCCTCGGGTAAAGGACATATTTCTCCCCACGGGAACGCGAATACGTGATGGGTGGTGTCCCAAAACGACAAGCAGGCGTCCAGGAAATGCGAGTCAACTATTAGGCGTTGGAAAGGGAATAAATTGACAATTCCCGTCTGGGTCAGTCAGACCTTTTCCTCATCCCGAAAATATTGGGACCATGCGAGAAGCATAGCTGTCAAGTGATCGATACCCATGACAGGAATTTTTAGCTTTCTTGAAAGTCTAAAAGATTTTGAGAAGGAAAAGAAGAATTTGAGTTGAGATGCAGAAAACTGGAGCAGGGATCCTCATATTTATAATGAGAAAGCCTAACTGAAAACCTAACTACTCTGCCTCCTCAGCAAACTGGGCCCTATGCGCGCGCAGGCCTAATTTCAAACTAGAACCCAGAATAGGAATCAAGCCGTCCCGAGCTTTCCTAAGAGTCTCTAAAATTTTTCTGTGTTAAAGTTACTTCGCAATAATTTTTTTTTCAAAATTTTGTCCTTTCAAAAATTCAAATATTTTTATCTCCCCAGCACGAGTCAGTGTTTTGCCTATGTGTTACATACAATTTGTTATGTGTCTGCATACAGGTACACTCCCGACTTCAGAAGCAAGTCTCCGCGAAACTATTAAATTCCCCAACGGAGTCAGCCTTTCCCCGGTATGCTACATCCAAGGTGTGATGTGTCGGCATACGGGTACACCTACTCCCCAAAAAAAGGCAAGTTTTACTCCCCACGGAGCATCATCATCAGCTTAAGTACGACTCAAGGCTTCAAAATCAAGCCCGTACAGCTCATATATTTTCCCAGCGGAACGCCCGAGGCGGCATTTTTTCCGAAATGGTACGGGATGGGCCCACATATAGGTGCGCCCAGGACTTATGCTACAAGTCTGACTCCCCACGAAGCTATCATCATCAGGACAAGTATGACCCTCTGCTTATGGCTGGCGAGCCCTTCACGCGAGTCCACTGGACTATAAATGACCTGACCGGAAGTCTACCAGGTCTTAACGGACTTGGTAGCTACTCTGACTTTCGCCTTGTCCAAGCCTCAGTCAGAGAGAGGGGCTCTGTAGACACCCGCATTTTGACTGCCACGTGTCTATGGTAGTCTCCAAAAAACACCCGATGATGATCGGACGCAAACGTGACTTGGTATACTCGGACTTGGGCTCGGAAACAATAATATCCGACATGGACTTTTAGCGGAGTAAAAATCTCACAAAACAGACCTCAAATTCAGGCCCAGTGGGTCGTTCCGAGTCAAATAAGACTAATTTGGGCCAAAACCGACACCAAAGATAATTCCCGTCTTTTGGCGACCGGGTCAAAACCCGGTCAAAGACGAAATCGTCTCATAAATCAGCTAAGTTTAGCTGGCGCACAAATCAAAATTCAAAAAAACCAATCAAAACAACAAGATCAATTCTTTCCTTATTTGTCTCGCCCGCTTGATCCACTCGATCGAGTGGATAGACCCACTCGGTCGAGTGGAGCGCCCAAAACCAGGTTTGGCCCGTTTGCAAGGGCACTCGATCGGGTGCACTAGGGCCACTCGATCGAGTGCCCCTATGTCGTGGGAAACGCCTATAAGTACCGCTTCACTCCCATGCATTTCACAACTTTTGACAAGACATTTCAACCTACATTTTGCTCTACATTTCAGCCACAACTCACCTACACATCAAGCCTTAGAAACCCTAAGCCAAACACACCAATCCCGAGCCCTTTGTCCCTCGGAAATCGACGCAACACACACACACACCACAACTCGCGTACATCCTCGATACTCCGGCGTCCCGTCGCTATTTACGAGTCCATTTCCGAGGCCTATACCTAGCATGTATGTTGAGGGTGTCCTAAACCCCATCTCGATCTCTTTTATCTCGTCTCATTTTCATTTAATCTATCGCATTTTGTATCATAATCGTAGTAACACTAACGCTAACACTAACGTTTCTATACTTTTGCATCTTTATTTTTTTGTATCATCATTTTACTACTAACATTAATTATACCGCGTATACGTAAACTAGTATCAAAATCTGGTTTTAAAGCCGTTTGACTACGATGTTTGCCTAAAGTCCGTCTAATCCTTTTAAGAGCAACGACGGAGGTGGAAGCCTTTCGAGGAGCCCCGCCCCAATGTACTCAAGGGCGTGACGCGATTACAAACGGTCGTAGTTGAACGTATTTAATCCCATTTCTATAATTGGTACGAAACCCGTTGACACGAAAACCGACATCACATAACCAGAAAGGGTTAGTTTCGATGTCGTGACGTAGAGGGATATCTTTCGTTACTAATTCAAAATTTCTAAACTAGCGATAAAACATTTTCATAAAACTCCGATAATGGTATTATAATCGTTCGTACACGATTATAGTACCGGAGGCCAAGTTAAATACGAATCATGTGATATTCGTATTTGATTTGGCCGACCATCGATTTCAAATCATAAAACGAAACGAATTATCATTCGTACAGGGTCTACTCGACCGAGTACATATGCTACTCGATCAAGTAGCACCCATAAAAATGGGCAGTAGCCACGTAAAGGACGCACTCGACCGAGTCAGCCCACGACTCGATCGAGTGGGTCCTGTAACTCATAAAACCGAGGGGTTTGACACAAATTTCAAAGCCCGTCCTTTTATCGACTTTAGTCATCACGTGTAAAGACTATCCCGTGATCTTCCTATTTTCAAAACCATGCACATCACGACACGTAGAACGACTTTGATCAATTTTTGACATGATAAGTCGGGACAAGACTACGGGATATGAGATCGGGCTAGCAATACGCCACAATCCCATGTTTCCGTCCTTCGTTTAGTATACAACATAATGTGTATTTAATCGGGGTAGTCCATCTACATATTTCGCGGTCTAGTTTGCATACGGGTCCATTCCTATCATTGTATTGCGATATTTTTTTATTTTGTTTATTATTTTTACGTAATGTTGTATTGTGAATTCCGGGTTGTATTTCCGCCCGTGTAACTTGTACGTTATTTTTTATTTCCTTTCGAGCTTTATTTATTTACTTGCTTTACGCTTTATAAATGAACCTCGCATGCTAAATCACTTTGACGTGAATCAAGATGCATTAAATGACGTAGCAAATCAATAATTCACATGCTTAGCCCGAAAACGCTGTTTGCATATCATTTAGTCGTTTACTAGCGCGCGTACACGAACACGAACGATGTCTTAGTAGAGGCCGCCATGTGCGGGCGGGGTTGGGTGTCCTTAGTGGGCTTCCCAACACGTACCCTTACCTCTTACTCAGAACCTTTGGTTTCCGGATGTCCGAAACCCTTGGCGCATGAGAGTCATTTTATATACGAAAGCCGGTGTAAATGGTATCGATATAACAATACAAAGGGACGAGCCCCATAAACTCTGAAATCGAAGTGGGCTTACTTTTTGTATAGCCCATGACGACATAGAGTGGGCTCGTATGGTTCCGAATAACCACAACATTCGGTGGCAACTCCATTTTGACTTAAATTTCGAACCCGAGAACAATCTTACCACGAGATTCATTCGCCTACCCAAACCCGCGCGTGGCCGCGTCAAGGTGGACCTACGTCATGTCCACACAAGTCGAACATAAATTATGCAATATTTATGTCCGATTCGGTAAAACCGTCGAATTATCAAAAATCAAAAGCAATTTCAAAATCAATAATTAAATTGCAAACGAACCAAGTTCGTACAGGTGCCACTCGACCGAGTGCCTTAGTCACTCGATCGAGTGACATCCTAAAATCGAGTCAGAATGTTAATTACGACCCCCACTCGATCGAGTCTCACAGTGACTCGGTCGAGTGGCCATGTACTCGACCGAGTCGGTCAATGACTCGGCCGAGTATGGTCCATAACGCAAAGCAGAATCGTCTTTTACAGGTCCACTCGATCGAGTCCATCAGCCACTCGATCGAGTGACCCATAACGATTAACACAATAAATCGTACATTATTCTATTTTCAAAACTCGATAGTAATTTATGATTTAGGTCAACACGTGTTTAATCAATCATGTGTATTACTATCTTTTCAAACCATGCATCTCATATTTGCACCTTTTCATCTCATCTCATATTTACATAAACCGTTATTATTCGTTATATCATTACATCGTTTACTAACGCGTTTGTTATTTCTTTTGCCAATTTAATTATTGTTCGTTTATTGTACTAAATGAACCCGCATGCTAAAATACAACTTCGACGTTAATTTTAGTTGCATTAAATTGACTTAGAAACCCGTTTCAATTCCATTCACATGTTTAGGGAAAATAAATCTTTGCATATCATTTTCCCGTTTTATTAACGCACGTATTGGAAAGTCATTCGAATTCTTAGTAGAGGCCGCTAATGTGCGGGCGGGGTTGGGTGTCCTTTGTGGGCTTCCCAACACGTACGCTCACCCCTTACTCAGAACCTCGGTTTCCGGATGCCCGAAACCGTTGGCGAACGAGAGTCATTCAATACACAATATCCGATAACGTCGGCATTGGTATCAAATGCAAAGGGACGAGCCCAATAAACTCTGACATCGGAAATGGGCCGTATTTTGTATACGGCCCACTACGACATAAAGTGGGCTCGAATGGTTCCGAATAACCATAAAATTCGGTGACGACTCCACATAGACCTAAATTTCAATTCGATCCTTCTCATATGAAGATTCATTCGCCTACCCAAACCCGTGCGTGGCCGCGTCGGGGTGGACCTATGTCATGTCCACAATTTGGCGACTCCGCTGGGGATTAACTGATGCGTGACTTACCATCGGCATCCTCAGGGTGAGACTCGAATAGAAATCGTTTGACAAATACAATACGCGTTTTAGTTCTACGATTCATGCATAACCCATATTTTCCCGGGCCGGTACTCGCGACCGACGTCCCACTATACCGTTGATGTACTCCAATATGGATATGTCAAAACGTGTCCATAGTCGATTCGAGTGGGTTTCGCGGCATGTTCTAAGATCAACTCGACTTAGGAAGTCCGTCCCGATCAACGTCTAGACTATGTACACTGGTATAGACCCCCTATAGACCGACCGAGACTTAGTATAGAGTATACATGGCGTCGTTATAATGTTGTGTGACTATGTGCTGCTTGGTTTCCGAGTCGTTTTCAAAAACCGTCAATTTCTTCAAAATTGCATTCTTTTCAAACTATTCAATTTCAAAACCCGGGACACATACCGAATTTAGGACTTATGATTTTTACTCAAAATAGCCTATTTTCTAGCCGGTATGCTGCCCAAATCAAAACTCGAACTTTCAAAACCCGTGGCCCAATGACTTTTCGTCCTTTTTTCGGAAATTTGGGCCATTCACCGAGTCCACTCGGTCCTTTTTCAAAAAACCATCAATTTTCAAAACCTTCATCTTCTAGGACTTCCCATATTTAGCAGTGTCGGGTCACGTCTTAAGTTGTCAAGGTCCGTAGCGTCGAAACTCTGTCGATCTTACATCACGAGTTTCTTCCCTTTCCCAGTCCGCCTTATTAGACTAAGGCAAGGCCCACCTACGTAGGACAAACCCCTACAAAGGAGGGCTCGTCAACACAATCGAGTCTAAAGTCTGGGGATGTCTCACGTGAACCTTCTTTCGAACAGGACTAGGCCCACCCGCCGAATCCTAAGGAAGGCCCACATTTTACAAGTCACCCTAGGTGTCTTTTCTGAGTCATTTTCCACTTTTAGTCTTGTTCGGGATGTAATTTCTACTTCGGGATTTTGGGCTAGTTTCTGATTACGTGGTGTTCTTACAGATAGGCCACCCGTGACTAGACATCAACGCAAGATGGACGAATTGAAAGATGCTCTCGCCAAGCTCGAGACTCAACTAACTTCCATCCAGGCTAACCAAACAACGTTAGCCACCCGACTGAGCGCCGTAGAGAAGACGACCCCTTTTGAAGGATCCGAGCCCAATGGGCCCATGGCCGAGCTGGTCAGTATTGTTCGTAGGCTCGAGGAACAAGTCTCCCTATCGACGAACAACTCGATCCACACCGAGAATGCTCGTATTTATTCACCTTTAGATAACGAGCTTCCTGCTAACCTCAACTTAACGGGACTTCCTATGTTTGAGGGTACCAAAGAACCTGTCCACCACATCCGGGCTTTCAAAGACTTCATGGCGGTAAAGGGGGTGAAGTCAACTATGTTCAAGCACTTGTTCCCTTCTTCCCTGGAGAAACACCCTAAGGCCTGGTTCTACAGGCTCGACCCCAAGAAATACAAGACTTGGGATGATGTGGCGACCGAATTTGCTCGGAACTACGCCGATAACACCGCAATCCAGACTACAATGCGTACTCTGGAGGTAATGGCCCAAGAGCCCAAAGAAGGGTTCACAAAATATCTGCAAAGGTGGAGGACCGAGAGTGTGAAGCTGGTCGACAAGGCCGGCGAGAAGGCTCTAGTGGAATTATCCCATCCTACCGGGTCCATCTCCTCCCATCCTACCGGGTCCATCTCCGGTGTGCTATTATCCCAAACTTTGCTGTCCTTACTGAAATGGGCACAAGGATCGAAGATGATCTAAGGTTAGAGAGCCTGACTAAGGCCTCTACCAAAGGCTATCAAGGGGCTAGTTCGTCCACAAACAAGCCCGTACCTGCAGCTGCAACCCGCAGCATCTTCGACAAGGTAAATCTGCTCGACACCTCAACCAAAAAGAATACACCAAATCGGGTATTCACAGATATAGGGACTACCTATACTTATGCCTTACAAAGGCTATCTTCAAAGGGCCTGCTCCAACCGATAGGCCCAACTGCGGAGCCTCCAGTAGAAAAGAAGCCCAAAGCTTATAACGCCCAAGCCTACTGTCAGTATGACCGCGGCAACGGACATGATACTGAAAAATGTTGGAGGCTAAAGCATCTAATCCAAGATCTTATCGAGAGCGGGAAAATCCCGTTGCCCGGGGACAAGCCGAGCAACAAAGAAAACTCGTTCAGCGCCCATGCCATATTCACGGGGGAGGTAATCGATAGTTCTCACCTCATTTCTACTTTTATCCCACAAATCAATGGGATATGGTTCGATGACGAGGACGATGTGTACTTAGCGAAGGGGGAAATTGTCCCCATCACTTTTGAAGAGGTCCGAAAAGCCAAATCCAAGGCTTTAGCCACCAACCACCTCGCCACTGCTGGGCGCGCCACTCCAACACCCGTCACTGAACCTGCCAGGACGGAGCCAACCCTCGAAGAACCAAGCAATGACACAGCCTTGGTCCAACAAATGAAGAGGGTTCGAGCTGATCTAACTATATGGCAACTATTGGTTAGCTCACAGGCACATCGAGAAGCACTGACTAAGGCTCTCGATGAAATCAAGGTCGACTCGCAAGCTACCCCTGCTGAAATGGTAGCTACTATCATGCCCTACCTCAAGGGTAGGTCCAAGAACGAAGGCCCACTCATAACCTTCGATGAATCTGATCTGCCGCCATTTGGGCCCAATCACAATCTGGCCCTATACATCACAGTCATTTGCAAGGGTAAGTACCTTCCGATGACCCTTATCGACGATGGATCAGCTGTGAACGTCCTACCCCTAACGACTGCTAGGGCCCTCGGCGTCACTGATGCCGACTACCTCCCGACGGCCCAAACTATCCAGGCCTTCGGCGAAAGCCCAAAACCAGTCGCCGGGGCCGTTAAATTAAAGATCATAACGGGCCCAATCGAAAAGGAGTTGGAATTCCAGGTGATAGATGTCACCTCATCATTAAACCTCTTACTAGGAAGGCCTTGGATCCACGCAGTCAAGGCTGTGTCGTCTACCCTCCATCGCAAAGTCAAGATGCCACTTCAAGACGGTATCATAACACTGGAGGCAACGCCGATGACCGTGGCTAGCTGCAATGCCACGAGACGGGCTGAACCACGAGGTTTCGATTTCGTGGGTATGATCGAAGAAGAATATCTTTTCAAGCCCTACTTCGCCCTTAGCATTGACACGATGCTACAAAATCTGGGTTACCTACCCGGAGCTACTTCCAGGCCATATCTTCCGGCAGGGAAGATCATCGAGGTTTTAGACAATGGAGAATCCCGACTCGGATTGGGATACACTATAGGCCCGGATAATGTTGGTCGGACCAGTACAATCAAATTTGTCACTCCAGTCTTCGGAGCCATCCAAGTGGGCCTCTACCAACCCACCATCACATATCCCGAGTCCAAAACGGCTCGGAAATGCAACTATATCCCCGATGACATATTCACCGTAATCCAGGATGAGTCCGAGAAAAGGGAAAGCAACTCCGAGCCCGTGCTGGGGCTCTTATTTGGAGAAGACAAGACCGTCCCTGCTCCAAAAGATGACTTGGTCAACTTGAACCTCCGCAGCGATTGGTTCGACCCAACCAAGCTAATCACCGAGATCGGCGCCAACACCGAGACGAGGGCTTGGAGGAAGACCATAAAATGGATCGACAGTCAAGGACGGGTCTACAAGCTGACCACCGGCGAGGAAGACATGCCAGATACCGAGTCCGAGTCTGAGTCTGAGTCCAGGTTTAGAGGGTCTGGTGCTGGAGTCGAGTCTGTAACCCCTCTTTCTTTAACCACTGAGGTCTCGGGGTCTGTCCCAAGACCTCTTCCTATCCCGCCACTGACCAATGATCAGATGGCAACTCTATTCGAGCTATTTTCCAAATTTACTATCAATAATAATAACGAACACCGTTCTGCTTACGACTTGTCTTATTTCCAAAATTTTCTCAATTTCAAAAATTTTATATGCAATGACATTGAGAAACCCGACGAACAGGTACCTCTACCACAACATCTGGTCAAGCAGCTCGAGGAAAGGGAATCCCGAGATCCGGTAATCGAAGAAACCAAGTTCATCAACGTGGGAACCACTTTAGAGCCCCAGATGCTTAAGTTGGGCCAATCTTTAGATCCGTAGGAGAGACAACAGTTCACGGACCTCCTCCTAGAATTTAAAGACGTCTTTGCATGGTCCTACAAGGACATGCCGGGAATAGATCGAGAAATAGCTGAACACCGAATACCCATCAAAGATGGGTGCAGACCGGTAAAGCAGAAGCTCAGAAGAATG
The DNA here is from genome assembly GCA_958450325.1 of Agrostemma githago. Lineage (NCBI taxonomy): Eukaryota > Viridiplantae > Streptophyta > Magnoliopsida > Caryophyllales > Caryophyllaceae > Agrostemma > Agrostemma githago. Next base: position 42,741,065 of record OY288254.1, on the reverse strand, counting down.
AAGCCCGAATGGTCTCTTAAAGTCAAAGAAGAGGTAGATAAACAATTCAAAGCAGGCTTTATACAAGTGTCTGAATATCCAGACTGGGTCGCAAACGTCGTGCCAGTACCCAAGAAGGACGGCAAGGTGCGAGTATGTGTGGACTTCCGGGACCTAAACAAGGCCAGCCCAAAAGACGATTTTCCGTTACCACACATCGACATATTGGTGGATAATACGGCCGACCATGCCCTTCTATCATTCATGGACGGGTATGCCGGATACAATCAAATTAAAATGGCAGAAGAGGATATGAGTAAGACTACCTTCATCACACCTTGGGGTACTTACTGGTACACCGTCATGCCGTTTGGGCTGATTAATGCAGGAGCCACTTATCAACGGACCGCCACCACCTTATTACACGACATGATGGATAAGGAAGTGGAGGTCTATGTGGACGATATGATCGTTAAGTCTAAAGACCGAAGCGGGCACATCACGGCCCTAAGAAGGTTCTTTACCAGACTGCGAAAATACAACATGAGACTAAACCCACAAAAATGCAGTTTTGGGGTAACGTCAGGCAAATTACTGGGCCATATCGTTAGCCAGCGCGGCATCGAGGTCAACCCAGCTAAAATCAAGGCCATCACCGAGGTGCAACCACCCAGGACCGAAAAGGAAATAAGGGGGTTTCTCGGGAAAGTCCAATACATCAGCCGTTTCATTTCAAAGCTAACCATGGTATGTGAACCCATCTTCAAAAAGCAAAAAATCGGAGAACGGGTGCTCTGGGACGATAAATGTCAAGCGGCTTTCGACAAAATCAAGGAGATTCTGTCTGCTCCGCCGGTACTAATGCCACCTCAACACGGCTTGCCTTTGTCGTTATACCTAACGACGACCGAGACAGCCATGGGGGCTATGCTGGCCCAGATAGTTGATTCAGACGAATGGGCTATTTACTATATCAGTAAAAAGTTCCTTGAATACGAGTGCAAATACACAATGCTCGAGAAAACGTGCCTAGCATTAGTTTGGGCCACTAAAAAGCTCCGACACTACATGCTCAGTCACGAGGTACATGTGTTATCCAAAATGGATCCAATCAAGTACCTATTCGAGAAGCCCGTCCTCAACGGCAAGATGTCAAGATGCACTTTAATGCTATCCGAGTTCGACCTCAAGTTTGTACCATTAAAAGCCATCAAAGGCCGGGTAGTTGCCGATTTCCTCGCTGACAGCCCGATATCCGAAGAAGGCCACACTGACACATGGGCCTTCCCTGATGAAAACATATTCCATACCGATACCGAGACATGGGATTTGTATTTTGATGGAGCATCCAACTTCCGAGGATTTGGGGTCGGAATTTGTTTAATCTCACCCCGAGGGGAACACACTCCCTAATCCATCAAGTTGGACTTCGACGTGACCAACAACGCAGCCGAATACGAAGCATGCATTCACGGGTTGCAAGCCGCCGCTGATTTAGGGGTAACGAACCTCCGGGTCCACGGTGATTCTTCACTACTCATCAATCAAGCACTCCAAAAATGGAAAACTCGGAACGCCAATCTCGTGGCTTACCAAGCACGGGTACGGATTCTAGAGAAACAATTCCAGAAGGTGGAATATATCTACCTGCCTCGGGAAGAGAATCAGTTCGCAGATGCACTCTCCAAATTAGCATCTTTACTGAACATCTCGGATCACCTGACCAGCATGCCAATCTGTGTCGAAAGGCGGTCCGAACCAGCATACATTCATGCCATTCAAGATATCGAGATAACTGACCCAGAACCTTGGTATCAAGCCGTCTTAACGTACCTGAAAACAGGAGAATATCCTCCGGAAGCTGAAAATCGGGCCAAAAAGGCCCTACGAAGATTAGCAACCCAATTTGTTCGTACTAATGACGGGCAATTGTATAAAAAGACGGCACATGGGGCTCTCCTCCTATGTATCGACAAAATTCAAGTCGAGAAGGTCATGGCCGAGGTCCACGACGGTGAAAACGGTCCGCATATGAACGCCCATATGCTATCCCATAAAATCATGAGGCTCGGGTATTACTGGAACACCAAGGAGACAGACTGTCAGTTATACGTCAAGCACTGCCATAACTGTCAGATCTTCGGTAATGTACAGCATATGCCATCTTCCCTATTATATACCATGACATCACCATGGCCATTTTCGACATGGGGTATTGACATAATTGGGAAAGTGCACCCTTCCGGGACGGGAGGACATTGCTTCATATTGGTGGCCATCGACTACTTCACCAAATGGGTCGAAGCTGAGTCATACCGTGTCTTGAACGCCAAGCACGTGGCCAAATTCATCCAAAATAAGATCATATGCCGATACGGGATCCCGCACGAATTTATCAGTGATCATGGGACCCATTTCCAAGCTGAAACCACTGCATTACTGGCGAAATACAAAATTCAGAGGCATACATCTTCACCTTACCGACCACAAACAAATGGAGCGGTAGAAGCGGCCAACAAAACAATTGTCACCATACTAAAAAAGATGGCTGAGAATTATCGGGACTGGCCCGACAAGATACCTTTTGCCTTATGGGGATACCGAACTTCAATTCGCACAGCAACCGGCGCAACTCCATATTATCTGACATATAGAATGCAAGCAGTCCAACCGGTCGAGCTAGAAGTACCATCCCTAAGGATTTTGCTTGAAAGCCAAGTACCCGAAGCAGATTGGGTCCAAGCCCGAACGATTCGCTAGTCCTTTTGGATGAACGGCGATCCCGGGCCCTCAATAATATTCAAGTGTATCAAAAGAGAATTCAACGGGCTTTCAACAAAAGGGTTAGGCCCAGGAAAATCAAAGAAGGTGATTGGGTCCTAAAATCGGTTCGTGCCTTACTACCGGTTGACCCAAGGGGAAAATTCAAACCCAATTGGGCTGGGCCATATTTATTCAAGAAAATCCTATCGGGAGGAGCGGTGATGCTAACGGACCTGGATGGTAACGAGTTCGTCAACCGGACCAACTTGGACCAGCTGAAGCGTTACTACCCATAAGCCCAATCTCAATGTCATTTGCAAAAATTTATAAAACTTAGTCTTTTTATAAATTTTCGAAATTATAGACAAGTCATAAGTTAGAATTAACTATTCTACCGTCGTACATCTCGAATTAATAATCTTGATGTATTTCGAAAATTGCAAAAAAAAAAAAAGCAATCAAATCAAATTTTGAACTACGTTTGGTTTGATTCCGCTAATTGTGGATACGTAGGCAACCCCTCAAAAGGGTACAACCACTGCAATAAACGAAAAGACGGGAGCGGTATTCAATAATACATCTTTTATTAATATCTCTATAAATGCGGAATTACAAAAAAAAAAAAAACGGCAAAATACATAAAAATCACACCAAAAAAAATAATAGTAATACTCAAATAATAAAATACGGAAACTAATATCCGGGCATCTTCCCCTTTCCCTTGTCCTTCGGGTCGCGTGGAGCCCGAGGTCGTCGAGGTGGGGACGAGCGTTCCCTAATCACCAGGGGAACCTCCTTAGCACGAGCCCGCTTCTTTGACGACGGGTCTGCAATCACAGTCTTCGGCCCAAGTCGGGCTCGCACATGCTCGGGTAGCCTATCCCGTGGGCCAAGTCAGTCCTGCACGGCTAGACTAGGGCCCAGTCTCCTTTCTAAGTCTGTCTGGGGGCTCACTTTCCCCCGAACACCTTTAGCACCGGACCCTTCAGCTTGAGTCTTAGCCTTCTTCTTATGCCCTGACATTAGACGAACTAGGGTAGCCGGAGTGTCTCCCTCATCAAAAAACCCCCTGTTGTCTTTAGCTTGCTCTCCCCTTAGCAGGTCAAAGGCTTCATCAACCTTCAAAGCAGCTCGGGCTTTAGCATCACCTGCTTTAGTCCACTTGGTATATGAGTCTGAAACCCAGATCGAGTGGCGAGATTTGGGAATGGGCCAAGTGTGCCGGGTGTACCATGTTTGCATCCACGTGTCGCACATCACATCCGTCAATTGGGTAGGATCACTCACAATTGCCTCTATTTCTGGTATCCGCTGAGTCCGTCCATACTGCCTTAGTATGCGATCCGGGTAGAGATGAACCGTTTGGTTGAAGGATAAGATCACTTGGTAACGGGCCCTCTCCCTCGGGTCCAAACCTGACCAAGCCGGGATGGGCCACCATGGCACGACCCATCGTATCAACCGCCCACCGTGGATTGATAGCACCTCATCCCAGTATTTCTGGCTAATCAAGCGAGAAAAATCGATGGCCCGTCTCCTCGTCATCAATTGGTTATGGCGGTAATTGCTAGCATCGAGTGGGGGATCTATCACCGATAGCCTCTCATAAAGCCAAATCTGAAAAAAGAAAACAAAAGCATCAGATCTCGAAACAAAGCAGACGACACTCGATCGAGTGCCAGCGTGACTCGATCGAGTGGCGTCACTGGAAACGGGCAGAAGCCTTTCTATGAAGCCACTCGACCGAGTGCCAGGGTGACTCGATCGAGTGCCCACTGCAGTAGCCAGATTCTCGAAAAAAATTCAAAAAATCGAGGAATAAAGAAAAAAATTCAACGTACTTGCAGCAAACGGGTGCTTCCGGTGAGACGAATGGACGAGTCCCTTTTGCGATTATCTAATCCTTGGATGATTTCGCCCATGATTAACCAAGCCGGACTATGTTCAGTCTCCATCAAGTCCACCACCGTTATAAGACGGGCACTACCCATGCAAGATAGCAAATCCATGTGACCTTCAAAAGCGTAAACATGGAGCATGCAAAAAGAAAAGGCCCTACGGCTATGAGCTGACCTCACCCGGACATCGTGCGGGTTCATGAATTTCTCGGCCAAGTCGATCAGAGAAATATTGCCACCTTCCATCATACGGGACACTTCGTTATGAGATAGCCCCAAAAATTCCCTCAGCTTCCTCCTTGGGTCATAGACTGAATACGGGACTGTGGGCCGAAGCGCTGGGTTCCACCCTCCTATCGCAGCAATTTCTTCAGGTAAAGGGCAGATTTCGCCCCGAGGGAAAGCAAAGACATGATATATGTCGTCCCAATAAGCCAAGCAAGCATCCAGAAAATAGCGGTCAACTACCATCTGACGGAACGTGTACAGCTGAGTTATACCCGTCTGGTTCAGAACCACCCTATCGGTATCCCTAAATTGACGGGACCACGCCTGCAACATAGCACTCAACCTGTCGATTCTCATGATGGATTTCTTAAAGAGGAGAGAGAGACTTTCTTTTTGCCTTAAGGGAAATAAAAGATTTTCTTGTGATGGAATTATGAAGAAAATCAAGAGTATAAGGGGCTATATATAGCATTAGCCTTGCAAGTCTCTTTCCATATCACTTCTAGGAAAAGTTTCCTAATTCCAAAAGGGAATTAACCCACAAGCCTAGTCCCAATACTAGCGAAGGAAATAATCATCCCGAACTTTCCTAATTTCTTTAGGAATCGATTTCAAAAATTTCAAAATTTCAAATTTTCAAAAATTCAAAGAAGTCATTTTCCCCAGCACGAGTCATTTTACTACCTATGTGTTGCATGCATTCTATGTGACTTATACAGGTACGACTCAAATAGGGACATGCAAGTCATCAAATCTCCCCAGCGGCATTTTTTGGGATATCACGGGATGGGCCAACACACAGGCACACCCAGGGCTTACGCGACAAGCCCAAATTTCCCACGGGGTACAATCATCAAGCTCAGGTATGATTTCTGTCTTGCGGCTGGCGAGCCCTTCACGCGAGTCCAACGAACTATAAACGACCCGACCGGAAGTCTACCAGGTCTTAACGGGCTTGGTAGCTACTCTGACTTTCGCCCTGTCCAAGCCTCAGTCAGAGTGGGGGCTCTGTAGACACCCGCATTTTGACCGCCAGGTGTCTATGGCAGTTTCCAAAAAACACCCGATGATGATCGGACGCTAACATGTTTCTATGCGCTCGGATACGGGCTCAAATCCATTAATCGTTGGCTAACACACTTATGGAGTACAAATCTCACCAAACGGACCTCAAATCCAGCCCAGTGGATCATTCCGAGTTAAACAAGACTAATTTGGGCCAAAACCGACACCAGAATTAAAACCGACTTTTCACGATTGGGCCAACCCCGGTCAAAGTCGCTTCCGAGACACACAAAACAACCCGTTAATCATCAAAAGTTCAAGTCAAACACAAAACCCATTAAAGTCAAGGTCACGGTCCAAAGTCAACGGAGCTGCGCGATCCAGTTGGGCCACTCGATCGAGTGACCCACCCACTCGATCGAGTGGGCTTGTTTCAAGCCCGACGGCTGGCATCACGGGCCACTCGACCGAGTTGGCCCTCTACTCGGTCGAGTAACCCTAAACCGGGTGCCCTAGTTTTTTCTATATAAGCAACCTCCATGCACAACTTTACACATCTTTTTGCAACCTCGAAACCCTAGAGCAATCATACACACTACATCCTTACAAACCCTAATCAAAAACCTAGTAATCCTACACTAGCAAAAAACCCTAAACCTAGTTCTAGGAAATCAATCCCGAGCCACCATAACTTAATCTACATAAAACCTCGAAGACTCTTGTGTTGAAACCACGGTTACGAGTCCGCACCGAGACAAGAACATGTAGGTTGAGGGTGTCAAAACCCTCTTTTCTTCTCCCTCTCTTCTCGTCGTCCGTCCTTCTCTTCTCCATCTTTTTTCCGTTTTTTTATTTTTTACTATTTTATTCATCGCATCATAATATCGATAATATCATTAATATTAAAACATTAAAATATTTATCGATTTGTGTCGAATAAGAAGGATACCGGGATAAGGAAAACCGCATATACAAGTGTACTGCACACGCGTCGTCGGTCGCTTATCCCGGTACCCCGATTATTTGATTATTGAGATAAATCAACTTAAACAACAATTCGTTATTATTTCTCGTCATCATCATCATCGATTTTTTACATTCATCTTTTTCTAAAATCAATTTTAATAAGGGTCGAAACCCGTTGACACGGATCCGACATCATCATCCCTAGGGATTTATTTTGATGTCGGAGAAGTCGAGGGAATCAAATTTTTATTCAAGTGAAGCGTCGATTTTAGATTCGATAACAATTCTATAATTGGATATCGAATCTAACAATCAAGTCATATGAATTAATTAGCGTGATTTGTTCGTATCACGATAATTAATTTAAAACGACTAAAATCAATTTATTTATTTTTCTTTTTTTATTTAACTCTAATATTCTATATCGATTCAAATAATCGAATATGGGATATAACGAGTATTCAAAATTAGAATCGAGTATAAATTCAACAATATTTATATTCGGTTCAAGAAATTCGCGATTTATAAAAAACCAAGTCGAACATAAATTGTGCAATATTTATGTCCGATTCGGTAAAACCGTCGAATTATCAAAAATCAAAAGCAATTTCAAAATCAATAATTAAATTGCAAACGAACCAAGTTCGTACAGGTGCCACTCGACCGAGTGCCTTAGTCACTCGATCGAGTGACACCCTAAAATCGAGTCAGAATGTTAATTACGACCACCACTCGATCGAGTCTCACAGTGACTCGGTCGAGTGGCCATGTACTCGACCGAGTCGGTCAATGACTCGGCCGAGTATGGTCCATAACGCAAAGCAGAATCGTCTTTTACAGGTCCACTCGATCGAGTCCATCAGCCACTCGATCGAGTGACCCATAACGATTAACACAATAAATCGTACATTATTCTATTTTCAAAACTCGATAGTAATTTATGATTTAGGTCAACTCGTGTTTAATCAATCATGTGTATTACTTTTTTTTTCAATCCATGCATCTCATATTTGCACCTTTTCATCTCATCTCATATTTACATAAACCGTTATTATTCGTTATATCATTACATCGTTTACTAACGCGTTTGTTATTTCTTTTGCCAATTTAATTATTGTTCGTTTATTGTACTAAATGAACCCGCATGCTAAAATACAACTTCGACGTTAATTTTAGTTGCATTAAATTGACTTAGAAACCCGTTTCAATTCCATTCACATGTTTAGGGAAAATAAATCTTTGCATATCATTTTCCCGTTTTACTAACGCGCGTATTGGAAAGTCATTCGAATTCTTAGTAGAGGCCGCTAATGTGCGGGCGGGGTTGGGTGTCCTTTTTGGGCTTCCCAACACGTACGCTCACCCCTTACTCAGAACCTCGGTTTTCGGATGCCCGAAACCGTTGGCGAACGAGAGTCATTCAATACACAATATCCGATAACGTCGGTATTGGTATCAAATGCAAAGGGACGAGCCCAATAAACTCTGACATCGGAAATGGGCCGTATTTTGTATACGGACCACTACGACATAGAGTGGGCTCGAATGGTTCCGAATAACCATAAAATTCGGTGGCGACTCCACATAGACCTAAATTTCAATTCGATCCTTCTCATATGGAGATTCATTCGCCTACCCAAACCCGCGCGTGGCCGCGTCGGGGTGGACCTATGTCAAATGTCACCATACTAAAAAAGATGGCTGATAATTACCAGGACTGGTCCGATAAAATACCATTTGCCCTTTGGGGATATCGGACCTCGATTCGTACTGCGACCGGGGCAACGCCGTATTACCTTACATACGGGATGGAGGCTGTACAACCTGTTGAGCTAGAAGAGGATCCAACGGGCCTTCAATAAAAGGGTAAGGCCCAGGAACATCAAAGAAGGAGATTTGGTTCTCAAGTCTGTTCGAGCTTTATTACCAGTAGACCCAAGGGGAAAGTTCAAACCTAACTGGGCCGGACCATATTTGGTAAAGAAGATTCTATCAGGCGGAGCAGTAACGCAAACAGATCTGGACGGGAATGAGTTTGTCAACCCAACTAACCTGGACCAACTGAAGTGTTACTACCCTTAACCCATTCCTCTCAATGTCATTTGCAAAAGTTTATTAAAAACATCTTTTCAAAAAAAACTTTAAAAGACAAGTCAAAAGTTAGAATTACTTATTCTACTGTTATAAACATCTTGAACAAACAGTCTTGATGTATTTCGAAATTGCAAATTAAGTCTGAACTACGTTTGGTTTGATTCCGCTAATTGTGGATACGTAGGCAGCCCCTCAAAAGGGCACAACCACTGCAATCGAAAAAAAACAGGAACGGTTTTTAATAAACTTCCTTTATTTATTTCAAAAAAAAATCCGACAAACTCGGAAAATTACAAAAAAAAAAATCCAAAAAAAAGTACACATAAATAGTACTAATACTTAAATAATAATAAAAAAATAAGGCATTTTCCCCTTTCCCTTGTTCTTAGCTTCTTTTTCCGTCCACAGTCCATATGACACGGGTAAACCAGCGTTGTACCCACGTGTCACACATAGCGTCCGTCAGTTGGAGCGAGACGCTAATGATTGCTTCAGTTTTGGGAATCTGCTGAAACAAACCGAACTGTCTCAGAATGCGATCCGGATAGATATGAACGGTCCGATCCAAAGACAAGATCACCAGATATCGGGCTTTGTCTCTCTTAGCTAACCCCGTCAGTTTCGAGAGGAACCACCAGATGATAGTCCATCTAATCAAGGGCCCACCATGGAATTTTATCTCTTCATCCCAATAATTCCGATTTATGTGATGACTCGAGCTTATTCGTCGAGACCGTGAACCTATCTGACAGCTGCGATATCTGGATATGCTCACCGGGGGCTCTATGATCGACAAGCGCTCGGATAACCAGATCTGTAAAAAAAAAATTCGAAAAGTCAAAAAATTTCGAGAAAATCAAAAAATAAAAAAAAAAATTCGGAAAATTCGAAAAAAAATTTCAAAGAAATTTTTTTCGAAAAATTTTCTAGAAAAAATCGAAAATCGGGAAATTTGAGGAAAATGCGGTCCAATGCCTGCAAAAGTCGAATGCTTCCCGTCAATTGTCGATCCGAGTCAAGTCTTTTAGCGTCAAGGCCCATAATAATCTCCCCAGTTATCAGCCAAGCTGGGCTGTGACCTGTCTTCATCTGGTCCACTATGTTGATTAGCCTGATTTCGGCTAAGCATGAGTCAGCATCCATCCGACCTTCGAAGGCATATCGATGCAGCATACAAAAGGCAAAGGCCCTACGCCTATGGGTAGAGGTAATTCTTGCGCCGTTTGGGTTCATGAATTTGTCAGCCAGGTCAAACAGGGAGACAGAATTTCCCTTTACCATACGGGCTGTCTCAGCATGAGACAACCCAAGAAAATCCCCCAGCCTCCTCCTTGGGTCAGGATAAAAGGGAGGAATAGCAGGACAAGCATTAGGGCACCAATCCCCTATAGCTGCAATCTCTTCAGGAAGGGGACATATTTCTCCCCGAGGAAAGGCAAAAACATGGTGGGTAGTATCCCAAAAGGATAGACAAGCGTCCAAAAAATGGGAATCCACCCTAAGTCGCTGAAGCGGGAATAAGGCAACAATCCCCATTTGAGTTAGCTGAATTTTATCTTCGTCTCGAAAATTCTGGGCCCACGCTTGAAGCATCGCGGTCAGATGTTTGATACCCATAGCAAGAAGTTTTTTTGTCTTAAAAGTCTAAGGGATTTTAAGATAAAAAAAGATTTGGGTTGGAATATGAAAAGATTAAGAGCAAAAACTCTCTATTTATAATAGAGAAAATCCTTTTCCTAGTCACCCCAGGAGTAGGAATTTTTATGATATTCTTTGCTTCATCTAGGCATACAGGCCTAACCAGAGAATTTAAGGAATCCGTGTCAGGATCTGATTAAGAATCAAGTCATCCCAAGCATTCCTGTTTTCAAAAAAAAAAAATCGAAATTTTTCAGCATTTTTTCTTCAAAAAAAATCAATCAATCAAAAAATCATTTCTTCCCCAGCGTGAGTCGGTGTTTCGCCTAAATGTTACATACAAATTGTTATGTGTCAACAGACAGGTGTACCCAAGACTCCCGAAGAATTCTCAAAAACTCCCCAGTGGAAGACTCAGGCAACATTTTTTACTAAGGAATCAAGATGTATCTGTAAGCAGATACACCCAGAGCTTCCAAGGCAAGCTCCCACGCAATTCCAAGATGGGATGTATCTGTAAGCAGATACACCCAGAGCTTCCAAGGCAAGCTCCCACGCAATTCCAAGATGGGATGTGTCTGTAAACAAACACACCCATAGCTTCCAAGGCAAGCTCCCACACAACTCCCAGATGGGATGTGTCTGTAAACAGACACACCCATAGCTTCCAAGGCAAGCTCCCCACACAAATCCAAGATGGGATGTGTCTGTAAACAGACACACCCAAGACTTTTCAGGCAAAGTCCCCGCGACATTATTGGCATCTATCCAGGTATGATTTTTATCTTATGGCTGGCGAGCCCTTCACGCAAGTCTAATGGACTATAAACGACCCGATCGGAAGTCTGTCAGGTCTTAATCCTCGATTGGCCTGATAGATACTCTGACTTTCGCCTTGTCCAAGCCTCAGTCAGAGTGGGGGCTCTGTAGACACCCACATTTTGACCGCCAGGTGTCTATAGTAGTTTCCGCCAAACACCCGATGATGATCGGACGCAAACATGCTTTAATGGACTCGGATATGGGCTCGAAATCATGGACATTTGGTTTACGCTTATTACGGAGTACAAATATTACAAAACCAACCTCAAAACTAGGCCCAGTGGGTCGTTTCGAGTCTAATAAGACTAATTTCGGTCGAATCCGGCACCAGGGGCAAAAACGTCTTTTAGCGACAGGGTCAAACCCGGTCAAAGATATTTTTTTCGAGATACACGGACCAGCCGTGACACCACACGTCCGGTTTGGACTCAAATACTACAAAAAAATCAGCTTCAAAAATATTAAATAAATCCATTCAAGGATAGAATTCGATCTCAAGTAGGAATTCTATCCGAAAACCAAATCAATTTACCGACCGAGCTCAAACACTCGGCCAAAACAGCCCCAAAACAGCCGAGATACTCGGCTTCCTCACCAACAAACGGGACTCTCGTTCCCTTCAAACTCTTACGTTTCCTATCCAAACCGGTATTTCTTGTCACCTAAGCAAGAGTACTTCTCCTAGCTCCTATCAAGGACTTCACCTATAAATAGGACCCTCCGGTCACACAAATAACACATCTACGATACACACAACATATACATCTATCAATTACACATCAATTATTCTCATCTATGACATACATCCAAAAAATAGCATCGAAATACCGTCAAAATCAACCCGACGAAACCGACCCCACAAGCCGGCCATAACCCGTCACTTTACACGTTCAAACACACCACCCAAAACTCACCCACATCGTCTCGACTCTCCCGTGCCTAAGCCACTTCCCGACGAGTCTTATTCTGAGAAAACAAAGCATTTAGGTTGAGGGTGTAAATCAAACCCGATTCTCTCTTTTTCTCTTTTTTCTCTTTCTCGTCCTTTTATTTTTCTTTTTTGCGTCGTGTCGTCGGTCCTCTTTTAATTATGGGTCGTTGTCGCGTTTTTTTCTAATAAACGATATTTCAAAAATATTTTCAAAAAACTTTTTCTAAAAAAAATCATTCTAACTATTCGATATCGATTTCATAATCGAATATCGAATACGACGAATATCGAAAATATAAATCGAGTATAAATTAATCCATATTTGTACGCGATTTATAAAAAATTACCGATTTCGAAGATAAACGAACCGGGACAGCAGCCCACGCGAGTCGCGTCCTTCACAGGCGACTCGCACAGGGGGCTGAAACCCGCGGTCTTTTTTTTTTTTTTTTGTGTTTTTCGCTATTTTTTTTAACATCGTTTCTTTTAATTCTACAAAACCTTTTCTTTTCAACTTTTCTAAAATTATTCCGAATATTTGATATCGATTTCATAGTCGAATGTCGAATATAATGAATATCGCTAAATTAAGTCGAGTACGAATTACACAATATTCATACGCGGTTTAATAAAATTATCAATTTTTCAAAAAAACCGATCTCGAGGCAGCCCATCACGCGACCCTCGGGAATAGCGACATAATTTTGTTCCTTTTTCTATTTTTTTCGAGCATTGTATTTACATCTTTATTCGATTTATTCAATCGTTACTAACTTGTTTTCTCGTGTTTGTAGCGATTTATCTTTTATTTTGTTTTATTAGACTAAAACAAACTTCACATGCTAAAATAACTTTGACGTTATTAGTTTAAGATGCATTAAACGACTTAGCAACCCAATTTTTTTTTTTCTCACATGCTTAGGGAAAATAATGTTTGCATATCATTCAACCGTCGAACTAACGCGTGTACACCAAAAACGAACGATATCTTAGTAAAGGCCGCTAAGTGCGGGCGGGGTTGGGTGTTCTTAGTGAACTTCCCAACACGTACCCTCACCCTTTACTCAGAAACATGGTTTCCGGATGTCCGAATCCATTGGCAACGAGAGTCATTCAATACACGATATCCGATAATGTCGGTATCGGTATCATAATGCAAAGGGACAAACCCAATAAGCTCTGACATCGGAAATGGGCCGTATTTTGTATACGGCCCACTACGACATAGAGTGGGTTCGAACGGGCCCGAACTCCCACAAAGTTCGGTGGCGACTCCTACTTCGATTTAAATTTCAATTTGACCATCTCATATGAATATTCATTCGCCTCCCCAAACCTGCGCGTGGCCGCGTCGGGGTGGACCTATGTCATGTCCACAACTTGTATGTATACATTGGAAGTTGGCTAGAAAAATAGTCATTGAACTTGTGTTTTTGAGCTTCTTCTATAATTTTGTATTCTTTCTTTTTTTTGGTAAATGGTAAGTATATATAAACCTCAAAAATGATTTACATCAGTTCACAAATCTTGTTACGAAATTAGTATCTCTAGTTGTCATATTCCCTTTCCTAACGTACCCGTAATGCATTATGAGCCCTTTTTTTTGCTATTTTCCCAACTATTTCTGGTCTAATAATGATGTTCTCATTCCTGCTTTGGTTCCGTTGCTTCCATACATGATATATGACCTAGTTAATGACCCCGTTAATCACTGTCTTCCTCAATTTGCTTCCCCTTATCCTCATTCTCCATTGATTGCTTATATCCTCGGGTAGCTTATGCTGTAACCATTCCTCCATATACATCAGAATCAGTTTGCTGTAGTTGCAGCGGCAGAACAAATGCTTTATATCCTCCTCCTCCTGTCCACATATACAACATTCGGTCTCGTCTACCAGGTTCATTTGGTTTAGCCTCATTCTTGTGTTTATTACGTGATGTTGAACCAACCAGGCCACCACTCTGTGTTTTGGTAAAGTCCATTTGCTCCATACTAAGCTATGCCACTGCACTTCCGCCTCCTTGTTTCTAATCCATTGGTACCCTTTAGCTATTGTATATTCCTCATCCCCAGAAGCATCCAATTGTTTGTCTCGAAACCGGATTGCATCTTATCTCTTACTTGGCAGATTTTCCTCCATGTCCAGCTTGTATTTTGGTTCGGTTCGTACTCCTGCCATCCTTGTTTTTTAAATAGGTGTGATGCACCCACTTAACCCATAATTTATCGGGTTTAGCCGTGATCCACCATGCGAGCTTGCCGATAGCAGCTTTAATCCAATTTGTATTTTGAATAACATTCAAGCCGCCCTCTTTGTATGGAAGGCAGATCTTATGCCATGAAACCAGCGGAGTTCTGGAATAATTCTCACGCCCTTCCCATAAGAAAGTTCTGCAAAGTCCTTCAATCTTCTTGATAATGCCATTAGGAAGAATAAACACTGATGCCCAGTAATTGTGAAGTGTATTTAGCACAATTTTAATCACAACGAGTCTCCCTGCATATGATAATTTCCTCGCTCCAATTTTCCGGATTCTCTCCGTTATCTTAAAGATTAAAGGTTGACAGTCGGCAATAGTGAGTCTAGAGGCCTTGATGGGTACTCCAAGGTACTTGAACGGTAAGTTACCTTCCTTACACCCGGAGACCTTGATGATATCCTGCTTCACCATAGCATTCACTCCACTGAAGTACACATTCGATTTGCCCTTGCTCAACTTCAGACCTGACGCTGCTGAGAAAGTTGCAAAGGTCCTGAGAAGCACCATAATTGACTTGACATCCCCTTTACTAAATAATAAAAGGTCATCAGAAAACATCAGTGAGGCCATTTTCATAGGTTTGCACAGCGGGTGAAACTTGAATTCATTGGTAGTTGTTGTGTGCTGTAAAAGCCTTGCCAGATAATCCATACAAATCGTGAAAAGGAGGGGTGATAAGGGATCCCCTTGTCTGAGCCCTCTTTTCCCTTGAAAAACCCGAACATATATCCATTTAGGCAGAGGGAAAAGGAAGGAGTGGAGACACATTGCATCAAAAGATTAACAAACTGAGGCGGGAATTGCAACCCACAAAGCATCTGATGCAAGAAAGACCATTCAACCGAGTCGTAGGCCTTCTGCATATCCAGTTTGAACAAGCATCTTGGGGATATGTTGTGTCTTGAGTAAAGACTAATTATATCTTGGCGCATTAGGATGTTTTCCACAATACTTCTCCCTTTTATGAAACCTCCTTGGACTGGCGATATGATATCCGGTAAGACTCTTGCCAGTCTATTGCAAAGCAGCTTAGAAATAATCTTGTACACGAGATTGCAACAGGCTATCAGCCTAAACTGCAAAACAGATTTAGGTCTGTCCACCTTAGGTATTAGCGTGATCGTGGTACAATTGATCTGTTTAAGGATCTGCCCGTTGGAGAAAAAATCCATCACTACTGTACATACCTCCTCCCCAGCCGTATGCCAACAGTCTTTGAAGAATTTACTAGAGAATCCATCCAGTCCGGGCGCTTTATCATCGGGAATGCTAAAAACAACCTCTTTTATTTCCTCCGTGGTGACAGGCTCCATCAACCAATCCTGATGTTCCTTTGTGCATTTGGCTCCATAATTTAGAATCGCAGTACTCACTTTCATAGTTTCCGTTTGGGAACCCAGCAGCTCCTTGTAGTAAGTCAGGAAAGCTTCCTGAATTTCTTTAGGTTCACTAACGGAATTCCCATACTGATCCTCAATTTGAAATACAGCATTCCTGTTTCGTCTTGCTTTGAGAGTACCATGGAAATACGCAGTGTTATTGTCTCCTTCCTTAATCCAATTTGCCTTAACTTTTTGCTGTAAAAATCTCTCTCTGACCTTATGCAGATGGGAATAGATTGCATGAGCATTGCATTCCTCTTCTATGTATTGCAGGTTCCCCGGATTCTTCATAACCTCCTTCTGTAGCTCTTTTAATTTAACATATGCTATGTCCGCCTGTTGCTCAATATCAGAAAATATCGCCCTATTTAACTCCTTTAAAGCTCTTTTTAGACGCCTCAGTTTTTGGACTATCACATACATAGGTGTACCAAATACTTCCCCTTTCCAGCTCTCTTTTACAATCTCATCAAAATGGGGAGCAAGACTCCACATATTGAAGTACTTGAAACTCCGCTTCCTATCATTCTGCACCATTCCATTACCGATGATACATGGGCAATGGTCGAACAATCCTTCCGGGAGGAAATGAGCAAGATGATTAGGAAAGAGCTGACACCAGGCCTGATTTACTAGGACTCTATTAATTCTGGAGTAGACCCGTTGATCAGGTGGTCTTTTATTGTTCCAAGTATAATAAGCTCCTGAGGCTGGAGCATCCGCCATTTCACAGACCTCAATGCACCTCTGAAAAGGAGTAGCTTCAGCTTCCACGAAACTCCCCCTAATCTTTCCTCTGGAGATAGGACACAGTTGAAGTCCCCACAAATCACCCAAGGATCATTATTCAAGCTATTCATCTGACTTAAATCATTCCACAAAGCTTCTCTATCATGGATATCATTATGAGCATAGATAAAAGATACTCTAAAATGCTTATCTGAGGTTTCATCCCACACTCTGCAATGTATCAATTGAGAGGTGTATTTCTCCACTAACACAGTACAAATCGACGGATCCCACAAAACCCAAATTCTACCTCCAGTGTGAGTATGACCATTAGTTGTAATGCACCAGTTATTAAAGGTATTATTCATGATTCTACCCTGATTCTGACTCTTGATTTTAGTATCAAGCAAACCAAATAAACTACATTTATTAGCATAAAGAAACTTCAGAATCTCATTCTGTTTATTCACCATATTCATTCCCCTTACGTTCCAAAAACCCATCTTCATCTATTATTTAGTATAAGCGGGTTACCCTTCTCTTCACTTGCTTGTTTCTCACTACTTCTTGTCACCATATTAGCAAAAGATGGCCCCCCTCCCCCTCCTGCATGAGGAGACCCAAGAGTATGTAACACCCCAATTTCTTTCCTGGGTAACGGAGGAAAAGAAATATCCTGCTGTACTGGCTCCTCCTTTTCCTGAACATTCACCTTTTCTGTAACACTCTGAGGGTTCTTCTTTGGAATTTCCTTCCATATCTTCTTCTGTGGTACAGAAACCATCCCAGGTTTTTTCCCCTGCACTCTACAATCCGGTCCTTCATGCCCCATCTTCCTGCAAATGTTACAGCAGACTGGTTTCCAGTCATATGCAACATCAATGTTGATTGGAATTCCTTTTTCATCCTTGAATCGTATATTATTAGGCAATGTTTCTCCAACTTTCAACTCTACTAGGACTCTTGCAAAATCAATTCTGGTTCTTTGTGCTGTTGCCTCATCTCTCCTGATATATTTCCCAACTAGGCCTGCTATCTTTTCCAAACTCCTGCCCCAAAATTTCAAAGGCAAGTGATTCAATCTTATCCACGAAGGTAGCAATTTAACATCCTCCTTCTCCAGTTTAACCTCAGGCCTCCATTCCTTCAATACAAGAGGCTTGTTATCAAACATGAAATAGCCTCCTTGTAACACCGCATTTTTCATTCCTTCAGTCTCAAATCGTACCACAAATATACCATTATTCATGAAGGAAATCTTGGTGATGTTATGAGTTTTCCAAATGCGTTTGATAAAACCTTCAAGCACCTGCCAAGGCGGGTTCGCTCCAACCACAAAACCGTAAATAGCCGAGTTCCAGAATTTTAACTCATCCTCAACATCCTCCTCCAAGAGTTGGAGGACGTCATTTGATTCATCTTTGTCATGGAAGTGCATATTCCTTGAATTATGAATGGTTGAAGTCTTTTTCCTACCCTTCACGTAAGTCCAGTCCCCCCCTTCTCATCCGAATTATCTCCTTCCTCCTCCATTATCTCCTTGGAGATAGTGTCAACATCAATATCATCATCCTCATCCCCTAAATTGTACGCTGGGATACCCCCCATAATGTCCTGCATGGAGCGCTCTTTCATGGGTTCGTCCGTATTAGGTCTCTTAAGTTCCTTGTCCTTAGCATCATTACCATAATTACTACTACTTCTCACCTTCCTTGTAGTGATCAAAGGATGTCTTGGTGATCTTGATGACGAACTCAGGGCCATTGTGCCTCCGGATTGCCGTCAAACACCGCCTTCCCTCTCTCACTAGGGTTTCTCTCACTAGGGTTATTGTTATTGTTGTTAGTTGTTCATAATGGATGTTTAATTTTGTATTCTTTCCTGTTTGCGGATTGGTGCTCTTTGCTGAAGGCGAGTATCAGAATGTAATGTCATTTGGAGAAACAGAATGCAGGATACAGAGATAACGTTTATTTGACTGCCAATCTTGTTTGACGTATATAGTTAAAGAAACCAGATCGAGGTCTAGTCGGATAACTTGTTAATTGTTGTCTAAGAATGCTTGGTTTGATTCTTTGTATGGGCAGGAAACAACACGTTTAGCTATATTGAGTGTGTAATGGTGTATGTTGATGCATATGTATGTTATGACTATGTCATCATGTGTGTTGCTTTGTGCTCCTGGTAGATATCAGTTAGCTCAGGTGGCATGTGACCATACACATTTATTAAGTTTGTAATTTTCCCTTGTCCTAAATGGCTTGTGACCAACTTCTGTTTTGTGCAATATACAGTGTGTGTCTTCTTTCAGTTTATTCCAATGTTTTGATTTCCGTTGCTAGGTACACCAAAGTGCAATCCCGTACCGAAACAAGTCTATAGACTATTGGGACGATATATGTGCTTTGTGTGGCTCGGATCGAGCTTTAGGGGATGGGATGGAGATGCATGATGAAGCGGCTATGGTTATGGAGGAAGAAAGTGAAAGTGGAGTGATTTCAAACAAAGGAGTATCTTCCTCGGCATCTAAGAAACAAAAAAAAGATCGATTGGCAAATGCAATGAGTAAGTTTACCGAGATTTTTAGTGATTATGTTCAAAGCAAACCAAAAGAGGTCGTGAAACCTACTCCCGTTGAAGTTCATGAAGTTGTGAAGAACGTGATCGGTCTCGGGAGACACCAAATCATGGAGGCGGCTAGAATGTTTCTTAATGGTCCGGTTAGTGATTTTGAGCTGCTTAAATCACTTCCGGATGAAGATAAACTTGATTGGGTTTTACTTTGTCTAAGGGAAGTTTAGTTATTTTAGTAAGTTCTTGTTTACGTGTTATGTAGTTGACCATTTTACTTTTTAGAAAGTCGAACTATGTAGTTAAAAGAAGTGTATTTATGTAGTCGAACTATGTAGTTCCCGTGTTATGTAGATTTTTAAAAATATGGATTGAATTGAAATGGTGAAATGATTTTATTTGAAATCCTTGTGTCTCCCAAACAACTCGTAGAATTGAATTGTAGAATTCAAATTCAAGGGTATTCCAAACATCATTTTGGAATTGGAATTGGAATTGAAATCCAGAAATTCAAATACAAGAATTGAAATTATGATTTTCAAATCAATTCCGAGTACCCAAACGCTCCCTAAGAGAATTTATGTTTATGTATTATAACTTTCGCTACCTTATTTTGGACGTCACTCAAGTTTAGAAAATACGGGTTGTTACAGATTTTCACCGGGTGAAACTTCACCCGGCGGATTTTTTTTGCAGAAAATGGATTTTCACGACGAAAACCTGTCGGGCGAAACATCACCCGATGGTGCTTGACCGGGTGAAACTTCACCCGGCGACGTTGGCCGGATCACCTTTACACTATTCACTCACTACAATATCAATTCCCTCCTTTCCAAATATCCCACATAACTTTCCCTCCAAACAACAAACACCAAATATTCACAATCTACTTTAAATTTTCATTTCCCTCCTCAACTACCCTTATTTATATCACCTTCACCTCACATTCATTCCATCTTATCACTTCTCATTTCATTAAACCACCATCTTCCATACCCAAACCACCTTCATGCCTTCATTCCATCTCATCTTGGGTGATTATATTTTGGGTTTTTGAAGAAGGTAAAGCTAAAGTTTTTGGGATCATTGTTGCAAATCTACTATCATGGAGACAAGAGCAAGACGAGCCGCTCATAAGCAAGGTATGACTTCGACTTCTAATTCTTCTATACCTTCTAAAACTTCTAAATCTTCTAAATCTTCTAAGCCTATGAATTTGCCTTGTCTTAATACTTCTTTAGCTCGGACCTTCCCTGAAAAGATATTTCAGAGTACTAGGTGGTCTTGTCCCATCAAAATGACCAATCTAGGAATAGTAGACAATATTAAGGAATTATCGTCGAGGACCGGAAAACTAGCGAACTTCTTATCCTTGTGGCTTTTACCTACAAAGACCTTACTTGTGAGTTCCTAGGAGCTTTTACCATTGACAACCCAACTACACAAAGAGCGATCAAATTTAGACTATTCGGAAAACCCCATCATTTAACTATTTTGGTGTTCGGCCATGCGTGAGGCCTACCCTCATCAGGTACCGGATTTAGTGAATCCTCGAGCAATATACAAGCTTGTGTGTCTAGGAGAGACCTTTGGAAGCGAATATCACATTGCCAAAGGGGTTATGAGGCTAATTTGTCCTTTGCCTCCAAAATTCGAAACCCCGCAATTGTTGGTATCACTCTTTTCCTCTCCCTTTTCTCTAGATTAGATTTTACTCTTGCTCTCTCGTTATTGCATCGTTTTCATTCATTTTCTTGCGTTTTTTTTAGATTGCATTGTAGTTTCTTTTGTTGATCGTAATTTACTTCGCTGTTTTAGCCTTAATTCCTCTAGTTTTCATCATCACGCATGTTTTTGGTATTATCTCCATTGTTATCGCTTTTGTAGTTTTCTTCATGAATTGTGAGTAGATTCCTGTTAGGGGGTTAGGGAGGAGGATCTTGGGTAATATGAATTAAGGAATTGTGGTTTGGTTGCATGCTTTTATCTTGTTTAAGGTTATTGTGTCTTTGTTGACTTAGTCTGGCCAACTAGATCGACCTTGACTCACACCTATCAATATGACGCTACTTGGGGTAGGAGTTACCTTGACTTGAGACTTACCCATTTTCGCCGCGAAAGCGGGATCTAGATAAGTTGGGTGAAGAAATTGAAAGGTGGCATTCTCCCTTTATCGACTTTGTGAGCGACCCCATAATTCCTCGACTCATAGAACCCAATTCCTGATTCTCGACTCCTCTTAACACCTTTTCCTTATTGATTATTCATTGTCACTTATCGCGGTATTAGTATAGACTCGACTCAAACCCCCCCCCTCCCCGTTAAGACCCTAAACGCATCGCTCTTACTCAATCAAGTCACCGACATCCCTGTGGACCGACCTCATCTTACCATGACTACATTTATTTGTTTTTGTGTTATTTGCGAATCATATAAATATTGTTTGATCCCCTATCAATCGTTAACGACAGATCCTAGATGGGTGCCGATCAAAATGGCGTCGTTGCCGGGGATGGCAACTAGTTAATTAAGTTTTAGTTTATTTGTGTTTGGTTAATCGCTTTCATTTTATTTTTCCCCTATCCCTAGTACTGATGGGTGCTAGGAGACTTATCGTTTGTTGAGTTTTATGCCCAAGAATACGGCATCGCCCTTGTGGTTCGATTCGAAGTCGGAAAGAACATTTAGAGCCTTGAGATTTTGGGGAAACAATTCAACAATTATAATCCCACATCCTTCACTATCACCACCAAATCAAAATCCCATCCTACCACATATACCTCTTACACCACATAAACCTTCCACATCCTCTACTTGTCAAAATACACCAAAAACTCCATAACAACCACCACAAAATCAACAAAGCCCTCCAAAACAATCAACTCCACCTCAACCAATGGCAACTTTAGGATCCCATTCCCAACTTACACATGAAGAGACCCTATCACTGGTCGACTTCGGGGAGATTCTTGAAAATTATGAACTTAAAACTTCTCTCACAAATGCGGTCCAACAAGATACTTTTCATAGGTTTTTTCCAAGAAGATGCCCAAGAACATATTGCATCGTTGAAGGGGAAACTAGTCGGGGCCCGATTGAACATGTTAACATCATGTCAATTTTACCGACTTTTATTCTCCAAGACCTTGTGAGGCGGAGCTCGAAGATGGCTTCATGGCCATCCAGATAACACTTTTACAACATGGGCTCAACTATCCAATGCCTTCTTGGAGAAATATTATCCACCGTCGAAAACTAACCAATACCGCATGGAGATACAAACTTTTAAGCAAGATGAATTCGAAAGCCTAAGCGAAGCTTAGGAGCGATTTAGAGAGTTTCTTCGTAAATGCCTTCATCACGGAATTCCCGATTGGCTAACGACCCAAACTTTTTATAACACCCTTTCATCGAAAACCAAGGAAAACCTCAACTCGGCCACCGGAGGAGACTTCTTCCCTTACCGATGAGACATCTAAGAGTCTTATTGAAAAGATGACAAAGGGTGATTCTAGAGTGGGTCAATCGAGGGATTCTAGGAATAAAGTCGAAGTGAACTCTTCTAAGAGCAACAATGAATTGAAACTTGAAGCCAAAATCGAAGAATTGACAAAGAGAATGGATGCCATGCACTTTAAACCAAATTCGAGAGGCATGTACCAAATTCAAGGAAGTGTTCCAACAAGGCAACCATCACCATCCAAACAAGTACCAACATGGGAAATTCTTTGTGAACATTGTGGCAACTATGGCCATGACTCTAGTTCTTGTATTCCAAATGAAGAAAGTTATTTTGAATAGCCAAATGAAGTGCAAGCGATTCAATCATATGGGCAAAGACCTCAATTTGATCCCTTTTCTAATACTTACAATGTCGGCACAAGGTTTCATCCCAACTTTTCTTATGGGAATCAAAATGTTCAAAACCTGTTGCCACGTATCCAAGGGAATCAACCGAGACCTTTCAATCAAAGCCAAGAAAGACCCTTTAATAATCAAGGTCCTCCAAAGATACCTCCATACCTACATCCTCAACAAAGGAGTAACTTCAATCAACAAGGAGGAAACTTCCATGTTTCAAACAATTGCCAAAATCAACAAGAGAACAATTTCAATCAAGGATACGATCATGGTTTCAAGGGTAATTACCAAGGCAACCAAGGATACAACCAACAAGCTTATAATCAACCCACTCAATCTTATGGCCAACAAAGCAATTTCTAATATGGTCAAGGAGGAGGTCCATGGGACAACACCATTGAATTACAAAGAGCCATTGGGCACTTATGGAGTGAGAACTTGGATACAAAGACAAGGCTAAAGTGTTGGGAATCCCAAGAAGCATTGAAAGCCTTGGCCGCCCAAATTCATCTACCCAATGGATTGCTCGGGCAACCGCAAAACTCGAGAGACCCCCCACATTAAGCTAATGCCGTTATTTTGAGAGGTGGCAAAGAACTCGAGGACCCATACAAGAATTTGAACAGCAAAAACACCACAACAAAGGTCAATCAACAAAGTCCACCACAAGCCGCAACCCCCGCTTCCCCCAAACAAAATCGAGGAATACGAGCAAAATTTGATATTCTTGAAAACGCGGAGGTAGAACAAAGAGAATTAAGAGAACTTAGAAGAAAGAAAAAGGATCAAATGGAAGCGTAAGAAGCTAAAAGAAAGAGGCGGAGCGTTTAGCCAAAGAAGAAGAAGAATCTAATGTTCCACCGCCTCCCGCTTTTGTGCCGCCATTGCCTTTTCCCAAACGAGCTAAACCACACAAAGAAAATGCTCGTTTTAACCATTTCGTTGATATGCTAAAGAAAGTGGAGGTCGCTTTACCCTTCACGGAGGTAATTCTCAAATGCCCCTTTATTCTAAGTTTTTAAAAGAAGTTTTGACCAAAAAGAGAACTATAGAAAACAAAGAATGTGTCCCTCTTACGGCACAATGTAGTGTCATTCTTATGAACCGTATGCCAAAGAAACTAGATGACCCCAATAGCTTTTCCATCCCTTGTCGGGTTAGAAATGTTGTTGTTAACTGAGCCTTATGTGACCTAAGGACTAGTGCTACCTTGTTACCTTACTCAATTGCCAAAAGACATAGTGTGCGGGAGATGAGATCCACAAGTATGTCGATCCAACTTGCGGGTAGGTCCGTCAAGTACCCACTTGGGATACTTGAGGATGTACTCGTACATGTTGGTAAGTTTTTCTTTCCCGCCGACTTCGTCGTGATGGACATGCCCTAGGACACCACTACCCCCATTATCTTAGGTAGACTGTTCATGGCTACCGGTGGATCTATAGTTGATGTTAAGAATGGAAAGCTATCTTTTAATATAGGGAACGAATCAGTAGAGTTTTCCCATTCTCAAGCTCTTAAACAACCAATGATTGAACAAATGTATTCCATTGAAGTTATTGATAGTTTGGTTGAATATAGCTTGATAGATGATGATAAGAAAGAAGATGAACCACTTGATTCCCCACGTATTGAAGAAGAAATCATGCATGAAGAAGAGTTAGAACCACTATCGGTGGGTGAAAGTACGGTACCCTCTACTCTTAATCTTGAACTTAAACCACACCCTTCTTCCCTTAAATATGCCTTCCTTAAAGGAACTAGTTATCCCATTATCGTCAATGCCACACTTGATGGCCCTCAATTGGAAAAACTTTTAATTAGTAGTTTTGAGGAAACACGAAAAGGTCATCGGGTATAGCATTGACGACCTCAAAGGCATTAGTCCAAACGTTTGCATGCATAGGATCATCCTTGATGATGGCCACCGTCCTTCGGTTGAGGGTCTACGTCGGTTGAACCCCACCATGAAGGAATTTGTCATGAAGGAAGTCCTCAAATTGTATGAGGCTAACATTATATACCTATAACCAGAAGTAAATGGGTTAGCCCCGTACAAGTAGTGCCGAAAAAGGGAGGAATAACGGTTGTGAAAGAAGAAAAAGGTGAGTTGATTTTTACTAGGACTATTACCGGTTGGCGTATGTCTATAGACTTTCAAAAGTTGAACACGGCCACCATAAAAGACTATTTCCCCTTCCCTTTATTGATCAAATGTTTGAACGACTAGCGAATCATTCTTATTTTTGTTTCTTTGATGGTCATTCGGGATTTCTTCAAATTCCTATTCACCCTGATGACCAAGAGAAAACTACTTTCACATGTCCCTATGACACCTATGCTTACCATAGGATGTCATTCGGATTGTGTAATGCGCCGAGACGTTTCAAAGATGTATAATGGCAATTTTATCCGATTTTATTGAAAAGTCCATGGATGTTTTTATGGATGATTTTAGTGTCCATGGCACCTCTTTTGATTCTTGCCTTACTTATCTTGATCAAGTGTTAGCTCGTTGTGAGGAGTATAGACTTGTTTTGAATTGGGAGAAATGTCATGTTATGGTAGAACAAGGCGTAGTCCTCGATCATATTGTTTCTAACAAAGGTGTCGAAGTGAATAAGGCTAAAGTCTTCGTGATAGAGAACTTGCCACTCCCCAACAAATGTCAAATGGGTGAGGAGTTTTCTAGGTCACGCCGGCTTTTATAGACGTTTCATTAAAGATTTTTCAAAAAATTTTAAGCCTTTGAATTCTCTTCTTATGAAAGATGCACCTTTTGTATTTGATGACTTGTGTCTTGAGGCCTTTTGCAGGATAAAGACCGCTCTCACAACCGCTCCAATTATCAAAGCTACATATTGGAATCTTCCATTTGAGATCATGTGTGATGCTTCCGATTTCGCCGTTGGTGTCGTTCTAGGCCAACGCGTTGACAAGAAGTTGCATGTGATATATTATGTAAGTAAAACTCTTGATGAAGCCCAATCGAGATACACCACAACCCAAAAAGAAATGCTCGCCGTTGTCTATGCTATGGAAAAATTTTGAACATATGTTACCGGTTCTAAGGTTATTTATTCATACCTATCATGCGGCAATTCGCTATATCATGCCCAAAAAGGAGACGAAATCCCGACTCTTTCGGTGGGTGCTCCTCCTACAAGAATTCAACATCGAAATTAAAGATAAAGCCGGATCGGAGAATTTGGTAGCAGACCCCCTTAGTAGACTAGCAGTAAACGGAAGTGGTAATGAAGATGATGGTATACCAATTTATGAGGTGAAGATAGACGAGTCTTTGATGGCCATTGAAGCTATTACACCTTAGTATGCAGATATTGTCAATTTTCTAGTGTCCAACTACATTCCCGATGATTATTCGAAGCAAGAGAGGATGGAACTACGATATGAAGCTCGATATTATTATTAGGATGAACCCTATTTGTTTCACCGATGCACGGATGGTATTTATTGTTGATATGTCACAGCCGATGAAGGATTTGATATTGTGAGGCACCTCCATTCGACCTCCTATGGTCGACATTTGGCCCTCCAAAAGACAATTGTCAAAGTCCTTCAAAGCGGGTTTTATTGGCCTTCCATGTTTAAAGACATTCGAGCCTTTAATCTTACATGCGACGCTTGCCAAAGATGTAGCAACATGACAAAGAGAAAGAAGATGCCCCTTCAACCCATCCTCAAAATTGAATTTTAAGTATTTATAAATTTTAAGTATTTATGTTATTTTGGCAATCTTTTATAAATTTTAAGTATTTATGTTATGTTTTGTTGAATTTTAGAAACTACTAGACCCCTTTCGTAGAGTGGATAGAAAATTCATATTTGATTTCTACAACTTTTCTCATTTTATCATTTCTTTCAAAATCTGTAACATGTCATTTTATTTATTTATTTATTTATTTATATTATTTTACTATTATTTATAATAAACTTTCAGCTCAACTTAAAGACAACTTAAGTCGATCATAACTCTCTCATTAATTCGCATACTTGCACACTCCAATACTCGTTTTGAAAATAAGAGTAAGTACTACAACTCTGCAGAAAAAAGTCAAAGACAAATTCAGACAATTATGTACTGAACGTCCAACTTATACCAACCCGACATTTTATGAGATATTTGTATCAAAATCATTTAATAAATATTTTCTATGTATTCAAATATAACTTTAAGTTCATAACCAAAAGTATAGTTGTGGACATGGCATAGGTCCACCCCGACGCGGCCACGCGCGGGTTTGGGGAGGCGAATGAATCTCCATATGAGAATGGATCAAATTGAAATTTAAATCGAAGTGGAGTCGCCACCGAACTTTGTGGGAGTTCGGGCCCGTTCGAACCCACTCTATATCTTAGTAGGCCGTATACAAAATACGGTCCATTTCCGATGTCAGAGTTTATTGGGTTTGTCCCTTTGCATTTGATACCGATACCGACATTATCGGATATCGTGTATTGAATGACTCTCGTGCGCCAACGGTTTCGGGCATCCGGAAACCGAGGTTCTGAGTAAGGGGTGAGGGTACGTGTTGGGAAGCCCACAAAGGACACCCAACCCCGCCCGCACATTAGCGGCCTCAACTAAGATATCGAATGATTTTCTAATACGCGCGTTAGTAGTTCGGTTAAATGATATGCAAACGTTGTTTTCCCTAAGCATGTGAGAAATTGAACATGTTTCTATGTCGATTTAATGCAACTAATTCTAACGTCGAAGTTAAATTTAGCATGCGGGTTCATCTTAGTACAATAAAATAACAAACTTGTTAGTAACGGTATAACGATAATAACGGTTTGCAAATTATAGAATAATATGGAATTATATAAATAAAATGATGCAAAGTTTAGGAAAGCAATATTTCACGTGATGAATTAGGCACGTGTCGACTTAAGTTGTAAAAAGCATTCACGAGATTCGAATGATTTTATAGGACTCACGGTTTGATGTGATAAGGGGCCACTCGACCGAGTCATTGGAGGACTCGACCGAGTGGACCTCTGAAAGGGCTTCTCTTCCTTATTTTAGACCCTACTCGATCGAGTTATTGGCGAACTCGACCGAGTACACCGCCACTCGATCGAGTCATTGCGAGACTCGGCCGAGTGGAGGTCGAAAAAGCATTTTGTCTCAGTTTTTGGGGTGCCACTCGACTGAGTGTGCTAGGCACTCGATCGAGTGCCCTCTGTACGAACTAGGGTTCATTTTTCAATTTGCTATTGATTTCGAAATTACTTTTTGATTTTGATAATTGAGTAATTTTGTTGAATCAGGCATAAATATTGTGTGACCTATGCTCGATTCATACGCATAATACTCGTCATATTTGACGTCGATTACTGAATCGATATCGAATATTAGAGCGGAACTAAAAAAATGCTATAAGTCGTTAAATGGACTAAAACGATATGAATTTTCTTCCGCGTTTATAGAGTCGCATTCTTATTGAATTAATGACATCTATTTTAAGCATCAACGGAAAATCGTTTTAGCTAAATCATTTGACTAAATTATTTAGATTCGACATCCAATTATCGAATTGGTATCGGATCTAAAAGGTGGACACTTTACTTGAATTGAAAGACTTGATTCCCTCGGCTTTCCCAACATCGTAATGAATCCCTAGGGATTATGTGATGCCGGGTCTGCGTCAACGGGTTTCGACCCTTATATAAAAAAAGTACTTGTTTTGAAAAAAGTTCTAGAATTGACGAAATATGCGATTAGTGATGGTGCGAAAAGAAAATACGAAACTTATGGTTGATATTAACTAGTCTCAACAATCAAGCGATCAGGGTGTCGGGATAAGCGACCGGCAACGCTGGGTGCAATACACTTGTATATTCGGTTTTTCTTATCCCGTCATCACTCACGCTCGACACGAATTAACGAGTATTTTAATATTTTATACTAGTAAATATTAACGATATTAGAATGCGATGATGACGATAGAGAAAAATAAAAAAAACGGGACAACGACGACGATATGGACGACGTGCGAAGAAGGAGAGAAGGGAAAGAAAGGGGTTTTTTTTCACCCTCAACCTACATGTTCTTGTCTCGGACGGGACTCGTTGTTGTGGCTAGCACGGGAGTATCGAGATATAGGCTAAGTTATAGTCATTAGGCTTCGGATTCCTAGATGCTAGGGTTAGGGTTTTAGTGTAGACTAAGGATCGATTAGGGTTTTTTTAGGGTTCGAAAAGATTATCAATTTGCATGCAAAGGGGGTGTTTATATAGGCATAGCCATGCAGCCCCGTCTAGGGTTACTCGACCGAGTAGCCCCTTGACTCGGTCGAGTGGCCCAAACAACTGCAGCCGGGCTTGAATGAGGCCCACTCGATAGAGTGGGCTGAGCACTCGATCGAATGGGTCAGCTGAATCGCACGGGTCCAATGTTTTGGACCTCGAGATGGGTTTTGTATTTGGGCTGAGTTTTTGATGTTCGTGTGGCTGCTTTTATGTGTCTTGGAAACGACTTTGACTGGGGTTTGACCCAATCGCTAAAAGTCGGTTTTATTTCCGGTGTCGGATTTGACCCAAATTAGTCTTGTTTGATTGGAAACGACCCGCTGGGCCTGAATTTGAGGTCTGTTTTGTGAGATTTTTACTCCGTGAATGCAAAACCCAACAATTAACGGTTTCGAGTACATATCCGAGCGCGTAGAAACACGTTTGCGTTCGATCATCATCGGGTGTTTTTTTGGAAACAGATATATATTTATTTTATTAATATGTACTTCGAATCCTATTAAATACATTCGTAAAGAAACGTGTTTAAAATACGTCATATATTATTATGTGTTAATATTATGTTGTTAACCGTCATATCTTCATCTTAATTTATTTAAATCATTCTTGACTCAAACTCATTTGACTACGTCCCATCTTTCGTATCTAAAAATTTTATCGTTGGCTAAACGTTAGGATATGTGTATAATAAAACTCGTAATTTGATCTAACTATTATGGGTAAAACTAAGACATTTAATTACTCCGTCAATAAACTATTTTGAACTTTTTTAATAATGTCGTGTTTTAAAAATAAGCGTAAACAAAGACCGATTTAATTTCGAAACGGACTCAATTACAAGTCCCAAAATTTATATATAATTATTACTTGCCTATTTTTTTCTCCCTCTACTCCTTTTCTCACACTTTACGTCATCTCTCTCTCTCTTCTTAACTACACCTCCCTCCGACTTTCCTCCCTCTCCTATTCAATTCTACCACCTTCCGTTTTTACCATCCAAAAGGAAACAAATCAAAATAATAATAATAATAATAATAATAATAATAATAATAATAATAATAATAATAATAATAATAATAATAATAATAATAATAATAATAATAATAATAATAATAATAATAATAATAATAATAATAATAATAAAATTACAATCAAATCAGAAAAATCAAGGGGCATTTATCCAAAATGAAGAAAACTAAGGCAAGCTTGAGATTCTAGACTAACCAAATTTCCATTCTGTAAAAGGTATATTTTTTCAAATTCTTATATATAATTATTAAAATCGAAATTTATAGAATTAAAGACTTGCTTGTTTTAAAAAAAACTATAGTCCATTACTTCTATTTTTATTTTATTTTCAGTTTATTTTTAAACTTTTGAAATTTAAACTATTTTTTTGATTTGCATGTCCTTTAAACCTACAGATCTAAGGTATTTGACTTATATAGTTATTGTCTTATTTTTAAACTTTTGTGTTTAAACTATTTTTGGCATTGCATGTCTTTAAATTTATAGATCTAGTGAATTTTACTTTTATTTTATTTTATTTTATTTTATTTGTATTTTTATGAAAATTTCTGAATTTTGGTAGAATTAATTCAATTTTATGTGTTATGGGTCATGGTGGCGAAAAAGAAAAAAAATAGAAAAAAGAAGCAGAGGAGGCCGAAGAAGATGCCGGAACCGAGGTCGAAGAAGCCTAGTTGCCCTATCTCGTTTTTAGACCCAAAAATCGAATCAAGGGTGGGTAAATTATGTTAACTGATGAAAAATTCATTTTTATAGAATGAATTTTGGGAAATTCCTATGTGTACCCTCTAAGTTTTCACTTTTCCCA
This sequence comes from Agrostemma githago, assembly GCA_958450325.1. NCBI lineage: Eukaryota > Viridiplantae > Streptophyta > Magnoliopsida > Caryophyllales > Caryophyllaceae > Agrostemma > Agrostemma githago. The sequence continues at coordinate 42,709,823 of OY288254.1, read as the reverse complement.
GTTGTACCCCTACGTATTAGCAATTATCAACTGTACCCCTAAACTCAATTAGTTAGTCCCAAGCGTGACTAAACTAGGATTAGTCGTCAATTATGCCGTTAAGTGCCAACTTTGGATGAAATGACATGGAATTTATCTTTCTTATTTGTACCCTCTAAGCTTTCACTTTTCCCAGTTGTACCCTCTAAGTTTTCACTTTTTCTAGTTGTACCCCAACCTATTAGCAGTTACTGCTGTCAGTTGATCATGTCAAACAGATTGGTGTTTCTACAATTTATTAATGCTGCCAGTGCCGCTATTTAATTGTTGTCCCTACTGTTTACGGAGTAACTTCTGCTACAGATTTGCTCCTATTACTATAGATTTATTGCGCTGAAAGCTATGTAATCATTAACCCTACTGTAATTATCGTAACTGTTATGGTCAGTTTCCTGAAAGTAGTTACCGTGCGGGAACAATAATTTACTTTTGTAAGAACTTTAAGTACGAGATATATATCTACTAAAAACAGCTGAAATAGCGTCGGACAGGTTGCGTCGGATTTATTATCCGACGCAAATGGCATAACTGTGTCGATTTGCGTCGGCTAATCCGACGCAATAATATTGCGTGGGACTAGCCGACGCTATCCGACTCCATGATACAGGGGCCAATAATTTTGGGTTGGCGCCACTATGTGAAAGGGTTTGCGTGGGATTAGCCGACGCAACGCCGATCCAAATGGAAGGCTTTGCGTCGGCTAATCCCACGCAAAAGTTGTTGACTAAAAACCCCCAGTCAACAGAATAAATAGCTTTGCATCGGATTAGCCGACGCAAAGTTTAATATTGCGTCTGGTTGCGTCGGCTAATCCGATGCAGAATGCGTCAAAATAAAAAAAAGTCAACAGAATTAATAGCTTTGCATCGGATTAGCCGACGCAAACTTGAAATCTGCGTCTGCTTGCGTCGGCTATTATAATGAAATAAGTTTTTGGTTATGCAACCAAATTCAGTTACTTCCTCGAGCATGTTTTTCTCATTACATTTCAATCATGTTTTTTCTATTATAATTTTATCAAAACAAGTACTACAACAAATATGAGCAATGCAACATAAAAGTACTTCGAACCCTTCATATTTGACACCAATTCTTTCATTTGCATCTACAACACCGGAAATTCATCACTAATAACAGCTTCAAGACATGATGCAAAGTAAGAGAGAACATTAAGAGAGTGAGAGAGAGGAAGAAAGATTGACCATAATTGAAGAGCTAAATAAGTGAAGATAAGAAGATAATAAATAGGAAAAAAAATTGGGAGGGAAAAGATTGAGAATCAGAGGGAAAATTTGAAAGGAAAAGGAAAGTAACACTTTAGAGTGAAAAGAAATTAAAAAAACAACGATAAATTTCATGTCATTTCATCCAAGTTGACACTTAACGACATAATTGACGGCTAGTCCTAGTTTGGTCATGCTTGGGACTAATTAATTGAGTTTAGGGGTACAATTGGTAAATTCTAATAAGCAAGGGTACAACTGAGAAAAGGGAAAACTTAGAGGGTACAGATAGGAATTTCCCATGAATTTTTCATATAACTGCTTGCATGTTAATTTTAGTAATAGATTTATGTTACTAGGGGGATGCATGTAGGACTACTACTAAATTATGAAAAACATCATTATAATAATTTATAGTATGAGTAAGAATAGTAACTTTGGCCTCAACTCATAAATAATAAAAGAGAAAATAATTAGTTAAAGTGGTTGTTTGATTTGAAATGGGAACAATAACAAAATTTAGGGTCTAATAATTTGTATTTAAATTTAGGATTGAATCAACTCTAAAAATATTAATTTCTAGAGTCATCATATAATTAAGAACGAAGAAAATCACTTTGGGTGTAGTGAAAAAGTCAAGCCTAAGAACTTTTTCCGAAATTATTTTAGTATTCTTGTCAAAACATTAGTCTTTTTGGACTTTCTCAAAACATTCCAACATGGACTTAAATTCACAAACAATCTTTTTTAAGATAAAAGTATTTAAACAAAAACAAACTTTTAAAATAAAAGTTTCAAATCAAAAAGCATTCGCTTACGTTACACTACGTAATCAGAGACCTCATAAAATAACTTTTCTTTAATTATTTCAAATCAATATTTGAAAAGAAATCGGAATTAATCACATTAAACTAAGACGATCTACATCGATTAAACTACTCCGGGGAATGAAAACCGTCCCTTAGTTAAATCGATTAAAGTTGGCTAAACTCCGTTAAATGGTCATACTAATCATTTGACATATTAACCAAGTTCGTTAGCCAAATCCCGGCCTACAAATAGGGACAACCCGTAAGGAGACTTTTATTTGACTACGTGCTATTTGGCTATTGTTACTTCGTATCTAATTATAAAAGGAATTTTTTTATTGAATTCGAGTTGGATAACACATAATGTTTTCAAAATATATTTCAAATGGTTTTATATTTTATTGGGTATTTTAGGACTTAATTCGAAATCTCTTTGAGCGGGAAAGCAGGTTGTCTCTATTGTGTACGAGATGACTGGGAAGAATAGCGCTCAGCTTAACCGTATAAAACCGTCTGTAGCGTACGAAGGATCTTTGGCTGCCCTTGTCATTGACTCGAGAGTAGGCGGGAGTGTGGCCATACTTTAGGTGGGGACCTGATCAGTCCCGTACGTGTTAGGTGGATCACACCCGGGTTCCCGTGAGTCGACGATTGGAGCGTGGCTGCGGGGATAACCGGCCGGGTGGTGAGTAGTCCATGGTGCGGATAACAACCCCACGTATCCGGCATTCGACCCTGGAGATGAGAGGACGAATTTTGTTTTAAACGTGTTTATGTCACCACGGTAAACAGGGGTAATAATGTAAGCCCCCTGGTATCGGTGTGATTGGCGGTATATTATTATTGTACAAGTATCAAATACGAAAGTTATTCGGAACTTGTACAATAATTCGCCGGTATATCGTGATAAAACTTTTCTAAAATAATACGGCACTTAAAACATTTCTTACGATTTCTAAAATTATGTGTTATCAGTTGTGCATTTATGTACTGTTATTTGATTTATGTTTGATTTAATATTTTATTCATATTAAATTTTGATAATTTGCCCACCTGACGATTTGTTTTTCTATGAAATTCTTTTAAAATATTATAATCGTCAGATTAAGGGAGACTGGCTATTCCTCAGACGGGCAAGGTTGGAGATAGCTCAAGATGGGACTCGAATGTATTTCTATTTCTTCATAAATTCTTACAATTAAATGTAATGTTTAAGTATTTTTCATAATTATTACGAAGCAATCTAATTAGTAGAGAATAGTAATGACTTCGATGTGTATTATGTCTTTCGCTGTTTCCTATTATAGACTTATTAATGAAGTCTGGAAAATCCAGGTTGTTACAGTTGGTATCAGAGCATGGTCTGATGACTTTGTCTGCTCTAGAGCTTTAAAGCTTCCGACTAAGTTGGTAATAGAGTCTTATACTCCCAACTCGCACGGCCAGTGGAATCGAGTCATATATTTTCTAGGATAATATAGATTAAGATAACTAGATCACTTGAATGAAAAAAAAAGGGTAGAAACAACTAAGGACCGACCTAGTGATAAGTGCGGTTTGTAGTGCTATTTTGTAGTGTTTTGGTCCCTTTTTCCTTGTAGAATCACTCCTTGGGAGCGGTTTATGGGCTTCTTATGCTTCTTTTAGTTCGTTTCAGGTTCCCGAGACCGATTTGGAAGAGTTGGAGCGATTCTGACTCGATACATACACATTTTGGAGCCAACGGAGTAAAGGAACGATGATTCGATGCCTTGGAATCAACCCCGAGACCTTGGGACCAAATCCCGAGCCTCCGAGACCCGATCCCGAGTCCCAAGAATCGATGGAAATCCCATAAGAAGCAAGGAGGGACCAAAAAGTTCATATTTGAGGCCTACAAGGCACATCCCAGACGGGTATGGCCTCATCCCGTCCGAGATGAAGGAGGAAACGAAGATGAGGCTACTGAGGGTCCATCCCGACCGGGACCATGGCGTCCCGACCGGGACCGACCACGTCCCGACCGGGACCACCTCATCCCGGCCGGGATGGCCATGCTGCAGCTCCGCCTTTGTTCCTTTCAATTCCTTTCCACTTGTAACCCTATATATACCCCCCCCCCCTCTCTTGTATTAAGACACCATCTTATGATATATTTTTCACTTCTCCTTAAACCCTAGACTACTTTAGGTTAGATTAGATTAGATTAGTGTAGATTAGTCGATAATTAGTTGTTAATCCTAGATTAGCCCTAGTATTAAGGAATTCTTGAAGATCTTCACCAAGATTGACAACCTTGGATGATTATTTTGGGTTTTCTCTTTTATACAAGTTTTCATTCTTCCTTTCATCCTCTAGTATGGTATAATCTCTTTTCCTTTCTCTTTATCTTTGTTTTGTTATTCAAGTTTGAATCATTAGTTGATTGTTTTGTTATTGTTCATTGTTATCATTAGTTTGTTGATGATTGTTTTGTTTCTTTGATGATTCCTCTTGTTAGTGTTAATTCTAGATTAGATATGTTAGAGTAGTGTTCTTGCTAGGGTTAGTAGGGTGATTAGGGTTTTAATTGGGTTTCCTCTTGGTTTGGTGCACATCACATGTTTGTTGAAATGCTTGATTGACTAGTAGTTGCAAATGCTTGTTTTTCTTGCCTTTCTCTTGTGAGTGATAGTTTTTTTGTGGGTTCGGTTCCCTCACTAAGTAGCGAGAGCCCGGTAAGGACGACCCCTAGGTCGGTCAAAGTAACGAGAGCCCGGATTCGACCTAGGCCACCATAGCGCGCTAGAACCCCGTTTGTCATGTGTGTCGCCGAGATGGGTTTTAGGTGAAACCTCTAGGTCGGTCTAAGTTGCGAGAGCCCGGACTATACCTAGATTACCCTACTACCTCCTTCGCTCTAGTTCTCCCTTGACCATTATGTTACCCCTTTGACCCCTACCTAATCCTAGCCCGTTTTCCATAGTTGTTTTCTCCGGCACCTTAGTCTTAGTCTAGCTTCCTCCCCTTCTATCATTCTCTAGTTTAACTTAGCTCGTTGACTTAGTCAAGTATTTGGGCCGACCTAGTCTAGGCTATACATTACCGTCCCCGTGGATTCGACCCGACTTGCCCTATCTACCGTAGGAATAGCCGGTTATATTATTGACGGTTGGGATTCCACGATAAATCCCTACCATCGCCTAGTTTTAGGAACCCGTAGCTTTTGTTTTATAGAGTACTTGTCTTTGACTTATGTGACGTACATTATAATTTGCACTTATGTAGTTATGTGCATGTTAAATAGCTATGTGTATTAAATAGTCCTTAGTTGTATTATCAATATATGTGTCATATTATGATATATATTTGTCAAATATATTATATAGTTATAAGAAATTATATATTACTTAATAGTAATTTTATTTAGATGTATATACAACTAAGTTCATCTTATGAAGACCCGTTAGAATCAAGTGAGGATTATAACGCTGCCACTATGAAGGAAAGTCTATTGCGTCATCAAGTACTTTTAGAGATCATAGTAATTTTGGGATGCAATCTTCTTAACTTAGGTTATAACGTGTGTATCGATCCGTGTTGGTGGGTTAACTCCCTACCATACTAATTTAGTTACTTTGGTTGCAGGGTATAAAATAACGTATCTAAATTATTAATTAAATATAAGAAATAGCTAACATAGTAGATCAAGTATTCAAGACACCTATATTTAATAACAAAATTTGAAAATCTTCACATACCGTGTTTCATTTCAAAATCTTGTTAATTTAATAATTCTTTCATCTTACTTACAATTCGTCGTACTATTAAATAAATTATCGGAAATATTATGTTTTCTTCGTTTCTTTTAATTCGCTATAAATTTTTATACTACCATCTTCTTATCGATTGTATTTTCGGATTCTCACTTATTTACTTGAACTTTTCTCCGTTTTTTCAAATCCACTTCAGTTTGTTGCCTTTGCTTTCATTTCATTAGAACTAATCCATATTACTATTTTTGCAAGAAAGTTTATTGACTCTCTTATTCATCTATTTAGGGAATACGAGCCAGACTACACATTCATCCTATCATATTCATGCTCAAATCTATCCCTCCACTTCTTAGCCTAGCAAACACTTAAAATTTTGTCTGATTTGTTACTTTTTAGACAACCTTTCTACATTAGTAAAGATTCTGATGTTTCTGTCAATCCTAGTGTGGTGAACTGTACTGCAACTGCTAAGGTAAAACGGTACCATCCATGCTTCTAATGCTTTTTCTGTTGTTTTGTTGCACTCCATTTCAATCAATTTGAGATCTTCACTCCCTTCTGTAACTTGTGTTCATTGTTTTAGCCCTTGCCACATTTCCTTTGCATAAGAACACTTTCAATGAATAAGTGTGAGTGGCTTTCGGCATCATGTTTACAAAAAATACATCTACTATTTATTAGAAAATTTCGTTTTATGCATATTGTCAGGTGCCAAGCTTCCTTTGTCTTGTGTCCTTTACGTTACAAATTCATGATTTTGAATTTACCTCTTATCACCCTGACCGATCACCTATTACATTGCTTCCATCTGAAGCAATCATATACCAATTCAGCGTAGAACTTATCATTTCCTGCAAACTTTGTACCGACCTTATATTATTTGCCTTACTTCCCATCCTCTTAACTCTTAATGCTTGAGGTGATTTTCATGATTGAAGTATATTGTTCCTTTTCTTTATCTCTCGAATTGTCTTTGCTCCTATATAAGATGTAATATTAAGTCCAGCTATTCGAAATGTCTCTTTTACCATTAAAAAAATTCTAAAACGTTTGATTGACCACTGCTTTGTTCCATGCTTTAAGATCCTTAAATTGAACCCTCCTTCGTCCTAATGAGCACTTATTCCCTCACAATATTTATAAGACATGCTTCTCTTATCAGTAATGTCATTCCAAAATTAATTTTAGTATAACTTAAGTTGTCTCTTGAGCATAATATTCTTTTGATTAGTGTTTGATTTTTATAATCCTTAATATTTTATTTTAAAAATCATTATCACCTTTGATCTAAATAGTAGGTCTTATTTGCTCTTAACTTAGTTTGGATTTTGTTTTTAAGTGAAAATTTTATTTAAAATGTATTCATTTTTGTTTTTCTTTTTAATCTTAATTATACTCTTTATTTAAAAGTCGATTCTATCTTGACCTCTAAAATATAATTCTTTGAAATTTTATTCTCCTACAAACTTTGAATTTTAAGAATTTCTAACCCTCCTACAGTCCTACCCCATTTGGAACCTTATTTGAGATGTGGCATTCATTAATGGATGAATAATAGAGGGTGATATAATCATTTTTCAAATGGAGAGATGATATTCTTCGAGGAGTACTTGAGCAATAGTCTAAAGGTGAATAGGCAATAAGATGTGGTATTTTTTTAAAGGATATTAAATTGTAAAACTACTATTTAAGGATATTTTAGGATTTTCTGAATATAAGTCCTCGAAATGATCAAGAACATATTTGAGTAATATGAAGTTAAAAGAGTGAATTTTGTAGTTGAAAGGGAAAAGATGAAGTATTGAGAATAATTTATTATGGATTGATTAACCTTGAAAGAACGGTGATAAAAGAAATGACGTTCTCTAGAATGTTTAGGGGATTAACAGTTATATTAATTTGGAGAAAACAGGAAACATGAGATGTAGAATGGTGTTGTTAGGATACTTGTGTTTTTGTCAGGCGATCGTGGTATATAGAGGTGAAAACTAGTAAGAATGATTAGAGACAAATTACATTACGGACTAATGGAGTTATTAGAAGAGAGGTAGATTTTGGATATATTGGATATAAGTTGGTCTTTAAGCTTATGGAATATTTGAGATGTTTGGAAACAAAAGTTGAAGGACTTTAGAATTGAGATGGTCACGTACTTGTATCTATGAGAATGTGATAAGGAAATCATGCACTTATAAGGAAACGAGCGGACTGCTAAAAGCAAGAATGTATCAAGGCGATTGTGTTTTAGGGAACTAAGAATTTTATGGATGGATTAAGTATTGTGTATGACAGATAATTTTATGAAATGTATATGGAATTCGAAAGGAAATTTGAGGAACTTTAAGATAAGATAGATAGTGATAAATTCCGAGGGAAAGACGATTGAAGTGTTAACACCTAAGGTCAAAAAGAGGATTATTAATGCAAGGAAATCAGAATATATTGAGGCTAATTAACTATTGGGTTAATCAAATTGCTTGTGGTTAAGAACTTGTCAGAATATGTATATTGCATTTGAGAATATAAGATAATATGAATGGTAATACATTTGAGAATTTTAGATATGATAAAGGACTAGACTTATATATGGTATAATGGATAATTATGTGGAAGTAAGGCCTGCATTAGGAGACCTACATGATCCCCGATATTAATTACCTTGCAAGTTTCGAGGACGAAACTTTTTGTTAAGGGGTAAGACTGTAACACCCCGTAATTTTGACAATCTCTTATAAATTTTAAGTATTTATGTTATATTTTGTTGAATTTTAGAAACTACTAGACCCCTTCCATAGAGTGGATAGAAATTTCATATTTGATTTCTACAACTTTTCTCATTTTATAATTTCTTTCAAAATCTGTAACATGTCATTTTATTTATTTATTTATTTATATTATTTTACTATTATTTATAATAAACTTTCGGCTCAACTTAAAGACAACTTAAGTCGATCATAACTCTCTCATTAATTCGCATACTTGCACACTCCAATACTCGTTTTGACAATAAGAGTAAGTACTACAACTCTGCAGGAAAAAGTCAAAGACAAATTCAGACAATTACGTACTGAACGTGCAACTTATACCAACCCGACATTTTATGAGATATTTGTATCAAAATCATTTAATAAATATTTTCTGTGTATTCAAATATAATTTTAAGTTCATAACCAAAAGTATAGTTTCAACCCAAACGTTATTATATTTATTTTATTAATATGTACTTCGAATCCTATTAAATACGTTCGTAAAGAAACGTGTTTAAAATACGTCATATATTATTATGTGTTAATATTATGTTGTTAACCGTCATATCTTCATCTTAATTTATTTAAATCATTCTTGACTCAAACTCATTTGACTACGTCCCATCTTTCGTATCTAAAAATTTTATCATTGGCTAAACGTTAGGATATGTGTATAATAAAACTCGTAATTTGATCTAACTATTATGGGTAAAACTAAGACATTTAATTACTCCGCCAATAAACTATTTTGAACTATTTTAATAATGTCGTCTTTTAAAAATAAGCGTAAACAAAGACCGATTTAATTTCGAAACGGACTGAATTACAAGTCCCAAAATTTTTATATAATTATTACTTGCCTATTTTTTTCTCCCTCTCTCCTCTTTTTCTCACCCTTCTCATCTCTCTCTCTCTCTCTCTCTCTTCTTAACTACACCTCCCTCCCACTTTTCTCCCTCTCCTATTCAATTCTACCACCTTCACTTTTCACCATCCAAAAGGAAACAAATCAAAATAATAATAATAATAATAATAATAATAATAAAAATAATAATAATAAAAAAAAATTACAATCAAATCAGAAAAATCAAGGGGTATTTATCCAAAATGAAGAAAACTAAGGCAAGCTTGAGATTCTAGATTAACCAAATTTCCATTCTGTAAAAGGTATATTTTTTCAAATTCTTATATATAATAATATTCTTATGTAATAATATTAAAATCGAAATTTATATAGTTAAAGACTTGCTTGTTTTAAAAAAAACTATAGTCCATTACTTCTATTTTTATTTTATTTTCAGTTTATTTTTAAACTTTTGGAATTTAAACTATTTTTTTGACTTGCATGTCCTTTAAACCTACAGATCTAAGGTATTTGACTTATATAGTTATTGTCTTATTTTTAAACTTTTGAGTTTAAACTATTTTTGGCATTGCATGTCTTTAAAATTTATAGATCTAGTGAATTTTACTTTTATTTTATTTACTTTTATTTGTATTTTTATGAAAATTTCTGAATTTTGGTAGAATTAATTCAATTATATGTGTTATGGGTCATGGTGGCGAAAAAAAAAAAAAAGAAAAAAGAAGCAGAGGAGGCCGAAGAAGATACCGGAACCGAGGTCGAAGAAGCCTAGTTGCCCTATCTCGTTTTTAGACCAAAAAATCGAATCAAGGGTGCGTAAATTATGTTAACGGATGAAAAATTCATTTTTATGGAATGAATTTTTCATATAACTGTTTGCATGTTAATTTTAGTAATAGATTTACGTTATTAGGGGGATGCATGTAGGATTACTACTAAATTATGAAAAATATCATTATAATAATTTATAGTATGATTAAGAATAGTAACTTTGGCCTCAACTAATAAATAGTAAAAGGGAAATTAATTAGTTAAAGTGGTTGTTTGATTTGAAATGGGAACAATAACAAAATTTAGGGTCTAATAATTTGTATCTAAATTTAGGATTGAATCAACTCTAAAAATATTAACTTTTAGAGTCATCATATAATTAAGAACGAAGAAAATCACTTTGGGTGTAGTGAAAAAGTCAAGCCTAGGAACTTTTTCCGAAATTATTTTAGTCTCTTAAAAAGAGTCCACGGAAACTCCACTAAAGTCTATTATTTCGTTGACATTTACGTGCTAAATGATTTCTTACTTTTAATTTTATCACTAGAATAAGTTGTAAATTTAGATTTGTATTTTTGTTTTATTTTAAGACTTGAAATAGATGTAATTTAATAGATTAGATGCGAGACTGTACCAAACAATACCCCAAAATATGTAATATAAAAGACCTAGTTATTCTTACGAATAGGTAGATTCCTAGGACCCTGGCAAGCGTTTAGGCTTGACTCACGATATCGTTAAAATCCGCCTAAATAAATCTAGGTATTTCTTAAAAATATTTAAATAAACGTTTTAGTATACTTTGACGCTGTCAAGAGAAAATTTCTTATAAGACGAAATTTGGGTTTTTAGCTAGCATAACAAATATACATCAGCCTTTTTGGACTTTGTCAAAACATTCAAACATGGACTTAAATTCACAAACAATCTTTTTTAAGATAGAAGTATTTAAACAAAAACAAACTTTTAAAATAAAAGTTTCAAATCAAAAAGCATTCGCTTACGTTACACTACGTAATCAGAGACCTCTTAAAATAACTTTTCTTTAATTATTTCAAATCTATATTTTGAAAAGAAATTGTAATTAACCACATTAAACAAAGACGATCTACATCGATTAAACTACTCCGGGGAATGAAAATCGTCCCTTAGCTAAATCGATTAAACTTGGCTAAACTCCGTTAAATGGTCATACTAATCATTTGACATATTAACCAAGTTCGTTAGCCAAATCCTGGCCTACAAATAGGGACAACCCGTAAGGAGACTTTTATTTGACTACGTGCTATTTGGCTATTGTTACTTCGTATCTAATTATAAAAGGAATTTTCTATTGAATTCGAGTTGGATAACACAAAATGTTTTCAAAATATATTTCAAATGGTTTTATATTTTATTGGGCATTTTTAGGACTTAATTGGAAATCTCTTTGAGCGGGAAAGCAGGTTGTCTCTATTGTGTACGAGATGACTGGGAAGAATAGCGCTTAGCTTAACTGTATAAAACCGTCCGTAGCGTACAAAGGGTCTTTGGCTGCCCTTGTCATTGACTCGAGAGTAGGCGGGAGTGCGGCCATACTTTAGGTGGGGACCTGATCAGTCCCGTACATGTTAGGTAGATCGCACCCGGGTTCCCGTGAATCGACGATTGGAGCGTGGCTACGGGGATAACCGGCCGGGTGGTGAGTAGTCCATGGTGCGAGTAACATCCCCACGTACCCGGCATTCGACCATGGAGATGAGAGGACAAATTTTGTTTTAAACGTGTTTATGTCACCACGGTAAACAGGGGTAATAATGTAAGCCCCCTGGTATCGGTGTGATTGGCGGTATATTATTATTGTACAAGTATCAAATACGAAAGTTATTCTAAACTTGTACAATAATTGGCCGGTATATCGTGATAAAACTTTTCTAAAGTAATACGGCACTTAAAACATTTCTTACGATTTCTAAAATTATGTGTTATCAGTTGTGCATTTATGTACTGTTATTTGATTTATGTTTGATTTAATATTTTATGCATATTAAATTTTGATAATTTACCCACCTGACGATTTGTTTTTCTATGAAATTCTTTTAAAATATTATAATCGTCAGATTAAGGGAGACTGACTATTCCTCAGACGGGCAAGGTTGGAGATAGCTCCAGATGGGACTCGAATGTATTTCTATTTCTTCATAAATTCTTACAATTAAATGTAATGTTTAAGTATTTTTCATAATTATTACGAAGCAATCTAATTAGTTGAGAATAGTAGTGACTCGGATGTGTATTATGTCTTCCGCTGTTTCCTATTATAGACTTATTAATGAAGTCTGGAAAATCCGAGTCGTTACAATTAAAGAGCTAAACTTTGACGAGAAAGTTGTCGGAGATAATCGCCTTCTCCAACTACATGAGTTACAAGAGTTAAGAATTAAAGCTTACAAAAATTCAAAAATCTACAAGGAGCGAAGACGCAAATGGCATGATGCTAGAATCCTTCGTAAAGACTTCTCCGTTGGTGACAAGGTACTCCTCTACAACTCTCGTTTTAAGCTTTTCCCCGGTAAATTAAATTCAAAATGGTGAGGTCCATTCGAAGTGACCAAGGTGCAACCATATCGATCAATTGAGATTTCTAGCCCGGAAACCGAAGTTTATGGTTAATGGACAACGCTTGAAGATATATCATGTCAGTCATGTTCGTGAGACCTTTGCTATCATCAAAGTTGGTGAGCTCCCAATTGGGAGCATTGATTAACCCTCTCCTCAAAAATGAAGTAGGTTTGGTGGTATCCTCAACAAACACCTTGTAAATATGTACCATATACATTGTCTAACTAGTTTGTTAGCTTTGAGCGGATGGATGAACTTGGATCTTCAACTCAGAGCATATATTTGGATGATCATCAAGCATTTGGAAGAAGTTATGGAGCTAAATTGAAGACCACAAGTATGTTTGTAGGAGAAATTGATAATGTAATGTGAGTCGTGTCATTATTTGAAACTTTAGGCTGTCATCGAAGAGCCTTAAATTGGTAAGGGGAAATTTGGAACATACAAGACCGTCGGGCGAAACTTCGCCCGGTGAGATTATTGGAGCATTTCCGTCGGGTGAAACTTCACCCATGGAAATTTGCCATGCCATTGGGATATTTTCTTAAGACTTTCCGTCGGGTGAAACTTCACCCGATGAAGATTTGACCGAGCAAAATTTCGCCCTACGAAAAAATCCCAAAACATGCCAAGACTGTCAGAATTGTCCAGAAACCGTCGGGCGAAACTTCTCCCGATGAGATTTCACCAGATGAAACTTCACCCTTTGAACTTGGCCGGATCACCCATCACTCATTTACTTACTACAAATTTTAATTCCCTCCTTCCCAAATAAACCCACATAACTTTCCCTCCAAATTACAAACACCAAATATTTTCAATCAAATCTTTCAACCTTTACTTTTCCTCCACAAAACCTTTATATATATCACCTCCATCTCACTTTCCTTTTCATCCCATCACCCTCACTTCATCATTAATATTGACACGTCAAATCACCCTCCCTACACAACCATCTTCAAACCTCCATTCCATTCCCTTTGGGTGAATATTTTCGGGTTTTGAAGAGGTGAAGCGAAGTTTTATCGGAACAATGTTGTAAATCTTTCATCATGGAAACAAGGTCAAGACGAGCTGCTCGGAAACAAGGTATGCCTTCAACCTCTAAATCTTCTAAGTCTACTAACCTACCTTATCTTAATACCTCGTATCTCGTACCTTCTCTGAAAAGATCTTTCAGAGTACTAGATGGCCTTGTCCACACACAATGACCAATTTGGGTATTGTCGACGATATTAAAGAGTTATCGTCACGGACCGGCACTAGTGAACTCCTTATCCTTGCGATCTTTACATACAAGACCTAACATGTGAGTTCCTAGGAACCTTTGCACTTGACAACCCGACCACACCTAGAGTAATTAAATTTCGATTATTCGGCAAACCTCATAGATTGACCATTCCCGAGTTTGGCCTCGCGCTAGGCCTACCTTCTTCGGGTACCGGACTCAGTTAACCTTCGGGCAATATTCAAGCTTGTGTTTCGAGGAGAGATTTTTGGAAGCGTATCTCACGATGTAAAGGGGGTTACGCCCCTGAATTGTCCTATGCCTCCGAGAATTCGTAACCCTCAATTCGCTACTTTTGCGAAATCCTCTCACATTGCTTAGTGCCCTCAGCCGATAATATTAAATCTCTTAATGTGTGTGTCTTGCAATTAGTTCTTGACTCTTTAGTCGCTAATTCGAGTCCCCTTGACCTACCCATCGTCATGGCGTTACACTTTCAACGCATCATCAATACAAAACGCCCCTCCATAGTTTCGAATACGTATTTTTTTCACCAACTTTACAACTCCAACAAAAAATAATTATAATATTATTTTTTTAGCACAGTTTTTTAACATAAATTTATTATAATAACATGTTTATAATAATGTTATATACGTTGATAATAGTGAATTATGTAGTAGTAGTAGTAGTATAGAAGTAGTAGTAGTAGTAATTTACTTATTTATTCCTGGGATAGGGGGCGTGATGTGTGTGTCGATCTGACAGGGTCGTCCCCATTGACTCAGTCTGCGATGGCGGATTTTCTGCCTGGTCGTGTTGTCGTTGACGCTGCTCAGCGTAAGTGCGCCAAGTCTGCGATGGGTTCCTGCCTTTCTCCTTCTCTTCACTTGGGGAGCTTGATGCAGAGGCTGTTGCGTTGCTCAAGCGGATTCAAAAATTCTCTATCTCTCAGGACGCGGAAGCTCGCGCAACTGCTTTTATTTTCACTAGACTTAGCTTTGCTATTGCTAAGGGAGTGGGTGTCCATATAGTATCTCGGCTACCCACTAACTTCTTGTAATTTGTTTCGTTCTTAATACAAGTTCCGTTTTATAATTAAAAAAATATATAATAATAATAATAATAATAATAATAATAAAATTGAATTAGAAATCTGGTAGAGAGGGTGTGCGATCTGCGAGCGTCACCCCTGCGCCTAGGGTTTCTGCCGCCGGCGGCCTTCCTCCCTTCCGGCTGTCCTTCCGCCACTGGCCGGACCTTTCTTCCTCCCCCCCCCCTTGTCGTCTCCTCTTCCTTTGTGGGTACTTTCGTCCAGCGTCGTTTTCTGTTTTCTTTTACCATCGGTTGTCTGCTGCTGCCATGACGCCGGCCTTCTTGCCGACTACCTTCCCTTCTTCCTCCGTCGCCCTCCTGTTGTTCCTTCCCCTTCCTCTTGCCGGAATTCTCCCTGAATTCTGTCCTCTGCTTGCCGGATTTCTCGCTGGAGCTGCTGCTGTGTTCCTCTGTTTTCCTCTGCTTTCCCGACGGAGCTGCTGCTCTGTCCCTCTGCCCTCTGTTTTCCCGCCGGTTTTCCCGGTTTCTGTTTGCCTGAGTTGCTGCTGTTTTCTGTGTATCGCGGGTCTGAGCCTACCTACCGTTATTCTCTTCCATGTGTCGCTGCTGCTGTTCCTCATGTACTCCCTCATGTTCGCCGTTGCTACTGTCTTCTCGTTGCCGGCCAGTCAGCGGGTTCCTCTTCTCTGCCTCCTGTGTTCTTTGCTGGCAGTTTCTTTGATGTTTTCCGGGTTTGCTTTTGCTCGCTGCTGCTCTTCTTGTTGATTGTTCCTCGTGCGGGTTCCGTTTGTTGGTTGTTCTATTTTTTTATCTTCTGCTGTTCTTTTGGCTCGGGTGTCGCGGTATTGCCTGGTGGCTGCTGGTTGCTCGCCGCATTTCTTGTTGGTTGTTCTATTTTCCTTTGGTCGTTTTTTTCTTTTTTGTTTCGGGTGTTGTCGGTTTACTTGGTGGCGGTTTGTGTGCTCTATGGTTGTTTTTCTGCTTTTCCCCGCGTCCCGCCTTGCCTATTCTTCATGCCGGGACTCGCGCGTTTTCATTGCCCCTTCGTCGGTCTTTCTGGGTGTTTTGATAATGGTGGGAACGGTCTGGTTAAAACCTCCCTCATCTTCCACCTCCGAAAACGACATGGCCTTGGAGATGATCAGGTAACTACGCGTCAGGCTCTTTCTTCCAGTTTATCTATTTTTTCTGAGGCAGAGGTTACCCTTAAGCGTATGAGTCTTTGGCTTTGTGGGGTTTGCTTTACCACGCATTCTCTTTCTGCCAAGTGTCGGCACGGGTCGGGGTCTGATTTTGTTGCACCCCCTGATTGTGGCGACGGAGTTACTCGTTTCTTTATTTACGGCATCCCTCGGCCGCTCGCTCCATCTTCGTCTCCAGGCGATGTTGTTGGGCCTGTTGGGTTGGGTTGCCTTGACGTGGCTTCTCTGGATCGCTTGCTGTCGGTAGGGGTGCGCACTGTGAAATCTGTCCCTCCCAGATGTCGCCTTGGGTTTTCTAGGATCTTCAGGGGGGCCCTTGATGCGGTGGCTGACTCCCCTGACGATCTTTCTCGCTGGGTTAGCTTGCTTATTTTACCTCTCTGTGTGCTTAAGTCTTTTTCCCCCAGGAGTAACCTTGAGTGTAGAGCTGTCGTGAAGCGCCAGCGTCAAGAGGAGTGTATTGCCAGTGCCATTCGTACTTGGGGTGCCCCTGGTGGTATTGCTCTGCTTCTGCAGGAGACCTTAGCTGAGGAGGGGCCTTCTCTCCGTTTGGAGGAGGACCCTGACTCTAGTGAGGTTAACTTGCGGCAGTGTAGGCGGAAGATTTGTGATGGTCATTATGCTGCCGCTGTCCGGGTGCTTTCCTCGTCTGGCGTTGCCCCTTACACGGCTGATACTCTGCAGGCGTTAAAGGATAAGCACCCCTCTGTTCCGCCCCCTTCCTTGCCACCCTTGCCTACCGCTCACCCTCAGCTCGTCGCGTTCTCGACCGTCGTGTTGGATATGATCAGGAGTTTTCCGCGGGGCCCTTCTTGTGGACGGGACGGTTTTCGTGCCCAACATCTTTTGGATTGTTTGAGCGGGGCCGCGGTTGCTATCTCGGATGATCTGATTACCTCTATCACTAGGGTGGTTAACCTGTTTCTCGAGGGCAGATGCCCACAGGTTCTCAGTGAGTACATCGCTAGTGCTCCGCTCACCCCGCTTGTTAAACCAGGTGGTGGGGTCCGTCCTATTGCTGTGGGCACTGTTTGGTGACGCCTTGTCTCCAAGGTTGGGGCTGTTCTGATTGGTCCGTCACTTTGCGGGTATTTTGAGGGCCTCCAGTTTGGGGTCAGGGTTTCCGGTGGGGGAGAGGCCATTTTGCACGCCTTGAACCGGTTTGTTGAGGATCGTGGTGGGGACGTGGGCCTTTCCATGCTTTTGGTTGACTTCCAGAATGCTTTTAATTTGGTCGACCGGGAGGTCATGTTGCCCTGTTCTTTCCCGCTGGGTCGAGTTTTGTAACTCTAGGCCTGCCAGGCTTTTCTACGGGGAGCACAGCCTTTGGTCTTGTCTGGGGGTCCAGCAGGGTGACCCTTTGGGCCCTCTTCTTTTCGCTTTGGTCTTGCATCCCTTGATTTGCAAGATCCGGGACTCTTTTCCCTTGAGCTTGCAGGCTTGGTACTTGGACGATGGCACCATTGTTGGGGATACCTTGGTCGTGGGGAAGGTTTTGGAGCTGATTATGGAGGATGGTCCTCGCTTGGGCCTTCACCTTAATGTTGGAAAAACTGAGATTTTTTGGCCTAAGGGAAGACCCTAGGAGTCGACTACCGGGTGTTTTCCCTCCCGATATTTCTTGACCGCTGCGTGGTGTCAAGGTTCTTGGTGGCCCTGTCAGTATCTGCCGTGCTTTCAGCAGTGAGCTTGTGGCGAAGAGAGTTTCGAGAGCCATTGAGCTTATGGATTCGGTTGCCAGGATTGAGGACCCTCAGTGCGAGCTGTTGTTACTTCGTGCTTGTGCCGGTATTTCTAAGCTTTCTTTCTCTCTGCGTACCTGTCCCCCTTCGGTCTTCGACTCGGCTCAGACCTTTGACGTGACTTTGCGGTCTAGCCTGGAACGCATTGTCACCGCGTCCGGCCCCGGGTTCGGGGATTGGCAGTAGCGTCTTTCTACACTGCCCTTTAATTTGGGAGGGTTGGGTGTCTACAGCGCCGGGGATGTCCTGCACTATGCCTTTTTGGCTTCTCGCCTTCAGTCCTCTGAGTTGCAGGCTTTGCTTCTTCGGTCTTCAGCCGTCTCTACTTCCGGGCCGACCTTCGATGCGGCCTTGGCTCTGTTTAGCGAGACCACCGGTTTCGACCTTTTCCGTAATCCTAGTGAGATCGCTGCCCCCAAACTCATGAAGAAATTGGCAGATATATATTTCACGAAGGTTGCTGCCTCGGTAGAATCGGTTTTCTCCTTGACTCGGCGACAGGTGGTATTATGGAAGTCTCTGCAGGGTGCCCACGCGTCTGACTGGTTGCGCGCTGTACCCATCTCTGGGCTGGAGCAGACCATGAATGGGAGGACCTACCGCTCTGTCCTTAGCTATCGGTTAGGTGTCCCTTTGTTCCCGGTACCTAAGCCTTGCTCTGCCTGCTCCCGAGTTTGTGTTGGGGACATTTTGGGGACCATGCTGTGTCGTGTGCTGGTACCGTTGGCATTAAGCATAGACATAACCTGGTTCGGGACACCCTTTTGGATATCTGCTTCCGATCTGGTATTTCGGCCGGTAAGGAGGTGGATATCGGTTTGATTGATGGGCACGACAAGCCCCTTCGCCCGGCGGACTTACTTCTGTATTCCTGGGATAGGGGGCGCGATGTGTGTGTCGATCTGACAAGGTCGTCCCCTTTGACTCAGTCCGCGATGTCTGATTTTCTGCCTGGCCGCGCGGTCGCTGATGCTGCTCAGCGCAAGTGCGCCAAGTATGGAGATTTGTGCACCAAGACTGGGTACGGGTTCCTACCTTTCTCTTTCTCTTCTCTAGGGAAGCTTGACGTGGAGGCAGCTGCTTTACTCAAGCGGATTCAGAAATTCTCTATCTCTCAGGACGCGGGAGCTCGAGCAGCTGCTTTTATTTTTACCCGTCTTAGTTTTTCTATCGCTAAGGGAGTGGGTGCCCAGATAGTATCTCGGCCACTAACTTCTTGTAATTTGTTTCGTTATTAATGCAAGCTCCAGTTTAAAAAAAAAAAAAAAAAAAATAATAATAATAATAATAATAATAATAATAATAATAATAATAATAATAATAATAATAATTGTTTGGGATAAAATTCGCATCTTCGAAATATGACGTGACACCCCACGAATAGGAAGTCAAAGTCAAAAAGTCAAAGGACGATATCTAAAAGTCAAGAGTCAGAAACCGTGAAAGTCATCAGTCAATACAACCAAGAGTCAACGAGTCAATTGAAACCCGAGATCGTACACGACAATAGGCCAACCAAGAGTTCGGGGCAAAGTAAGGAAATGGGCCGAGGTAAGGTATGATAATCAAAACAGCCCAATACAAGGGGCAAACCCTCACTACAACCGAAAGATTAAGTCAAGGAACTACTTCCCTAGATCCAAGGGAAGATCCAGCAGAAGAGGAGAAAAAACAGGAGAAGAAGCAGGAAGTGGGAGATAACGGCGAGGGGAAGGCAGAAGAATATAAGCACAACGAGGACAACAGAAGAGTCATTCAACTCATCCTCAACACACTTCAACTTCGAGCAATCATATTAGCAATATACACCATAGTCGACTAGAGTCTAAGTACTTGTATTTTTTATTCATTCTTCGCCCCTTTCTGTTCATAGTAGAATCTTGGCGGGATTCCGACTCCCCCCGCAGTTTTTCCCACATTGGGTTTCCGCGTCACCAAACCTTGTGTCTCCATTGTCTTCCTTCGTTGCATTTCGTTCATTAAGCCCGACTTGATTCCACTAAACCGTAAGCGCTAGTTCGATCACTTTAACCTGCAACCGAAATCATAAACCCGATAAATTTTTACCAAAACAATTTGGCGCCCACCGTGGGGCAAAGTGATCGTTTTCTATAGCCAAACCCTACAGTAAGACAACTTGCATACCATCATGTCCGGATCCAGTCAAAATCCTACAAGCAGCCAGGAAGCCTCCACTCAGCCCGCTGGAGGAACACCATCCCTAGGAACAATAGGTCCACCTGTCACACCACTTACCCAGGCAATCCCTACCAGCCTGGCAGCGGGACACGTACCGGCAACCTCGAAACCACCTCATGTGCCTTCAATATCGAGAACGTTCAGCCCCTTCAAAACCAGCAAGGAAGGTGTGTCATCCAAAATGTCGATCCATGGAGGGTTATTTGGAGACTCTTTTGGAATCTCGCCATCGCCAGACCCCCTGAAGGAGGTACTCCAAGGGATCAATGCCCTGTGCCAGGCGGTGAATTGATGGGAGGGATTTGTCGTGGAATCCCAACCGTCAATAATATAACCGGCTATTCCTACGGTAGATAGGGCAAGTCGGGTCGAATCCACGGGGACGGTAATGTATAGCCTAGACTAGGTCGGCCCAAATACTAGACTAAGTCAACGAACTAAGCTAAACAAGAATGATGAGAAGGGGAGAAAACTAGACTAAGACTAAGGTGCCGGAGAAACAAACAAAGAAACGGGCTAGGATTAGGTCGGGGTCAAAGGGGTAACGGAATGGTCAAGGGAGAACTAGAGCGAAGGAGGTAGTAGGGTAATCTAGGTTGGTCCGGGCTCTCGCAACTTAGGCCTACCTAGAGGTTCATCCAATAACCCATCTTGGCGATACACACGACAAACGGGGTTCTAACGTGCTATAGTGGCCTAGGTCGCATCCGGGCTCTCGCTACTTAGATCGACCTAGGGGTCGTCCTCACCGGGCTCTCGTAACTTAGTGAGGGAACCGAACCCACAAACAAACTATCACCCACAAGAGAAAAGCTAGAAAAACAAGCATATGCACATACTAGTCATTCAAGCATTTCAACAAACATGTGATGTGCACCAAACCAAGAGGAAACCCAAATCTTCCACCAACATCTCCAACAGTCCCTTAATCATTCAATTAACACCCTAATCCCCCTACTAACCCTAGCAAGAAAACTACTCTAACATAATCAAACTAATAATAACAAGAACAATTGAAATCAACACAAACATCAAAACAAACATAAACAAACTAGTGAAAATAATGAACTATGAACAATAAGATGAACAAAGATTGAAACTTGGATGATTAAACATGAAAGATTAAAGGAAAGGAGGAAGGAAAGATTATACCAACTACAAGGGATGAAAAGAAGAACACTTGTATAGAAGAAAACCCAAATTCATCCACCAAGGTTGTCAATCTTGGATGGATTCTTCAAGAAATCTCTTAATACAAGATTAAACTAAGATTAACTACTAATTACCGACTAATCTACACTAATCTAATCTAATCTAACCTAAAGTAGTCTAGGGTTTAAGGAGAGGTGAAGAATATAACATAGGATAGTGTCTTAATACAAGAGGGGGGTATATATAGGGTTACAAGTGGAAAGGAATTGAAAGAAACAAGGCGGAGCTGTAACTGACCCTTCCCGGTCGGGAAGGCTTGGTCCCGATCGGGATGGGCCATCCTTCCCAGTCGGGAAGAACCTTCCCGATCGGGATGGGCTCACAGTAGCCGCGCTTCATGTTCACTTCATCCCGAACGGGATGAGGCCATCCCGAACGGGATGGGTCTTAGTAGGCCTCCCTTAAGAGCTCTTTGGTCCCTCCTTGCCTCTCATGGGTTTCTCGTCGATTCTCGGGACTCGGGATCGGGTCTCGGAGGCTCGGGATTGGGTCCCGAGGTCTCGGGGTCGATTCCAAGGCATCGAGTCATCGTTCCTCTACTCCGTTGGCTCCAAAATGTGTATGTATCGAGTCGGAATCGCTCCAACTCTTCCAAATCGGTCTCGGGAACCTGAAACGAACTAAAGGAAGCATAAGAAACCTATAAATCGCTACCAAGGAGCGATTCCACAAGGAAAATGGGACCAAAACACAACAAAATAAGCACTACAAACTACACTTATCAACTCCCCCACACTTAACCCTTACTCGCCCTCGAGTAAGCACATACTAACTACTAAACTATCCGAGCGGGTATTAGCGCACCCTACGCCCCTTCAACTCACGCGAGTACACATAGAGGAAAAGTGCACTCCGCAAGGCAAGTCGGGTCTTGCGACAAAACTGTGGATGCAACCGGACACAAAACACACAAACAAACAAACAAACACACAAACAAACACTTAATCGGTTGCACCCAAAACAAACCAAATACCGCTTCCCTCAAACAAGCGGTGAAAGAAGCATCGGTTTAGGACTCGAGGCAAGTGACAACGTTCCCAAGCTAGACGTACAAACCAAGGTGAACTAAACCCTAATAGTATGACGATAAAGCAACTAAAACGTTTGTAACTTACCTAGGTCCTCCTAACTTTCTAAAAACGTACTACGGGACGATCGGCGGAGTGGAAAAGTGAAGAACCACGGTGTTAGTCGACACTGTAGGTAAGTGAGACCCCGCCCCCTTTAGCGTGAGCCAAGAGGGTCGTCCCGTGTCCAAAACCGCCTAACTAGTCCAAGTAAAAAGGTGGAAAACATGCAAAATGAGGGAAGACCGACTAATGCCGCTATCATCCTTCCTAGGGACTCGGTCCTTTGGTAGGCTCTTCACGGCAAAAGTCGGAAAAAGGCTTATTTTTGTGGGGATTTCTTTTTGTGAGACGGGTTTTCTTTTGGCATTTTCTTTCTTTTCGGCGTTTTGATTTGTTTTGCCATGCCATTCTTTTTTTCTTCTTTTCTATTTTCTTTTTGGCTTTTGTGCCTTTTCTTTTTCTTCATTTCTTTTCTTTCTTTCATTTTTCTTTCTTTTCTTTCCTTTGCCCTTTTTGGCAAGATTTGGCTTTTTGGCATTTTCATTATATAACAAGAAAGGTAGAAATCAACAAATTGCATTTTATTTGTGTGGGCATGCGTAGGAGGTAGGGTAATGGGTGAGTCGGGACGGCGCCTTCCCTTCAAACCCACAAAAAGTGGAGAACTTGGACTAATCAAACAATCCTAAACACGGTCACCTAAGGGTCGAGACTTGGTAACCAAGGCCTTTTCACACCGTGGGTGGTCATAATGGTCAAAATGCAAATCCCGTAGTAAATCCCTAGTAAGCTAGGTGGACTCAAGGTAAAGGACCAACGAATTCATTGATTTAGGGTCATTCTACTAGGCTAAATTCCAAGACTCGATTTAAACTACTAGGAAGGGAAAGTAAGCACTCGCACACTAGCCTCTAAACCGGGTTTTCGAAAACGGTTTATGCACAAGACACACAACACAACACAAAACAAAGACACGACGAAAACGAATGAAGGAAAAAGAAACAAAAGCAACAAAACAAGAACAAAACAAAACGAACACATACAAAACACAAACACCACCCCTATCTTCCAAACAAATCACCAAATCAACCGCAAGTATGTACAAGCTCCACCCGAGCACACCTCAACACAACTTTCTCCAAACTTCACAAGAAATAAAGAAGGGAAAAAGGGATAGAAGATGTTACCGGATGTCTTCAAAGCTTTCCAAAATTAACGGTGGTTAAGCAACCTAAAAGGAAAAAGGGGGACAACACACACACAACAAAACAAAAGTACGAAACAAAGACACACAAAAGAAAAAGACACAAAAGAAAATCTTTTTGAATTTTTGAGAAAAATTTTCAAATTTTTAGGGTTTTTAAGATTTTTTTCGAAAAAACTAAGAAAATAAACTAAACTATACTAGAATATCGCTCCCCCACACTTAAATCGAGCCATGTCCTCATGCTCAATCGTAGGGTGCGGAGAGACAAAAGAAAGAAAAAGAAACTACGAAAATAAAACTAAAAATCTAAAATAAAGTGAAGAAAAGGGTAGAAGGTGTCCGGCTGGGGTGTAGTCAAGTCACCATGGGCCGAGACGAGAAAAAGATATGGATGGGGGAAGAAATAAAAAGAAGGAAATAAAAGGAAATGGGAGGGGAGGGCTAGGTGTAATCAAGTCACCTAGCCCGGATTCCGCCTAAATCCGACTAAATACAAAAAAAGAAAGTGAAAATCTTGTAAAATTTGGATTTCGAAAATGACTCTCGATGTAGTCACGTCATCGAGATTCTGGAGCAACCATATACCAAGGCCCCGAGGGCCACCATGACATCAAGACACAAAAGTGTACAAGGGGAAGGGAATAAACACGAAAGAAAACAACCTATAAAAGACGGGAAAGAAAGGATAGTTGCCGTACCAATAGGTTAGCAACTCACTCGCTCCATGTCTCATAGATCAATATAGGCACAAGGCTTGTATTCGTCAATGCTATTCCTCTTCAAACATGATAGAACCGCATGGTTGAGGTAGTAATGGTGTGAGGGGGGTAGGATTCGATGTGAAACTCGGTGTAAAGGGAAGAGAAATGAGGTGAGGGTATGTAAATGAAGTGTAATGGTCATATGACATGAGCAAGGATGGGTAGGGAGGTTGGGTGGGGGTATACAATGGTTGGGTGGGCTCAAATGTCAAAGAAGAGGCCAAAAGAGGAGAAAAGAGACCATCCCGGTCGGGTTGGATGGTCCCGATCGGGAAGACACACTCGTCCCGGTCGGGAAGCCACCTTCCCGGTCGGGACGGCACTCCAGCAAACTCCAATTTTTGCACCTCCATCCCGATCGGGACGGATTCTTCCCGGTCGGGATGGCACATCCTTCCCCGTCGGGAAGCTCCCTTCCCGCCCGGGATGGGTCTTCTTGACCTCCAAAACCCTAAAAGCTTCACCGAAGCTTCAAAAACCGACTTCCATGCTCACGATCCGAGCTCTATCATTAACCATTCCTCTCTAGGAATCATCTTCACTTCACACCTATGACATTAAGCTCAAATACAACATCAAATTCACTCCCTCACATCGCTCATCAAAATACCAAAACAATTACAAGAATCCCACAAAAACAAAAGAGTCCTAGAAACAAAAATCACAAATACAAGCACTAGTACTCTAAAGAAGAGGAGAGGGGAATATACAACATGACGGTTCTTTAGGAACTCCATCAAACCTAGGATGGTGGACTCTTCTTCAACCGTAGCCCTCAAGGGCATGGAGGAGCAAGTCGAACGCGCTACCGAAATCATAATGAAGGCCCAAGAAGCGCTCGAGCCTAGCTAACCTCCACGGCCTCCAAGGAGGAGGCAAGAAGTAGGAATCCCAAGACCCAAAATCATCTCCAAAGTTGTCTCCGGGGTCTATCCATCCTATGAGCTTCACCGACCTCTTCCTCCCTAAGCATTGCCTCCAATCACAAGAAAGCTTCATCTCCAAGAATCGAGGCACAAAGAGCGGTTTTGGCCTCATCTCTTCATTGCACACCCCCACACTTTCCTCAAGTTGTGGTTCCCCATCTTCATCACTCGGCCCCACATCATCATGGAGGAGAGAATCGAAACTTCTACCGGCGGTTTCAATCTCTTCCAAACCATCTCTCGGTGTACTAGCAAGGGGCTCTTGATGCTTGTCCACATTCTCGGACAAGGGCAACTCGAGGCTAACAATTTCACCCAACATCCTCACAAACTCTACCAACCCATCCAACCCACTATCCTCCTCCAATTCCTCACCAATGTTGCCTTCACCAAGGGTCATCTCCTCATTCGTCTCTTTTTGGGTAGACGATTGAGGTTCTTCAAAGCAAACTTCTCTATCAAAGGGAATTACATTGGCGACTTCATGGTTAGGACGCTCCTCTTTCTTAAGTGGGCGCCCTTCATCTAATTGAGCATCCCTCGCCTCGTTTGCCCTTCGAATTTGGACCCATAAATCATTTTGTTGTTTTTGAATTTGGGTGGCCATTTCTTGGTTGCTCTTTTGCAATTGAAGAAGCGATTGAAACTCCTCTATGTTGGGCAATTGGTGATCATTGGGGTCTTGTAAAGCTCCTTGATAATCTTGATGATGCCCAAGGGGTAGGGCATCATATTGTTGGTAGTGAGGTTGAGGTGATTGGTAGTATTGTGGGTCATGGGGTTCATATTGTGGTTGGGGGGTAGGGTAATATGGTGGGTTTTGGGGGTATTGGCTTCCATAAGGTGAATCTTGATCGAACATGGTGGTTTCGCATTCATAGCATGAGTAGTAGCCACCATGATCGTAGGAGTGATAGTCATTCACTTGTTGGTAGCCATTTCCA
This sequence comes from Agrostemma githago, assembly GCA_958450325.1. NCBI lineage: Eukaryota > Viridiplantae > Streptophyta > Magnoliopsida > Caryophyllales > Caryophyllaceae > Agrostemma > Agrostemma githago. Next base: position 42,683,487 of record OY288254.1, on the reverse strand, counting down.
TAATCTTGAGGATCATACCCATCTTGATTACCCCAAGAAGCTTGATAGTGGTAGGGGGACGTCATGTCATACCCTTGGTTCATGGAAGAAGAGGGGTAGCTCATATCGGCTTCCATGTGTGGGGAGTTTAGATCAAACCCCATGCTCGCTCGAAAATCGTAGCTCATACCCGGTTGGAAACCACTCATCCTAGCAACCGTCCGTTAAAGCGGCTCTAAGTTGCAAGAAGAAGATAGTCACCACCTCTAAGCACAAACTGTAGACTAAGAACAAACGTGAGAAGCCTAGTGCTTTTTGAGCACTAGACAAGAGAGAAATAAACCTCACACACACAAGAAGCAAAGTAACAAAAAGAAAAAAGAAAAACACAAACACAAAGACTAAGTCAAGTAACTAGGAAAACAAAGTCTAAACTAGCACCGTCCCCGGCAACGGCGCCAAATTGATGGGAGGGATTCGTCACGTCCCAACCGTCAATAATATAACCGGCTAACCTAACTAGGGTAGATAGGGCAAGTCGGGTCGAATCCACGGGGACGGTAATGTATAGCCTAGACTAGGTCGGCCCAAATACAAGACTAAGTCAACGAACTAAGCTAAACAAGAATGATGAGAAGGGGAGAAAACTATACTAAGACTAAGGTGCCGGAGAAACAAAAAAGAAACGGGCAAGGATTAGGTCGGGGTCAAAGGGGTAACAGAATGGTCAAGGGAGAACTAGAGCGAAGGAGGTAGTAGGGTAATCTAGGTTGGTCCGGGCTCTCGCAACTTAGGCCTACCTAGACGTTCATCCTATAACCCATCTTGGCGATACACACGACAAACGGGGTTCTAACGTGCTATAGTGGCCTAGGTCACATCCGGGCTCTCGCTACTTAGATCGACCTAGGGGTCGTCCTCACCGGGCTCTCGCAACTTAGTGAGGGAACCGAACCCACAAACAAACTATCACTCACAAGAGAAAAGCAAGAAAAACAAGCATATGCACATACTAGTCATTCAAGCATTTCAACAAACATGTGATGTGCACCAAACCAAGAGGAAACCCAAATCTTCCACCAACATCTTCAACAGTCCCTTAATCATTCAATTAACACCCTAATCCCCCTACTAACCCTAGGAAGAATACTACTCTAACATAATCAAACTAATACTAACAAGAACAAGAGAAATCAACACAAACATCAAAACAAACATAAACAAACTAGTGAAAATGATGCACTATGAACAATAAGATGAACAAAGATTGAAACTTGGATGATTAAACATGAAAGATTAAAGGAAAAGAGGAAGGAAAGATTATACCAACTACAAGGGATGAAAAGAAGAACACTTGTATAGAAGAAAACCCAAATTCATCCACCAAGGTTGTCAATCTTGGATGGATTCTACAAGAAATCTCTTAATACAAGATTAAACTAAGATTAACTACTAATTACCGACTAATCTACACTAATCTAATCTAATCTAACCTAAAGTAGTCTAGGGTTTAAGGAGAGGTGAAGAATATAACATAAGATAGTGTCTTAATACAAGAGGGGGGGTATATATAGGGTTACAAGTGGAAAGGAATTGAAAGAAACAAGGCGGAGCTGTAACTGACCCTTCCCGGTCGGGAAGGCTTGGTCCCGATCGGGATGGGCCATCCTTCCCGGTCTGGAAGAACCTTCCCGATCGGGATGGGCTCACATTAGCCGCGCTTCATGTTCACTTCATCCCGAACGGGATGAGGCCATCCCGAATGGGATGGGTCTTAGTAGGCCTCCCTTAAGAGCTCTTTGGTCCCTCCTTGCCTCTCATGGGTTTCTCGTCGATTCTCGGGACTCGGGATCGGGTCTCGGAGGCTCGGGATTGGGTCCCGAGGTCTCGGGGTCGATTCCAAGGCATCGAGTCATCGTTCCTCTACTCTGTTGGCTTCAAAATGTGTATGTATCGAGTCTGAATCGCTCCAACTCTTCCAAATCGGTCTCGGGAACCTGAAACGAACTAAAGGAAGCATAAGAAACCTATAAATCGCTCCCAAGGAGCGATTCCACAAGGAAAATGGGACCAAAACACAACAAAATAAGAACTACAAACTACACTTATCAACTCCCCCACACTTAACCCTTACTCGCCCTCGAGTAAGCACATACTAACTACTAAAATATCCGAGTGGGTATTAGCGCACCCTACGCCCCTTCAACTCACGCGAGTACACTTAGAGGAAAAGTGCACTCCGCAAGGCAAGTCGGGTCTTGCGACAAAACTGTGGATGCAACCGGACACAAAACACACAAACAAACAAACACACAAACAAACACTTAATCGGTTGCACCCAAAACAAACCAAATACCGCTTCCCTCAAACAAGCGGTGAAAGAAGCACCGGTTTAGGACTCGAGGCAAGTGACAACGTTCCCAAGCTAGATGTACAAACGAAGGTGAACTAAACCCTAATAGTATGACGATAAAGCAACAAAAACGTTGGTAACTTACCTAGGTCCTCCTAACTTTCTAAAAACGTACTACGGGACGATCGGCGGAGTGGAAAAGTGAAGAACCACGGTGTTAGTCCACACTGTAGGTAAGTGAGACCCCGCCCCCTTTAGCGTGAGCCAAGAGGGTCGTCCCGTGTCCAAAACCGCCTAACTAGTCCAAGTAAAAAGGTGGAAAACATGCAAAATGAGGGAAGACCGACTAATGCCGCTATCATCCTTCCTAGGGACTCGGTCCTTTGGTAGGCTCTTCACGGCAAAAGTCGGAAAAAGGCTTATTTTTGTGGGGATTTCTTTTTGTGAGACGGGTTTTCTTTTGGCATTTTCTTTCTTTTCGGCGTTTTGATTTGTTTTGCCATGTCATTCTTTTTTTCTTGTTTTCTATTTTCTTTTTGGCTTTTGTGCCTTTTCTTTTTCTTCATTTCTTTTCTTTCTTTCATTTTTCTTTCTTTTCTTTCCTTTGCCCTTTTTGGCAAGATTTGGCTTTTTGGCATTTTCATTATATAACAAGAAAGGTAGAAATCAACAAATTGCATTTTATTTGTGTGGGCATGCGTAGGAGGTAGGGTAATGGGTGAGTCGGGACGGCGCCTTCCCTTCAAACCCACAAAAAGTGGAGAACTTGGACTAATCAAACAATCCTAAACACGGTCACCTAAGGGTCGAGACTCGCTAACCAAGGCCTTTTCACACCGTGGGTGGTCATAATGGTCAAAATGCAAATCCCGTAGTAAATCCCTAGTAAGCTAGGTGGACTCAAGGTAAAGGACCAACGAATTCATTGATTTAGGGTCATTCTACTAGGCTAAATTCCAAGACTCGATTTAAACTACTAGGAAGGGAAAGTAAGCACTCGCACACTAGCCTCTAAACCGGGTTTTCGAAAACGGTTTATGCACAAGACACACAACACAACACAAAACAAAGACACGACGAAAACGAATGAAGGAAAAAGAAACAAAAGCAACAAAACAAGAACAAAACAAAACGAACACATACAAAACACAAACACCACCCCTATCTTCCAAACAAATCACCAAATCAACCGCAAGTATGTACAAGCTCTACCCGAGCACACCTCAACACAACCTATAAATCGCTCCGAAGGAGCGATTCCACCAGGAAAATGGGACCAAAACACAACAAAATAAGCACTACAAACTACACTTATCATGAAGACACTGCAGAGGGATAAACAGGACATCAGGGCTCAGATGTTGGCACCAAGACCTCCAGCCGCACCAGTCCAACCGTCACCAGAAGTTCTGCCCCTGATATCTGAGGGAGAGTCTAGCATCCGCAGAGAACCTGTCGCCAGCGGGGAAACCCCCAAGACACTCCCCCAGGAATTGGTCACCAGGATGGATCTGGGACTGGCACCACCTAGCCAAGTCATCAAACCTCGAGGGCTAGGCTACCTGACCCATGGCCCCACACCCGACAGATCCTACGTCACATGTAATCCCTTCTTAGGCACCGAAAATCGAGAAACTAATCCACTGTCTCTTGCAGGTACCCCTATCCACCAGACGACGGGATGACAACCAGCAAACTCACCAGGAATGAGCACCTTATCCGGCAGCCAGTCTTCTGGAGGAATGTGGGCAGCACCTAAGGGTGTTCACCGGTCCAAACCCGGACCAGACCGGCTTGACCCGCGGACCGGCAACCCAAAAAATCCAAACCCGCGGACCGGACCGGTTAACAAAGAAACCCGGACCGGACTGGACCGAACCCTCTTAAGACCGGACCGGACCGGTAAAATACACTAAATATGATTAATTTTTTAATGTGTAGACCGGACCAGCAACCAAGTTTTTGTAGACCCGCGGACCGGACCGGTATGTAGCTGATCCGGACCGTACGGTCCGGGTCGGTTGGGTTTACCGGTCCGGGTCACTTTTTGAACACCCCTAGCAGCACCTACCCCCAACTAGCAGACCCCCGGATGGCAACCGGAAGTCCCAACCAACCTGATAGCCGCCGACAACAACCCTTACCATGGAGCAATCTGGCCACCCAGAACCCCGCTCAAGCAGGCACCAGAATGGTCGTCCGGATCCGCAGCTGTCGCCGCATCCTTTCCTCCACCTCCTACTCCAAGCAGTCAACACCTTTGAGGACCCCGAACAGGGAGTACACCTTTCAGCTTTTTTCCTTCTGCTTCTAACCCTCTTGTAGGAATAATCTGCACAGCAGATCAGCAATACCAAGAACTGAAGGAATTGAGGGACCTGATCAACAAAATTCCTGGGATGCTACGCCCCCTGGAAAGAGCAGTCAGAGACAACTACGCAGATTCGCCCTTCACCGACGATCTAACCTGCGTTGCTGTACCCAAGGGCTTTGTGCCACCAGCCATGACGCTCTATGATGGCACCGCGGACCCCCTAGACCACATCAACCAGTACAAGCAGAAGATGATGGTGGTAACCGCTATGGGGCCCCTGAAGGAAGCCTGCATGTGCAAGGGGTTTGGCTCCACTCTATCAGGAGCAGCCCTTCATTGGTTCGTGGGTTTGCCTAACAGAAGCATCACCTCCTTCGCCGATCTGGTCAATGCCTTCAACCAGCAGTTCGCCAGCAGCAGGAAGCCGGAAAAACAGACCAGTGACCTGTATCAAGTGGTGTAGAAGTTTGAGGAATCCACACGCGATTTCCTCAACAGGTTCAACAAAGAGAAAGTTACTATCCCCAGATGTGATGTAGTCACTGCCATAGAAGCCTTCCGCCAAAGGCTCCTCCAAGATTCAGACCTTTACAAGGATCTCACCAAGTATCCTTGCGACACGTTTGAGGATGTGCAAACCAAGGCGATGGCAGCCATCAGGCTGGAGGAAGATTCATGTCCCAGAAGGGCTGCGTATGGTTCTGAATACGTCTCCAGAAAGGCGCCATTAGAAAAGAGGGGTGAGAGATCGAAGCCTTACGGCAGAAATGTGAACAAAGTCTTTGAAGACAGAGATTGGAAAGAATGTCCGGAACTGCCTCCTAAAGTAAGCGAGTATGGATTCTCCACCAACCTTACTGTCATACTCAAAGCCCTGAAGGAGTTGGGGCGAAGAGTCAGGTGGCCCAGAAGCCAGGAGTATACTAACGATCGGAGGGATGCCAGCAAGAGGTGCGAGTTCCATGATGACATTGGGCATAACAGTGATGAATGTGTCCTGCTCAGGAAGGAGGAGAATTTCCAATACGATCAGGGGAACCTGGATCACCTCGTGTCCAGAACCTCCAGCAGAATAAATGCAGCAGATCAAGTGTTACCCTCCCCACCTCCAATCTGCACCAGAATTGTCAACGTGATTACCAGAGGGTCGGAATTATGTGGCTGACTTATTCAGCAGCCAAAAGACATGCTTCTCAGTCCAGAGGGGACAGACCGGAGCACTCCTGCAAAATCAGCTGCAAGGATCTCCCAGTCATCACATTTGATGAAACAGATATAGAATCTTCCCCAGAATCCCACCATGACGCTTTGATCATCACACTCTCCATAGGAAATTATACTGTAAGGAAAATATTGGTGGATACCGGGAGTTCAGTTAACCTCATTATGCTGGACACCCTACAGAACATGGGGTTTAGCGAGGAGGACTTGAGCAAGAAGGCGGTTCCCTTAATAGGTTTCTGTGGGGAAACCAAGTATTCTTTGGGAGAAATCACGATCCCCACTTACGCAGGAGGAGTGAACAAGAAAATGCGATATCTAGTCATTGATGGACCCTCCACTTACAAAGTAATCCTGGGAAGACCTTGGATCCATGAAATGAAGGTGATTACCTCCACCTACCACCAGTGCTTAAAGTTCCCTACACCCTGGGGAGTGCAGAAGATCAGTGGAGACCAGAGGGAGGTCAAGGATTGCTATAGGATAGCGCTCAAGAAGACGGCGAGTCCCCTGGCATAGCAACTACAGAGCCTTCACCAGCCTCTGCAAGAGTACGTCGAGCCACCTCTAGCGGAGATATATGAAGTCAACTTGGACAAGCTACATCCAGAACGAAAAGTGCTAATCGGGTCAGAATGCACAGGTAATATCCGCCAAAACCTCATTGAATTATTAAAAACTAACATGGATTGTTTTGCTTGGTCGCATGATGATATGGTAGGTATAGATCCAAGCATCATAACCCATAGGTTAAGCGTGGATCCTAGCTATAAACCAGTCCATCAGAAAAGAAGGAAGTTTGCCCCAGAGAGAAATCATGTCATAAATTAGGAGGTGGACAACCTGCTGGCTGCTGGAAAAATCAGAGAAGTGAAGTAGCCATAGTGGCTGTCCAACGTGGTGGTGGTTCCAAAGAAGAATGGCAAGTGAAGGGTATGCGTCGATTTTACCGACTTGAACAAAGCATGTCCGAAAGATCCATTCCCCCTACCACATATAGACGCCATGGTGGATGCCACAGCAGGTCATAAGATGCTAACTTTCCTTGATGGGTGGAGTGGATACAACCAAATCAAGATGCATCCAGCAGATCAGGAGAAAACCGCATTCAGGTCTGAGAGAGGTATTTATTATTACAATGTTATGCCTTTTGGTCTGAAAAATGCAGGATCCACCTTCCAAAGACTAGTTAATATGATGAGGCAAATTGGCGACACCATGGAAGTATACATTGACGACATGGTCGTCAAATCCAAGCAAGCTTCATAACACACGACACACTTAGAGGACGCTTTCAACACTTTGAGGGAGTACAAGATGAAGCTGAATCCTTCAAAATGCACATTTGGGGTATCATGTGGGAAGTTTCTGGGGTACATGGTCACCCAGAGGGGAATCGAAGCCAGCACAGAGCAGATCAAAGCCATCCTCCAGCTGGAATCCCCCAGAAGCCAAAAGACGTGCAACGGCTGACTGGGAGAATTGCTGCCCTAAACAGGTTTATATCCAGGTCCTCAGACAGATGTCGGCTGTTCTATGATATCCTGAAGAAGGCTCAAAGGTTTTATCGGACGGAGGAGCACGAGAGGGCGTTTAACGAGCTGAAGCACTACCTAAACACTCCACCACTCCTATCAAAGCTAGAACCTGGATTACCCCTATTCCTGTATTTGTCAGTAACCGAGGTGGCAGTTAGTGCAGTGTTGGTGCGAGAGCATGAAGGAGCGTGATAAATGTAGTTTGTAGTGCCTTTTTCACTATGTTTTGGTCCCATTTCCTTGTGGAATCGCTCCTTGGGAGCGATTTATGGGCTTCTTATGCTTCCTTTAGTTCGTTTCAGGTTCCCGAGAACGATTTGGAAGAGTTGGAGCGATTCCGACTCTATACATACACACTTTGGAGCCAACGGAGTAAAGGAACGATGACTCGATGCCTTGGAATCGACCCCGAGACCTTGGGACCCATTCCCGAGCCTCCGAAACCCGATCCCGAGTCCCGAGAATCGTCGAGAAACCCATGAGAGGCAAGGAGGGACCAAAGAGCTCTTAAGGGAGGCCTACAAGACCGATCCCGTTCGGGATGGCCTCATCCCGTTCGGGATGAGGTGCGCTTTGAAGGGTGCTGCTGTGGGCCCGTCCCGGTCGGGATCAACTCGTCCCGATCGGGATGACAAGGCCGTCCCGATCGGGATGATCCCGTCCCGGTCAGGACGCTACAGGGGCTGCGCGACTTCTTTTATTTCATTCTCCTTCATTCTTGTACCCATATATATACTCCCTTCTTGTATTAGTAACATATCTGATGATAGTTTAGCATTCCTTAAGCCTCTCAAAAACCCTAAAACCCTAGATTTACTTTCACTCATTAGTTTTAATCTTCCTTTAATCTTAGTTAATCTTTAGTTAATCTATTGTAAGTAGTTCTTGTATTAAGAAGTTCTTGAAGAATTCTCCAAGCTTGACATCCTTGGGGTTTATTTTGGGTTCTTATTTATACAAGATTGCATCTTTTCATCTTCCAGGTGTTGGTATAATCTTTCTTACTCTTGTTCTTAGTTATTTAATCTTGTTTCTATCTTTTTATGTTGTGATTGTTATTGTTCTTGTTATTCATTATGGATGTTTGTTTTGTGATGATGTTTGCTCTTGTTATTGTTGTTTTGTTCTTTATCATGAGTGAGTAGTCTTCTTGTAGGGTTAGTAGGGGGATTATGGGGTAGATTATGGATGATTAGGGTTGATTAGGGGAATAGGGTGAATCTTTGTTGCTAGTCACATTGTGGGCATTCTATGTGTTTGTTGATATGCTTGTATGAGTTGTAGTGGCCATGCTTCCCATACTTGTGCTCATCTTCTCATTGATTGTCTATTATGTGGAAATGTTGAGAATAGTTTAGTCGCGAGAGCGCGGACTAGGGTCTAAGTTGCGAGAGCTCGGACCCACCTTGGCATCGGTTTAAGTTGCGAGAGCCCGGACCGACTCTAGCAACTAGGAGACACCTATACCCTTGATCACCCCAATAACCCTTCTACTCCTATGAACCCGACCTACCCCACTTCTTTCCATATTTGTGTTCAACCTCTTAGTTAGTCATCATTCCATTAGTTTCATTGTTTAGTTAGTCTCTAGTGTTAGTCTAGTTCTTATCTCTTCTCCATCTTAGGTTTCCATTTATCGTTTCTTTGTGTTTGTTTGGTAGCATAGTCTTGTTATAGGCCGACCTACTCTAAACTTCGCCATACCGTCCTCGTGGATACGATCCCGACTTGCCCTAGCTACCCACTAGGTGTAATCGGTTGTTTATTGACGGTTAGGATACACGACAAATCCCTACCATCAATTTGGCGCCGTTGCCGGGGACGGTGCATTGTTTAGACTTAGTTTGCTTATTTCTAGACTTAGTTACCCTTCTTTGTGTTCTCCCATCATCTCTTGTGCATATTTTCTAGTTTTTCTTGTTTTCTTAGCTTTCATTTTTCTTTGTCTCTAGTTGTGCTTGTTTATTGTCGTTGCCTAGTGCCCATAAAGCACTAGGTGTTCTCACGTTTGTTCTAGTGTGTAGTGTATGCCTAGGAGGGGAGGCGACTTCTATCTCTTTAATCCAGAGCCGGAGAGACTCTTTCGAGACTTTCGCCAACGGACGATTAATCGGGTTAGGATCTCTCAACCAAGTGCAAGCAATACTCATCAAGGGCAAGCTCAAGGAGCCGACTTTAGCGAGTCACCTCGAGAGACGGCCGGAGGGACCTTCATCAATCCCTTCGGTAACTCTTCTTCTCCTAGTTCCCCCTCTTCATCTACATCAACACCGTCTACACCACCATCTTCTCCCTTATATCCAATCATGCCGAAGTTTCCATCTCACTCCACTTTTACCGAGGATGTCTTGCCGGGACCGAGTGCATTACCGGAAGCCTATACCGGGAATTTTGTGGCAAAGACTCAATTTATCCAACTTGTGGAGAGGAGCCCATTTAGTGGTTTGCCCACCGAAGACCCGCACCAACACATGGAGACCTTCTTCGATTATTGTGACGCTATATCTCAAACCGGGGTTACTCAAGATCAAATTCGTTGGGTACTCTTCCCGTTTTCTCTTATTGGAAAAGCGAAGCAATGGATCAAGAGTCTCGATAGGGCAACCATGGGTATCGACACTTGGAAAAAGCTTGCCTTGGCGTTCTAGCAAAAGTTTTACCCTTCGGAAAAGACTAATTTGCTTAGGGCCTCCATCACCGGGTTCCAACAAAGGGATGAAGAGAGCCTATATGAAGCTTGGGAGCGGTTTAAGTCTTTGGTAAGATCGTGCCCTCATCATGGACGCTCACAATGGTTCTTGGTGCAACAATTTTGGAATGATCTTTATGAGGACTCGAGAGCTATTCTTAACATGGGCTCCAATGGTAGGTTCACCGAGGTCGATGACGACCAAACTTGGGCGAGAATCGAAGAGATGGCGGTGCATAATTCGCAATACTCAAGGCCTAGGAAGGCAAATCGGGGAGGTAGGCATGAGATCGATGCCATTACACAATTGAGCATCGATCTTGGAGCTCAATTAAGAACTCACATGTAGACCATTGACAAAAAGCTCTAAAGCCACCTCAACCAAGTCCAAGGCACTAGTTCCTCACACCATCAACCGATTCAAGAGGTGAATGCTTTGGGATTTGCACCTCCTTTGCCCTATTTTGGGATGTGTGACACTTGTGGAATCGTTGGTCATGACCCTATGAATTGTAGAGGGAGTATTGAGCAAGTGAACGCCTTTCAAGCGTTCAAGCAAGGTGCCTCCTATTCTAATCAATACCAAGCTTCCAATCAAATCCCTCAACAACAAGCTATGCAACCTCGTCCCTATGTTCCACCTCCCTTAAGGGACAACAATCAAGGCTACCAAGGTTATGCGGGTAATCCAAGACCCTTCAACAACTTCAAGCAAAATAACCAAGGTACCTTCCAAAACAACAATCAAGGGTTCCAATAAGGGAACTTCAATCAAGGCGGTTTCCAAGGAAACCAAAATTTTCAAGGGTATCAAAACCACAACCATGGCAACAATCAAGGCCATCATCAAGGCAACTTTCATGGGTTCCAAGGGAACCATCATCAACAACAAGGTAATTCTCAAGGGTTCCAAGGGAACCGTCAACAAGCAACTCAAAATCAACAACAACAAAGCAAGCCTAGGAGCCGGTCTCCTACTCATGATTATGGCATTCCTCTCGCCATCACCGATACTCCGCATAATCCGTCATCACCACCTCGGGAATTCGACATTCAAAAGACTATGACGGATATGCAAAAGAGTCAAATGGAGATGTCAAAAACCCATCAAGAGCTCTTTTCTTATATTCAAGAGGAAAACGCGGTAAGAGATACCCGTATGAAGATGCTTGAGACTCAAGTAGCTCAACTTTCTTTAGGGAGCTCCTCAAGACAAAAGGGGCAACTACCTCCTCAAGGTGAAACTCCAAATTTTGATCATGTTAACGCCATCACCTTAAGGAGCGATGCTACCTATAATCCTCCCGTATCTCCTAGTGAGTAAGAGCCAATGCAAGAACCGACAAGGAAAATGGCATCTCCAATTCAAGAAAGCTCAAGCTTTGATAATCCAATGGAGGAGCAAGTCCTTTGGGAGGTCGAAAAACCCCAAGAAGACAACCCTCCCCCACTTCAAGCTCAAGAAAAGGGTAAAGGGAAAGTGTCAAGTGAGGGGTCCACCTATATTGAGCAAAACAAGGTTCAAATCAAGTTGCCTTTCCCATCAAGGCAAATGAAGACTAAGGTGGACACAAACTATGACAAGTTCCTTAACATCGTGAAGAAATTGGATGTTAGCGTCCCGTTTACCGAACTACTTACCCAAATCCCGGCATATGGAAGATTTATGAGAGAAATCTTAGCTAGGAAGAGACCGTAGCGTTCACAAGGGTGGTGAGCGAGCTCATCCAAGGTTCCACGCTTCCGAAGTTGAAGGATCCGGGTATTTTTTTGATCCCTTGCACCATAGGCAACTTCTTGATCAAGAATGCGTTATATGACTTGGGCGCGAGTGTGAGCATCATTCCCTATTCTATTTGTTTCCGACTCGGAATGAAGAAGTTGAAATGTACGTCCCTCACCCTCCAAATGGCCGATAAATCATTCAATCGACCATTAGGAATGTTAGAAGACGTACCGGTACGAGGCGGGAAATTCTTTATTTCGGTCGACTTCATTGTGCTTGACATGCCGGAGGATGCCAACACTCCCATTATCCTTGGGCGCCCATTTCTACAGACCGCGGGTGCCATGATCGATGTGAAGAACGGTAGGATCACATTTGAGTTAGGCGAGGAAAAGCTAGTGTTCGACCTCCAAGGCAACACTTCGCCCACTAAGGATGAATCATGCAATATGATCCAAGCCAAGAAAGACATCGACCTAGGGGGTGAACCGGAACAAAGCTTGAAGAAGTACTCTTATGTACTTGAGGACGATGACTCCGATTTGGAGGAGGATGAGTGCCCATTTCATGGGTTTGATGACAAGTGCAATGACAAGGAAGAAGATGAGCCTCCCTTGGGGCCATATGATGACCGGTGGACGTTTGGGTATATCCCGAAAGACCAAAAGTACAAGTTCAAGCCGTTGAACTTGGAAGATCGGGATGCCCCGAGAACGTCAAGGCAAGGCCATGAAGAGTCTTGGGATGTGGTCGGTTATATGACATGCTTGATTGAAGACTTCTCTAGGGCCTTCAACTTGTTCCTACGTGCCCTTGATGGGGATGGAATCGGTTTCAAGGTTGTTGAAAAAGAGTGAAGAGTGCACCATCTTGGTTTGACGGAGTTCCACAAGAACCGTCCCATTGTATATATCTCTTTATTGTAATTGCTTTAGATTTTTGTGAATTCTTGTTATTTGGATTGATTGATGAGCGATGCGAGGGAGAGAGTTTGATGTTGAGTTTGAGTTTGTTTGATAGGTATGAAGTGAGAATGCTTCCTAGAGGAGAATGGCTATGATAGAGCTTGGGTTGTAAGCACGAGGATCGGGTTTTTGAAGCTTGGAGCAAGCTTTTGGGATTGTGGAGGTTGAAGAAGACCCATCCCTACCGGGATGAGGCGTCCCGACCGGGAAGGGTAATGCATCCCGACCAGGAAGGGTGCCGTCCCGATCGGGATGGGTGCACCAGATTTCGAGCATGCTGTGGGTCTATCCCGACCGGGATGAGGGCATCCCGACCGGGACGAGTGAGGTAACCCGATCGGGATCGATCATCCCGACCGGGATGGTCCTCTGCTCCCTCTTTATGTTTCTTCTTCGACAATTGACTCCACCCAACCATTTTATTCCCCCTCCCAACCTCCCTAGCTATCCTAGCCTTATCATATGCCTCATTTATTTCATTGACATGCCCTCACTCCATTTCCTATCCACTTTACACCGACTCTCGCATCAAATCCCACCCCTTACCATTACTACCCCTACCGTGAGTCCTTCTTGAGTGTGAAGCGAGATGGCAACCGAGAAGACAAGCGACGAGCCTCTAATGATCATCGAGACGATGGAGCAAGTGAGTTACTAGCAGCTCGGTTTGAGTAACTATCCTTACTTTTCCGTCTTTTTATCGCTTGTTTTTCATTGTTTGCCTCCTTCCCTTGAGTCATGGGATCTTAGTGGCCTTCGAGGCCATAGTATGATTGCTCCCGACTCTCGACGATGTGATTGCATCGAGAGTCAATCGAAAAATCCAATTTTACAAGATTTTCACTTTCTTTTTGAGGATTTAGTCGGATTTAGGCGGAATCCGGGCTAGGTGACTTGATTACACCTAGCCCTCCCCTCCCATTTCCTTTTATTTCCTTCTTTTTATTTCTTCCCCCATCCATATCTTTTTCTCGTCTCGGCTCATGGTGACTTGACTACACCCCGGCCGGACACCATCTACCTTTTCTTCACTTTATTTTTGATTTTTAGTTTTATTTTCGTAGTTTCTTTTTCTTTCTTTTGTCTCTCCGCACCCTACGATCAAGCATGAGGACATGGCTCGATTTAAGTGTGGGGGAGCGATATTCTAGTATAGTTTAGTGATAAGTGTCATTTGTAGTGCCTATTTCGTAGTGTTTTGGTCCCATTTTCCTTGTAGAATCGCTCTTTGGGAGCGGTTTAGGGGCTTCTTATGCTTCCTTTAGTTCGTTTCAGGTTCTCGAGGCCGAATTGGAAGAGTTGGAGCGATTCCGACTCAATACATACACATTTTGGAGCCAACGGAGTAGAGGAACGATGACTCGATGCCTTGGAATCGACCCCGAGACCTCGGGATTCAATCCCCAGCCTCCGAGACCCGATCCCGAGTCCCGAGAATCGACGAGAATCTCATGGGAGGCAAGGAGGGACCAAAGAGCTCTTAAGGGAGGCCTACAAAGACCCATCCTGTTCGGGATGGCCTCATCCCGTTCGGGATGAAGGAAACATGAAGTGCGGCTACTGTGAGCCCATCCCGATCGGGAAGGTCCTTCCCGACCGGGAAGGATGGCCCATCCCGATCGGGACCATCTCATCCCGACCGGGATGAGCCCAGTTCAGGCCCGTGAATGCTCCTTTCTTCTCCTTTCCACTTGTAACCCTATATATATACCCTTCCTCTTGTAATCTTAGGGGAGGCACTGGATTAGACATTAAACCCTAGACTACTTTAGGTTAGATTAGATTACATTAGTCGTTAATTAGTAGTTAATCCTAGTTTAATCTTGTATTATTGGATTTCTTGAAGAATCCACTCAAGCTTGACAACCTTGGTGGAATTATTTGGGTTTTCTTATATACAAGTGTTCTCCTTTTCATCCCTTGTAGTTGGTATAATCTTTCCTTCCTCTTTTCCTTTAATCTTTTATGTTTAATCATCCAAGTTCTCATCTTTGATTGTTGTTTATTGTTTTCACTAGTTTGTTTGTGTATGTTTGGTTGTTTGAGTTTGTTTACCTTGTTTTTGTTAGTATTTCCTTTAGATATGTTAGAGTAGTGTTCTTGCTAGGGTTAGTAAGGTGATTAGGGTGTTAATTGGGTGATTAAGGGATTGTTGGAGATGTTGGTGGAAGATTTGGGTTTCCTCTTGTTTGATGCACATCACATGTTTGTGGAATTGCTTGAATGACTAAGTATGTACGAATGCTTGTTTTTATTGCCTTTCTTTTGTGGGTGTTAGTTTGTTGTGGGTTCGGTCCCCTCACTAAGTTGCGAGAGCCCGGTGAGGACGACCTCTAGGCCGGTCTAAGTAGCGAGAGCCCGGATCCGACCTAGGACCATAGCACACTAGAACCCCGTTTGTCGTGTGTGTCGCCGAGATGGGTTTTAGGTGGAACCTCTAGGTGAGTCTAAGTTGCGAAAGCCCGGACCAACCTAGATTACCCTACTACCTCCTTCGCTCTAGTCCTCCCTTGACCATTCCGTTACCCCTTTGACCCCGACCTAATCCTAGCCCGTTTTCCTAGTTTGTTTCTCCGGCACCTTAGTCTTAGTCTAGCTTTCTTCCCTCTCTACCATTCCTAGTTTAGCTCGTTGACTTAGTCTAGTATTTAGGCGACCTTAGTCTAGACGCCTCTTACCGTCCCCGTGGATTCGACCCGACTTACCCTATCTACCGTAGGAATAGCCGGTTTTATTTGACGGTTGGGACGTGACGAATCCCTTCCCATCAATTTGGCGCCGTTGCCGGGGACGGTGCTAGTTTGGACTTTGTTTTCCTAGTTACTTGGCTTTGTCTTTGTGTTTGTGTTTTCTTTTTTTTCTTTTTGGTTACTTTGCTTCTTGTGTGTGTGTGGTTTATTTCTCTCTTGTCTAGTGCCCAAAAAGCACTAGACTTCTCATGTTTGTTCTTAGTCTACAGTTTGTGCTTAGAGGTGGTGATTATCTTCTTCTTGCAACTCAGAGCCGCTTAAACGGACGGTTGCTAGAATGAGTGGTTTCCAACCGGGTATGGACTACGATTTTCGAGCAAGCATGGGGTTTGATCTAAACTCCACACACTCGGGAGCCGATATGAGCTACCAATCTTCTTCCATGAACCAAAGCTATGACATGACGTCCCCTTACCATGATCAAGCTTCTTGGGGTAATCAAGATGGGTATGATCCTCAAGAGTATGAATATGGCTACCAACAAGTGAATGATTATCACTCCTACGACCATGGTGGCTATTACTCGAGCTATGATTGTGAACCCACCATGTTCAATCAAGATTCACCATATTACCCTACACCCCAACCACAATATGAACCCTATGACCCACAATACTACCAATCACCTCAACCTTGCTACCAACAATATGATGCCCCACCCCTTGGGCATTATCAAGATTTTCAAGGAGCTTTACAAGACCCCAATGACCACCAAATGCCAAGCTCGGAGTTTCATCGAACGATGCTTCAAATGGAACAAGAAATGGCCATCCAATTGGACTCGACTAAACACCTCTTTCCGTCCCCGTGGACTCGACTTACCCTTTCTACCCAATTAGGTTTAGTTGGTTTAATTTGTTGGTAGGATCCACGACAAATCCCTCCCATCAATTTGGCGTCGTTGCCGAGGACGGTGCATGTTTAGACTTAGTTTGCTTATTAGCTTGACTTAGTTACCGTTTTGTGTTCTTTTTCTATCCATTGTGCATATTTTGTAGTCTTTTTCTTTGTTTTTATTGTTTTCTTCTCTCTTTGTCTTCTGTTGTGCTCGTTTATTGTATTTACCTAGTGCCCATAAAGCACTAGGTGTTCTCACGTTTGTTCCAAGTATGTAGTGCATGCCTAGGAGGGGAGACGACTTCTTTCTCTTCAATCCAGAGCCGGAAAGACTATTTAGAGCCTTTCGCCAATGGACAATTGATTGAGTTAGAAATTCTCAACCTGGTACTAGCAATATCATTGAAGAACAAATCCAAGGATCCGACTTGAACGAAGCACCTCGAGAGACCGCCGAAGGGACCTTCATCAATCCCTTTGGTACATCTAGTCACTCTTCCCAACCTAGTTCTCCTTCAACATCTACATCAACACCATCTACACCGTCATCTCACGCACATCCAATAATGCCCAAGTTCTCTTCTCATTCAACCTTCACAGAAGACGTTTTGCCCGGTCCAACCGCTTTACCGGCCGCATATGCCGGGAATTTTGTGGCTAAAACGCAATTTATCCAATTGGTTGAAAGAAGTCAATTTAGTGGGTTACCAACAGAAGATCCTCACCAACAAATGGAAACCTTTTCAGACTATTGCGATGCCATCACTCAAACGGGAATAACCCAAGACCAAATCCGGTGGGTCCTATTTCCTTTCTTTTTTATTGGCAAGGCAAAACAATGGCTCAAAGGTCTCGACAAGGCGGCTCTAGGTATAGACAAATGGAAGAAGCTAACTCTAGCATTCTGCCAAAAGTTTTATCCACCGGAGAAGACTAACCTATTGAGAGCTTCAATCACGGGGTTTCAACAACGTGACGAGGAGAGTCTTTATGAGGCATGGGAGAGGTTCAAAGCTTTGGTTAGATCTTGCCCCCATCATGGTTTATCACAATGGTTCCTTGTCCAACAATTTTGGAATGAGTTATATGAAGACTCAAGGGCCATACTCAACATGGGGTCTAATGGAAGGTTCACCGAGGTTGATGATGACCAAACTTGATCTAGAATTGAAGAAATGGTCGTTCACAACTCCCAATATTCTAGGCCTAGGAAGGCAAATAGAGGGAGAAGGCACGAGATTGATGCCATTACACAACTTAGTGCCGATCTTGGGGCCCAATTGAAGACCCACATGGATGTCATCGATAAGAAACTCCAAGGTCACTTTAATCAAGATCAAAGCACAGGTTCTTCCCACCAACATTCAATTCATCAAGTTAATGCTATGGGAGTGGTTCCTCCTACATCTTATTATGGGATATGTGAGATTTGTGGAATATATGGACATGAGCCTTCACGTTGTCGAAGTAGCATTGAGCAAGTGAATGCTTTCCAAGCATACAATCAAGGTGCCTCATACTCTAATTACAAGGCTCAAAATGTGCCAAATCCTCACATGTTCCAAGCCTCCCAACAACAAGCCCAACAATAATACCGTCAACCATATGTTGCTCCTCCCTTAAGGGACACCCAAGGCTACCAAGGTTATCAAGGCAATCAAAGGCCTTTTAACAACTTCCAACAACATAACCAAGGTGCCTTCAACAACAATCAAGGGTTCCAAAATCAAGGGAACTTCAATCATCAAGATGCTTTTCAAGGTAATCCTAACTCTCAAAGCTTACAAAGCAACAACCAAGGATACTACAACAAAGGGTACCAAAATCAAGGTATTTCCCAAGGCCAAAATCAAGGCCATTTTCAAGCTCAAGGAAATTTCCAAAATCAACAACAAGATGCCAAGGCCATCCTCCTTATGATTATGGCCTTCCTCTAACCCTCACTAATACTCCACATAACCAACAATCTCCGCCTCGGGATTTTGACATGCGAAAGACGATGTTGGATATGCAAAGGAGTAATCAAGAGATGCAAAGAAGTCAAATGGAGATGCAAAGAAACCAACAAGAATTCTATGCTCAACTTCAAAGGGAAAACAAGGCTAGAGATACTCATGTGAAGATGCTCGAAACCCAACTAGCTCAAGTTGCTTCGGGTAGTTCTTCAAGGCAAGGGTCAACTACCTCCTCAAGGTGTACCAACGAAATTTGAACATGTGAATGCTATCACCTTGAGGAGCGGTGCATCCTACGATTCCCCCTTGTTTCCTAATGAAAATGAAGTTATGAAAGAGGTGCAATCTCCATCTCAAGGCAATGAAAATTGGGGAAATCTCATGGAGGAGCAAGTCTTGTGGAAAATTGAAAAACCTATTGAAGACAAGCTTCCCCCACCCCAAGAAGAAGACAAGGCAAAGAAGAAGATGTCAAATGAAAAATCCAAATCCAATGAACAAGGCAAGATACACATCAAATTGCCATTCCCATCAAGGCAATTGAAGACAAAGGTGGATGTTCAATTTGACAAGTTTGTTGACATTGTGAAGAAATTATATTTGAGCATCCCTTTCACCGAGCTGATTACCCAAGTCCAGGCCTATGGAAAGTTTATGAGAGAAGTCTTGGCTAGAAAGAGATCCTTAGACAAGGAAGAGACAATAGCGTCCAGAAGAGAGGTGAGAGAGCGCATTCATTCAAGGCTCTACACTTCCTAAGTTGAAGGATCCGGGTAGTTTCTCGATCCCGTGCACCATAGGGAACTTGAAGATCGAAAGGGTGTTATGTGATTTGGGGGTGAGTGTAAGCATTCTCCCTTATTCTATTTGTGAGCGACTTGGAATGAAAGAGCTCAAGTGTACCTCTATTACACTCCAAATGGCCGATCGTTCGCTTAATTGACCATTAGGAATGTTAGAGGATGTGCCATTAAGAATCGGGAAATTCTTCATTCCAGTTGACTTCCTTGTGCTTGATATGCCGGAGGATGCTATCACTCCCATTATCCTTGGGTGCCCATTTTTACATACCGCCAGTGCAATGATCGATGTCAAGAAGGGTAGGATCACCTTTGAGCTAGGCGACGAGAAGCTCGTGTTTGATCTCCAAGGCAACACCTCGCCTACATATGAAGAGTCATGTAATATGATTCATGCTTTGAATGAAATAGAACTATGGAAAGAGTCGGATGGAAGACAACAACTTGTGTGAATTTCATTATGATGCTTTTGAGCTTGGGGCGGATGAATGCCCATGTAATGTGATTGAAGATAAGTCGGTTGGTAAGAAGAAAGTTGAGCCTCCCTTGAGGCCCCATGAAGATAAAATGAAGTTTGGGTATATACCGAAGGATCAAAAGAACAAGTTCAAGCCGTTGAACTTAGTAGATCGGGATGCCCCGGGAACTTCTAGGCAAGGTTGTGAAGAACCTTGGAGTGTAGATTGGTATTCCACAACCTTGATTGAAGATTTATCCAGGGCCTTTGATTTGTTACTCCGTGCTCTTGAAGGCGATTGAGTTGTCTACCATGTTGTTGAAAAATGAATGAAGAATCCACCATCCTAGGTTTGACGGAGTTCCTCAAGAACCGTCGGGTTGTATATATCTTTTCCCCCCTACTTTGTGTTTTGGTAGTTGTATTTGTGTGATTTTAGGATTCGTGTGTTTTGTGGAATTCTTGTAATTTGGTATTTTGATGAGCGATGTGAGGGAGGGATCTTTGATGGTGTTTATTGAGTTTATTTGATAGGTTGATAGTGAAGATGAAGTTTTGAGAGGAGTAGTTGATGATAGAAGCTTGGATCTTGGGCAAGGAAGTCGGTTTTTGGGCTTTTGACAAGCTTTTCAAGGGTATCAAAACCACAACCATGGCAACAATCAAGGCCATCATCAAGGCAACTTTCATGGGTTCCAAGGGAACCATCATCAACAACAAGGTAATTCTCAAGGGTTCCAAGGGAACCGTCAACAAGCAACTCAAAATCAACAACAACAAAGCAAGCCTAGGAGCCGGTCTCCTACTCATGATTATGGCATTCCTCTCGCCATCACCGATACTCCGCATAATCCGTCATCACCACCTCGGGAATTCGACATTCAAAAGACTATGACGGATATGCAAAAGAGTCAAATGGAGATGTCAAAAACCCATCAAGAGCTCTTTTCTTATATTCAAGAGGAAAACGCGGTAAGAGATACCCGTATGAAGATGCTTGAGACTCAAGTAGCTCAACTTTCTTTAGGGAGCTCCTCAAGACAAAAGGGGCAACTACCTCCTCAAGGTGAAACTCCAAATTTTGAGCATGTTAACGCCATCACCTTAAGGAGCGATGCTACCTATAATCCTCCCGTATCTCCTAGTGAGTAAGAGCCAATGCAAGAACCGACAAGGAAAATGGCATCTCCAATTCAAGAAAGCTCAAGCTTTGATAATCCAATGGAGGAGCAAGTCCTTTGGGAGGTCGAAAAACCCCATGAAGACAACCCTCCCCCCACTTCAAGCTCAAGAAAAGGGTAAAGGGAAAGTGTCAAGTGAGGGGTCCACCTATATTGAGCAAAACAAGGTTCAAATCAAGTTGCCTTTCCCATCAAGGCAAATGAAGACTAAGGTGGACACAAACTATGACAAGTTCCTTAACATCGTGAAGAAATTGGATGTTAGCGTCCCGTTTACCGAACTACTTACCCAAATCCCGGCATATGGAAGATTTATGAGAGAAATCTTAGCTAGGAAGAGACCGTAGCGTTCACAAGGGTGGTGAGCGAGCTCATCCAAGGTTCCACGCTTCCGAAGTTGAAGGATCCGGGTAGTTTTTTGATCCCTTGCACCATAGGCAACTTCTTGATCAAGAATGCGTTATATGACTTGGGCGCGAGTGTGAGCATCATTCCCTATTCTATTTGTTTCCGACTCGGAATGAAGAAGTTGAAATGTACGTCCCTCACCCTCCAAATGGCCGATAAATCATTCAATCGACCATTAGGAATGTTAGAAGACGTACCGGTATGAGTCGGGAAATTCTTTATTCCGGTCGACTTCATTGTGCTTGACATGCCGGAGGATGCCAACACTCCCATTATCCTTGGGCGCCCATTTCTACAGACCGCGGGTGCCATGATCGATGTGAAGAACGGTAGGATCACATTTGAGTTAGGCGAGGAAAAGCTAGTGTTCGACCTCCAAGGCAACACTTCGCCCACTAAGGATGAATCATGCAATATGATCCAAGCCAAGAAAGACATCGACCTAGGGGGTGAACCGGAACAAAGCTTGAAGAAGTACTCTTATGTACTTGAGGAAGATGACTCCGATTTGGAGGAGGATGAGTGCCCATTTCATGGGTTTGATGACAAGTGCAATGACAAGGAAGAAGATGAGCCTCCCTTGGGGCCATATGATGACCGGTGGACGTTTGGGTATATCCCGAAAGACCAAAAGTACAAGTTCAAGCCGTTGAACTTGGAAGATCGGGATGCCCCGGGAACGTCAAGGCAAGGCCATGAAGAGTCTTGGGATGTGGTCGGTTATATGACATGCTTGATTGAAGACTTCTCTAGGGCCTTCAACTTGTTCCTACGTGCCCTTGATGGGGATGGAATCGGTTTCAAGGTTGTTGAAAAAGAGTGAAGAGTGCACCATCTTGGTTTGACGGAGTTCCACAAGAACCGTCCCATTGTATATATCTCTTTATTGTAATTGCTTTAGATTTTTGTGAATTCTTGTTATTTGGATTGATTGATGAGCGATGCGAGGGAGAGAGTTTGATGTTGAGTTTGAGTTTGTTTGATAGGTATGAAGTGAGAATGCTTCCTAGAGGAGAATGGCTATGATAGAGCTTGGGTTGTAAGCACGAGGATCGGGTTTTTGAAGCTTGGAGCAAGCTTTTGGGATTGTGGAGGTTGAAGAAGACCCATCCCGACCGGGATGAGGCGTCCCGACCGGGAAGGGTAATGCATCCCGACCAGGAAGGGTGCCGTTCCGATCGGGATGGGTGCACCAGATTTCGAGCATGCTGTGGGTCTATCCCGACCGGGATGAGGGCATCCCGACCGGGACGAGTGAGGTAACCCGATCGGGATCGATCATCCCGACCGGGATGGTCCTCTGCTCCCTCTTTATGTTTCTTCTTCGACAATTGACTCCACCCAACCATTTTATTCCCCCTCCCAACCTCCCTAGCTATCCTAGCCTTATCATATGCCTCATTTATTTCATTGACATGCCCTCACTCCATTTCCTATCCACTTTACACCGACTCTCGCATCAAATCCCACCCCTTACCATTACTACCCCTACCGTGAGTCCTTCTTGAGTGTGAAGCGAGATGGCAACCGAGAAGACAAGCGACAAGCCTCTAATGATCATCGAGACGATGGAGCAAGTGAGTTACTAGCAGCTCGGTTTGAGTAACTATCCTTACTTTTCCGTCTTTTTATCGCTTGTTTTTCATTGTTTGCCTCCTTCCCTTGAGTCATGGGATCTTAGTGGCCTTCGAGGCCATAGTATGATTGCTCCCGACTCTCGACGATGTGATTGCATCGAGAGTCAATCGAAAAATCCAATTTTACAAGATTTTCACTTTCTTTTTGAGGATTTAGTCGGATTTAGGCGGAATCCGGGCTAGGTGACTTGATTACACCTAGCCCTCCCCTCCCATTTCCTTTTATTTCCTTCTTTTTATTTCTTCCCCCATCCATATCTTTTTCTCGTCTCGGCTCATGGTGACTTGACTACACCCCGGCCGGACACCATCTACCTTTTCTTCACTTTATTTTTGATTTTTAGTTTTATTTTCGTAGTTTCTTTTTCTTTCTTTTGTCTCTCCGCACCCTACGATCAAGCATGAGGACATGGCTCGATTTAAGTGTGGGGGAGCGATATTCTAGTATAGTTTAGTGATAAGTGTCATTTGTAGTGCCTATTTCGTAGTGTTTTGGTCCCATTTTCCTTGTAGAATCGCTCTTTGGGAGCGGTTTAGGGGCTTCTTATGCTTCCTTTAGTTCGTTTCAGGTTCTCGAGGCCGAATTGGAAGAGTTGGAGCGATTCCGACTCAATACATACACATTTTGGAGCCAACGGAGTAGAGGAACGATGACTCGATGCCTTGGAATCGACCCCGAGACCTCGGGATTCAATCCCCAGCCTCCGAGACCCGATCCCGAGTCCCGAGAATCGACGAGAATCCCATGGGAGGCAAGGAGGGACCAAAGAGCTCTTAAGGGAGGCCTACAAAGACCCATCCTGTTCGGGATGGCCTCATCCCGTTCGGGATGAAGGAAACATGAAGTGCGGCTACTGTGAGCCCATCCCGATCGGGAAGGTCCTTCCCGACCGGGAAGGATGGCCCATCCCAATCGGGACCATCTCATCCCGACCGGGATGAGCCCAGTTCAGGCCCGTGAATGCTCCTTTCTTCTCCTTTCCACTTGTAACCCTATATATATACCCTTCCTCTTGTAATCTTAGGGGAGGCACTGGATTAGACATTAAACCCTAGACTACTTTAGGTTAGATTAGATTACATTAGTCGTTAATTAGTAGTTAATCCTAGTTTAATCTTGTATTATTGGATTTCTTGAAGAATCCACTCAAGCTTGACAACCTTGGTGGAATTATTTGGGTTTTCTTATATACAAGTGTTCTCCTTTTCATCCCTTGTAGTTGGTATAATCTTTCCTTCCTC
Source organism: Agrostemma githago (assembly GCA_958450325.1). Taxonomy (NCBI): domain Eukaryota; kingdom Viridiplantae; phylum Streptophyta; class Magnoliopsida; order Caryophyllales; family Caryophyllaceae; genus Agrostemma; species Agrostemma githago. Next base: position 42,659,435 of record OY288254.1, on the reverse strand, counting down.
TTTTCCTTTAATCTTTTATGTTTAATCATCCAAGTTCTCATCTTTGATTGTTGTTTATTGTTTTCACTAGTTTGTTTGTGTATGTTTGGTTGTTTGAGTTTGTTTACCTTGTTTTTGTTAGTATTTCCTTTAGATATGTTAGAGTAGTGTTCTTGCTAGGGTTAGTAAGGTGATTAGGGTGTTAATTGGGTGATTAAGGGATTGTTGGAGATGTTGGTGGAAGATTTGGGTTTCCTCTTGTTTGATGCACATCACATGTTTGTGGAATTGCTTGAATGACTAAGTATGTACGAATGCTTGTTTTTATTGCCTTTCTTTTGTGGGTGTTAGTTTGTTGTGGGTTCGGTCCCCTCACTAAGTTGCGAGAGCCCGGTGAGGACGACCTCTAGGCCGGTCTAAGTAGCGAGAGCCCGGATCCGACCTAGGACCATAGCACACTAGAACCCCGTTTGTCGTGTGTGTCGCCGAGATGGGTTTTAGGTGGAACCTCTAGGTGAGTCTAAGTTGCGAAAGCCCGGACCAACCTAGATTACCCTACTACCTCCTTCGCTCTAGTCCTCCCTTGACCATTCCGTTACCCTTTTGACCCTGACCTAATCCTAGCCCGTTTTCCTAGTTTGTTTCTCCGGCACCTTAGTCTTAGTCTAGCTTTCTTCCCTCTCTACCATTCCTAGTTTAGCTCGTTGACTTAGTCTAGTATTTAGGCGACCTTAGTCTAGACGCCTCTTACCGTCCCCGTGGATTCGACCCGACTTACCCTATCTACCGTAGGAATAGCCGGTTTTATTTGACGGTTGGGACGTGACGAATCCCTTCCCATCAATTTGGCGCCGTTGCCGGGGACGGTGCTAGTTTGGACTTTGTTTTCCTAGTTACTTGGCTTTGTCTTTGTGTTTGTGTTTTCTTTTTTTTCTTTTTGGTTACTTTGCTTCTTGTGTGTGTGTGGTTTATTTCTCTCTTGTCTAGTGCCCAAAAAGCACTAGACTTCTCATGTTTGTTCTTAGTCTACAGTTTGTGCTTAGAGGTGGTGATTATCTTCTTCTTGCAACTCAGAGCCGCTTAAACGGACGGTTGCTAGAATGAGTGGTTTCCAACCGGGTATGGACTACGATTTTCGAGCAAGCATGGGGTTTGATCTAAACTCCACACACTCGGGAGCCGATATGAGCTACCACTCTTCTTCCATGAACCAAAGCTATGACATGACGTCCCCTTACCATGATCAAGCTTCTTGGGGTAATCAAGATGGGTATGATCCTCAAGAGTATGAATATGGCTACCAACAAGTGAATGATTATCACTCCTACGACCATGGTGGCTATTACTCGAGCTATGATTGTGAACCCACCATGTTCAATCAAGATTCACCATATTACCCTACACCCCAACCACAATATGAACCCTATGACCCACAATACTACCAATCACCTCAACCTTGCTACCAACAATATGATGCCCCACCCCTTGGGCATTATCAAGATTTTCAAGGAGCTTTACAAGACCCCAATGACCACCAAATGCCAAGCTCGGAGTTTCATCGAACGATGCTTCAAATGGAACAAGAAATGGCCATCCAATTGGACTCGACTAAACACCTCTTTCCGTCCCCGTGGACTCGACTTACCCTTTCTACCCAATTAGGTTTAGTTGGTTTAATTTGTTGGTAGGATCCACGACAAATCCCTCCCATCAATTTGGCGTCGTTGCCGAGGACGGTGCATGTTTAGACTTAGTTTGCTTATTAGCTTGACTTAGTTACCGTTTTGTGTTCTTTTTCTATCCATTGTGCATATTTTGTAGTCTTTTTCTTTGTTTTTATTGTTTTCTTCTCTCTTTGTCTTCTGTTGTGCTCGTTTATTGTATTTACCTAGTGCCCATAAAGCACTAGGTGTTCTCACGTTTGTTCCAAGTATGTAGTGCATGCCTAGGAGGGGAGACGACTTCTTTCTCTTCAATCCAGAGCCGGAAAGACTATTTAGAGCCTTTCCCCAATGGACAATTGATTGAGTTAGAAATTCTCAACCGGGTACTAGCAATATCATTGAAGAACAAATCCAAGGATCCGACTTGAACGAAGCACCTCGAGAGACCGCCGAAGGGACCTTCATCAATCCCTTTGGTACATCTAGTCACTCTTCCCAACCTAGTTCTCCTTCAACATCTACATCAACACCATCTACACCGTCATCTCACGCACATCCAATAATGCCCAAGTTCTCTTCTCATTCAACCTTCACAGAAGACGTTTTGCCCGGTCCAACCGCTTTACCGGCCGCATATGCCGGGAATTTTGTGGCTAAAACGCAATTTATCCAATTGGTTGAAAGAAGTCAATTTAGTGGGTTACCAACAGAAGATCCTCACCAACACATGGAAACCTTTTCAGACTATTGCGATGCCATCACTCAAACGGGAATAACCCAAGACCAAATCCGGTGGGTCCTATTTCCTTTCTTTTTGATTGGCAAGGCAAAACAATGGCTCAAAGGTCTCGACAAGGCGGCTCTAGGTATAGACAAATGGAAGAAGCTAGCTCTAGCATTCTGCCAAAAGTTTTATCCACCGGAGAAGACTAACCTATTGAGAGCTTCAATCACGGGGTTTCAACAACGTGACGAGGAGAGTCTTTATGAGGCATGGGAGAGGTTCAAAGCTTTGGTTAGATCTTGCCCCCATCATGGTTTATCACAATGGTTCCTTGTCCAACAATTTTGGAATGAGTTATATGAAGACTCAAGGGCCATACTCAACATGGGGTCTAATGGAAGGTTCACCGAGGTTGATGATGACCAAACTTGATCTAGAATTGAAGAAATGGCCGTTCACAACTCCCAATATTCTAGGCCTAGGAAGGCAAATAGAGGGGGAAGGCACGAGATTGATGCCATTACACAACTTAGTGCCGATCTTGGGGCCCAATTGAAGACCCACATGGATGTCATCGATAAGAAACTCCAAGGTCACTTTAATCAAGATCAAAGCACAGGTTCTTCCCACCAACATTCAATTCATCAAGTTAATGCTATGGGAGTGGTTCCTCCTACATCTTATTATGGGATATGTGAGATTTGTGGAATATATGGACATGAGCCTTCACGTTGTCGAAGTAGCATTGAGCAAGTGAATGCTTTCCAAGCATACAATCAAGGTGCCTCATACTCTAATTACAAGGCTCAAAATGTGCCAAATCCTCACATGTTCCAAGCCTCCCAACAACAAGCCCAACAATAATACCGTCAACCATATGTTGCTCCTCCCTTAAGGGACACCCAAGGCTACCAAGGTTATCAAGGCAATCAAAGGCCTTTTAACAACTTCCAACAACATAACCAAGGTGCCTTCAACAACAATCAAGGGTTCCAAAATCAAGGGAACTTCAATCATCAAGGTGCTTTTCAAGGTAATCCTAACTCTCAAAGCTTACAAAGCAACAACCAAGGATACTACAACAAAGGGTACCAAAATCAAGGTATTTCCCAAGGCCAAAATCAAGGCCATTTTCAAGCTCAAGGAAATTTCCAAAATCAACAACAAGATGCCAAGCCTACGAGTAAATATCCTCCTTATGATTATGGCCTTCCTCTAACCCTCACTAATACTCCACATAACCAACAATCTCCGCCTCGGGATTTTGACATGCGAAAGACGATGTTGGATATGCAAAGGAGTAATCAAGAGATGCAAAGAAGTCAAATGGAGATGCAAAGAAACCAACAAGAATTCTATGCTCAACTTCAAAGGGAAAACAAGGCTAGAGATACTCATGTGAAGATGCTCGAAACCCAACTAGCTCAAGTTGCTTCGGGTAGTTCTTCAAGGCAAGGGTCAACTACCTCCTCAAGGTGTACCAACGAAATTTGAACATGTGAATGCTATCACCTTGAGGAGCGGTGCATCCTACGATTCCCCCTTGTTTCCTAATGAAAATGAAGTTATGAAAGAGGTGCAATCTCCATCTCAAGGCAATGAAAATTGGGGAAATCTCATGGAGGAGCAAGTCTTGTGGAAAATTGAAAAACCTATTGAAGACAAGCTTCCCCCACCCCAAGAAGAAGACAAGGCAAAGAAGAAGATGTCAAATGAAAAATCCAAATCCAATGAACAAGGCAAGATACACATCAAATTGCCATTCCCATCAAGGCAATTGAAGACAAAGGTGGATGTTCAATTTGACAAGTTTGTTGACATTGTGAAGAAATTATATTTGAGCATCCCTTTCACCGAGCTGATTACCCAAGTCCAGGCCTATGGAAAGTTTATGAGAGAAGTCTTGGCTAGAAAGAGATCCTTAGACAAGGAAGAGACAATAGCGTCCAGAAGAGAGGTGAGAGAGCGCATTCATTCAAGGCTCTACACTTCCTAAGTTGAAGGATCCGGGTAGTTTCTCGATCCCGTGCACCATAGGGAACTTGAAGATCGAAAGGGTGTTATGTGATTTGGGGGTGAGTGTAAGCATTGTCCCTTATTCTATTTGTGAGCGACTTGGAATGAAAGAGCTCAAGTGTACCTCTATTACACTCCAAATGGCCGATCGTTCACTTAATTGACCATTAGGAATGTTAGAGGATGTGCCATTAAGAATCGGGAAATTCTTCATTCCAGTTGACTTCCTTGTGCTTGATATGCCGGAGGATGCTATCACTCCCATTATCCTTGGGCGCCCATTTTTACATACCGCCAGTGCAATGATCGATGTCAAGAAGGGTAGGATCACCTTTGAGCTAGGCGACGAGAAGCTCGTGTTTGATCTCCAAGGCAACACCTCGCCTACATATGAAGAGTCATGTAATATGATCCATGCTTTGAATGAAATAGAACTATGGAAAGAGCCGGATGGAAGACAACAACTTGTGCGAATTTCATTATGATGCTTTTGAGCTTGGGGCGGATGAATGCCCATGTAATGTGATTGAAGATAAGTCGGTTGGTAAGAAGAAAGTTGAGCCTCCCTTGAGGCCCCATGAAGATAAAATGAAGTTTGGGTATATACCGAAGGATCAAAAGAACAAGTTCAAGCCGTTGAACTTAGTAGATCGGGATGCCCCGGGAACTTCTAGGCAAGGTTGTGAAGAACCTTGGAGTGTAGATTGGTATTCCACAACCTTGATTGAAGATTTATCCAGGGCCTTTGATTTGTTACTCCGTGCTCTTGAAGGCGATTGAGTTGTCTACCATGTTGTTGAAAAATGAATGAAGAATCCACCATCCTAGGTTTGACGGAGTTCCTCAAGAACCGTCGGGTTGTATATATCTTTTCCCCCCTACTTTGTGTTTTGGTAGTTGTATTTGTGTGATTTTAGGATTCGTGTGTTTTGTGGAATTCTTGTAATTTGGTATTTTGATGCGCGATGTGAGGGAGGGATCTTTGATGGTGTTTATTGAGTTTATTTGATAGGTTGATAGTGAAGATGAAGTTTTGAGAGGAGTAGTTGATGATAGAAGCTTGGATCTTGGGCAAGGAAGTCGGTTTTTGGGCTTTTGACAAGCTTTTGGGGACGGGATTCTAAATCCCGAGGTATTGATTGCCTTTTGGGTAGAGCTATTAAGGAATGAAGAGCTTGAGAGGCGATCCCGACCGTGATGAACTTGGTCACGGCCGGGACGAAGTAAGCAGCGAATCAGGAGCTTCTGACAGCCCATCCCGACCGTGATGAGAATGATCTCGCCCGGGACCAGCTCATCCCGACCGTGATACCTCCATCATGACCGGGAAGGTTTACAGCACCCTCCTTCGCTTTCCTTTCTTCGGTTAAGCCTCACCCAACCACTTTATAGTCCCACCCAACCTCCCTACTCACCTTAGCCTCTATCATTTCATCCCTTGCACTTCATGTATACACCTTCATCTCATCTTCTCATCACTATACACCGAGTTTAACCTCAAATCCCAACCTCATTACACCATTGCAAGCCTAGTACTTCGACCATGCGACTACATTTAGGAAGAGAAGGAATAACAATGATGAAGACAAGCAAAGCGCCGTTAACGATCATTGAGGCGATGGAGATTATTGAGTTGCTAACCGTTTGGTAGGCGACTCTCCTTTCTTTTCTGTCTTTTGTTGCTAGTCTCCCTTTGTTTTTTCCCCTTCCCTTTTATGTATTTGGCGTCATGGTGGCCCTCGGGGCCTTTGTGTTCATTGCTCCCAATTCTCGATGACGTGATTACATCGAGAATCATTTGAAAAAAATCCAAATTAACAAGTCTTTTCACTTTTTCTTTATTTTTATTTCCTTTTGGTAGAGTTTAGTCGGATTTAGGTGGAATCCGGGCTAGGTGACTTGATTACACCTAGTCCTCCCCTCCCATTTCCTTTTTCTTCTTTTTATTTCTTCCCCCATCCATATCTTTTCTTGTCTCAGCCCTTGGTGACTTGATTACACCCCGGCCGGACACATTCTACCCTTTCTTTGCTTTTATTTTTGATTTTTAGCTTTATTTTCGTAGTTTCTCTTCTTTTTAGTGTCTCCACACACTACCGATCGAGCATGAGGACATTGCTCGGTTTAAGTGTGGGGGAGCGATATCCTAGTCTATTATAGTTTTATTTTCGTAGTTTTTTTCGAAAAATCTTAAAAGATTTCCTAAAAATTTCAAAATTCTCATAAAAAACCAAAAAGATTTTCTTTTGTGTCTTTGTGTCGTGTTTTTGTGTTTTGCGTGTGTGTTTTGCCCTTCTTTTTCCTTGTAGGTCGCTTGATCACCGTTAACTTTGGAGAGCTTTCAAGACATCCGGTAACATCATTTTATCCCTTTCCCTCTTTGTCTCATGTGGAGTTTAGAGGAGATTTTGTGATGATGTGTGCTCGGATGGAGCTTTTTAGAGTTTGTGGTTGATGTGGAGGCTTGTTTGGAAGTTTCAGGGTGGTGTTGTTTTCTTTGTGTGTTTGTTTTCTTTTCTCTTGTTTTGTATTGTTTTGTTATGTTTTGTCTCGTTTAGTTTGTGTCTTGTGTAATAAAAGGTTTTCGAAAATCCGGTTTTGAGGCTAGTGCGCAAGTGTTTACTTTCCCTTTCTAGTGATATGAATCGAGTCTTGGACTTTAGTCTAGTAGAATGACTTTAAATCAATAGTTTCGTTGGTTCTTTACCTTGTGTCCGCCTAGTCTACTAGGGATTTACTATGGGATTTGCACTTTGACCACTTTGACCACCCACGGAGTGAAAAGGCCTTGGTTGCCGAGTCCCGTCCCTTAGGTGGCCGTGTTCAAAATTGATTAATTAGTCCAAGTTTTCCTCCTTTTTGTGGGTTTGAAGGGAAAGCGCGCTCCCGACATACCCATTTCCCTGCCTTCTACACATTTCCACAAATAAGTTGCATCGTCGAGGTTTCTATACTTACTTGGTTGCAAGAAATGTCTATGATACAAAATTTAGCCAAAAGGGCAAACCAAGAAAATGAAAGAAAAAGAAAGAAAGAAAAGAAAGAAAAGAAAGAAGAAAAAGAAAAGGCACAACAAATCAAAAACAAAATACAAAAGAAGAAAAAGAAGTGGCATAGCAACTCAAAAGCAAAATACAAAAGAAAAATTGCCAAAGAAAATCATCTCAAAAAAAATTCTCACCCCCTCAAAAATAAGCCTTTTACCGAGTGTTATCGTGAAGAGCCTACGAAAGGACCGAGTCCCTAGGAAGGATGATAGCGGTAATAGTCGGTCTTCCCTCATTTTGCAACCATTATCCACCTTTTTACTTGGACTAGTTAGGCTATTTTTTTAGCATGGGACGACCCTCTTGGCTCATCGCTGAAGGGGGCGGGGTTTCACTTACCTACAGTGTCGACTAACTCCGTGGTTCATCCTTTTTCCATCCCGCCTATCGTCCTGTAGTACGTTCTTAGAAGGTTAGGAGGACCTAGGTAAGTTACCAACGTTTTTATTGCTTTATTGTCATACTATTAGGGTTTTCTCCATATCAGTTTGTGTTATTAGCTTGGGAACGTTGTCACTTGCCTTGAGTCCTTAACCGGTGCTTCTTTCACCGCTTTGTTGAGGGAAGCGGTATTTGTTTCTTTTTGGATGCAACCGATTGTCTGTCTGTTTGTTTGTTTGATTGTTTGTGTGTTTTCGTGTTCGGTTGTATCCACAGTTTTGTCGCAAGACCCCACTTGCCTTGCGGAGAGCACTTTTCCTCTAAGTGTTCTCGCGTGAGTTGAAAGGGCGTAGGGTGCGCTAATACCCGCTCGGTTAGTAGTCTACTTTCTTTTAGTTTTTAGTTAGTTCGTGCTTACTCGAGGGCGAGTAAAGAATAAGTGTGGGGAAGTTGATAAGTGTGTTTTGTAGTGCTTATTCCTTGTGTTTGGTCCCGATTTCTCTTGTGGAATCGCTCTTTGGAGCGGTTTCGAGGCTACTTACGCTTCTTCTAGCTTGTTTTAGGTTCCTAAGGCCAATCTTGGAGAAATGGAACGATTCTGACTCGTTTCCGACACATTTAGAGCCAACGAAGAGAAGTGACGATCACTCGGTAGCTTAGACTCGATCCCGAGCCCTTAGGACCCATTCCTGAGCACCAAGAATCGATAAGAAGCCTATGAAGAGCAATTAGGGACCTATGAGATCATATTTGAAGCCTACATGACCCATCCCGGTCGAGACCATCACCATCACGACCGGGACGAGAAGCAAAGCAAGCAGAAGCTTCTGGAGGACCATCACGGCCGTGACCATGGTCATCACGGTCGTGACCAACCCATCACGGTCGTGACCATGGTCATCACGGTCGTGACCACTTCCATCACGGCCGGGAAGGGCCCAGTTCAGTCCGTGTTTCATTTTTCCGCCTCCCTTACTTATAAAACTCTATATATCTCCTCCTCTTGTATTGTTTTAAGCACTTTACATTACCCTACATTAGACAAAACCCTAGATAGAGACCTTTCATCATTAGCTTAGTTTATCCTTAATCCTTTGTTAATATTAGCTTAATCTTAGCAATTAGTCTTGTATTAAGGGATTTCTTGAAGAATCCAACCAAGATTGACAACCTTGGTTGATGTATTTGGGTTTTCTTATTATACAAGTTCCAATCTTTCCTCCATACTAGTTTGGTACAATCTTCCTCTTCTCTTTTCCTTAAATCTTTGTTTATCATTCAAGTTTTAATCTTTATATCTTTATATCTTGTTCATTGTTCATCTTTATTGTTTTCCATTATGAATGTTTTGATGTTTGTGTTGATTTCTCTTGTTTGTATTAGTGTTAGTTTGATTATGTGTGAGTAGACTTATTATGGGGTTAGTAGGGGGATTAAGTGTTGATTATGGGTGATTAGGGTTTGATTGAGGGTAAAGGTGGACTCTTTGTTACTAGTCACTTGTTAAGCATACCATGTGTTTGTTGAATTGCTTGTTAGAGTAGTAGTAGCCATGCTTCTCTTGCTTATTTTCTCCTTCTCATTGTATGGTTGATTAGTGGTTGAATCCTTGTGTATTGGGTAGCACCTTGCATGAGTATTCGGGTTTGTCTTTGACACGAGAGCACGGACCGACCTTAGTAACTAGGTGAAACCTACCCCCTCGATTTCCCAACTATCCTATGGCACTTATGAACCAACCTAACCCTACTCTTTCCCTATTTGATTTCTTTGTTTTAATTATCTTAGTTCCTCTAGTTTGTTGATTGAGTTTAGTTCTAGTTGAGTCTTTTAGCCTATCTCATACCTAGTTTATTCATAGCTATAATTTCATTCTCTTTTCATTGTTCTAGTTTGTTTAATCTTGTTTGTTAACCTAGTGATTGTCTTAGCTAATCAATTCTTGTCAATTCCTCCTTTGTGACCTTGTAACCTAGTCTTGTTCTTAGGTAGACCTTAGTCTAAACACCTCTTTCCGTCCCCGTGGACTCGACTTACCCTTTCTACCCAAATAGGTTTAGTTGGTTTAATTTGTTGGTAGGATCCACGACAAATCCCTCCCATCAATTTGGCGCCGTTGCCAGGGACGGTGCATGTTTAGACTTAGTTTGCTTATTAGCTTGACTTAGTTACCGTTTTGTGTTGTTTTTCTATCCATTGTGCATATTTTGTAGTCTTTTTCTTTGTTTTTATTGTTTCTTCTCTCTTTGTCTTCTGTTGTGCTCGTTTATTGTATTTACCTAGTGCCCATAAAGCACTAGGTGTTCTCACGTTTGTTCCAAGTATGTAGTGCATGCCTAGGAGGGGAGACGACTTCTTTCTCTTCAATCCAGAGCCGGAAAGACTCTTTAGAGCCTTTCGCCAACGGACAATTGATTGAGTTAGAAATTCTCAACCGGGTACTAGCAATATCATTGAAGAACAAATCCAAGGATCCGACTTGAACGAAGCACCTCGAGAGACCGCCGAAGGGACCTTCATCAATCCCTTTGGTACATCTAGTCACTCTTCCCAACCTAGTTCTCCTTCAACATCTACATCAACACCATCTACACCGTCATCTCCCGCACATCCAATAATGCCTAAGTTCTCTTCTCATTCAACCTTCACAGAAGACGTTTTGCCCGGTCCAACCGCTTTACCGGCCGCATATGCCGGGAATTTTGTGGCTAAAACGCAATTTATCCAATTGGTTGAAAGAAGTCAATTTAGTGGGTTACCAACAGAAGATCCTCACCAACACATGGAAACCTTTTCAGACTATTGCGATGCCATCACTCAAACGGGAATAACCCAAGACCAAATCCGGTGGGTCCTATTTCCTTTCTTTTTGATTGGCAAGGCAAAACAATGGCTCAAAGGTCTCGACAAGGCGGCTCTAGGTATAGACAAATGGAAGAAGCTAGCTCTAGCATTCTGCCAAAAGTTTTATCCACCGGAGAAGACTAACCTATTGAGAGCTTCAATCACGGGGTTTCAACAACGTGGCGAGGAGAGTCTTTATGAGGCATGGGAGAGGTTCAAAGCTTTGGTTAGATCTTGCCCCCATCATGGTTTATTACAATGGTTCCTTGTCCAACAATTTTGGAATGAGTTATATGAAGACTCAAGGGCCATACTCAACATGGGGTCTAATGGAAGGTTCACCGAGGTTGATGATGACCAAACTTGATCTAGAATTGAAGAAATGGCCGTTCACAACTCCCAATATTCTAGGCCTAGGAAGGCAAATAGAGGGGGAAGGCACGAGATTGATGCCATTACACAACCTAGTGCCGATCTTGGGGCACAATTGAAGACCCACATGGATGTCATCGATAAGAAACTCCAAGGTCACTTTAATCAAGATCAAAGCACAAGTTCTTCCCACCAACATTCAATTCATCAAGTTAATGCTATGGGAGTGGTTCCTCCTACATCTTATTATGGGATATGTGAGATTTGTGGAATATATGGACATGAGCCTTCACGTTGTCGAAGTATCATGGAGCAAGTGAATGCTTTCCAAGCATACAAGCAAGGTGCCTCATACTCTAATTACAAGGCTCAAAATGTGCCAAATCCTCACATGTTCCAAGCCTCCCAACAACAAGCCCAACAATAATACCGTCAACCATATGTTGCTCCTCCCTTAAGGGACACCCAAGGCTACCAAGGTTATCAAGGCAATCAAAGGCCTTTTAACAACTTCCAACAACATAACCAAGGTGCCTTCAACAACAATCAAGGGTTCCAAAATCAAGGGAACTTCAATCATCAAGGTACTTTTCAAGGTAATCCTAACTCTCAAAGCTTACAAAGCAACAACCAAGGATACTACAACCAAGGGTACCAAAATCAAGGTATTTCCCAAGGCCAAAATCAAGGCCATTTTCAAGCTCAAGAAAATTTCCAATATCAACAACAAGATGCCAAGCCTACGAATAAATATCCTCCTTATGATTATGGCCTTCCTCTAACCCTCACTAATACTCCACATAACCAACAATCTCCGCCTCGGGATTTTGACATGCGAAAGACGATGTTGGATATGCAAAGGAGTAATCAAGAGATGCAAAGAAGTCAAATGGAGATGCAAAGAAACCAACAAGAATTCTATGCTCAACTTCAAAGGGAAAACAAGGCTAGAGATACTCATGTGAAGATGCTCGAAACCCAACTAGCTCAAGTTGCTTCGGGTAGTTCTTCAAGGCAAGGGTCAACTACCTCCTCAAGGTGTACCAACGAAATTTGAACATGTGAATGCTATCACCTTGAGGAGCGGTGCATCCTACGATTCCCCCTTGTTTCCTAATGAAAATGAAGTTATGAAAGAGGTGCAATCTCCATCTCAAGGCAATGAAAATTGGGGAAATCTCATGGAGGAGCAAGTCTTGTGGAAAATTGAAAAACCTATTGAAGACAAGCTTCCCCCACCCCAAGAAGAAGACAAGGCAAAGAAGAAGATGTCAAATGAAAAATCCAAATCCAATGAACAATGCAAGATACAAATCAAATTGCCATTCCCATCAAGGCAAATGAAGACAAAGGTGGATGTTCAATTTGACAAGTTTGTTTACATTGTGAAGAAATTAGATTTGAGCATCCCTTTCACCGAGCTGATTACCCAAGTCCCGGCCTATGGAAAGTTTATGAGAGAAGTCTTGGCTAGGAAGAGATCCTTAGGCAAGGAAGAGACAATAGCGTCTAAAAGAGAGGTGAGAGAGCGCATTCATTCAAGGCTCTACACTTTCTAAGTTGAAGGATCCGGGTAGTTTCTCGATCCCGTGCACCATAGGGAACTTGAAGATCGAAAGGGCGTTATGTGATTTCGGGGCGAGTGTAAGCATTCTTCCTTATTCTATTTGTGAGCGACTTGGAATGAAAGAGCTCAAGTGTACCTCTATTACACTCCAAATGGCCGATCGTTCGCTTAATCGACCATTAGGAATGTTAGAGGATGTGCCATTAAGAATCGGAAAATTATTCATTCCGGTTGACTTCCTTGTGCTTGATATGCCGTAGGATGCTATCACTCCCATTATCCTTGGGCGCCCATTTTTACATACCGTCAGTGCAATGATCGATGTCAAGAAGGGTGGGATCACCTTTGAGCTAGGCAACGAGAAGCTCGTGTTTGATCTCCAAGGCAACACCTCGCCTACATATGAAGAGTCTTGTAATATGATCCATGCCTTGAATGACATAGAACTAGGGAAAGAGTCGGATGGAAGCTTGGACGTTGACAACAACTTGTGTGAATTTCATGATGATGCTTTTGAGCTTGGGGCGGATGAATGCCCATGTAATGTGATTGAAGATAAGTCGGTTGGTAAGAAGAAAGTTGAGCCTCCCTTGAGGCCCCATGAAGATAAAATGAAGTTTGGGTATATACCGAAGGATCAAAAGAACAAGTTCAAGCCGTTGAACTTAGTAGATCGGGATGCCCCGGGAACTTCTAGGCAAGGTTGTGAAGAACCTTGGAGTGTGGATTGGTATTCCACAAGCTTGATTGAAGATTTATCCAGGGCCTTTGATTTGTTACTCCGTGCTCTTGAAGGCGATGGATTTGTCTACCATGTTGTTGAAAAATGAATGAAGAATCCCCCATCCTAGGTTTGACGGAGTTCCTCAAGAACCGTCGGGTTGTATATATCTTTTCCCCTTACTTTGTGTTTTGGTAGTTGTATTTGTGTGATTTTAGGATTCGTGTGTTTTGTGGAATTCTTGTAATTTGGTATTTTGATGAGCGATGTGAGGGAGGGATCTTTGATGGTGTTTATTGAGTTTATTTGATAGGTTGATAGTGAAGATGAAGTTTTGAGAGGAGTAGTTGATGATAGAAGCTTGGATCTTGGGCAAGGAAGTCGGTTTTTGGGCTTTTGACAAGCTTTTGGGGACGGGATTCTAAATCCCGAGGTATTATTTGCCTTTTGGGTAGAGCTATTAAGGAATGAAGAGCTTGAGAGGCGATCCCGACCGTGATGAACTTGGTCACGGCCGGGACGAAGTGAGCAGCGAATCAGGAGCTTCTGACAGCCCATCCCAACCGTGATGAGAATGATCACGCCCGGGACCAGCTCATCCCGACCGTGATACCTCCATCATGACCGGGAAGGGCTACAGCACCCTCCTTCGCTTTCCTTTCTTCGGTTAAGCCTCACCCAACCACTTTATAGTCCCACCCAACCTCCCTACTCACCTTAGCCTCTATCATTTCATCCCTTGCACTTCATATATACACCTTCATCTCATCTTCTCATCACTATACACCGAGTTTAACCTCAAATCCCAACCTCATTACACCATTGCAAGCCTAGTACTTTGACCATGCGACTACATTTAGGAAGAGGAGGAATAACAATGATGAAGACAAGCAAAGTGTCGTTAACGATCATTGAGGCGATGGAGATTATTGAGTTGCTAACCGTTTGGTAGGCGACTCTCCTTTCTTTTCTGTCTTTTGTTAGTCTCCCTTTGTTTTTTCCCCTTCCCTTTTATGTATTTGGCATCATGGTGGCCCTCGGGGCCTTTGTGTTCAATGCTCCCAATTCTCGATGACGTGATTACATCGAGAATCATTTGAAAAAAATCCAAATTGACAAGTCTTTTCACTTTTTCTTTATTTTTATTTCCTTTTGGTAGAGTTTAGTCGGATTTAGGCGGAATCCGGGCTACGTGACTTGATTACACCTAGTCCTCCCCTCCCATTTCCTTTTTCTTCTTTTTATTTCTTCCCCCATCCATATCTTTTCTCGTCTCGGCCCTTGGTGACTTGATTACACCCCGGCCGGACACATTCTACCCTTTCTTTGCTTTTATTTTTGATTTTTAGCTTTATTTTCGTAGTTTCTCTTCTTTTTAGTGTCTCCACACATTACCGATCGAGCATGAGGACATTGCTCGGTTTAAGTGTGGGGGAGCGATATCCTAGTCTAGTATAGTTTTATTTTCGTAGTTTTTTCGAAAAATCTTAAAAGATTTCCTAAAAATTTAAAAATTTTCATAACAAACCAAAAAGATTTTCTTTTGTGTCTTTGTGTCGTGTTTTTGTGTTTTGCGTGTGTGTTTTGCCCTTCTTTTTACTTGTAGGTCGCTTGATCACCGTTAACTTTGGAGAGCTTTCAAGACATCCGGTAACATCATTTTAACCCTTTCCCTCTTTGTCTCTTGTGGAGTTTAGAGGAGATTTTGTGATGATGTGTGCTCGGATGAAGCTTTTTGGAGTTTGTGGTTGATGTGGAGGCTTGTTTGGAAGTTTCAGGGTGGTGTTGTTTTCTTTGTGTGTTTGTTTTCTTTTCTCTTGTTTTGTATTGTTTTGTTGTGTTTTGTCTCGTTTAGTTTGTGTCTTGTGTAATAAAAGGTTTTCGAAAATCCGGTTTTGAGGCTAGTGCGCAAGTGTTTACTTTCCCTTTCTAGTGATATGAATCGAGTCTTGGACCTTAGTCTAGTAGAATGACTTTAAATCAATAGTTTCGTTGGTTCTTTACCTTGTGTCCACCTAGTCTACTAGGGATTTACTACGGGATTTGCACTTTGACCACTTTGACCACCCACGGAGTGAAAAGGCCTTGGTTGCCGAGTCCCGTCCCTTAGGTGACCGTGTTCGAAATTGATTAATTAGTCCAAGTTTTCCCCCTTTTTGTGGGTTTGAAGGGAAAGCGCGCTCCCGACATACCCATTTCCCTGCCTTCTACACATTTCCACAAATAAGTTGCATCGCCGAGGTTTCTATACCTACTTGGTTGCAAGAAATGTCTATGATACAAAATTTAGCCAAAAGGGCAAACCAAGTAAATGAAAGAAAAAGAAAGAAAGAAAAGAAAGAAAAGAAAGAAGAAAAAGAAAAGGCACAACAAATCAAAAACAAAATACAAAAGAAGAAAAAGAAGTGGCATAGCAACTCAAAAGCAAAATACAAAAAAAAATTGCCAAAGAAAATCATCTCAAAAAAAAATTCTCACCCCCTCAAAAATAAGCCTTTTACCGACTGTTATCGTGAAGAGCCTACCAAAGGACCGAGTCCCTAGGAAGGATGATAGCGGTAATAGTCGGTCTTCCCTCATTTTGCAACCATTATCCACCTTTTTACTTGGACTAGTTAGGCTATTTTTTTAGCATGGGACGACCCTCTTGGCTCATCGATGAAGGGGGCGGGGTTTCACTTACCTACAGTGTCGACTAACTCCGTGGTTCATCATTTTTCCATCCCGCCTATTGTCCTATAGTACGTTCTTAGAAGGTTAAGAGGACCTAGGTAAGTTACCAACGTTTTTATTGCTTTATTGTCATACTATTAGGGTTTTGTCCATATCGGTTTGTGTTATTAGCGTGGGAACGTTGTCACTTGCCTTGAGTCCTTAACCGGTGCTTCTTTCACCGCTTTGTTAAGGGAAGCGGTATTTGTTTCTTTTTGGATGCAACCGATTGTCTGTTTGTTTGATTGTTTGTGTGTTTTCGTGTTCGGTTGTATCCACAGTTTTGTCGCAAGACCCCACTTGCCTTGCGGAGAGCACTTTTCCTCTAAGTGTTCTCGCGTGAGTTGAAAGGGCGTAGGGTGCGCTAATACCCGCTCGGTTAGTAGTCTACTTTCTTTTAGTTTTTAGTTAGTTCGTGCTTACTCGAGGGCGAGTAAGGGTTAAGTGTGGGGAAGTTGATAAGTGTGTTTTGTAGTGCTTATTCCTTGCGTTTGGTACCGATTTCTGTTGTGGAATCGCTCTTTGGAGCGGTTTCGAGGCTACTTACGCTTCTTCTAGCTTGTTTTAGGTTCCTAAGGCCAATCTTGGAGAAATGGAATGATTCCGACTCGTTTCCGACACATTTAGAGCCAACGAAGAAAAGCGACGATCACTCGGTAGCTTAGACTCGATCCCGAGCCCTTGGGACCCATTCCCGATGTAACACCCCTGATTTTATAAAATTAAATTTAATTAAAATTATGTTCGTATCTTTATTATTACGATTTAACTCGTAATTCTTAAAATTATTATAAAACAAATTTACCGTTTAATTATTTCAAACTCCTAAAATTCTATTTGTATCGGAAACTCTTCTTATATTTAAAACATATTTTTATTTCTATTTCGATTTATTTTATACATTTATTTAATTCTTATCGAAAATCTATTTTGACGATTTAAATTCTAAATTCCTTTATTTATTTAAATTTAAGCTCGAATTTCTATTTTTTGGTTCGAAGTTAATTTATATTAAGTTTCGTCAAAATATTTATTACCTTCTCTCGAGAAATCAATTTAATTCACTTCATCGAAAATTTATTGTTTATCGGGAAATACTATTTGATCGTCTAATTATTATTTTTTATCAGCTTCGTTTTCATCTCGAGTACTTTATTTACTCATTTTATTTGTCGGCCCAATTATTTATTAATTTTATTGACTTGATTTTTAATTCGATTTCGTGGGTCAGTCAACTTATCGTCACGGAGTTCGTTTCCTACCCGATTCATTTAATTAATCCGTACTTTTTTTTGTTGATTCTTTTCCGTTGACTACTTGTTTAATGTCAGCCCTCAGACTTTAGGTTTATCCACTGCTTCAATCCTACACGGCTACACATACACTTCACCTTACTTATTTTTATTTATTTTTATCCCACCGTTTAGCACCCTCATTCATTCCCTTATTTTCGTTCATCTCCCCCATACTCCTTGTTTTTATCTCCACCTTTTCATTCCTCCATCTTATTCATTCTTTTTCTGACTTCCATCTTTCGTTCTTCGTTCACAATCATCCTCGGTCTGCAATTTGGTCACTACTGCTGCTTTACGTGCCACTGTTGCTGCTGCTCCTCTTTCGTTCTTCTTCACCACCTTTTTACAGCCTCATCGATCTCTCCTCCTGAGGTTGCTTTCATCTGAGCGGTCACCATCTCGTCAATTTTGATTCCCCTGTTCGCACCCCTCTGTTTCCTGCTGCAGTACCTGTCGTTACTCATTCGTTCTTGCTGTCGTTGCGGCTACTGTTATTTTCGTACTTCAGCCCGGACCATCAAGGTAATCCATTGCTTCTCCCGACCTTTTTCCCTCTTCATTTCGATGCGGTTACTGCTTGTGTCGTACTGTTCGTTGGTTGTTGTAGTTGTTGTTGCCTTGCAGTCCGCTGCTTCTTTTTCTTCTTCTTCCCTTGCATTTTGTTCCTGCTGTTTCCGATTCTTATTGCTGCTGTCTCGTTGATGCTTCTACTGTATTTCATCCGATTTCTGTCCTGTCTTGTGTCTGCGTACTGCTGCTTGATGCCGCGTTCTTGTCCACTGTTTTTCGATTCTCGATGCCGCTGTTTTGGTCTTGTTACTGCTGCGTTTTGTGTTTTGTTGCATGCTACTGCGTGTTGCTGCTACTACTGTTTGTTACGTCCTGCGGCAGCTGTCGTTTTTGTTGTCGTTCTGCTGTTACGATGCTGGTTCTTCATCAACTGTTCTTCTTCTTATTTCGTATTTTGTTATTTTGGTTCGGTTTGCTTGGTTCTTCTTCTTCGTTCCTTTTCTTCTCTTCTATTATCTCCTCTTTCTTCTTCTTCCTCTTCTTATTCATTTCTGCTGCCATTCTACTATCGCATTTGCCGATTCGATTAAGTTCGGTCTTCATGCTTCTATTTTTTTTAAAAACACATTCATTCCCTTTCCGTCGTGTGTCGTGTACGTCTCATTCTTTTATTTTGTCTACTCGTTTGTCGTGGTGAATCGTGCTTCGAAGACTAGCGGTTCTACAACTTGGAGCTTAAGGACGACATTTATACTGATTTGAAGCTTGGGTTGATCAAGAAGGACGAGTACGAGTTCGTTTCGGATATCGACTTATGGTAACTTTAGGACGTTACTCGATTTTATATTGTATGTTTGAGTAGTAGTATGTATTAAATATTTTAACTTCGGTTTTCTAATTTTAGCTATATATTATTGCTAATTATATTAATTTTAAATCGTATGCGTTATCAATATTTTACAAGTTTTCGATATCGTTTTATAAATCATTAGTAATTTAATTATTTACGATCGTTATAATATTTTGTTGGTTATCGTGACACTAGTAATTAAATAAGAACGATTTCATATTTTCTTCAAATTCCGTTAATTTATAATTTTAACTCAAAATCGTGTTTTTATATTTTAGTCGAAATTTTATATACACGTTAATAAATTAATTTTCGTTTTACGATTTATTCTAATAAATGAGAAAATAGTCGATTTTGTTTTAAATATATTTTTAGTCGAGACTATTTTCACTAATAATCTCCTATTTGTTTCTGATTGACTATTTTTATTAAAATCCATATTATTTACTAATAAAAAAACTATCTGTTAAAAAGAATTTGAACTCCTCATAAATTTCATTTCATTTATAAAGTTCGTCGACTCAATAAATTTTGATATCATTTTCTTAAAACATCTCTTTTCAAAAGTTTATAGTTTTAACTCGATTTCCTAATTATTTATAAATTACTATAAAATGACTTATTATATTTTATTTATATTTTGAGTAACGAATTTAGAAATATAATAAAGTTACGATAACGACGGTAATAATAAAATGTTAATTTGGTTAGAAATGCTATTTTTAATATATTTCACATATTTTAATAACTTACGTATTTTCTATAACGAAATTTCTATTTTAAGTAAGTTTCTAAAATTAGTAACTTTCTATTTATAGAAGGTTTACCTTTTTATATAAAATGTTTATTCCTTTCATCCTCATATTATTCATATTGATTATATTTATTCTTGAATATCGATAATGGCTTGTTTTGGAGTTATGGAATAAGGACAAGTGTGAGGTTTAGAGTAATATATTCTGGGGTTTACGGTTTTGCCATCAACTATAAGGCTAGTGTGTCAGGAATCGGTACATTAGTTGTTGAACCGGGTGACAGGTATCCCGGGAGTTGTGTACATTTTGACCTTAAGCTTAGGCCTCGCAGTAAGTCGCCGTCATAAGTTGAACTGGGTGACAGGTAATCCCAGGAAGGATGTGCATTATCTTAAACTAGGGCCACGCATTTATAAGTCGCCGCTCTATTATGGTTGAGTAGCCTAGTTAGAGACCGAGGTTTGATTTGTTTGAACTAAGTTCTCGAAGCTAGTTTTTGGTATTCTCCTAGTGAAAGTCTAGATTCTACACTACTCCTATCCATAACGCCATTTTGAATATTTTTACTATCATCGATACATTTTGGTTTGCAGGTTGGCAAACATTTGAAGTTTTCTTCTGAAGACTTGTTCTGATTTTATTGTTTCAATAATTTAAGTTTTCTCCAAAAGCTTATTTTTATTATATCATTTAATGTTTTCCATTTTAATTATTTTGATATAATAATACAATTATTTTTTTTTCCATATGATATAATATGGCTGGGAGAACGTCCGAGTTACTCCCCACTGACGTGACTGTTATGTTTATAACAAGACAGGTATTTGCTGCTGGGTTTTGGGTGTGAGCTAGCGAGTATCGTGGATCCTACTCTTCCTTCATTCATGTTTATTTATGGATTTGTATAAACCCGTTTGGATATTTTACTTTTAGCCTTTTTGTAAAAAGAGGCATTTGTATTGACTTACCATTTCTTTTAATAAGATATAGTTTGTCAGTGTGTTTTAATCCCACTCTACAGTGTTTCCGCCACTGTATTGCATTAAAATTTCTAGGGGATTACAGTTGGTATCAGAGCATTGTTGCTCCCGATGCTTACACCTGATTCTAGGAAAATACCAGTAAATGATTTGAACATTAAAGAAATATTAGTGAGAGATGGGTAGAAACAAAATAAGGACTTAACAGTTAGGATTATTTGTTCTTGTAACTCAATGACTAGCATTGGATATTTGATTCTTTTGTCTGGAAGAAGATGAATGAACAAGATGTTGATAGGATACTGCTCCAGATCGGGACAAGACCTCTTAGAACTCTCAACGTCCGCTGACTCGAGTGGACAACTTGGTGCTTCAAGAAAGATGTCGATGGTGACTTTTCAGCTCAGGTTCAGTTTGCTTAAGCTACAGGCCAGATGATCAAGAGTAGATTCCAGTTTCGTGACGGTGCAACAAACTCAGATGTAAAATCGCTTTGGATCCTGATGGAACGACCCAAGACATGTGTGCTCGTTCCTCTACAAGAAGATGAAGTAGTAATCCTTTTGGTTCCCTCGTGAACCTTAGAGGTCCAAACTTTCCCTTCTCGTTTTAGGTCTTTATAGAATCATTGATTCTTTTCTTCCTGCTTCTGCCTTTTCCAATCCTTCTCTTATTAATTCTTGTCTTCACTCTTATGATAAAACTTCGATTTATTTCTCCTACTTTACTATCTTTCCTCTTGAGATTCTTGGTTTGATCGAATTCTGTCTTAGTAAGCCCCGTGAGATTTAAGTTACGGATGTTTGAGGTTTGGTAAACCCTTGTTACATGGTTTGAGGATTGTTAGTCTACCCTATCTCTAAGCAAGTAAGAAATTCTTAAGGATTGATTTGAATGGTATTAATTAATGGAATTAGGATGATACTTTAAACACTGAACCTTGGGTTATAGGTTACTTTGATTATTTTGGAGCACTTAGAGTTGAATATATTTTGGAGTAATAAGAGTATGTCATATTTGATGGATACCTAGTACCTAACCTAGAACCAAAGTAAGTGACTGACAATATCCCTTTGGGATTCTTACCTAATGCTTTTGGTGGATGTATCGTGAATATTTGGGATCATAGAGCATCGTTTAAAGTGTTAGCTTGAGTATTGTGGTACTATTAAAGGTTTTCATTAATGTCATTAGAAATCTTGATGGACATAGATTTCCCGTGTTTCTTAAGGATTAGATTGTGATCCTTGTTTAAGGTTGTAACCTATGAACTTTGGAATTGAGTGACCTAACTTGGATAAATTGTTGAAGAAGAGAAACATATTGCACAATTAGAGGTTGGATTTATCGCGCTGTTTTGAGGAATACTTAATGCGAATCATCTTGATGGATTTATAGTTCAGAACCCTTAGACCAACGAGATTGTGACTTCATTGAGTTATTAAATATTTCAGTGGTTTCGCAGTTATGATATGATATTTGATGGACTTCTTAAGAACCCTAGTTGAATGACGTGTTTGAAGATGTGAGTGTTTGTGCCATTACCTATAGGTTTGAGCGCGTTTGAGGATTTATCGTACTTTCCCAACTTCTGATCTTGTGGCATTATAAACATGTTGGTAATCATTTTGAGGATTCTGTGCCCGAACATTGTTATATTGGTGGACCTTGTTTAGTGTTCCTTACTCGAGAAATTTGGAGCATACCTCGAGTTCAAACCTTATGAGTTTTGAAATTAGGAGCCTTATTGATCAAGGGTTTGGATATGTTTTGTTAACCGTTGGAATCTTAATTATGGATTAGATTCTAAAGCATTTGTGGATTAGTATCGTGTCGTCGAACGATTGGATAATCACATAAGACATTTTGGATATTGTGACTGGGCAGTACCACCTAGTGCCTAATTTTGGACTTAACGTATTTGATGGAAATTAGGAACCGTGTTTGTGGGCGTCGCACCGGGAATCTCGAGATGGTTAATTTACTCTCTAATCCTTGAGAGCTGTATTTGACTCTCAATTTCGTGCTTCCCTTAGCTTTTCTTGAATCCCGCTTCTTCTCCTTCAGCCAATCCCTTTCGACTTCTTTATCGCGTTTGAAAACTTTTGTTTCGATTCGTCGTTGACTTTGACTCTATTTATCCGTTTATCATTTCCCCGAACTTATGTTATGAAAAGTTTGACTAATTTAAAAATTTTGATTTTCATGAAATTTTAACATTTTGAGTTATAAATTTCAAAACTTTGGATTTCATTTTTGTTTTATTTTTGGTCTCATTTCAAAAGGGTCTAAATAATTTATTTTAAAGTATTTCGAAATTGTTTAAAATTTTTATTTTGATTTTCAAGTAATTGGGATTTTATGAAAACACTCATAATTGCTAATATCTTGAATTCTATAAGATTAATATGTTAAACGATTTTACATTTTTGAAAATCATCGTATGTCCATGTTTTTGTTTTATTTTCGATAGACTTTAAATCTGTTATTGAATGTGTTTGACGACTAGTTCGATTTTTATTTACCAACTACTAAAACTTGATTTCTCGAATTTTTGTTAGGGTCTCAAAACAAATATCGTCGAATTTCTTAATCAAAACATTTTACAATTGCTTTGAAAATATTTGGGGTACTCTTCTCCTCGAGTTCGTTTACAAATATTGTTTATCGTCATTATTTTATTAAATAATTTTAACTTACGATTTTAATAATTTAAATGATTTTAAGCTTTGGGTAGTTGAGCCCCGCTCTTCTTGAAATAAATATTTGTCTTCGATTTCGATTTCATATCACGTTTGAAATTGTAAAAAAAAAATCAATAAAATAATTTAAACCGAGATTGTGATGCGAGTTAAGCAATCTCCTTTTGTTCATTTGTGATAACCTTGTTTTCCATCCTATTATTATGTTTTGTTAGTTTCGAGGACGAAACTTCTTTTAGTGGGGAAGATTGTAACACCCCTGATTTTATAAAATTAAATTTAATTAAAATTATGTTCGTATCTTTATTATTACGATTTAACTCGTAATTCTTAAAATTTATAAAACAAATTTACCGTTTAATTATTTCAAACTCCTAAAATTCTATTTGTCTCGGAAACTCTTCTTATATTTAAAACATATTTTTATTTCTATTTCGATTTATTTTATACATTTATTTAATTCTTATCGAAAATCTATTTTGACGATTTAAATTCTAAATTCCTTTATTTATTTAAATTTAAGCTCGAATTTCTATTTTTTGGTTCGAAGTTAATTTATATTAAGTTTCGTCAAAATATTTATTACCTTCTCTCGAGAAATCAATTTAATTCACTTCATCGAAAATTTATTGTTTATCGGGAAATACTATTTGATCGTCTAATTATTATTTTTTATCAGCTTCGTTTTCATCGAGTACTTTATTTACTCATTTTATTTGTCGGCCCAATTATTTATTAATTTTATTGACTTGATTTTTAATTCGATTTCGTGGGTCAGTCAACTTATCGTCACGGAGTTCGTTTCCTACCCGATTCATTTAATTAATCCGTACTTTTTTTTGTTGATTCTTTTCCGTTGACTACTTGTTTAATGTCAGCCCTCAGACTTTAGGTTTATCCACTGCTTCAATCCTACACGGCTACACATACACTTCACCTTACTTATTTTTATTTATTTTTATCCCACCGTTTAGCACCCTCATTCATTCCCTTATTTTCGTTCATCTCCCCCATACTCCTTGTTTTTATCTCCACCTTTTCATTCCTCCATCTTATTCATTCTTTTTCTGACTTCCATCTTTCGTTCTTCGTTCACAATCATCCTCGGTCTGCAATTTGGTCACTACTGCTGCTTTACGTGCCACTGTTGCTGCTGCTCCTCTTTCGTTCTTCTTCACCACCTTTTTACAGCCTCATCGATCTCTCCTCCTGAGGTTGCTTTCATCTGAGCGGTCACCATCTCGTCAATTTTGATTCCCCTGTTCGCACCCCTCTGTTTCCTGCTGCAGTACCTGTCGTTACTCATTCGTTCTTGCTGTCGTTGCGGCTACTGTTATTTTCGTACTTCAGCCCGGACCATCAAGGTAATCCCTTGCTTCTCCCGACCTTTTTCCCTCTTCATTTCGATGCGGTTACTGTTTGTGTCGTACTGTTCGTTGGTTGTTGTAGTTGTTGTTGCCTTGCAGTCCGCTGCTTCTTTTTCTTCTTCTTCCCTTGCATTTTGTTCCTGCTGTTTCCGATTCTTATTGCTGTTGTCTCGTTGATGCTTCTACTGTATTTCATCCGATTTCTGTCCTGTCTTGTGTCTGCGTACTGCTAGGGGTGAGCAAAAATATACAATACGGTTTTATTATACGTATACGATACGGTATACGCTTTCAATTATACGAATTTTCGGATATCCGATACGAATAACCGGATATACGATACGGTTTTCCTTAAAACCGTAGCGGATACGTATCGGGGAAAATTGAAACCGGATATCCGCTTTCCGATCCGGTTTTTTAAAAACAATAAAAATTATGAAAATTATAATCCTAATATTAATTATACAATAAAGAATTCAAAACTCACCAATTATTTTCAAAGGTAAAAACAAAACTATTACTAAATTTATGATATTATGTAATGAAACGTAATATTTTGTTAGAATAATGGTACCGTAAGACATATATACCATTTTTGAGGTTTTTTTTATGCATTTTTATTATATCAATTTATATAAAACATAACTTGCTTAAAAATCAATTAATTACTCTTACTTATAAATGAAAAAATTGTTTTAAAAAAAAAGAAAAATATAAAACCGGATACCGGATATCCGAAAACCGGATATCCGAAAAAACCGGATATCCGAAAACTGTATATCCGGAAAAAACCGGATCGGATACGGATCGGAAAAATTTTAGTTTTTAAAACCGGATATCCGATACGGTTTACAAAACCGGATCGAATATCCGGTTTTGCTCACCCCTACGTACTGCTGCTTGATGCCGCGTTCTTGTCCACTGTTTTTCGATTCTCGATGCCGCTGTTTTGGTCTTGTTACTGCTGCGTTTTGTGTTTTGTTGCACTACTGCGTGTTGTTGCTACTACTGTTTGTTACGTCCTGCGGCGGCTGTCGTTTTTGTTGTCGTTCTGCTGTTACGATGCTGGTTCTTCATCAACTGTTCTTCTTCTTATTTCGTATTTCGTTATTTTGGTTCGGTTTGCTTGGTTCTTCTTCTTCGTTCCTTTTCTTCTCTTCTATTATCTCCTCTTTCTTCTTCTTCCTCTTCTTATTCATTTCTGCTGCCATTCTACTATCGCATTTGCCGATTCGATTAAGTTCGGTCTTCATGCTTCTATTTTTTTTAAAAACACATCCATTCCCTTTCCGTCGTGTGTCGTGTACGTCTCATTCTTTTATTTTGTCTACTCGTTTGTCGTGGTGAATCGTGCTTCGAAGACTAGCGGT
The DNA here is from genome assembly GCA_958450325.1 of Agrostemma githago. Taxonomy (NCBI): domain Eukaryota; kingdom Viridiplantae; phylum Streptophyta; class Magnoliopsida; order Caryophyllales; family Caryophyllaceae; genus Agrostemma; species Agrostemma githago. Next base: position 42,633,579 of record OY288254.1, on the reverse strand, counting down.
TCTACAACTTGGAGCTTAAGGACGACATTTATACTGATTTGAAGCTTGGGTTGATCAAGAAGGACGAGTACGAGTTCGTTTCGGATATCGACTTATGGTAACTTTAGGACGTTACTCGATTTTATATCGTATGTTTGAGTAGTAGTATGTATTAAATATTTTAACTTCGGTTTTCTAATTTTAGCTATATATTATTGCTAATTATATTAATTTTAAATCGTATGCGTTATCAATATTTTACAAGTTTTCGATATCGTTTTATAAATCATTAGTAATTTAATTATTTACGATCGTTATAATATTTTGTTGGTTATCGTGACACTAGTAATTAAATAAGAACGATTTCATATTTTCTTCAAATTCCGTTAATTTATAATTTTAACTCAAAATCGTGTTTTTATATTTTAGTCGAAATTTTATATACACGTTAATAAATTAATTTTCGTTTTACGATTTATTCTAATAAATGAGAAAATAGTCGATTTTGTTTTAAATATATTTTTAGTCGAGACTATTTTCACTAATAATCTCCTATTTGTTTCTGATTGACTATTTTTATTAAAATCCATATTATTTACTAATAAAAAAAACTATCTGTTAAAAAGAATTTGAACTCCTCATAAATTTCATTTCATTTATAAAGTTCGTCGACTCAATAAATTTTGATATCATTTTCTTAAAACATCTCTTTTCTAAAGTTTATAGTTTTAACTCGATTTCCTAATTATTTATAAAATACTATAAAATGACTTATTATATTTTATTTATATTTTGAGTAACGAATTTAGAAATATAATAAAGTTACGATAACGACGGTAATAATAAAATGTTAATTTGGTTAGAAATGCTATTTTTAATATATTTCACATATTTTAATAACTTACGTATTTTCTATAACGAAATTTCTATTTTAAGTAAGTTTCTAAAATTAGTAACTTTCTATTTATAGAAGGTTTACCTTTTTATATAAAATGTTTATTCCTTTCATCCTCATATAATTCATATTGACTATATTTATTCTTGAATATCGATAATGGCTTGTTTTGGAGTTATGGAATAAGGACAAGTGTGAGGTTTAGAGTAATATATTCTGGGGTTTACGGTTTTGCCATCAACTATAAGGCTAGTGTATCAGGAATCGGTACATTAGTTGTTGAACCGAGTGACAGGTATCCCGGGAGTTGTGTACATTTTGACCTTAAGCTTAGGCCTCGCAGTAAGTCGCCGTCATAAGTTGAACTGGGTGACAGGTAATCCCAGGAGGGGTGTGCATTATCTTAAACTAGGGCCACGCATTTATAAGTCGCCGCTCTATTATGGTTGAGTAGCCTAGTTAGAGACCGAGGTTTGATTTGTTTGAACTAAGTTCTCGAAGCTAGTTTTTGGTATTCTCCTAGTGAAAGTCTAGATTCTACACTACTCCTATCCATAACGCCATTTTGAATATTTTTACTATCATCGATACATTTTGGTTTGCAGGTTGGCAAACATTTGAAGTTTTCTTCTGAAGACTTGTTCTGATTTTATTGTTTCAATAATTTAAGTTTTCTCCAAAAGCTTATTTTTATTATATCATTTAATGTTTTCCATTTTAATTATTTTGATATAATAATACTATTAATTTTTTTTCCATATGATATAATATGGCTGGGAGAACGTCCGAGTTACTCCCCACTGACGTGACTGTTATGTTTATAACATGACAGGTATTTGCTGCTGGGTTTTGGGTGTGAGCTAACGAGTATCGTGGATCCTACTCTTCCTTCATTCATGTTTATTTATGGATTTGTATAAACCCGTTTGGAGATTTTACTTTTAGCCCTTTTGTAAAAAGAGGCATTTGTATTGACTTACAATTTCTTTTAATAAGATATAGTTTATCAGTGTGTTTTAATCCCACTCTACAGTGTTTCCGCCACTGTATTGCGTTAAAATTTCTAGGGGATTACACCCGAGGACCGATAATCGGTAAGAAGCCTATGAAGAGCAATTAGGGACCTATGAGATCATATTTGAAGCCTACATGACCCATCCCGGTCGTGACCATCACCATCACGACCGGGACGAGAAGCAAAGCAAGCAGAAGCTTCTGGAGGACCATCACGGCCGTGACCATGGGTCGTGACCAACCCATCACAGTCGTGATCACGGTCATCACGGTCGTGACCACTTCCATCATGGCCGGGAAGGGCCCAGTTCAGTCCGTGTATCATTTTTCCGCCTCCCTTACTTATAAAACTCTATATATACCCCCCTCTTGTATTGTTTTAAGCACTTTACATTACCCTACATTAGACAAAACCCTAGATAGAGACCCTTCATCATTAGCTTAGTTTATCCTTAATCTTTTGTTAATATTAGCTTAATCTTAGCAATTAGTCTTGTATTAAGGGATTTCTTGAAGAAGCCAACCAAGATTGACAACCTTGGTTGATGTATTTGGGTTTTCTTATTATACAAGTTCCAATCTTTCCTCCTTACTAGTTTGGTACAATCTTTCTCTTCTCTTTTCCTTAAATCTTTGTTTATCATTCAAGTTTTAATCTTTATATCTTGTTCATTGTTCATCCTTATTGTTTTCCATTATGAATGTTTTGATGTTTGTGTTGATTTCTCTTGTTTGTATTAGTGTTAGTTTGATTATGTGTGAGTAGACTTATTGTGGGGTTGATAGGGGGATTAAGTGTTGATTAAGGGTGATTAGGGTTTGATTGAGGGTAAAGGTGGATTCTTTGTTACTAGTCACTTGTTAAGCATACCATGTGTTTGTTGAATTGCTTGTTAGAGTAGTACTGGCCATGCTTCTCTTGCTTGTTTTCTCCTTCTCATTGTATGGTTGATGAGTGGTTGAATCCTTGTGTATTGGGTAGCATCTTGCATAAGTATTCGGCTTTGTCTTTGACGCGAGAGCGCGGACCGACCTTAGTAACTAGGTGAAACCTACCCCCTCGATTTCCCAACTATCCTATGGCACTTATGAACCCAACCTAACCCTACTCTTTGCCTATTTGATTTCTTTGTTATAATTATCTTAGTTCCTCTAGTTTGTTGATTGAGTTTAGTTCTAGTTGAGTCTTTTAGCCTATCTCATACCTAGTTTATTTATAGCTATAATTTCATTCTCTTTTCATTGTTCTAGTTTGTTTAATCTTGTTTGTTAGCCTAGTGATTGTCTTAGCTAATCAATTCTTGTCAATTCCTCCTTTGTGACCTTGTAACCTAGTCTTGTTCTTACGTAGACCTTAGTCTAGACACCTCTTTCCGTCCCCGTGGACTCGACCCGACTTACCCTTTCCACCCAGTTAGGTTTAGTTGGTTTAATTTGTTGGTAGGATCCACGACAAACCCTCCCATCACTTTCTTTTTGAACGAGTGGACGGGGAAGGGGAAGACCCATACCGCCTCTGGGAGGATGAACGAGTGGCCATGACCTTCCTCCTAGATGCCCTAACTCGGTCCAGAGTCATGGAAGGTTTTGGATTCCCTAAAAGAGAACCAAAAAACAAAGTAAGTCCCGCATCAGAAGAAAAACTGAGCACACCCTAGCCAACTCCACATATTAGTCCTCACCTGAAGACATGTCTGCAGCGTGTCCTTCTTTCTGTGCAAAGGGAGCGCAGGAACCGTTCTCTGAGGGGCGAAACAGGTTATTGAAGAAGCGTTGTTCAGGACTTAAACTGGAGAGCTGTGCAGCAAAATCAAGGATCATCGCTACGCCAGTAGGTTGCTTCAGAACTGCAAAACAAAACCAGTGAGAATGGTGAGTGCGCAAAAAAACCTAAAATCTAAGAGCATGACAAATACCTTTAGTAGATCCCCACTTAGAGAAGAGGTAATCATGAGTGAAAGGGGGAATAGAGTCGGTCTTCACAAAGATGAAATCTCTAAACCAGTCAGCGTCCGGGGGATTAACCGGAAAAAATATGCCAGGGTTGTTCTTATCCTTCACACGCATTGTCACCTGGCCATATCCCAGGGATCTCGCCTGAAACAAGGCGCATACATCGACAAAAGAAAAACCCCTTTGGTAGCGCTGATTCAGGGCACAAAAGGATAACAAAACCCGCCATGTGTGAGGCGCCAATTGACAAGGAGCGAGCTTATAGTAAGTCAGGAACTTTTGAACCAGCAAGGGGAAAGGAAATCGCAGACCCAGAAAGAAAGGGTACGCATACATGAAAACCCGCCCCGGTCGGAAGGAGTCCGCCCTCTGACCTAGAGGGGGAACGTGGATTTCCACCTCCTCGCCAAACCCGAAGATTTCCCTGATGAAGGGGAGATCCTCGTCGGTGAAGCAAGAGTCACAGGAATGTAAGGAATCTAAAATAGAGGAAGAAGAAAAGGTCGCCGAAGACGGAGACAGAGAGGATGACGAAAGAGTTGAGGACTTGCCGCGACTCAACTTAGGGGCCATAGGAGAGGAAAAGGAATAACAAAGGAAAAGAAGGAATCACCTGGAAATTCGAAATATAAAGGAAGAAGAACTCAACACCACAGCAGCAGCAAACAATGGAAGATGAAGAAAGGAGGAGGTTTTTTGTTTTTGAAATTTAAAGAAGGGGCGGGAGTAGTGAGGGAGACGGAGAAGAGGAGTAATTGAAGTAAAAGGGGAGTATTGAAATGGGAAAGGGTGAGTAATTATGAGGAGAGAGAGAGAGAGAGAGAGAGAGAGAGTAATTATGATGGGAATGAATCTTGGGAAGGCGGAAGTAGCAGATCAAAAGGCAAACACTCCGAAAATCGATCGTCGCCAGAGTTACCCACAACAGGAAGAAACAAAAATTCCCGCCTAATATGAACTTAGTCGGAAATTTGGGGGCATTTGTTTGAGATAAAATTCGCATCTTCGAAATATGACGTGACACCCCACGAATAGGAAGTCAAAGTCAAAAAGTCAAAGCACGATATCTGAAAGTCAAGAGTCAGAAACCGAGAAAGTCATCGGTCAATACAACCAAGAGTCAACGAGTCAATTGAAACCCGAGATCGTACACGGCAATGGGCCAACCAAGAGTTCGGGGCAAAGTAAGGAAATGGGCCGAGGTAAGATATGATAATCAAAACAGCTCAATACAAGGGGCAAACCCTCACTGCAACCGAAAGACCAAGTCAAGGAACTACTCCCCTAAATCCAAGGGAAGATCCAGCAGAAGAGGAGAAAAAACAGAAGAAGAAGGAGGAGGAAGTGGGAGATAACGGCGAGGGGAAGGCAGAAGAATATAAGCACAAGGAGGACAACAGAAGAGTCATTCAACTCATCCTCAACACACTTCAACTTCGAGCAATCATATTAGCAATATACACAATAGTCGACTAGAGTCTAAGTACTTGTATTTTTTATTCATTCTTCGCACCTTTCCGTTCATAGTAGAATCTTGGCGGGATTCCGACTCCCCCCGCGGTTTTTCCCACATTGGGTTTCCGCGTCACCAAACCTTGTGTCTCCATTGTCTTCCTTCGTTGCATTTCGTTCATTAAGCCCGACTTGATTCCACTAAACCGTAAGCGCTAGTTAGATCAGTTTAACCCGCAACCGAAATCATAAACCCGGTAAATTTTTACCAAAACAATAATAATCATAATGATGATGATGATGTTTTATGTGATTGGTGTTAAATAAATGATCTCATTAAGTATTTTTTTTATAAGAGATCCTTATGGATTTCGAACATACACTACATTTCTCTTATAAAAAAAGTTTTTTTCCCGGTCCTTTTTCATCTATGGATAATATGACAGATAAGTTAATTTTACCGATTTAATGTAGGGAGATTGTCTTTTATAATGTAAAAATCAAACGTATGAGTATTTTTTTACTCCCTCCGTCTTAACAGATTGTTTGCAATTGCTCTATAAACAAATTTTAAGGCAGTGGGAGAAGAATTAATTTTTGTTTATTAAAAAGTAAAATGTAGAGGGTAAAACTTTTCCAAAAAAGGAACTGTAAACTATTGACTGTCATGACTGATACACCAAAAGAGGAAAGTGTGAACTATTGACTAGGACGGAGGGAGTAATAAAATTTATTATCAATCATCTAAAAATGTGTGACCGACTCATTTACATAATTTATGATAGTATGACCATGTTTTAGTTTTTTAGTTAATCAGTACTCCCTATGATAATGCACATACATAGTGTAAAACCCCTGATTTTATAAACTAATTAAATTAAAATTATGTCCGCATTTTTTTTATTTTTACGATTTAACTCGTAATTCTTAAAATTATTATGAAACGAATTTATCGTTTAATCGTTTCAAACTCCTAAAATTTTATTTGTCTCGGAAACTCTTCTTATATTTAAAACATATTTTTATTTTTGTTTCGATTCATTTTATACATTTAATTTAATTCTTATCGAAAGTCTATTTCGACAATTTAAATTCTAAATTCTTTTTTTTATTTATATTTAAACTTGAATTTCCTATTTTTCGGCTCGAAGCTCATTTATTTTAAGTTTCGTCAAAATATTTATTTCCTTCCCTCGAGAAATCAATTTAATTCACTTTATCGAAAATTTATTATTTATCGGGAAATTCTATTTCATCGTCTAATTATTTATTTCTATCAACTTCGTTTTCGTCTCGAATACTTTATTTACTCATTTTATTTGGCGACCCGATTATTTATTAACTTTATTGATTCGTTTTTAATTCGTTTTCGTGAGTCAATCAACTTATCGTTACGGAATTCATCTCCTACCAATTCACTTAACTTATCCGTATTTCTAATTCTGTTTTCCTAACTTTCGTTTAATTAGTGGACCAAGGTGATTCATCCCCCATTTACTTATTCAATCCCACTATTACGTTCCACCGCTTCACTATTACTCCTCTTTCATCTCCCTCTTTAAGTTAGTTCACCCCCTCTGTCACCTCTTGGTTCCCCATCATCATCATCTGCTTTCTACCCCCTTTTTCCGCACCACTTTCCTCGTGGCTGCTTATTGTTGTCTTTGTTTTGGTGCCTTTGTACGTTCTCTCTTCCCCTCTGTTTAATCTGATGTTGCAGCCTACTGCAATACGTTGTTGCGGCTATTGGTTGTGCGGGTACTGCTGACCTGTCGTCCTTCGATCCGGACTCATCGAGGTAGTCTCCTTCTCCTTCTTCTTTTTCTTCGTCGTTGTTGCTGTTCCTGCTGCTGTGTTGCTTTTGTGATGCGTCGCTGCTGTCTGTCCTCTTTCCCGTTTTCTTCTTCCTCTTTGTTCTGTACGTTGCTGTTGGTGTTGTCTATTTTTGTTACTACTGTTGCTGCTTCGTTATACTGCAACTGCTTCGTTGTATTCTTCTTCTTCTTCTTTTTCTTCTCCTTCGTTCTGCCTATGTTGTTGTTGCCCGTTGTTGTTGTTGTTGATGATGCTACTTTCTTTTTCTCTTCTTCCTCATTCATTTTGTTGTTGTCACGTTAATTGCTATTATCGAGTCCACCGTCGCTGCTTGATATCGCGTTCTTCTTCGCTGTTCTGCTTCTTTATTTGACATTCTTGTTGTCTGAACCTTGCTCATGTCAAATTACTGTTGTCGCTTTGGCTCATTATTGATGTGTGAAGCTTGTTGTGATGTTTTTCCTCCGTTCATCGTGTCTTCTCGTTCTTCTTAATCCTATTATTTTCGGTTCACGTGTCGCTACTGTTGTTCCATTCCGGGGTGTGCATGTTCGCTCCTCTCCTTCGTCCTTCACTCTTCATATTGTTGATTTCAATTAATATCTATATCGTTGCTCTTCTTGACCCGCTTGTGATTTCTCCAACGCTTTTGCGTGACTCTAGTCTTTTCCAACTTTTTCTTATACCGACTCCTTTGTTTTCGTATCTACGTGTTTTGGAGCCGTTCGAGCCTCAAACTTTTGGTGGAACAAGGGTCGGAAGGATCGAAGTTTGGTCAAATAGAGGAAGGACAAGTACGTGATCGTTTTGCCGTCGACCTGAGGTAACTTTAGGACGTTACTCGATTTTATATCATATGTTTGAGTAGTAGTATGTAGTAAATATTTTTAACTTCGGTTTTCTAATTTTTAGCTATTTATTATGGCTAATAATATTAATTTTAAATCGTATGCCTTATCAATATTTTTACAACCTTTGATATCGTTTTATAAGTCGTTAGTAATTTTATTATTTGTGATCGTTATAATATTTTGTTGGTTATCGTGACACTAGTAACTAAATAATAATCGATTTCATATTTTTGTCATATTTCATTAATTTATAATTTTAACTCAAAATCGTATTTTCATATTATATAATCGAGATTTGTATACTTGTTCAATAAATTAATTTCGTTTTACGACTTATATTAATAAATGAGAAAGTAATCGATTTTGTTTTAAATACATTTTTAGTCGAGACTATTTTCCCTAATAATTTCTTATTTGTCTACGATTGATTATTTTTAGTAAAATCAGTATTATTTATTGATAAAAAATCTATTTGCTAAAACTAATTTGAAACCTTTATAAAATCTCGTTTAATTTATAAAACTCGTCGACTCAATTAATTTTGGATATCGTTTTTCTTAAAACATCTCTTTTCTAAAATTTATAGTTTTAACTCGATTTCCAAATTATTTATAAAATACTATATATTGACTTATTATATTTATATTTTGAGTAACGAATTTAGAAATATAATAAGGTTACGATAACGACGATAATAATAAAATGTTAATTTCGTTAGAAATGTTATTTTTATACATTTCACTTATTTTAATGACTTGCGCATTTTCTATAAGACTATTTCTATTTTAACTAAGTATCTAAAATTAGTAAGTTTCTATTTATAGAAAGCTTCCCTTTTATTATAAAATGTTTATTCCTTTTTATGTTCATAATAATTATAATGATTATCTCGTTTGAATATCGATAATGGCTTTGTTTTGGAGTTATGGAATAAGGACAAGTGTGAGGTTTAGAGTAATATAATCTGGGGTTTACGGTTTTGCCATCAACTATAAGGTTAGTGTATCAAAAATCGATACATTAGTTGTTGAACCGGGTGACAGGTATCCCGGGAGTTGTGTACATTTTGACCTTAAGCTTAGGCCTCGCAGTAAGTCGCCGTCATAAGTTGAACTGGGTGACAGGTAATCCCAGTAGGGGTGTGCATTGTCTTAAACTAGGGTCACACATTTATAAGTCGCCGTCCTATTATGGTTGAGTAGCCTAGTTAGAGACCGAAGTTTGATTTGTTTGAACTAGGTTCTCGAAACTAGTTTTTAGTATTCTTCTAGTGAAAGTCTAGCCGTCGACACTAATCCTATTCATAACACCATTTTGAATATTTTTATTATTATCGATACATTTTGGTTTGCAGGTTGGCAAATATTTGAAGTTTTCTTCCGAAAACTTGTTCTTATTTTATTGTTCCAATATTTTAAATTTTTTCCGAAAGCTTATTTTTATTATATCTTTTTAATGTTTTCTCATTTAAGTATTTTGATATAATAATACTATTATTTTTCATATGATATAATATGGCTGGGAGAACGTCCGAGTTACTCCCCACTGACGTGGCTGTTATGTTTATAACATGACAAATATTTGCTGCGGGATTTTGGGTGTGAGCTAGCGAGTAGCGTGGATCCTACTCTTTTTTCATTCATGTAATTTATGGCTTTGTTTAAACCCGTTTGGAGAATTTTATTTTAGCCCTTTTATAAAAAGAGGCATTTGTATTGACTTACCATTTCTTTTAATAAGATATAGTTTGTCAGTGTTTTTTAATCCCAATTCTACAGTGTTTCCATCACTGTATTGCGTTAGATTTTCTAAGGGATTACACATAGTACTATGAATACTTCTTTTCTAATACATATTTTATTTGCAGCAAGTCTTGCTTGTGACGGGCATATCCGTCACAAGCTTGCGACGGGTCAAATACTACCCATGTGGGTAGATAAGACAAAACACATTATCATTTCGTAGGTATTCTACGTCTTATCTTCCTACATGGGTAGTATTTGACTCGTCGCATAGTTACGACGGATATACCCGTCACATATAAGAATTTGTATTTTATTTGAGTGCATATATCTCATCCATAATCTTTACTTTCATATCAATTTATATATAACACAACTACAAAACCTACCAGTGAATTTTCACGGGTGGTAAAACTAGTTGATTGTTTAATTCAGTGTACTTTAGCTATCAGAGACTTAGCTTAATTTAAAGGGCTGAAAGTTTGATGTATAAGGTGCACTGACATGATTGTACATATGTTTTTTTTGAAGTCCGATAGTACAAAAAATTTACCAATCCGTCCATGGATCATTTTTTTTACCAATTTGTCAATTTGGTCCGATAAATAGCGTAGTAGTATCATGATAAGTGCATTGCTCTTCTAGGTATCATGAACTCCTATACGTGCAAGAGCGAGGGGTTTGCATGTAAACACAATGACTTCCTTTTAAAATAGTTAAAGGAAAAAGTCTCATGGTAACCTCGACCTATGTCACATTACACATGTTACCCCTACTTTTAAGTTTGTTCCCATGGTAACCTTGAGTTTTATAGCTTAGTTCTCGATTTGTCTTTACTTAATTTTCTGTCATGACGCCATTAAATTATGACCAAAAGCTGGATGATTAGTTGTTAATTAATTTTGGAGATTTTGGAGGGAAAATTAATTACATCACTCAATAACCATTTTTCTTCAAAAGGAAAGAGGTTCTCGTGTGTAGACACCCGCATTTTGCCTGCTAGTGTCTATAGCAGTTTGCAACAAAACACTCGATGATGATCGGACGTAAACTTGACTTAATACGCTCAATTTTGGACTCGGAATTAATAATAACTGGCGCGAGCTTTTAGCGAAGTACAAATCTCCCAAAACTGACCTCAAATTCAGGCCCAGTGGGTCGTTTCCAATCAAATAAGACTAATTTGGGTCAAAACCGTCACCGGAAATAAAACCGTCTTTTAGCGACCGGGTCAAACCCCGTTCAAAGCCGTTTCTGAGACACAAATCAGCCATGCAAACTTCAAGAATCCAACTCAAAGTCAAAAACCTCAAAATATCCCGTCCATCCGACCCCACTCGATCGAGTGGGCTTGCAAAAAGCCCGCTGTGGGCGTCTATTGGGCCACTCGATCGAGTCCAGCAGGGCACTCGATCGAGTGTCCCTAGGTCGAGGGGGCTGATTTTTCCTATAAATACACCCCTTTGCAACCTTCTTTCAACACAATTCATACCCCATAATTTCAGCAATCCTAAGCATATTATACACACATCCAATCCCGACTTTCCCTCTAGAAATTCTCTAGGAATCCCGAGATAAACAATCAAAAAGTACAAACACCTTAACTCTTCCTATATCCTCGATACTCCCGCGCAAACACCGTTACTACGAGTCCATAACCGAGGCCGAAATTAGCATGTAGGTTGAGGGTGTTATAAATACCGTTTTCTCTCTTTTTCTTCTTCTCTTTTTTTTTGGTAAAAGGTAAGTATTTTATTAGGTAACGATTTACACAATTTACACAGCCTAGCAAAGGCTAGTGATAAAGTTCTTGTCTTTATCACTCATCTGATGTTGCAATTTGGCCCTAAAAAACATTCCTAATTCGGATCTAATATTCTTAATCACGGTATCCGGACGTAAAAGAATTCCTTCCATACGGCTTTTGTTCCTCTGTTGCCACACTTCATAAATAACTGAATTGAGAACTCCGTTTCTAATAGCCCGTTGCAATTTGGTACCTCTCACCGATTCCTCCAATCATTTGTAATCGTTTCTTTTGCCTGCATCTTGATCCACTTCGTGGCACCTGCACATATCTCTTTACTGTAATCACAGTTGCAAAATAGATGGTCTACAGTTTCCTCCGCATCTGCACAAATACTACATCTCTCATCACCGGATATCTTCAGTGCCGCCAGTTTCATTTTTGTGTTAAAAGCTTGATGTTGATGAATCCACGCTATCATACTGTGTTTGGGAATTGTCCATCTATTCCAAATAAATTTATGCCATTTGATTTTATTTCCTTTCTCACGCAACCATCTGTAAGCTTTTGCAATTGTGTAGCCATTTGTTCCTTGCACCTGCCATGTACCTGTGTCATAACCTGCCTGCAGTTTAATTCTTGTTCGACAAATTTTCTTCCAGCTCCACGCACAGTCACTACTCGGAGTATAATCCTCCCACCGCTTCCCTTTCAGGTAGACATGGTGGATCCAGTGAACCCAGAGTCTATTAGCATCGCTAGTCACCGATCCCGCGAGTTTTCCGATTGCTGCCATGTTCCACGCTTTAGTCTGAATAACGTTCAGTCCTCCCTCCTCGAACGGTAGACAGATTTTGCTCCAAGCCACCAAAGGAACTCGGTGAAATTCAGCCGAGTTGTCCCAAAGGTAATTCCTACAAATATTATCAATTTGATTGACAATACCTGTCGGAAGGAGAAAATTCTGCGCCCAGTAGTTATGCAGAGATGCGAGAACTGATTTGATAAGAACTAATCTTCCGGCATAGGACAGTTTTCTCGCCCCTAATCTACGAATTCGTTCCACAATTTTCTCCACGAGGGGCTGGCAGTCCTTAATGCTGAGTCTAGATGCCTTAATGGGAACTCCGAGATAATTAAATGGTAGAGTACCTTCTGTGCAGCCTGCCACTTTCGTAATCTCCTGTTTCAGCTGTGTCGGAACCCCATTAAAGTAGGCATTAGACTTTCCGGGACTTAATTTGAGACCTGACGCTTGGGAAAAAGTAGCAAAAGATCTCAAAAGAACCATCATAGATTTAACGTCTCCTTTACTGAACAACAAAAGATCATCCGCGAACATTAGGCATGAGAGTCTGAGTGGTTTACATAGCGGATGATAATTGAACTCCATATTGCTAGTCGTGTATAACAGCATTCTGTGTAGGTACTCCATGCAGATAGTAAATAATAGCGGGATAGCGGGTCTCCTTGTCTAAGCCCATGCCTCCCTTGGAAGAACCCGAAAGTGTCACCATTAAGATTGAGTGAATAGGTCGCTGTCGTTACACATTGCATAATGAGGTTTTGGAACTGAGGTGGGAAGTTCAGCTTCGTGAGCATTTGGTCCAAAAACTCTCATTCAATCGTATCATATGCCTTCTGCATATCAAGTTTGAAAAGGCACCTCGGAGAGACCGATTTCCTATTGTACAAGCGAACCAGGTCTTGACAAATTAGGATATTTTCAATGATACTACGACCTTTTATGAACCCCCCTTGTACGTTTCCAATAATGTCAGGAAGAACATTGCTTAACCGACGACAAATGAGCTTCGAAATGCACTTATATATAGTGTTACAGCATGCAATCGGTCTGAATTGCATGACTATCGAGGGTCTATCCACCTTCGGAACGAGGGTAATGTTCGTAGTATTGAGTTGTTTGAGTAAATAACCCTCTCTGAAAAAGTCTTTTATAGCCTCACATACCTCTGCTCCCACGATGTGCCAAGAGTCTTTGAAAAATTTGCTAGAATACCCATCCGGCCCCGGCGACTTGTCATTCGGGATATTAAAGATCACTTCTTTGATCTCCTCATCAGTGACCTGAATTAGCAACTGCTGCCAGTGATTCAGAGTACATTTAGGCCCTTGATCAATAACTTTTTGGGCAACATTCTTTGTAACAGCTCGCTCGCCTAATAAGTTCTCATAGTACTGCAGGAAAGCGCTTTGGATCCCATCGCTGTCAGAACACTTCTTCCTCGATGCATCCATAATTTCACTGATTGTGTTTCTGGCTCTTCTAGATTTTAGAGCACCATGAAAATACGCAGTATTCTCGTCTCCTTGTAACATCCATTGCGCTTTTGATTTCTGTTGAAGAAAATCGTAACATGCATCATTTGATTCCTGGAATTCTTTATGGGCTATGTATTCCTGCTGTTTGTAAATATTATTTCCAGGGTCAGATGCCAACGTCTTCTGGGCCTGTAACAGCTTCAGTTGTGCAATGCTATTTCTCTTTTCAATATCACTGTATAATTGCTTGTTTAGCTCCTTCAGCGGCCGTTTTAGGCGCTGTATTTTTTTAACCAGGCGATAGCTAGGCGTCCCATTAATAACAGCATCCCAAGCTTCAGTCACTACGTTATCAAATTGTGGGGCCTTGCTCCACATGTTAAAATATTTGAAGCTTTTTTTCGAACCCATCCCCTCATTCCCATTTGAAATCACACATGGGGTATGATCAAAGAGACCTTCCGGCATAAAGTTTGCCCTCAAATTAGGAAAGCGGTGCATCCATTCTTGGTTAATCATCCATCTATCAAGTCTGCTATAAATACGATCAACCGGTTGCTGCTTGTTAGACCAAGTGTAGTAAGCTCCTATAGCAGGCCCATCCATTATCTCACAACTATCTATGCAGTCCTGAAAGTCTTTGGCATCAGTAGAGGAAAAATTACCCCCTAACCGCTCCTGAGGTCTCAAAACACAATTAAAATCACCAAAGACCATCCATGGCCCCTGAACGGAATTCCTTATCCGGACCAAATTACTCCAAAGATCCTCCCTCTCCCTAGCCTTGTTAAAAGCGTAGACAACCGTAACATAACAATTGCTATTAGAGGTTCTGTCAGTAACACAGCAGTGTATCAGCTGTGGGTGGTACAGGATAGGCATTACATCACATTGCATATGATCCCATACTATCCAAATCCTCCCACCCGGGTACACATTATTGTTAGTCGAAACACTTCTGTTGCTAAAAATCTTATTGATCACTTTATTCTGCGATCGAGTCTTGACTTTAGTCTCAAGAAGACCACAAAACCCAATTTTATTATTCATCAAAAAATTGGCAATTTCTTTTTGTTTCTTAACCCTATTCATCCCCCTAACATTCCAAAATCCGAGTTTTATCATCATAAAAATGTTTGTTTTGTGGGGTTACCATTTCCTAACCGTAATAGCTTCACAGGGGATCCATTCCGAATTCTAGGAGTTGCTGTCAAGACCTGTTGATATGACTGTCCTGTTGTGCATTGTGTCTCATCAGCATTAATACATCTTGTGTTCATTACAGTCTTCCCTGAATCCGTCGTCACCTGTTTTGAGCTCTTTTCATCCTCCATTTTCTCATTTATTGTGCTCTCTTTACCAATCTCCCTTCCTTCCTGCAGTTGATTTGAATTACGGGATAGTTCTCCCTCCTTGGCATTACCCTTTTTCTCCTCATTTACAGGTTGTCTTGCATTCAGGACAGGTTTCCATTGCTTCTTTTGTCCTTCTCTATGGCATTGTATTTTTTTCTGGTGTATCCTTCTGCACTGTTCTTTTAAATGGCCCATGTTGTGACATACCTGACAAACCACAGGCTGCCACTCATATTCGAGTTTGATTTCCACAGACTCTCCTTTCTCATCCTTGAAATGCACAATCTGTAACAGTTTTTGACCCATTTTCAACTCAACCATGACCCTAGCGAAACCTAGTCTTGTCTTGTTTGTTGTCGCTTCATCAACTTTCACCATTGGTCCAATCAAAGATACAATCTTGCCCAGGCTCACCCCCCAAATCTTGAGAGGCAGTTTGTGCAGTCGCACCCAAACGGGCACGACCTTCACTTCTTCTTTCTCCAGATCCACGTCTTCCTTCCATGCTGTAACAACAAGGGGTTTGTTATCGAAAAGGTAATATCCGCCATTTAGCACTCTCTCCTGTATTTCAGACGAAGCAAATCTTACCAAGAAAACTCCATTAGGTAAGAATGAGATTTTGTCTAAATTGTGTTTGGCCCAAATCCTCTTCAAGTAGCCCTCCATAACCTGCCATGGGGGATTGGCCCCCACAACGAAGCCATAAACGGTCGTCTTCCAATATCGCATACAATTACGTAAAATTCAAAACAATTTCATATCGAGTATACCTAAAGATAAATCTCGTTCTAAGATCCTCCTAATCCCTTTACGAGTCGTAACAGAGGTGGCACCCTTTCGAGGAGCGTCGCCCTAAACACTCAAGGGCCCAGTGCGATCGCGGATATTTATCGTTGGGTGTACTAGATCTGGTTTTTTAAGGTTAGAACGAAACCTGTTGATGCAAATCGAACATCACATAATCCGCAAGGATTAATTACGATGTCGTGACGCGGAGGGAATCGATTTTCGCTCTAGTCAAACAAGTAAAACGTTATTCTAAAGATGCGGTACCGACTCCGTAGTCGAATATCATGTCTAAAAGAATTAATCAATAAGCGATAACAACTCTCCAGGCGAGTCGCATGAAGAGGGCGCGAGTCGCGCGAGGGACACGCGGGTCACCCGGTGGCCGTAAAATTACTACGCGTTCCGTCTAAAAGGATTAATCAATAAACCGTTTTAACACGAGCCCGTTGATGCTGAATTAATTGTCACACGGTTTGAAAGGATTAATTACGACATTATAACGCGGAGGGAATTATTTTGTCCTAATTCAGTTTAAAAACGATTTATAGCGTCTTTTCTAAATCCCCGATAATCGATCTCGTAATAATAGCATATACATTACGAGCATCAAAAACTAAGTCGAGTATAAATCATATTATATTTCTACGCGATTTTGTAAAATTATCGATTTAAAATTAAAGCAAATTCGAGACCAACGTTTCTCAAAACGAACTGCTGTTCGTACAGAGGGCACTCGATCGAGTGCCATAGCCCACTCGATCGAGGGGCACCCCAAAATCAGAGGCAGAAGGTTCTTCGAGGACCACTCGATCGAGTCCCTTCCATGACTCGATCGAGTGGCCCCTGTCACGTCAAAATCGTGAGCCTTCAACATAACTCAAGCCTCGATAATTTCTAAACGACTTCGGTCAACACGTGTCAAGTCCATCACGTGTTTTACTCTTTTCAAAATCGTGCATCATATTCTCTTTCAATATATTTGCATTCCGTCATTGTTGCAATCGTTATATATTATGCAATCGTTATATATTTCCAGGTTGTATTCCGCCCGCGCATTTGTAGTCTTTTGTTTTAAGTTTTTCGTTATTTGTTTTAGAGTAAATTAAAAATTACTCCCTTTTAAAATACAAATTTTAAAATTTACTCCCTTTTAAAAATTTTGTTTAAAATAACTCCCAAAATCTGTCAAAAGTTCAAAAATTGCTCCTAAATTTATTTTTTGGACAAAAATGTCCTTGGCTAGGGGGTGAAGGAATATGGCCAAAAAAGTTTAGGGACATTTTCGTCCAAAAAATATATTTTGGAGCAATTTTTGAACTTTTGATAGATTTTGGGAGTTATTTTTAACAAAAATTTCAATAGGGAGTAAATTTTAAAATTGGTATCTTGAAAGGGAGTAATTTTTAATTTACTCTTTGTTTTATTGTACTAAAATGAACCTCGCATTCTAAAATAACTTCGACGTTAGTTTAGATGCATTAAACCAACGTAGCAACTTATTCAATTTCTATATCTCGTAAAACACTGTTTGCATAACATTCAACCGTCAAACTAACGCGCATACACGAAAAACACGATATCTAAGTAGAGGCTGCTAAGAGCGGGCGGGGTTGGGTGTAATCCCCTAGAAAATGCAATACAGTGGCGGAAACACTTTAGAGTTGGGATTAAAACACATTAACAAACTATATCGTATTAAAAGAAATGGAAAGTCAATACAAAGGCCTCTTTTTATAAAATGGCTAAAGAGAAAATTCACCAAACGGGTTATACAAATCCATAAATTACATGAATAAAGAAAGAGTAGGATTCACGCTACTCGCTAGCTCACACCCAAAACCCAGCAGCAATTACCTGTCATGTTATAAACATAACAGCCACGTCAGTGGGGAGTAACTGATGGTAAGGATTTGTCACGTCCCTAGCCGATCAATAAAACACCGACTAACCTAGTGGGTAGCTAGGGTAAGTCGGGATCGTATCCACGAGGACGGTATATCAAGGTTTAGACTAGGTCGGCCTACAACGAGACTAGATCACCAAACAAACACAAAGAAGCAATAAAAGGAAAGCTATTGCGGAGGAGAAGAGAGAACTAGACTAATGATGAACTAATCAAATAAACTAGATTAAACGATGTCTAACTAAGGGGGTGAACTCAAATATGGAAAGGAGTGGAGTAGGTCGGGTTCATAGGAGTAGAAGGGTAATTGGGGTGATCAAGAGTATAGGTGCCTCCTAATTGCTAGAGTCGGTCCGGGCTCTCGCAACTTAGACCGATGTCAAGGTGGGTCCGGGCTCTCGCAACTTAGACCCTAGTCCGCGCTCTCGCGACTAAACTATTCTCAACATCTCCACAAAATAAGCAATCAATGAGAAGATGAACACAAGAATGGGAAGCATGGCCACTACAACTCACACAAGCATATCAACAAACACATAGAGTGCCTACAATGTGACTAACAACAAAGATGTAACCTTTTCCCCTTAATCAACCCTAATCATCCATATTCTACCCCTAATCCCCCTACTAACCCCACAAAGAAACTAATCACTCATGATAAGAACAAACTAACAATCATAAAAGAAATCAATACCACTAAACAAGCATCCATGATGAATAACAAGAATAATAACAATAACAATATGAAAAGATTCAAACAAGATTAAATAAACTAAGAACAAGAGTAGAGATGATTATACCAACACTAGATGAAGAAAAGATGCAATCTTGCATAAATAAGAACCCAAATAGAATCCCAAGGTTGTCAATCTTGGAACAATCTTCAAGAACTTCTTAATACAAGAATTAATTACACTAGATTAACTAAAGATTAAAGAGAGATTAAGATTAATGAGTGTAGAACTAATCTAGGGTTTCGGAGGCTTAAACTAATCTAGGGTATGATAAGATGTCTTAATATTACATGAAGGGAGTATATATAGGGTTACAAGAATGAAGGAGAAGAAAAGAAGAAATGCGGGTGAGCTGTAGCCCATCCCGACCGGGACGGATCATCCCGATCGGGAAGGGTTCTGTCATCCCGATCGGGAAGGGCTCAACCCGACCGGGAAGGACCCACAGTGGCGCTCCTAAACGTGCATCCCTTCCCGATCGGGAAGGCCATTATCCCGACCGGGAAGGGTCTTGTATGCCTCCAATAAGAGCTCTAGGGTCCCTCCTTGTATCTCATGGGCTTCCCGTCGATTCTCGGGACTCGGGATCGGGTCTCGGAGGCTCGGGATTGGGCCCCAAGGTCTCGGGGTCGATTCCAAGGCCTCGAGTCATCGTTCCTTTATCTCGTTGGCTCCAAAATGTGTATGTATTGAGTTGGAATCACTCCAACTCCCCCAAATCGGTCTCGGGAACCTGAAACGAACTAAAGGAAGCATAAGAAGCCCATGAATCGCTCCCAAGGAGCAATTCCACAAGGAAACGGGACCAAAACATAGCAAAAAAGGCACTACAAACTACACTTATCAACTCCCCCACACTTAACCCTTACTCGCCCTCGAGTAAGCACACACTAAGTACTAAACTAGCCGAATGGGTATTAGCGCACCCTACGCCCTTTTAACTCACGCGAGTACACTTAGAGGACAAGTGTACTCCGCAAGGCAAGTCGGGTCTTGCGACAAAACTGTGGATGCAACCGGACACCAAACACACAAACAAACAAACACGCAAACAAACACATAATCGGTTGCACCCAAAAGAAAAACAAATACCGCTTCCCTCTAAAAGCGGTGAAAGAAGCACCGGTTTAGGACTCGAGGTAAGTGACAACGTTCCCAAGCTAGCAATACAAACCAAGGTGGACTAAACCCTAATAGTATGACGATAAAGCAACAAAAACGGTGGTAACTTACCTAGGTCCTCCTAACTTTCTAAAAACGTACTACGGGACGATCGGCGGAGTGGAAAAATGAAGAACCACGGTGTTAGTCGACACTGTAGGTAAGTGAGACCCCGCCCCCTTTAGCGTGAGCCAAGAGGGTCGTCCCGTGTCCAAAACCGCCTAACTAGTCCAAGTAAAAAGGTGGAAAACATGCAAAATGAGGGAAGACCGACTAATGCCGCTATCATCCTTCCTCTGGACTCGGTCCTTTGATTGGCTCTTCACGGCAAAAGTCGGAAAAAGGCTTATTTTTGTGAGGATTTCTTTTTGTGAGACGGGTTTTCTTTTGGCATTTTCTTTCTTCTTTTGCATTTTTGCTTTGTTTTGCCATGCCATTCTTTTTCTTATTTTCTATTTTCTTTTTGGCTTTTGTGCCTTTCTCTTTTTCTTCATTTCTTTTCTTTCTTTCATTTTTTCCTTTCTTTTTTTTTCTTTTCTTTGCCCTTTTGGCTTGATTTGGCTTCCTTGGCAATTCTTTGGGTGATGAGAAAGAGAGAATCAACAATTTGCAATTTATTGTGTGTATATGTGTAGAAGGTAGGTGAATGGGTAAGTCGGGACGACGCCTTCCCTTCAAACCCACAAAAAGGGGAGAACTTGGACTAATCGAACGATCCTAAACACGGTCTCCTAAGGGACGAGACTCTGTAACCAAGGCCTTTTCACACCATGGGTGGTCATAATGGTCAAAAGTGCAAATCCCGTAGTAAATTCCTAGTAAGCTAGGAGGACTCAAGGTAAAGGACCAACGAATTCATTGATTTAGGGTCATTCTACTAGGCTAAAGTCCAAGACTCGATTTATACTACTAAAAAGGGAAAGTACACACTCACACACTAACCTCTAAACCGGGTTTTCTAAAACGGTTTACACACACAAGACACACTTAATACAACACAAAATTAAAGACCTGACGAAAACGAGAGGAAAAGAAACAAGGGCAATAAAAACAAAACATAACAAAACAAACATATAACAAACACCACCCCGATAATCCATAGAAGTCACCAAATCCACCACAAGAATGTACAAGCTCCACCCGAGCACACCTCAACACAACCTTCTCCAAACATCACAAGGAATAAAGAGGGAAAGAGGGTTAGAAGATGTTACCGGATGTCTTTAGAGCTTTCCAAAGTCATTGGCGATTTAAGCAACCTATAAGGAAAAAGGGAGGCAAACACGCACGACAACACAAATATACAAGACACAAAAACAAAAAAGGAAAACACACAAAAGAAAATCTTTTTGGTTTTTGTGAAAAAATTTCAAATTTTTAGGATTTTAAAGATTTTCCGAAAAAGGGAAAAACAAAACTAACTATGATAGAATATCGCTCCCCCACACTTAAACCGAGCAATGTCCTCATATGCTCATTCGTAGTGTGCGGAGAGACACGAAAGAAAAGGAAAAGAAACTACGAAAAATAAGGCTAAAAGTCAAAGAATAAGGTGAAGAAAACGGTAGAAGGCGTCCGGCCGGGGTGTAGTCAAGTCACCATGGGCCGAGACAAGAAAAGATATGGAAGGGGGAAGAAAATAAAAAGAAGGAAATAAAAGGAAATGGGAGGGGAGGGCTAGGTGTAATCAAGTCACCTAGCCCGGATTCCGCCTAAATCCGACTAACTCCAAAAAAGGGGTGAAAATCTTGTAAATTGGACTAATCGATTGACTCTCGACGTAATCACGTCGTCGGGAGTCGGAAGCAACCATACTACGGCCTCGAAGGCCACTAAGATCCCATGACTCGAGGGAAGGGGGCAAACAATGAAAAACAAGCGATAAAAAGATGGAAAAGTAAGGATAGTTACCCAAACTGAGCGGCTAGTAACTCACTTGCTCCATCGTCTCGATGATCATTAGAGGCTCGTCGCTTGTCTTCTCGGTTGCCATCTCGCTTCACACTCAAGAAGGCCTCATGGTAGGGGTAGTAATGGTGTGAGGGGATGGGATTTGATGCGAGAGTCGGTGTAAAGTGGATAGGAAATGGAGTGAGGGCATGACAATGAAGTACATGGGGCATATGATAAGGCTAGGGTAGCTAGGGAGGTTGGGAGGGGGCATAAAACGGTTGGGTGGACTCGATTTGCGAAGAAGAATCACAAAGGGGGAGCAGAGGACCTTCCCGGTCGGGAAGATTGATCCCGATCGGGTTACCTCACCCGTCCCGGTCGGGACGCCCTCATCCCGGTCGGGACGAACTCACAACAAGCTCGAAAACAGGTGCACCCTTCCCGATCGGGACGGCACCCTTCCCGGTCGGGATGGGCCTTCTTCAACTTCCATGGTCTCAAAAGCTCGCTCTAAGCTTCAAAAACCCGATCCTCGTGCTCATAACCAAAGCTCCATCATAGCCATTCTTCTCTAAGAATGATCTTCACTTCACCTAACCAACAAACTCAACTCAAGCATCAAATTCTCTCCCTCGCCTCACTCATCAATAATCCAATATTACAAGAATTCACAAAAATCCAACTAACTACAAGTAAGAAATATATACAATGAGACGGTTCTTGTGGAAATCCGTCAAACCAAGGATGGTGCAACTTCATTCTTTTTCAAGAACCACGACCAATTCCATCTCCGTCAAGGGCACGTTGGAGCAAGTCGAAGGCCCTAGAGAAGTCTTCAATCAAGCATGTCATATAACCGACCACATCCCAAGACTCTTCATGGCCTTGCCTTGACGTTCCCGGGGCATCCCGATCTTCCAAGTACAACGACTTGAACTTGTACTTTTGGTCTTTGGGGATATACCCAAACGTCCACCGGTCCTCATGTGGCTCTAAGGTTGGCTCACCATTTTCCTCGCTTTGCAACTTGTCGCCAAGCCCATGATGTGGGCTCTCATCCTCCTCCAAGTCGGAGTCATCATCCTCAAGCACATAAGAGTACTTCTTCAAGCTTTGTCCCGATCCTTCCCTTAGATCGATGTCTTCCGTGGCATGGATCATATTACATGTCTCGGTCATAGGCGAAGTGTTGCCTTGGAGGTCGAACACTAACTCCTCGTCGCCTAGTTGAAAAGTGATCCTACCCTTCTTCACATCGATCATGGCACCGGCGGTGTGAAAAAATGGGCGTCCAAGGATGATGGGAGTGTTAGCATCCTCCGGCATGTCCACCACAATGAAGTCGACCGGAATGAAGAACTTCCCTATTCGCACCGGCACGTCTTCCAACATTCTCAATGGTCGGTTAAGAGACTTATCGGCCATTTGGAGTGTAATGGACGTACATTTCAACTCCGTCATCCCTAATCGTTCACAAATGGTGTAAGGAATAATGCTCACACTCGCACCCAAATCACACATAGCTCTCTCGATCTTGTAATTGCCGATGGTGCATGGGATAGAGAAACTACCCGGGTCCTTCAACTTCGGAAGCGTGGAACCTTGAATAAGCTCGCTCACCACCCTCGTGAACGCTATCGTCTCTTCCTTGTCGATGGCCCTCTTCCTAGCTAGGATATCCCGCATGAATTTCCCATATGCCGGGACTTGGGTAAGTAACTCGGTGAATGGGACATTAACATCCAATTTCTTCACAATGTTAAGGAACTTTTCAAATTGGACATCCACCTTAGTCTTCATTTGCCTTGTTCGGAAAGGCAACTTGATTTGAACCTTGTTTTGCTCAATATTGGTGGACTCCTCACTTGACACTTTCCCTTTACCCTTTTCTTGTGCTTGAAGTGGGGGAGGGTTGTCTTGTTGGGGTTTTTCGACCTCCCAAAGGACTTGCTCCTCAATTGGATTATCAAAGCTCGATTCTTCTTGAGTTGGAGACGCCATCTCCCTTGTTGGTTCTTGCATTGGCTCTTGTTCAATAGGATACGGAGGGGGGTTGTAGGATGTACCTCTCCTTGTGGTGATAGTATTTACATGCTTAAATATCGGTGTTTCACCTTGAGAAGGTAGTTGCCCCTTTTCTCTTGAGGAGCTCCCCGAAGCAAGTTGAGATACTTGAGTTTCAAGCATCTTCATACGAGCATCTCTTACCGCATTTTCCCCTTGAACATAAGCAAAGAGCTCTTGTTGGGTTTTCGACATATCCATTTGACATTTTTGCACATCTTGAGTATTCTTTTGCATATCCATCAAAGTCTTTTGAATGTCAAAATCCCGAGGTGGGGATGATGGATTATGTGGAGTGTCGGTGATGGCGAGAGGAATGCCATAATCATGAGTAGGAGACCGGCTCCTAGGCTTGCCTTGTTGATTGCCTTGTGTTGCTTGTTGTTGTTGATGGTTCCCTTGGAACCCATGAGAATTGCCTTGATTAAGGCCTTGGTTGTGGTTTTGTTGCCCTTGAAGTTTCGGTTCCCTTGGAAATTTTGGTTTCCTTGGAAACCACCATGATTGAAGTTCCCTTGTTGGAACCCTTGCTTGTTGTTGTGGAAGGTACCTTGGTTATTTTGCTTGAAGTTGTTGAAGGGTCTTTGGTTAACCACATAACCTTGGTAACCTTCATTGTTGTCCCGTAAGGGAGGTGGAACATAGGGACGATGTTGTTGTTGATGTAGAAGTGCTTTTTGTTGAGGGACTTGATTGGAAGCTTGGTATTGGTTAGAGTAGGAGGCACCTTGCTTGAACGCTTGAAAGGCGTTCACTTGCTCAATACTCCCTCTACAATTCATAGGGTCATGACCAACGATTCCACAAGTGTCACACATCCCAAAGTAAGGTGTAGGAAGTGCGAACCCCAAAGCATTCACTTCTTGAATCGGTTGATGGTGGGAGGAACTAGTGCCTTGGACTTGGTTGAGGTGGCTTTGGAGCTTCTTGTCGATAGTCTCCATGTGTGTTTTCAATTGAGATCCAAGGTCAATGCTTAATTTGGTGATAGCATCGACCTCATGTATGCCTCCTCGATGTGCCTTCCTAGGCCTAGAGTATTGCGAATTATGCACCGCCATCTCTTCGATTCTCGCACATGTTTGGTCGTCATCGACCTCGGTAAACCTACCATTGGAGCCCATGTTGAGAATGGCTTTCGAGTCCTCATAAAGACCATTCCAAAATTGTTGCACCAAGAACCATTGTGAGAGTCCATGATGAGGGCACGATCTTACCAAAGACTTAAAACGCTCCCAAGCTTCATATAGGCTCTCTTCATCCCTTTGTTGGAACCCGGTGATGGAGGCCCTAAGCAAGTTCGTCTTTTCCGGAGGGTAAAACTTTTGGTAGAACGCCAAGGCAAGCTTTTTCCAAGTATCGATCCCCATGGTTGCCCTATCGAGACTCTTGATCCATTGCTTCGCTTTTCCAATAAGGGAAAACGGGAAGAGTACCCAACGAATTTGATCTTGAGTAACCCCGGTTTGAGATATAGCATCACAATAATCGGAGAAAGTCTCCATATGTTGGTGCGGGTCTTCGGTGGGCAAACCACTAAATGGGCTCCTCTCCACAAGTTGGATAAATTGGGTCTTTGCCACAAAATTTCCGGTGTAGGCTTCCGGTAATGCACTCGGTCCCGGCAAGACATCTTCCGTAAAAGTGGAGTGAGATGAGAACTTCGGCATTCTTGGATATAAGGGAGGAGATGGTGGTGTAGACGGTGTAGATGTAGATGAAGAGGGGGAACAAGGAGAAGAAGAATCACCAAAAGGGTTAATGAATCCTCCTTCGGCCGTCTCTCGATGTGGATTGTTCAAGCCGGCTCCTTGGGCTTGCCCTTGATGAGTATTGCTTGCACTCGGTTGAGAGATCCTAACCCGATTAATCGTCCGTTGGCGAAAGGCTCGAAAGAGTCTCTCCGGCTCTGGATTAAAGAGATAGAAGTCGCCTCCCCTCCTAGGCATACACTACACACTAGAACAAACGTTAGAACACCTAGTGCTTTGTGGGCACTAGGCAACGACAATAAACAAGCACAACTAGAGACAAAGAGAAAAGAAAGCTAAGAAAAGAAGATAAACTAGAAAATATTCACAAGAGAAGATGGGAGAGCACAAAGAAGGGTAACTAAGTCTAGAAATAAGCAAACTAAGTCTAAACAATGCACCGTCCCCGGCAACGGCGCCAAATTGATGGTAAGGATTTGTCACGTCCCTAGCCGATCAATAAAATACCGACTAACCTAGTGGGTAGCTAGGGTAAGTCGGGATCGTATCCACGAGGACGGTATATCAAGGTTTAGACTAGGTCGGCCTACAACGAGACTAGATCACCAAACAAACACAAAGAAGCAATAAAAGGAAAGCTATTGCGGAGGAGAAGAGAGAACTAGACTAATGATGAACTAATCAAATAAACTAGATTAAACGATGTCTAACTAAGGGGGTGAACTCAAATATGGAAAGGAGTGGGGTAGGTCGGGTTCATAGGAGTAGAAGGGTAATTGGGGTGATCAAGAGTATAGGTGCCTCCTAATTGCTAGAGTCGGTCCGGGCTCTCGCAACTTAGACCGATGTCAAGGTGGGTCCGGGCTCTCGCAACTTAGACCCTAGTCCGCGCTCTCGCGACTAAACTATTCTCAACATCTCCACAAAATAAGCAATCAATGAGAAGATGAACACAAGTATGGGAAGCATGGCCACTACAACTCACACAAGCATATCAACAAACACATAGAGTGCCTACAATGTGACTAACAACAAAGATGTAACCTTTTCCCCTTAATCAACCCTAATCATCCATATTCTACCCCTAATTCCCCTACTAACCCCACAAAGAAACTAATCACTCATGATAAGAACAAACTAACAATCATAAAAGAAATCAATACCACTAAACAAGCATCCATAATGAATAACAAGAATAATAACAATAACAATATGAAAAGATTCAAAAAAGATTAAATAAACTAAGAACAAGAGTAGAGATGATTATACCAATACTAGATGAAGAAAAGATGCAATCTTGCATAAATAAGAACCCAAATAGAATCCCAAGGTTGTCAATCTTGGAACAATCTTCAAGAACTTCTTAATACAAGAATTAATTACAGTAGATTAACGAAAGATTAAAGAGAGATTAAGATTAATGAGTGTAGAACTAATCTAGGGTTTTGGAGGCTTAAACTATTCTAGGGTATGATAAGATGTCTTAATATTACAAGAAGGGAGTATATATAGGGTTACAAGAATGAAGGAGAAGAAAAGAAGAAATGCGGGTGAGCTGTAGCCCATCCCGACCGGGACGGATCATCCCGATCGGGAAGGGTTCTGTCATCCCGATCGGGAAGGGCTCAACCCGACCGGGAAGGACCCACAGTGGCGCTCCTAAACGTGCATCCCTTCCCGATCGGGAAGGCCACTATCCCGACCGGGAAGGGTCTTGTATGCCTCCAATAAGAGCTCTAAGGTCCCTCCTTGTATCTCATGGGCTTCCCGTCGATTCTCGGGACTCGGGATCGGGTCTCGGAGGCTCGGGATAGGGCCCCAAGGTCTCGGGGTCAATTCCAAGGCCTCGAGTCACCGTTCCTTTATCTCGTTGGCTCCAAAATGTGTATGTATTGAGTTGGAATCATTCCAACTCCCCCAAATCGGTCTCGGGAACCTGAAACGAACTAAAGGAAGCATAAGAAGCCCATGAATCGCTCCCAAGGAGCGATTCCACAAGGAAACGGGACCAAAACATAGCAAAAAAGGCACTACAAACTACACTTATCAGTAACTCTGACGTTCTCTCAGCCAAATTATATCATATGGAAAAATAATAGTATTACTATATCAAAATAATTAAAATGGAAAACATTAAATGATATAATAAAAATAAGCTTTCGAAGAAAACTTAAAATATTGGAACAATAAAATCAGAACAAGTTTTCAGAAGAAAACTTCAAGTATTTGCCAACCTGCAAACCAAAATGTATCGATAATAATAAAAATATTCAAAAAGGCGTTATGAATAGGAGTAGTGATGAAGGCTAGACTTTCACTAGGAGAATACTAAAACTAGCTTCGAGAACTTAATTCAAACAAATCAAACTTCGGTCTCTAACTAGGCTACTCTGTAAAGTTTATGAAATGATTGATGATTTATTCACAACAAACTTGGATTATATCACTATGATATGTTTGACGTATGTAGACTTGGATGTATCGGGACTGTATTCTTGATGATATACTCAACCATAATAGAACGGCGACTTATAAATGCGTGGCCCTAGTTTAAGATAATATGCACACCCCTCCCGAGCACCATAAATACTCAGTTCAACCCGACGGCGTCTTACACTACGAGGCACGAGTTTAAGGTCAAAATGTACACACACTCCCGAACACCATTTATGCTCGGTTCAACAACCAGTGTGCCCCATAAAGACACACCAGCCTTATAGCTGATGGCAAAAACGTAAACCCCATAATATATTACTCTAACCCCACACTTGTCCTTATTCCAAAACTCCAAAACAAGTCATTATCGATATACAAAAGATATAATCAATATAAATAATATGAGGATAAAAGGAATAAACACTTTTTATTAAAAAGGAAAACTTTCTATAAATAGAAACTTACTAATTTTACAAAATTTACTTAAAATAGAAATATTGTTATAGAAAATTCGTAAGTTATTAAAAATAAGTGAAATGTATAAAAATAGCATTTCTAATGAAAATAACATTTTATTATTATCGTCGTTATCGTAACTTTAATATATTTCTAAATTCGTTACTCAAAATATAAATAAAATATAATAAGTCAATATATAGTATTTTATAAATAATTAAGAAATCGAGTTAAAATTATAAATTTTAGAAAACAGATGTTTTATGATAAACGATCTCAAAATTAATTGAGTCAACGAGATTTATAAACGAAAAGAGATTTACAAAGTTTTCAGATCATTTAGCAAATAACTTTTATTAATAAATAATATGGATTTTAATAAAAATAGTCAATCGGAAACGAATAAGAAATTATTAGTGAAAATAGTCTCGACTAAAAATATATTTAAACAAAATCGACTATTTTCTCATTTATTATTATAAATCGTAAAACGAAAATTAATTTATTGAACAAGTATACAAATATCGATTATAATATAAAAATACAATTTTAAGTTAAAATTATAAATTAACGAAATATGACAAAAATATGAAATTTATATTATTTAGTTACTAGTGTCACGATAACCAACAAAATATTATAACGATCGTAAAAAATTAAATTACTAACGATTTATAAAACGATATCGAAAGTTGTAAAATATTTATAAAGTACATAATTTAAAAAGAATAATTTTAGCAAATAATAAATAGCTAAAATTAGAATACCGAAGTTTAAAAAAATAAATATTTACTACATACTACTACTCAAACATGCGATATAAAATCGAGTAACGTCCAAAAGTTACCTTAAATCCAAGTCCGAGTCGAAAGATTGAATGTAGTCCCCTCTGGTTGGTCCAACCTCTAAACCTTCAATGGTAACGTCTTTAAACTCTAAATTGTAGAATCGATAGTCTTCTGAACATAATTCACCATGACGATCGAGAAGACAAAGAAAAAGAATGAGATGAGCTGAAACAAAGAGTTAAGATTAATCGTCATAAGACGGAAGAAGGGGAATAATGTGACAAACATAAGTCTGAATTGTGAACTAAACCGAGTCGTCACGAGAAACATAATAGGACAGCAGTTGACGTTTATAGATATGAAAGCAGCAACAAACGGTAAAAGCAATAGACGGAGAAGAACGGCAGAAGAAATGGAAGTAGGAGAAGGACGAAGAAAAGAAACAGTCTGAACATGCCAAAATGACTATAATAAGATCAAAAACAGCCGCGGATGTCACGGACAAACAACAATATTAATAGAAACGACACAAACCGCACTGCAACACATCAGATTCCACGGAATGCACTAGCAGCAGACATCAGCAGTAAGAAGAGGAAGAAGGAGGAGGAGAAAAGAATCGGAGCTAGCAGAAGTCAACAACAAACCGTAGAAACAGCAAGATGAAAAGAGGCAGGGAAGGAAGAGAGATGGAAACAAGTAGCAGCGGCAGGCAACAAAACACAACGCTAAAAGCAGTAGCAGCAGAAATTACAATTGCAAAATGATACGATGCAGCAACAATGAGAACAATAAGAGCGGGCAAGGGCAACGAGAACAGAAAACAGCGAAGAAGAACGAGAGAAAAGGACAACGCAGCAACGACACGAAATCGAGATGACAACAGGCAGAGGACAGCAGCAGAAATACGCAGCAGCAGGACGCAGAAAAGTGGGTAAAAAAAAGAACAGCAGCAAACAACCGCAGCGAAGAGGAAGAAGAAGAAGAAGAAAGGTAGAAGTATACCTACACGAAATCAGGCGTCGGTTAGATCGTCGGAGTCGGAACTGAGGGGCAAGGGACGGACAGAGCAAGAAAGAAGAAAAAATGAGTAACAGAGAGCATAGAAGCAGCAACAACGCAACAGAGACAACAGCGTGCGCAGCAACAGAGGCAGAAACAGCAGCAACAACGAATTGCAGCAGTAGCGAACGAAAAAAAAAAGGGGATCGGAACCGATAAGGACAAGGATAGAGCAAACAATGGAGATGGACGATGATGGAGGATGCCCGAGGTTAAATGGGAGAAGAGCACGTTAAATAATAGAGAGAAAATAAGGGAAACGAAGAGGTTGACGGAAACAGGAAGAGGAGATGAAGGATGAAGGATGAAATGGTGGAGTCAACATGAAGAAAAAGAGGAGTGTATGTAACAACCCGGATTTTTGATGACTTAAATTAATGGATAATACGGAAAATTATCTAAGTCATTTAATTATACAATATCAGAGTATGTAAAAATCTGGATCACTACGGATCCTTATAAGAAACGACTATTAACAACATAGTCTCGATTTACTAGTACAAAATATAAACCGTATTTTATAGAATATTTTATTGAGTCTCTCACTCGATCGTTTCCCATCGCCCCATACCTGCATTATAAGGCCGCTGAGCGGAACAGCAACCAAACTGTTCATCTAACATCACCTCATACACATAAGACAATCATGTGAATAACAAATAATATGCTTATGAAAATATTAAAGGATATCACGTAACAGATAGTCTTCTTTATTCTAATTAACTAACATGTGTGGTGATGAAAGCGATAAAGTTTAGAAGATGGGACATTGGTAGTCATTTGATTTTAAATCATTTTTCAAGTGAACATATAAACACACGAGTCGTGGCTCCTAGTATCACCGCTACATCCTATTGGCTTGCATCTCACCAATATAAGTAACCGTGTTACCGACTCGTAGACGAACCGATCTCATGAGGTTTACCTCTCACTCGTAAGGCTCAATTGGGTCGAACTTCAATTATACTATATGTTTATTTAGACGGGGCTCTGGGCGAAATGAAAGCTGATGATTACATTCTCTTCATCACCAAGAGGGAACCCGCAGTTTTCAGAATCTTGTTCTGCCCTCATAACCTAGGTAGTAATATTGATCAAGTACTTGTCTATACATGCGCACATACCCTACGCAGACTCTGAAACCGCAGCTCTCACTGCCGTAGGACGACTACCTTAAACACTAGGTCGACTCTCAGCCGCAGCTTTTGAGTCTGCTTTTCATTACAAGTGCAGTCGAAACACCACGAGTGGTAGAATCCAACACAAGCTATTCGTTCCAGACTCGCATCGTAAACTTTATATAAAAGTTGTCCGTGAACAATTAGTATTTCATTTGGTGACCTTAATAATTGGTCGGACTCATTTTAAATATTCACTTTCCCAAATTCTATCGTTCGGTGAGACAATGTGATACTTTATTCCTTTAGTATCATCCAAGACATCATATCTCAAATATTATATACGGAGTATCCTTTATTTTAAAATAAAAATATCTTTTGAATAAGGTTTTATATTAAAGTGTAACTTAAGATATAAAAATATATTTTTTAAAAATCTTAACGTTTTTGGAAATATACAATTTAAATCATACTTATGTTTTGGTAAAAATTTACCGGGTTCCTGATTTTGGTTGCGGAAGCGATCGGCCTATAAACGGGGGTTAGCGAAATAGTGATGAATCTGACAAGCGAGGAACAACGAAAAGAAAAACAAACAACACACAGAATTTTGGTGACGCGGAAACCCAATGTGGGAAAAACCGCGGGGGGAGTCGGAATCCCGCCAAGATTCTACTATGAACAAAAAAGGAGTGAAGAAAAGAGTACAAATAAGAGTATTTAGACTATGATCGATTATGAATATTTTGTCATAATGCTTGCTTGGAGTTGGTAGGCTGAGGTGATCCTTTTCCTTCTTCCTCTCTTTCCTTTTATACTGATGCTGGCCGTTCCTCCCTCCCTCTCGGGAATCTTGGCTTTTAATCCTCTTTACTACTTAATATCTTGGCATTTTATCCCCTTTATTGCTTGATATCTTGGCATTTAATCATCTTTCCAGCAATTACATTCTCCTCCTCCTTTCTCTCCTCGTCTGCACGAGGAATCCCATAGATTTAGGGGACATTCCTTGACTTTTTCTCTGGTGAGCTGCATTCTTCAAATGGGCTGCATGACGCTTCTTTGCCTTATTTGGCCCATTGTCTTTTGTTGTTTCGGGTTCCGTCTGACCCAATGACTCTGATAACGTCGACTTTCGTCCTTTGAGCTTTGACCTTCGACCTTTGACTTTTGACTTTTGACCCTCTGTTTTTGACTACCCTGTTTGACTTTCCGACCTTTGACCTTTTGACCCTTGACTTTTTGACCTACCATTCGTAATATGCCACGTCGTATTACATGGATGCGAATTTTGACCCGAACAATTGCCCCCAAATTTCCGACTAAGCTCATCTTAGGCGGGAATTTCCGTTCGCTTGGATTGTAGACGGTTTGCGTGATGATTGATTCTTTGATCTGACCGCTCGGCCTAAACCCGGAGCAGACGACATTTCGTAATTTGCTCTATCCTTCCACAAGTGGTTCTTCCTCTCCTCCCCAGAAGGAGAAAAAAGAAGAGTCTGGTGAGAACATGTCTTCGGGCAAGATACGTTCATGCTTGGCTAGGTTTACCTGACCTCAGATTTTCACGGTACTCATTTTCGCTTGCTTCCTCCGTCAAGATCCGCTAAGCCTTGTGTGACCCTAGAGCAAGTTGTGGCTGCTAGAGGGCGGGTCATTGCTACTAGGGTGGCCTCCAGGTGAAAAGTTGGTTCCGCTTCTGCTGGCTTTGCTGGTTCTAGGAGAAGGCGTAACTCGTCCCCTCTCCCAGAACTTACTCCTGCAGAAAGTGAACCCTCGGTGGTAGATCTTTCCGGTCTTCACTCTTATTCTGCCCCCAGATCCGTTGATGATGTTCCTGCTGGAGTGGTGCTCAACTTTCCTGAAGGCTTCGGTACATCTAATCCTGCAGAGGGCATGGCTCTTCTGGACCAGATGCAATTTCCTGGTCCCAGGTCTGTGCTAGAAAATAGTTCTCTGGAGGAATTGGATTTGGTTCGCGGATTGCTGGCGGAGGAATCTGGTGAAAGACAAAAGCTTAGCGCAGATCTTGGTGGAGGCAAGGAGTGAGCTTGCCCAGGCTCTGGATGCCAATTCTTCCCTGTAGGGGAAGAGTGCTGAGCTGAAGAAGACTCTGAGGGATGCTCTTGCTTGGTAGGATCAGTATACCAAGGTTGAGGTGCCTAACTCTGATGCTTTCTCTGACGTGAAGGCGGAGGATCTGGAAGAGTCTGTCGATTCTCCTACTGCTGACCAGGAGACTGATGGGCCAGTGGGTATGGACCATGGACCAGGATGCTGCTGCTGATGATCCTCGGAGAGGTTCTGCTGCTGTTCATCTTCACTATCCAGAGACCCAAGTTTCTGTAGGAGGATCTGCTATAATTCGACCTCCACCAGAGGAAAATGTCCAGGCTGTGGGCCAAGTTCTGCTGGAGTGATGTTACTCCTCTTTTGTTGTACTCTTTTCTCGGCTTGTGAATCCTGTGGGGCATGAACTTCTGATTTGTTAGTGTTTGCAAAAAATTCTGTAGTACCTTCGATTTTGCTCAGGGGAGCAAAGTGTCAGTTGAATACTGTGGCACTCTTGTGTTTAACCTTTGATTGTAATCGTTTGCTTTTGATCGTAATTGTTTGCTTTTGATTGTAATCGTTTGTTGTAGTTTTGTCTTCTACCTTCTGTTGTATGCATGCCTTATGTTTGTATGGTCGACCTTTGATATGGTGGTGGCCTGGGATTTAGTTCGCCCACTCAGTCGGAGGTGCCACGCTTTGTGTGGGTGCTAAGTGGCGCAGAAGACTGTAGTGTCCCGGTTGTAGGCACTTAGTCACAAGACACACGCCATCTGTAGAATTTACACACTCCACCAGATTAGTTACCAGTTCTTAGTTTGGAAAATCTGATTACATTTGGTAGACATGGAAGATGCAACGTTTGAAGATATGTGCAGGGGAAGTTAAACTTTGAAATCATATGAAAGAAGAAAATCAAATTTTAATGATATCAAATTTTGACAGCATAAAAATGTCTAATTTTCAAATCTTTTTAAAAGAAAGCAAAACATGCAGAAGGACAAAAGGAAAGTTTAAATGTTTGCAAGGTTTGATAAGATTAAACCTGGGTTCTGGTGGAGGTGTATCTGGCAGAATAGATGCCATGTTTCTGGCGACAGTGGCCCATGTTTCTGGCGACGTTGGCCCATTTAAAAGAAGTATTTTTTCAGGTGTATGATGTTCAAGGGTTTCTGGATGATTTTTCCTTCCATGGTCATAAGTCGGTAGGCTCCATTCCCAACTACTTTCTCTACCTGGTAGGGCCCTTCCCAATTGTAGGCGAACTTTCCTGCTCGCTGGTTCCTGGTGTTCTGGAAGACTTTTCTGAGAACTAGGTCTCCCTCCTGTAGGACTCTGATTTTGACATTCTTGTTGTAGCTTCTGGCAACTATCTGCCTGTAGGAGGCCATCCTGATTTGGGCATCAGTTCTGAGTTCGTTGATAAGTGTAGTTTGTAGTGCCTTTTTCACTATGTTTTGGTCCCATTTCCTTGTGAAATCGCTCCTTGGGAGCGATTTATGGGCTTCTTATGCTTCCTTTAGTTCGTTTCAGGTTCCCGAGACCGATTTGGAAGAGTTGGAGCGATTCCGACTCTATACATACACATTTTGGAGCCAACGAAGTGAAGGAACGATGACTCGATGCCTTGGAATCGACCCCGAGACCTTGGGACCCAATCCCGAGCCTCCGAGACCCGATCCCGAGTCCCGAGAATCGATGGGAAGCCCACGAGAACCAGGGAGGGACCAAAGAGCTCTTAAGGGAGGCATACAAGACCCATCCCGTTCGGGATGGGGTGCGCTTTGAAGAAGCCCACTGTGAGCCCTTCCCGATCGGGAACAACCCGTCCCGGTCAGGATGACAGGGCCTTCCCGATCGGGATGATCCGTCCCGGTCGGGAAGCTACAGAGGCAGCACGGGTCCTTCTATTTCATGCTCCTTCATTCTTGTACCCATATATATACTCCCTTCTTGTATTAGTAACATACCTTATGATAGTTTAGCATTTCTTAAGCCTCCCAAAAACCCTAAAACCCTAGATTTACTTTCACTCATTAGTTTTAATCTTCCTTTAATCTTAGTTAATCCTTAGTTAATTCTTGTAATTAGTTCTTGTATTAAGAGGATACTTGAAGAATTCTCCAAGCTTGACAACCTTGGGTTTTATTTGGGTTCTTTATACAAGATTGCATCTTTTCATCTTCATAGTGTTGGTATAATCATCTCTACTCTTAATCTTTGTTTATTCAATCTAGTTTCATCTTTTCATATTGTTAGTATTATTGCTTTTGTTATTCATTATGGATGTTGGTTTTGTAGTATTGATTTCTCTTGTGAATGTTAGTTTTCTCCTTATAATGAGTGAGTAATGATCTTGTGGGGTTAGTATGGGGATTAGGGGTAGATTATGGATGATTAGGGTTGATTAAGGGGAAAAGGTTACATCTTTGTTGTTAGTCACATTGTGGGCATTCCATGTGTTTGTTGATATGCTTGTGTGAGTTGTAGTGGCCCTGCTTCACATACTTGTGTTCATCTTCTCATTGTTTGTCTATGATGCGGAAATGTCGAAAATAGTCATAGTCACGAGAGTGCCGACTAGGGTCTAAGTTGCGAGAGCCCGGACCCACCTTGACATCGGTCTAAGTTGCAAGAGCCCGGACCGACTCTAGCAATTAGGAGACACCTATACCCTTGATCACCCCAATTACCCTTCTACTCCTATAAACCCGACCTACCCCACTCCTTTCCATATTTGAGTTCACCTCCTTAGTTAGACATCGTTTAATCTAGTTTATTTGATTAGTTCATCATTAGCTTAGTTATCTCTTCTCCGCCATAGTTTTCCAATTATCGCTTTCTTGTGTTTGTTTGGTAATCTAGTCTCGTTGTAGGTAGACCTAGTCTAAACCTTGATATACCGTCCTCATGGATACGATCCCGACTTGCCCTAGCTACCCACTAGGTTAGTCGGTGTTTTATTGTTGGCTAGGGACGTGACAAATCCCTACCATCAATTTGGCGCCGTTGCCGGGGACGGTGCATTGTTTAGACTTAGTTTGCTTATTTCTAGACTTAGTTACCCTTCTTTGTGTTCTCCCATCTTCTTTTGTGAATATTCTCTAGATTTTTCTTCTTTCCTTAGTTTTATCTCTTCTTTTTCTCTTTGTCTCTAGTTGTGTTTGTTTATTGTCGTTACCTAGTGCCCATAAAGCACTAGGTGTTCTCACGTTTGTTCTAGTGTGTAGTGTACGCCTAGGAGGGGACGCGACTTCTATCTCTTTAATCCAGAGCCGGAGAGACTCTTTAGAGCCTTTCGCCAACGGACGATTAATCGGGTTAGGATCTCTCAACCGAGTGCAAGCAATACTCATCAAGGGCAAGCCCAAGGAGCCGACTTGAACAATCCACATCGAGAGACGGCCGAAGGGGGATTCATTAACCCTTTTGGTGATTCTTCTTCTCCTAGTTCCCCCTCTTCATCTGCATCTACACCGTCTACACCACCATCTCCTCCCTTATATCCAAGAATGCCGAAGTTCTCATCTCACTCCACTTTTACGGAAGATGTCTTGCCGAGACCGAGTGCATTACCGGAAGCCTACACCGGAAATTTTGTGGCAAAGACTCAATTTATCCAACTTGTGGAGAGGAGCCCATTTAGTGGTTTGCCCACCGAAGACCCACACCAACACATGGAAACCTTTTCGGATTATTGTGACGCTATTTCGCAAACGGGAATTACTCAAGACCAAATCCGGTGGGTATTATTTCCTTTCTCTCTTATTGGTAAAGCGAAGCAATGGTTCAAGGGGTTGGACAAAGCGAGACTTGGCATTGACACTTGGAAGAAGCTAGCCTTAGCCTTCTACCAACAATTCTATCCCCCAGAAAAGACAAATCTATTGAGAGCTTCTATCACGGGTTTCCAACAACGTGATGATGAAAGCCTCTATGAATCATGGGAAAGATTCAAAGCCTTGATCCGTTCTTTCCCACACCATGGTTTATCACAATGGTTCCTCGTACAACAATTTTGGAACGGGCTATATGAAGACTCGAGGGCCATACTCAACATGGGATCTAACGGCAGGTTTACCGAAGAGGAGGATGACCAAACTTGGTCAAGGATTGAAGAGATGGCGGTTCACAATTCCCAATACTCTAGGCCTAGGAAGGTGAATCGAGGAGGTAGGCACGAGGTAGATGCCATTACACAATTGAGCATTGATCTTGGGGCTCAACTAAGAACTCACATGGAGACCACTGACAAAAAGCTCCAAAGCCACCTCAACCAAGTTCAAAGCTCTAGTTCCTCCCACCATCAACCGATTCAAGAAGTGAATGCTTTGGAGTTTGCACCTCCTTTGCCTTATTTTG
This sequence comes from Agrostemma githago, assembly GCA_958450325.1. Classification (NCBI taxonomy): domain Eukaryota; kingdom Viridiplantae; phylum Streptophyta; class Magnoliopsida; order Caryophyllales; family Caryophyllaceae; genus Agrostemma; species Agrostemma githago. The sequence goes on along the minus strand of OY288254.1, from coordinate 42,595,960 downwards.
GGATGTGTGATACTTGTGGAATCGTTGGTCATGATCCTATGCATTGTAGAGGAAGTATTGAGCAAGTGAACGCCTTTCAAGCGTTCAAGCAAGGTGCCTCTTACTCTAATCAATACCAAGCTTCCAATCAAGTCCCTCAACAACAAGCCTTTCAACATCAACAACAACATCGTCCCTATGTTCCACCTCCTTTAAGGGACAACAACCAAGGTTACCAAGGTTACATGGGTAATCCAAGACCCTTCAACAACTTCAAGCAAAACAACCAAGGTACCTTTCACAACAACAATCAAGGGTTCCAACAAGGGAACTTCAATCAAGGCGGTTTCAAAGGAAACCAAGGCTTCCAACAACAACAAAACCACAATCAAGGCCTTAATCAAGGCAATTCTCATGGGTTCCAAGGGAACCATCAACAACAACAAGCAAATCAAAGTCATCAACAACAAAGCAAGCCTAGGAATCGGTCTCCTATCCATGACTATGGTACTCCGTTAGCCCTCACCGATACTCCACATAATCCATCATCTCCACCACGGGATTTTGACGTACAAAAGTATATGATGGATATGCATAGGAGTAATCAAGAGATGGCAAGAAATCAACAAGAGTTCTTTGCTTACGTTCAAAAGGACAACCTAGCAAGAGATGCTCATGCGAAGTCGATGGAAACCTGGATATCTCAACTTGCTTCAGAGATCTCTACAAGACAAAAGGGGCAACTACCTCCTCAGGGCGAAACACCGACATTTGAGCGTGTAAATGCTATCACCACAAGGAGAGGTACCTTTTATGACTCCCCTCCATATCCTAATGAGCAAGAGCCGATGCAAGAACCGACAATGGAAATGGCATCTCCAAATCAAGAAGAGTCAAGCTTTGATGATCCAATTGAGGAGAAAGTCTTATGGGAGGTCGAGAAACACCAAGAAGACAACCCTCCCCCACTTCAAGAGAAAGACAAGGGAAAAAAAAAGTGTCCTTTGAAGAGTCCACCCTTAATGATCAAAACAAGTACCAAATCAAGTTGCCTTACCCATCAAGGCAAATGAAGAATAAGGTGGACACTCAATACGACAAGTTCCTTAGTATTGTGAAGAAATTGGATGTGAATGTCCCATTCACCGAGTTACTTACCCAAATCCCGGCATATGGAAAATTCATGAAAGAAATCTTGGCTAGGAAGAGGTCCATCGACAAGGAAGAGACGGTAGCGTTCACTAGGGTGGTGAGCGAGCTTATTCAAGGTTCCACGCTTCCAAAGTTGAAGGACCCGGGTAGTTTCTCTATCCCATGCACCATCGGCAATTACAAGATCGAGAGAGCTATGTGTGATTTGGGTGCGAGTGTGAGCATTATTCCCTACACCATTTGTGAGCGATTAGGGATGACGGAGTTGAAGTGTACGTCCATTACACTCCAAATGGCCGATAAGTCTCTTAACCGACCATTGGGAATGTTAGAGGATGTGCCGGTACAAATAGGGAAGTTCTTCATTCCGGTCGACTTCATTGTGGTTGACATGCCGGAGGATGCTAGCACTCCCATCATCCTTGGACGCCCATTTTTACACACCGCCGGTGCCGTAATCGATGTGAAGAAGGGTAGGATCACCTTTCAACTAGGCGACGAAGAGTTAGTGTTCGACCTGCAAGGCAATTCTTCGCCTATGACCGAGACGTGTAATGTGATCCATGCCACGGAAGACGTCGATCGAGGGGATGATTCGGGACAAAGCTTGAAGAAGTATTCTTATGTACTTGATGATGATGACTCCGAGAGTGAGGGAGATGAGCGCCCATCTCATGGGCTTGATGACAAGTTGAAGTGCAATGATAAGAAAGAAGATGAGCCTCCCATGGGGCCACATGAGGATCGTTGGACGTTTGGGTATATCCCGAAGGATCGCAAGTACAAGTTCAAGCCATTGAACTTAGTAGATCGGGATGCCCCGAGAACGTCGATGCAAGGTCATGAAGAGCCTTGGTTTGTGGACGGTTATACCTCGAGCCTAATTGAAGACTTTGCTAGGGCCTTCGACTTGTTCTTACGTGCCCTTGATGGAGATGGAATTGGTCGTGGTTGTTGAAAAAGAATGAAGATGCACCACCTTGGTTTGACGGAGTTCCACAAGAACCGTCTCATTGTATATATCTCTTTCTTGTAGTTAGTTGGATTTTTGTGAATTCATGTTATTTGGATTATTCATAAGCGAGGCGAGGGAGAGAATTTGATGCTTGAGTTGAGTTTGTTTCATAGGTGAAGTGAGAACGCTCCTAGAGAGCATTGGCTATGATATACCTTGGGTTGTAGGCACGAGGATCGGGTTTTTGAAGCTTGGAGCAAGCTTTTGGGATTGTGGAAGTTGAAGAAGACCCATCCCGGCCGGGATGAGGCGTCCCGACCGGGACGGGTGTGGCATCCCGACCGGGAAGGAGCCGTCCCGATCGGGATGGGTGTACCAAGATTCGAGCTCACTGTGGGTCCGTCCCGACCGGGATGAAGGCGTCCCGAACGGGACGGGTGAGGTAACCCGATCGGGATCAATCTTCCCGACCGGGATGGTCCTCTGCTCCCCCCTTGTAATTCTTCTTCGCAAATCGAGTCCACCCAACCGTTTTATGCCCCCTCCCAACCTCCCTAGCTACCCTAGCCTTATCATATGCCCCATGTACTTCATTGTCATGCCCTCACTCCATTTCCTATCCACTTTACACCGACTCTCGCATCAAATCCCATCCCCTCACACCATTACTACCCCGACCGTGAGTCCTCCTTGAGTGTGAAGCGAGATGGCAACCGAGAAGACAAGCGACGAGCCTCTAATGATCATCGAGACGATGGACCAAGTGAGTAACTAGCCGCTCGGTTTGGGTAACTATCCTTACTTTCCCGTCTTTTTATCGCTTGTTTTTCATTGTTTGCCCCCTTCCCTCGATTCATGGGATCTTAGTGGCCTTCGAGGCCGTAGTATGGTTGCTCCCGATTCCCGACGACGTGATTACGTCGAGAGTCAATCGATTAGTCCAATTTACAAGATTTTCACCCCTTTTTAGGAGTTAGTCGGATTTGGACGGAATCCGGGCTAGGTGACTTGATTACACCTAGCCCTCCCCTCCCATTTCCTTTTATTTCTTTCTTTTTATTTTTCTTCCCCCTTCCATATCTTTTTCTCGTCTCGGCCCTTGGTGACTTGACCACACCCTGGCCGGACACCTTCTACCTTTTCTTCACTTTATTTTTGATTTTTAGCATTATTTTCGTAGTTTCTTTTCCTTTTCTTTTGTCTCTCCGCACACTATGATTGAGCATCTGAGGACATTGCTCGTTTTAAGTGTGGGGGAGCGATATTCTATCGTAGTTAGTTTTATTTTTCCCTTTTTCGAAAAACCTTTAAAAATACCTAAAATTTTGAAAAAAAATTCACAAAAATCAAAAAGATTTTTCTTTTGTGTGCTTTCCTTTCGTGTCTTTGTGTCATGTTTTTGCTTTGTATTGTGTGTGTTTTGCCTCCCTCTTCCTTGTAGGTTGCTTAGTCACCGTTGTTTGGAAAGCTTTGAAGACATCCGGTAACATCTTCTAACCCTCTTTCCCTATTTATTCCTTGTGATGCTTGGAGAAGGTTGTGTTGAGGTGTGCTCGGGTGGAGCTTGTACACACTTGTGGTGGGTTTGATGACTTGTTTGGAATTTTGGGGTGGTGTGTGCTTTGTTTATGTGTTCATTTTGTCTTGTTTTGTTTTATTTTGTTGCCTGTTGTTTCTTTTCCTTTCATTCTCGTTGAGTCCTTGTATTGTGTTGTGTAGTTGTGTTTTGTGTAAATGGCTTTCGAAAACCCGGTTTAGAGGCTAGTGTGTGAATGTCTATTTTCCCTTCCTAGTTGTATAAATCGAGTTTTGGACTTTAATCTAGTAGAATGACCCTAAATCAATGAGTTCGTTGGTCCTTTACCTTGAGTCCACCTAGCTTACTAGGGATTTACTACGGGATTTGCATTTTGACCATTATGACCACCCACAGTGTGAAAAGGCCTTGGTTACCGAGTCTCGTCCCCTAGGTGACCGTGTTTAGGATCGTCTGATTAGTCCAAGTTCTCCCCTTTTTGTGAGTATGAAAGGAAGACGTCGTCCCGACATACCCATTACCCTACCTCCTACACATATCCACACAATAAAATACAATTTGTTGAGTTCTCTCTTTCTCATCACCCAAAGAATTGCCAAGAAAGCCAAAACAAGCCAAAAGGGCAAAGAAAAGAAAAAAAAAGGAAAAAATGAATGAAAGAAAAGAAATGAAGAAAAAGAAAAGGCACAAAAGCCAAAAGAAAATAGAAAAGAAGAGAAAGAATGGCATGGCAAAACAAAGCAAAAATGCAAAAGAAAACAGAAAATGCCAAAAGAAAACCCGATTCACAAAAATAACCCTGAACTCTCAAAATAAGCCTTTTTCCGACTTTTGCCGTGAAGAGCCTACCAAAGGACCGAGTCCCGAGGAAGGATGATAGCGGCATTAGTCGGTCTTCCCTCATTTTGCATATTTTCCACCTTTTTACTTGAACTAGTTAGGCGGTTTTGGACACGGGATGACCCTCTTGGCTCACGCTAAAGGGGGCGGGGTCTCACTTACCTACAGTGTCGACTAACACCGTGGTTCTTCACTCCGCCGATCGTCCCGTAGTACGTTTTTAGAAAGTTAGGAGGACCTAGGTAAGTTACCAACGTTTTTGTTGCTTTATCGTCATACTATTAGGGTCTAGTCCACCTTGGTTTGTATTTCTAGCTTGGGAACGTTGTCACTTACCTCGAGTCCTAAACCGGTGCTTCTTTCACCGCTTTTAGAGGGAAGCGGTATTTCTTTTGTTTTGGGTGCAACCGATTATGTGTTTGTTTGTGTGTTTTGTGTCCGGTTGCATCCACAGTTTTGTCGCAAGACCCAACTTGCCTTGCGGAGTGCACTTGTCCTCTATGTGTACTCGCGTGAGTTGAAAGGGCGTAGGGTGCGCTAATACCCATTCGGCTAGTATAGTACTTAGTGTGTGCTTACTCGAAGGCGAATAAGGGTTAAGTGTGGGGGAGTTGATAAGTGTAGTTTGTAGTGCCTTTTTCACTATGTTTTGGTCCCATTTCCTTGTGGAATCGCTCCTTGGGAGCGATTTATGGGATTCTTATGCTTCCTTTAGTTCGTTTCAGGTTCCCGAGACCGATTTGGAAGAGTTGGAGCGATTCCGACTCTATACATACACATTTTGGAGCCAACGAAGTGAAGGAACGATGACTCGATGCCTTGGAATCGACCCCGAGACCTTGGGACCCAATCCCGAGCCTCCGAAACCCGATCCCGAGTCCCGAGTATCGATGGGAAGCCCACGAGAACCAGGGAGGGACCAAAGAGCTCTTAAGGGAGGCATACAAGACCCATCCCGTTCGGGATGGGGTGCGCTTTGAAGAAGCCCACTGTGAGCCCTTCCCGATCAGGAACAACCCGTCCCGGTCGGGATGACAGGGCCTTACCGATCGGGATGATCCGTCCCGGTCGGGAAGCTACAGAGGCAGCACGGGTCCTTCTATTTCATGCTCCTTCATTCTTGTACCCATATATATACTCCCTTCTTGTATTAGTAACATACCTTATGATAGTTTAGCATTTCTTAAGCCTCCCAAAAACCCTAAAACCCTAGATTTACTTTCACTCATTAGTTTTAATCTTCCTTTAATCTTAGTTAATCCTTAGTTAATTCTTGTAATTAGTTCTTGTATTAAGAAGATACTTGAAGAATTCTCCAAGCTTGACAACCTTGGGTTTTATTTGGGTTCTTATTTATACAAGATTGCATTTTTCATCTTCATAGTGTTGGTATAATCATCTCTACTCTTAATCTTTGTTTATTCAATCTAGTTTCATCTTTTCATATTGTTAGTATTATTGCTTTTGTTATTCATTATGGATGTTGGTTTTGTAGTATTGATTTCTCTTGTGAATGTTAGTTTTCTCCTTATAATGAGTGAGTAGTGATCTTGTGGGGTTAGTAGGGGGATTAGGGGTAGATTATGGATGATTAGGGTTGATTAAGGGGAAAAGGTTACATCTTTGTTGTTAGTCACATTGTGGGTATTCCATGTGTTTGTTGATATGCTTGTGTGAGTTGTAGTGGCCATGCTTCACATACTTGTGTTCATCTTCTCATTGTTTGTCTATGATGCGGAAATGTCGAGAATAGTCATAGTCACGAGAGTGCCGACTAGGGTCTAAGTTGCGAGAGCCCGGACCCACCTTGACATCGGTCTAAGTTGCGAGAGCCCGGACCGACTCTAGCAATTAGGAGACACCTATACCCTTGATCACCCCAATTACCCTTCTACTCCTATGAACCCGACCTACCTGATGGTAGGGATTTGTCAAGTCCCTAACCGTCAATAAAACACCGACTAACCTAGTGGGTAGCTAGGGTAAGTCGGGATCATATCCACGAGGACGGTATTGTAAAGTTTAGACTAGGTCTACCTACAAAGAGACTAAATCACCAAAACAAACACAGAGAGACGATAAATGGAAAACTATGGTGGAGGAGAAGTATGACTAAGCTAATGATCGAACTAACTAATAAACTAGAGTAAACTATTACTAACTAAGGAGTTGAATCAAATATGGAAGAAAGTGGGGTAGGTCGGGTTCATAGGAGTAGAAGGGTAATTGGGGTGATCAAGGGTATAGGTGTCTCCTAGTCACTAGAGTCGGTCCGGGCTCTCGCAACTTAGACCGATGTCAAGGTGGGTCCGGGCTCTCGCAACTTAGACCCTAGTCCGCGCTCTCGCGACTAAACTATTCTCAACATTTCCGCATCATAGACAAACAATGAGAAGATGAGCACAAGTATGGGAAGCATGGCCACTACAACTCATACAAGCATATCAACAAACACATAGAGTGCCTACAATGTGACTAACAACAAAGATTCACCCTTTTCCCTTAATCAACCCTAATCACCCATAATCTACCCCTAATCCCCCTACTAACCCCACAAGTAATCTACTCACTCATCATTAAGAGAAAACCAACAATAATAAGAGAAATCAATACTACAAAACCAACATCCATAATGAATAACAAGAACAATAATACTAACAATATGAAAAGATGAAACTAGATTGAATAAACAAAGAACAAGAGTAAGAAAGATTATACCAACACTAGGATGAAGAAAAGATGCAATCTTGTATAAATAAGAACCCAAATAAAACCCAAGGTTGTCAAGCTTGGAGAATTCTTCAAGAACTTCTTAATACAAGAACTAATTACAAAGATTAACTAAGGATTAACAAGAGATTAAAACAAATGAGAGTAGTACTAATCTAGGGTTTTGAATGTTAATGGAGGCTTAAACTAGTCTAGGGTAAGATAAGATGTCTTAACATTACAAGAGGGAAGTATATATAGGGTTACAAGTGGAAAGGAGAAGAAAGGAAACAATGCGGGTGAGCTGTAGCCCATCCCGACCGGGACGGATCATCCCGATCGGGACGGCCCTGGCATCCCGATCGGGAAGGGTTCAACCCGACCGGGACGGACCCACAGTGGCGCTCCTAATCGTGCACCCCATCCCGATCGGGAAGGCCACTATCCTGACCGGGAAGGGTCTTGTATGCCTCCAATAAGAGCTCTAGGGTCCCTCCTTGTATCTCATGGGCTTCCCGTCGATTCTCGGGACTCGTGATCGGGTCTCGGAGGCTCGGGATTGGGTCCCAAGGTCTCGGGGTCGATTCCAAGGCCTCGAGTCATCGTTCCTTTATCTCGTTGGCTCCAAAATGTGTATGTATTGAGTCGGAATCACTCCAACTCTTCCAAATCGGTCTCGGGAACCTGAAACGGACTAAAGGAAGCATAAGAAGCCCATGAATCGCTCCCAAGGAGCGATTCCACAAGGAAATGGGACCAAAACATAGTGAAAAAGGCGCTACAAAACACACTTATCAACTCCCCCACACTTAACCCTTACTCGCCCTCGAGTAAGCACAAACTAAATACTAAACTAGCCGAATGGGTATTAGCGCACCCTACGCCCTTTCAACTCACGCGAGTGCACTTAGAGGAAAAGTGCACTCTGCAAGGCAAGTCGGGTCTTACGACAAAACTGTGGATGCAACCGGACACAAGACACAAAAACAAACAAGCACATAAACACACAAACAAACAAACAAACAAACACAAGGTTGCACCCAAAACAAAAGAAATACCGCTTCTCTCAAAAAGCGGTGAAAGAAGCACCGGTTTAGGACTCGAGGTAAGTGACAACGTTCCCAAGCTAGCAATACAAACCAAGGTGGACTAGACCCTAATAGTATGACGATAAAGCAACAAAAACGTTGGTAACTTACCTAGGTCCTCCTAACTTTCTAAAAACGTACTACGGGACGATCGGCAGAGTGGAAAAGTGAAGAACCACGGTGTTAGTCGACACTGTAGGTAAGTGAGACCCCGCCCCCTTTAGCGTGAGCCAAGAGGGTCGTCCCGTGTCCAAAACCGCCTAACTAGTCCAAGTAAAAAGGTGGAAAGTATGCAAAATGAGGGAAGACCGACTAATGCCGCTATCGTCCTTCCTCGGGTCTCGGTCCTTTGGTAGGCTCTTCACGGCAAAAGTCGGAAAAAGGCTTATTTTTGTGGGGATTTCTTTTTGTGAGACGATTTTCTTTTGGCATTTTCTTTCTTTTCGACATTTTGATTTGTTTGTTGCTATGCCATTTCTTTTTCTTCTTTTCTATTTTCTTTTCGGCTTTTGTGCCTTTTCTTTTTCTTCATTTCTTTTCTTTCTTTCATATTTTTCTTTCTTTTTCTTTTCTTTGCCCTTTTGGCAAGATTTGGCATTTTTGGCATTTCCTTTGTATGACAAGAAAGGTAGAAATCATCAAACTGCATTTTATTGTGTGGAGATGTGTAGGAGGTAGGGAAATGGGTAAGTCGGGACGGGCCCTTCCCTTCAAACCCACAAAAAGTGGAGAACTTGGACTAATCAAAACAATCTTAAACACGGTCACCTAGGGGACGAGACTCGGTAACCAAGGCCTTTTCACACCGTGGGTGGTCATAATGGTCAAAAGTGCAAATCCTGTAGTAAATCCCTAGTAAGCTAGGTGGACTCAAGGTAAAGGACCAACGAAATCATTGATTTAGGGTCATTCTACTAGGTTAAAGTCCAAGACTCGATTTACACTACTAGGAAGGGAAAGTACACACTCACACACTAGCCTCTAAACCGGGTTTTCGAAAAAAAATGTTTACACACAAGATGCACAACACACACAAAATGAAGACTCAACGAGAACGAAAGGAAAAGAGACAAAAGGCAACAAAATAAAACAAGACAAAACAAACACCTAAACAAGCAAACACCACCCCGAATTTCCAAAAAAGTTATCAAATCCACCACAAGAATGCACAAGCTCCACCCGAGCACACCTCACCACAACCTCCTCCAAAAATCGCAAGGAATAAAGAGGGAAAGAGGGTTAGAAGATGTTGTCGGATGTCTTCAAATCTTTCCAAACAACGGAGATTAAGCAACCTATAAGGAAAAGGGAGGCAAAACACACACAATACAAAACAAATACACGACACAATGACACAAAAGGAAAACACACAAAAGAAAAATCTTTTTGATTTTTGTGAAAAAATTTCAAATTTTTAGGGTTTTTTCAAGATTTTTTCGAAAAACTTAGAAAATAAAACTAACTACGATAGAATATCGCTCCCCCACACTTAAATCGAGCAATGTCCTCATATGCTCAATCGTAGTGTGCGGAGAGACAAAAGAAAAGAAAATAAACTACGAAAATAAAGCTAAAATTAAAAACAAAGTGGAGAAAAAGGTAGAAGGTGTCCGGCCGGGGTGTAGTCAAGTCACCATGGGCCGAGACGAGAAAAAGATATGGATGGGGAAAGAAAAATAAAAAGAAAGAAATAAAAGGAAATGGGAGGGGAGGGCTAGGTGTAATCAAGTCACCTAGCCCGGATTCCGTCCAAATCCGACTAACTCCTAAAAAGGGGTGAAAATCTTGTAAATTGGACTAATCGATTGACTCTCGACGAAATCACGTCGTCGGGAGTCGGGAGCAACCATACTATGGCCTCGAAGGCCACTAAGATCCCATGACTCGAGGGAAGGGGGCAAACAATGAAAAACAAGCGATAAAAAGACGGGAAAGTAAGGATAGTTACCCAAACCGAGCGGCTAGTAACTCACTTGCTCCATCGTCTCGATGATCATTAGAGGCTCGTCGCTTGTCTTCTCGGTTGCCATCTCGCTTCTCACTCAAGGAGGACTCACGGTCGGGGTAGTAATGGTGTGAGGGGATGGTATTTGATGCGAGAGTCGGTGTAAAGTGGATAGGAAATGGAGTGAGGGCATGACCATGAAGTACATGGGGCATATGATAAGGCTAGGGTAGCTAGGGAGGTTGGGAGGGGGCATAAAACGGTTGGGTGGACTCGATTTGCAAAGAAGAATCACAAAGGGGGAGCAGAGGACCATCCCGGTCGGGAAGATTGATCCCGATCGGGTTACCTCACCCGTCCCGGTCGGGATGCCCTCATCCCGGTCGGGACGGACCCACAGTGAGCTCGAATCTTGGTACACCCATCCCGATCGGGACGGCTCCTTCCCGGTCGGGATGCCACACCCGTCCCGGTCGGGACGCCTCATCCCGGCCGGGATGGGTCTTCTTCAACTTCCACAATCCCAAAAGCTTGCTCCAAGCTTCAAAAACCCAATCCTCGTGCCTACAACCCAAGGTATATCATAGCCAATCCTCTCTAGGAGCGTTCTCACTTCACCTATCAAGCAATACTCAAACACACATCAAACTCTCTCCCTCACAACGCTCATCAATCAATCCAAATAACAAGAATTCACCAAGAAAAACCAAAGAAAATATAATACAAGGATATATACAATGAGACGGTTCTTGTGGAACTCCGTCAAACCAAGGATGGTGCATCTTCATTCTTTTTCAACAACCATAACTAACTCCATCTCCATCGAGGGCACGTAGGAACAAGTCAAAGGCCCTAGCAAAGTCTTCAATTAGGCTCGAGATGTAACCGTCCACAAACCAAGGCTCTTGATGACCTTGCATTGACGTTCCCGGGGCACCCCGATCTACTAAGTTCAGTGGCTTGAACTTGTACTTGCGATCCTTCGGGATATACCCAAACGTCCAACGATCCTCATGTGGCCCCAAGGGAGGCTCATCTTCTTCCTTGTCATTGCACTTGTCATCCAACCCACGATGTGGGCTCTCATCCTCCTCACTCTCGGAGTCATCATCTTCAAGTACATAAGAGTACTTCTTCAACCTTTGTTCCCGATCTTTCCCTCGATCGATGTTTTCCGTGGCATGGATCATATTACATGTCTCGGTCATAGGAAAAGTGTTGCCTTGAAGGTCGAACACTAACTCCTCTTCGCCTAGTTGAAAAGTAATCCTACCCTTCTTCACATCGATCACGGCACCGGCGGTGTGTAAAAATGGGCGTCCAAGGATTATGGGAGTGTTAGCATCCTCCGGCATGTCAACCACTATGAAGTCGACCGGAATGAAGAACTTCCCTATTCGAACCGGTACATCCTCTAACATCCCCAATGGTCGGTTAAGAGACTTATCGGCCATTTGGAGTGTAATGGACGTACATTTCAGCTCCGTCATCCCTAATCGCTCACAAATGGTGTAGGGAATAATGCTCACACTCGCACCCAAATCACACATAGCTCTCTCGATCTTGTAATTGCCGATGGTGCATGGGATAGAGAAACTACCCGGGTCCTTCAACTTCGGAAGCGTGGAACCTTGAATAAGCTCGCTCACCACCCTTGTGAACGCTACCGTCTCTTCCTTGTCAATGGACCGCTTCTTAGCTAGGATTTCCCGCATGAATTTTCCATATGCCGGGATTTGGGTAAGTAACTTGGTGAAGGGGACATTCACATCCAATTTCTTCACAATACTAAGGAACTTGTCGTATTGAGTGTCCACCTTAGTCTTCATTTGCCTTGATGGGTAAGGCAACTTGATTTGGTACTTGTTTTGATCAATTGGGGTGGACTCTTCAAAGGACACTTTCCTTTTTCCCTTGTCTTTCTCTTGAAGTGGGGGAGGGTTGTCTTCTTGGGGTTTTTCAACTTCCCATAAGACTTGCTCCTCAATTGGATTGTCCAAGCTTGATTCTTCTTGATTTGGAGATGCCATTTCCATTGTCGGTTCTTGCGTTGGCTCTTGCTCATTAGGATATGGAGGGGAGTCATAAGAGGTACCTCTCCTTGTGGTGACAGCATTTACATGCTCAAACGTTGGTGTTTCACCTTGAGAAGGTAGTTGCCCCTTTTGCCTTGAGGATCTCCCCGAAGCGAGTTGAGATACTTGAGTCTCAAGTATCTTCATACGGGTATCTCTCATCGCGTTTTCCCCTTGAATATAATTGAAGAGCTCATGATGGTTTCTTGATATGTCCATTTGACCTTGTTGCATATCTTGATCGCTCCTTTGTATTTCCATCAAAGTCTTTTGAATGTCAAAATCCCGAGGTGGGGATGATGGATTATGTGGAGTGTCGGTGATGGCGAGAGGAATGCCATAATCATGAGTAGGAGACCGGCTCCTAGGCTTGCTTTGTTGTTGTTGATTTTGAGTTGCTTGTTGACGGTTCCCTTGGAACCCATGAGAATTACCTTGTTGATGGCCTTGATTGTTGCTATGATTGCGGTTTTGATACCCTTGAAAATTTTGGTTTCCTTGGAAACCACCTTGATTGAAGTTTCCTTGTTGGAACCCTTGCTTGTTGTTGAAGTTGCCTTGGTTATTTTGCTTGAAATTGTTGAAGGGTCTTTGATTAACCCCATAACCTTGGTAACCTTCATTGTTGTCCCGTAAGGGAGGTGGAACATAAGGACGAGGTTGTTGTTGATGTTGAAGTGCTTGTTGTTGAGGAACTTGATTGGAAGCTTGGTATTGATTAGAGTAGGAGGCACCTTGCTTGAACGCTTGAAAGGCGTTCACTTGCTCAATACTCCCTCTACAATTCATAGGGTCATGACCAACGATTCCACAAGTGTCACACATCCCAAAGTAATGTGTAGGAGGTGCGAACCCCAAAACATTCACTTCTTGAATCGGTTGATGGTGGGAGGAACTAGTGCCTTGGACTTGGTTGAGGTGGCTTTGGAGCTTCTTGTCAATAGTCTCCATGTGTGTTTTCAATTGAGCTCCAAGGTCAATGCTTAATTTGGTGACAGCATCGACCTCATGCATGCCTCCTCGATGTGCCTTCCTAGGCCTAGAGTATTGCAAATTATGCACCGCCATCTCTTCGATTCTCGCCCAAGTTTGGTCGTCATCGACCTCGGTAAACCTACCATTGGAGCCCATGTTAAGGATAGCTCACAAGTTTTCATAAAGTCCATTCCAAAATTGTTGCACCAAGAACCATTGTGAGAGTCCATGATGAGGGCACGATCTTACCAAAGACTTAAACCGCTCCCAAGCTTCATATAGGCTCTCTTCATCCCTTTGTTGGAAACCGGTGATGGAGGCCCTAAGCATATTGGTCTTTTCCGGAGGGTAAAACTTTTGGTAGAACGCCAAGGCAAGCTTTTTCCAAGTATCGATCCCCATGGTTGCCCTATCGAGACTCTTGATCTATTGCTTCGCTTTTCCAATAAGAGAGAACGGGAAAAGTACCCAACGAATTTGATCTTGAGTAACCCCGGTTTGAGATATAGCGTCACAATAATCGGAGAAAGTCTCCATGTGTTGGTGCGGGTCTTCGGTGGGCAACCCACTAAATTGGTTTCTCTCCACAAGTTGGATAAAATGAGTCTTCGCCACAAAATTCCCGGTATAAGTATCCGGTAATGCACTCGGTCCCGACAAGACATCTTCCGTAAAAGTGGAGTGAGATGAGAACTTCAGCATTCTTGGATATAAGGGAGGAGATGGTGGTGTAGACGGTGTAGATGTAGATGAAGAGGGGGAACTAGGAGAAGAAGAATCACCAAAAGGGTTAATGAATCCCCCTTCGGCCGTCTCTCGATGTGGATTGTTCAAGCCGGCTCCTTGGGCTTGCCCTTGATGAGTATTGCTTGCACTCGGTTGAGAGATCCTAACCCGATTAATCGTCCGTTGGCGAAAGGCTCGAAAGAGTCTCTCCGGCTCTGGATTAAAGAGATAGAAGTCGCCTCCCCTCCTAGGCATACACTACACACTAGAACAAACGTGAGAACACCTAGTGCTTTGTGGGCACTAGGCAACGATAATAAACAAACACAACTAGAGACAAAGAGAAAAAGAAGAAATAAAACTAAGGAAAGAAGAAAAATCTAGAGAATATTCACAAGAGAAGATGGGAGAACACAAAGAAGGGGAACTAAGTCTAGAAATAAGCAAACTAAGTCTAAACAATGCACCGTCCCCGGCAACGGCGCCAAATTGATGGTAGGGATTTGTCAAGTCCCTAACCGTCAATAAAACACCGAATAACCTAGTGGGTAGCTAGGGTAAGTCGGGATCGTATCCACGAGGACGGTATTGTAAAGTTTAGACTAGGTCTACCTACAACGAGACTAAATCACCAAAACAAACACAGAGAGACGATAAATGGAAAACTATGGTGGAGGAGAAGTATGACTAAGCTAATGATCGAACTAAAAAATAAACTAGATTAAACTATGACTAACTAAGGAGTTGAATCAAATATGGAAGAAAGTGGGGTAGGTCGGGTTCATAGGAGTAGAAGGGTAATTGGGGTGATCAAGGGTATAGGTGTCTCCAAGTCACTAGAGTCGGTCCGGGCTCTCGCAACTTAGACCGATGTCAAGGTGGGTCCGGGCTCTCGCAACTTAGACCCTAGTCCGCGCTCTCGCGACTAAACTATTCTCAACATTTCCGCATCATAGACAAACAATGAGAAGATGAGCACAAGTATGGGAAGCATGGCCACTACAACTCATACAAGCATATCAACAAACACATAGAGTGCCTACAATGTGACTAACAACAAAGATTCACCCTTTTCCCTTAATCAACCCTAATCACCCATAATCTACCCCTAATCCCCCTACTAACCCCACAAGTAATCTACTCACTCATCATTAAGAGAAAACCAACAATAATAAGAGAAATCAATACTACAAAACCAACATCCATAATGAATAACAAGAACAATAATACTAACAATATGAAAAGATGAAACTAGATTGAATAAACAAAGAACAAGAGTAAGAAAGATTATACCAACACTAGGATGAAGAAAAGATGCAATCTTGTATAAATAAGAACCCAAATAAAACCCAAGGTTGTCAAGCTTGGAGAATTCTTCAAGAACTTCTTAATACAAGAACTAATTACAAAGATTAACTAAGGATTAACAAGAGATTAAAACAAATGAGAGTAGTACTAATCTAGGGTTTTGAATGTTAATGGAGGCTTAAACTAGTCTAGGGTAAGATAAGATGTCTTAACATTACAAGAGGGAAGTATATATAGGGTTACAAGTGGAAAGGAGAAGAAAGGAAACAATGCGGGTGAGCTGTAGCCCATCCCGACCGGGACGGATTATCCCGATCGGGATGGCCCTGTCATCCCGATCGGGAAGGGTTCAACCCGACCGGGACGGACCCACAGTGGCGCTCCTAATCGTGCACCCCATCCCGATCGGGAAGACCACTATCCCGACCGGGAAGGGTCTTGTAAGCCTCCAATAAGAGCTCTAGGGTCCCTCCTTGTATCTCATGGGCTTCCCGTCGATTCTCGGGACTCGGGATCGGGTCTCGGAGGCTCGGGATTGGGTCCCAAGGTCTCGGGGTCGATTCCAAGGCCTCGAGTCATCGTTCCTTTATCTCGTTGGCTCCAAAATGTGTATGTATTGAGTCGGAATCACTCCAACTCTTCCAAATCAGTCTCGGGAACCTGAAATGGACTAAAGGAAGCATAAGAAGCCCATGAATCGCTCCCAAGGAAATAGGACCAAAACATAGTGAAAAAGGCGCTACAAAACACACTTATCACTACCCCACTCCTTTCCATATTTGAGTTCACCTCCTTAGTTAGACATCATTTAATCTAGTTTATTTGATTAGTTCATCATTAGCTTAGTTATCTCTTCTCCGCCATAGTTTTCCAATTATCGCTTTCTTGTGTTTGTTTGGTAATCTAGTCTCGTTGTAGGTAGACCTAGTCTAAACCTTGATATACCGTCCTCGTGGATACGATCCCGACTTGCCCTATCTACCGTAGGAATAGCCGGTAATATTATTGACGGTTGGGATTCCGCGACAAATCCTTCCCATCATTCGTCTATGGTGTCCAGGTTGCTAGCCATCTCCATCTGGTTCCTTTCCTCCGTTATGCATCCATACCTGTGGGTACGCACTCTTACTTCTGAAGGAATGACCACCTCAGGACCAAAGACCAAGCTGAAAGGCGTTTGTCCTGTAGCCACTTTGGGTGTGGTTCTATCAGACCATAGCACCAAGGGGAGTTCTTCTGCCCATCTACCCCCTGCTTCCTCCAGTCTCCTCTTCAGGTTGTCTATCATAATTTTGTTACTAGACTCCGCCTGCCCCCATTAGACTGAGGATTTCTGGGGGTAGACTTGCTCAGTGTGATATTCCACCTGGCGCAGTAGGCCTCCATCTTGTTACCAATAAACTGGGATCCGTTGTCGCAGATGATTTCTGAGGGAATGCCAAACTTGTAGATAATGTTACGTTTAATGAAGGATATAACCTGCTTCTCAGTCACCTGAGGGAATGCTTCTGCTTCTATCCACTTGGAGAAGTAGTCTGTCATGGCCAACATGAAGACATTGTTTCCTGGGGCTCTTGGTAACTTGCCAACAATATCCATCCCCCACTTCATGAAGGGCCAAGGAGAAATTACTGGATGCAATGGCTCTGCCGGCTGATGGTTGACTGGTGCGTGTCTTTGGCAGGCGTCACATTTCTTGACGTACTCTATGGCATCTTTGCGCATTGTTGGCCAATAGTAGCCCTTGCGGAGTGCCTTCTTGGATTGACTCCTGCCCCCTGCATGATTTCTACATTCACCATTGTGGAGATCATGCATAACAGCTTCTGCCTCTTCCTGACCCAAGCACCTTAAGTATGGTCCAGCAGTCGATCTTCTGAACAGGATGCTATCAATGAGAGTGTACTTTGATGCCTTCATTTTAAACCTCCTGATTTCCTTCTTGTCTGCTGGCAGGATGTCGTCCTACAGCCATTCCTGGTAGGGCTTCCTCCAGTCTGTGACCTCCCCCTGATCTGTGGTGGTACTAAATACTCATGCCTCTTGCAGCCACCAGGTCCTCTCTTTGCCTCCTCCAGATACTTCTTGATTTTTCTGGATTGCTGGCTCCAGGACGTGGACAATGGGTATGGTGGAGACCGTTCCAAGCTTGAATGTTGCCCCCAGGGTGGCTAGGGCGTCTGCTTCTGCATTCTGGTCCCTTGGGATCTGGCTGACTGAAAGTGCTACAAATTTGAGGGACAAGTCTCTCGCTACTTCAAGGTATGCCATCATTTTTGAGTCCTTTGCTGCATACGAGCCATTCATGTGGTTGACTATTAGCTGGGAGTCATTGTACACTTCCAGGTGCTTGATTTTGAGATCTAAGGCCACCTGGAGGCCTAAGATCAGAGCTTCATACTCTGCCTCGTTGTTTGTTGTCCGGAATTCACATCGTACTGCTTGGACTCTGAGATCCCCCTGAGGTGACTTGAGAACTAGTCCTGCTCCAGATCCTCTCATATTGTAGGCGTCATCCACATTCAGCTCCCACACCTGTTCGCCCTTGTCCTCTTCCAGGATAAGGATGTCCTTCTCTGCCTGGGTCTGTAGTGCTGGGCTGAAGTCAGATACGAAGTCTGCTAGTGCCTGGGACTTTATTGCTGTTCTGGGGACGAACTTCAGGTCGAAGTCACTTAGGTGTATGGACCACTTGGCCATCCTTCCTGACAACTCAGGTTTTCTCCTAATAGTTTTTAGTGGATAGTTTGTTATTACAGAAATAGCATGTGACTCGAAATAAGGTCTCAGTTTATAGGAAGCTGTAACAAGTGCTAGTACAAGTTTTTCAAGAGACGTGTACCTGGTTTCTGCAGGAAGCAAAGACCTACTGACATAATATACCGGGTATTGTGCTCCTTCGTGCTCTTGTACTAGTACCGCGCTAACCGCTACCTCTGTTACTGATAGATACAAGAGGAGTTGTTATCCAGGTTCTGGTTTTGACAGCAGAGGTGGAGTGCTGAGGTAGTGCTTCAGGTCGCTGAACGCCTTCTCGTGCTCTGCTGTCCAATTAAACCTTTGAGCCTTCTTTAGTATATCATGGAACAGCCAGCACTTATCTGAGGACTTAGATATGAATCTGTTTAGAGCAACGATTCTCCCAGTCAGGCGATGTACATCTTTAGGTTTCTGCGGGGACTCCAGCTGGAGGATGGCTTTGATCTGCTCCGTGCTGGCTTCGATTCCTCTTTGGGTGACCATGTACCCCAGAAACTTCCCACACGATACTCCAAATGTGCACTTTGAAGGATTCAACTTCATCTTATACTCCCTCAGGGTTTTGAATGTGTCTTCCAAGTGCGTTGTATGTTGTGAGGCTTGCTTTGATTTGACGACCATGTCGTCAATATATACCTCCATCGTGTCCCCAATCTGCCTCTTGAACATCTTATTAACTAGTCTCTGGTAGGTGGAGCCTGCATTCTTTAAACCAAAAGGCATAACATTGTAATAAGAGATACCTCTCTCAGACCTGAATGATGTCTTCTCCTGGTCTGCTGGTCTGCTGGATGCATCTTGATCTGGTTGTAACCACTCCATGCATCAAGGAAAGTCAACATCTCATGCCCTGCTGTAGCATCTACCATGGCATCTATATGTGGCAGGGGGAATGGATCTTTCGGGCATGCTTTGTTTAAGTCGGTAAAATCGACGCATACCCTCCACTTGCCATTCTTCTTTGGGACCACCACCACGTTAGACAGCCATTCCGGGTACTTTACTTCCCTGGTCTTTCCAGCAGCCAGCAGACTATCTACCTCCTGGTTTATGATTTGATTCCTTTCTGGGGCAAACTTCCTCCTCTTCTGCTGGACTGGCTTGTAACTGGGATCCACACTTAGCCTGTGGGTTATAATGTTGGGGTCTATACCTACCATATCATCATGTGACTAAGCAAAACAATCCATGTTAGTTTGTAATAATTCAATGAGGTTTTGACGGATATTACCTGTACATTCCGATCCGATTAGCACTTTCCGCTCTGGATGTAGTTTATCCTAGTTGACTTCATCTACCTCCGCCTGGGGTGGTTCGTGCAGAGGTAGGTGAAGGCTCTGTAATTGCTACGCTGGGGGACTCGCCGTCTTCTTAAGGGCTATCCTGTAGCATTCCTTGGCCTCTCCTTGGTCTCCACTAATCTTCTGCACTCCCCAGGGTGTAGGGAACTTTAGACACTGGTGGTAGGTGGAGGTGATCGCCTTCATTTCATGGATCCAAGGCCTCCCCAGGATCACGTTGTAGGTGGAGGGTCCATCAATGACTAGGTATCGCACTTGCTTATTCACTCCTCCAGCATAAGTAGGAATGGTAATCTCTCCCAGAGAGTGCTTGGTTTCCCCACTAAAACCTATCAAGGGGACCGCCTTCCTGGTTAGGTCCTTCTCGCTGAACCTCATGTTCTGGAGAGTTTCCAAAATGATGACGTTGACTGAACTCCCGGTGTCCACCAGAATCTTCTTCACTGTGCAATTCCCTATGGAGAGAGTGATTATCAAGGCGTCATGGTGCATTTCTGGAGTAGATCCTGCATCAGTTTCATCAAAGGTGACGGCTGGGAGGTCTTTGCAACTTATTCTGCAGAAGTGCTCTGGCTTGTCTCCTCTGGCCTGAGAGGCATGTCTCTTGGCTGCTGAGTAAGTTAGCCCACATAATTTTGATCCTCCTGTGATCACATTGACAATTCTGGTGCATACTGGAGGTGGAGCGCGCAACACTTGATCTGCTGCATTTATCCTGCTGGAGTTTCTGGACGTGATGTGGTCTAGGTTCCCCTGAACATACTGGAACTTAACCTCCGCCCTGAGCTGGATACACTCGTCGGTATTCTGTCCAATGTCATCGTGGAATTCGCACCTCTTGCTGGCGTCCCTTCGGTTATTGGTGTACTCCTGTCTCCTGGGCCACTTGACTCTGCGTCCTAACTTACTTTGGATGGCAATCCTGGATTCTTCTTCCAGTCTTTCTCCTCGGAAACCTTGCTCACGTTCCTGGCGTAGGGCTTCAATTCGATCTCTCACCCCTCTTTTCTGCTGGCGCCTTTCTGGAGACGTGCTCAGAACCATATTCAGCCCTTCTAGGGCCCGAATCTTCTTCTAGCCTGATGGCTGCCATCGCCTTGGTCTACACATCCTCGAACGTGGCACATGGGTACTTTGTGAGATCCTTGTAAAGATCTGAATCCTGGTGGAGCCCTTGGCGGAAGGCTTCTATGGCAGTGGCTACATCACATCTGGGGATGGTTACTTTCTCCTTGTTAAATCTATTGAGGAAGTCTCGTGTGGATTCCTTGAATTTATGCACCACCTGATATAGGCCACTGGTCTGCTTTTCCGACTTTCGGCTACTGGCGAACTGCTGGTTGAAGGCATTGACCAGATCAGCGAAGAAGGTGATGCTCCGGTTGGGCAGACCAACGAACCAGTGGAGGGCTGCTCCTGACAGAGTGGAGCCAAACCCCTTGCACATGTAGGCCTCTTTCAAGGGCCCCGTAGCGGTCACCACCATCATCTTCTGTTTGTACTGGTTGATGTGATCTAGAGGGTCTGCAGTGCCATCATAAAGCGTCATGGCTGGTGGCACAAAGCCCTTGGGTACGGCAACACAGGCTAGATCGTCGATGAAGGGTGAATCTGCGTAGCTGTCTCTGGCTGCTATTTCCAGGGGACGTGGCATTCCAGGAATTTTGTTAATCAGGTCCCTTAATTCCTTCGGTTCCTAGTACTGCTGATCTGTTGTGCTGACTGTTTTGCAAGAGGGTTATAAGAAGGAGGAGAAATGCTAAAAGAAGTACTGCCTACATGAGGTCCTCCAGGGTGTTGACTGCTAGGAGGAGGAGGTAAAGGTGTTGCTGCTGTCGCGGATCCGGGCTGCCACCCTGATGCATGCTGGAGTGGGACTCTGGGTGGCCAGGTTCCTCCTGGATATGGGTTGTTGTCGGGGGTCACCATACTGACTGGGGCTCCTTGCTGCCATCCAAATGCCTACTGGCTAGGGTTAGGCGTTGCCCACACTCCTCCTGGGGACTGGTTGTTGGACTGGGTGGTCATCTCTGGTTGGGTCGCGGGTCTCCATTCTGGTGTCTGATGGACAGGGGTACCTGTGAAAGATAATGAGTTAGTTTCCTGATATTTGATGCCGGAGAGAAGGTTACCTGCGGTACGAGATCTGCCGGGTGTGGGGCCATAGGTCAGGTAACCCAACCCTTGGGGTTCAATGACTGGGCCTGGTGGAGCCAATCCTAGCTCCAGTCTGGTGACCAATTCTGATGGGACTTCTCTGGTGGTCTTCCTGCTGGTCGTTGACTCCTTGCGGGTGTTGGGCTCTCCCCTAGGCATCAAGGGCAGCATCTCTGGTAACGGCTGGACCGATGCAACTAGAGTCTTGTCAGCTGCCGAGATCCGAGCCCTGATGTCTTGGTTGTCTTTCTGCAAGGTTTCTACTGCCTAGCGCAGGGCATTGATTCCTAGAAGCACGCTCTGCATCAGGTCAGGTGACCCCGCGCCACTAGAAGCTACTCCCACGAATCCTCCTGGAGTTGAGGTTCTGGTTGGTATGCTCTCCTTCCTGGCCTTGGAAGAGTTGGTGACCCCAGAAGTTTTAGGCGTCGGAGGGGGCCTAGACGCCGATAGCGTGGGTTTCACCGTCAGGCTGGTGGGGATTGCCAAGGTGAGGGGCGTGAGAATTGGGTCTGCTGATCATGGGGACGATTCTCCTCCAATGGGCTGGGTTGATGCTCCTTGACTGCTGGAGGGACTTTGCCTAGATCCGGACATGGCGGTACGGAATTGCTACACTGTAGGATATGGCTTATAGGAAATGATCACTTTGCCCCACGGTGGGCGCCAAATTGTTTTGGTAAAAATTTACCGGGTTCGTGATTTCGGTTGCGGGTTAAAGCGATCGGCCTATAAGCAGGGGGTTAGCAAAATAGTGACGAATCTGACAAGCGAGGAACGACGAAAAGAAAAACAAACAACACACAGAATTTTGGTGACGCAGAAACCCGATGTGGGAAAAACCGCGGGGGGAGTCGAAATCCCGCCAAGATTCTACTATGAACGAAAAAGGAGTGAAGAAAAGAGTACAAATAAGAGTATTTAGACTATGATCGATTATGAATATTTTGTCGTAATACTTGCTTGGAGTTGGTAGGCTGAGATGATCCCTTTCCTTCTTCCTCTCTTTCCTTTTATACTGATGTTGGCCGTTCCTCCCTCTCGGGAATCTTGGCCTTTAATCCTCTTTACTGCTTGATATCTTGGCATTTTATCCCCTTTATTGCTTGATATCTTGGCATTTAATCCTCTTTCCAGTAGTTACATTCTCTTCCTCCTTTCTCTCCTGGTCTGCAGGAGGAATCCTATAGATTTAGGGGACATTCCTTGACTCTTTCTCTGGTGGGCTGCATTCTTCAAATGGGTTGCATGACGCTTCTTTGCCTTATTTGGCTCATTGTCTTTTGTTGTTTCGGATTCCGTCTGACCCAATGACTCTGATAACGTCGACTTTTGTCCTTTGAGCTTTGACCTTCGACCTTTGACCCTCGATTTTTGACTATCGTCTTTGACCTTCCGACCTTTGACCTTTTGACCCTTGACTTTTTGACCTACCATTCGTAATATGCCACGTCGTATTCCATGGATGCGAATTTTGGCCCGAACAACATAGTCGATTTATAAAATTTGACGTGAAATTACTTTTAATAATTATGATCATCGTATAAAAGTTTTTAAGTTTATAAAAAATAAGTGGAGTAAATTTTATTCGTAAATAAACAATGAAAGCATTAAAACGAATTTTGTTATAAGTAAGTAAAATTAACAAGAGTAACCAATAATATGAAATGGAATTTATAAGTATAGGAACATAAACAACACATAAAAGTACAAATAACATGAATTTAAAATAACGTACGTAATTTTACTCTCTTTAGGTTCTTTTAACTATTTAATCTGTTTCTCAAATAATTAGAAATTTAAACGTGGTAAATAAATTTAACAAGTGATAATTTAGTCAAGTTAAATTTAGTTGTAAACGAAATGTATAACATGAATAAAATATCACATAGCATTTATATATATATATATATATATATATATATATATATATATATATATATATAGATTTAGGATCCGGTCCGAACCGTCCGAACTATATATAATAGAAAAAAAAAGACGCACGATTATCCAATTATTAATTAACAACACCGTTCATCTTTCATTTCCCCCAATCTTCCACTGTCGTTCATCCATCACTTTTCATCCTTCATCCCCAATTTGCGATCAATCAACCGCGATTTTACGAACATGTATATAATCTGATTCTTCTATTCTTCAACTCATAAATTTTCCAATCAATTATCCTTCTATCCATCGATATGAACCCCGGTAAGTTTCTAATTTCATCTATTTAGGGTTTTCTTATTCAATTGTTAGATTTTTCATGCATTTTGATCTGTTTTTACTGCTTGATTATGCTTGATTTTGTTTTTAATTGCTCGAATCTATGATTTAATGGCAGAGATTCACGTTTCTCGAAAAATGTCAGGAGTTTTATTACTATTATCGTTTCTTTGACTAACTTTTATTTTGCTATTTTTTCAAATATTTTGAGATATTTTTCACGCATTTTGATATGTTTTCATCGCTCTGATTAAGCTTGATTTTGTTTATAATTGCTTGAATTCGTGATTCAATGGTATAGATTCATGTTTCTCATAAAAATGTCATTAGTTCTATGATTATGCTTGTTTTTTTATTTGTTCCTTTCTAATTCATTAAAAATGTTCGTACAATGTTCTGTAGCAATTAAATTGCATAGCTTCTCTTTCTTGAATGTCGATTAGAGCAATCTAAATGATGGATAGTTGTTTATTTTGTGTGTTAAAGAGGTTTGATATTGATTTAATGGGGTTAGAACTTGGCTAAAGGTTAAAATAACAAGTCTAAAGGGAATGTATTACTTTCTATGGTAGAGTGGCGAATGGGTGCTCCAAAGCAGAAGTGGACTGCTGAAGAAGAAGTCGCCTTATACTTATCACCGTCTAGTTACACTTTCTTCGTGAGAAGCAAATAGACGACATCAAATCAATGGGTTTTGGGAGGTTGTTAAACATTAAAAACTGATACGGTGACGGTGTGCTATCTTATTGGTTGGTGTCGACATTCGACACTTGTTGTTCTTTTTTAATGGAAGGTAAACTAGAAATAACAGATGAAGATATTCACTTGGCTACGGCTTTCTATGGGGCCTGGTAAAGTTGAATTAGCTAGTACCACTGATAAAAGTCCGGGTTTTATGGACATGAAGCACACTTTCCTCAAGCAATTTGGGGGTCCCTCCAAGACAACTGTTGAGCGAAAAAAGATACTCGAAGTGATGATTTAACTATTTACGCATGTAATTATTTACCATAGATACACCTTTTGGAATTATTTTTGTCGGTTGTAATTATTTACCATAGATACACCTTTGGAATTCTTTTGTCTGTTGTAATTATTTACCTTTAGACTCTATGTAAATACCCATGGGAAACAAAGTGTAAGTACCCCCTAAAGAAGTGTAAGTAGCACTTAGAGAAGTGTAAGTGGCCGCTAGAGAAGTGTAAGTAGCCATTTGAGAAGTGTAAGTAGACCCGAAAGAAGTTTAAGTAATTATTAGAGAAGTATAAGTGGCCGCTAGAGAAATGTAAGTTGCCATTTGGAAAATGTAAGTAGGCCCTAAAGAAGTTTAAGTAGTTATTAGAGAAATGTAAGTGGCCGCTAGAGAAATGTAAGTAATAATTTGAGAAGTGTAAGTAGGTCCTAAAGAAGTTTAAGTAATCATTAGAGAAGTGTAAGTGACTGCTAGAGAAGTGTAAGTGACCGCTAGAGAAGTGTAAGTAGTCATTTGAGAAGTGTAAGTAGGTACTAAAGAAGTGTAAGTAGTTATTAAAGAAGTGTAAGTGGTCGCTAAAGAATTGTAAGTGACCGCTAGAGAAGTGTATCTAGTCATTTGAGAAGTGTAAGTAGGCACTAATGAAGTGTAAGAAGTGTGTTTTATTATTTTTTCTAATTGAAGAATAAAGCGCATCATGAGGACCATAAACTAAGCTTAATCACCCACACTAACTAATATATACGCCACATTGTGAGAAGCATTACAAACATTCATTGCTCAACATCATGCGATCGGTCCAATTTTCCCTTCCTTATTTCTTACACAAATAAACACATAATTTGATAAAAAAAAAATCCATCCCTACTAACAATCCGGTTTTGTGTCCTCATTTTCTCCATATTCTTCAACTTCTTGACATTTTCCAATGCGTAAAGAGTAATTTCTGTCTAATGTAATATCAAACCGACAAAAGTGGCTAACAAAAATGAACCCAATCAAAGTCAAACATAAACTGAAATTAAGCGTAATCCGATGATAATCCCTTGACAAAATCCTCACTAATACACAAAATCCTTCACTTGCAGTAGTTGTTCCAAGTAATCAGACTCTTCTTGGTATGTGGTGGAATATGCATAAACCTATGACAAATGACATTGGGCTTACATTGATTAATCGGTTATGTTACCGAAAATAAATTAATTTCAAAATTTTAGATTATTGAAGAATACTTGCATTGGGCTTAATCGAACAATCCATCTCACAAAAATACTACTCACATCTTCTATAGAAAAAGTTTGCGCATTGCATGAAAGAATAATAATCAAATAAGTATAAGTAATGTTTTTTTTTAAATAGCCAATGAGGGATGCATTTGCATGTGCATATAAGTGATATTACGTTAATATTACTATGAGAAAATATTAAGTGCTTTCTAATATTCCTGCTAAGATAACACAAGTCCCCAAAATCAATCAAAGAAAGTACCTAATATTAAACTACTTTTTAGTGATTCGACCCGGGCAATTTCTACTGTCATGGTTTATTTCCCCACAAGCACGACAATTCCTTAGAGGCTTATCACGCTACAAGAATAAGATGATTACACTTCTCTAGTCTCTACTTACACTTTTTTTAGTCTCTACTTACGCTTCCTCAAAAGTATAAGTGGAGCCTTTAAAAGTGTAAGTGGAGTTGTAGTAAGTGTAACCTACAAGATTAATCAAGGAAAACAATCCATTTAATTTCCAAAGATCAAACTCCAAAAAAGATAAAGAAAACCCATTTCTTGACCAAGGAGGTTTAGATGCGGACATGGATGTTGTGGGAAGAGAGGCTGAATGAGGTAAGTTGCTTCATTACACTTTTTCGGTTCAATATGAATAATTCAATTAATTGTAATTCTAACCTCTATTAATGGGAGCAGTTGAGAGGTTTTGAGTTTGTCAAAGCTGTAACATTGGCACCAGAACCATTTACCGTTGAAAATGGTCTCCTCACCCCAACATTTAAGGTTCATCTTTTACTCCCCACTCTCTCTTTCGACTCTTTCCACGCCTACTTAGTTGAAGTTCATGTAAACAATAGAATTGTAGAAATAAAATGATCTATTCATTTTGTGTTTTTATGCAAGTGGTTTTCACTTTTATCCGGCTAAAGGTACTGCAACTAAAATCATGACACCAAAAATGAGTTGCAAAAGAAATATTCATCAAACTCCCTGTCCCATCCCAAAAAACTCAAGAAAATGACTCAAAAAATGTCAAAATCAATCAAACTGGTGATTTTTTATTTTCAGGAACTAATGATGATGATGGTTTAAGAAATGGAATAGGGGGAAAGTGGGAGGTGTTTTGAAGAGAAATTTGTCAGTAGCATCAGAGTACTAGTACAAGAGACAGTAAAAAGAGAATTTTCAATGAGGAGATGTTCATCTATTAATAATAATTTTGACAGTAGATATTGCAGGATTTATGATCAAGTGTACTACTACTCTTGTGCATAAGCAACATTCCAATTCAACCGACAATAACCAACAACAAGCAGCAGCAAAAGAATAGATTTAGTATAGATGGAACAGAATCACGACAATAACAACAAATAGCACAATGATGTAGCACAAAAACGTGATGAACAATGGGACATAGAAGGGGCGACAGAAATTCAAGGGGAAGAGCAGGCTTATTGTGCAGAAATAAGCAACATAATCAGATCAATCACGCAATATCTAATAATTCAGACACAATGACGATGAGAAAAATCAAGTATCTTTAGATCAATTATGCTACACAAAAAAATTTCAAAAATTTCAACAACGATCATCACAATTCAGCATAATTAACATAACAAATTACATGAAAACCCTAAAAAAATGATCAATTAAAAACGCAATTCATCAATAAATCAATTAATCGGATCAAATTAAGAAACAAGACAAAAAAACCTCTTTATCAATAAGGTTGGTGAAGAAACGCTCGGCTTGGACAAACGATAATCGCGGATGAGATTTTGAGAGGATTTATTGGATGATTGAGCCAAAAATTGATTGATTAACGGATCTAAGAGGAGTGACTGAGAGAAGAATTGCTGGAGTTACAGTGTAAGGCGTTTGGGGAAGAAGGGCAAATTTGGGGAAGAACCGTTGTGATAATGCGCGTGTTTTTTTGGTGATATATATAGTTCGGATGGTTCGGACCGGATCCCGGCCCTATATATATATATATATATATATATATATATATATATATATATATATAGAGAGAGAGAGTGGAGTTCTAATAAGGCCATGACTAATTTTAAGTGCATAAGTCCCATTGTTGGCCATTGGATAAGAAATGATGTAGGGTTGAGATTAGATCTAAAAACATAAATTTTCATCCTAATTCACACTTGTTATGCATTTACTACCACCCATAATCTTTTCTCTCTCCTTCCACCACACTAATTAATTAACTCCTAATTAACTCTTCTACCTATAACCAATAACTCCTCACACTAATTAACTATTTCTCAAAAAAAAAAAATTAGCTATTCTACCAATAATATCTTCTCTCTTCTTCAATTCCATACAATCATAATTTTTAAAAAAAAAATCAGATTTTTTTAATTACTCTAATTTATTCTCTTCTTGTTTTGTTTTGATTTTATCTTCATCACCATTCATTTTGTTGATTAGTAGGAGTTTTTTTTTAAATGATTTCAAGTGAATGATATACGAACATGATTGGAGTTACAATATATGATCTGAAGTTGCAAAATATATGAACTGAAGTTACATGATATATAAACTGAAGTTATAAAAATATATGAAATGATTAGAATTGAAGTTACAAAAAATGGATTTGAGTTACAATATATGATCTGAAGTTACAAAACATATGAACTGAAATTACAAAACATATAAACTGAAGTTACAAAATATGTAAAGTGAAATTACAAAAATATATGAACTGATTAGAATTGAAGTTACAATATACGATCTGAAGTTACAAAATATGTGAACTGAAGTTACAAAATATGTGAACTGAAGTTACAAATATATGGACTGAAGTTACAATGTACGATCGGAAGTTATAAAATATGTGAACTGAAGTTACAAAATATGTGAACTGAAGTTACAAATATATAAAAAAATCAAGTCATTTACAAAGCTCGTCCGGTCTCCATCTCCATTTTTAATTCTTCCTCTTCGTCTTCATCTCCATTTTTAATTCTTCCTCTTCGTCTTCATCTCCATTTTTAATTCTTCCTCTTCGTCTTCATCTCCATTTTTAATTCTTCATCTTCATCAGAAATCTGCAATTATTAATTGAAAAACATATACTATATTAATTGAAAAACATTTAATTAAAAAATTAAGACGGAAACAATTTCAATGACAAAAAAAAAAGAAAATCGAGTAAAAGGACAATAAAAATCAAAAACATAATGAAAAAAAATATCAATTAACATATAATATTGAAAATAAATGAAAAAGGTGGAAATATGAAACGAAATCAGCCTAATACACACAAATATTGAATATGAAATAAAACCCACAACAATACACACAAAAACCCCCTAATTTTTTTTAAATATTAAACGAAATCAGCCCAACAGTACTTTAATCTGATTTTAAACGAACTTCGATTCTAAATCTAAAAAACCCTTGATTTTTATGATTTATAAGGAATTTCGATTCTAAACCTAAAAACCTCTAATTTTTTTTATTTTAAACTAACTTCAATTGCAAACATAAAAAACCCTAACTTTTTTTATTGTAAACATAAAAAACCATAATCTCAGTCCGAAATTAATAGTAAGATTTCAAATTAGGGTTACTCAAATTTTAGATTTATGTTTCAAATTAGGGTTACTCGAATTAACTCGAATTTCTATATGCGAAATTAACAGTAAGATTTACCTGAAATGAAGAAGTGTAATGGAGATGAAGAACTGGAGGTGCTTCGACGGAGATTAAAGGGAAAACAAATGGTGGAGATTGAAGAACAGTAGTAATGGAGACTGAGATTGAAGAGGAGGAGTTTGGTGGAGTAGTAATGGAATCGTGGAGATGGGTTGGAAAGAGAGAGAACAAAGTAATTAATTGTGAGGGGGAAAAAAGAGGTATGGAAAAGGTAAACATTGCTTTTATTTTTTTTAAATAATTATATATATCAACAAATCTAAGTCATCCATCTCTATTTAATCTGATGACTGAGATTGGAACTTAGGACCTTACATATATAAGTGGAGCTTATATGATCTCTCCTATATATATATATATATATATATATATATATATATATATATATATATATATATATATAGAGAGAGAGAGAGAGAGAGAGAGAGAGAGAGAGAGAGAGAGAGAGAGAGAGAGAGAGAGAGAGAGAGAGAGAGAGAGAGAGAGAGAGAGAGAGAGAGAGAGAGAGAGAGAGAGAGAGAGAGAGAGAGAGAGAGAGAGAGAGAGAGAGAGAGAGAGAGAGAGAGAGAGAGAGAGAGAGAGAGAGAGAGAGGGGGGGGGATCAGGTGAGTCCACTTATATATGTTGAGTCCGTGAGTCCCCATCTTAGCCATTGATTCAATGTTAGATTAATGGACAAGATTTGATCTCATAATTAAGGAAATAACTAACAAATCTGGTAAATATATCATTTCTCTCTCTCCTCCTCCTTAATTATCTCAATGCAAATCTTTTCTCTCTCTTATTTTAAATGTCTCTTTCTCACACACAACAAGTTTTTTCAAAATTAATTTTTTTTCATCTTCACTAAAAAATCATCATTTTCCTACTGCCATTGTACGTATGTTACTATGTTACTGCCATAATCCATAAACTATGTTACTTTAACTCATATAACGTGTTACTTTAATTCATGAACTGTGTTACTTTAACTCATAAAATCTGTTACGTTGTTTAATATATTCTCCTGCAAAAACTATTACTCTAACTCATACAATGTGTTACTCTAATTCATGAACTGCGTTACTTTAACTCATAAAATCTATTATGTTGCATAATAATCTTTTGCAAAAACAAGACTTTCAATCAACCAAAAGAATAATGTATGTTTCTATTAAAGATACTCCAAAACAAAAATTATAAAACTCCATTATAATTCCAATGTTTCACACCTATAACTATAAGAACTGGATATTTGAAATCAAATTATAATCATAAACTGTGTTACTGTAACTCTTTAAAATTGTGTTACTGTAACTCATTAAAACTGTGTTATTGTAACTCATTAAGTATGTTACTCTAACAATATATTGTCCTACTCAGAATTGTGCTTCTTCATCTTCTTCTTCTTCTCCCGATTCTTCTTCATTGTCAGACGATGGTTTACATGACATTTCCTTCTCCTCCTCCTTCTTCTTCTTCTCATCTACATCTTTGAAGATCTGCCTTATGTATGGAGGAAATTCTCACCCACATCCTCACATCATTCATGTGCTTTTGCGTCTACTGAAAAAATAATAACAGTGCCAATAAACGTGGCGAAAAAAACAATCAAAACTTGAAATATGGATTATAGTAACAGATAACAAGAATTAAAGTAACAAATGAAGTGCATTGAAGTAACATTGAATTAATTTAACAGAGTATGCTTATACACCAGGTATAAAGTAACAGAGGTCAGACATTAAAGTAACAGATAGTATGAATTAAAGTAACAGATAACAAGAATTAAAGTAATAGATGAAGTGCATTGAAGTAACATTGAATTAATTTAACAAAGTATGCTTATACACCAGGTATAAAGTAACAGAGGTCAGACATTAAAGTAACAGATAGTATAAATTAAAGTAACAGATAATGTTCATTAAAATAACACCAGATATAAGTTAATGCAAAAAATTCATATAATGACAAAAAATGAGAGTATGACGCAGTATCTTACTCTTTGATATTGTTTCCTATTTTGAACCCATAACGTCCTATAATTATGGAAAGCAGTATTTTTTTTTCTTTTTTTTATATGGCGTTACTCTTTGATGTTGTTTTCTATTTTGGTGGCAATCACGTCCCATTATTATAGGAAACAATATCTTTTTCTTTAATATGGCAGTTTCCTAAATTCTTAGAACACTCCAATGTACTACAATAACATATGAAAAGTATTAAAGTAACGACTAAAGTGTATTAAAGTAACACGACATATAAAGTAACAGATGGTAGACATTAAAGTAACAGACGCTCTACACTAAAGTAACGCAGTATATGAACTACAATAACTCAATATATTGTGTGTGCGCAAATTTCATATGATGAATAAGACATTTAACAGTATGCAGTTTCTCATATTGTAAACGTAAAAACTAATAATTGAGTAGCATCTTAATGACTTACATGGCGATTCCAGTATAAATTACGAAGCATATATTCACCGTTGGTGTGTTCTACGATTTGCATATGAATCTATGATGAATGACACGACCCTGAAAGCAATATCAACATGAAAATTGACGCAAAACATGAACGCAAATTAATCAAGATGATGAATAAAAATTGACGCAAAACATGAAAGCAATATCGAAACTCACCATTGTTATACTCGATGAACTGCATATCAACAGTTAATGAAGATTTCGCGATCATTGAATTCATAGTAACAGAATTTTGAGCACAGATTTGATTGAATGAATGAATGAACGTGATGATCGATGGGAGCGTTTTTATTTTTTTAAAAGTTTTGATGACCGTGAATGAATGAATGAAGAATGACAGTGATTATGGGAGTAGTTATTGTTTCCTAAAATCATTGGAGTTATTTTAGGATACTAAATCTTTTTTTTTTTAAATACAAAATGTTAGAATGCAACTTGTCCATCCATCCTCATCCCATCCAACGGATGGGATGAGGACTTAGGGACTCAATAGAGGTGAGGGACTCATTAGAACCTCTCTCTCTCTCTCTCTCTCTCTCTATCTATCTATCTATCTATCTATCTATCTATCTATATATATATATATATATATATATATATATATATATATATATATATATAAAAGTAATTTAGTCATACAATTAAGCCTAAATATTTAAATAAGCAATTTATTGAAGTTAGTAACACAATATACTTACATATATATATATATATATATATATATATATATATATATAAAATGTTGTTAAAAGAAAAGTGTGGTTACCTTGATAGCTACTATTTATTATTTATATTAGAATTAAAGATTGTCGAGGTCGATGATGTCGTCTAAACTGGGAATATCGTCTTCTCCTTCTTCTAGAATAATACGTTTACCCATACAAAAGAAAATGAATTAGTTAGATTCTGACCTTACTAAAATAATAAAAAGTAAAATAATAATTACCGTAAATAAAATAGACTAATAAGATGAAAGGTTGGGGGAGTAGTAAATACTTACGGACTTACGTAAGATGAGTAAGGTTGGTAGAATGGTGATGATAGTAAGTAAACTCTAACGTACTACCCGTATTTATAGTAAAAAATTTGGGTAGGAATGTGCATGTAGGCCTGGGTATAGGTATCAATACTCATCAAAAATAAACCCTCCCTTCCCTGCATGGCATGCATGTATGCATGTCGTGTAAGGGTAAAACTAAAAAAAATTGACTGTTTGTTTAGTACCTTCCTCGTAGAAACGTCTTTCTTTCTTTCTCAAAAAGTTAAAATATAAGATTACGGAATTTAAATAATGAAGTTTTTAAATTTATTAAAAAATAATAATTTTTTAAGACGTAAGTACGTTCCGTAGTCGTGTTCACGACCTCGTGCAACTAGATTTTAAAACGTTATACAAAAATTTCAATAAATCATTTTCAAATTTTATGAGACGAGAAAATGTCAGAATGACAGGTTACTATTAAAATATTTTCGAGTCTTAAACTTATTTAACGAAAGATAAAACTTTTAAATATGTTTATTAAACACGAAGTGTTACCATGTATGTATCAGTAAGGGGGGGTGAAAGTAGATGAGTTGGAAGAATTCAAGATGGTGAAATGAATGTAGGGGTATGAATCATCTCAATTAAGTGAATCTGTTTGGAAATACGAAATAAACGAATTCTGTAACGATAAGCTGACTGACTCATGAATCGGGTTAAAATGAGTTAATAAAATTAATAAATAATCGGACCGTCAAATGAAATGAGTAAATAAATTATTCGGGATGAAATCGAAGTTGATAGAAATAAATAATTAGACGATGAAATAGTATTCTCGATAAATAATAAATTTTCGATAAAGTGAATTAAATTGATTTCTCGAGGAAATGTAATAAATATTTTGACGAAACTTAATATAAATGAACTTCGAGCCGAAAATAGAAATTCGAGCTTAAATATAATTAAATAAAAAGAATTTAGAATTTAAATCGTCGAAATAGACTTTCCATAAGAATTAAATTTAAGGTATAAAATAAATCGAAACAGAAATAAAAATATGTTTTAAATATAAGAGTTTCCGAGTCAAATAGAATTTTAGGAGTTTGATACGATTAAACGATAAATTCGTTTTACAAAAATTTTAAGAATTACGAGTTAAATTGTAAACAAAATAAAATACGAACATAACTCTCATTAAATTAATTTAATTTATAAAATCAGGGGTGTTACATTGGGTGTCCTTTGTGGGCTTCCCAACTACTCAGAACCATGGTTTCCGGATGTCCGAAACCGTTGGCACACGAGTCATTCAATACACGATTCTCGATAACTTGGCGTCGGTATCATAATGCGAGCCGTGCTTTGTGCACAAAACGCCTAAATGTATAGTGGGTTCGAACGGGTCCGAATTCCCACAAAATTTGGTGGAGACTCCTAACTTCGATTTAAATTTCAATCTGAGATCCATCTCATATGAGATTCATTTGCCTCCCCAAACCCGCGTGTGGCCGCGTCGGTGTGGACCTATGTCATGTCCACATCGTGGTACCCCTAAGTTTTCATAGTTGTTTCCCTGGTACCCCTAAGTTTTCATAGTTGTTCCCATGATATCTCTGAAAGGAAAGAAATGACTCATTATAGCAAAGCAATTACTAGTTTAATGAACTAGCCGTTACACAAATGCTTATAAATTCACTCCTCTTTCTATTTGGCAGAAGAAGAACAAACAATCCACACAAATCAAACTTCCAACAATGTCAGTTTCATCACATTTAAGTTCAACTTTAAGAGGAATTTATGTGGAAAACAAAACATGTCTAAGATGCAACAAAACAGCAAATATTCGAGCATCCAGATCAACTACTTCAAATCCATTTAAGTTATATTATAAATGTGATGAACGTGGATGGTTTCATTAGTGCAAAGGTAGAACAAAAGAAGCAACTTCTAACAATGCAATGGAGGTGGCTGATCAAGTGCTCATTCAACAAGATTTAAAGAAAATGATGAAGAGACAAATGAAAATAGTTTGTGACATCAATAGAAAAATTGATTCTATGTCGAAGTTGTTAAATTTAGGCATCATAAATGGTTCGATCATGTAATTTAGTCTACTTAATGTTGTGATGAACAAATATGATATGTAAAACAAGTCTAATGCAATGAAAGTAAGATTACTAATAACATATTGCCACCATGACATTGATATGCTCGTTAAACAAACGAGCTAAACAGGAAACAACATCGGCAGAATAATATATTGTTTGTGTGGTATGTAAATCACCAAAACAAAGGTTTCATACCAACCAACAAGTTTGATTTGTGTGGATTGTTTGTTTTTTTTCTGCCAAAATAGAAAATGAGTAAATTTATAAGCACTTGTGTAACGGCTAGTTCATTAAACTAGTCGTTTTCTTCGCTTCAATGAGTCGCTGCTTCTTTTCAAGGGTAACATGGGAACAATTATGAAAACTTAGAGATACCATGAGAACAACTACGAAAACTTAGGAGTACCATGAAAACCTCTCTCCA
Source organism: Agrostemma githago (assembly GCA_958450325.1). Taxonomy (NCBI): domain Eukaryota; kingdom Viridiplantae; phylum Streptophyta; class Magnoliopsida; order Caryophyllales; family Caryophyllaceae; genus Agrostemma; species Agrostemma githago. Next base: position 42,560,366 of record OY288254.1, on the reverse strand, counting down.
TTTGAAGAAAAGTAGTTGTTGAGTGATGTAATTAATTTTTCCTCCAAAATTAATTAACAACTAATCATCCAACTTTTGGTCATAATTTAAATCAGGAACTAAACTATAAAACTCAAGGTTACAATAGAAACAAACTTAAAAACATGGATATCATGTGTAATGTGACGTAGTTCAAGGGTACCATGAGAAATTTCTGTATTTAATATTTCATCCATTCCATTTGGTTCTTCACGTTTGATTTTTCATACTTGTCAATACACATTTTCTTTCGTCAATATCTTTAGTTACATATTTCTAAAAACTATAAAAATTTGATATTTGTAACGCACTCGATTAGATAATTTAAATAAGATTTCACATGACTATCTCTTATCTTATACTCTGTATTATGAAGTAGAAGTTATATTGACAATTTTACTCACTTATGAATAGTGTCCAAAAAGCAAACGTAAAGAATTAAATGGAACGGGGGAAATACATCATACAACTACTAAATTATCAAATCCTTGAAGTGCTAAATTCCTTGCCATTCCTTGAGTACTAATGGTTGAAGCATGTACATACCAAACAAATGCTATTTTCGAGCAGAGCTCTTAGCCGACGCAGATCTCAAATAGCTTTCACCCATTTCCTGTATGAATATCTGAGGATGATCTCTTCTGTTACATAAATCAGTTTTACCCTTAAGTTCCCTCGTGAAGAAATTAAAAAGTGACAGTATAGAATCACGTTAAACCAAAAAAATATCGAGGCATGTAATAATCGTTGAAGGACTAAATCTTAGGGCTCGCTTGGGATGGGGTTAATTATTCCAGGGGTAATAGAGCAAAAATGAACTAGAAATGGATTGACTTGTTGCTTGATTGTAACATTTTATAGTGTAAAAGAGACACGAGGAGGAAATAATTACCCCCATTAGGGGGTAATGCATTACATGGGGGGAGAGGGGAGTAATAATTCCCCCTAAATAAGCTATATTTCCTTAAATTTTTCCATTTCCGCTTAATATCATCACTACTTTCCATAATTTTCTAGTTCATTTTTGCTCTATTACCCCCGGAATAATTAACCTCATCCCAAGCGAGCCCTTATAGTAGAAGTGTGGAACACCACCAAATAGAAAGGAATATTTAATGGCAATAATCTAAACTATTGGAATATTACTCCAATCTGTACACTTCTTAGCCTAAACATTGTCTTTTTATGAGTTGTGGTACCCGGTGAAATGGTTTCGGGTGGGACCCAATATTTACCTTCTTAAAATCTTCATCTTCTTCCTATTTTATTGCTCGGACCACTTTTGGGTTACTAAAATCGGGTTGACTTCGGATCGGGCCAGATCATTTCGGGTTGTTTAGGTAGCCCTTCCACAAAGTGTAATATGAGACGGGTTTTATTCGAATTAATATACGAAGACATACAATAATAGTGTGAATTATTGACATTAAATATTCCAAATAGAATATACGTACTGTAGAGCCTAGTTTTCATAAATGGTTAGAGGTTGGGAGAATACAGGCGAACTTACTGGCAACAATGATAATAATTCAGAGCACAAATTCTCAAATAGCCCTATCAATGAGTCAGACCCATATTTCGGATAAACGGCATAGTTAATAGTTTGATGAGTAAGTTTTAGTAGCTAAATAGGTTGATTATACTGCATGAGACCTTTCAATTTTCCAGTGACTAATTGAATTGGGAGATTTGAAGATGGGCCAAATTTGTCTTCATTTTTAGATTTTTAACTAGTATCATATCGATCCGAGTCTTAAGATTAGTTTGATCATAATTCACAACACAACAATGAGAACCGTCTACATCTAACTACAGATTGACCTTTGTCACATTAATTGATGCTTCCTGCCATATCCAGTACGGAGTATGACTTTTATTCTAGGAGTTCTATGGATATGAAGAGAGAATGGTAAACTTAAAATGGCAGGACTTGGAAATCTTACAATTCATTAGCTTCTTGGTATGTATAACTTGAAGCAATCGCCAAAAGCTCCCCAGTGTGGTTATATGACAAGGAAGCCACAGTATTTGGATATCTTGGCAGCTGCTCACGAATATTTGGAGGAAAAACTTGTAGGTTATGAAAATTCAAATAATGCTAAAAAAATGCCAATGCATTTTATCATAAACACAAACTGATAAGCATGTAACTACCAATGTTCCTGAAGATATAATTTGTGTACTCAATTATAAGCGTGGGGCTTGAAAGATTCCTTCGGAAAATTCTTAGAAAAATATAGATATTAAATTAAACTATCCATTTTAAAAAACTGAAGTATGCTCGAAGCTTCCATTACACCAACAAAGTAGCTGTAGAGCTAGCAAAACCTGAGCGACCCGACAATCCCGACCCAATCCGCCTGAAACCCAACCCGATAGACCCCGAAAATTTAGTGACCCGACCCGACACCCGATAATCGGTGCCTAGAACCCAATTTGACCTCGAACTAATAAGATCCCCTATTCACTAAAACAAAAACCAAGGAGCAATACTTGTCAAAGCGGTCCTGTCACACATTCAAGCATACTGGGCTCGAATTTTTATACTGCCAAGTGGTGTGATGAAGAGGATAACTGCCATTTGTAGAAATTACTTATGGTGTGGACAAGATTCTTACGGAAAAGTTCCTCTTGTTGAGTGGAGTACATGTTGCAAAGCTAAGAAACATGGGGGTCTTGGTATTCTGGATGGGGTTACTTGGAACAAGGCCACCATAGGCAAATACACTTGGTGGCTCGCTAACAAGGCTGACCACTTATGGGTTAAGTGGGTTAATGCAGTTTACTTGAAAGGACAGCAATGGCAAGATTATAAACCTACTTTCTCTAGTAGTTGGACTTGGAGAAAGATATGCCAAGTGAAAGAAGTGTTCAAACCGGGGTATGTTGCTAATGGTTGGTTGGTGCAGGATGGTCATTACACAATAGCTCGGGGGTATGATTGGCTCCGAGGAATACAGAGAGATGTGAACTGGCATATAGTAGTTTGGAACCGCCTGAACGTGCCAAAACATTCGTTTATTTTCTGGCTTTATGCCCAGCAGCGGCTGCTCACGGCTGACAGATTGATGAGGTTTGGGTTGCAAATTCATCCTATTTGCCTTTTATGTTTGGAGCAACCTGAGTCACATGCCCACTTATTCTTTCAATGCAAATTTGGTAGTGTTTGTTTGAGGTTGCTGCTTGAATGGCTTGGTGTGAAAGATGTTACAGGTAGCATGCTGGAATGGTGTAAAAAATGGAAGCCCAGATCACTACTGTGGAAGAAAATAGTTATTGCAGGCATTTCAGCTTTGGTATATGGCATTTGGCTTGAGCGAAACAGTTGCAGGGTGGATTTGTGTGTTCACCGCCCTACTGTGTTGCTGCATAAAGTAAAGAGTGCGATTCGGGAGAGGTTCAGGGGCTATGGCATGAGAATACCGAGTGTGGATAAGGGTATTTTGGGTCGAATATATAACTAATTGTTTTTAAGTTCTGATGTTATTGTTCTAGTAAGTCAAATGTGAGTTATGGTTTGTATTTAGAAAACGATTTTATTTCAATATAATTCTTACCCTTTACCAAAAAAAAAAACCAAGGAGCAAGAGTCATTTCAACTTTCCCGCCCAAATGCTTCTCTTAATTATGGAAATTGGGCTTCCTAATCAAACAATTCTATTTCAACATTTAAGCCCAATTTAATGAATCACAAGATAGACGTCATACTCCTATGTTGTGACAGTTTTTATTTAAAAAATTTCTCCCAATAAATAACAATTTTTTTTTGTAATTTACCGTATCAATGTTAATAATTTTTTAAATAAATTTTTAATGACACGCCATCGAACCAACGGGTCAACCCGGATTTTGATCATAAATTAATGGATCATTTCAGGTTTGAACAAAATGGACGCGAGTCAAAGCTGTAGGGTCTTGACCCTAAAAAACGAGTCAACTTTACGAGTCAAGTCGAAATTTAATAGAATATTTTATATATAAAATTGCTCTATTTAATCATAATCCACTAAAATTTCGAAATAAATTAAGTTCCGAAAAATATTCTACTAAACCCAAATCTAGAAATTTTCGCATAATCTTTTCAAATATAGGTACGATATATGATAAGAATAATAAGTCGAATATGATCTAATTTTTTTTAAAAAAAACTGACCTAATAAAATGAGTAAAAAGTAAAACATCTATTCTGTCATGTTACTTATATTCTTACTCTTATCCTGTCATGTATCATAAATTGGATGCGATTTTATAGATGACATAAAAAAACAATATGAAAGCGGGAACAATACAATATCTACTTATTATATGACTGAACATATTATTAACTTTATATACCCTCCCTATAGTAATAGAATGTTACATTTTCTTTATAGCGAAAGACAAGACAATGAGAGAAAATTTGTTTTTATACTTAAAAATAAAAAGTAAAGGCTAAAAAGTTTTACCTAAAACAGAAAGGTAAATTGTTGACAGAAATATTATAAAATAAAAGTGTAAACCGTTGTCATAGACAAAAGGATTATAATTATCTCATGTCACGAAACTATTTGTATACACAAACACTAATTAAAAAGCGGTTATTAGTAACACAAACATTAATAAAAAAAACCGTGCGTAAGCACGGGATTTGCACTAGTTGATAAAAAAACAAGTTTTTTAAAAAATAATGCTCGAAAAATAAATAATTATCGAAATGTGGTTTGTTTCATAGTAATTATAAAAAATGGGTTCATGTATAAACGGGGGAGGTGGGTTGTGGTTCGGTGCATAACCGCTAGGGTTATTTCATAACAATAATACCAACTATGGGGGTGTTTCTTATATTAATACCAACTATACGTAATCTCGTTTTAATATGAACTATCCCCTCATTAATCTCTCTTTATAACAAGTTATCGGCTACCTGATGAGCCGGTTCCCTTTTCCTTTTAATTTCTTTTTGAATTAAAGTCCCCCTCCCACCATACTTTGTACACTTCCTCCCTCGTTACTACGTACTCTTCTCTCGCCATTGTTGAACTCGACATCTCCTCTCGCCATTGTTTTTCTTAAATTTTGAAGCATCTTATTTTGAAATTGTGGTAAATAGATTAGAGCATCTTAGCTGACGTTTGGAGAAAAAAAATCTGACATTTGAAGGATACGAATTAGAGGATGATCCAGATGAATAACCACGTCTCATTGTGTCAATGAGGGTTTGAAGGTTGATAATGGAGGATGACTTTTAATTTGATGAATATAAAGGGGAAGTAGAAGAAGAGGCGCACCAAAACCTAGCAGGTCAGAATTACCGGTTTTTACAGGTGAAAAAGATGTTAGTTATAAAGAGAGATTAATGAACCGTATGAACTAGCTATATACACTCTAACTCATTAGGAAAACAAAACTAGCTAGAAATAAGTAATATGATAAGTAACTAGACCCGATCCAAACCCATCCTGACCCGCCACATCAATTGACCCGACCCGACTTGACCCGAACCTGCCCGTCCAATTTCTACCTGGTGGTATGGTCGACCAACTTGGGACATTTGTTTCGTTCAAGGTGGATTGACAACCAATAACTTTAATTTTCTTCATTTATCTGAAAGATGAGATACGATTACGTGGTCTTACTCAACAAAATTAGTTTCCTTTGTTATTTCCTAGTAAAATAATTAAGAAAACCACATGTGCATGTCAAGTACTAAACTTAAGACAGCCAAGAGTCCCAATCTCAGAATGCCTCTCTTCTCTTAAATCGTAATGGGCTTACCACCTTGCTGCATCCTACCTAGATAGAAGTGATACTCCCTCCGTTCCAACGAATTGTATACGTTTGCTTTTTACACATAGATGGAATGTGTATACAATTCAATAGAACGGAGGGGAGTATGTATTATGAAGAAAGGCTGCAGTCAATATTGAAAAGGCATACCTCCAACAATCTTTTCTGACATTTGGCATCCCACACAATGACATGTCCCTCGTAATCGCCAGTGACAAACACACCTGGGACACTATGAACCAACAGAAGGATCACTGCATTACATTATTGCAAGATCACTTCATAATCAACAAAGGAAGAACGCGTACCATGGATTGAAGGCAATATCATTAACAGTCACAAGATGATACTTCATGTTCTTTGATTTTGGAACACAGCGAAATGTATACCTACGACAAATGTACACATAATAAATTACTCAAAGTAGCAAGTGGAAAAGGATTGTCTGATCCATATCACGTGCCTTTAGTGCAACAACCAGCGTGATAGAACAGTAGATATACAAATTATATCACTGCTGCCCGGTTGCGTAGCTGGTCAGAAAAGGAGATGTAAATATACACTATGCGATTGAACCAACAATTACTTCAACCCAATGTGAATCCACTAATACCAGGATCCAGGGAAGTTCAACTGCATGCTACCTCAGCCCTACTTGATAGGTAATAAAAAATTGCATTGTTACTTCATACAAAAATCAATAATTCAGGTATTCTTAGAACTGGAAAATTACCCCATCTCGTACGAATTTGTTTGCAATGTTACACGACCATCAACTGACCCAACGGCAAAACCTTGAGCAAAAGATATAGTCATAAGCATGCTATGATGAGCAATCATAAGATAGCAACAAAACAAACAGGAAAATTATCACGAAAAAAAATGACTCCCAATAATCGCCACTAGAGGCTAAGTGGTTTCTTTTGCGGGGGTGGTGGTGGCCCGTGGGTGATGTCTAAAGAGCTTTATCTCCTAATGAATGGACTGTGCAATAGACAAGTTTTACCTTCCCAGCCTGCCATTGCTCGTACACATCTTACAGATATGCTCATCGGTAACTCCTCTGCTTGAACTGCTCCACTCAGTTTTCTGAAATCATATTTGTGCACCAAAGATCCTGTGCCAACCAGCAATTCAAATCGACAGAGAGAAATCGACTCCACATGTGAAGTGAAGCCGTCTAAACTTTGTGAGACCTTGTATGAGCGCGGGTCCCACGATAACAACTTCCTATCCCAACCCGTAGATATCACTTGACCTACAAAGATTCAAGAAAACAGGTTATCTAACACAAAAACATCCAATAAATTTGATGAAAAGCATTTTCATTAATCTTACCGTGTGAACCGTATGAACTAGCTAGATACACTCTAACTCACTAACACTTTGGAGGAACCCAGTTACTCATTTGAGGACCCCATATATAACTATATAAGTGTATTGGGGTCCTTGGAAGTTTAACAGATGTAGAAATAAGTGTATCCACCACCCACAATCTCACGAACATCTACTACCACCACCTGTTGGCCTCCACCACACACACCACCCACCAATACCACCGATCTCCACCAGCACCATACAAATCACCAGCGGTCACGACCCTTGCTCCCACTTCGATGCCGAATCACCAGCATTACCAACTCAGCATTACCCCACACTCCTGCCGGTGCCACTACTCACCCATACACCACCAATATCACCCTCACCACCACCAAAACTAACAAAATCACTAGTAGTTTTGAAGGTCTTTTGAGATTTATCATCTTGCCAGAAGTAAAAACTATTGCAAGGTGCTTTCAGGGGTTTCAACATCACTCATTTTTGCAATTCTTTGACTCATTTCGACTTTAAACGCCTATTAATCGTAACTCTACATCTTAGCTGTGTGTTATTTCCTTGCTTTCACGAGGTACTAAATGTACAATAATTCTATATTGCACGAGACTGTATTCCAAGCAAGGAGCTTGTAAAAATTGACCTCTTTAATAGCACCACAATAGCATGTGGAATGCAGCTGAACAATAAATCCCAGTACAATACACGAAGATTACATTGTAATGTACTTGTACAACAAGGCAGATATACACATCTAACTCACTTGTTTCATCAGAATATTCTATGCAAGTTGCTGAATCATCATGTTGTCCGATAGCATTACAAACTCCAGTTTGCAAGTCATACCTATAAGAATAGCCAAATCAAACAAAGTAAAATGTGGTTCTCGACAAGAAAGTGAAAACTTAACTATCCGACACACCTCTAACGGACTTTCAAAATTTGGAAGAACCATGGTTTAGAACCGTGGTATTGTTCACAATTCCGGTCATCGAAACAGAGTCGATGAATTGTACTAGACTCGACCGTCACCGTTATCTCAATGATATATTTTTTTTTTGTAGCTTTTGTAATCTTTAACCAGTCTATTTTAAATCAGGTTAAGATCAAGCTTACATAGAAAAATTAATTTGGTCAGTATTACACAATATTTAGTGCTCAAGGAAGTTTGGTCCATATGAATGATACATGGGTCATCTTGGGCCCTTTGTGGGCCGTATCAAACCACGTTGACTAACACAAGTTATCAATAGGCCGTCTCGACCGATTTTTTTTCTGGCACATCTTGTGATGTCTCCTATCACGTGCCTACAACACCTTGTGATACAAGACGTATTTGATGAGAATTTGAACATGGAAAGAGCAAAAAACCGTGTATTAAATTCCAAAAAACCTACCTAGGGAGAGAGCTACTTTGTAAGACCAAAAGACGTTTCACCTAAAACAAATTGGCAATAGAAAGTTCACTTCGGTTGTAAATCGCTCAGCACTCTACTCATCAAAAAATCTGAAACACTTACACGTGGATTAACATACAAGGATCTCAAGCAACTAGCTAACACTTGAGTGTTTTGACAAAAGAATGAAATGATAACATAATAAAAAAAAAAATGGTGAGATTCCCTGCTTGACAACAAATTTGACCTCCATCATTTTTGTAAGGGCCCGTTTGGTTCGTAAAAAGATACTCCCTCCTAGTTTGAGTATTCCTCCAACTTTCCTTTTTGAGCTTAGTTTGATTTTCTTCCCACTTTCCTTTTTTGCGTGTACTTTTAATCATTCTTTATTCTTTCTTCAATTATTTATTCTTTTTCTCCACATCTAAACCCAACACCTTTTAACTTTATACTCACCTTTTACACTTCATACCCCACTTTTTACACATTTCTTATTTCTTAATTTTTTCCCCAAAAAAAAAAATGGGGAGGAATACTCAAACTAGGAGGGAGAAAAATTAGGGAGTAATACTCAAATTAGGAGGGAGTATGAAGTTGGAATCAATAATCAAACCAAAGTGGCATGGGTTGGAACTTGATTCTCGATACTTGGTGTTTGGTTCATTTTTTAGATGATTGGGAATCAAAATTATAGTTTCCTTAAAATGAAATTTAATAATCTTATTTTAAAAATATAAAAATTTATATAACTTTTACTATTAAAATCTAAAAAATTTAGCACAAAAGAAAAGTAAATTAAAGTTCATTAACAAGTCCGTTGTTGGTGATATAAAACTCTGAGTTACATTAAGGGGCCGTGTGGTTCGCAAGAAGGTATGGGGTTGAAATCAGTAATCAAACCAGGGTGGTATAGGTTGAAACTTGATACCTGGTACATGATGTTTGGTTCATTTCCGGAATCAATTTCATTTCTTACCTTGTGCTTGGATAAAAGAAATAGTGGAATCAGGAATCAATTTTTTTACGACTATTTTTTTTGGAGATCTTTTACGACTTTATTAGAACAATCCTATATTAATTAAAAAATACAATAACAAATAGGAGTATTAATGTAAATATTGAGAAAATAAAATACTAAAGTAGAATTCAAATTATAAAATTTCTAAAATAAAATAAAAAACAATTCAAATAAAGATTCATTACAAAATGAATTTGGAGTGTAATTCAATAAAGATCCAAATTTCAATTATTGTTCCACAACAATGATTCAATAGAAATTTTAATAATTTAGAAAAAAAAAACTATTATAATGAAAAAATACATAACAATTTTTTTTTACATGGATTAAAGGATGAAATAGGGAGATGAAGATGATTTTCATGTGAGTGTGATACTATGACTAGCAATTGACGGTGGAGAAGAGAATGAAAATAATTGAAGTATATTTTTTTTCGATACCTAAGGGTTTGGTATGAGTCATACCCACCTCCATCCACGGGTTTCTAAAACCCATACCTTGTGGGTTTGAGGTATGGGTATCAACATACCAAAAGTGCTAACTAAACACAAGGTATGGGTTTAGACCCTTTCATACCCATACCTTATACCCTAATTTATCCAACCAAACAGCCCCTAATAAGATTTTAAGATATACGTAGTATTTTTTTTTTAGTATTTTAAATTAGTGTTCTCGATAAAATATTTCAACAAAAAATTTGAAATGAATTTTTTTGGAAAATAAACAAAAATTTGATTCCAAGGGTATGAATCTCACATCCGCCTCCTCCCTTATGAGAGCTCATGCCTTGAGGGTTTGAGGTATGGGTATGAAAATGAAGTTCTTGTCAACCAAACATAAGGTATGCGTTTGGTTCATTTTAAAATCATACCTTATACCTATATTGAGTTAACCAAACGCCTCCTAAGTGTCCATTGAAGGATGTACATAATAACACCATATAGGCCTCACAGAGTTGGACATGGGCTTGGGTTCCCATCCTATTTTCAAACACAAAATAACATGAACGTAACCGAAAACAACGATGTGGTGGACTTACTTCCAAAAATGAGCCCACACAAATCCAATCTTACTTCGTAAAACTTCCCACCAAAACCGGCTCACACAACTTCCGTTATCCGCCATGTTTTCTGCCACGATACGTACTCTTTCCGTTTTATTATCAACTCCATGTGTCATTTTAAAATAATACGACACATACATTTACGGTTCTTTTCTCTAAATGTTAAATTGTTAAAGTGAGCATTTGGATGATCGCAAAAAACTTATCTTACAATTAAATGATAGCATAAAATGTCTGTGTTATATACTCCATACTTTGTATATTTTGCCATAGTTTCCTACTTGTAACAAAAAAAGGATTTAAGATTATTAGATTTGATTAAATCAAATTATACAATTAAAAGAGGCTTTTTTCGAGCGACGTGAGAAAATCCAACTTTTTTAAAACACCAAAAGTTTAAATATTATCCATATTAAAAGTGAAAAGATAAGTAATACTCTCATTTGTTTTAATATTAGATAATTACTTTATGCAAATATTATTTCAAATCTTACATATAAATATTAATATTGCAATCATATGAATATTTTTTTACGGACAAGTCGGGTCGGGTTACGATCCTAAATTACCGGGTTCGTGATAGTCGAGTCGCGGATCAATATTTATAGGTGACCTAAGAAAAAATGGGTTGGACGGGTCGGGTTTACGAGTCAAGTCAAATCAAGAGTGTAATAGCATTCAACTCGAAAACACGACTTTAGTCCTTGATATATAAGCAAATACATAGTAAGGGTGCTAGATAATTTAAGTTAAAGTAGACAGAAATTATATTCATATAAAATGATTAGTATATAAAAAGTAACTATGTTAAACCAATCTATCCGTCAATATCAATATAATTAAACAACACATTTTTCAAAGCGACGTGGTAATCTCCAACAATTTTAGAATTCTTAAATACAAACTTAATTATTTATCATACTTAAAATCACTTATATAGAATAATTTATTAAATAAATAAAAACAAAATGAATATAATTGAAACTTTTTTCGAGTGACATGTAAGCCTACAACTTTTTAAAACTGCATAATTTATTCATATAACTTTATACATGTCGGGTCAGAACAACAAGTCGTTTCAAATATAGGTTGGGTTATACGGGTCACGAGACGAGTTATGGTTAGAATACGGGTGAAAAATAGTTTTGAACGCTGAATGTTCTACCGATTTTTAAGTGAAAAATAATATTTTTAATATTAACTTTAATTTTGTTTTTATAATGTTTATATTTCTATGAATTTTTAAAATTATTTTAATAATTGTTTCATTATTAAAAGATAAAAAACTTATATTAAATTGAATATTAGTTTATATTTGTAATTTAAAATATCAAGTCACAGATCAAGATTTAGAACTCTTGACTCTTGACCTACGAAAAAACGGGTTGGGCGGGTCGGGTATATAAGTCAAATTGGTAGGGAGTAAAAGATAAAGATAAACTTAATGTTCCAGATTAGTTGTCACAAACATATTAATATTGCTAACAGATACAAGTGCTAATATTTTGATGAAAATCATTTGTTTTACCCAGATAACTAATGTAGTCACAGACTTGTCGGATGGGTCGGGTCAAATACGGGTCACAAATCAGATTATGGTCAGAATACGGGTCATAAATAGTTTCAAACACCTAATTTTTTTCACCTTTTTTAAGTAAAAAACTATACAAGTATAAGTATAATAATAGGATAGATTCAGATTATGTGACATACTTAATGTTTGATTTCATATGTTTACGCTCCTAATCAAACCTTATCAAAACCGGCCCAAAGGTTGTTTATTCCGGTTCTAGGAACCGTCGAACCCGGGTCCAAGTAAGTGGAAGGGCCTCAATATATACTATTGAGTGACAAAGTATGCCAAAGTAGCATAATATTAGCAAAATACGGTTAATAGATTCTAATAACCCTATTAAACTAAATTAGCAGAATTAAGAAAGATGGTAATTAGCTGATCATAGGACAATCGGATTATAACGTTATTGTTGCACCCGTGCATCGCACGGGCATCTAACTAGTTTTTAACAATTTTATACAAAAAAAGATTTGAGAAAATTAAATTTTATAAAGTTTATCAAATTTATATTGTTTATCCACCAACTTAAAAACAAAATCAAAATATTTTTGTAGATTAAAAAAGGTGGAGATGACCACATTGCTTGAAATATGCTTCAGTTATATATTCATATTGATATGTACTTGAATCGTTCCATTCGGCCAGGACCGGAATCTCTAGTCTTGATATTATACTGGAAATGAGTGTAGTATTCTTCAATAGTTTTTTGTTTTGCACTTTTGTTTTGCATAACTTCATACAGATCTTTGTTAAGCTTAAATTTTCTGGCCCAATTAGCAATTGTCCCAGATCTTTTCGCAGTTTCAGTATATAACACAACAAGTTTTATCATTTCACTTACATTCTGTATCATACAACCAGGTTTTTAGGTTGTTCCAGCATCCAGGTAGTTCATGCTTCCTCCTTAGCAACAACTTATGTGGGTTTTGCTACACTACCGGTAACTAATCAAAGCTTTCTTAGAAGAGCCAGTTCCATTTGCTTTCTCCAGGGGCATAATTATTAGCACCACCCTTCAAGATACTAGAAACTTTAAGGGTTTATATACCTTCAATAGGGTTATAGTAAAGAGGATCTGTGACATCTATACCCCCTTCTGATCCCATTTTCTCATTATCACCAGCTATCTTAGATCAGTCAAGTTAGAGATAGCAACACAACAACAGAAGTAAAGGAAGAAAAAGAGATAGCAACACAGCTACAGAAGACACGTGGAGATTCAGAAAAGAAAGTTTATACAGAAACGTCAGTGAGAAATAAAGGCTCATAAGCTCTGATACCATGTAAACTTTCTAACACTGTGAACCCTGTAAGTCTTTGCAAAATTATGTAAATAATACATCTGAGAGTTTTGTGGGCATTGCAGGACTTGGAGTTCATTGCATTGTTTTCTGTTCGGCTGCTACTGCATTTATTTTTCATTACTAAAATTCAAAGTTTACAATGAGTGCATTGCATTGTTTTCTTTTCTGCTGCAATTGCATTTATTTTTCATTACTAAAATTCAGAGTTTACAATGCTTAGGATAAGAGTATTGATAGTCTTGAGTGACTCTTGCCTTAAGATTCATGTGAGTCTTGTCTGAAGACTATCAATAATCTAACAAAGTCTTTAAGTTGCGTCTCTAAAATCAAAGATTCGACTTTTAGAGTCTTGACACATTTTCTAGGAGAATAGCAAACAATAAATGATTGACATGTGTAAAACATTTTTTTCTAGAAGTTGGAAGAACAGGGTATATAGCAAGGTCTTAGGTGAGTTTGAGAGATAAATGTATAGTGTCTACAGACACAAACCCACTTAGAGCAATAGTAATGGAAGAACTTCCTATAAGGTTCCTCCTACATGTCATTTTTCATTCTAATCCAAGTCTAAGAACTTTTAACCACATGGAAGAACTTATTATTTTGTTCGTAAATGGGACACGTTAATATTTTTCTTCTCTAAATAAACTATTTTACTTTTTTTAGAAAAATCTAAGAACTAAGTTTTTTATTTAAACAAACCCAAATGTCATCCACAACCGAAAACTTTTATTTATAAAGTTCTTTCTGAGAAACTCAGTACTAGAAGACCATCATTACGGTTGCTCTTAGTAATACGTACTATCACTTTAGTTGTCATGTGATGTGATGTGTAATGATGCCCCATCCCAAAACCTTGTATTTGTATTCCCATTCCTTTGCAGTTAGTTACTCAGTTTCAACAGCCCTACTTTGCGTTGTGCCTATTACTGTAAAAATTCATAAATCAATTGGTTCACTTGGTCTTTTTGCAATTGAGGATGAAGATCCGCTTAGGGGACACGCTAATATCTTGTTTCCTCATATTGAGGAGGATGACATGGTCCTGTCATGTACCTATGGCTATGGACAAAATGTCTCCAATTTTTCAGTGTGGAAGTAAATGGGACAATTTCCGAGACATCAAAATAATACCTGGAGACGGACCCATCAGAAGCAGCAGAGAATGCATTGGACTGATTCTGGAAACAGCAATCAAGAACGGCGGCTTCGGTTTGAGCTTCTAGTCTCAGCTCATTCTTATCCACATCATACAATCTTATACTCTACAGTCATCAAACACCATAATTCAAAAGGGGATACTCATACTCGGATGCAAAGTGCAATCAAGTGAGCTTCGAAACAAAATCAAAATAATGTCGTGGAGAATAGAAACTCACAGAATCCCAAGAAGATACGAGAACAACGTTGGATTGCGGCGCGAATCTTACCCGGGTCACCGCATCATTAATCGAATTCCCAAAATTTAGACAATTTCCACTCATTTTGACTAAGCGAAAGCGAAAACCTTCTTGTTTAAATGTGTGAAGAATTTGACAAGGAAATGAGTTCAAATTTCTGTAAAAAGAGAGGATGAATTTTCGGCTGAGAAGTTAAACGAAGGGGAATTTAAACGAAGGAAAGTGAACACTAAATCTAACTTACCTTAATTAATAGGGTTTGAGAATTCAATAAGGAATTATCTCCTATATTATAAAGCTGCAGCAAATGCTGCTCCCATATTCACCCCAAGTAGGATCCACGTGGCGGCTGACTAGGAATGCTGATGTGGCGCGTGTGTGTCATCTGATGTGGCGGTGAAGCCAATTAGCAGTAGAGAACTTGCAAAATGGACTCCCAACTGCCTCAAACTCCCCACTTCTTGCGGTTATTGTTGTGTGTAGTTGTGGAGCAGTTCCCACGAAAATTGGGAAGTTGTTCAATCCACAATCCTGAAAATATTCCCATCCCCATCTCATCATATTCCCATATTCCCATCCCATCCCATCCTATATCCTATATCCAATATTCCAGTTTTACAATTACAATTACAAAATACAATATTACAATTACAATTCTTTCCAATACAAAATTACGTTATTGTATCAACCTCTACTTTGAAACCATGTCTTTCCAATCTAAGCCAACTTTAATTTCTGAGATTACGGAATCAACACAGTTTGCACAAATCACGGCGAGAGTAATGAGAAAGTGGTTGCGGACAGCGAAGAAGCCGGACAATGATGCAACTCAAATTGGGAAGAAACCTTTAATTTACGGGGTAGAACTGATTTTGGTGGACAGTAGTGTAAGTACAATTGTATTGTGACAATTATACGTTTTATCTTTTTTCGTCACAGTAAATTTTTAGTCAATTGCTCACTACTTTTTTTCTGTCTACTTCCTAGGGTTGTACGATCCAAGCAAGCATCAGACAAAAATTGGTCTCGCATTTCAACAATGGGTTCAAAGAAGGAAGCATTTACAATATCCACAAGTTTTCGATTTCATCTAACATGGGGAACGAGCAAGCAACAAGACACGAATGCCGAATTTGGTTTGAATTTAGCACTAAAGTGATGGCAATGCATCCTGACCCCAATATTCCCAAGTGTGTCTACAACTTTGTAGAATATGAAGACATTGTTGCGGAAAATGTGCCAAACAACCTATACATAGGTAGACCATTTTTTCATTTTTCTGTAAATACGTAGGTATGACTTAATTTCTGTGTTGTGGTCAAGTAATGGCATTCGTTTTTCTAACACAACTATGGTCATTCATCCAGATCTTATCGGGAAATTTGTAGCCTACGGTCCAGTGTTGACATCAGCGAAAGGGTTTAACTGGACAACAATTACGCTCGAAAATATAAGGTAAACGTCTGAATCTCTTTCAAATCAATTAGTTAGGAGATTAGGGTGAAAACATTTATTTACGCACACGCCTTTCTTTGTGAGCAAATAACCACCTCAATGTTATTCATTACTAAGCAGAAGAGAGCAAATTTTGTGCACATTTTTTGGGAATTGCGTTTCGGACATCATTACAATCGTCAACGACTACACGCACTTGGACAGACCTATTATGGTGCTTAGACACGTCAAACGCGACAAATGGAAGGGTAGGTATTTTTAATCCATTTCCTAACTCTATACAAAACTTATGCTTTTGAAAAAAAAAATCGGTCAATAAAATATAAATGCAATAATATCAGTTTAAAAAACTAATGAGATAATATTAGTAATCTAACACCAACCATTAAGGAACACATAAATTTTAAATGATCGAACCTCTCCACCGACACCTCACACGGATTGGAACAGTCACATAGACCAATTTTTTCACATTGATTTTTGAGAAACGGTATATGCCGTGTGTACTTTTTTTGAATTCAACGCGTCTTCCCGATTTCTGCAGGGAACATAAGCGTCGTGGCAGGGGACGCCACAAAGATCGCAGCCAATGCAAAGATTGCTGAAGTCAAGAGTTTCTTGAACAGGTAAGTTGGTCATTCTTATAAACGCTACTTTGTACTACGTTGATTGCATCTATTAGTTTAATTGGCATCCAATAACATGTCATCTACGGTTGTGTTTACATTCAAAAGATATCCAAAAATTATTGGGTCAGACCGATGGAAGGTGGGAATTCCTATGGACAAACACAAGAACATTCTCATAGGAGCCAACTGCAAGATGTTGAAAGACATTAAAAGCAGTAACACGGTAAGTTAGTAGTACGTATGTCAAGCTACTATTCAACTAACTACTATTTAACACCTTACTGTATGTGACCTAATGTAACCTAAAACTTTGCAGGCTGGTGTATTTGTGACCCTCGTAGCTACTTACGAGATGGACACGTCTAGGGAATGGTGCTACTATTCATGTTCAGTGTGTCGTTCAAAGCTGTCCAAAAAGGAGAACGGGCTGTGGCAATGTGAAAAGTCCAACTGCAAACTTTTCGAGATGTCTATTAGGGAGCCTCGGATTAGGTGAGTCCTTAGGTAAACTAAAAACATGCTAAGATTTACAGAAATACTGACTACTTTCTGAAATTTGAGCTGCCTACTGCAGATACCAAGTCAAGGTGTACGTCTTTGACGACGAATGTGAGTTTGCCGAGCTCATCATCTGGGATGACGATATGACAAGGCTGCTGGGGAAGACAGCAGAACAGCTGCTCAACGAGAGGACGGTACGTTAGTAAATACCATTTAGGTTTACATTTAGTGCATTTAGAATTCTAACAGCTGCATATCCACAATGCCTTCCCTTAGGAATCAAGTCCGTCAGGCCTGCCTCCACCTGAATTCCGTACTATAATCGAGAAGGAGTATTTGTTCAAAGTTAGGGTTACAAGAGCATACAACATCCTTCAACAGTCAAAGTGTTACGGTGTTGTGGAGATGAGTGAGGATGACACATTGAAGCAAGGATGGAGAGCCTTAGTGAATGGAGTAACTGTAATGCTATTTATTCCTAACTAAACAATTGCATATTTGATTTCATACCTAACAGCAGCTTATGGCATATACTATGCACTACAGGCCACTAACCATAACACTTCAATGCAGGCTGAAGACACCACAGCCCACGACATTGGAGAAAGTTCATTGTCGCACAGCCATGCTAACAAGGTATAGGATCTACCGTTTCCATTGTGGTTATTCAATTTTTGTTACTGCTATTTTATTTCCCACCACTACGCTAACCCATTCTCAAACGCAGGGAACGTCTGCGGAACTTACCACACAGGATCCCCCGGAATCAGCAGGAAACTTAGAAGCTGTGGAGATAAACCACTCACCCACAGAAGACATAGCTGCCAAAGTCAGGCACTTTCCCAAATAAATATTGTCATTAGAGTTATGTTATATCATTTCCTACTTCCCCGTCACTATAACCCATATTACATTGCAGGAGACGCTTGGTAATCCTATGGGGCCAGAAATTCCAGATAAAGGGGAGGATTTAGGGTGTAATGAGGTCAATCCTCAAACATGTGCATCAGTTGAGGCTACGTGTGATGAACAGGTAAGTAGAACGATAACGGTGGTGAGTGCCGGAAGTGAGGAAGGACCTGAACATGTTGGTTCTCAGTGCAAAAGGCAGAAGACTACTGCCGGTAAACAACATGCATGCGGGTGAAAATTATCTACCACCGCTAAGTCTTTGGTTTTTCATTTGAAGACCTATTTAGAACCTATTTCATATTACTGAGTTTGTTTTTTTAGAGACCTATGATTGCATAACTACTGTTGCAACATATGGGTGGAGGGATGTTTTGCAGAGGAAACTATGGGATGAGATTTTCACCCTAATGTTATTCAACTGATGGTGGGACTTTCCGTGGGTCCTACCGATCAAGTAATACCAACTAGACCTAACACGTAGCTAGGGTAAGTCGGGTCGAGTCCACGGGGACGGTGGAAGGTGTCTAGACTATGGTCTACTCAAAAACAAGGCTAAGTCACAAACAAACACAAAGAGGAACAAACTAACAAAGATTGACAAGAATTGATTAAATATGATGATGGGAAGGGTTGGAACTAGACTATGAATGAACTATGTAGAACATGAACTAAATGAAACAATAAAGCTAAACAAAACAAGTAAACTAGAGAATTGATAGCTAACAAGGATGGAGAAATCAATAAGGGAAGGAGTAGGGCTAGTTTGGGTTCATAAGTGTAGTAGGATAGTTGGGAGATCAAGGGTGTAGGTTTCACCTAGTTACTAAGGTCGGTCCGCGCTCTCGCGTCAAAGCCAAAGTCCGCACTCTCGTGTCAAAGACTAAACCCGAATACTCATGCGAGATATTACCCAATACACAAGAATTCAACCACAAATCAATCACACAATGAGAAGATGAAAAAAAGTATGAGAAGCATGGTCACTACAACTCAAACAAGCAATTCAACAAACACATAGAGTGCTCAATATGTGACTAGCAACAAAGGATTCACCTTTACCCACAATCAAACCCTAATCATCCATAATCAACACTTAATCCCCCTACTAACCCCACAATAAGTCTACTCACACATAATCAAACTAATACTAACACTAACAAGAGAAATCAACATAATAACCCTAGCATTCATAATGAAGAAGAAACTAGGAAGAACAAAGAACAATGAATAAAGATTGAAACTTGAAAGATTAAACAAGAATTAAGAGTAAAGAGAATAAGAAGATTATACCTACTAACAAGAGGATGAAAAGATAAGAACTTGTATTAATAAGAAAAACCCAAATAAATCTCCCAAGGTTGTCAATCTTGGATGAATCTTGAAGAATTCCTTTAATACAAGGATTACAACCTAGATTAAGCTAAGTTTAATTAAATATTAAGAAAAGATTAAGCTAATGAGATAAGGAACTCTATCTAGGGTTTAGAATAATGTAGGATGTGCCAAAGCGCTTAAACAATACAAAGGGAGGATATTTATAGGGTTGTAAGAATAAGGGGAATGAAGTGACAAAGTGCGAGGAGAAACAGGGGGCTCACGGCCATGATGAGGGGGCTCAGGGCCATGAGGCACCCCCGTCATGGCCATGATGGTCACGGGTCACGGCCATGACGCTCTGCTGTAGCTTGCTTCCTTTCTTCTTTGCTTCCCAACTCACTACACGGCTATGTAGGATAGGCTTCTGACACGGCCATGTAGGCCCCTACTTGCTCCTCCTAGGCTTCTTATTGACTCTCGGTGCTCGGGAATGGGCTCCAAGGGACTCGGGACCGAGTCTAAGCCACCGAATCATTGTCGCTTCTCTTCATTGGCTCCATATGTATCGGAAACGAAACGAAATTGTTCCACTTCTCCAAGATTGGTCTTAGGAACCTAAAATGAACTAGAAGAAGCGTAAGTAGCCTAGAAACCGCTCCAAAGAGCGATTCCAACAAGAGAAACCGGGACCAAACACAACAAATAAGCACTACAAGACACACTTATCAACTCCCCCACACTTAACCCTTAATCTCCCTCGAGTAAGCACGAACTAACTAATAACTAAAAGAAACTAGACTACTAACCGAGCGGGTATTAGCGCACCCTACGCCCTTTCAACTCACGCGAGTACACTTAGAGGAAAAGTGCACTCCGCAAGGCAAGTAAGGTCTTGCGACAAAACCGTGGATGCAACCGGACACAAAAACACACGAACAAACAAACATACAAACAAACACATAATCGGTTGTATCCAAGAAGAAGTAAATACCGCTTCCCTCTATAAAGCGGTGAAAGAAACACCGGTTTAGGACTCAAGGCAAGTGACAACGTTCCCAAGCTAACAATACAAATCGAAATGGACCAAACCCTAATAGTATGACAACAAAGCAATAAAAACGTTGATAACTTACCTAGGTCCTCCTAACCTTCTAAGAACGTACTACGGGACGATAGGCGAGATGGAAAAGTGATGAACCACGGAGTTAGTCGACACTGTAGGTAAGTGAGAACCCGCCCCCTTTAGCGATGAGCCAAGAGGATCGTCCCATGCTCAAAAACCGCTCAACTAGTCCAAGTAAAAAGGTGGATACGTTTGCAAAGTGATGGTAGGGATTTGCCGTGAGTCCAACCGTCAATAATAAACCGACTATTCCTAGTGGGTAGCTAGGGCAAGTAGGGTCGATATCCACAGGGACGGTAGAGTAAGGTCTAGACTAGGTCCACTAAAACTAGGCTAAGTCACACGAACAAACACAAAGAAAGCTATAAAAGGAAACAATTGAGGAGGAGGAGTAAGAACTAGACTAATGATGTTAAACAATGCTAATGATCGGTCTAACTAGAAAACTAGAATAAACGATGTCTAACTAGAAGGTGACTCAAATATGAAAAGAAGTGGGGTAGGTCGGGTTCATAGAGGTAGAAGGGTAATTGGGGTGATCAAGGGTATGGATGTCTCCTAGTGTCTAGAGTCGGTCCGGGCTTTCGCAACTTAAACCGATGTCAAGGTGGGTCCGGGCTCTCGCAACTTAGACCCTAATCCGTGCTCTCGCAACTACGATTATTCTCAACATTCCCACATCATAGGCAAACAATGGATTCATGAACACATGCACAAGGAGCATTGGCCACTACTACTCATACAAGCATAACAACAAACACATAGAGTGCTCACAATGTGACTAGCAACAAAGATTCACCCTTTCCCCTTAATCAACCCTAATTATCCATAATCTACCCCTAATCCCCCTACTAACCCCACAAGAAGACTACTCACTCATGATGAAAGGAAGAATAACAATCAAAAGAGAAACTAAGACAAACATCCAAACATCCATAATGACAAATCCAAACAAGAACAATAACAATAACACTAAGAAAAGATTCAAACTTGTGTAGATAACAAAGAACAAGGATGAGAAAGGATTATACCAACACTAGATGAAGAAAAGGAACAATCTTGCATTAATGAGAAACCCAAATACAATCCCAAGGTTGTCAAGCTTGAGACAATCTCCAAGAATCCCTTAATACAAGCACTAATTACAAAGGATTAACTAAAGATTAACTAAAATTAAGAGAAGATTAAAGCTAATGAGTGAGAATCAATCTAGGGTTTTTGAGGCTTAAACTAGTCTAGGGTCTGATAAGTTCCTGTCTTCTTCCAAGAGAAGGGTATATAAAGGGTTTAAGAATGAAAGGAATTGAAAGGAAATGAACACGGGCTGAACTGGGACAATCCCGATCGGGAACACCCCACAGTAGTCGCTCCTTGCTTTCCTCTTTATTCCCGATCGGGATGAGGCCATACCCGATCGGGAATAGTCTTGTAGGCCTCCAATATGAACTTTTCGGTCCCTCCTTGGTTCTCATGGCCTTCTCATCGATTCTCGGGACTCGGGATCGGGTCTCGGAGGCTCGGGATTGGGTCCCAAGGTCTCGGGGTCGATTCCAAGGCATCGAGTCATCGTTCCTTAGCTTCGTTGGCTCCAAAATGCATATGTATTTAGTCGGAATCACTCCAACTCTTCATGAACGGTCTCGGGAACCTGAAACGAGCTAAAGGAAACATAAGAAGCCCATAAACCGCTCCAAAGGAGCGGTTCCACAAGGAAAATGGGACCAAAACACCACAGAATAGGCACTACAAACGACAATTATCACAAAGTGAGGGAAGACCGACCATTACCGCTATCATCCTTCCTAGGGACTCGGTCCTTTGGTAGGCTCTTCACGGTAATAGTCGGTAAAAGGCTTATTTTTGTGGGGTGAGGATTCTTTTTGTGAGGTGATTTTCTTCGGCATTTTCTTTCTTTTGCCTTTTTTTTTTGCTTTTTGTGTTGCTATGCCATTTCTTTTTTCATCTTTTGTATTTTCTTTTTGACTTTTTGCCTTTTCTTTTTCTTCTTTCTTTCATTTTCTTTCATTTTCTTTGTTTGCCCTTTTGGCTAGATTTGAGTTGTAGGCATTTCTTTTTGCAACTAAGAAAGAGATTTCAACAATTTGCAACTTTATTTTGTGGATATGTGTAGAAGGTAGTGAAATGGGTGAGTCGGGGAGCGTCCTTCCCTTCAAACCCACAAAAAGATGGAAAACTTGGACTAGTCAAACAATTTCAAACATGGTCACCTAAGAGACGGGACTCGGCAACTAAGGCCTTTTCACACCGTGGGTGGTCATAGTGGCCAAGATGCAAATCCCGTAGTAAATCCCTAGTAAGCTAGGTGGACTCAAGGTAAAAGACCAACGAAACTATTGATTTAAGGTCATTCTACTAGACTAAAGTCCAAGACTCGATTCATATTACTAGAAAGGGAAAGTAAACACTTGCACACTAGCCTCAAAACCGGGTTTTCGAAAACCTTTTATTACACACTAGACACAACTACACATCACAAAGCAAAGACGCGACAAAAACGAAAGAAAAAGAGACAAAGATAACGAAACAAAACAAAACAAAAAAACATAAAGAGAACAAACACCACCCTTAACTTCCAAACAAGTCACCAAACCAACCTCAAACTCTACAAAGCTCCACCCGAGCACACATCATCACAAATCTCCTCCAAACTCCACAAGAAACAAAGAGGAAAAAGGGATAAAAAGATGTTACCGGATGTCTTGAAAGCCCTCCAAAGTTAATGGTGATTAAGCGACCTACAAGAAAAAAGGGAGGCAAACACGTACAACACAACAAAAATACAGCACAACGACACAAAAAGGAAAAGACACAAAGGAAAATCTTTTTGATTTTTATGAAAATTTTCAAATTTTTAGGGTTTTTTTTAAGATTTTTCGAAAAAAAACTACGAAAATAAGACTGACTACACTAGGATATCGCTCCCCACACTTAAACCGAGCAATGTCCTCATGCTCGATCAATAGTATGTGGAGACACTAAAAAGAAAAGAAACTACGAAAATAAAGCTAAAAATCAAAAAGAAAAACGGAGAAAGGCGTAGAATGTGTCCGGCCGGGGTGTAATCAAGTCACCATGGGCCGAGACGAGAAAAGATATGGATGGGGGAAGAAATAAAAAGAAAAAAAAGAAAAGGAAATGGGAGGGGAGGACTAGGTGATCAAGTCACCTAGCCCGGATTCCGCTCAAATCCGACTAAATCCTACAAAAAAGGGTGAAAATCTTGTAAATTTGGATTTTTCAATGACCCTCGATGTAGTCACGTCATCGAGAGTCGGGAGCAATAATTACCAAGGCCCCGAGGGCCACCATGACAAGGGGAAGGGGAATATACAAAGGGAGACAAGCAATAAAAGACGGAAAAGAAGCGAGAGTCACCTTACCAAATGGTTAGTAACTCGTAAGTCTCCATCGTCTCAATGTTCAATATCGGCACTTTGCTTGTCTTCTTCATTGTCAATCCCCTTCTTACTTGATGAGGTCGCATGGTTGAAGCATTAAGCTTGGAATGGTGTAATGAGGGTAGGATTTGAGGGTATATTCGATGTAAAGTGAAGATAAGATGAGGTGAGGGTATGTAAATGAAGTGTAGGGGTCATATGATAGGTGCAAGGGTAGGTAGGGAGGTTGGGAGGGGGTATAAAGTGGTTGGGTAGGCAAATTTAGGGGAGCTGGGCTAACAGAAATGGCGAAAAAGGATAGAAGACCCGTCCTGGCCGTGATGCCCATGGTCACGGCCATGACCCCTCCTGGCCGTGACTTGGCCCCTCATGGCCATGATCGAGAGCAGTATGCTGTGATTTTTGGACTTCTAGCACACGGTCATGACGGCCTCCTCATGGCCATGTCGCCTCATGGCCATGTCTCCCTCGACATGGCCATGTTCCAACCCAAGTCTTCATTCACTATTAACACACCGAGCCTTCCACCCAAATGCAAAATAATACCTCGGGATCCAACGTCCCGCCCCCTTAAGCTTACAAAAAGCTCAAAAACCGACGTCCTTGCTGATGGGTGGGATTTGTCGTAGATCCCAACCGTCAAATAATAACCAACTAACCAAGTGGGTAGCTAGGGTAAGTCGGGTCGAATCCACAGGGACGGGAGGTCGGACTAGGGTATGCTACGGTCTAGGACTAGGTTTGAGACAAGCTATCCTAAGGAGGGGGAGACTAGGACTAAGCTAGGTCTAAAGCAAGAAAACAATCAAAGGAAACGGGCTAGGATTAGGTCGGGGTCAAAGGGGTAATGGAATGGTCAAGGGAGAACTAGAGTGAAGGAGGTAGTAGGGTAATCTAGGTAATGCCCGGGCTCTCGCAACTTAGACTCACCTAGAGGTTCCACCTAAAACCCACCTTGGCGACACAAACGACAAACGGGGCTACTAGCGTGATATCGGGGTCTAGGTCGCATCCGGGCTCTCGCAACTTAGACCGACCTAGGGGTCATCCTCACCGGGCTCTCGCAATTTAATGAGGGAACCAAACCCACAAACAAACTATCACCCACAAGAGAAAAGCAAGAAAAGCAAGCATATGCACATACTAGTCATTCAAGCATTTCAACAAACATGTGATATGCATCAAACCAAGGGGAAACCCAAATCTTCCACCAACATTTCCAACAATCCCATAATCATCCATTAACACCCAAATAACCTTACTAACCCTAGCAAGAGTCTACTCTAACATATCTAATCTAAAACTAACACTAACAAGATGAGCCAAAACAAGAACAAGAGGATGCATATATGAAACTAGCAAGAATGAAGAACAAAACAATAAACAAGAACTAAAGATTCAAACTTGAATGATAAAACAGGATTAAGAAGAAGGAAAAGGGATTATACCATACTAGAAGATGAAAAGAAGAAGGAAACTTGCATAAATGGAAGAACCCAAAACAAACATCCAAGTTTGTCAAGCTTGAATGGAGATCTTGAAGAATTCCCAAATTACAAGCATTAATCTATGATTAACGATAATCTAAAGACTAATATACACTAATCTATGCTAATCTATGCTAAAACTATCTAGGGTTTAGTCTAATATCAAGAACATAACCTAAGATGGTGTCTTAATACAAGAGGGGGGGGTATATATAGGGTTACAAGTGGAAAGGAGAAGAAAGGAAACAATGCGGGTGAGCTGTAGCCCATCCCGGCCGGGATGAGGTGGTCCCGGTCGGGACGGGGTTGGTCCCGATCGGGATGACCTGCTCCCGGTCGGGATGAGCCCTCAGTAGCTCCTTCTTCGCTTCCTTCCTCATCCCGGACGGGATGAGGCCATACCCGTTCGGGATGAGCCTTGTAGGTCTCCAATATGAACTTTTTGGTCCCTCCTTGCTTCTCATGGGCTTCCCATCGATTCTCGGGACTCGGGATCGGGTCTCGGAGGCTCGGGATTGGGTCCCAAGGTCTCAGGGGTCGACTCCAAGGCATCAAGTAATCGTTCCTTAGCTTCGTT
The DNA here is from genome assembly GCA_958450325.1 of Agrostemma githago. Lineage (NCBI taxonomy): Eukaryota > Viridiplantae > Streptophyta > Magnoliopsida > Caryophyllales > Caryophyllaceae > Agrostemma > Agrostemma githago. The sequence goes on along the minus strand of OY288254.1, from coordinate 42,534,069 downwards.
GGCTCCAAAAAGTGTATGTATCGAGTCGAGATCGCTCCAACTCTTCATGAATGGTCTCGGGAACCTGAAACGAGCTAAAGGAAGCATAAGTAGCCCATAAACCGCTCCCAAGGAGCGATTCCACAAGGAAAATGGGACCAAAACACTACGAAATAGGCACTACAAATCACACTTATCAACTCCCCCACACTTAACCCTTACTCGCCCTCGAGTAAGCACATACTAACTACTAAACTAGCCGAGTGGGTATTCCGCACCCTACGTCCTTTCAACTCACGCGAGTGCACTTAGAGGAAAAGTACACTCCGCAAGGCAAGTCGGGTCTTGCGACAAAACCGCGGATGCAATCGGACACAAAACACACAAACATACAAACACACAAACAAACACATAATCGGTTGCACCCAAAACAAAAGAAATACCGCTTCCCTCTAAAAGCGGTGAATGAAACACCGGTTTAGGACTCGAGGTAAGTGACAACGTTCCCAAGCTAGCAATACAAACCAAGGTGGACTAAACCCTAATAGTATGACGATAAAGCAACAAAAACGTTGGTAACTTACCTAGGTCCTCCTAACTTTCTAAAAACGTACTACGGGACGATCGGTGGAGTGGAAAAGTGAAGAACCACGGTGTTATTCGACACTGTAGGTAAGTGAGACCCCGCCCCCTTTAGCGTGAGCCAAGAGGGTCGTCCCGTGTCTAAAACCGCCTAACTAGTCCAAGTAAAAAGGTGGAAAACATGCAAAATGAGGGAAGACCGACTAATGCCGCTATCATCCTTCCTAGGGACTCGGTCCCTTGGTAGGCTCTTCACGGCAAAAGTCGGAAAAAGGCTTATTTTGAGAAGTAGGGGTTATTTTTTGTGAATCGGGTTTTCTTTTGGCATTTTCTCTTTTCTTTTGCATTTTTGCTTTGTTTTGCCATGCCATTCTTTTTCTTCTTTTCTATTTTCTTTTTGGCTTTTGTGCCTTTTCTTTTTTCTTCATTCTTTTCTTTCTTTCATTTTCTTTCTTTTTCTTTTCTTTGCCCTTTTGGCTTGATTTGGCTTTTTGGCATTTCTTTGTATGACAAGAAAGGGAGAATTCAATAATTTGCAACTTATTGTGTGGATATGTGTGGGAGGTAGGTAAATGGGTAAGTCGGGGGTCACGATCCCTCTTCAAACCCACATAAAAGGGGGGAACTTGGACTAATCTAACGATTCCGAACATGGTCACCTAAGGGACGGGACTCGGCAACTAAGGCCTTTTCACACCGTGGGTGGTCATAATGGTCAAAATGCAAATCCCGTAGTAAATCCCTAGTAAGCTAGGTGGACTCAAGGTAAAGGACCAACGAAATCATTGATTTAGGGTCATTCTACTAGACTAAAGTCCAAGACTCGATTTATACAACTAGGAAGGGAAAGTAAACACTCGCACACTAGCCTCGAAACCGGGTTTTCGAAAACTGTTTACACACGCGAACACAACAAAACACAAAACAAAGACACAACGAAAATGAAAGAAAAAGTGACAAAACAAAACAAAACAAGGAGAAACAACACATAAACAAAGCAAACACCACCCCGATCTTCAAACAAGTCTCCAAATCCACCACAATCTTTACAAAGCTCCTCCCGAGCACACATCATCACAAATCTCCTCCAAACTCACAAGAAGCAAAGAGGGAAAAAGGGATGAAGAGATGTTACCGGAAGTCTTGAAAGCTCACCAAAGCTAACGGCGATTAGGCAACCTATAAGGAAAAAAAGGGGGGGGCAAAACACGCACAACAAAACAAAAATACGACATAACGACACAAAAAGGAAAAGACACAAAAGAAAATCTTTTTGATTTTTGTGAAAATTTTCAAATTTTTAGGGTTTTTTTGAAGAATTTTCGAAAAACTACAAAAATAAAACTAACTACCCTAGAATATTGCTCCCCCACACTTAAACCGAGCCATGTCCTCATGCTCGATCGTAGTGTGCGGAGAGACAAAAGAAAAAGAAAAGAAACTACAAAAATAAAGCTAAAAATCAAAAAGAAGATGAAGAAAAGGGTAGAAGGTGTCCGGCCGGGGTGTAGTCAAGTCACCATGGGCCGAGACAAGAAAAGATATGGAAGGGGGAAGAAAAATAAAAAGAAGGAAATAAAAGGAAATGGGAGGGGAGGGCTAGGTGTAAAAGTCACCTAGCCCGGATTCCGCCTAAATCCAACAAAAGGGGTGAAAAACTTGTAAATTTTTGATTTTTGAAATGACTCTCGATGTAATCACATCATCGAGAGTCGGGAGCAACATATACCAAGGCCTCGAAGGCCACCATGACACAAATATAAGGGGAAGGGGAGTAAACAAAGGAAAACAAGCAATAAAAGACGGAAAAGAAAGGATAGTTGCCGTACCAATAGGATAGCAACTCACTCGCTCCATCGTCTCCAATGATCAATAAAGGCACTTTGCTTGTCTTCATCATTTCTATCCCGCTTCGAACTTGATAAAACACATGGTAGAGGTAGTAATGGTGTGAGGGGAGTGGGATTCGATGTGAAACTCGGTGTAAAGGGAAGAGAAATGAGGTGAGGGTATGTAAATAAAGTGTAATGGTCATATGACATGAGCAAGGATGGGTAGGGAGGTTGGGTGGGGGTATACAATGGTTGGGTGGGCTCAAATGTTAAAGAAGAGGCCAAAAGAGGAGAAAAGAGACCATCCCGGTCGGGATGGATGGTCCCGATCGGGATGACACACCCGTCCCGATCGGGAAGCCCCCATCCCGGTCGGGATGACACTCCAGTAAGCTCGAATTTTGGTACCCTCATCCCAATCGGGATGACTCCTTCCCGGTCGGGATGGATCTTCTCGACCTTCCACAAACTCCAAAAGCTTCACCAAAGCTTCAAAAACCGAATTCCAAACTCACGATCCAAGCTCTATCATTATCTACTCTCCTCTAGGAGTCAATTTTCCTTCACACCTATCACAATAAACTCAATTACAACATCAAATTCCCTCCCTCACATTGCTCATCAAAAATCCAAATGAACAAGAGTTCCACAAAGGCTAACAAATCCTATAAACCAAACTATACAAACAAACATAAACACAAATACAAGCACAAAAGAAAAGGGAAAAGATATTTACACTAACTACTCTCACCAACAACGCCTCCATAGCCATCAAGAGCTCGAAGGAGTAAGTCAAATGCCCTAGCAACATCTTCAATTAAGCTCACATGGCCGAGCCTAGCCACTCCCAAAGGTTTCCAAGTCGGAGGGAAGAAGCGATCATCTTCATTATGCTCGGGGTTATTGTGATCTTCCGGGTCTTCGGAACCAACATAGCTACGACTCTTATGACCATCCGGTAGGTATAGTGGTCTAGAGTCGTGCTCGGTGTCATGATGTGGGAGATCACACCCTAGGGGTGTCGCTTCTTCTACGGGGTCGAGAGTGGAACTCTTTTCCACCGCCCGACAAGGATCCTCTTCACCAATCGTCTCACAAGACAAGGGACTAGACATCGAGTGCGGTAGAGGAGGATAAGGCATCAAGTTTTCTTCATTGGAGGGTTTAGGATCCTCCAATTTCCCGTTCAAGGCAAGTTCCAAGGCATCTACTTCTTTTTCCCAAGTATTGCGCTCCTTTTCACTCACCTTGTCTACATGGCCTAGAGGAGGTATGTCTTCACTTGGCTTTGGATTGTCTAGTGGTTCATCACGAAGAAAATCAACAAATACAATTTTATTGCCAATACATTGGCTCCCCAAGAGTTATCTCGAGAATCATGTTCACTCCCCTCCTCATTGTTGGCCCTTGAAGCTTCAACTTCCTCTATTCTCTCCCTATCTTCACTATCCAAGCAACACTCAACAATGATCTCATGATTAACCCTCTCTTCTTCATTTGTAGCTTCAAGATTGGGTTGACTTTCTTGTGAAGACACCCGACCTTCTTGCCCAAATAAATCTTCGTCAACATGTAGTGGAGCTCGAGTGGCCAACATCGTGATATAGGCCATGAGTGCATTGATGCGAGCATCTTGCACCTCTATTTGGGCCTTGAACTCCTCCCTAACCCCTTGTATTTGAGTCAACATCAATTGTTGACCCTTTTGCAATAACATCATCATCTCATGTTGGCTCCCTTATGTTTGGACCAACATTTGACAAGTCTCAAAGTTAGGGATATTTGGTTGTGGGTTATGTGAGGGTGTTGGGTAGTTGTTGGGATGTGGGAACAATCCTTGACAACTTTCTTGGTAACCATAAGAAGAGGGTTCATAAGATTGTTGATGAGGTTGATATGGTTGGTAAAGTTGTGGGCTTTGGTAATTCGCCCCATAGTTGTCCCGTGATGATTGATGGTAGCTTGGACGCGCCATGTCCATAACGTTGCTTTGGTACCTAGGATGAGCTAGAAGCACTTGAGCAAACGTTAGTATCCTAGTGCTTTTGAGGCACTAGGAAGGGAGAGTAACACACAAGAAAAAAAATGGAGATACACAAGGAGAAGAGAACACAAAAATCAAGAACAAAGTCCAAAACTAAGCAAACAAAAGTCTAAACTACACCGTCCCCGGCAACGGCGCCAATTTGATGGGTGGGATTTGTCGTGGATCCCAACCATCAAATAATAACCAACTAATCTAGTGGGTAGCTAGGGTAAGTCGGGTTGAATCCACAGGGACGGGAGGTTGGACTAGGGTATGCTACGGTCTAGGACTAGGTTTGAGACAAGCTATCCTAAGGAGGGGGAGACTAGGACTAAGCTAGGTCTAAAGCAAGAAAACAATCAAAGGAAACGGGCTAGGATTAGGTCGGGGTCAAAGGGGTAATGGAATGGTCAAGGGAGAACTAGAGTGAAGGAGGTAGTAGGGTAATCTAGGTAATGCCCGGGCTCTCGCAACTTAGACTCACCTAGAGGTTCCACCTAAAACCCACCTTGGCGACACAAACGACAAACGGGGCTACTAGCGTGATATCGGGGTCTAGGTCGCATCCGGGCTCTCGCAACTTAGACCGACCTAGGGGTCGTCCTCACCGGGCTCTCGCAACTTAATGAGGGAACCAAACCCACAAACAAACTATCACCCACAAGAGAAAAGCAAGAAAAGCAAGCATATGCACATACTAGTCATTCAAGCATTTCAACAAACATGTGATATGCATCAAACCAAGGGGAAACCCAAATCTTCCACCAACATCTCCAACAATCCCATAATCATCCATTAACACCCAAATAACCTTACTAACCCTAGCAAGAGTCTACTCTAACATATCTAATCTAAAACTAACACTAACAAGATGAGCCAAAACAAGAACAAGAGGATGCATATATGAAACTAGCAAGAATGAAGAACAAAACAATAAACAAGAACTAAAGATTCAAACTTGAATGATAAAACAGGATTAAGAAGAAGGAAAAGGGATTATACCATACTAGAAGATGAAAAGAAGAAGGAAACTTGCATAAATGGAAGAACCCAAAACAAACATCCAAGTTTGTCAAGCTTGAATGGAGATCTTGAAGAATTCCCAAATTACAAGCATTAATCTATGATTAACGATAATCTAAAGACTAATCTACACTAATCTATGCTAATCTATGCTAAAACTATCTAGGGTTTAGTCTAATATCAAGAACATAACCTAAGATGGTGTCTTAATAAAAGAAGGGGGGTATATATAGGGTTACAAGTGGAAAGGAAAAGAAAGGAAACAATGCGGGTGAGTTGTAGCCCATCCCGGCCGGGATGAGGTGGTCCCGGTCGGGACGGGGTTGGTCCCGATCGGGATGACCTGCTCCCGGTTGGGATGAGCCCTCAGTAGCTCCTTCTTCGCTTCCTTCCTCATCCCGGACGGGATGAGGCCATACCCGTTCGGGATGAGCCTTGTAGGCCTCGAATATGAACTTTTTGGTCCCTCCTTGCTTCTCATGGGCTTCCCATCGATTCTCGGGACTAGGGATCGGGTCTCGGAGGCTCGGGATTGGGTCTCAAGGTCTCGGGGTCGACTCCAAGGCATCGAGTGATCGTTCCTTAGCTTCGTTGGCTCCAAAAAGTGTATGTATCGAGTCGGGATCGCTCCAACTCTTCATGAATGGTCTCGGGAACCTGAAACGAGCTAAAGGAAGCATAAGTAGCCCATAAACCGCTCCCAAGGAGCGATTCCACAAGGAAAATGGGACCAAAACACTACGAAATAGGCACTACAAACCACACTTATCACTTGCCCAAGCTCCAAGCTTCTATCATCAACCACTCTTCACAAAACTTCATCTCCACTATTAACCTAGCAAATAAACTCAATAAACACCATCAAAATCCCTCCCTCACATCACTCATCAAAATACCAAATTACAAGAATTCCACAAACACAAAAGAATAAGAAAGAGATATATACAAAGAGACGGTTCTTTTTGAACTTCGTCAAACCAAGGATGGTGGGCTCTTCATTCATTTTTCAACAACATCATAAATAACTTCATCGCCATCAAGGGCAAGAAGTAACAAATCAAAGGCTCTCGAGAAATCTTCGATCAAGCTAGTGGTATACCAATCCACACTCCAAGGTTCTTCACAACCTTGCCTAGAAGTTCCCGGGGCATCCCGATCTACTAAGTTCAATGGCTTGAACTTGTACTTGCGATCCTTCGGGGTATACCCAAACGTCCATCTATCTTCATGTGGCCCCAAGGGAGGCTCATCTTTCTTCTTGCCTTGCAACTTGTCCTCAATATCATGATATGGGCATTCATCCGCCCCAAGCTCGGAATCATCATCTTCAATTCCATAGAAATTGTTCTTCAAGTTTTCACCCGACTCATCCCCTAGATCGATGTCTTTCATGGCGTGGATCATGTTGCACGATTCATCATTAGTAGGCGAGGTGTTGCCTTGGAGGTTAAACACGAGCTTCTCGTCGCCTAGCTCAAATGTGATCCTACCGTTCTTTACATCAATCATTGCACCGGCGGTATGTAGAAATGGGCGCCCAAGGATAATGGGAGTGATAACATCTTCCGGCATATCAAGCACGAGGAAGTCAACCGGAATGAAGAACTTCCCGATTCTTAGTGGCACATCTTCTAACATCCCCAATGGTCGGTTGAGTGAACGATCGGCCATTTGGAGTGTAATAGAAGTGCACTTGAGCTCTTTCATCCCAAGTTGTTCACAAATAGAATAGGGAATGATGCTTACACTCGCACCCAAATCACATAAAGCTCTCTCAATCTTCAAATTGCCTATGGTGCACGGGATCGAGAAACTACCCGGATCCTTCAACTTGGGAAGTGTAGAACCTTGAATGAGCTCGCTCACCTCTCTTGTGAACGCTATTGTCTCTTCCTTGTCGACGGATCTCTTCCCAGCCAAGATTTCTTTCATGAATCTTCCATATCCCGGGATTTGGGTAAGTAGCTCGGTAAAAGGGACACTCACATCCAACTTCTTCACAATATCTAGGAACTTGTCATATTGAACATCCACCTTGGTCCTCATTTGCCTTGTTGGGAAAGGCAACTTGATATGCACCTTGTCTTGCTCATTAGGGTTGGACTTTTCAAATGACATTTTCCCTTTTCCTTTGCCTTTTCCTTGAAGAGGTGGAAGCTTGTCTTCATGGGGTTTCTCAATCTCCCACAAAACTTGCTCCTCCATTGGGTTTTCCAAGCTTGAATTGTCTTGAGAGGGGGATACAACTTCTTTCATTGGCTCTTGCTCAATAGGGTTTAAGGGGGAATCATAAGATGCACCACTCCTCAAGGTAATAGCATTCATATGTTCAAATTTCGCCGTTTCACCTTGAGGAGGTAGTTGCCCCTTTTGCCTTGAAGAGCTCCCCGAAGCAACTTGGGCTATTTGGGTTTCGAGCATCTTCATATGAGCATCTCTTGCTATATTCTCCCTTTGAAGATGAGCAAAGAATTCTTGTTGGTTTCTTAGCATTTCCATTTGGCTTCTTTGCATTTCTTGGTTACTCTTTTGCACATCCAACATAGACTTTTGCATGTCGAAATCTCGAGGTGGAGATTCTGGATTGTGCGGAGTATCGGTGAGGGCTAAGGGAGAGCCATAATCATGAATAGGAGTCCGGCTCCTTTGCTTACTTTCTTGTCATGTACCTTGAGACCCTTGTTGTTGTTGATGGTTCCCTTGGAACCCATGAGAGTTGCCTTGATTAAGGCCTTGAGTGTTGCCATGGTTGTAGTTTTGATGTCCTTGGTTGTGTTGGTTTCCTTGGAAACCACCTTGATGATTGAAGTTCCCTTGTTGGAACCCTTGATTGTTGTTGAAGGTACCTTGGTTATGTTGCTTGAAGTTGTTGAATGGCCTTGGGTTGCCTACATAACCTTGGTATCCTTGGTTGTTGTCCCTTAAGGGAGGTGGAACATATGGACGGTGTTGTAGAGATTGTTGTTGGGAAGCTTGGAACATGTGAGGATATGGGGCACCTTGCTTGAACGCTTGGAAGGCGTTCACTTGCTCAATACTACCTCGACAATGTAGAGGCTCATGTCCAACTATCCCGCAAATATCGCATATCCCATAGTAAGATGTAGGAGATACAACTCCCAAAGCATTGACTTGATGAGTAGAATGTTGGTGGGATGCACTTGCACTTTGACCTTGATCAAAATGGCTTTGGAGCTTCTTGTCAATAGATTCCATGTGGGTTTTTAATTGAGCTCCAAGATCAATGCTTAATTGTGTAATGGCATCGATCTCGTGCCTTCCTCCTCGATTCGCCTTTCTAGGCCTTGAGTATTGGGAGTTGTGCACCGCCATCTCCTCGATTCTCGACCAAGTTTGGTCATCATCTACCTCGGTAAACCTTCCATTCGATCCCATGTTGAGTATGGCCCTTGAGTCTTCATATAACCCGTTCCAAAACTGTTGAACAAGGAACCACTGTGATAGACCATGGTGAGAACAAGAGCGGATCAAGGCTTTGAATCTTTCCCACGATTCATAGAGGCTTTCTTCATCACATTGCTGGAATCCCATGATAGAGGCTCTCAATAGATTTGTCTTCTCCGGGGGATAAAATTGTTGGTAGAAAGCTAAGGCTAGCTTCTTCCAAGTATCAATACCAAGAGTCGCCTTGTCTAAACCCTTGAACCATTTCTTAGCTTTACCGATCAATGAGAAGGGAAATAATACCCACCGGATTTGGTCTTGGGTTATTCCCAGTTGTGAGATAGCATCGCAATAATCCGAAAAGGTTTCCATGTGTTGATGAGGATCTTCGGTTGGTAACCCACTAAATTGACTTCTTTCGACCAATTGGATAAACGGTGTTTTTGCCACAAAGTTGACGGTATATGCGGCCGGTAAAGCGGTTGGACCGGGCAAAACGTCTTCCGTAAAGGTTGAATGAGAAGAGAACTTAGGCATTGTTGGATGTAAGGGAGATGATGGTGTAGACGGTGTTGATGTAGAAGTTGATGGAGAACTAGGTTGAGAAGAATGACTAGAAGTACCGAAGGGATTTATGAAGGTCCCCCCGGCGGTCTCTCGCGGTGTTTCGTCTAAGTCGGATCCTTGAGCTTGTTCTTGATTGGTATTGCTAGCACTCGGTTGAGAGTTCCTAACCCGATCAATCGTCCATTGGCGAAGGGCCCTAAAGAGTCTTTCCGGCTCTGGATTGAAGAGAAAGAAGTCGTCTCTCCTCCTAGGCATGCACTACACACTTGAACAAACGTGAGAACACCTAGTGCTTTATGGGCACTAGGCAAAGACAATAACGAGCACAACGGAAGACAAAGAGAGAAGAGAACAATAGAAACAAGAAAAAGACTAAAAAGTATGCACAAAGGATAGAAAAAGAACACAAGAGGGGTAACTAAGTCAAGCTAATAAGCAAACTAAGTCTAAACATGCACCGTCCCCGGCAACGGCGCCAAATTGATGGTGGGACTTGCCGTGGGTCCTACCGATCAAGTAATACTCCCTCTCATTCACTGGAAAAGCACACCTTTTTATTCAAATGGGTGGTATATTTTATTCAAAGTGTGCTTTTCCAAAGAATGGGAGGGAGCACCAACTAGACCTAACACGTAGCTAGGGTAAGTCGGGTCGAGTCCACGGGGACGGTAGAAGGTGTCTAGACTATGGTCTACTCAAAAACAAGGCTAAGTCACAAACAAACACAAAGAGGAACAAACTAACAAAGATTGACAAGAATTGATTAAATATGATGACGGGAAGGGTTGGAACTAGACTATGAATGAACTATGTAGAGCATGAACTAAATGAAACAATAAAGCTAAACAAAACAAGTAAACTAGAGAATTGATAGCTAACAAGGATGGAGAAATCAATAAGGGAAGGAGTAGGGCTAGTTTGGGTTCATAAGTGTAGTAGGATAGTTGGGAGATCAAGGGTGTATGTTTCACCTAGTTACTAAGGTCGGTCCGCGCTCTCACGTCAAAGCCAAAGTCCGCACTCTCGTGTCAAAGACTAAACCCGAATACTCATGCGAGATATTACCCAATACACAAGAATTCAACCACAAATCAATCACACAATGAAAAGATGAAAACAAGTATGAGAAGCATGGTCACTACAACTCAAACAAGCAATTCAACAAACTCATAGAGTGCTCAATATGTGACTAGCAACAAAGGATTCACCTTTACCCACAATCAAACCCTAATCATCCATAATCAACACTTAATCCCCCTACTAACCCCACAATAAGTCTACTCACACATAATCAAACTAATACTAACACTAACAAGAGAAATCAACATAATAACCTAGCATTCATAATGAAGAAGAAACTAGGAAGAACAAAGAACAATGAATAAAGATTGAAACTTGAAAGATTAAACAAGAATTAAGAGTAAAGAGAATAAGAAGATTATACCTACTAACAAGAGGATGAAAAGATAAGAACTTGTATTGATAAGAAAAACCCAAATAAATCTCCCAAGGTTGTCAATCTTGGATGAATCTTGAAGAATTCCTTTAATACGAGGATTACAACCTAGATTAAGCTAAGTTTAATTAAATATTAAGAAAAGATTAAGCTAATGAGAGAAGGAACTCTATCTAGGGTTTAGAATAATGTAGGATGTGCCAAAGTGCTTAAACAATACAAAGGGAGGGTATTTATAGGGTTGTAAGAATAAGGGGAATGAAGTGACAAAGTGCGAGGAGAAACAGGGGGCTCACGGCCATGATGAGGGGGCTCAGGGCTCGGGAATGGGCTCCAAGGGACTCGGGACCGAGTCTAAGCCACCGAATCATCGTCGCTTCTCTTCACTGGCTCCATATGTATCGGAAACGAAACGAAATTGTTCCACTTCTCCAAGATTGGTCTTAGGAACCTAAAATGAACTAGAAGAAGCGTAAGTAGCCTAGAAACCGCTCCAAAGAGCGATTCCAACAAGAGAAACCGGGACCAAACACAACAAATAAGCACTACAAGACACACTTATCATCAACACTCCTTGATAATATCACCCATATGGATCGCAACGTTGGATGATACTGCCTCATTAAAAACCTTTTCAGTAAAACCCTGTGGGATAAAACCTGACGAAGGGAAAAAGAGTGCAGTACATATAATAGTCCCCCTTAATTCAACATTTGTCCTTCAATCGGCACATTCCGACCTGGCGAACGAGTTCTTGGAATTGCTTTGATGGCAATGATTTTGTTAATAAATCTGCTAAATTTTCGTTCGAACGAATTTGCTGGATGTTAACTACGCCATGTTCTTGCATATCATGTGCGAAGAAGAACTTTGGTGCTATGTGTTTAGTCCTATTTCCTTTGATATAGCCTCCTTTCACTTGGGTAATGCATGCAGTATTGTCTTCATATATTGTGGTTGGTTGATCACTTGTCTTAATTTCACATTCGTTTTCGATGTGTTGTATCATTCATCTCAACCATACACATTCCCTAGAAGCCTCGTAGAGCGCAATTAGCTCTGCTTGATTTGATGATGTTTCAGTCAAAGTTTGCTTTGTTGACTTCCAGGAAATGGCCGTGCCACCATACGTGAAAACATACCCAGTTTGTGATTTTGCCCTGTGTGGGTTGATAAGTATCCAACATCTGCATATCCAATCAGTGTAGCATCTTTCCTTCTAGGGTAGAACAAACCCAAGTCCTGGGTTCCTTGAAAATATCTTAACAGATGTTTAACTCCATTCCAATGCCTCTTAGTGGGTGATGCACTGAATCTTGCCAATAGGTTGACTGAAAAAGCTATGTCTGGTCGAGTGTTATTTGGCAAGTACATTAGCGCGCCTATTGCACTAAGATATGGTACTTCAGCTCCTAGGATATCTTCATTTTCTTCTCGTGGTCGAAATTCATCCTTTTCAATACTAAGAGTTCGAACGACCATTGGAGAACTTAGGGGGTGCGATCTAGCCATTCCAAATCTTTGTATAACTCTCTGCGTGTAATTTTCTTGATGGATAAGGATCCCGTCCTTGAGATGTTCAATTTGTAGGCCGAGGCAGAACTTTGTCAGTCCAATATATTTCATTTCGAATTCTTTCATTAGGTATTTTACAGCAGCTTCAAGCTCATTAGACGTTCCGATGATATTTAAATCATCAACATATACCGCAATGATTGTAAAACCGTTCATTGTTTTTCTAATGAAAACGCATGGGGTTAGGATCATTTTTGTAACCTTCTTTTGTAAGGTACTCTTTTAATCGATTATACCACATTCTTCCAGACTGTTTTAATCCGTACAAGGATTTCTGAAGTTTTACACAAAACATCTCACGAGGCAGATTAGGATTGTGATCCCTTGACATTGTTACTCCCTCGGGGATTTTCATGTAGATATCAGTGTCAAGTGACCCATATAAATATGCCGTCACTACGTCCATAAGACGCATATGTAATCCTCTGGATACTGTAAGTCCGGTTAAGAATCTTAGGGTTGTTGCATCAACTACAGGCGAATATGTTTCTTCATAATCTATTCCTGGCTTCTGCGAGAAACCTTGTGCAATAAGTCTTGCTTTGTACCTTACAATTTCATTTTTCACATTTCTTTTCCCAGTGAAAACCCACTTATGCCCTACAGGTTTAACATTCTTTGGTATTCGACTTACCGGGCCGAAAACTCCTCTTTTCTCAAAAGACTTTAATTCTGCCTTCATTGCTTCTTCCCATTTTGGCCAATCATGTCTTTTTCGACACTCGTTGACAGACTTTGGTTCAATATCGACTTTGTCGTTCATGATTTCTGTCGCTATTAAGTGAACAAATATCTCGTTTATATCGACATTCATTCTGTTATATTCAATTCCTGTATGAACATAACTTATTGAGATTTCATGATTATCATTTATATTCTCTGGTGTGGGTTCTTCTTGAGATTTCATATTTTGTTCATCTTCTTCTGTACCTTTACCAGGTATTTCCTTTAATTTTTTGGATTTTCTTGGCCTTAGGTCTTTTGAACCAGGTGGCCTCCCACGTTTCTTTCGTGTCGTAGATTGTTCGGCTATTGATTTCTCAGAACTATCTACGGGGATGTTACTTTTGGCTGGAGCATTTACCGCAGGTATATGGGATTTTGTGATTCCCTTTGAGTTTGTGAATGCATCGGGTAATTGATTTGCAATATTTTGCAAATGAATTATCTTTTGTACTTCTATATTACAAGAACCATTCCTTGGATCAGGATATGATATTAAATCTGCGTTCCATATGATTTATGTAGATCGTTGGTCCACCTTCTTTTCTCCCCTAAGACTGGGAATGTATTCTCGTCAAAATGACAATCTACAAATCGTGCATTAAATAAATCTCCAGTCATGAGGTCGAGGTATTTAATTATACTTGGGGAGACGAAACCCACATATATTCCCAGTCTTCGTTGTGGACCCATTTTGGTTCTCTGAGGTGGTGCAATCGGGACATACATACACTGAGCAACCAAAAGTTCTTAAATGAGAAATATTTGGTAGTTGACCGCTTACTAGTTGTAAGGGAGAAAACTTGTGATAAGCGGTTGGCCTTAATCTAGTTAAGGCTTCTGCATGTAAAATGACATGTCCCCATGCAGACGTTGGTAATTTGGATTTCATCAGTAAAGGTTTAGCAGTGAGTTGCAATCTTTTAATCATTGCTTCTGCAAGTCCATTTTGGGTATGGACATGCGCTACTGGATGTTCAACGTCTATGCCAATTGACATACAATATTCGTTAAATGCCTGGGATGTAAACTCCCCTGCATTGTCCAAACGAATTTTCTTGATATTTTGATATGGGAATTGAGTTCTTAGCCTTATTATTTGGGCTAGTAATTTTGCGAAAGCAAAATTTCGTGTGGAAAGAAGAGTCACATATGACCATCTTGTAGATGCGTCAATTAATACCATGAAATATCTGAATGGTCCACATTGAGGGTTGATTGGTCCGCATATGTCCCCTTGAATTCTTTCAAGAAATGCGGGTGTCTCATTTTTTATTTTATTTATTGATGGTCGTATAATCAGTTTCCCCATTGAACATGCACTGCAAGAAAAATCGCTTGATTTTATAACTCTCACATTTTTCATGGCATGTCCGAGTGCATTTCCAATGATTTTTGCCATCATTGCAGGACCTGGATGTCCTAACCTATCATGCCATAGGTTAAATGTGGTTTCATCATGAATTTTGGATGATGTCATCATACTGGTTATAACGTAGGTTTTTGTAAAATACCACTACAAGAAAAACAGTCCCGGGCGTCCACCTGGTGGGCGTCCTGGGCATATGGACGCCTACATGGCGTTTGAAAAAACAAACGGGCGTCCACAGTCAGACGCCAAACTTGGCGTCCGACTGAATTTGGGAAGGACGAAATTCAGGCCAACGGGCGTCCACAGGCGGACGCCATATACCATAAATGGCGTGTACTGTCGGACGCCAAAAGAGGAGTAGCGGGCGTCCACCTATGGGGTTCGATAGTGGACGCCCGTCCTTTTGATTTTGGCGACAAATATCCGCCCACCCCCCTCCCCCCCTTCACTCTCTAAAAAAAAATACTCTATAACCCCTCTCTTCCTCTCCTCGCCGAGCCTATTCCCCCTTCCTCTCCTCCATTTTTCCTACTTCTTATTAATCTTTGGTATGTTTTCTAACTTACTTAGTTCTTATTCATTATAATTAGTTCTTGTTTTTTTTATTGTTATCGTTATTTATTGATAGTTTGCTAGTAAATATTGTTTAGGTCTAAATTTCGATTAGGTTGATTAGTTTAGGTCAAGTTAGATTAGGTTGATTAGTTTATCCCAAATTCGATTAGGTAAATTATTTTTGCCCATCACAATTTTGATTAGGGTTTGATCAATTTGGTTGAGTTGAGCTAGAATGACCTCTAGGGCCTTCCGTGAGGTTTTGTGTGACTTAAGATGGACCAAAAGGTGTCGTAATAATGCCGGATTTTCCCCAAACCACTTCTATCTTGATCGGGGTTGTAATTAGGTGTTAGCGGTGCTTTCGGAGTTTTGATATCTGTATCCGAAAATTTGACCTTTTTTGACCTGTTTTAGCTGTTTTTGTCGGACGTAGGCCATGAATTTTTCTGTTTTGTTCGGTTAATTTGGGATTAAATTGATAAATGAGTTAGGGTTTTCGTAAATTGCGATGAAATTGTGATTACATTTGCGATTAAAATCGGTGACTGATTTTTGTAAGGTCAATTCTAAATTAATAAGACATTTGGGTTTACTTTAACGTATTAGTGATTAAATTGATGAAACTTAGTTAGAGAAATTAAGTTTAAGTTTATGGTGATTAAATTTTCGTTTAGTAAGTTCTAAATTAAGTTAGGGAAATTAAACTTTAATTTGTTATATATATTTTTTGAACATAGAAAATGAAGAGAATTGAACGGAAATGGATGTATGAGGGAAGACTTGATAAGAAGAGATGTCCCACCGTCGAATTTTTGAGGGATGTTGAATCATTTGTCGAGGTGGCTAAAAAGTCAGTAGATTATGCATCGAGGGGGGGACGTTAGGTGTCCGTGTACTAAATGCAAGAACCTAAAATTTCTTGAGGTCCTTGTAGTTAAGGAACATGTCATCTATAGGGATTTTTCACCCGATTACTATAATTGGATTTGTCATGGTGAGCCATCTCAGTCCGAGGAACCCGAAAACCATCAAAATGAGGGGGGATTGAGAGGTATGATAGTTGACGTTGTGGAGTGCAACTTGTTTAATAACGAGAACACATATGGGAATGACGACTCACCTAACCCACGAGACTCACCCAACCCACAAGACTCACCTAGCCCACAAGAGCCTAACCCACGAGCAAAGGTGTTTTTTGGCATGTTGGACGCTCCGGAGAAACCGTTATACGGAGGGTGCGATGTCACTTTGTTAGAAGTCGCGTCTATGGTAGTTAGCCTTAAATGTGAGTTCAACCTACCCTTTGGTTGTGTCGATGGTATTGCTGCCTTGCTCGAGAGAGTTATCCCAAAAGATAATATCATGACCCGAACATTCTACACAACCAAAAAGGTTGTGAAGGGACTTCAACTCTCGCATCAAAAGATTGATGCTTGCCCATATGGATACATGTTATTTTGGAAGGATGATGCGATGCTTGATGAATGTAGGAGATGTGGTAAGGGTAGGTATAAGATGGTTGAGGGAGATATTGTTTTGAGAGGTAGAAAAGGGAAAAGCGGTCTCAGGGGTAAGAAACCAATCCCAATAAGTCAGCTTACGTACTTCCCTATTGCACCTAGGCTTCAAAAATTGTATGCCACAAAAACCATAGCGGAGCAAATGAGGTGGCACAAAGAGGACATTAGGGTACTAGGGAAGATGTGTCATCCGAGTGATGGTGAGGAGTGGAAGCGTTTCGATAGACTACATCCCCACTTTGCGTTAGAACCCCGAAATGTAAGGCTTGGATTGTGCACTGATGGATTTGCACCGTTCGGCCAATTTGGTAAATCGTACTCTTGCTGGCCAGTGATGATCACACCTTATAACCTACCTCCTTGGTTGTGTTTGAAGCAGCCTTTCATCTTCCTATCTCTTATTGTGCCCGGACCCAAAAACCCAAAAAATCATTTGGATGTTTACTTGCAACCTGTTATTGAGGAACTGAAACAACTGTGGGAGGTAGGGGTGTAAACTTATGACATCTCTCTGAGACAAAACTTTCAGTTGAAAGCAGCTTTGTTGTGGACTATAAACGACTTTCCCGCGTACGGTATGCTCTCGGGGTGGTCTACTGCGGGTCAGAAAGCATGTCCGTGTTGTATGGATGAGAGCAAAGCTTTTTATCTTCCAAATTCTAGTAAAATAAGTTGGATTGACTGTCATCGGCAGTTCCTACCAGAAGGTCATCCATATAGAAAGAATAAGAAGGCTTTCAAGAAGGGTGAGGTTGTGCTTGATGACGCACCTGATCGACTCCCCGGAGATGAAATATGGGAGTTGATTTCCGATTACCCGTCCACTATCGACGGAACCGAGCAGGAGTTCAAAGACCTCAAGAAGTTGAAAAATGGTTGGTTTAAACGTAGCATATTTTTTTACCTACCATATTGGAGGACTTTGTTAATTCGTCACAATTTAGATGTAATGCACATAAAGAAAAACTTCTTCGAGCTGTTGATTCACACTGTGATGGATGTGGATGGGAAGAGTTGTGACACTACAGGCTCCCGGCGAGATGTAAAGAATTTTTGTGACCGTCCTCAACTGCACATAAAACGGGATGGGTCGAAACCGAGAGCCTTGTTCACACTTGACAAGGCTCAGAGAAAGGCGTTGTTGGAGTGGGTAGAGAAGTTGAAGTTCCCTGATGGGTACGCCTCCGACTTCAAACGCTGTGTTGATCTTAAGAACCTGAAGCTGCAAGGGTTAAAGAGTCATGACTGTCACGTCTTCATGGAGAGGTTGCTTCCGGTATCACTAAAGCACCTTTTGCCACCGACGGTGTGGAATTCTATAACTGAGATATCTCAGTTCTTCCGAGATTTGTGTTCTTCTATAGTATCAATTGAGGACATGACTCGGCTCGAGGATCAAATTCCACAGATACTATGCAAAATTGAGATGATCTTCCCACCGTCGTTCTTTAATTCCATGGAGCATCTACCTGTCCACTTGCCCTACGAGGCTAAGGTTGGAGGACCTGTCCAGTATAGATGGATGTACCCATTTGAAAGGTACATAACTGTTAGTAACTTCATTTTAAAAAAAATTTAGCATAACAAATTTGTATTGATTGAAATATATAACTTGTTTATTTAGGTTCCTCAATCATTTGAAGAAGAAGATTGGTAACAAGGCTAGGGTAGAGGGTTCTATTTGTAATGCATATTTGACAGAAGAGATTGCAAATTTCTGCTCCCTCTACTTTGATAAAGATGTCTAAACAAAAACCAAGAACCTGAACCTAGAACATTCGGTGTCCATTGATCCCACTATACCCGAGTTTTTTCAAAAGAAGGATGATGAAGGAACTTCATCCCTTGAGGGTTCTAGGACGCTAGATGAGAAAGAGTACAACCGAGCGCACGTTTACCTACTCTCTAATTGTGAGATTTTAGAGCCTTATGAGAAGCAATTTGTAACTGAATATGTCGCTGCGAACCCTGACGTGAACCCTGATGACGTTTGGAGTAAGCACGACGAACATTTTCATAAGTGGCTCAAGGATCACGTAGTTGCCTTAGACATACGTGATGATTTGGTTAGAAGTTTGGCATTTGGTCCAGTGCGAGCGGTTAAAACCTGGAACTGGTACTCGGTGAATGGATTCAATTTTCACACATTCAACTACGGGAAGAACAAGGCTAGATGCAATTTTGGTGTGAGTGTGTCATCTCTTGATGGTGATGAGTACTATGGTATTTTGGAGGATATTTTTGAGTTGTGTTATGCTGGCAAAGAACGAGGGTATAGAGCTGTGGTATTTAAATGTTAGTGGAAAGACAGCTCCGTGAACGAGACCCGAGTGCATGAAAGTTACAAGGTTGTGGAAGTTAATCACACAAGGAAATATCCTACGTACGATCCGTTCATACTCGCGCATCAGGCGAAACAAGTCTACTTTGCTCCTTTTCCTTACACGAAAAATGACAGTAATCAAAGTCAATGGTGAGCAGTCTTTACGACTAAACCACGGGGACAAATAAACAGTTCTTTGTTCTAAGAAGATGTCGCTTTAAGTGGTACACGCTTATCTTCTATTGAAGAGACCATATTCTCCGAAGAAGATCAGAATGAAGGGGCAGAGGAAGATTTTGAGGATGATGATGATGATGATGGACAAGGAGAATACATGGTTTGGGATGTCCCGGAGATCCATGCTGAGGAGGATGACGAACACAATGAAGAGAATTTGGAGGACGATATAGTGGACGACGAGGAGACAAACGAGGAGGATCAGACTGAGAAGGTTGAGGCTGAAGACAATAACGACAGCGAAGATGACTACTAGAGTTGTTGTAGTTGGTTACATTCATGATTACATGGTTAGGTGAATGTGCTACTTATTTGTTACATTATTTCAATCAAGTTAGAATGTAATTGATAATTGTTGTTAACATTGTTTAATTTTTTGCAAGGTTAAGATAATGGCAGGCGCTAGATCAACCAGGAAACGTGGTGGGGGTAGTAGGTCTGTTCAGACGTCCACCACGTAGAAGGAGGAGGAGGAAATGGTCCCCGAAACGGGACCAGAGCAGAACGATGAGCAGGAGGAGGAGGAGCAACAGGGGCAGGAGGAGGAGCTGAAGAAGGACGATGAGGGTCGGGTGATTCTCGAACCTACAGGCACATGGTAATATAATCTAACATGTTGATTATTCTTTTGTAACATATTTATTTTTGGACTACATCTTGTATGATTTTGTACAAACATGTGCTTCTCGACTCGGTGCAGGTTTCTGCATAAACAGGTCGTCAGAGGCTGTACTACCAGCTTCATGGTCGACAAAGGACAGGGGTATGCCTGTTGGACTCAGGTGCCGGCGGAGGTACGGGAGTGGTGGTTCAACCAATTCCGGGTACGTGGATTGTTTTTGCTACCGAGTTTTAAATTTATAATGTGGAATTTGTAAATATTTTTGCTACTAATTCATAATCCGCCTTGATTGTGTAGTTCAAGTTCAGTTGGAAATCCGAGTTAGATGGAAGGGTCTGGGACCGGTATAATGAGACGTGCACACAACGTTTCTCTTGTGTGATGAATAAACGCCGCACGCGGGGGACTCCGCTAAAGGACCTTAAAGGTTACTAGAGTTGAGGCTGAAGACAATAACGACAACGAAGATGACTACTAGAGTTTTTGTAGTTGGTTACATTCATGATTACATGGTTAGGTGAATGTGCTACTTATTTGTTACATTATTTCAATCAAGTTAGAATGTAATTGCTAATTGTTGTTAACATTGTTTAATTTGTTGCAAGGTTAAGATAATGGCAGGCGCTAGATCGACCAGGAAACGTGGTGGGGGTAGTAGGTCTGTTCAGACGTCCACCACGTAGCAGGAGGAGGAGGAATTGGTCCCCGAAACGGGACCAGAGCAGACCGATGAGTAGGAGGAGGAGGAGCAGCAACAGGGGTAGGAGGAGGAGCTGAAGAAGGACGATCAGGGTCGGGTGATTCTCGAACCTACAGGCACATGGTAATATAATCTAACATGTTGATTATTCTTTTGTAACATATTTATTTTTGGACTACATCTTGTATGATTTTGTACAAACATGTGCTTCTCGACTCGGTGCAGGTTTCTGCATAAACAGGTCGTCAGAGGCTGTACTACCAGCTTCATGGTCGACAAAGGACAGGGGTATGCCTGTTGGACTCAGGTGCCGGCGGAGGTACGGGAGTGGTGGTTCAACCAATTCCGGGTACGTGGATTGTTTTTGCTACCGAGTTTTAAATTTATAATGTGGAATTTGTAAATATTTTTGCTACTAATTCATAATCCGCCTTGATTGTGTAGTTCAAGTTCAGTTGGAAATCCGAGTTAGATGGAAGGGTCTGGGACCGGTATAATGAGACGTGTACACGACGTTTCTCTTGTGTGATGAATAAACGCCGCACGCGGGGGACTCCGCTAAAGGACCTTAAAGGTGTTGTTTTTTTTAGTAATCAATTTTAATAAACAATCTAACTTGAATCTTTCACTGTATTAAATAATATATTGGGGTCGTCATATTTTATAGGACGCGTTGGAGAGATGGGTTGCCTACCACGACAAGAAGGACTTTAAGGTCAGGTCTGAAAGGGCCCAAAGGAACAAATTGTCGAACTGTGAGCATGAGGGCCACGCAAACCCGACACATCATCGGGGTTCTCAGTCTTCTGTCAGTCGTGCCAAGAAGGTATGATTTCTACTAATACCATACTCTTCCTTGAATAATCATAAACTATGTTCGCATACTTTATATTCGCCTAACGTTCGTACTCATTTAATAGCTGCAAGCTGTGCTCGGGAGGGTGCCAACCGCGGCGGAGGTATTCTTCGACATGCATGGGAAGACCAATGACAAAGGGACTAGCTTTAAGACGAAAAAGGATCAGGCGATCTGGGTGAGTACTAACTATTTCAAATAAATCGACTTTAGGTGGTAGATAACTATCTTCAATGATTTCATCTAATAATAACTTGAATTGAAATCGTTGTTCTGTACGCAGGACGCCTACCAAGAGGAGCTAGCGAAACTCGAGGCTGATCCTGATGCTGAGGAAGTCGACCTGAATGAGACTTTTTTCAAGGTCGTCAAGGGTTACAAGAAAGGAAGTGTGTACGGTGTAGGAAATGCACACGGTATGTACTTCACACCTCCCACACCGCGTCTCAGCACCTGTACACAAATGGAGTACACGCCGGCCGGATCTCAGCAACCCGACCCGGAGAAGGACGCCATGAAGGAACAGCTGACGGCGCAGCAGCAACAGCAGCTGAAGGACCAGGACGAGAACATAAAGAAGATGCAGGATCAGATGGCCATGTTTCAGGCCATGTTTCAGAGATGCAACCAAGGTCGTTCCCCATCCCCTCCAGACGACAGAGACCCCTTTAACGGGGATGGTGGTAACTCTGTTGCTCCAGCTAGCTTCCTAGTTAGTTGATTGTTTTTTGTTGTTGTTGTTGTTGTTGTTGTAACTTTATTTACGGATTATGTATCTTCTAACTAGTTTAGATTTGTGTACCTTCAAACCGTATGTTAAATCTTTTTTATATAAGTTTTTTCAGCATAAATGAGTCGAGAGATGAAGTGTTTTGGTTGACTGAGAGTGAATGAGGTTGAGGTATTGTGGATAGTCGACATTTGTGGTTGGTTGAGAGTTGTGGATGTGGTTTATATTGCAGGTTTTTGCTAGACATTGAACGTATGTTTACGGTCATGCAACAGCGTAAATAGCGTCCAATAACGAACATCAAGACGGACGCCAGGGAAAGCTAAAATGGCGTCCGACTGTGGACTCCAGGTGCCCCTGGATGGCGTCCACAGTCAGACGCCAACTTAAGAACCATGACGTCCGACTGTGGACGCCATCCCTGGCGTCCCCTGTCAGTCGCCAATTCCCTTGGCGTCCAATAGTGGACGCCCGTTTTAAAAATGGGCGACCGATCGTGGCTTCTGCTTTCTGGAGTCTGTTTGCGGACACCCATTCCTTTATAGCGTCCACTGTCGGTGCCCACCACGTGGACGCCCGGGACTGTTTTTCTTGTAGTGTACAGACCAGATGAGTAAGATGACATTTTCTCAACGATGCATTTTGTGCCTGATTTAAATATTGTAAGGCATAAATATTCTTTATTATTTTCACTCATGGTTTCAATATGATAACCATTTTGTCGCATATCTTTGAAACTGATCAAGTTTCTTTGTGACTTACTTGATGGTAAGGATTTGTCACGTCCCTAACCGTCAATAAAACAACCGACTAACCTAGTGGGTAGCTAGGGCAAGTCGGGATCGTATCCACGAGGACGGTATATCAAGGTTTAGACTAGGTCGGCCTACAACGAGACTATGCTACCAAACAAACACAAAGAACGATAAAATTGACAAACTATTGATGATTGGAGAGGGAGGAAGTAGACTAACAACGACTATCTAAAACGATGCTAAAATAAGATAACAAATGATCGAACTAACAAATAAACTAGAGTAAACGATGACTAACTAAGAGGGTAAACTCAAATATGGAAGGAAGTGGGGTAGGTCGGGTTCATAGGAGTAGAAGGGTAATTGGGGTGATCAAAGGTATAGGTGTCTCCTAGTTACTAGAGTCGGTCCGGGCTCTCGCAACTAAGACCGATGTCAAGGTGGGTCCGGGCTCTCGCAACTTAGACCCTAGTCCGCGCTCTCGCGACTAAACTATTCTCAACATTTCCGCCTCATAGACAAACAATGAGAAGATGAGCACAAGTATGGGAAGCATGGCCACTACAACTCATACAAGCATATCAAGAAACACATAGAGTGCCCACAATGTGACTAACAACAAAGATTCACCCTTTTCCCTTAATCAACCCTAATCATCCATAATCTACCCCTAATCCCCCTACTAACCCCACAAGATTATTACTCACTCATTATCATAAACAAGCAAACAATAACAAAAGAGAACAAACTAAACATCCACACATTCATTATGAACAAATAATAACAATACAATATGTAAAAGATGAAACTAGATTAAATAACTAAGAACAAGAGTAAAGAAAGATTATACCAACACTAGATGAAGAAAAGATGCAATCTTGTATTAATAAGAAACCCAAATAAAATCCCAAGGTTGTCAAGCTTGGAACAATCTTCATATATCCCCTTAATCCAAGAACTAATTACAATGATTAACTAAGAATTAAAGAGAGATTAAAGCTAATGAGCGTAGAACTAATCTAGGGTTTTGGAGGCTTAAAAGAGTCTAAACTATCATAAGATATGTTACTAATACAAGAAGGAAGTATATATATGGGTACAAGAATGAAGGAGAATGAAATAAAAGAAGTCGCGCAGCCCCTGTAGCGTCCCGACCGGGACGGGATCATCCCGATCGGGACGGCCCTGTCATCCCGATCGGGACGGGCCCACAACAGCACCCTTCAAAGCGCACCTCATCCCGAACGGGATGAGGCCATCCCGAACGGGATGGGTCCTGTAGGCCTCCCTTAAGAGCTCTTTGGTCCCTCCTTGCCTCTCATGGGTTTCTCAACGATTCTCGGGACTCGGGATCGGGTCTCGGAGGCTCGAGATTGGGTCCCAAGGTCTCGGGGTCGATTCCAAGGCATCGTGTCATCGTTCCTTTACTCCGTTGGCTCCAAAGTGTGTATGTATAGAGTCGGAATCGCTCCAACTCTTCCAAATCGGTCTCGGGAACCTGAAACGAACTAAAGGAAGCATAAGAAGCCCATAAATCGCTCCCAAGGAGCGATTCCACAAGGAAATGGGACCAAAACATAGTGAAAAAGGCACTACAAACTACACTTATCAACTCCCCCACACTTAACCCTTACTCGCCCTCGAGTAAGCACATACTAACTACTATACTAGCCGAATGGGTATTAGCGCACCCTACGCCCTTTCAACTCACGCGAATGCACTTTGAGGAAAAGTGCACTCCGCAAGGCAAGTCGGGTCTTGCGACAAAACTGTGGATGCAACCGGACACCAAACATACAAACAAACAAACACACAAACAAACACATAATCGGTTGCACTCAAAACAAAAGAAATACCGCTTCCCTCTAAAAGCGGTGAAAGAAGCACCGGTTTAGGACTCGAGGTAAGTGACAACGTTCCCAAGCTAGCAATACAAACCAAGGTGGACTAAACCCTAATAGTATGACGATAAAGCAACAAAAACGTTGGTAACTTACCTAGGTCCTCCTAACTTTCTAAAAATGTACTACGGGACGATCGGCGGAGTGGAAAAGTGAAGAACCACGGTGTTAGTCGACACTGTAGGTAAGTGAGACCCCGCCCCCTTTAGCGTGAGCCAAGAGGGTCGTCTCGTGTCCAAAACCGCCTAACTAGTCCAAGTAAAAAGGTAGAAAACATGCAAAATGAGGGAAGACCGACTAATGCCGCTATCATCCTTCCTCGGGACTCGGTCCTTTGGTAGGCTCTTCACGGCAAAAGTCGGAAAAAAGGCTTATTTTTGTGGGGATTTCTTTTTGTGAGACGAGTTTTCTTTTGGCATTTTCTTTATTTTCGACGTTTTGATTTGTTTGTTGCCATATCATTTCTTTTTCTTCTTTTCTATTTTCTTTTTGGCTTTTGTGCCTTTTCTTTTTCTTCATTCTTTTCTTTCCTTCATTTTCTCTTTTTTTTTTCTTTTCTTTGTCCTTTTTGGCAAGATTTGGCTATTCGACATTTCTTTGCGTAACAAGAAAGGGAGAATTCAACAAATTGCATTTTATTTGTGTGGGTATGTGTAGGAGGTAGATGAATGGGTAAGTCGGGACGGGCCCTTCCCTTCTAACCCACAAAAAGTGAGAACTTGAACTAATCAAACAATCCTAAACACGGTCACCTAAGGGACGAAACTCGGTAACCAAGGCCTTTTCACACCATGGGTGGTCATAATGGTCAAAATGCAAATCCCGTAGTAAATCCCTAGTAAGCTAGGTGGACTCAAGGTAAAGGACCAACGAAATCATTGATTTAAGGTCATTCTACTAGATTAAAGTCCAAGACTCGATTTACACTACTAGGAAGGGAAAATAGACACTCACACGCTAGCCTCTAAACCGGGTTTTCGAAAACGGTTTACGCACAAGACACACAACACAACACAAAACAAAGACACGACAAAGAACGAAAGAAAAAGAAACAAAAAGGCAACAAAATAAAACAAAACAAGACAAACACATAAACAAAGCGAACACCACCCCAAATTTCCAAACAAGTCACCAATCAACCACAAACTCTACAAGCTCCTCCCGAGCACACCACAACACACAACTCCTCCAAACTTCACAAGGGACAAAGAGGAAAAAGGGGTGAAGAGATGTTACCGGAAGTCTTGGGAGCTCTCCAAAGTTAACGGTGGTTAAGCAACCTAAAAGGAGAAGGGAGGCAAACACGCACGACAACACAAATATACGACACAATGGCACGAAATGAAAATACACAAAAGAGAAAATCTTTTTGATTTTTGTGAATTTTTTTTCAAATTTTTAGCTTTTTTAAAGATTTTTCGAAAAAACTAAGAAAATAAACTAAACTATACTAGAATATCGCTCCCCCACACTTAAATCGAGCCATGTCCTCATGCTCGATCGTAGGGTGCGGAGAGACAAAAGAAAGAAAAAGAAACTACGAAAATAAAACTAAAAATCAAAAATAAAGTGAAGAAAAGGTAGAAGGTGTCCGGCCGGGGTGTAGTCAAGTCACCATGAGCCGAGACGAGAAAAAGATATGGATGGGGGAAGAAATAAAAAGAAGGAAATAAAAGGAAATGGGAGGGGAGGGCTAGGTGTAATCAAGTCACCTAGCCCGGATTCCGCCTAAATCCGACTAAATCCTCAAAAAGAAAGTGAAAATCTTGTAAAATTGGATTTTTCGATTGACTCTCGACGCAATCACGTCGTCGAGAGTCGGGAGCAATCATACTATGGCCTCGAAGGCCACTAAGATCCCATGACTCAAGGGAAGGGGGAAAACAATGAAAAACAAGCGATAAAAAGACGGAAAAGTAAGGATAGTTACTCAAACCGAGCGGCTAGTAACTCACTTGCTCCATCGTCTCGATGATCATTAGAGGCTCGTCGCTTATCTTCTCGGTTGTCATCTCACTTCACACTCAAGAAGGACTCACGGTAGGGGTAGTAATGGTAAGGGGTGGGATTTTATGCGAGAGTCGGTGTAAAGTGGATAGGAAATGGAGTGAGGGCATGTCAATGAAATAAATGAGGCATATGATAAGGCTAGGATAGCTAGGGAGGTTAGGAGGGGGCATAAAATGGTTGGGTGGAGTCAATTGTCGAAGAAGAAACATAAAGAGGGAGCAGAGGACCATCCCGGTCGGGATGATCGATCCCGATCGGGTTACCTCACTCGTCCCGGTCGGGATGCCCTCATCCCGGTCGGGACGGACCCACAGCATGCTCGAAATCTGGTGCACCCATCCCGATCGGGACGGCACCCTTCCCGGTCGGGATGCCTTACCCTTCCCGGTCGGGACGCCTCATCCCGGTCGGGATGGGTCTTCTTCAACCTCCACAATCCCAAAAGCTTGCTCCAAGCTTCAAAAATCCGATCCTCGTGCTTACAACCCAAGCTCTATCATAGCCCTTCTCCTCTAGGAAGCATTCTCACTTCATACCTATCAAACAAACTCAAACTCAACATCAAACTCTCTCCCTCGCATCGCTCATCAATCAATCCAAATAACAAGAATTCACAAAAATCTAAAGCAATTACAATAAAGAGATATATACAATGGGACGGTTCTTGTGGAACTCCGTCAAACCAAGATGGTGCACTCTTCACTCTTTTTCAACAACCTTGAAACCGATTCCATCCCCATCAAGGGCACGTAGGAACAAGTCGAAGGCCCTAGAGAAGTCTTCAATCAAGCATGTCATATAACCGACCACATCCCAAGACTCTTCATGGCCTTGCCTTGACGTTCCCGGGGCATCCCGATCTTCCAAGTTCAACGGCTTGAACTTGTACTTTTGGTCTTTCGGGATATACCCAAACGTCCACCGGTCATCATGTGGCCCCAAGGGAGGCTCATCTTCTTCCTTGTCATTGCACTTGTCATCAAACCCATGAAATGGGCACTCATCCTCCTCCAAGTCGGAGTCATCATCCTCAAGTACATAAGAGTACTTCTTCAAGCTTTGTTCCGGTTCACCCCTAGATCGATGTCTTTCTTGGCTTGGATCATATTGCATGATTCATCCTTAGTAGGCGAAGTGTTGCCTTGGAGGTCGAACACTAACTCTTCGTCGCCTAGTTGAAAGGTAATCCTACCCTTCTTCACATCGATCATGGCACCCGCGGTGTGTAGAAATGGGCGCCCAAGGATAATGGGAGTGTTGGCATCCTTCGGCATGTCAAGCACAATGAAGTCGACCGGAATAAAGAATTTCCCGACTCGTACCGGTACGTCTTCTAACATTCCTAATGGTCGATTGAATGATTTATCGGCCATTTGGAGGGTGAGGGACGTACATTTCAACTCCTTCATTCCGAGTCGGCAACAAATAGAATAGGGAATGATGCTCACACTCGCGCCCAAGTCACATAACGCATTCTTGATCAAGAAGTTGCCTATGGTGCAAGGGATCGAAAAACTACCCGGATCCTTCAACTTCGGAAGCGTGGAACCTTGGATGAGCTCGCTCACCACCCTTGTGAACGCTACGGTCTCTTCCTTGTCGACGGATCTCTTCCTAGCTAAGATTTCTCTCATAAATCTTCCATATGCTGGGATTTGGGTAAGTAGTTCGGTAAACGGGACGCTAACATCCAATTTCTTCACGATGTTAAGGAACTTGTCATAGTGAGTGTCCACCTTAGTCTTCATTTGCCTTGACGGGAAAGGCAACTTGATTTGAACCTTGTTTTGCTCAATATGGGTGGACTCCTCACTTGAGACTTTCCCTTTACCCTTTTCTTGAGCTTGAAGTGGGGGAGGGTTGTCTTCTTGGGGTTTTTCGACCTCCCAAAGGACTTGCTCCTCCATTGGATTATCAAATCTTGAGCTTTCTTGAATTGGAGATGCCATTTTCCTTGTCGGTTCTTGCATTGGCTCTTGCTCACTAGGAGATACGGGAGGATTATAGGTAGCACCGCTCCTTAAGGTGATGGCGTTAACATGCTCAAAATTTGGAGTTTCACCTTGAGGAGGTAGTTGCCCCTTTTGTCTTGAGGAGCTCCCTAAAGAAAGTTGAGCTACTTGAGTCTCAAGCATCTTCATACGGGTATCTCTTACCGCGTTTTTCCCTTGAATATAAGCAAAGAGCTCTTGATGGGTTTTTGACATCTCCATTTGACTCTTTTGCATATCCGTCATAGTCTTTTGAATGTCGAATTTCCGAGGTGGTGATGACGGATTATGCGGAGTATCGGTGATGGCGAGAGGAATGCCATAATCATGACTAGGAGACCGGCTCCTAGGCTTGCTTTGTTGTTGTTGATTTTGAATTGCTTGTTGACGGTTCCCTTTGAACTCTTGAGAATTACCTTGTTGTTGATGATGGTTCCCTTGGAACCCATGAAAGTTGCCTTGATGATGGCCTTGATTGTTGCCATGGTTGTGGTTTTGTTACCCTTGAAAATTTTGGTTTCCTTGGAAACCGCCTTGATTGAAGTTCCCTTGTTGGAACCCTTGATTGTTGTTGTGGAAGGTACCTTGGTTATTTTGCTTGAAGTTGTTGAAGGGTCTTGGATTACCCGCATAACCTTGGTAGCCTTGATTGTTGTCCCTTAAGGGAGGTGGAACATAGGGACGAGGTTTTGCATAGCTTGTTGTTGAGGGACTTGATTGGAAGCTTGGTATTGATTAGAATAGGAGGCACTTTGCTTGAATGTTTGAAAGGCGTTCACTTGCTCAATACTCCCTCTACAATTCATAGGGTCATGACCAACGATTCCACAAGTGTCACACATCCCAAAATAGGGCAAAGGAGGTGCAAATCCCAAAGCATTCACCTCTTGAATCGGTTGATGGTGTGAGGAACTAGTGCCTTGGACTTGGTTGAGGTGGCTTTGGAGCTTCTTGTCAATGGTCTCCATGTGAGTTCTTAATTGAGCTCCAAGATCGATGCTCAATTGTGTAATGGCATCGATCTCATGCCTACCTCCCCGATTTGCCTTCCTAGGCCTAGAGTATTGCGAATTATGCACCGCCATCTCTTCGATTCTCGCCCAAGTTTGGTCGTCATCGACCTCAGTGAACCTACCATTGGAGCCCATGTTAAGAATAGCTCTCGAGTCCTCATAAAGACCATTCCAAAATTGTTTCACCAAGAACCATTGTGAGAGTCCATGATGAGGGCACGATCTTACCAAAGACTTAAACCGCTCCCAAGCTTCATATAGGCTCTCTTCATCCCTTTGTTGGAACCCGGTGATGGAGGCCCTAAGCAAATTGGTCTTTTCCGGAGGGTAAAACTTTTGGTAGAACGCCAAGGCAAGCTTTTTCCAAGTATCGATCCCCATGGTTGCCCTATCGAGACTCTTGATCCATTGCTTCGCTTTTCCAATAAGAGAAAACGGGAAGAGTACCCAACGAATTTGATCTTGAGTAACCCCGGTTTGAGATATAGCGTCACAATAATCGGAGAAGGTCTCCATGTGTTGGTGCGGGTCTTCGGTGGGCAAACCACTAAATGGGATCCTCTCCACAAGTTGGATAAATTGAGTCTTTGCCACAAAATTCCCGGTATAGGCTTCCGGCAATGCACTCGGTCCCGGCAAGACATCCTCGGAAAAAGTGGAGTGGGATGAAAACTTTGGCATGATTGGATATAAGGGAGAAGATGGTGGTGTGGACGGTTTTGATGTAGATGAAGAGGGGGAACTAGGAGAAGAAGAGTTACCGAAGGGATTGATGAAGGTCCCTCCGGCCGTCTCTCGAGGTGACTCGCTAAAGTCGGCTCCTTGAGCTTGCCCTTGATGAGTATTTCTTGCACTCGGTTGAGAGATCCTAACCCGGTTAATCGTCCGTTGGCGAAAGGCTCGAAAGAGTCTTTCCGGCTCTGGATTAAAGAGATAGAAGTCGCCTCACCTCCTAGGCATACACTACACACTAGAACAAACGTGAGAACACCTAGTGCTTTGTGGGCACTAGGCAACGACAATAAACAAGCACAACTAGAGACAAAGAGAAAAGAAAGCTAAGAAAAGAAGATAAACTAGAAAATATTCACAAGAGAAGATGGGAGAACACAAAGAAGGGTAACTAAGTCTAGAAGTAAGCAAACTAAGTCCAAACAATGCACTGTCCCCGGCAACGGCGCCAAATTGATGGTAAGGATTTGTCACGTCCCTAACCGTCAATAAAACAACCGACTAACCTAGTGGGTAGCTAGGGCAAGTCGGGATCGTATCCACGAGGACGGTATATCAAGGTTTAGACTAGGTCGGCCTACAACGAGACTATGCTACCAAACAAACACAAAGAACGATAAAATTGACAAACTATTGATGATTGGAGAGGGAGGAAGTAGACTAACAACGACTATCTAAAACGATGCTAAAATAAGATAACAAATGATCGAACTAACAAATAAACTAGAGTAAACGATGACTAACTAAGAGGGTAAACTCAAATATGGAAGGAAGTGGGGTAGGTCGGGTTCATAGGAGTAGAAGGGTAATTGGGGTGATCAAAGGTATAGGTGTCTCCTAGTTACTAGAGTCGGTCCGGGCTCTCGCAACTAAGACCGATGTCAAGGTGGGTCCGGGCTCTCGCAACTTAGACCCTAGTCCGCGCTCTCGCGACTAAACTATTCTCAACATTTCCGCCTCATAGACAAACAATGAGAAGATGAGCACAAGTATGGGAAGCATGGCCACTACAACTCATACAAGCATATCAAGAAACACATAGAGTGCCCACAATGTGACTAACAACAAAGATTCACCCTTTTCCCTTAATCAACCCTAATCATCCATAATCTACCCCTAATCCCCCTACTAACCCCACAAGATTATTACTCACTCATTATCATAAACAAGCAAACAATAACAAAAGAGAACAAACTAAACATCCACACATTCATTATGAACAAATAATAACAATACAATATGTAAAAGATGAAACTAGATTAAATAACTAAGAACAAGAGTAAAGAAAGATTATACCAACACTAGATGAAGAAAAGATGCAATCTTGTATTAATAAGAAACCCAAATAAAATCCCAAGGTTGTCAAGCATGGAACAATCTTCATATATCCCATTAATCCAAGAACTAATTACAATGATTAACTAAGAATTAAAGAGAGATTAAAGCTAATGAGCGTAGAACTAATCTAGGGTTTTGGAGGCTTAAAAGAGTCTAAACTATCATAAGATATGTTACTAATACAAGAAGGGAGTATATATATGGGTACAAGAATGAAGGAGAATGAAATAAAAGAAGTCGCGCAGCCCCTGTAGCGTCCCGACCGGGACGGGATCATCCCGATCGGGATGGCCCTGTCATCCCGATCGGGACGGGTTGATCCCGACCGGGACGGGCCCACAGCAGCACCCTTCAAAGCGCACCTCATCCCGAACGGGAGGAGGCCATCCTGAACGGGATGGGTCCTGTAGGCCTCCCTTAAGAGCTCTTTGGTCCCTCCTTGCCTCTCATGGGTTTCTTGACGATTCTCGGGACTTGGGATCGGGTCTCGGAGGCTCGGGATTGGGTCCCAAGGTCTCGGGGTCGATTCCAAGGCATCGAGTCATCGTTCCTTTACTCCGTTGGCATCAAAGTGTGTATGTATAGAGTCGGAATCGCTCCAACTCTTTCAAATCAGTCTCGGGAACCTGAAACGAACTAAAGGAAGCATAAGAAGCCCATAAATCGCTCCCAAGGAGCGATTCCACAAGGAAATGGGACCAAAACACAGTGAAAAAGGCACTACAAACTACACTTATCATTACTTGAGTATAGCGCTTTATGAATTGTTAGACAAGTTCCCATTGGGAGCATAATATCGGCTTGTCCGTTGCCTTTAATAATTTCAGCGTTGCCACATATAGTATTCACATATGCCTTAATTGGCTTTAATTCAACGAAGTACTTCTTTTGTCTCAAAATAGTATGAGTTGTGCCGCTATCGATTAGGCATATTTCTTCTCAAGTGGTCATGTCTAGAAAACAAATAAGTGGAGCTTATTAATAGAAAGTGAAATAACAACCAATATATTACATTTTATTTGAGATGATAAGCAAACGAGACAAATATATAAAATACATAATGGAAATAAGGCGGAAGCGCGCGCGCGCGCGCACACACACACACATATATATAGTTGTACTGCATAGCAGAGATCATCTAGAATCCACTGCTCCCATCACCATCATCAAGGAAATAATTTGTTGTTTCAATCATTTCTGACTCGAGCGGGTCAGTTTCATCTAAATTTGATTCTGGCATCTCAGAGTTTATTGGTACGGCATCTGTGACAAAATGTGTCTCCTCCCTCCTTTTCTTGATGGATGCTTGATAGAGGTCGACAAAATGTTTTGGGGTGCGATATGTGCGAGCCCAGTGACCCTCCATGACACATTTATGACAGGTGGTCCTATATTTTTCCGAAGTATCAGAATTAACATTTTGTTTTCCCGAGCGCGTATATTTAAATGAATTTTGACCTCTGCTGGGGCCATAACCGCGTCCTCCTCGACCTCGTCCGCGTTCGGGTCCACGTCCGCAGCCACCGCCACGGCCGCGTCCGGGTCCGGCGAAATTCGCCTATGGTATAGCAACAGAGCCACTTGGCCTCAAATTGTCATTTCTTAATAGAACTTCGTCATGTTGTTCAACAACTAAAAGTATTGCAATTAGGTTCGTGAATTTTTCAATTTTATTGATTATGATATTTCTTTGAAAATCCATGTTTCTTTTACCAATGGTAGAGAATGTTTTCTCTATTTTACTGAAATCACTAACTTGTCCCCCACAATACTCTAGTTGTGATGCAATACGGAATAGTGCAGAATTATATTCGTTTACCGAAGGAAAATCTTGGAAACGTAAATTTTGCCATTCATGTCGAAGTTTTGAGAGGAGGACATATTGCTGATGTTCGAACCGTTCCTCAAGAAGGGACCATAATTCAGATGGATCTCTGATCCTCAAATATTCAATTTTTAGCCCTTCATTCATGTGATGTCGTATAAATATATGAGCCTTTTGTTTTTCCTGGTGGGTAGCCGGATTGCCTTTCTCAACCGTATGTTCAAGGGCTTTTGCCCCTAAATGGGCAATGACATCGTCTTTCCATTGTAAGAACTTTTCACCAGATAAGTCAAGGATGTCGAATTCCCTTTTTGCAATCTGAGTCATTTTTTTTCTATTTCTTTTAGATCTAACATATATATGATTTTGCGGGTGTTAGTATAATAATCATAGGCAATTTATAGTAAAGTAATGTATTCATATATCAATAATCACTAGGTACTAACATTAATATTAGCATATAAAAGTACTGTAGCGTCGGTGGAGGTTAAAATTATCATACTTATTTTGCAAATTTGTACCACTACGGAGAAGATTTAATGTATATGAGTAGAAATAGTTGGATTCAGCAACTAAATATAAAACTTTAGAAAGGATAAATGCAAGAGTATATCTGATAGGAGTACTACAAGATCAAAATAATATACTTAAAAAAAAAAACAAATACTTACTATAAACCAAAGAGTAACTTACGCATGCATGCATACATACTTCACATAATCACATGCATACTTTTCATGCCTACTAATTCACATGCATGCAAAAGGTCATACTTCACATGCAAATGTCATACTTCACATGCATACTACTACACTAACACTAGTAATACTAGCTACTATAATAAAAATCACACATCCACTTGAATAAAATCAACACAAACAACTACATC
Organism: Agrostemma githago; assembly: GCA_958450325.1. NCBI lineage: Eukaryota > Viridiplantae > Streptophyta > Magnoliopsida > Caryophyllales > Caryophyllaceae > Agrostemma > Agrostemma githago. Next base: position 42,499,529 of record OY288254.1, on the reverse strand, counting down.
CTCATGCATTCTTCTCCCCATTCCTCCTTTTTTTTTAAAGAAAATTACATTATGTTTATTGTTATGATTAGCAAGATGGGTATACGTTCATTATCGTATTTCGACTGATATCGCTGGTCTAGGTGAGATTAAAGGTCGTCGACGTTGAAAGTCGGGTCATTAATGTCTGTGTGGCGGCACTTTGCGCCTGTGAGTTTGACTGACTCGGAGGATTCCGAGGACTCTACTATACCTTTCGCCTTCTTAGGGCGAGATGGTCCTGCCATATGTCCGGGTAAGCAGTGATGAGTTTCGTGATGCTTTTCCGGTTGCTTCCTTGGTTGATTTTGGTTAAGATGGGTGTCCGATGGTTCGCTAGGCTGTGGTTCGGGTTGGGGATGAAAAGGGGGGATAATCGGTAAATTATTAGGTAAATTATTATTAGGTTCTCTAAGTATATATATTACAATTTGTGATACAATTAAGGGTAATGGAGACTCCAAAATAATGGTGATCCATTTGTTTTATCCCTTTTAAAAGAGGTTAGTAACTATTGTTAACAAAATAATGATTTAAAAAAAATATGCTACCTTATAAACTTGGAGTAAATTCGTGCTGATAACGTGTTGAGAAATAAATACTGAAAGAGAAAGATTGAGAGTAGAGATTGAGATTAAAGATTGAGAGTAAGTGTGTTTATTCTCATTCATCAGATCACCTATTTATAGTACAAATATACTGTATACATAGTTGACGTTTGGAAGGAAATTCTTCCATACATTTAATGTATGGAAGGAATTTCTTCCATAACTACTGTTGCAACATATGGGTGGAGGGATGTCTAGACACCCACATTTTGACCGCCAGGTGTCTATAGCAGTTTCCGACAAACACCCGATGATGATCGGACGCAAATGTGCTTTAAATACTCAGAAACGGGCTCAAAATCATTGGCATTTGGCTTGGGCTCATTATAGAGTACATATCTCACAAAACCAACCTCAAAATCAGGCCCAGTGGGTCGTTTCGAGTCAAATAAGACTAATTTGGGTCGATTCCGACACCAGGGGTAAAACCGTCTTTTAGCGACCGAGTCAAAACCCGTCAAAAATATTCCCGAGGTACGTGAGTCAGCCGTGACACCTCACACGGCTGATTCGAACTCTAATCCTACGAAAAATCAGCTACATAAAATATTAAACAAATCCGTTTAAAGATGGAATTCGATCTCAAGTAGGAATCCTATCCGAATACCGATTCAAACACCCGACCGAGTGCAAACACTCGGCCGAGCAGCCCTCTACCAGCCGGTTCCCTTTCTTCCTTCACAAGAAAGCGGAATCCTCATTCCTTTCGAATTCTTACATTTCCTATCTTAAACGGTAGTTCAAACTCTCCTAGCCAAGGTCGGGAACTCCCTATAAATAGCCCCTTGCACACACTTTTCAAGACAGCGACAACATCAATTATCATTCATTATCTATCAAACACACACACAGATCATCGATCTATATTCATACACACATACATCAATTTCTACACTTAACAAAACCGATATTATACCCGAAGAAAACCGGCCTGATACCCGACACCCTTCACACGTCACACCAAATCGAGCCACCATAACTCACCGACATCCACTCGACGCTCTTGTGCCTAAGCCACGTCCCGACGAGCCCCGATCCGAGTAAACAGAAGCATGTAGGTTGAGGGTGTAACAAAACCCGACTTCTCTTTTTCTTCTCTTCTCCTCCTCGTCGTCCGCTTTTCTTACGGGTCTCGTGTCGGTCCTTTTTATTACGGATCGTTCGTCGTTTTTTTTATTTTATTTTCTAATATCGATATTACTAAAAACTATTTTCATACATCAAACATTCTTAAAAATATGATATCAACTCTATAGTTGAATATCGTATAAAAAAGAATTATATTAAATCTCGTCGAAGCTAAGAAAATCGTTACATCTTTTTTATACAAAATACAACGATTTCAAACGCGGAGAGAATTAACATCTTTTTCGTTCAAATTCTTTTTTACAGAACCCTTTTCTAAAAATCATTCCGAATACTCGATATCGATTTCATAATCGAATATCGGGTACGACGAATATCGAAAACATAAATCGAGTATAAATTAATTCATATTTGTACGCGATTTATCAAAATTAACAATTTTCAAACAACGAGCAAAACCGGGACAGACCCGCACGCGAGTCGCGCCCCACCTAGGCGACTCGCGCACGGGCCTGAAACCCGAGTCCCTTTTTTTAGCTTTTCTCGTTCGTTTTTTTATTACTTATTCTACGAAACGATTTATAAAATTTATATCTTTTCTAAAACTATTTAGAGTATTTGATATTGATTTCGTAGTCAATTATCGAATATGACGAATAACGAAAATATTAAGTCGAGTACGAATTATGCAATATTCATACGCGATTTAATAAAAGCATCGAATTTTCAAAAAAACCGCTTTCGAAATCAGCCTATCACGCGACCCGCCGGCATCCCGGGCGAGCCGCACGGCCGGCTGTCACACGACACGTTTTTTTATTATTATTTTTCGAGCTTCGCTTTTTTATACAAAACAGCGTCTTTTAACGATATTTTTCAGATTTCGATTAATATTTTTCTCGATCTCGTATATTTATTATTTTTACAAATCGATACTAACTCGTTTGTTCATCTTTTGTAGCAAATTCATATCTTTTTGATCGTTTGTTTTATTATAATAAAACGAATCTCACATGCTAAATTCAACTTTGACGTTAAATTCTTCATGCATTAAACCGACTTAGCAACCCATTCAATTCCTCGCATGTTTAGGAAAACAATGTTTGCATATCATTCATCGTATTACTAACGCGCGTATTAAAAAATCATTCGATATCCTAGTAGAGGCCGCTAATGTGCGGGCGGGGTTGGGTGTTCTTTGTGAACTTCCCAACACATACCCTCACCCCTTACTCAGAACCGTGGTTTCCAGATGTTCGAATCCATTGGCAACGAGAGTCATTCAATATACGATTAACCGCTCAAGTCGGCATCGGTATCGATATGCAAAGGGACGAGCCCAATAAACTCTGACATCGGAAATGGGTCGTATTTTGTATACGGCCCACTACGACATAGAGTGGGCTCGAACGGTTCCGAATAACCATAAAATTCGGTGGCGACTCCAACTTCGATTTAAATTTCAATTTGACCATCTCATATGGAGATTCATTCGCCTCCCCAAACCCGCGCGTGGCCGCGTCGGGGTGGACCTATGTCATGTCCACAATTTGGCGACTCCGCTGGGGATTAGCTGATACGTTACTGACCTTCAGCATCCTCAGGGTGAGACTCGAATAGAAATCGTTTGACTAGTACAATACGCGTTTTAGTTTTACGGTTCATGCATAACCCCATATTTTCCCGGGCCGGTACTGGTGACCGACATCCCACTATACTATCGATGTAGTCCAAATTGGATATGTCGAAGGTGTCCATTAGCCGATTCGTATGGGTTTTACGGCATGTTCTAAGCTCAAATCGACTTAGGAAGTCCGCCCCGATTCTCGATAGGCTGTGTACACTAGTATAGACCCTTTCAGACTGACCGAGACTTAGAATTAGAGCATACATGGCGTCGTTATACTGTTTCCATGACTACGTGCTGCCTGATTTACAAGTCGTTTTTCAAAAACCGTCTTTTTCAAAATTGCATCCTTTTCAAAATATCCAATTTCAAAACCCGGGACATATACCGAATTTAGGATCCACGATTTAACTCAAAATAGCCTATTTTTAGCCGGTATTATGCCCATTTTAAAACTCGAAAATATTTTCGAACTTTCAAAACCCGCCCCGGTCCGCCTTTCCGTTTTCTCTTCGAAAAAAAAGGCCGGGCTCCTCTTCCCGATTTTACTCGGGCTTTAAAAAAAAATCAACCTCAAAACCTTCCTTTTTTAGGACTTCCCGTATTTAGCAGTGTCGGGTCGTGTCATAAGTCGTCGAGTCTTTTAGCGTCGAAACTCTGTCGATCTTATATCATGGATTTCTTCCCTATCCCAGTCCGCCTTATTAGACTAAGGCAAGGCCCACCTACGCAGGACATACTCCTACAAGGGTCGGCCCGTCTACACAATCGAGTCTAGAAGTCTGGGGAATGTCTCACGTGAACCTCTTTCAAACAGGGCCCAGCCCACACAGCTGGATCCTAAAGGAGGCCCACCTCTCACAAGTCATCCGTCTAGATGTCTTTTCCGAGTCGTTTCCTCTCTAGTTTCCCTTTTTCCTTGCTCGGGATGTACTTTAGTTCTACGATTTGGGTTAGTAGCTGATTACGTGGTGTTCTTACAGACAGCCCACCTCACACCCGAACCATGACTAAGGACTCAATTGATGAATTGAACGCCTCGTTGGGCAAGATCCAAGAACAACTCGACCAAATCAGGGGTGACCAGATCGCCATTGTTACCCGGGTTAGCGCCATAGAGCAGGATAGGCCGAGTGATGAAGATGAAACTAAGGGCCCATTAGCCGAATTGACTAGCGCGGTCCTCAATCTAGAAGAGCAGGTCCACTTGTCGACCCACAACTCGATCCATACGGAGAATGCTCGAACCTATTATCCCCTTATCGACCAACTGCCTGCCAATCTCAACTTGACAGGCCTCCCGATGTTCGACGGAACCGAAGACCCCGTATTACATATCCGGGCCTTCAAAGAGTTTATGGCCCTAAAAGGAGTCAAGTCAGACATGTTCAAGCATCTGTTTGCTTCCTCGCTAGAGAAGCACCCGAAAGCTTGGTTTTATAAGCTCGACTCCAAAAAGTACAAGTCTTGGGACAACGTAGCAACGAAATTCGCTTGAAACTACGCCGACAATGCGGAAATCCAGACAACCATGCGTACTCTCGAGGTCATGGCCCAAAAGCCAAAGGAGGGTTTTACCAAATACCTCCAAAGGTGGAGGGCCGAAAGTGTCAAGCTGGTCGACAAGCCCAGCGAAAAGGTACTAGTGGAGGCCTTTGTGAAAAATCTCCTCCCATCTTACCGGATCCATCTCCGGTACGCTATCATACCCAATTTCGCCACCTTAACTGAGATGGGTACAAGAATCGAAGACGATTTAAGTTTAGAAAGCCTTACTAAGGCCTCTACAAAAGGTTATCAAGGAGCCAGTTCATCTTCTGGCAAGCCCGCAACTACAAATGCGGCCCGAAGCATCTTCGACGAGGTTAATTTGCTAGACAGCTCAACCAAAAAGAATACTCCAGCCTGAGTATTCACGGACATAGGGACTACTTATGCCGACGCCTTACAAAGGCTATCTTCTAAAGGCCTGATCCAACCTATAGGCCCAATGCCAGAGGTCCCTGTCGAGAAGCGGTCCAAAAGCTACAACGCTTAGGCCTATTGCCGCTATCACCAGGGCAACGGGCATGACACCGGAAAGTGCTGGAAGTTAAAGCATCTCATTCAAGATCTGATCGAGAGTGGGAAGATACCATTACCCAGCGATAAGCCCAGTAACAAAAACAACCCTCTTGCTACTCACGCCATTTTTTCGGGAGAAATAGTCGACTGTACTCATCTCATTTCCCCTTTCATTCCCCAAATCAAGGGGATATGGAATGACGATGAGGACGATGTTTACCTGGCTAAGGGGGAGACTTTCCCCATCACGGCCGAAGAGATCCGGAAGGCCAAAACCAAAGCCCTGGCCGGTACTCATGTCATCACGGCCGGATCTTCGACCCCGGGATCCGTCACTGAACCATCCAAGATGGAATCCGCACCTGAAGAGCCAGACACCGACACGGCCCTAGTCAAGCAACTAAAGAGGGTCCGAACTGACCTTACCATATGGCAGTTTCTGGTTAGTTCTCAAGAACATCGGGCAGCACTTACTAAGGCTCTCGATGAAATCAAGGTAGACTCATCGGTTACCCCCACTGAAATGGTAGCCACCATCCTGCCTCACCTCAAGGGCAAGCCCAAAGGAGAAGGCCCACTTATCACCTTCTGTGAATCTGATCTGCCACCATTCGGGGCCACCCACAACCTGACCCTATATATCACGGTGATTTGTCGAGGCAAGTATCTACCCATGACCCTAATCGATGACGGGTCAGCTGTGAACGTCCTTCCCTTAAGGACTGCAAAGGCTCTCGGCATTACCGAGACTGACTACCTTCCTACCGCGCAAACTATCCAGGCTTTCGATGGGAGCCCAAAATCAGTTGCCGGGGCCGTTAAGCTAACCATCATAACTGGGCCAATTGAAAAAGAGCTCGAATTCCAAGTGATCGATGTCACTTCATCTTTTAATCTGCTACTTGGAAGGCCTTGGATCCATGCGGTTAAAGCCGTATCCTCCACTCTTCACAGAAAGGTCAAGCTACCTTTACAAGACGGGGTCATCACCCTCGAAGCTACCCCAATAGCCGTGTCAAGCTGCAACACGGCTGGTTCGATCGACCCGCGAGGATTCAATTTCGTGGGAATGATCGATGAAGAGTATCTCTTTAGGCCCTACTTCACAACCAGCATCGACAAAATGCTGCAAAACTTGGGTTACTTACCAGGGGCTACTTCAAGGCCTGGTCTCCCTGCTGGCAAGATCATCGATGTTTTAAGTGATGAAGATTCGAAATTCGGTTTGGGGTACGCCTTAACCCCGGAAAATGTGGTCCTGGCCGGCATCCAAAAGGCCTGCAATATTCTCAAGGGTACCTACTTGGACCCTTACAGCCCAAGACTGAGCGATCACTTTGTCACTCCGGTATTCGGAGCTGTCCAGACGGGTCTTTACCAGCCCACTATAACCTATCCTGAGGTCAATTTCATCCCAGATGATATCTTTGCTCTCATCCAGGACGAATCAAAGGAGGATTCGAACCAAGCCGAGCCCATGCTGGGGCTCTTGTTCGGGGACAGCAAGATAATCCCGAACCCTAAGGAGGAATTAGTCAACCTGATCCTCCATAGCAGCAAGTTCGATCCAACCAAACTGATCTCTGAGGTAGGTGCTGACACTGGAAAGAGGGCTTGGAGGAAGACAATCAAGTGGACCGACAGCGAGGGTCGAGTCTACAAGCTCAGTACTGGCGAAGGAGACATGCAGGGCGACGAGTCCGAATCCGAGTCCGAGTCAGAGTCAGAGTCGGAGTCTGAGTCTAGGTCTAGAAGGTCCAGTACTAGGGTCGAGTCTGTAACCCCTTTTCCTTTAGCTGTACCTCAGGGAGTCTCGAAATCTGTCCCGAGAGCACTCCCCATACCGCCTCTGACCAGCGATCAGATGGCAGCTCTCTTTGAGCTATTTTCAAAGCTCTCTATCAATAATAACGATAACCGTTCTGCTTACGACTTGTCTTATTTTCAAAACGTTTTCAAAAACTTTATTTGCAATGACATTGAGAAACCCGACGAACAGGTACCACTACCTCAGCATCTAGTCGAGCAACTCGAGCAAAGGGAGTCCCGAGATCCGGTGATCGAAGAAACCGATTCCATCAATGTAGGAACCCCTTTAGAGCCTCAGATGCTTAAGTTAGGTTTATCCCTAGACCCCGAGGAGAAGCAACAATTCACAGATCTCCTCCATGAATTCAAAGACGTCTTCGCATGGTCCTACAAGGACATGCCGGGAATAGACCGGGAGATAGCCGAACACCGTATACCCATCAAAGACGGGTGTAAGCCGGTAAAGCAAAAACTCCGAAGAATGAGGCCCGAATGGTCTCTCAAAGTCAAAGAAGAAGTTGACAAACAATTCAAAGCGGGCTTTATCCAAGTGTCTGAATATCCAGACTGGGTCGCAAATATCGTACCGGTACCCAAGAAAGACGGAAAGGTACGAGTTTGTGTAGATTTCCGGGACCTTAATAAGGCCAGCCCGAAAGACGATTTCCCGTTGCCACACATCGACATACTGGTGGACAACACGGCCGACCATGCCCTTCTATCCTTTATGGACGGGTATGCCGGATACAATCAAATCAAAATGGCGAAAGAAGACATGAGTAAGACCACCTTCGCTACACCTTGGGGGACTTACTGTTACACTGTTATGCCATTTGGGCTTATCAACGCCGGAGCCACTTATCAACGGACCGCCACTACCTTACTACATGACATGATGCATAAGGAAGTAGAGGTCTACGTGGACGATATGATCGTTAAGTCCAAAGAACGAAGCGGGCATATTCCGGCCCTTAGGAAGTTCTTCACCCGACTACGCAAGTACAACATGAGACTAAATCCTCAAAAATGCAGTATCGGAGTAACATCGGGCAAATTACTGGGCCATATCGTCAGCTAGCGCGGCATCGAGGTTGACCCAGCCAAAATCAAGGCCATTACCGAGATGCGGCCGCCTAAAACCGAAAAGGAGATTAGGGGTTTTCTCGGGAAAGTCCAATATATCAGCAGGTTCATTTCAAAGCTAACCATGGTATGTGAACCCATTTTCAAAAAACTGAAGATAGGAGAACGGGTACTATGGGATGACAAATGTCAAGCAGCTTTCGATAAGATCAAAGATATTCTGTCATCTCCGCCGGTATTAATGCCTCCTTAGCACGGTCTGCCTCTGTCATTATACTTGACAACGACCGAGACAGCCATGGGGGCTATGCTAGCCCAGACGACAGTCGACTCAGAAGAACGAGCCATTTACTACATCAGTAAAAAGTTCCTAGAGTACGAATGCAAATAAACGATGCTCGAAAAGACGTGTCTAGCTCTAGTTTGGGCCACTAAAAAGCTCCGACATTACATGCTTAGTCACGAAGTGCACGTACTATCAAGAATGGATCCAATCAAGTATCTGTTCGAAAAGCCCATCCTCAATGGTAGAATATCTAGATGGACTTTGATGCTAGCTGAGTTCGACCTCAAGTTCGTACCATTAAAAGCCATAAAGGGCCGGGTAGTAGCCGACTTCCTCGCCGATAGTCCGGTATCTGAAGAGGGACGCACCGATACTTGGGCCTTCCCTGACGAAGACATATTCCATACCGACACGGAGACATGGGATTTATATTTTGACGGGGCATCCAACTTTCGAGGATTTGGTGTCGGGATTTTACTAATCTCACCACAAGGGGAGCACACCCCGTTATCCATTAAGCTAGACTTCGACGTGACTAATAATGCAGCCGAATACGAAGCATGCATTCACGGGTTGCAAGCCGCCGCTGATTTAGGAGTAACGAACCTCCGGGTCCACGGTGACTCATCATTAGTCATTAATCAAGCACTCCAGAAATGGAAAACTCGGAACGCAAATATCGTAGCTTACCAAGCGCGAGTAAGGGTTCTCGAAAAGCAGTTTCAAAAGGTGGAGTACATTTATCTACCCCGAGAAGAAAACCAGTTTGCAGATGCACTATCCAAATTAGCATCTTTACTGAATATCCTGAAACACCTGACCAGCATGCTGATTTGCGTCGAAAGACGGTCTGAGCCAGCATATATCAACGCTATCCAAGACATCGAAATAACCGACCCAGAGCCTTGGTACCAGGCTGTTCTTACCTACTTGACGTCGGGAGAATATCCTCCGGGATATGAAAACCGGGCCAAGAAAGCCCTACGAAGATGGGCCACTCAGTTCATCCGCACGGACGATGGACAGTTGTACAAAAAGACGGCACAGAGGGCTTTACTCCTATGCATCTATAAAACACAGGCCGAAAAGGTCATGGCCGAGGTACACGATGGTGAGAACGGCCCGCATATGAATGCCCATATGCTAGCTCGAAAAATTGCCAGACTCGGGTACTATTGGAATAGCATGGAAACCGACTGTCAGTTATATTTCAAGCACTATCACAACTGTCAGATTTTCGGCAACGTCCAACATATACCGTCATCCCTGTTATATACTATGACATCACCATGGCCATTTTCAACATGGGGAATTGATATAATCGGGAAGGTGAACCCTTCCGGGACGGGAGGTCACTGCTTTATTCTAGTGGCTATTGACTATTTCACTAAATGGGTCGAAGCCGAGTCATATCGTGTCTTGAACGCCAAGCACGTTGCAAAATTTATCCAAGATAAAATTATATGCCGATACGGGATCCCGCACGAATTCATTAGTGATCACGGGACCCATTTCCAAGCCGAAACCGCTACTTTGCTAGCAAAATATAAGATTCAAAGGCATACATCTTCGCCTTACCGTCCCCAAACCAATGGAGCGGTAGAGGCAGCAAATAAAACAATTGTCACCATACTTAAAAAGATGGCTGATAATTACCGGGATTGGCCCAATAAAATCCCTTTCGCCTTATGGGGATACCGGACCTCAATCCGCACTGCAACTGGGGCAACTCCATACTATCTGACGTATGGGATGGAGGCGGTCCAGCCGGTCGAGCTTGAGATACCATCTCTAAGGATTCTACTCGAAAGTCAAGTACCTGAAGCAGAATGGGTCCAAGCCCGATACAATTCATTGATTCTTTTGGGAGAACGACGATCCCGAGCCCTCAACAATATCCAGATATATCAAAAAAGGATAAAATGGGCTTTCAACAAAAGGGTTAGGCCCAGAAATATCAAAGAGGGCGATCTAGTCCTAAAATCTGTTTGGGCTTTGCTATCAGTCGACCCAAGAGGAAAATTCAAACCTAATTGGGCCGGACCGTATTTAGTGAAGAAGGTTTTATCAGGAGGAGCAGTAATGCTAACAGACTTGGATGGGAACGAGTTCGTCAACCCAACCAACTTGGACCAGTTGAAACGATACTACCCCTAACCTTATCTCAATGTCATTTGCTAAAAGTTTATCTTTTTTTTTTTTACAAAACTTTCAAAAATTAAGCAAGTCAATGAGTTAGGATTACTGATCCTACTGTCGCACATCTCGAACTAATAGTCTTGATGTATTTCGAAAATTACAAAAATCTATGCCTGAACTACGGTCGGTTTGATTCCACTAATCATGGATACGTAGGCAACCCCTCAAAAGGGTACAACCACTGCAATAACGAAAAGACAGGAATGGTTTTCACTAATATGTCTTTTATTATTTCAAAAAAAATGCCTCACGCAAAAATAAACAACAAAAGTCACACAAAAATAGTAGTAATACTTAAATAATAAAATTTAAGAGACTACTCGTACATTTTTCCCTTCCCCTTATCTTTCGGGTCACGCGGATCCCGAGGCCGACGAGGTGGGGGCGAACATTCCCTAATCACAAGTGGAACTTCCTTTACTCGAACCCGCTTCTTCGACTTCGGTTTCTCCTGCACCGGTTCGATCCGAGCTCGTACGTGCTCGAGAAGTCTATCCCGAGGACCAAGTCGGTCCTTAGCTGCCAGTCTTGGACCGAGTCTCCTTTCTATGTCCGTCTGGGGGCTTACCTTCCCCCATGTACCTTTAGTGCTGGACCCTTTAGTCAAAGTCTTAGCCTTCCCTTTCTGGCCTGACATCAGTCGGACCATTGTAGCTGGGGTGTCACCGTCATCAAAGAAACCTCGATTATCTTTAGCCTGTTCTCGGCGCAGCAAGTCAAAGGCTTCATCAGTCTTTAAAGCAGCACGGGCTTTAGCAGAATCGGCCTGGGTCCACTTCGTATAAGAATCTGATACCCAGATTGAGGGAGAAGCTTTAAAAACGGGCCAAGTGTGCCGGGTATACCATCTTTGCGCCCAAGTGTCACACATCACGTCCGTTAGCTGAGTAGATTCACTCACGACCGCCTCGATTTCCGGGATTCTTTGGGCCCGGCCATATTGCCTGAGTATGCGATCGGGATAGAGATGAATCGTCTACCTAAAAGATAGGATTAGTTGATAACGAGCCCTGTCTCGCAATTCTAATCCGGTCCAGGCATAAATGGGCCACCAAGGTACGGTCCAACGGATCAATGGGCCTCCATGGAAAGACAACAGCTCGTCCCAGAATTTTTGGGTAGTAAGACGAGAAAAGTCAACAGTCCGTCTTCTCGTCGTCACTTGGTTCGGACGATATCGGCTTACATCTAGAGGAGGATCCAAGATCGATAGCCTCTCAAAAAGCCATAGCTGAAAAGTCAAAATCGCGAAAAGTCAAAGTCGTAAAAAAAAAAAAAATCGCAAAAAACGAGAAAAACGGGAAAGTCGAGAAAAAACAGAGGAAGCCGCGAAAAATCGAAGACCGAAATTGAAAAATATCAAAAATTGCGAAAATCAAGAAAAAATCAGCCTACCTGTAGAAGACGGGTGCTACCGGTCAGCCTGATCGACGGATCCCTCTTAACATTATCTAAGCCTTGGATAATGATAAGTGTCATTTGTAGTGCCTATTTCGTAGTGTTTTGGTCCCATTTTCCTTGTAGAATCGCTCCTTAGGAGCGGTTTAGGGGCTTCTTATGCTTCCTTTAGTTCGTTTCAGGTTCCCGAGACCGATTTGGAAGAGTTGGAGCGATTCCGACTCAATACATACACATTTTGGAGCCAACAAAACTAAGGAACGATGACTCGATGCCTTGGAGTTGACCCCGAGACCTTGGGACCCAATCCCGACCCTCCGAGACCCGATCCCGAGTCCCGAGAATCGACAAGAAGCCCGTGAGAGGCAAGGAGGGACCAAAGAGCTCTTAAGGGAGGCCTACAAAGACCCATCCCGTTCGGGATGGCCTCATCCCGTTCGGGATGAAGGGGCGTAAAGCACGGCTACTGTGAGCCCATCCCGATCGGGAAGGTCCTTCCCGACCGGGAAGGATAGCCCATCTCGATTGGGACCAAGCCTTCCCGACCGGGAAGGGTCAGCTGCAGCTCCGCTTTCTTTCTTTTCTTCTCCCTTCCATTTGTAACCCTATATATACTCTTCCCTTGTTATGTAAAGGATATGCACTTCATTAGACCAAAAACCCTAGACTACTTTAGGTTAGATTAGATTAGATTAGTGTAGATTAGTCGATAATTAGTAGTTAATCTTAGATTAGTACTTGTATTAAGGGAATTCTTCAAGATCTTCTCCAAGCTTGACAACCTTGGATGTTTGTTTTGGGTTTTCTTCATTAATGCAAGTTTTGTTCTTTCTCCTTCACTAGTTTGGTATAATCCTTTCCTTTTCCTCTTAATCTTTATTTATGTTATTCAAGTTTCAATCTTTGATTGTAGTTAATAGTTTTCACTAGTTTGTAGATGTTTGTGTTATTTCTTTTGTTAATCCATCTTGTTAGTATTAGTTGTAGTCTGATTATGTTAGAGTAGTGTTCTTGCTAGGGTTAGTAAGGTGATTAGGGTGTTAATTGGGTGATTAAGGGTTGGTTAGAGTTGTTGGTGGAAGATTTGGGTTTCCTCTTGTTTGATGCACATCACATGTTTGTGGAATTGCTTGAATGACTAAGTATGTACGAATGCTTGTTTTTCTTGCCTTTCTTTTGTGGGTGTTAGTTTGTTGTGGGTTCGGTCCCCTCACTAAGTTGCGAGAGCCCGGTGAGGACGACCCCTAGGTCTATCTAAGTAGCGAGAGCCCGGATTCGACCTAGGCCTGTAGCGCGCTAGAACCCCGTTTGTGTTGTGTATCGCCGAGATGGGTTTTAGGTGGAACCTCTAGGTGAGTCTAAGTTGCGAGAGCCCGGACCAACCTAGATTACCCTACTACCTCCTTCACTCTAGTTCTTCCTTGACCATTCCGTTACCCCTTTGACCCCGACCTAATCCTAGCCCGTTTTCCTTAGTTGTTCTTCTTAGTCATAGTCTAGTCTCCTTCCCTCTCTATCATTCCTAGTTTAGCTCGTTGACTTAGTCTAGTATTTGGGCCGACCTAGTCTAGACGCCTCTTACCGTCCCCGTGGATTCGACCCGACTTACCCTAACTACCCTAGTTAGGATTAGCCGGTTATATTATTGACGGTTGGGACGTGACGAATCCCCTACCATCAGATAATCTCCCCAATAATCAGCCAAGCTGGGCTATTAAAAGTTACAAAATTAAACTTAAAAAATTTAACCTACAAGAGAATGAGATAATTACACTTCTATAGCCTCTACTTACACTACTTTTAGTCTTTTGTTACACATCTTAGAAAGTGTAAGTGGAGCCTTCAAAAAGTGTAAGTAGAGCCTTTATAAGTGTAACCTACAAGTAGGGCCTTCAAAAAGTGTAAACGGGCTTTTAAAAGTGTAACCTACAAGAGAATGAGATAATTTCATTTTCAAAGATCACATGAAAGATTGATATCCTTGATAAACCAAATGAAGAATTCATACCGAAAGATGAAGAATTAGCTGTAATGGTTACCATCTTCACAGAAAATAAACCAAGTGTAACCCTAAAATAATTAAAACTAAAATTAATAGTTTAATTGGTAAACAATTATGTAGTATGAAGAAACGCCTAATCAAATGAACAAGACGGAGAGAATACTCGAACCTAAATTTCTAGACTTCTCGTAGAAATCAATCATATAAGACCACAAACATAACTTCCAAAGGTATGATTTGCCAAAAGCTCATCTTCATTACGTAACTAGATACCGACACAAGTTATGCAGAGTGATTACTTCAATTTACGTGCTTTTACCATTCATTATTACTTACTGCGGAAAGATGTATGAGACAGAATCACTAGTCGCAAACTCGCAATCTCGAAATCAATAGAAATTGCAATAATAAATAAATCAAATACCACGAATCAAATCAAATAAAACGATCTCAGCTTAATGTTAGCGTTAATTTGATAAGTGTATTTTGTAGTGCCTTTTTCACTATGTTTTGGTCCCATTTCCTTGTGGAATCGCTCCTTGGGAGCGATTCATGGGCTTCTTATGCTTCCTTTAGTCCGTTTCAGGTTTCCGAGACCGATTTGGAAGAGTTGGAGTGATTCCGACTCAATACATACACATTTTGGAGCCAACGAGATAAAGGAACGATGACTCGAGGCCTTGGAATCGACCCCGAGACCTTGGGACCCAATCCCGAGCCTCCGAGACCCGATCCCGAGTCCCGAGAATCGACGGGAAGCCCATGAGATACAAGGAAGGACCCTAGAGCTCTTATTGGAGGCATACAAGACCCTTCCCGGGCGGGATAGTGGCCTTCCCGATCGGGAAGGGGTGCACGATTAGGAGCGCCACTGTGGGTCCGTCCCGGTCGGGTTGAACCCTTCCCGATCGGGATGACAGGGCCATCCCGATCGGGATGATCCGTCCCGGTCGGGATGGGCTACAGCTCACCCGCATTGTTTCCTTTCTTCTCCTTTCCACTTGTAACCCTATATATACTCCCCTCTTGTATTAAGACACCATCTTATCTTACCCTAGACTAGTTTAAGCCTCCATTAACATTCAAAACCCTAGATTAGTGCTACTCTCATTAGTTTAATTCTCTATTTAATCCTTAGTTAATAATTGTAATTAGTTCTTGGATTAAGGGGATTCTTGAAGATTGTTCCAAGATTGACAACCTTGGGATTTTATTTGGGTTTCTCATTAATACATGTTTTCATCTTTTCTTCATCCTATTGTTGGTATAATCTTTTCATCCTTAGTCTTTGTTATTCATTCAAGTTTGAATCTTTATATTTTGTTTATTGTTATTGTTATTGTTCATTATGGATGTTTGGATGTTCAAGTTGTTTTCTCTTATTATTGTTAGTTTTTCATTGATGATGAGTGAGTAGAGTACTTGTGGGGTTAGTAGGGGGATTAGGGGCAGATTATGGATGATTAGGGTTGATTAAGGGAAAAGGGTGAATCTTTGTTGTTAGTCGCATTGTGGGCACTCTATGTGTTTGTTGATATGCTTGTATGAGTTGTAGTGGCCATGCTTCCCGTACTTGTGCTCATCTTCTCATTGATTATCTATGATGCGGAAATGTTGAGAATAGTTTAGTCGCGAGAGCGCGGACTAGGGTCTAAGTTGCGAGAGCCCGGACCCACCTTGACATCGGTCTAAGTTGCGAAAGCCCGGACCGACTCTAGTAACTAGGAGACACCTATACCCTTGATCACCCCAATTACCCTTCTACTCCTATGAACCCGACCTACCCCACTTCTTTCCATATTTGAGTTCATCGTCTTAGTTAGCCTTCGTCTCATTAGTTTCATTGTTTAGTTTGTTTCTAGTTAATCATTAGTCTAGTTCTTACTTCTCCTCCATCACACTTTGTCAATTATAGCTTTCTTTGTGTTCGTTTGTGTGACTTAGCCTAGTTTTTAGTGGACCTAGTCTAGACCTTGCTCTACCGTCCCCGTGGATATCGACCCTACTTGCCCTAGCTACCCACTAGGAATAGTTGGTTTATTATTGACGGTTAGGACCCACGGCAAATTCCTTACCATCATAATTGAATCATCAAATTAACGATAACAGAATCGTTAATCGCAATAAATTGATGCAACGAATCAAATCAAATCAAGTCATATACTACATTCGAATTCCAGTAAATAAAGAAGAATTAACGGTAAAAGAAGAAGGATATGAAAAAAGGTGTACGTGTTACCTGGGCAACTAAATTGAATCAGAGATCTAGAGAGTGACAACAATGGAGGATTGGAGATGGAAAAAATGCGGGAAATGCTACGATTTTGAATTTGTTGATCAAAGTAAAATTAGAGTGAAAAAAAATCAAAAATCAGAGTAAAAAATCGAAAATTGAAAATAGGAATCGTAAGTCGCGTGTCGATTGGAGAATCGCAAATACCTGGTGAATGATGTTGAATACTTGCTCGAGAAATCGATTGATTGTTGAGGGTCGATTCTGGGGCTTGATTGTTGAGGGTCGATTGCATAAATCGCGTGGGTTTTGAATTAGGGAAGAATGAGATTAACAGTAAGGAGCGTTGTTTTGAATTGCACGTGTTTTTTTTGTTTATTATATAGTTCGGACGGTTCGGACCGAACTAAGGTTCAGACCGGATCCTCACCTTATATATATATATATAAAATTAGGATCTGGTGTAAACACACCAATTTGATGTAAACACCCTAATTATCTGAACCGTTGATCTTAATCTTGATCAACGGCTCAGATTAGATCTCACAATCCAACAAAACCCCCAAAAAATTCCTCACAACCTTCCTCTTTCACTCTCTTCTCTTTAGGGTTACATCAAATTTTTTTCCAAAAAACCCCCAAATTTCCTCTTGAAAATTCATCATCCTAATTTACCAATTTCGTTCATCCTATCATCCTAGTTTGTTCTGTCTCGAAAATTTGCTCAATTGTATACGAAATTCGTTCGATTCGTATACAATTCGTTCAATTCAATTCAATTTTCAGAAATTCGTTTTTGATGAGCATGGATTCCACCGAGCATGAACCTATTGTTGATGAACATGAGGGTAATGTCGTTATAATTCAATACCTAATCGTTTTTGAATAAATATTCGTTTTTAAAGTTATTTATTCGGTTTTTGAGCATGGATTCGTTTTTAACTATTGGTTTTTGATTTCCTCCAGAATTCTTTAGGATAAATATCGATTTCAACATAGAAAACATGAATCAACTTGAAGGTAATCTCAGAATTTTATAGAGTACTTGAATATACATGTTGGAATAGTTGAATATATGTGTCGGAGTAATTGAATATATGTGTTGAAGTAATTGGAGTACTTGAGTTTGTGTGTTGGAATAGTTGAATATATGTGATAAGTGTAGTTTGTAGTGCCTATTTGTTGTGTTTTGGTCCCTTTTTCCTTGTGGAATCGCTCCTTTTGGAGCGATTCATGGGCTTCTTATGCTTCCTTTAGTTCGTTTCAGGTTCCCGAGGCCAAATTGGAAGAGTTGGAGCGATTCCGACTCCATACATACACATTTTGGAGCCAACGAGATAAAGGAACGATGACTCGAGACCTTGGAATCGACCCCGAGACCTTGGGATCCAATCCCGAGCCTCCGAGACCCGATCCCGATAATCAGTGGGAAGCCCATGAGAGGCAAGGAAGGACCAAAGAATGCTTAAGGAAGGCATACAAGACCCATCCCGTTCGGGATGGGGTGCTACATTAGGATGGCTGCTGTGAGCCCATCCCGGTCGGGACCAACTCGTCCCGATCGGGATGACAGAGCCGTCCCGATCGGGATGATCCGTCCCGGTCGGGATGGGCTACAGCTCACCCGCACTTCTTCTTTTCTTCTCCTTCATTCTTGTACCCATATATATACTCCCTTCTTGTAATTTTAAGACATCTTATCTTACCCTACATTAGTTTAAGCCTCCAAAACCCTAGATTATTGCTACTCTCATTAGTTTAATCCTCTCTTTAATCTTTAGATAATTATTGTAATTAGTCTTGGATTAAGGGATTCTTGAAGATTGTTCCAAGATTGACAACCTTGGAATTGTATTTGGGTCTCTCATTAATACAAGTTTTCATCTTTTCTTCATCTAGTGTTGGTATAATCTTTCTTTACTCTTGTTCTTAGTTATTTAATCTAGTTTCATCTTTTACATATCGTATTGTTATTATTTGTTCATAATGAATGTGTGGATGTTTAGTTTGTTCTCTTTTGTTATTGTTTGTTTGTTTATGATAATGAGTGAGTAGTAATCTTGTGGGGTTAGTAGGGGGATTAGGGGTAGATTATGGATGATTAGGGTTGATTAAGGGGAAAAGGTTGTATCTTTGTTGTTAGTCACATTGTAGGCACTCTATGTGTTTGTTGATATGCTTGTGTGAGTTGTAGTGGCCATGCTTCCCATGCTTGTGTTCATCTTCTCATTGATTGCTTATTTTGTGGAAATGTTGAGAATAGTCATAGTCACGAGAGTGCCGACTAGGGTCTAAGTTGCAAGAGCCCGGACTCACCTTGACATCGGTCTAAGTTGCGAGAGCCCGAAACGACTCTTGCGATTAGGAGACACCTTTACCCTTGATCACCCCAATTACCCTTCTACCTCTATGAACCCGACCTACCCCACTTCTTTCTATATTTGTGTTAATCTTCTTTAGTTAGACATCGTTCTTCTAGTTTATTTGTTAGATCGATCATTAGTCTAGTTTCGACTTCTCCTCCATCACACTTTGTCAATTATAGCTTTCTTTGTGTTTGTTTGTATGACTTAGCCTAGTTTTTAGTGGACCTAGTCTAGACCTTACTCTACCGTCCCCGTGGATATCGACCCTACTTGCCCTAGCTACCCACTAGGAATAGTCGGTTTATTATTGACGGTTGGACCCACGGCAAATCCTACCATCAATTTGGCGCCGTTGCCGGGGACGGTGCTAGTTTGGACTTTGTTTTCCTATTTGCTTGGCTTTGTCTTTGTGTTTGTGTTTTCTTTTTTTATTTTTGGTTACTTTGCTTCTTGTGTGTGTGGTTTATTTCTCTCTTGTCTAGTGCCCAAAAAGCACTAGACTTCTCACGTTTGTTCTTAGTCTACAGTTTGTGCTTAGAGGTGGTGATTATCTTCTTCTTGCAACTCAGAGCCGCTTAAACGGACGGTTGTTAGAATGAGTGGTTTCCAACCGGGTATGGACTACGATTTTCGAGCGAGCATGGGGTTTGATCTAAACTCCACACACTCGGGAGCCGATATGAGCTACCACCCTTCTTCCTTGAACCAAAGCTATGACATGACGTCCTCCTACCATGATCAAGCTTCTTGGGGTAATCAAGATGGGTATGATTCTCAAGAGTATGAGTATGGCTACCAACAAGTGAACGATTATCACTCCTACGATCATGGTGACTACTACTCGAGTTATGATTGTGAACCCACCATGTACACTCAAGATTCACCTTGTGGAAGCCAATACCCCCAAGACCCATAATATTACCCTCCACCCCAACCACAATATGAACCCTATGACCCACAATACTACCAACCACCCCAACCTTGCTACCAACAATATGATGCCCCACCCTATGGGCATCATCAAGATTATCAAGAAGCTTTACAAGACCCCAATGACCACCAATCGTCAAACTTGGAGTTGTGTCATTCGATTCTTCAATTGCAAAGGAGCACACAAGAAATGGCCATTCAATTGCGAAAAGAACAAGAGGAATTAATGGTCCAAATGCGAAGGGCAAACGAGGCGAGGAATGCTCAATTAAATGCATTATCGGTTCAAACCATAATGTCTTTATCCCGAGCATCGTATTTAGATGGAGGGTGCCCACTTGAGAGAGAGGAGCAACCTAATCACGAAGCCGCCGATGTAGTTCCCTTTGAGAGAGAGATTTGCTTTGAAGAACCTCAATCGTCTACCCAAAAAGAGACGAATGAGGAGATGACTCTTGGTGAAGGCATCGTTGGTGAAGAATTGGAGGAGGATAGTGAGTTGGATGGGTTGGTAGAGTTTGTGAAGTTGTTGGGTGAGATTGTTAGCCTCGAGTTGCCGTTGTGCGATAATTTGGATAAGCATCAAGAGCCCCTAGAAAGTGAGCCAAGCAATGACTTGGAGGATATTGAAACCGCCGGTAGAAGTTTCGATTCTCCTCTCCAAGATGATGTGGGGCCGAGTGATGAAGATGGGGAACCACAACTTGAGGCAAGTGTGGGGGTGTGCAACGAGGAAGTGAGGCCAAAACCGCTTTTTGTGCCTTGTTTCTTGGAGATGAAGCTTGCTTGTGATTTGAGGCAATGCTTAGGGAAGAAGAGATTGGTGAAGCTCGTAGGATGGATAGACCCCGGAGACAACTATGAAGATGATGTCGGGTCTTAGGATTCCTACTTCTTGCCTCCTCCTTGGAGGCCGTGGAGGTCGGTTAAGCTCGAGCGCTTCTTGGGCCTTCACTACGATGTCGGTAGCGCGTTCGACTTGCTCCTCCATGCCCTTGAGGGATATGGTTGAAGAATGAAGCCCACCATCCTGGGTTTGACGGAGTTCCTAAAAGAACCGTTATGTTGTATATTCCCCTCCTCTCTTCTTTAGAATTCTTGTGCTTGTATATGTGATTTTCGTTTCTAGGACTTCTTTGTTTTTGTGGTATTCTTGTAATATTGGATTTTTGATGAGCGATGTGAGGGAGTGAATTTGATGTGTACTTTGAGTTTATTGTGATAGGTGAAGTGAAGGTGACTCCTAGAAAGGAGTGGTCGATGATGAAGTTTGGTTTGCGAGCGAGGAAGTCGGTTTTTGAAGCTTATGATAAGCTTTTGGGCTTGGGGAAGCAAAGAAGACTCATCCCGACCGGGAAGAGGGCTTCCCGACCGGGAAGGATGAGGAATCCCGACCGGGAAGGAGCCATCCCGATCGGGATGATGGTGCAGAAAATCGGATTCACTGGAGTGTGTTCCCGACCGGGACGTGAGCTTCCCGACCGGGATGGTCCCTTTGACTCCACCCATCCATTATACCCCCCCCCAACCTCCCTACTCCTCCTTACTCCTATCATATGACCCGTACACCTCACTTACGCACCGAGATCCACATCAAATCCCACCCCCTACCATTACTACCCCAACCATCAACCATGCGGTTTTATCAAGCTTGAAGGAGAATGACAAAGACGACAAGCAACGTGCCCACGTTGATCTATGAGACGATGGAGCGAGTGAGTTACTCGACGATTGGTTTTGGTAACTATCCTCACTTTTCCGTCTTTTATTGCTTGTTTTTCTCTTGTTTACCCCCTTCCCTTATCTTTTGTGTCTTGGTGGCCTTCGAGGCCTTGGTGTTGATTGCTCCCGACTCTCGACGACGTGATTGCGTCGAGAGTCAATCGAAAAATCCAAATTTTTACAAGATTTTCACTTTCTTTTTGAGGATTTAGTCGGATTTAGGCGGAATCCGGGCTAGGTGACTTGATTACACCTAGCCCCCCTCCCATTTCCTTTTATTTCCTTCTTTTTCTTTCTTCCCCCATCCATATCTTTTTCTCGTCTCGGCCCTTGGAGACTTGATTACACCCCGGCCGGACACCTTCTACCTTTTTCTTCACTTTACTTTTGATTTTTTAGCTTTATTTTCGTAGTTTCTTTTCATTTCTTATGTCTCTCCGCACCCTACGATCGAGCATGAGGACATGGCTCGATTTAAGTGTGGGGGAGCGATATTCTAGTGTAGTTAGTTTTATTTTCTTTGTTTTTCGAAAAAATCTTAAAAATCCCTAAAAATTTGAAATTTTTTCACAAAAATCAAAAAGATTTTTCTTTTGTGTGTTTTCCTTTTTGTGTCGTTATGTCGTATTTTTGTTTTGTTGTGTGCGTGTTTTGCCTCTCCCTTTCCTTATAGGTCGCTTAATCAGTGCTAGCTTTGGAGAGCTTTCAAGACTCCCGGTAACATCTTATCCCTTTTCTTCTTTACCTCTTGCGGAGTTTGGAGGAGATGTGATGTTGTGTGCTCGGGTGGAGCTTTGTAAAGTTGTGGTTGATTTGGTGGCTTGTTTGGATGATCGGTGTGGTGTTTGTGTTGTGTATGTGTTTGTTTTGTTTTGTTTTTGTTTCGTTGCTTTTGTTCCTTTTTCTTTCGTTTGTTTTCGTCGTGTCTTCATTTTGTGTGTGTTGTGTCTTGTGTGTAAATGTTTTCGAAAACCCGGTTTAGAGGCTAGTGTGTGAGTGTGTACTTTCCCTTCCTAGTTGTATAAATTGAGTCTTGGACTTAGGCCTAGTAGAATGACCCTAAATCAATGAGTTCGTTGGTCCTTTACCTTGAGTCCACCTAGCTTACTAGGAGCTTACTACGGGATTTGCACTTTTGACCATTATGACCACCCACGGTGTGAAAAGGTCTTGGTTACCGAGTCTCGTCCCCTAGGTGACCGTGTTTAGGATCGTTTGATTAGTCCAAGTTTTCCCCTTTTTGTGGGTTTGAAGGGAAGGACGCTCCCCGACTCTTCCATTCCCCTACCTCCTACGCATCTCCACACAATAAAACGCAATTTGATGATTTCTACCTTTCTTGTCATACAATGAAATGCAAAAAATGCCAAATCTTGCAAAAGGGCAAAGAAAAGAAAAGAAAAAGAAAAAAAAAATGAAAGAAAGAAAAGAATGAAGAAAAAGAAAAGGCGCAAAAGCCAAAAAGAAAATAGAAAAGAAGAAAAAGAAATGGCATGGCAACAAACAAATCAAAATGTTAAAAGGAAAGAAAATGCCAAAAGAAAACCCGTCTCACAAAAAGAAATCCTCTCAAAATAAGCCTTTTTCCGACTTTTGCCGTGAAGAGCCTACCAAAGGACCGAGTCCCGAGGAAGGATGATAGCGGCATTAGTCGGTCTTCCCTCATTTTGCATATTTCCACCTTTTTACTTGGACTAGTTAGGCGGTTTTGGACACGGGACGACCCTCTTGGCTCACGCTAAAGGGGGCGAGGTCTCACTTACCTACAGTGTCGACTAACACCGTGGATCTTCACTTCCCACCCCGCCGATCGTCCCGTAGTACGTTTTTAGAAAGTTAGGAGGACCTAGGTAAGTTACCAACGTTTTTATTGCTTTATCGTCATACTATTAGGGTTTAGTCCACCTTGGTTTGTATTGCTAGCTTGGGAACGTTGTCACTTACCTCGAGTCCTAAACCGGTGTTTCATTCACCGCTTTTAGAGGGAAGCGGTATTTCTTTTGTTTTGGGTGCAACCGATTATGTGTTTGTTTGTGTGTTTGTTTGTTTATGTGTTTTGTCTCCGGTTGCATCCACAGTTTTGTCGCAAGACCCAACTTGCCCTGCGGGGTGCACTTGTCCTCTAAGTGCACTCGCGTGAGTTGAAGGGGCGTAGGGTGCGCTAATACCCATTCGGCTAGTGTAGTAGTTAGTATGTGCTTACTCGAGGGCGAGTAAGGGTTAAGTGTGGGGGAGTTGATAAGTGTAGTTTGTAGTGCCTATTTGTTGTGTTTTGGTCCCTTTTTCCTTGTGGAATCGCTCCTTTGGAGCGATTCATGGGCTTCTTATGCTTCCTTTAGTTCGTTTCAGGTTCCCAAGGCCGAATTGGAAGAGTTGGAGCGATTCCGACTCCATACATACACATTTTGGAGCCAATGAGATAAAGGAACGATGACTCGAGACCTTGGAATCGACCCCGAGACCTTGGGATCCAATCCCGAGCCTCCGAGACCCGATCCCGAGTTCCGAGAATCAGTGGGAAGCCCATGAGAGGCAAGGAAGGACCAAAGAGTGCTTAAGGAAGGCATACAAGACCCATCCCGTTCGGGATGGAGTGCTACATTAGGATGGCTGCTGTGAGCCCATCCCGGTCGGGACCAACTCGTCCCGATCAGGATGACAGAGCCGTCCCGATCGGGATGATCCGTCCCGGTCGGGATGGGCTACAGCTCACCCGCACTTCTTCTTTTCTTCTCCTTCATTCTTGTACCCATATATATACTCTCTTCTTGTAATTTTAAGACATCTTATCTTACCCTACATTAGTTTAAGCCTCCAAAACCCTAGATTATTGCTACTCTCATTAGTTTAATCCTCTCTTTAATCTTTAGATAATTATTGTAATTAGTCTTGGATTAATGGATTCTTGAAGATTGTTCCAAGATTGACAACCATGGAATTGTATTTGGGTCTCTCATTAATACAAGTTTTCATCTTTTCTTCATCCATTGTTGGTATAATGTTTTCATCCTTAGTCTTTGTTATTTATTCAAGTTCTTTCTTATTGTTATTGTTATTGTTATTGTTAATGATAATGGATGCTTGTTTTGTGACATTGATTTTTCTTATTATTGTTGGTTTTCTATTGATAATGAGTGAGTAATTTCTTTGTGGGGTTAGTAGGGGGATTAGGGGTAGATTATGGATGATTAGGGTTGATTAAGGAGAAAAGGTTGTATCTTTGTTGTTAGTCACATTGTAGGCACTCTATGTGTTTGTTGATATGCTTGTGTGAGTTGTAGTGGCCATGCTTCCCATGCTTGTGTTCATCTCCTCATTGATTGCTTATTTTGTGGAAATGTTGAGAATAGTCATAGTCACGAGAGTGCCGACTAGGGTCTAAGTTGCGAGAGCCCGGACTCACCTTGACATCGGTCTAAGTTGCGAGAGCCCGGACCGACTCTAGCGATTAGGAGACACCTTTACCCTTGATCACCCCAATTACCCTTCTACCTCTATGAACCCGACCTACCCCACTTCTTTCTATATTTGTGTTAATCTTCTTTAGTTAGACATCGTTCTTCTAGTTTATTTGTTAGATCGATCATTAGTCTAGTTCCCACTTCTCCTCCATCACACTTTGTCAATTATAGCTTTCTTTGTGTTTGTTTGTATGACTTAGCCTAGTTTTTAGTGGACCTAGTCTAGACCTTACTCTACCATCCCCGTGGATATCGACCCTACTTGCCCTAGCTACCCACTAGGAATAGTCGGTTTATTATTGACGGTTGGACCCACGACAAATCCTACCATCAATATGTCTTGGAATAGTTGAATATATGTGTTGGAGTAATTGAATATATGTGTTGGAGTAACTGAGCATATATGTTGGAGTAATTGGAGTAATTGAGTATATATGTTGGAATAGTTGAATATATGTGTTGGAATAACTTAATGTTAGACATAACTTAATGTGTACAAGCCAAAATGCTTAACCATGTATCATCAGTAGTTATCTTATTGTATCTCACAGTTTGTTGAGAAAGACAGTAAGCTTGCAGATACTGTAATAATAGGTTTATTGAAGTGTTGGCCAATCACAAATAGTTCAAAGGAAGTCATGTTTCTCAGTGAATTGGAGGAGGTTTTGGACACTACAAGAATTTAAGTGTTGGGCGACTGAACGTAGCGACCGTCATCAGTCGCTAAAAAAGTTTAGCGACTGATAGCAGTCGCTAAACGACCGTCGCTAAGGGTAGTCGCTTTTAGCGACTGATTTCAGTTGCTAAAAAACGCGCGACTGAAATCAGTCGCTAAATTAGCGACTGAAATCACTCGCTAAGGCGTCAGTTTTAGCGTTTGAAATCACTCGCTAAATTGAACATTTGGCGACTGATGTCAGTCGCTAAAACTGACGCCTTAGCGACTGAAATCAGTCGCTAAATGTTCACTTTAGCGACTGATTTCAGTCGCTAAATGGTATGACGTGGTAACATTTAGCTACTGAAATCAGTCGCTAAATTGAACATTTAGCTACTGATTTCAGTAGCTAAAGTGCCTCAAATAGACCGGTTATAATTATTATTATTCTAGCCAAAATCTGCGCAAGAAAACAAACCAACAACCACAATACATCCCAAACAACATTCCAAAGGTTGTTCCAAACGTTACGCAAGCTTCACACTCCAAAATGGACGACCAAGTACGCAAACGTCGTGAATACACTAAATTAAAAATGTTGTTACAAACTGTTTTTTCAACAAGTATTCAGAAACTACAAACTGTTTTCAATTACTCACCTAACAGGGAAACTAGCTGCCGCACCACTACCACCCCCATTGAAGGGGTCTCTAGGATCCCGGTGTCGGGGAATGGGGCCGGAGTTACAGTTCTGCTGCTGCATGCTCCTCAGGCGCTGTAGCTCTTCCAGAATTTGCAGGTTAACGGACTCCTGCATCTTCAGCCTCTCATCCTGCTCCTTTAGTTTCTCGGCCATAGCATCCCCTCGCGCCCTTTCCTCCTGCAGTTCCGACCTCATCCCAGCCATTTCGGATGGCACACAGTCCGTCGAGGTCGAATGGGCCCCCCGAACATTGGGTGGTGTCCAGTACAGAGAATGAGCGTTCCCCGTACCGTACACCGCTCCCTTGCGGTATCCCTCCGCGACTCTGAACCAAATCGTGCTCGGGTCCACACCTTCATTCTCGGGCGCTCCAACGGCCTCCTGATACGAGTCCTGAAAAAACTTGAAGTCATGAGTAGGTGTTTTGTGTGAAGAAAAAAAAGTAACGAAGTCCTATGGTTGAAACTTACCCACATGTCCGCATCCTTCTGCGTGGCGAATTCTCGGCCGGTGGCTTTGCTCCCCTTGCTCTTCGTGTCGAGAAATAGCTGCACCGGCGGAGGGAATTCTCCGGTTTTCTTCTTCACCTGTTGACAGTACACGTAGATTTCTCTTTTACATTTATAATGAAAACATTAAATAAGAATCCAAAATAAAAATCAAAGGTAAGGAAATACTAACGCTCATGGCCCGCTGGTGCATCGATTGCGACCCACCGTAGTGGGTGCACTCAGCGGTGCTCTCTGGGTCCCCTCCCCGCCTCTTGTTCTTTTTCGCCTGGACGGATTTTGCAAGGAACTTCGGGTCAGAACGGGCTGTTCTGAACTGTTGGATGGCGTCACCTAAAATTTATACACTTTGAGATCAATACGTGTTTTGAAGATATATACAAATTCCTACTCAAGTACTAACACTATTTGAGTAATCGAACCTCTAAGGTGTCTCTGTAACTTCTCGTCGCTTGCCATCTTATACATCATGTCTTTGTATCTGGGCTTCGCGACATCCATGTACCGGTCTCTCACAGCCGCCTCGAGACCCTCGTTGTAGAAGTGTTTCAACTGCAAGATCGTTTGTTGTCATTGTATTAGTAATCTGTAAACAGTAACAGGTAATTAATAAAAATCAGAAATTGGTGTACCTTAAAGTTGGCAAACCACTTCTCTCGTTGCCACAGAGGCACCTTAGTCCAAGACATGCAGTACGTAGTTAAGTCCTTCAAGAAACTGTCTGTCACGCCTGTTACAACGTCCCGAGTACGAAACCTACACCAAAGAGTGAAATAAGATGATGTCTCCCAAAAAAAAGGAAATATAACGTCTCACCATGTGTTCTCCGGGCTAATAATAAGGCGTCCGTCGTCTGTATACTGAAGCCTTTGATCCTGTTGTGGTTGTTCTGGTTGCTCCTCGTCGTTCTCCCCTTGGTATCCTCCTCTCGCCGGTTTTCCTCCTGGTCCTCCTGCTGCTGGGACCCCCTGTTCGTGTTGCTGCTCCCACTACCGTAACGCAGTCTGCTGCCCAAAGTCATATCTGCAGACATATAATAGTAGAAAGTTAGAAATTCACAACATAATATTGAAATAATTTGCCCAAAACAAGTAACGTAAATTACTATGTACAAATAATATAACTTACTAAAACTATACCCTACTAAAAATCATCGTCACTGTCGTTGTCATCTTCCACTTGCCTACTCGAACCAACGACATCCTCTTCCTCGTAGTCATCTTCCTCCTCCTCATCGTCATTGAACTCTAACTCATTGGCGTCGTCCTCCTCCTCAACCATATCACTAGAACCACCTTCCTCTTCCTCACCACCTTCATCGTCTTCAAAATCTTCCCCCACATCCACCTCATTATTGTCATCATCATCATTTGCAAAAAGATTCTCATCAGCTGGAGACAATGTTGTACCACTAGAAATGACATCCTCTTGGAAAAGGTCAGAGTCATAGTGCCCTCGTGGCTTAGTTTTGAACACCGCCCACCACTGGTTTACAGTTCTGTCGTTCTTTGTGGTTGGGTAAGGCGCAAAGTACACTTGGTGTGCTTGATGTGCAAGTATAAACGGATCGTACTTGGAGTATTTTTTGGTATGATTAACTTCAACTAGTTTGTACCTTTCATGTACTCTAGTACCTAACACAGAGTTGTCCTTCCATTCGCATTTAAATACCACAGCTCTATACCCACGATCATTTCCAACATAGCACAGCTCTAAGATGTCCTCCACTAGACCGTAGTAATCCTCACCCTCAAGTGACGACACACTCACACCGAAATTACATCTACTCCTACTACTACCGTGGGCAAATGTATGAAAATTGTAACCGTTAACCAAATACCGGTTCCAAGTTCTAACATTCCACAAAGGACCTAATGCTAGACTCCTAACCAAATCATCCTGAATATTCTCTGAAATTACATGCTCCTTAAGCCATTTGGGAAACTGTTCCTCATGCTTATTCCAAACGTCATCAGCTTGTAAATGTGGATTAGCAGCCACAAATTCAGTTACAAATTTCTTCTCGTACGGCTCCAAAACTTCGCAGTTTGATAGCAAGTACAGGTGAGCACGATTGTACTCCTTCTCATCTAATGTCCTCCACCCGCCAGCTGCTGACGATCCCTCACCTACCTTACTTTGAAAAAAGTCCGGTATATTGGGGTCAATCGTCGTCTCGGGTGTTTCTAGGTTTAGATTTTTGGCTTTGGTGTTCACTTCTTTCTCGAAATACAGAGAACAGAAGTTGGCTATTTCCTCTGTTAAGTAAGCATTACATATGGAACCCTCCACCCTCGCCTTGTTACCAATTTTTTTCTTCAAATGGTTGAGAAATCTATGACAATCATTAAGTAACTATGTTATTATCAAATTATAGTGTCTAACGTTAGTTAGTGGTTAAAATAAGTAAGTAGTTGAAAGTTCTCACCTCTCAAACGGGTACATCCATCTAAACTGTACCGGTCCTCCCACTTTAGCTTCGTAGGGCAAGTGGACCGGTAGATGCTCCATTGAGTTAAAGAAGGATGGTGGGAAGATCATCTCAAGTTTGCATAGTATCTGAGGAATTTGATCCTCCAAACGAGTCATGTCGTCATTTGTAACTGTCGACGAACATAAATCTCGAAAAAACTGAGATATCTCAGTGATAGGATTCCAAACACCTTCCGGTAGCAGGTGCTTACCACAGGTAGTAACCGCTCCATGAACACGTGGCAGTCGTGACTCTTCAAGCCTTGGAGCTTCAGGTTCTTAATATCCACACACCGTCTAAAATCGGATGCATACCCATCAGGGAACTTCAGCTTCCCTACCCACTCTAACACGGCCTTTCTCTGAGCCTTATCGAGGCTGAACAAGGCCCTAGGCTTGGACCCATCCCGCTTGATATGCATTTTCGGACGGTTACAAATTTTTTTCAAATCTTTTCGGGATCCTACGGTGTCACATGTCTTACCCTCTACATCCATGACGGTGTGAATTAGTTGCTCAAAGAAATTCTTCTCAATATGCATCACGTCCAGATTATGTCGGAGTAATAAAGTACTCCAATATGGAAGGTCGAAGAAGATGCTTCTTTTAAACCAACCATTTTTTAATTTCTTAAGATCTTTGAACTCTTGATTGGTCCCGTCCACAATAGATGGGAACTCTGAAATAAACTCCCAAATCTCATCTCCTTGGAGACGAATCGGTGCCTCATCTAGCACCTCCTCACCCTTCTTGAAAGCTCTCTTATTCTTCCTATACATGTGACCCTCGGGTAGAAACTGTCTATGACAGTCAAACCAACTAATTTTGCTTGAGTTACTTAGGTAGAATGCTTTACTTTCACTCATGCAACAAGGACACGCTTTTTGGCTCGCGGTAGACCAACCACTCAACATACCATACGCAGGAAAATCGTTTATAGTCCACAAAAGCGATGCTCTAAGCTGGAAATTTTGTTTCAACGACACATCATATGTCTCCACCCCTACTTCCCACAAGTGTTTCAATTCCTCTATTACTGGTTGTAAGTAAACATCCAAGTGGTTTTTGGGGTTTTTTGGGCCGGGGACAATGAGAGAAAGGAATATGAACGGTGGTTTCAGACAAAGCCATGGGGGTAAGTTGTACGGTGTGACCATGACAGGCCAGCATGAGTACGACTTACCAAACTGACCGAAAGGGGCGAACCCATCGGTACACAACCCAAGTCTCACGTTACGGGGTTCCTCAGCAAATTCAGGGTAAATCCTATCAAACCGTTTCCACTCCTCCCCATCACTAGGATGACACATTTTCCCCTCTACACGAGTTTCTTCCTTATGCCACCTCATTTGTTTGGCAATGGTTCTGGTTGCATATAGTTTTTGAAGTCTAGGGGCGATGGGAAAGTAGGTAAGTCGACTAAGTGGTATAGGTTTTTTATGCCTCGCGACACTCTTCCCCTTCCTACCCCTCCTCAAGCACGGCATCGTCCTTCCAAAAAAGCATACATCCATCGGGACAAGCATCGATCTTTTGATGCGGAAGTTCAAGACCTTTAACAATTTTTTTGGTATTGTAGAATGTTTTGGTCATAATGTTGTCTTTTGGGATGAGTTTCTCAATCAACGCAGCGATACCGTCTACGCACCCAAAAGGTAGGTTATACTCACATTTGAGGGTCACTACCATAGACGCCACTTCTAACAATGTCACATCACACCCTCCATATAATGGCTTCTCCGCAGCCTCTAACATATCAAAAAAAGCTTTCGCTCGTGGGTTTGGCTCTTGTGGGGTTGGTTGGTCATCGTCGTTAGTGTACACGCTCCCATCATTAAACAAATTGCACTCAACCACATCAACAGTCATTCCTCTCACCCCGCCCTCATTCTGATCCACCTCAGTTACCCCAACAGCAGACGTCTCACCGACAAATCAAATAATAATAATTTGGGCTAAACCCATTTGAGATAATATGTTCCTTAATCAGAATATCATCCAAGAATTTGAGGTTCTTACATTTCACACAAGGACACCTAAATCTACCCTCTGACGCGTATTCGGGATGGGTTTTAGCGAACTCAAGGAAACTATTAACACCCTCTAAAAATTCACTTCTGGGACGTCGTCTCTTATCTAATCTTTCCTCATACATCCATTTCCGTTCCTGTCGCTTCATTTTTTTATCTAAAAAAATTGGTACAATAACCACATACAAATTATTTTCTCTTAAGTAATTCACTAATAAATACACACTACTCACATATTTTGTAAAATTCTCATTTCACCTAAACATAGTACTATTTGCACCTAATCATCCATAATTACGTTACTAAATCGACATAATTGTATTTCAATTCCAATTTCCTAACACATCAAAACAACCCAATTCATTCAACTACGTAACCGCAAACCCTAATTTTATACTAACAATCTACCTATTTCAAATTGGGGAACCTATTGGGCGATTAACATTCTAACTACACATCATATTCCGACAACTAATAAATTATCCAACCCGACAAATAATTTATTTAAATCTATAAATAATTGAAACTAAACAGAAATTATCCTACCCAATAAACAGAAATTAACAAACAATTAAAACTAAATATAGATAGATAAACATACCTTAAAGGAAAATGAGAGAATTGAGGAAGAAATGAAGAGGAATGAAGGAGGAGGCGTTTTAGAGAGAAGGAGGAGAGGTTTTAGAGAGAGGGAGTGAAATGAAGGAATGAGCCGGGGGAGGGGGGGTGTGCGGCAATTTTAAAAAAAATCTGACCCTTAGCGACCGATTTCGGTCGCTAAATTCATTAATTAGCGACTGAAATCAGTCGCTAAGTCTTAGATTTAGCGACTGAAATCGGTCGCTAATTAATGAATTTAGCGACCGATTTCGGTCGCGCGTCGATTTTTTTAGCGACCGATTTCGGTCGCTGAAGTTTTAAAAAAAAAAAACCGTCTCCTCGTTCAGCGACTACTATCAGTCGCAAATTATACTTTCAGTCGCAAAATTAGCTACTGAATTTATCAGTCGCGCGTGCTCGGTAGCTAAATGAAGTATTTATTGTAGTGGGAAGCAACCCAGCTCCCTGAATTTCAGCGTTGCATGGTGCCATTATACAGGCGTATTGCTCGTTGCATGAGCAGCGCCCATATTCAGGTGATTGCTATGCCACAATGCGGTTAGTATTATTTTTCGCGAATGGTTAATTGTGTACATGAAATTTCAAGTTGTGTTTTTTGAATTGAATGATTATACTTTTTTATTTCTTTCCTTTTTTTTCAAAGCTGGGTTGCTTGTCTGACTACTTCGAAGACAAAAAGATACGTGGGGATGACAATATTGTCAGGTTCGAAGTCGTCAACAAAAAATTCAATTGGAATAAAGTTATGCAAGTCAACAAACATGAATATGGTTTTTTCCTTATCTTGCACACATTTTACTACGATGGGGTTAATTCTCCATCATATGTCGACAAAAGAGCAAATAGGATTTCCTTGTTGATTGAAATGGCCGGTATCATGATCTTTTCTGATGTGAATGAGGAATTAACAGCTTTGCAGACCAGAATCAAAGATTTCTATGATGATAAGGACAACATCCTCAAGACTGTTTCGAGAGTACATATTGATCATCGTGTTGGAACATTGAGACCAAAGTCGGCACAGATTATTCCTCAAGGAAAAGGAAAAATTAGACTACATGAAGAAGTCCTAGATTGAACTATGCACAAATTTTTTGTGTCATTTTCAGGCGTGCTGATCATTGTGCTGGAACTCTTGCACAAAATTACTCTAATGTCGTCGTTGTTATTCTAATGCTTAGAAGTAGTTATTCTAACTGCAGAATTAGGTTTAGCGACATTTCCAGTATTGAGCCAATTCTTGAGTCTGGAATTTTTTTAAGAATTAAGAAGAAAATACCGATGCAAGTGTTGTTTGCTTCTGTTTCGATTTTGATTTCGGTTTCGGTTTCGTTTCTCCCAAATTTTGCAAGAACTTTTGAGGAACTTCAGTAATTATACTAAGGTTACTGCAATTTTACAGAATTATTCTAATGCTTAAAAGCAGTTATTCCAAGACATAATACCAAGTATTCTAAGAGATAACACCAAATGTTACAACTTTTATAACATCAAGTATTCCAAGAGAAAATACCAAGTATTCCAATGCTTAAAAACAGTTATTCCAACATGTTTTCATGGTTACTCTAACAATCATTCAAATTATTGATTGAATCAATCTATTATTCGTCTTCAATTACTCTAATGTCGTCATTAACATCAAGTATTCCAAGAGATAACACTAAGTATTCCAATGCTTAAAAGGAGTTACTCCAACATGTTTTCATAGTTACTCCAACATCATCCAAAAATTATAACACCAAGTATTCCAACTATTATAAAATCAAGTATTCCAAGACATAACATATATCCAAAAATTATAACACCAACTATCATATGCTTTCATGTTGTATACTTGTATGAATGTCTTCAACGTCATGTAGTCTCATCCATCCTTTTGACTGAGTCGTAAAGATTTCCAAGGAGGTCCTACACACACACAGATATATATCATGTTCAGCTATTCCAATATTAGACATCAGTTTTTCTATGTTCATGCTCATGCTCATGTTCAGTTACTCTATGTTCAAATTCAATTACTCCAACATATATATTCAAGTATTCTAACACTTATATTCAAGTACTCTATAAAATTCTGAGATACATATATACTCAAGCACTCCAATTACTCCAACACATATATTCAATTATTCCAACATATATATTCAACTATTTCAACACTTATATTCAAGTCCTCTGTAAAATTATGAGATTTATATATATACTCAAGTACTCCAATTACTCAAACATATATACTCAGTTATTCCAACACATATATTCAATTACTCCAACATATATATTCAAGTATTCTAACATATATATTCAAGTACTCTATAAAATGATGAGATACATATACTCAAGTACTCCAATTACTCCAACATATATACTCAGTTACTCCAACACATATATCCAATTACTCCAACATATAAATTCAAGTATTCCAACACTTATATTCAAGTACTCTATAAAATGATGAGATACATATACTCAAGTACTCCAATTATTCCAACATATATACTCAGTTATTCCAACATATATATTCAAGTATTCCAACATATATATTCAAGTACTCTAAAAATTCTGAGATTACCTTCAAGTTGATTCATGTCTTCTATGTTGAAATCGATATTCATCATAAACAGTTCTGGAAGAATTCAAAAACGAATATAGGATCAATTGAACGAATTGAATGAATTCGTTTAATTGAACGAATTAAACGAATATAGGATAAATTACATTAAAAAACGAATAGGTATTCAAAAACGATGTTACCTTCATGTTCATCCTTAATAGGTTCGAATTTCGTATAAAACTTCTGGAAAATTGAATGACTTGACGAATTCTGAAAATTGAAGGAATTGAATGAAGTCATCTCCAATCAAATCTTACGATTGAGCAATAGGAACATACGATCGAGCAATTTTCTGATTAATTAGGCTTTTCAATTTGAAAGATAAGATTAATTTTTGAGAGGAAAATTTTTGAGAGAAATTTTGGGGTTTTACGTAACCCTAAAGATAAAGAGATCAGAGGAGAGAGAAAGAGAGGAGGGATGAGAGGGTTTTTGGGAAGGTTTTGTTATCTTTTGAAGATTAATCTTGACCGTCGATCTTGCAAGATCTAACGGACTAGATTGTTAGCGTATTTACACCAAATTTGATGTTTACACCAAATCCCGCCTGTATATTTATATATATATATATATATATATATATATATATATATATATATATATATAACTGGTGCGGTGTTAATAAGTTAAAGCTAAATAATACAGTAAGTTTTGAATGTTGTAGGGATACAATTTGATGGAGAAGCCAGCTGCAGGGGGTTTATGTGGGAGTACTAGTAACAGGGGTTTATGTATGTATATATATATATATATATATATATATATATATATATATATATATATATATATATATATATATATATATATATATATATATATATATATATATATAGAGTAAGGCTCTTATGAGTCCTTTACTTTATATGAGTCCCTAAGTTCTCATCCCATCCATTGGCATGAGATGAGGATGGATGGACAAGATGCATCCTAGTATTTGCATTAAAAAAAAGAGGAGATTTACGTTCCTAAAATAGCTCCCATGAATTTAGTAAACAATAACTCCCTTGATCACATTCATTCATCATCCAGGTTCATTTATCATTCACGTTCATTCAAACCTGAAAAAAAAACCTTTTTCTTCATCACGTTCATTCATTCGTTCAATCAATTCTATGCTTGAATTCCCGTTACAATGGATTCAATGACCACGTCATCTTCTTCAACTGTTGATAAACAATTGATCAAGTATAACAATGGTGAGTTTCAATATTTCTTTCACGTTTTGATTCAATTTTTATCCATGGATACATCGTGCGTCAATTTGCGTTCTTTTTTTACGTTAATTTTAATGTTGATATTGCTTTCATTGTCATTTCATTCATCATAGTTTCGTATCAATGGTTAATTGCTCTCTCGATCTTTATAGATTCCAGGGTTTTATGTTTGTTATTTAGATTTTCCATTATATCCACTGATACTATTATTTTGATTTCTATTAACGCAGAAACGTCGTTGAAGTAACATACCTTCTGAGTTAAAGTAACACTTAATTGCAATTACAGTAACACAAATGAACGTTGAGACAAGGGTTTTGATGACGATGTTAAAGTAACGTACTGTACTCGTTAGAGTAACACAACTTAGGAATTGAAGTAACACATTATTTGCATGGGTGTAATGCTGTTCAGTTTTGTGCAGGTAGTATTGGCAAAGATGCGAATGCATAGGACAACACTTGAAAATGTGGAATTTTATTCTTTTGATTAATCATAGATTAATAAAACTGGTTCATTGCTCTCGTTTTAGTATAGATTCCAGGTTTAACGTATGCTTCACTGATATTATTGTTTTGTTTTATGTTGAAGCAGATGAGGAAACTGAAGAAGACACTGATTTTATTGTTTTCTTTTATGTTGACGAAGATGAGGAAACTGAAGAAGACACTGAGGAAGATGAGGAGGAGGAACAAGTGTTTTGAGAATACTTGTGTTTTTGGTCATTCTAAGAATATTTTTTTGGTTTACAAGAATAACTGATTTTGTACACATTTTTTCTACACATAGCGCTGTGCTACGTTGCAATTAACTCTATATTTTATTTAATACATGTGTATTTGGTTAGAGTAACATCTCATATCTATTGGAGTAACACCTTTCTTGAGTTACAGTAACAGACATAATCCATGAAAGTAACATCTCATATTTATTGAAGTAACACCTTTCTTGATCAGTTATAGTAACAGACATAATCCATGAAAGTAACATCTCATATCCATGAAATTAACTCTATTATATTTAATACATGTGTATTTGGTTAGAGTAACATCTCATATCTATTGGAGTAACACCTTTTTGAGTTATAGTAACAGACATAATCCATGAAAGTAACTAAGCACATCAGGGTTGTTTAAACAAATGATTACTAAAGTAACTGAGGATAACTTGGATTAGGATCATTCATTAGCAAATTAACAACTTTCGTTCTTTAAAGAACCATATATAAATATAATGCGTCAGAGTGATTGATGATAATATCAATGAAAGTAATTATGAGACCACACCATTAATATCAATGAAACTTAATCATGAGAAAAAGAATAACATCATTAATCACTTAGAATAACATCATTTATTCATTAAAGTAACAGTTATAATGCGTCAGTGTAATACACTGATTATGAGACCACATTTGTATCTTGGGTAAACTCCATTCATTCCCATAGTAACATCAGTCGTTACTTAGAGTAACAGGAACAGTAAATCACTGTAACAGAATGTACAAATTCACAACCAGAAGAAGAAGGTGACATAATCCATAATATTTCATAATCAGAAGAAGGTGACATATCATAATTCATTAGACACATCATTTTTTCCGACCCTTTGTTGGCTTGGTCTTGGGACCGTCGATGATCTTTTGTCTCGCGTCCACATACTTGTCTACGTTTTCCAACAACCGCAACCGCACCCTGTTCTTGTTCGCGTCCACATACTTGTCTGGTTGTGAAGTTGAAGATGAAGATGAAGATGAAGGTAGCTTTGCTTGAGTTGAAGATAGATAGATAGATATAGGATCATGTGAGAACTTCTAATATAATGAGAACTGTAAGAACCTTTTCCAACCCTTAGATCTTATTTTATTGTACGGTCTAGATCAGATCCATCATCAATCCTACTTACTTCCTTGTACGTGCTCTTCCTCTCTCACACTTCATCTTCATCTTTCAGTATCTCTTCACTCCATTAATGAACTGCATTTTCTTCAGGTAAGATCCGCTATTTCTCCAAATTTTCTTCATCAATTTCGATTATTTTCACCTATGTTGGAGTTATTGCTTCAAAAGAAGCATTTATGGTATTAAGTATCCCACATCGCTCATTTATTGCTTCTTGGACTTGTTTATATATGACCACTTAAAATGCCTTACTAGATGTGTACAAGTAGAGACTACGTACACCACACACGCATGCGCGCCCTCCACGTTCGGCCGAGCCGAGTCTGGCTTTGGACTTGCGGTGCACCGCTTGCGGGTATTTTTTAGTGGTCGGATTCCTTGTATTCCAGAAGCTTCCCTTTTTCCTTTGAACTCAGTCAGTCTTCTGTTGCTTTCCCAAGACTGATTGCTGCAAGTTCCCACCGTGTTCTTAATTGATGTACACTGAACCATGTCCTCCTGCTCCACTATAAAATATGCCTCTTATTTCAGTTCTAAACACACAGCAAAATATATTCTTATCTCTTACTTTGTTCTCTTTGTTCTCGGTTTATTATTGGCAACGTTCTTGGCGGTATACATCCGTTTCTCCACCTACACTGAAGTGACGGCTTGGTTGTGTAATCCTGGGAGTTGAATGTCATTGAGACCGTGTGTAGCATACGGGACATAAATCAACTTTAGGACAGTGACGTTTCTGTCGCGCCACAACTTTTGTTCTAGTTCTAGATAAGATCTTACCTTTTCCCTACTACCACCGTGATAACAATCTAAAGTTGATTTATTTTTCTTTGTACTTACATCATGGTTGGTAGTCCAGTTAGTGTTGTTTTTTCTGCTCCTCCTCCTTCTGTTGTTTTTACTGCTGTTGTTCATAATTCTTTCATACTCGATATGTCCAGACTAGAACTTTTTGACGGAAAAAGTTATCGTATATGGTCGGATAAAATGGAATTTTTTCTGAGTCAATTAGGGGTCGATTATGCTCTCACTAAATCCGAGGTTCCTACAAACTCGGGTAGAGATTTCGATAAGGATAATATTACTTGTAGGGGGATGCTACTGTATTAAATGGCATCTTCTTTATACTTGATTTACAGTAAATTTAGAAAGGCTACTGAAATTTGGGATGCTCTTAAGACCAAGTATGCCATTAATGATTATGGAACGAAAAAGTATGCTTGCAGTCGTTGGCTAAATTTCAAATTGGTTGATGAGAAACCCATTTTAGATCAAGTTCATGAATACAAAAACTTGTGTGCAGAGGTAATGACAGAAGGTATGAAAATTTGTGAGATCTTTCAGGCTAATTGTTTACTAGATAAACTTCCGGCTTCTTGGAAAATTATATCCGTAATATGAAACACAAACATAAGGATTTCACTCTTTTAGAATTAGTATCTCACATAAAAATTGAGGAGCAAAATCGGATTCAGACTCTAGGTAAACAAGTCGAACATTCTTCCTCCATGGCTAACTTGACCGAGTCTAAAAATCATCACAAGATTCAAAAACGGGGTAACAAGTCTTCTAATCAAGTTTACGGGACTAGAAACCAGAATACCTTCAAACGGGATGACAATGGGGAATCTAAACGCGAAGGTAAACAGGAATTTAAGGGAACCTGTTATACATGTGGTAAGCTGGGTCACTCGGCTAGATTTTGTCCCGAAGGATTTTCTCCAGTTGGTAAACGGAACCCCAATAAATCGCATGTTAATCTTACTGAACACGATGACGATATTATTGCTGCTGTTGTATCAGAAGTTAATTTAGTAAGCAATTTTTTCGAATGGATCCTTGATACCGGCGCTACAAGACACATCTGCTCCAATCGGGATGTTTTCACGGATTAATCTCAAGTACCGAGTAGAGAATGCGTACTTATGGGAAATTCCAGCACTGTATGTAACACCCCTGATTTTATAAATTAAATTAAATTAAAATTATGTTCATATTTTTATTTTTACGATTTAACTCGTAATTCTTAAAATTATTATATAACGAATTTATCGTTTAATCGTTTCAAACTCCTAAAATTCTATTTGTCTCAGAAACTCTTCTTATTTTTAAAACATATTTTTATTTATTTTTCGAATTATTTTATACATTTAATTTAATTCTTATCGAAAGCATATTTCGGCGATTTAAATTCTAAATTCTTTTTATTTATTTATATTTAAGCTCGATTTTCTATTTTCGGCTCGAAGTTCATTTATTTTAAATTTCGTTAAAACATCTATTTTCTTTCCTCGAGAAATTTAATTAACTTTATTGAAAATTTATTATTTGTCGGGAAATATTATTTCATCGTAATTATTTATTTCTATAAGCTTCGTTTTCGTCTCGAATACTTTAATTACTCATTTTATTTGACGGCCCGCTTATTTATTAATTTTATTAACTCGTTTTAATTCGATTCGTGGGTCAGTCAACTTATCGTTACGGAATTCGTCTTCTACCCAATTCATTTTATTAATCGGTATTTCTTACTCACTTATTGTGCTGATTCATACCCCATTCAACGTACCCGTTTGCCTTTCAATTTCCTCCACCGCTTCATCATGCCTCCTTGTTTTCACCTTCTCCTCACTATTATGTTCACCTCCCTTACTCCCTTATTCATCTGTCTCTGAATCTCGCCTTGTGTCCCTTCAACAACATTCACCATCAATTATTTTCTTTTCTGTTTCATTCCCATTCCTTCAACCTGCTGCATCCCGTCCTTCAGCAATCCTCCTCTTTATCTTCACCCTAAGCTTTCAACCTGCACCATTGTTCATCATTTTTATTCACCCTTTTCGTCCTTATTGTCACCTGTTTCGCCCTTTTTGCTTGCTGCTGTTGTTGCTTTTTCTCCTGCTGCTGCGTGTTCTTTCCTCCCTCCTCTTCTGTTTTCGTGCCTTCTGCCTGGCTGTTCAAGTCATTTTTTGGCCGTCTTTGTTTTCTTCATCTCTCTCCGTCTTTGTCGTTCGAATTCTGCTGAGTTGCTTCTCGCTCGCTACTACAGTTTGTTGTTGCCGATTTCTATCATTTTTCCGTTCAGATGTCGTCCTTTGTGCAGTTGTCCTTCGCTTTTTCTTGTTTGCTGTCATGATTTATCCTTAATTCGTGCCCCTGTTTCACTCGTTTCCTATTCCGTTCATATCAGTGTCGTTCTCTATTCTTAGTTCGTCCTACCTCTCTTCTTCCTCTTCTGATTTTCGCCCTTTTGATTGATGCTGTTGTTCATTGTACTTAATCTACCTCTTCTTCAGGGGCGTCTTAATAAATCTAGAGACCCAGTTCGAGTTTCGAGTTTGAGACCCTTGTATGGATGTAATATTAAAAAATAGAAAAAATAGAATTGCATCCAACAAGGTTTGAACCGGTTTGAACCCGTGATCTTTCAAGCAAAAATGTAGACTCAAACCACCACACTACAAGCCACATGTGTAGATACTTTCTCATAATTTTATATATAGAGTAACTATTCAGAAAGAGGATTATGAGGCCCAACAAAATTGGAGACCCAGTTCCCCTGCTCGCCCTGAACCTCCTCTGAGCCGCCCCTGCTCTTCTTTTCTTTTTTTGTTGCTTCTTATCCTCTTGCGCGTGATTTCGTTCTGTTCACTGCTGCTGTTTTCGTGTACTGTTGCTGCTATCGTCTCGTTGCCGCTACCCTCGTCTTTCTGCTATTGTTTGTCGTATTTGTTGCTTATGCTGCTGTTACGTTATGCTACTACTACGTTTTGTTGTTGCTGCTGCTGCGTTTTGTTGATGCTGTTGTGTGTGTCTCGTTTCTCCTCTGTTTTTATTGTGCGTTTACTCCTGTTCTCGGGTCACATTTTAATGCTGCTGTTGTGCGTCAGGTCTATGCGTACCATATCGTTTTTGTTTTTTTCCCTCGTTGTTGTTGCCCTTCTCATTGTTCATTCTCGTTCCTCAATTCCATTATTTTCTCCTTCTCGTTCTTTACCGATTCTCTTTATCCCTTCTTCTCCCCTCTCTTTTCCTTGTCACGTATTCCGTGTCCTCTAGTCATTTTCAATATTCCTTATTCCAATCCCTTTGTTTTTGTTTCTTTATGTCTCGAGTTCCGTTGGAGCCTTGAAGTTTTTTTTAAGTCGAGTATCGGAGCGATTGGAGCTTGGACAAATGGGTTGAAGGAATTGTATTGAGGATACATGGAAAAAGTATCTAATTCTAAGTTGTGGAGAAAAAAAACCCTAAGGAACCACATTCTCCCATGGCGATCTGAGAAGGTGTACGTGATCGACAGCGAGCCTGTGCATTTTGGCTATGGACTCATTTCCGGATTTACGTAACATAATGTTGATGATAGTATGACATTGAATGATGATGACAATATGGGTGACTGCTGGTACGATAGACATGGACGTAAGATTATTAAAATAGTGAATGATGAACAAGATATTGCACATTACGGAGGAAGATGTGCAGGACGAACTGGAATTTTGGAAATTTGATGTGTATCCGTTTGTCCTAGGGGCGAACCCACCATGGCCTTTGTTTGAAGGGTATCTCAGAAGAATATGGAAACATCACAAGATTGATACAATCTCATTTATGCCGAATGGAGTGTTTGTCGTTCGTTTCCAAACGAAGAAGATGCAGGATGCAGTACTGGGGTGGGTATCCACATGTTTGATAGTAGGCCAGTTATCATTAAGAAATGGATTCCAGATATTGATTTAGAGAAAGAGGAGGTCAAATTAGTACCTACTTGGATAAGGTTGCACAAGTTACCTCTAAAAATGTGGGGGGCTAGTATCCCTAAGATAGTAGGCAAATTTGGAAAATTCATCCAAAGAGATGAGGCTACTGAGAAGAGGACTCGTTTAGGTTTTGCCAGAGTCCTCATTGAGGTGCAATTGGACCAGAAATTGCCTAAGAAGATCACAGTTTTGGATGAAAAATGCGTCCTCGTGGAAATCAATGTGGAGTTTGAATGAAAGCCAGTTAAGTGCAAAGCATGCTCAAACTTAGGTCATGCAGGAGGAAGATTACTGTTGTCAATAAAGCAGTGAAAGGTCCTCAAATGATTTGGAAGAAGAAAGAATTACAAGATCGAGGGGCTAAGGAATCTCAGCCAGGGAATACCATTGCGAGTAAGGGAATTGTTACTGATGTCAGTAAGGAATTTATTCCTAAGGAAACTGCCAGTGTTGAGATGCCGGTCAGTAAGGAATTTACTCTTAAGGCGCCTATCACTGCCAAAGAGATTGATAGAGCTAATAATTCGGGTAAGGTGATTGATGCTAAAGATGGAGGTAATGTAGTGCTTATGAGGGATAGTCAGACAAGCCCTACGTTCAAGAACATCCTCATACAGGAATTTGCAAAAGGGAAGGTTATCAATAGGATACTGCTCTCCTCCAAACGTCCATGATTATTGGATTTTGGAACATGAGAGGTATGAATAAGAGTCAGAAGCAAAAAGATATAAATAATTTTCTTCTGAGTAATAAGGTAGGAGTTTTTGCTTTGTTAGAAACAAAAATAAAGTCTCATAATCAGGCTATGCAAATTTTCAATAATTGGAGTATTAGTACCAACACTCATTTGTAACACCCCGTGTGTTTGTAACACTCATTGTAACACCCCGTGTTTCTGCGCGATTTCGTAAAATGGTTTCTATTTTCTCATACGGACTCCGATTGAGGCGTTTCGAAAGCCTAACTTTATTAATTTTCCAATATCTACACAATGGTGAAATTAAAAATTATAATTTATAAGTTCCTCATAAAACTATTGTACTGGACAACTCCTTTACTACGAAAATCGTCACCCGACGAATCGTTTCTCGACATTCGATTTCCGTACTTCTTTCTTAACCATTGTCTTACAAAATAAACTCATAAATATCATCCTAAGGCATGAAAAACCGTCACTCTGAAGTCCTAGCCTCAAAATATGCCTAACTAATCAAAAACACCATTTCTAGTAATGTACTTCTTAAAATATGATTAGCTACTTTGAGTAATTGTCAAATTCTTGTCCACCCTTTGCTCCCTCATCAAAGCCACGACTTGGGGGCTTATAACCATCCATATTTTCTTCATTTACTCATCCATTCACTCACTTAAACACTCCTTCAAAGACCCATCTAAAAACCAAAGAAAATCATACAAGTTTTCCTAAGTTCTTAAGCCTTTACACCACTATTTTGAAGAGCATTAATCCCTTCTTTCTCTTATCTTATACTACTTATTTTTAAAGTTATTTAATAGTATAAATACTAACTTAGTT
This sequence comes from Agrostemma githago, assembly GCA_958450325.1. Classification (NCBI taxonomy): domain Eukaryota; kingdom Viridiplantae; phylum Streptophyta; class Magnoliopsida; order Caryophyllales; family Caryophyllaceae; genus Agrostemma; species Agrostemma githago. Next base: position 42,455,627 of record OY288254.1, on the reverse strand, counting down.
TGTTTTTGTGTCATTCTAACTAATTTATGAAGAGGAGCAAGAGAAAAGGAGCATCGATCTTCGTTTTCTTATATGTTGTAGAATCGATTATTTTTGCTCAAGGTAACCTAACTTTTCTTCGCCCTCATATCTCGTAGTATATTTTTTAGACTCTAATTAACATATAACACCATGTTTAGGACTAAATCATTAGATCACCAAGTTTAATGTTAACTATTTGTTGATTATCACTTAACAATACATGCTGTAAAATGGATGATGTGATGTATGTTCACGGTTTTTCTGTGTAAAATATGTTTTGAATTAGCCTTAGGTTTCTTCATGAAAGTTTTAGATATGAATGTCAAGAATATGATAAAAATGTGAAAAGCAAGTTTTTATGAAAATATATATTTATTTCTTAAGTTGGTACTGTATAATTTTATGTACTATCTGAGAAAATAAAATGTTTCCTGATGTTAAACGTTTTTTTTTTGGACTTGGAAAAGTTATATTATGTTCCTAACGATGTCTACTATGTGTACGTAAAATTTCATATAAATCCATCATATATAATTTCATTTATAAAATATTTACTAAAACGGGTCAAATCTGAAAAGAAGATTTTATTTAAGAACATTTATAAAGTAATATAATCTAAATTTATGGGGATAAGTTATGTACAAGTATAGCTATCCAAAATAAAAATTTGGTTCACTTTTCTGATATTTAAGTATTTTAAACGATTTAAAAGAAACTACTGAAAACCGTACTGTTTTCGTTTTTAATTTGTTAAAAATAATAAAACTTATTTTTTTGAAAAATGAATTTATATCTGGAAACCTAACTCATAAAAGTATGTTGACTAGGAAAATCAGAAGTTAAAAATAACATTTGAAAAATGACTCATTTAGTATCCTTAATAATATTATCGATTTTGTTATTACTTAAAGTTACTTTTGTAAAACTCTATGTTTTGAGTGATTTTTATAATTATTATTGATTTATTTGGTGTTTGAAATATTTTACTAAATATCAATAAGCTTTAAGAGATAAGTATACTTGTACAAATACGAAACCGTATAAAAATACTAAATACGTACACTTGAACAATAAATGTACTAAATACTTGTGCCCAAAATTATAGAGTGCAAAAAGACGAACAACCCAAAAGTACTAAGTTAAACAATGTTTAATGTGCAAAACAACACTTAAATTTTATAATAAGCACTTAAGGACTAATTAGTGACTAAGTCAAAACTAAGGGTTGACTAGTCTATCTTGGTCAAACTTTGGTTTTTTAAGTCAACATAGACTAAGTCAAGATAAAGAAACCCATCTTAAATAATGTACTTAGAAATAATTGAATCTTTAACCAAATCTCAACTAATGAACGCTTCAAATAATATATCTCAAATAAAATGTTCCAAATCACTTACATCAGTATACTAAAACTATCAGTTAAGACAAATTTTACGACGATTGATAATGTTTGTTAATCTTAAAATCGACATACTTAAATTCCATAGGAACAACGTACTTCTAGTCGGTGTGTTACCTAAGCCGGTGATCAGACACGTTTTCACGAATGATGTTATCGACACCAATCATGGTGAAAATGAACATGTGCCCTGGCAGTACCCTCTGAGTTTTCTTCACCATTCCATGTTGTAATGACTTGTTCAGAGTCAATACACACCCCACAGACCGGTCATCCTTATGGAACCCGGCATTGTTTCATCCCTCTGGTCATCAGACATGTGCCCCACGATGACCGCTGAGCTCGATATTCCAGACACCCAAATTCAGCCTACGTTTCGTGTTGGGCGCTATCTTGGTAAAGTTTAGAAGGCGATGCGATAGAAGACAACTTCGAAAGTAGACTATGTGATAAGTGTAGTTTGTAGTGCTTATTTGTTGTGTTTTGGTCCCATTTTCCTTGTGGAATCGCTCCTTGAGAGCGATTTATGGGTTTCTTACGCTTTCTTTAGTTCGTTTCAGGTTCCCGAGACCGATTTGGAAGAGTTGGAGCGATTCCGACTCGATACATACACATTTTGGAGCCAACGGCGTAAAGGAACGATGACTCGATGCCTTGGAATCGACCCCGAGACCTTGGGACCCAATCCCGAGTCCCGAGCCTCTGAGACCCGATCCCGAGTCCCGAGCCTCCGAGACCCGATCCCGAGTCCCGAGCCTCCGAGACCCGATCCCGAGTCCCGAGAATCGATGAGAAACCCATGAGAAGCAAGGAGGGACCGAAAGAAGCTTAAAGGAGGCCTACAAGGCTCAACCGGAACTGGTTGAGCTCAACCGGAACTGGTTGAGCTCAACCGGAACCGGTTGAGGTGCACAAAAGAGAGGTGTTCTGTGAAGGGCTCAACCGGAACGGGACCAACTCATCCCGAACGGGATGAGCCCTTTTCAGGCCGCACTCCTTTTTTTTCTTCTCCTTTCCACTTGTAACCCTTTATATGCTCTTCCCTTGTTTTGTTAATGGGATGCACTTCATAAGAGACTAAACCCTAGATTATTTTAGGATAGATTAGCATAGATTAGTGTAGATTAATCTTTAGATTATCGTTAATCTTAGATTAGTGCTTGTAATTTGGGAATTCTTCAAGATCTCCACCAAGCTTGACAAACTTGGATGTTTGTTTTGGGTTCTTCCATTTATGCAAGTTTCTTTCTTCCTTTCATCTCTAGTTTGGTATAATCTTCTCTTCTCTTCTTTTAATCTTTGTTTTATCATTAAAGTTTGCATCTTTGTTCTTGTTATTGTTCATAGTTCATAGTTCTTGTTAGTTTCTTCTTGTTTGTTTTGATTGTTGTTTTGGTTCATCTTATTAGTGTTAGTTTTAGTATAGATATGTTAGAGTAGTATCTTGCTAGGGTTAGTAGGGTGATTAGGGTGTTAATTGGATGATTAAGGGTTTGTTGGAGATGTTGGTGGAAGATTTGGGTTTCCTCTTGTATGATACACATCACATGTTTGTCGAAATGCTTGATTGACTAAGTATGTACGAATGCTTGTTTTTCTTGCTTTTCTCTTGTGGGTGATAGTTGTTTGTGGGTCCGGTCCCCTCATTAAGTTGCGAGAGCCCGGTGAGGACGACCCCTAGGTCGGTCTAAGTTGCGAGAGCCCGGATTCGACCTAGGCCTATAGCATGCTAGTACTCGGTTTGTGTTGTGTCGCCGAGTTGGGTTTTAGGATGAACCTCTAGGTGAGTCTAAGTTGCGAGAGCCCGGACATTACCTAGATTACCCTACTTCCTCCTTCACCTCTAGTTCTTCCTTGACCATTCCGTTACCCCTTTGACCCCGACCTAATCCTAGCCCGTTTCCTTTGATAGTTTTCTTGCCTTAGACCTAGCCTAGTTCTAGTCTCCCCCTCCTTAGATTAGCTCGTCTCGAACCTAGTCCTAGACCGTAGCATACCTTAGTCCGACATCCCGTCCCTGTGGATTCGACCCGACTTACCCTAGCTACCCACTAGGTATAGCCGGTTTTGTTTGACGGTTGGGATTCACGACAAATCTTACCCATCACTATGACACTCGGAGTCACTGCTCATGGGAGGCCATGATGCATCCTGCCGGTGCGAGAAAATGCTAAAGAAGTAAATGGGCAGCCAGCTCTTTATGAGTTTGTCGGTAGAGTAGTAGTCGTCCAGTTGCCATTGAGGTGCTCGGTTGTGTAAAGGTTCTCTTTCCCGAGACCAAGAGTACGGATTGGGTGTGTGCGCATACATAGACAAGGGCACTGATTAGCTCTCACTCTCTATATCGGATATCTTTGGGGGCGGAATACCTTCCGGCCTTAGCCTTAGCAGTGTATGGGACATGTTTGGCTTAGCGGGGCCTCTGAGTCCATGCACTTGCAGTCCTTCTTCTCCGTATGTCAGTCGACTAAACCGAGTCAATTTAGGTGTTCGATCCTATTGAGCACTAGGGGTGAGATGTAAACCTCCTAGTATCGATATGATTGGCGGGATTGATTATCTCATCCGCACTTATGGTGAGATGCAAGCCTTAAGTACGCATGAGACATTAGTAGTCACCATTGTTGTCAGAATCGCGATTCGATCCTACGATTCTACGATTTTACGATCTAAAAATGCTTGACCGATCCTGGATCTTACGATTCTATCATGGTTTTAGAATCTTACGATCCTATTAATTTGAAAATTTCTAAAAGTAGGATCATAATACGATCCTACGATTTTGCGATCCTACGATCCAAATTCGTAGTAAAAAAACTAATATATATTTTTATATAATGACATCGTAAAACTCAAATTTCATTAAAGTCGTAGAAAAAAGTTCATAAAATGATTATTAAAATCATTAATTATTAATAAATATTAGTAAATAAGTAATTTGATCTTCAATCATAGTTTTTCGCTAAACAAAAAGCTACATTAAAGCTACATTGGTGAGTTTGTAGAATCTTACGATTCTACGATCCGATTCTACCGATTCGATTCTACCCTATGTATCGATCCAAAGTAAAATCTCGATCCTGACAACATTGGTAGTCACGTCCCGTGCGTTGTGTGTGAAGGAAACCTTGGTTTTTAAACTAAATGACTACAGTTTTCTAAATCATATGTTTCAGTATGTCTCGTTATTATTCTATATCCACATGATAAATTAGTTTGAATGAACACATATGTTCAAAAGTGATATACTCGTCATGTTTCACATGTCACATGCTGAATGAGTTGATTCACATAACGTATGCTCGATGACGATATATCCATTATGTTTGTCATATTATTCACAAGATGGATCCTTTACTGTTTACTTCTCTCATGTCATTCACATGATGTATGCTTTACTTTTTTACTTCTCACATGCTACTCACATGATGCATATTTTACTGTTTTGCTTTTCACATGCTATTCACATGCTATTCACATTATGTATGCTTTATCGTAATTGACATCGCATGCTTGTTTCACATGCCATTATGTTCACATGCTAAACTGAACTCACTTTATGCGTATCTCACATTGTATACATGTCGACTTGTAATTTGACATGCTTGCTTATCTGATAATTAGATAACCTAAATATTGTACTACATTGATTATTTGGGGCCGTGTTAGAAGGACAGTTAGGTTACTCCCACTAAGTGGGACATGTATATTTAAATATGCATTCAGGTTGACGAACCTCAAGACTGGACATGGGGGCATGCATGAGTGCAAGAGATACAACTTAGGAGATGAGAGTGTTAAACTATAAATCTTGTAACACAAATTTTGTCAGACTATTGTATTTAAAAATTTGTAATTTGGTTTTCAGTTGTTGTATTTTAACAAACGGTTCATTTGTCGTTAAAAGACTCACTTGAGTCGACGGTTTTTAATATTTACCACTTTTTACGACTTAATTATTTTCCGCCTTGTTAATTAATGTCATTGGAAGAACCGGGTTGTTACAGTTGGTATCGGAGTGACCTTGAGACCGTGTGTAACTATGTGCGATGCATAATTACATTACCTATCGAGGGAACACGCCTGGAGCTCATGACATGTGTCTAGAGTGTCTGATTTGTCTAAAACTTGTAGAACATTTAAGATCACTAAATGAGAGATCCATTAGCATAACCCTAGAATCAAATAATATACTTGGGTAGAATGTCTGGATGGGTAGAACTACTAAGGATTACCCTTACCGTCCGATTTAGGTTTTGGCCCCTGGCTTGTTTTTGCATGTTATCTGCATAGTTTAATGTAAAGTGATTGCCCTAACTTTTAGCCTATTGGCTAGTTTTAATTTATTTGTGATCGACGCGATAACTACGATAAAGCACTTGAAGCCATCAACATCTCAAGTCTGATAGAACATCCTTGCAATTACAAATAGACGCATCTTCCCGATCAACTATAGTAGCCAAATCAAGTTGGACCATGTTGATGTATCAAGTGAAGTTATGTAGACGAGATGTAACGTACAAGAAGATCAAGTGCAGACGTACGTAAGATAGTAGTCCTCGAGTCCTATTTAGGTGTCGACTTAGACTTGACCGAGACTCTACTTACCTATATAACTCGTACATCGGAGATCATTTTTTCGCCTAAATTGTAGTCATGGAAATGAACCCTTCTTGCCCATATTCATTTCACAGTAACACCTTACACCACATCTAATTCATTTTTCTAGCTTATCCTTATTTTCTAGCTTTGCCCCATTTTCTTCATCTAACCAAACAACGATTTGAGTTCAATTCCGAACTATCTTCAATCCTTCCGTCGAAATTCTTAAACATCACAAACAAAGCTTTCCTTCATTATCTAACATCCATACCTTCATAAATCGATGAACACCTTTTACTCTTTCATTATTATTATTATTATTATTATTATTATTATTATTATTATTATTATTATTATTATTATTATTATTATTATTATTATTATTATTATTATTATTATTATGATTATGATTATTATTATGATTATTATTATTATTATTATTATTATTTTGGTTAAATTGTTCACCAATCAGATCCAACTTTTGAACCTATATCAGGATGCATAGACAAAAGTCATTTAAAGCCTAACCCTTGAACTATCCTTGAACAAACTTCTAATCTTTTCTAAAGGAGTTTTAACCTCAACTGATTCCTTCTCTTTTGTTTCTAAACTCATTTCGATCCCTTCATGAACTAGTTCTTAGGTCTGACTACTCATCCTGAGTCAGACAAGAAGTCTTTCGCTTATTTCACCTTCGTATATTATTGCTCAGCTAAACTTAGTCTGAAATATTCCTATCTGATGAAACCTTTCATATTTACCGTTCTATCTTATTTCCTTCTCATTTGTTCAGCTTGCTTCTTATTCTTTTAGATTGCTATCAAACTGCATGTATGCTGACATCATACATATTCATCGTCTTTTATCCCTACCTTGTTACCATTTTCCTAGCTATTTCCAAGTTTGTCATAACCGTTGACTATGGAGATAAACTTCAATACTCTCAGTTATTATTCTTATCAACCCAATTCAAAATTCTTAAATATTTATTCTGTCAACCCATTTTCTAAGTATATTTCTACGTCTTGAATGAACCATGGTTACAATTTATCAGAGCGCAGTGGAAGCACGATTAACTCATAAACCACTCAGAATGAAGATAATTATACCAAGGATTCTCACCATTATAATATACTTGAAGTATCCAATATCCTTCCAAACCAACCACATTAGGATCACCCATTGTTTACCCTTTTAGTCAGCCTATAATTGTTGGACATAGGAACCTATTAATTTTTGGAATGACAAGAGGTTGGAGAAACATGAGAACCAACTAATATTTTTGAGTGTTGATCTTGGATTCAATGATTTTGAGAATTCTTAATTTTAACCAACGATTGAGAGGTTTAGAGATCGTAACTTGAGGATACTAAAGAATAAAAGAAGATTGGAATATTTAAGGTTGTAAGCTAAGGAAAGAAAAGAAAGAAAGACATTTATGGAAATCTAATTCACATACATAGTGACTACTTGATGAGAAATTAAGTCATATAGATTTTTGTGGAATTTAGAACCCTTGTATTTTCAATGTTTTTGCAGATTATGCTAGCCAACAGACGAGTTTTGTAGATGAGTAACTATTACTAATAACAAGAGAGTATTGACCTTTATGAAAAGATATCGGGGAAAGGAACTAGTAAAGAGTACTAAGGGATAGAATTTAACAATGCATGTGGTAGTTATTTTGAGGACTAAGAGAGTTTTATGAAAATTTTGAAGAATGAAACTTCTAATCCAATGATAAGATGCATATATAGTTCCGACTGAACGGATTTATGGAACCATTAGGTAAATCATGAATAGCTTTAGAATTGGTAAATCGAGGTCAATAGCCAATGATTGTATAGAGAACCTGATTATCTGAGGACTTGTAACTTGAGTGGGGTAGACTTCCAATGAATTTGTTAATTATAATTTTTTAATTCGAGGATATAGATGAAACCTCATAAAAATTATTGGGATTGTTTAAATCAAAATTAGATGTAAGGTTGTGTAACCTTTAGAAAAAAATCCTTGATGAATGGAAACACCTATGGATCCTATCTTACTGGTTATCAGGAAGTTGACTGAAAGAATTAAGTTAATCAGTATAATTGAGCAAATAAAGGATATTCTTATACTATTGGAGATGTATACCTACGCGAGATATACTCATATGAAATACTTGAGGAATAATATACCGAGAGTTTAAGGAACCAAACTTCTGAATATAAAGGTTAGAGAAACAACTGGAGGAACAAAAAAAACATTTTGAGGATTAACTAGAAAGGAATGTAGAATGACGAAGTTACTATGAATAGAGACATGAGTGACCCAATCTAACCTGGTTCTTGATTGATGTTGTGTTGTTTCCATTATCAGTTAAATGACTCCATATCAATTTTCGTGTGGAATATTTTCCAGATACTCCTTAAACGAAGCCTTTCATGGATCAGTGATGTTCCCATTATGATCCTATATGTCCCTATTCTATTTATTATCTAGAGTCGTGGTAACACTTCTTAGCCCGACTTCGTACCACAACAGAACCTCAAATCTTCAACCCTGACCTTTTGGTCTTGAATTCTGCTTTGACTATTATCTGAAACCTCATATGTTATTTGAAAACTCACTAATACTTCTATTCTTCTCATTAATGAGTACATCAATAACGTCAATAATGTATCTCTCTCGATCCTTACCCTGCTCAATCCTTTGAAAAACAAACTTTGCTAGAAGTTGTCTTATATAAATTCAAATTATCTTCTCGTTTCTTCTATTGGGCGAGAAACTCTTTGGTTAGTTGGAACAATGTTCTATTGGGTGTCACTTCCCTTACCTCTTATATGTGACGAACCCAATGACAATTATTGGTTTCACTTACCACTTATATTCATATACGTTCTTTGGTGAAACCTAATACCTCATCTTTGATCAACTGTACCTACATACTTTCATTGAACTTTTCTATGCATCTCCGATCGAATTAACCCAACCAACTAGGATATTGTTATTAACCTTTTACCTGATGATTTAGTACTTGTATGAGTAGATGTAATGTTGGAACTACTGGGAGCAAGAGAACAACTTCACCAGGATTGTATAGAAGAAAGACTCTTAATATGATGAGCCTATTCAAAGTTGATCCAGAAAGAAATCACCAAGAAGCATAGAGTTCAAAAACCTGATCGGGGACCATATCATCAAAGAAGCCCTACGAGATCAATGTGCGAACCTTGGACTGAAGCATTGCTAACCTAGTTTTTGTTTTTGTTTTGCTTGACCACTTGCTGAACTTAAAATACTTAGAGGACTTGGAACCTTATTAAGTCAAGTTATTAGTGTGTGTTTTACGCATAATCTATTTTGAGCGGTAACCTATCATAAGACTTAGCCATTTGTTTTCCTTCCAAAACCTTAATCACCCTGGTATGACAAAAAGAGAATACCTTTGAGGTCGGGAGATGTTCGAGGTGTCATTACCTTTTATTTGTGGAATTATGTGTTCGAAAGAAGTATGCGAACGATCATCGATCGAATTTCCTTTGAGGATATGTTTTATAGAGATTAAAATTTATTTTGAGGTCTAATACGTGAACATGGCTTATCACGTATCTAGAAATCCAGTGATTGATTGATTTATAACCATGATTTTTGAAAATCTTCAGGAAAACTGTATCTATTTTGGATAATTACTTATATTTTGAATGATGGTTGATAATATTACAATCCCGAGTGTCGTAATGATGACGGATACTTCAAAACCTAACACATTGTCAATTCGAATTTTGGAATAACCTACCAATCGAGGAATCGAGAAACAAGAAAACAATTGGAGATTTTGGATACTTAAGAGAAATCAATACAAGAGTTTTGGATTAACCCTAAGAGTTTATCACTAAAAGAACCACGCAACCCTAGGAGATTAAACTTTTCGAATCTAAATGTTTAGGGTGCCATAAGAACCATGAATTTTCGATACGATTGATAATGGAGGATTTACGAGTGAACGTCCAGATAAACCTAAAGAGATCAAAACTACTAAATGTTTTGAAATTTTATGGAAATTAGGACAACCTTTATTTGAATGGATTTATACCTTAAGCCAAACCAACATTTCTCCAAGAAAAAAAACACGTTATATCGTTTTTTATAAATTTAGGTATTATCTGGTTTTGGAGTTAGAGCCGATAGTGAACCAAATCTCGAAATGACCCGAGATTGATCTACTTTTAAGAACTTGAGAATATCCTATGGATACAAACCTTAGCCTAACCTTAGGAAATATATACCGTTTCAACCTAGTAGTTGTGAATTTTGATCAGGACAAAATTTTCTTAGGGGGATAGTCTATAACACCCCGTGTTTTTGACCATTTTAGTTATTTATAATAACGATTAATATTAATAAATCGAGTCTCAACAAACTAGTTTATATAGTAATATTCAATTATTGTACCTTTGGAACCTTTCTATTTCACTTCATTGTTTGCAAAAATGAAATTTCTATCGTTATCACAATTCTGCGCGATTTCGTAAAACGGTTCCTATTTTCTCATACAGACTCCGATTGAGGCGTTTCAAAATCCTAACTTTATTAATTTTCCAAGATATACACAATGGTTATATTCAAAATTATAATTTATAAGTGCCTCATAAAAATATTATACTGAACAGCTCCTTTACTACGAAAATCGTCACCCGACGAATCGTTTCTCGACATTCGATGTCCGTACTTCTTTCTTAACCGTTGTGTGACAAAATAAACTCATAAATATCATCCTAAGGCATGAAAAACTGTCACTTTGAATTCCTAGCCTCAAAATATGCCTATCTAATCAAAAACACCATTTCTAGTAATGTACTTCTTAAAGTATGAATAGTTACTTTGAGTAATTGTCAAATTCTTGTCCACCTTTTTCTCCCTCATCAAAGCCACGACTTTGGGGCTTATAACCATCCATATTCTCTTCATTTACTCATCCATTCACTCACTTAAACACTCCTTCAAAGACCCATCCAAAAAACCAAAGAAAAACATACAAGTTTTGCTAAGTTCTTAAGCCTTTACACCACCATTTTGAAGAGCATTAATCCCTTCTTTCTCTTATCTTATACAACTTATTTTCAAATTTATTTAATAGTATAACTACTAACTTAGTTTGTTTTTGTGTCATTCTAACTAATTTATGAAGAGGAGCAAGAGAAAAGGAGCATCGATCTTCGTTTTCTTATATGTTGTAGAATCGATTATTTTTGCTCAAGGTAACCTAACTTTTCTTCGCCCTCAAATCTCGTAGTATAGGTTTTAGACTCTAATTAACATATAACATCATGTTTAGGACTAAATCATTAGATCACCAAGTTTAAAGTTAATATTTGTTGATTATCACTTAACAATACATGCTGTAAAATGGATGCTGTGATGTATGATGTATGCTCACGGTTTTTCTGTGAAAAATATGTTTTGAACTAGCCTTAGGTTCCTTCATGAAATTTGTAGATATGAATGTCTAGAATATGATAAAAATGTGAAAAGTATTTTCTATGAAAATATATATTTAATATTCATTTATTTCTTAAAATGGTACTGTATGATTTTATGTACTGTCTGAGAAAATAATATGTTTCCTAATCTTAAACGTTTTTTTTGGACTTGGAAAAAATATATTATGTTCCTGATGATGTCTATTATGTGTACGTCAAATTTCATATAAATTCATCAAATATAATTTCATTTATAAAATATTTACTAAAATGGGTCAGATCTGGAAAAAAAATTTTATTTAGGAACATTTATAAAATATTTTAATCTAAATTTCTGGGGATAAGTTTGGTATAGATATCCAAAATAAAAATTTGGTTCACTTTTATGATATTTAAGTATTTTAAACGATTTAAAAGAAAGTATTAAAAACCGTACTGTTTTTGTTTTTAATTCGTTAAAAATAATAAAACTTATTATTTTTGAAAAATGAATTTATATCTGAAACCTAACTCATAAAAGTATGTTGACTATGAAAATCTAAAGTTAAAAATAACATTTGAAAAATGACTCATTTAGTATCCTTAATAATATTATCGATTTTGTTATTAATTAAAGTTACTTTTGTAAAACTCTATGTTTTGAGTGATTTTTATAATTATTATAGATTTATTTGATTTTTGAAATATTTTATTATGTATAAATAGGCTTTAAGAGATAAGTATACTTGTACAAATACGAAACCGCATAAAAATACTAAATACGTACCCTTGAACAATAAATGTACTAAATACTTGTGCCCAAAAAGTATAGAGTACTAAAAGACGAATAACCCAAAAGTACTAAGCTAAACAATGCTTAAATGTGCAAAACAACACTTAAACTTTATAATAAGCACTTAAGGACTAATTAGTAACTAAGTCAAAACTAAGGGTTGACTAGTCTATCTTGGTCAAACTTTGGCTCTCTAAGTCAACATAGACCAAGTCAAGATAAAGGAACCCATCTTAAATAATGTACTTAGAAATAATTGAATCTTTAATCAAATCTCAACTAATGAACGCTTCAAATAATATATCTCAAATAAAATGTTCCAAATCTCTTACATCAGTATACTAAAACTATCAGTTAAGATAAATTTTACGACGATTGATATTGTTTGTTAATCTTAAAATCGACACACTCAAATTCCATAGGAACAACCGTACTTCTAGTCGGTGTGTTACCTAAGCCGGTGATCAGACACGTTTTTCACGAACGATGTTATCGACACCAATCATGGTTAAAATGAACATGTGCCCTGGCAGTACCCTCTGAGTTGTCTTCACCATTCCATGTTGTAATGACTTGTTCAGAGTCAATACACACCCCCACAGACCGGTCATCCTTATGGAACCCGGTATTGTTTCATCCCTTTGGTCATCAGACATGTGCCCCACGATGACCGCTGAGCTCGATATTCCAGACACCCAAATTTAGCCTACGTTTTGTGTTGGGCGCTATCTTGGTAAAGTTTAGAAGGCGATGCGATAGAAGAAAACTTCGAAAGTAGACTACGACACTCGGAGTCACTGCTCATGGAAGGCCATGATGCATCCTGCCGGTGCGAGAAAATGCTAAAGAAGTAAATGGGCAGCCAGGTCTTTTTGAGTTTGTCGGTAGACTAGTAGTCGTCCAGTTGCCATTGAGGTGTTCGGTTGTGTAAAAGTTCTCTTTCCCGAGACCAAGAGTATGGATTGGGTGTGTACGCATACATAGACAAGGGCACTGATCAGCTCTCACTCTCTATATCTGATATCTTTGGGGGCGGAATACCTTCCGACCTTTGCCTTAGTAGTGTATGGGACATGTTCGGTTTAGCGGGCCCTCTGAGTCCATGCACTTGGAGTCCTTCTTCTCCGTATGTCATTCGACTAAACCGAGTCAATTTAGGTGTTCGATCCTATTGAGCACTAGGAGTGAGATGTAAACCTCCTAGTATCGATATGATTGGCGGGATTGATGATCTCATCCGCACTTATGGTGAGATGCAAGCCTTAAGTACGCATGAGACATTAGTAGTCACGTCTCGTGCGTTGTGTGTGAAGGAAACCTTGGTTTTTAAACTAAATGACTACAGTTTTCAAAATCATATGTTTCGGTATGTCTCGATATTATTCTATATCCACATGATAAATTAGTTTGAATGAACACATATGTTCAAAAGTGATATACTCGTCGTGTTTCACATGTCACATGCTCAATGAGTTGATTCACATAACGTATGCTCGATGACGATATATCCATTATATTTGTCATGTTATTCACAAGATGGATGCTTTACTGTTTACTTCTCTCATGTCATTCACATGATGTATGCTTTACTGTTTTACTTCTCACATGCTACTCACATGATGTATATTTTACTGTTTTGCTTTTCACATGCTATTCACATAATGTATGCTTTATCGTAATTCACATCGCATGCTTGTTTCACATGCCATTATGTTCACATGCTAAACTGAACTCACTTCATGTGTATGTCACATTGTATACATGTCGACTTGTAATGTGACATACTTGTTTATCTGTTAATTAGATAACCTAAATATTGTACTACATTGGTTATTTGGGGCCGTGTTAGAAGGACAGTTAGGTTACTCCCACTAAGTGGGACATGTATATTTAAATATGCATTCAGGTTGACGAACCTCAAGACAGGACATGGGGGCATTCATGAGTGCAAGAGATACAGCTTAGGAGATGAGAGTGTCAAACTATAAATCTTGTAACACAAATTTTGTCTGACTATTGTATTTAGAAATTTGTAATTCAGTTTTCGGTTGTTGTATTTTAAGAAACGGTTCATTTATCGGTAAAAGACTCACTTGAGTCGACGGTTTTTAATTTTTACCACTTTTTACGACTTAAATATTTTCCGCCTTGTTAATTAATGTCATTGGAAGAACCGGGTTGTTACACTCATACTCATTCAGGGGGACGAATTTGGATTGGGTGGGATCCAAATGAATATGTGGTTAATATTTTGGAATATGACCAACAATATGTGCATTTATCAGTCTATGTTCAGTCCAGCAATGTGATAGTTCAGCTAACGATGGTGTATGCATTCAATGGGATTTCAGAACGGGAAAGTCTTTTGCAAAATCTGATGCGGTTAGCTGATGGAATGAAAGGAGCATGGGCAATTTGCAGAGATTTCAATTGCATTCTTTGTCTAGAGGAGAGATTGGGTGGAACTTTCAGTCAGGCTGAAGCACTCCCTTTCAGGAATGCATCTGATCAACGACTGTGAATTGGTGGATTGCCCAGCAGTAGGAGCATATTATACTGTTGTGTGCCAAATTTGGACCGTTTTTCCTCCCATTTAGACCCGTTTTTCCTCTGTTTTGTGAGACTTGAGTGCGATTATCGCCATATTTTGCGTAATTCTCACATTAGTGTCTCTCTTTTGCATTTTACGTGTTTTTGGTAGTTTTCTGTCTATTTTGATAGGATTTTTGGCCGAAAACGTGTTTGAGCTTCTACGAGCAAGAGAGAGATACGGTCCAAGAGCAAAGCATACAACTGAAAGTTCAAGTAATCCAAGTGATCAACAAAGAAAAAGACCGGAAAAGAGTCAATGGACCACCGGGTGAAGTTTCGCCCGGTGAGTCATCACCAGGCGAAGTTTCGCCCGACGACATTTTTTCATCCTCGGATATTTTCACGGCACGTACGACCGGGCGACTTGACCGGGCGAAATTTCGCCCATCGGGTGAAATTTCGCCCGATGGTGAAGACGGGTCGAAAGCGCGAAAAACGAAGAAAATCTCACCGGGTGAAATTTCACCCGGTTGGATTATTACGTCAAAGCCGCGGGGCGAAATTCCACCCCATGAAGATGCAAAGGGTGATGGTCTTGCAAAATGAAGAGAAATCGGATTTAGGCCTTGAAGTTTGTGCAACCCATTAAGCAACTCTATAAATACAAAACCTAGGGTTTTGAGCCAAAGTGTGCCTTAAGTGAGCCTTGATTGTGCCTCTTAGGAGTAGGATAGAAAACCTCCATATTGTAGTAAGTAGTAGTAGATTGTAGTAAAACTCTCTTAGAAAATTCTCAAAAACAATTATAGATCTACTTAATAATAATACAATTACTCCATTATTAATAGAAAAGTTACAATCTTTATTGAAGAATTGGGTTTATTATTGAAGATTCCAGGGTTTTACAAGGGTTCATGTGACAAAACCCTTGCTTTATTTCTTGAAGATTCTTATTTCTCTTATTGAAGATTGAAGATTTATGCATGGATTAGTGACAAATTCTTTTGTATTTCTCTCAAGATTCAATCTTTATTATTATTAATCTTCTTCTTCCTCTTTGATTTTCTCCATTGTGGGTAAAATTCTCTCCCCTCCCTTTTCTCCATTAATACATTTGTTAGTGTAGATTTTATGCATGCTTTAATTATTTTCTTCTTAATGAATGCTTTGTTGTTAACCACCATGCATGCTTTAATTATTTTCTTCTTAATGTAGTGTAGATTTCTTTGTTAGGGGGCTAGGGGAGGACGATTAATAGATAAAGATTTAATCTTTTGTAAGATTATTGCATTTGAGGGTGATATTGTCTTTATGGGATTGTTGTGTTATGTTTGACTTAGCTTGATCACCTAGGTTAGCTTAACTCACCCGGACCAATATGGGGAAACTCGGGGTTTGGGTAATTCTATCTAGAGACCGTAGTCCATTCGTCGCGAAAGCGGGCTTAGACTTGGTTGGTAGGGAAACCGAAAGGTTGAACCTCCCTTATACACCTTTTGATGATTCTTGCATTATTAGATTCTTATCTTTATTTCCGATCCCCCGACTCTCCCTAACGCCTTTCCCATCAATAGCTTCCCACCTTAATCACATAAGCTCATTTAGCAAACTTCACCCGACTCGACCAAAAACCCCCCCTTCTCGACTCAATTACTCATAGACTCTGACTTAAACGACTACCCCTCTCGACCGTCCCTGTGGATCGATCCCTGACTTACCGCTACTACGTAGTAGTAGTATTCCGGGGTATAAATATTGTTTGACCGCGTAGGATAGACGACAATCCGCGCGCGTCAAAATGGTGCCGTTGCCGGGGACGGTGATCAGTTAGTTGTGTTTTTGTCATTGTATTTGAGTAATTGTTTTCTTCCCTTTTACCCTAGTACCGCTCGGTGCTAGGAGTCTCATCTTTGAATTGAGTTGTGTTCAGGAACAATCATATTCGGCATTGCTTATTCTGTACCGGTGCAAGCGAGACGATATTATTATTTCGGAATCCAAATCAACCAAAGTGAACCCTATTCCATATCTTACAACAACTTTTCACCCATCCACCATTCTCAAAACTCTCACAAAATTCTCTTTCCCTCTTCTTCCTCTTAAAAAAAAATCACCTCTACAAACAATCATGCCTACTTTAAGATCTCACTCTCAACCCACTCATGAAAAAACTTCTTCTCCCGTCGCATATGGAACCATACCCGATAACTTTGAGCTCAAGACTTCTTCAATTGCCATAGTCCAACAAGACACCTATCATGGACTCCCACAAGAAGATGCACTAGAACACATAGCGACATTTAAAGAGAAGCTAATTGGAATGAAGTTGAATGGACTTACTTCATGCCAATTCCATCGACTGTTGTTTCCCAAAACTCTTCGTGATGATGCTAGGAGATGGCTACAAAGCCACAACGATGATACCTTCCAAACTTGGAATCAATTGGCCAATGCATTTCTAGAAAAATATTATCCTCCTTCCAACACCAATCAATATCGAATGGAGATTCAAACCTTCCGACAAGGCGAAAATGAAAGTATAAGCGAGGCTTGGGATCGTTTTCAGACTTTACAAATGAAGTGCCCACATCACGGTATCCCTCATTGGCTTATGCTCCATACATTTTTCTACTCTTTAACCGCCGATGCAAGGGACATCCTCAATGCTACCGTAAAGGGCGACTTCTTCCTACTCAATGAGAACGAATCCCATGATCTCCTCGACAAGATAGCCAAAAGTGACGTGTATGCTAAGGAATTGCAAGAGGGTGAGTCTAGTGGAGACTCGGAATCATCGAATGACATGGAGACCTCTCTTGAAGTAAAACTCGCTCAACTTTTTGAGAGATTTGAAGCTATGGTTGTTAGGGATACCTTCCAACCCGAAACGAGGTCTCCACCAAGAGAAATCTCTCCACCAAGAGAAATCTCTCCACCGAGAAGAATCACCCCACCAAGAAGAATTACACCACCTAGGCGAACATCTATCTCGCCTCCAAAGCCGTATAGGGTAGATATCCCTTGTGATAATTGTGAAGGATACAACCACGACTCCAATCTTTGTGTGAAAAAGGAGAGCGTTCATCAAGCAAACACTCAAGAGACATATGAAAAGCCTCAAACAAGCAATCCTAATTTGGGGACCGGATTTCATTCCACGCCGACTCAAGGATCACATCCTTTTCCAAGAGCCCCCAATCAAAGGGTTTATCCTAACTCATATGAACCTCATTATCAACCAAGGCCTCCTCACATGAATCAAGGTTGTTTTCATCCTCAAGGACCACCAAGACCAAATCAAGGACCTCCCTTTGGAAACCATCCTCCATTCAATCAAGGACCTCCCTTCGGAAATCATCCTCCATTTAATCAAGGACCTCCTTTTGGAAATCAACAATCATTCAATCAAGGACCTCCCTTCGGAAATCATCCTCCATTTAATCAAGGACATTCTTTTGGAAATCAACAATCATTCAATCAAGGACCTCCCTTTGGAAATCATCCTCCATTTAATCAAGGTCCTCCTTTTGGAGCTTATCCACCACCTAATCAAGGCCCTCCAAGGAACTTTCGAGGTAATTCTCAACCCTTTCATGACATTCAAGAAACTATCAAGTTCTTGTTGAGAGAGAATGCGTCAAACCGAGCTAGACTTGAAGCTTTAGAGGCACGAGCCATGTCGCGAGCTCGAACCCCTCAAGAGCCGATCGATTCTTTCAACCAAGCTTCCGTGAATGCCATTAAGGTAATGTGCAAAAAGGAATCGGTGAAATCTTTTGACTCACAAGCTCTTATATCTCATCCCTCAATCATTGAATTCGATGAGAATGTGGTCAAGGATGTCACCGAGAAACCAAGAAGAGATCCATCAAAATACCTTGTAGAAGACCTTTTGTTTGTCATTGAACAAATTCCGATAGAGGATACGAACTTACTCTCTAGGATTGAGGTACCTCCCTTGAATGACAAGCCACCGATCCCATTTGATGATCAAGCTTTGGGTATGATAACCCTCACTGACCTTATCGAGAACATTGATACAAGCCCTTCTATGCCTAGCCCGTCCGATTACATCCGAGACATCATTTTGAAACCCGCCGAGAAAGAAAGAGCTCCCATTTCTCCAAGAACTAACCCTAGAGTCACAATTCCTATCAAACTAGGAGATCCGGGTAGTTTTGCCATTCCATGCTCAATCGACCATGTCTTGATAGATCGAGCTCTATGTGACCTTGGTGCCGACATTAGCCTAATGCCCTTGACCATCGCTCGTACTATTTACATCAAAGATTTGGATCACTTTCCCGTGAATGTGCAAATAGCCGATGGAACCTCTACAGAGCCCTATGGATTAGCCCGTAACCTCATGGTTAATGTGGGGAACTTGTATATCCCCACCGATTTCGTAATTTTGGATATGCCAATCGAGGAGCGAAATCCTATCCTTTTGGGACGACCTTTCTTAGCTACCGGTGGGGTAATTATTGATGTGAAGCGAGGGCGATTATCTTTCAATGTTGCTAATGAAACGGTCTAATTTGTGCTTCCCGCATTCCTTACGAAGATCCTCCTAATTTGGAGTTCTGGAACCAAATGGTGGAGTACCCATCAAATGAACAGCCTTCTACCGAGGATCTTGAGTACGACGATGAAGAAGATGACGGTGCCCTGTTTATACTCGGTGCAACCTCCGATGAAGACATTCCCGACGAGTTCGCAATGCTTCCCGAGGTAGTGCAACTTTTGGGTATGCCGGAATTCAAGGAAAAGCTCAAGATCGGTAGCATGGAATTTGGAGCCAACGAACAAGACCCTTCGGGTTGCTTTTTAAGCAACCCCAACTAATCTCAAAACGTTAAATTCGGTTTGGTGGTGTCCATAATAACCACCATTGTAAATATTTGTATATTCTCGTTCCTTTTAGTCTTCCTCGAACAATAGATTTAGATTTTTCCTTTTGGGAGTTTGTTTTTCTCTTAGATACTTGCAGGAGTCATGAAGATTTCTCTCGGGAATTTTTGGAATCGCGCTTTAAACGATTATAAACAAATTGGATTGAGAAGATGAGTTGTATTTTTGAAGAAGCTAAGGATGTTTGGACCGAGTCATAGAAAATTTTTCGTAGCAAGAAGCTTATTCGGAATGAAGGATCTCACCGGGCAACGTTTTGTCCGGTGGAATTGTGGCCCGAAGTCCGTCGGGTGAAACTTCACCCGATGGCAACTTGCTCGAACCAAAGGAATTGACGGGAAATTCGTCGGGCAAATCTTCACCCGGTGGAATCTCACCGGGCGAAATTTCGCCCTGCGGTAAAAATATTTTGCGACTCGGAATTGACGGAAATCTGACCGGGCAAATTTTTGCCCGATGGAGTCTGACCGGGCGAAATTTTGCCTGGTGGTGAAGCAGCGCGGAAATGTCGAAAACCGACCCGAAGTCTGTCGGGCGAAATTTCGCCCGATGGTGACTCACCGGGCGAAATATCACCCCGCGTCCCTTACCCAGCCAAACCCACCCTTCCCATCTTCATAATACAACTTTCCTATCTCTCTCCTTAACCAAAACCCCAAAAACCCAAACAAACCCCAAATCCTCCACCTTAAACCATCTCTAAACCCTCCAATCCTTCACCAAAATCAAATTAAATCATATATTCTTCATCCTCATCACATTCCTAACACTTCCTTGAAGTTTGTTTTGAGAAATCGTTCAAGTTCCGACAAACCCCAAATTGAGACCGTCAACACATAATCATCAAGTTTCAAGCATCAAGGATGAAGAGAGTGAAACAAATGGCAAGAAAAAGGATTTCATCAATGCTTAATCGTAGTTCGGGGTCAACATCATCCTCAAGATCGGAGGAGCAACCGGCCGAGGCTCGGGACGAATCTGTCCCGATGCCTGTTCAAACACAAGGAGCTGTTCCGCTCGAGGTATGTTACCCGAAAATTCGTCGTAATTTCCGTTAACCTTTGTCTGGTCTATATTTTGCTAAAAAAGCTCATGTTGATAAATGTAAAAAATTATGGGTCTGTCGTCTCGAGCCAACTCGTTGGGCGGCTCGAGATGTACTTGAGCGTATGGGCATAGAACCGCAGGTACGAGCAATGTGCTGAAGTCTTGGTCTCATCAATTTTTATGCCTCTAAGGAGGAAACTTTTCAAAAATTGACGTGCGAGTTTTTCGCAACTTTCGAGTTAAGTGGTGACGACAATACCACTGTCTCTTTTCAGTTGCGAGAGACTTCGTACGTCCTCAACTTGAGAGACTTCGGTGCACTGCTTGGTTTACCCTCTTCAGTCCTTGGAAAGCCTAGGGCGGGCCAGACTCGGGACGATAAATTCGGCCGAGATCGATTTTGGTTTAAAATAGCCCGCTAGAGGCCTTTCAAGGGAGGAAAAATGTGTTCTTTCTCGATCCGAAACCCCATCCTCCGGTATGTGGCGCGCATCATAGCTAACTCGTTCTTGTCGAGCTATGATACGCATCACAACTGTAGCGCTACAGCTGTTCAGCTTTTAGAGGATGCAGTTTCGGAGAGAGGCCCATCGATCGACATGTCAGAGGCCTTAGCTACTCATTTCGCTCAGATTGCGAAGGGCGGCCGCAAGAGAATTTCTTGTGGCGGTGTTGTAACGATGTTAGCTAGAGCCTTGAAAGTCGATTTTAGCGATTTAAGACCAGTTGATGGAGCGGTAATTTTCATAGATAAAGTTTATTGTCCTTTTCTTGTGTGGCCCCAGAAAGGGGATTATAACAGTTTGTTTCTGTATAAGATTACTGAGCTGCGCGCCATTGCAATGCCTAACCCCCATTGGGTAAGGCTAGATATCGAAGAGAACTTCGGCATGCCGAAGAGGTCCGGGTAATACGTTCGGGATAATACCCGAGGTAAGTTTCGTATAGTTCAATACCCCGAGGGACCTTTAGACTTTGGCGACGATGATATAGAGGTCGTAGATGTGTCGGAGGAGGAACCAGAGGTTAGAACCTCTCGGGATGAGGGTTATAGAACTTTACCATCATCATCACATGCACCCTCTTCCTCCCACCAACCTGAACCTCAGACCTCACAATTTTTCACCCCTGACTTTTTGGAATTCACACCACACCGACACTCCACGTTCACCCAGTCTACCCCTGGTTTTCAGGAGGACGTCAACATGAGTCCTCCACGACACTCCTCGTTCTTTGGATCAGAGGACTTTTATAACCAATGGGGGGAAGTCTATAACCGTACACGTCAGACTTGGGAGAGTTCGATTACCTCACTTAACCTGGCCCAGGATGCCTACAATGTGGCCCGGGATGCGCGCAATACTACGCATCAATTATACACGTACTCTAGGGAAGGTTTTGAGTACGCCCGGACCAGTTTTGAGATGGCTAGGGAGGCTGCTAGGGATGCCCAAGCAGCGAGGTTAGAGGCAGAGGAGAACCAAAGGATGTTGCAACAGCAACAACACTACTTTGATAGATTTTTCGGTATACCTCCGCCCGGGTCTTACTACCCACCACCACCTCGTCCCCCAGGTCCTATGTGAGTGTCGAGTGTTGTTAGTGTTAGTGTGGGGGTGTTGGGTGTTAGTTGTCATTGTCAGTCGCCAGTCGTCTGTTCTCTTATCTCAGTTATCTCAGTAATTTCTGTTAGTCCTTGCAGCGCCAAAAATTTGGCATTTGATAATTATGGTTGTTGATTGATTTGTAATGATTATTTTGTTGATTTGAGGAATTGTAAGCCCCTCCGTGATCCTACTTGGGTCGTTACACACGTGAGGTTTATTGCAGGTGCCTTAGAGAAGAAGGACCTGATTATTGCTCCCGGTCTTCGGTGACTTGATCGCACCAAGACCAATTGAAAAATCCAAAATTTTCTTTTTCTTTTAATTTTCCCGATTTGTGCAGAATCCGGGCGAGGTGATGTGATTACACCTACGTCCTTTTTCTACCCTTATCGATTTTCCTTATTTTTTCTTCCTTCTTTTTCATCTTTCATTTCTTTTCTTTTCATTCCCTTAAATTTTTCAAAAATCCAAAAACATTTGAAAAATCATAAAAATTCAAAAAGATTTTCTGTTCTTTTCTCTTTTTCTTTTTTTCGATTCTTCCTCTATTCGTGCATTGGGGACAATGCACAGTTTTAGTGTGGGGGAGGAATCTACTATCCTTTTCTTCATTTTCTTTTTCATTTTTCCTTTGAAAAACCAAAAAACCAAAAATTTTCAAATTTTTTCTCTTTTTAGTTTTCTTTCTTTTATTTTCGTTTTTGTGTTACTTGTATTGTCTTGCATTCTCCATCTTGTAGGTACACCGCCAACCATTTAGCATGGATACGTAAGGTAGCGGAAATGAAATGAAGACCGCGCGGTAATATTTTCTACCTTCGTTTATCCCTTTCTTTTATGCATGGAGTTTGGGTGTATATGCTATTTGGAGGTTCACTTGGCGAACATTTTGGAATTGGTGGTTGTGGATTGTGTTGACTTAATGGAGTTAGGAGTGCTTGGCTTTACTTGTGATTGTGTTTTTGTTTTTGTTTTTGTTTTCTCGTGTTTTTGTCCCTTTTGTGTTCTCTTTTGTATAGCTTGTCTAGGTAAAATTTTCGAAAACCCGATTTTGAGATTAGGCCGAGTGTTTATTACTCACTTGTTAGTGACCCTTTTTGATTTTTGGACATAATTCTAGTAGAATGACCTTGAACCAATTTTTGCATTGGATTTTTACCACGAGTCCATCTTTTCTACTAGGAGTCTACATCGGGATTTGCATTTGACCACCTTGACCACCCATGGAGTGATAAGGCCTTGGTTACCGTTCCCCGTTCTCTTAGGTGACCTTACTTGAGAAGCCATTTTTAGTCCAAAATTCTCATTCTTTTATGGGTTCGAAGGGGGTGCACACCCGACTAGCCTATTTCTCTACCATACATCCATATCCACAAATAAGCTTGCAAAAATGTGCTTTACCTTGATCCTCAAATGAATCATCTAGCCAAAAATGGGCTATTCAAAGAAAGAAAAAGGGAAAAATGAAGAAGAAAGGGCATTGAAAGATCAATGTGAAAAAAAAAAAGCCCTCGATCGAAATAATGGGGAAAGAAAAGAAAAACCGAAAAGAAAATCAAAATCTCAAAAAGAAAATCAAAAATCGTTCCCAAACTCAAATAATCCCTTGGTTGTCTTATTGCCGTGAAATGCCTACTAGAGGACCGAGTCCCGAGGAAGGAAAATAGCGGTAATTTGGCAATCCTTACCATTTTGCAAACACTTATCCATCCTTTTTGGTCTAATTGGCTTTCTAGAGTTTGGAACGACCCTCTAGGCTTAGCTTAGGAGACGGCATAACACTTACCTACAGTGCTTACTAACTCCATGGTTCTCACTTATCCACTCCATTTATCGTCCCGTTGTAGGCATCTTTAATGGAATTAGAAGGACCTTGGTAAATTTTCAATGTTTTAATTGATTGATTGTCATCCTATTAGGATCTTGTCCATGTCAATTTGTGTTACTAGCTTGGTAGTGTTCTCGCTTGTCTTAAGCTCGAATCGGTGCTTTCTCCACCGTTTCGATGAGGGATTCGGTGATTTATTTTCTCTTTGGTTGCGACTATCTTTTTGTGTGTGTCTTCTTTGTTATGTGTTTGTGTGTGGATTAGTCGCAACCCCAATTTTGAGCAAGCCCCAACTTGCCTTGCATGGAGGTACCTTACCTCATGGGTATCTCGATGTGAGTTGAAGGGACGGAGCGGGCCCGTTAATTGCCTCGTATCGGCTTAGCATAGTCTAGCTTAGTAGTAGTAGCTAGTTTCTTTTTGGGTCATTGCTCGAGGACGAGCAACGGTTTAGTGTGGGGGAATTGTTGTGTGCCAAATTTGGACCGTTTTTCCTCCCATTTAGACCCGTTTTTCCTCTGTTTTGTGAGACTTGAGTGCGATTATCGCCATATTTTGCGTAATTCTCACATTAGTGTCTCTCTTTTGCATTTTACATGTTTTTGGTAGTTTTCTGTCTATTTTGATAGGATTTTCGATCGAAAACGTGTTTGAGCTTCTACGAGCAAGAGAGAGATACGGTCCAAGAGCAAAGCACACAACTAAAAGTTCAAGTAATCCAAGTGATCAACGAAGAAAAAGACCGGAAAAGAGTCAATGGACCACCGGGTGAAGTTTCGCTCGGTGAGTCATCACCGGGCGAAGTTTCGCCCGGTGAGTCATCACCGGGCGAAGTTTCGCCCGACGACATTTTTTCATCCCCGAAGATTTTCACGGCACGTACGACCGGGCGACTTGACCGGGCGAAATTTTGCCCATCGGGTGAAATTTTGCCCGATGGTGAAGACGGGTCGAAAGCGCGAAAAACGAAGAAAATCTCACCGGGTGAAATTTCACCCGGTGGGATTATTACGTCGAGCCGCGGGGCGAAATTCCACCCCATGAAGATGCAAAGGGTGATGGTCTTGCAAAATGAAGAGAAATCGGATTTGGGCCTTGAAGTTTGTGCAACCCATTAAGCAACTCTATAAATACAAAACCTATGGTTTTGAGCCAAAGTGTGCCTTAAGTGAGCCTTGATTGTGCCTCTTAGGAGTAGGATAGAAAACCTCCATATTGTAGTAAGTAGTAGTAGATTGTAGTAAAACTCTCTTAGAAAATTCTCAAAAACAATTATAGATCTACTTAATAGTAATACAATTACTCCATTATTAATAGAAAAGTTACAATCTTTATTAAAGAATTGGGTTTATTATTGAAGATTCAAGGGTTTTACAAGGGTTTATGTGACAAAAACCTTGCTTTATTTCTTGAAGATTCTTATTTCTCTTATTGAAGATTGAAGATTTATGCATGGATTAGTGACAAATTCTTGTGTATTTCTCTCAAGATTCAATCTCTATTATTATTAATCTTCTTCTTCCTCTTTGATTTTCTCCATTGTGGGTAAAATTCTCTCCCCTCCCTTTTCTCCATTAATACATTTGTTAGTGTAGATTTTATGCATGCTTTAATTGTTTTCTTCTTAATGAATGCTTTGTTGTTAACCACCATGATTAGTGAGTAGATTTCTTTGTTAAAGGGCTAGGGGAGGACGATTAATAGATAAAGATTTAATCTTTTGTAAGATTATTGCATTTGAGGGTGATATTGTCTTTATGGGATTGTTGTGTTATGTTTGACTTAGCTTGATCACCTAGGTTAGCTTAACTCACCCGGACCAATATGGGGAAACTTGGGGTTTGGGTAATTCTATCTAGAGACCGTAGTCCTTTCGTCGCGAAAGCGGGCTTAGACTTGGTTGGTAGGGAAACCGAAAGTTTGAACCTCCCTTATACACCTTGTGATGATTCTTGCATTATTAGATTCTTATCTTTATTTCCGATCCCCCGACTCTCCCTAATGCCTTTCCCATCAATAGCTTCCCACCTTAATCACATAAGCTCATTTAGCAAACTTCACCCGACTCGACTTAAAACCCCCCCTTCTCGACTCAATTACTCATAGACTCTGACTTAAACGATTACCCCTCTCGACCGTCCCTGTGGATCGATCCCTGACTTACCGCTACTACGTAGTAGTAGTATTCCGGGGTATAAATATTGTTTGACCGCGTAGGATAGACGACAATCCGCGCGCGTCATATACCTAGTCCAATAAGTAGAAACCGGAGGATAGGGTCTATTCTAGACTTGATAGGGTGCTAATTAATCATGAATGGGAGAGCAATCTTTCTGATTTACAAGTTGATTTTATGCCAGAGGTCTTTTCGACGATACGCCATGTATAATCAAGAGCAATGTCGTGCAGGTCTGCAGAAATAGGCCATTTAAATTTGCGAATATGTGGTGTAATGCTCCCAAGTTTAAAGACGTGGTCGATCAGGGGTGGAATACAAGTGTTTATGGTACTAAGACGTATATCTTGGTTCATAAATTGAACGAATTGAAGAAACCACTCAAGAGGCTGAACAAATGCCAGTTCGCTGATATTGAGCGAGCAACTGACATTGCCAAGACTAAATTGCTGGCATGTCAGCAGGCGCTATAGCAGAATTTGGGGAATGTTCAGTTAATGCAAGAAGAGTATCATGCCGATGAGCAATTTCAGACATTAATCTAGCAGTTGTACTCATTTCTTCGACAGAAAGCCAAGGCTCACTGGATGAAGGAAGGGGATGCGAATACCTCTTATTTTCATGGGGTATTGAGAGATAGAAGATCATTTAACCTAGTGAGTCAAATTGCTGATAGAGGAGGGGTTGTCCATAGAAAGTCAGGAAGGAATACAACCCAGTTTCCTGGAATTCTATCAGGAACTTCTAGGGAGTAAACAGTCTACATCAGCTGTTTCAGAATCTATAGTTCGGGGAGGACCGGTGTGCAATGAACATCATGCGACTGTTTTGATGAAACCCATTTCTAACGAGGAAATCAAAGAAATTATTTTTAGTATTCCTAATGATAAAGCTCCAGGTCCAGATGGATATTCGAGTCAATTTTTCAAAGCCAGTTGGGAGAGCATTGAACGGGATGTATATGCGCAACAATACATGAATTTTTTACCTCAGGAAAGCTGCTGAAGCAGCTGAACACTACTACCCTGACGTTTATTCCAAAAGTAGCAAAGCCTCAAACGGTGACACAGTTCCGACCCCATAGATTGCCGCAACATTATTTACAAAGCTATATCTAAATTACTATGTAACAGGTTGGCAGTGGTTCCACCAGAGCTTATTTCTCCACTTAGGGTGGATTCATCCAAGGAAGAAGCATTTTGGAGAATATTTTTATTTACGAAGATTTAATTAGGCTTTATGGTAGAAAGTCAGTCTCACCCAGATGCATGTTCAAGATTGATTTACAGAAGGCGTATGACACCATTGAGTGGGAATTCTTAGTACAAATGTTGAAAGCTCTTAATTTTCCTACAGGGTTCACAAATCTCATCATTGAATGCGTGACTACTTCAACTTTTTCACTTAGCCTCAATGGTGAGAGCTTTGGCTTTTTCCCTGGTAAACGAACCCTTAGACAAGGGGACTCTTTATCTCCTCTTCTATTTACCATATGTATGGAATACCTCTCTAGACTGCTCAAGCACATTACTCAAAATATGCGGTTCAAGTTTCACCCTCTGTGTAGCAACATGAAATTGTTGAGTTTGATGTTTGTAGATGATCTTCTATTGTTTAGCAAAGGGGATGTCGAGTCTATAATGGTTCTTCTAAGAACTTTTGCTACATTCTCTTCTGCGTCAGGATTGAAAATGAGTCTAGGAAAGACAAATGTTTACTTCAATGGAGTAGCAGCTGACGTGAAGGCGGATATTATGCAGGTTTCAGGTTGTGTAGAAGGAATATTGCCTTTCCGATACCTCGGAGTTCCCATAAAACCGACCAAACTTAACGCTAAAGAATGCAGACCGCTTATAGACAAGGTAATGGAAAGAATCAGGGCATTGGGTACCAAAAAATTATTGTATACTGGCATACTCGTGTTGATTAAAGCTGTCCTGAAAATGTTGCACAATTACTGGGCATCGATATGATCTTCATCCTACCAACTGCTGTTATAAAGAAGATCGAAACCCTTTGCAGGAATTTTCTCTTGGATGGCGGGACAGAGTATAAAAGAACCCCTCCTGTTGCCTGGGACAAAGCTTGCAAGCCCATTACGGATGGAGGCTTAGGCATAAAAGACGATAAAGTGTGGAATAAAGCTGCTGTAGGAAAGCTAGCATGGTGGGTACACAGGAAACCGGAGAAGCTCTGGACACAATGGGTCAATCATATTTATCTGAAAGGAAGGGACTGGCAGACATATAGCTCACCTATTGATGCTCCATGGACTTAGAAGAAAATTTGTAAGATCAAATAGGAGATTAAAACTTGACCTCAAATCTGGAATTTAGGCCCGCTACAATAGTATTCTATCAGCAAGGCTTATGAATGCTTGAGAGTGGCAGCTACAAAGGTGCAATGGACTTATCTTGTGTGGAATGAGTGGACTGTTGCTAACCATAAGTTCGTAAACTGGATGTTTCAACATGGAGCAATGAGTACAAAGTCGAAATTGTTCAGGTGATGTGTTGTACAAGAGGACGCCTGCTGCTTATGTGGGACAAGCAGCGAGAAACTGGAGCATCTATTTTTCGACTGTGGGTATAGCTCACTTGTGTTGGGATTGATTAATGAATGGACAAAGCTGAAAATACCTACAGGTGGGTCGACAACATGGCGACTAGCAAGAAGAGGAACCAAACTTAGGAGGGGGTTTATAAATGGAGTAACAAATGCGGCTGTCTATGATATATGGAACCAGAGAAACAAGGCAAGAGTTGAGCAAACGGTTATGAGACCTGAAGTTGTGCTGAAACTGATCAAGGAGGAGTTTAGATTAAAATTGAATACATCTTGTAAAAAATTAGACTCTAGAAAAGACAAGGATTGGATATCTAGCTTAATGATGTAAGGAAGGTTTATCCTTCGAACACATTTGTTACTTATCAATATAATTTTTACATTTCACAAAAAAAAAGTGCATTGAGGATTTATAGCACAAGGTAAGTTTAGAAAGTTACTCGATTTTATATCGTATGTTTGAGTAGTAGTATGTAGTAAATATTTTAACTTCAGTTTTCTAATTTTAGTTATTTATTATTTTTAACTTCGGTTTTCTAATTTTAGCTTTTAAATTAACTTCGGTTTTCTAATTATTCGTTAGTAATTTTATCATTGATGAACGTTATAATATTTTGTTGTTTATCGTGACATTAGTAATTAATAATATCGATTTCATGTTTTCATCATATTTCATTAATTTATAATTTTAACTCAAAATCGTATGTTTATAATAAATAATCGAGATTTGTATACTCATTTAATAAATTAATTTCGTCCTACGACTTATATTAATAAATGAGAAAATGGTCGCTTTTGTTTTAAATATATTTTTAGTCGAGACTATTTTCACTAATAATCTCTTATTTGTTTCCGATTGACTATTTTTTAGTAAAATCCTTATTATTTATTAATAAAAGCTATTTGTTAAAAATAATTTGAATTCTCTGTAAATCTCATTTCATTTATAAACCTCGTTGACTCAATTAATTTTTATATCGTTTTTCTTAAAACATCTATTTTCCAAAATTTATAGTTTTAACACGATTTTCGTATTTTTATAAAATACTATATATTGACTTATTATATTTTATTTATATTTTGAGTAACGAATTTAGAAATATATTAAAGTTACGATAACAACGATAATAATAAAACATTAATTGCGTTAGAAATACTATTTTAATACATTTAAGTTATTTTAATAACTTACGTATTTTTCATTAGACTATTTCTATTTTAAGTAGGTTTCTAAAATTAGTAAGTTTCTATTTATAGAAAGTTTCTCTTTTAATACAAAATGTTTATTCTTTTATCCTCATATGATTATATATTTTGAATATCGATAATCACTTGTTTTGGAGTTATGGAATAAAGAAAATTGTGGGGTTAGAGTAATATAGTCTGGGATGTACGTTTTTGCCATCAACTGTAAGACTCGTGTGTCTTTATTGAGCACATTATTATTTGTTGAACTAAGCATAGTTTGTATTCAGGAGAGTGTGCATTGCGCCCTTAAACTTAGATATCGCATCGTGTAAGTCGCGTCGGGTTGAACTGGACATGGTTTGTGTCCAGGTGGGGTGTATACTACTTAAACCAAGAACTCGCTGTAACACTCGCTATTTTTCTAGCGCTTTTATCCTTTACGTTATGACTTCGTCATAATTTTGTCACATTTCGGCCTTATGTTTCATCATTTTTCCAAGCTTTATTTTCATTTCGAGTCTAACGATATTTATTTTTATTTTAAAAGATTTTAATTCTTTTAAATCTATTTATTTGGTTTC
The DNA here is from genome assembly GCA_958450325.1 of Agrostemma githago. Classification (NCBI taxonomy): domain Eukaryota; kingdom Viridiplantae; phylum Streptophyta; class Magnoliopsida; order Caryophyllales; family Caryophyllaceae; genus Agrostemma; species Agrostemma githago. The sequence continues at coordinate 42,424,933 of OY288254.1, read as the reverse complement.
TTCCTAAAGTAATTATTTTTCCGCGAGGAATTCTATTTCTCTACGAATTAACGTTTTTAAGCTAAGATTTAAGTTATTTCTTTTCGTACAAATGTCTAAACATATTTATATAATATTTCCAACAAAAAAAATATTTTTATTTACGGAAATTTAGCCTTTAATGATTTTATTGCGAAGTTTCGTAAATAATTATTTTCCAATGGGAGGTTTACTCGAATTGCTTTGAATTACCTTTAACGATTTTACGACTCTTCTTTTTATCAATTTACAAATTATTTGGGACCTTTTCCCCATGTTTTGGACCGACCCATTTCCTTGTCATACCCTTACTACGTTTCCATTATACGTTTCATTTTATTACGTTAAAACGTAATTACATAATTCTTTTCTTTTCATTTATTCGATACATAATGATCAAACCTTTCATTCTTTCATCTATCACCATTTGGCCAGATCATTTAGTCTATTTCCACCTTGTTTTTAATCAAAATTTCATTTGCATTCATTCTTAAAAAGACCATCCATTTCTTAACATTCATTTTCTAATTAAACAACAAAAAAATCCTTTCATTTTCTCATTTTGGCCGTGACTCCAGCAGCCTCTCAAGACTAATTCTTGCTTCAAATCGAGTTATAATCGTCTCGTTTCCATCGTCAAATTAATCGTTATTCCGATCATTTCGTTAAGGTATTAATTGATGTTGTTTTTGATCATTATTTGCCTTGATTTTCTTAGTTTTCTCATGATATTTTTCTACCATGCTTTTTGTGTGTTGAAGGATTTTTGAATGATCCCGAAGCCGACGAATTTATAAACGACTCGGATTTGGATTAGTGGTAACGTCGATGTTAGTCAGTATTACTTGATTTTATTTGTGTAATTGCATGTATATTTTTATATTTCATTTTTGACAATATATGTATGTCATATTATCTGGAAAATTGTTAAATGTCGAAAATTTGCATGTTTCGGTATTTTTATCGCTTTTACGAGATTAACGATTAAATCGTCATATTAATTTCTAAAATCATAATATTCGGCCTAAACTTGTAATATAAGAATATATTCTGTAAAAATGATGTTTTTGATGATTTTTGATAATTTAGTGTTTTTCTAATATTTTAGATATCGATTATTGAATTATTACCGTTTACAGACAAAAATGATTAAAATGCCGATTTTTAGTTCTAGCACTTAAACATTTAATTTTGATCTGAAATTTGACATGGATAATATTTCTGATAAAAAATAATTTTAATAATTTATTTATAATTTTTCGGAATTGGTAACTGGGTGAATAAATTAATCACTTTAAAACATCGTTTATCGTTAAAACCGTGTTTGTTGTTTTAATTTCGGATTTCTGGTCTTTGTTTTAAATAAGAAAAAAATGTGTTTCCAATGATTTCATGATAAAATGCATTTTTATGATTTTTAGTGCTTTAATAAATTATTAAGAACGACAAGTTTTATTAAGAGAATCGTTAATTGTGAAAATGATTTTTAAAAGACGTTTCAATGGAATTTTTGAAATCTTGAATTTTGGAAATCTGGAAAATGGTTAGTTTCTATAAAATGATGATTTTTAAGTTAAATAATAATTTTTGGATATTAATACTTAAATCGTTTTGTAATTACTATTTTTATTAATCGTTATTGTCGAGATTAGACGATTAATGGGAAAAACCCTTTAAAAACCGAGTTTGGAAGTTACGGAATAAGGATAAGTGTGGGGTTAGAGTAATACAGTCTAGGATGTACTGTTTTGCCAACAACTATAAGGCTGGTGTATCCATTTGGGATGCATTGGTTGTTGAACTGGACACATTTGGTGTCCAGGAGTATATGTGCACTATGCCCTTAAGCTAGATAACGCATTGTGTTAGTCGCCGTCAGTTGAACTGGATATATTTGGTATCTAAGAGGGGTGTATATTACTTAAGTTAGGACCTCGCTTTGATAAGTCGTCGTTTTATTATGGTTGAGTTGCCTAGTTAGAGACCTTGGATCTTCGCTTTTTATGGATTTTATTTTATTTTTATTTTGTAGCCATTCTTATTTTATGGTTTATGTATTTACTTACCGTTTTTATTTAATCAAGACATAGTTACAGTGTGTTATAATCCCACTTCTACAGTGTTTCCGTCACTGTATTGCGTTAGAATTTTTAGGGGATTAAAGTTGGTATCAGAGCATCACTGCTCCCAACGCTTACACCAGAAATTAAGGAAAATACTAGTAAATTATTTAAACAGTAAATAAAAATATTATTAGAGATGGGTAGAAACAAGTAAGGACTTATTTGATTAGCTTTCCTGTTCCTGAAACTCAATGATTAGCATTGAATATTCGTTCTATATGTCAGAGAAGATGATGAGTGGACAAGATGTTGACGTGATGCTGCTCCAATTTGAGACGAGACCTACATAGCACTCTCAATGCCTGCTGACTCGAGTTGACAACTTGATGCTTTAAGAAAGATACAAATGGTGACTTTTCAGCCCCAATTCAATTTTCTCAAGCTACAGGCCAGATGGTCAAGAGTAGATTTCAGTTCCATCACGGTGCAGCAGACTCAGTTATGAAATCACTTTGGATCCAGATGGAGTGACTCAATACTAGCGTGCTTGTTCCTCTACTTGAAGTTGAAGAAATCCAGCGAGTTCCCCAATGAACTCTGCAGGCCCGAAGATTCTCCTCTGGTTCGTGATTTGAAGTATCTACGATCATTGATTCTTTTCTTTCATCTTCCACCCTCTACTTGTTCCAATTCTTCTCTTATATTCTCATCATCATTCTCATGGTAAGTCCTTGTTCTATTCTTCTACTTTACCATCTTCCCTTTTGAGATTACTTGGTTAGACCGAATTCTATCTTAGTGAACCTTTTGGAAGCTATAAATGTTTGAGGTTTAGTTAACCCCTTGTTAACTATGGTTTGAGGATTGTGAGTTATACCTTTTCATCTAGTCTAGTAATCTTTTTGAGGTTTGATTTGAATGGTATTAGTTAATTAATGGGATAGGATAGTGCCTTAAGTGTTGACCTTGGGTTATAGGTTACCAGATTGTATGGAGCACTTAGAGTCGAATATGCTTTTGGATAGTAGGATTGAAGTATATTCTGTCTGATGGATACTAAGCACCCAACCTAGAACCGAGTTCAGTGTAAGTAATAATATTACTTGGGATTCCTACCCAATGTTGATTTAATGGTCTAGTCGTGGACTTTTGGGATCATAAATCATTGTTTAAGATTTTAGCCTGAGTATTGTGGTACCATTTCAGGTCCTCGTTAATGTTTAGTAAATTTTGGTTGACATAGATTAAACCTAGTTTCTTATGGATTAGATCTTGGATCATTGATTTAAGGTTGTAACTTACGAACTTTGGAGTTGAATGACCTAAATTTTGGATAGATCATTGTTAGCCAATCGTGTAACATCTTGCAAAATTAGTGGTTGGATTTATCGTATTGTTTTGAGGAATACCTTTATGCCAATCGTCTTGATGGAAGTTACAGTTCAGAACTCTTAGACCAACGAGATTGTGGCTTTGTTGAGTTATTAAACATTTTAGTGGTTTTGCCGTTGCGATATGAAATTTGATGTAATTCTCAGAAACCTTAGTCGAATTATGTGTTTAAAAATGTGAGTATCTGTCGTTACATGTCAGACTAAGTGTGTTTAAGGTTTGGCGTACTTTTCTAACCTCTGTCAATTAATGATGTTAAGAATATGTTGATGATCACTTTTGAAGTTTTCGTGTCCGAACATTGTTAATTGATGGATTTTATTTAGTGTTCCTCACTCGAGAAATTTGAAGTATACCTCGATTTTAGACCTTATGAGCTTTGAATTTATGAACCTTATCGATTACGAATTTGGGTATGTTTTGATAACCGTTGGAATCTTAATTATGGATTTGTCTAAATCATTCGTGGATTCTTACCGTACTAATTGAAAGATTATATAAGTATGTAAGACTTAATTTTGGAGGTTGTAGATTGAGTAGGACCACCCTATACCGATATTGGACTTATCATTAGTTGATGGGCTAATTTGGAACCCGTGTTTGTGAGAGTCGTGCAAGGAATCTCGAGATGGTTAATTTCTTCTATAATCCTTGAGAGCTATTTTTGACTCTCAACTCCGTCTTCCTTTCTACTTCTCTTGAATTCTGTTACCGCATCTGCTGCTAATTAATCCCTTTGATTTTTTTTATTTATTTTGAAAGCTCTTATTTTTAATTTATTTATCCTTTTTACATGTTAACCATTTTTCGAACTCCCTATTTTATAAAAAGTTTGACGGGTTTAAAAAAAATTGGATTATCGTAAAATTTTAACATTTTGAGTTATAAATTCTAATTGTGAAATTGCACGTTTGTAAAAAGTTTGACTAATTTAAAATTTTTGGATATCGTGAAATTTAACATTTTTGAATTATAATTTAAGAACTTCACAGTTCACTTTTGTTTTATCTTTGGTTGATATTTATATTTAGATCTGTATCAAAATTTCTTAATAATTTATTTTAAACTATTTCGAACTTAATTCAAATTTTGATTTTCAAGCGATCAGAATTTTATGAAGATTTTCATATTTCCAAATACTTCAATTTTTATAGGATTATTATGTAAAACATTTTAACATTGTCGAAATTATTTTATGTTCAGGTTTGATAACATTTTTGAAAACTTTCATAATTACTTTGATAACATTTTCGAAATTTAAACATTTTGAAATTAGTTTTCGTTTTATTCTTGATGAACTTTTGAACCTGTCATTGAAAAACGTCTAACGACTGATTTGAGTTTACTAACTTCGAAATTTGCTCTCTCAAAACTAAATTTTGTTTTGTCTTAAAACAAAATATTGTCGAGTTCTTAATCAAAACGTTTTGTTTTGAACATGTTTTCGGTATTCTTCTTCGAGTTCGTTTACAAATGTTATTTAACAACGTTATTTTATCAAATAACTTTACTTTACGATTTCATTAATTTAGAAGGTTTTTAACTTCGAGTAGCTTAGCCCAATTCCTCTTGGAATAAATATTTGCATTCGATTTCGTATCACTTTGAAAGTTGTAAAATTTTCTTTTAAAACAAAATTTTTATACAAATTTGTATCCCCATATTTTCGAGTGGGGTAATCTTGATTCCTTTCCTATTATTCTTAGTTTCGAGGACGAAACTTTCTTTTAGTGGGGAGGATTGTAACACCCGCTATTTTTCTAGCGGTTTTTTTCCTTTCGGTTATGACTTCGTCATAATTTTGTCACATTTCAGCCTTATGTTTCATCATTTTCCCAAGCTTTATTTTCATTTTCGAGTCTAATGATATTTATTTTTATTTTAAAAGATTTTAATTATTTTAAATCTATTTATTTGGTTTCTTCGTAAACTAATTATTTTTCCGCGAGGAATTCTATTTCTCTACGAATTAACGTTTTTAAGCTCGGATTTAAGTAATTTTTTTTGTACAAATGTCTAAACATATTTATATAATATTTCCAACTAAAATATTTTGATTTACGAAAATTTAGCCTTTAATGATTTTATTACGAAGTTTCGTAAATAATTATTTTCCAATGCGAGGTTTACTCGAATTGCTTTGAATTACCTTTAACGATTTTACGATTCATCTTTTTATCAACTTACAAATTATTTGGGACCTTTTACCTATATTTTGGACCGACCTATCTACTTGTCACACCCTTACTACATTTTCATTATACGTTTCATTTTATTACGTTAAAACGTAATTACATAATTCTTTTCTTTTCATTTATTCGATACATAATGATCAAACCTTTTATTCTTCCATCTATCACCATTTGGCTGGACCATTTAGTCTATTTTCACCTTATTTTCATCAAAATTTCATTTGCATTCATTCTTAAAAGACCATCCATTTATTAACATTCATTTTTCAATTAAACAACAAAAAAATCCTTTCTTTCTCTCATTTTGGCCGTGACTCCAACAGCCTCTCAAGACTAATTCTTGCTTCGAATTGAGTTATAATCGTCTCGTTTCCATCGTCAAATTATTCGATATTCTGATCCTTTCGTTAAGGTAATAATCGATGTTGTTTTCGATCATTATTTGCCTTGATTTTATTAGTTTTCTCATGGTATTTTTATACCATGTTTTTTGTGTGTTGAAGGATTTTTGAATGATTCCGAAGCCGACGAATTTATAATCGACTCGGATTTGGATTAGAGGTAACGTCGATGTTACTTGGTATTACTTGATTTTATTTGTGTAATTGCATGTATATTTTTATATTTCATTTTTGACAATATATGTATGTCATATAATCTTGAAAGTTTTTAAAAGTTGAAAATTTGCATGTTTCGGTATTTTTATTGCTTTTACGAGATTAACGTTTAAATCGTCATATTAATTTGTAAAATCGTAATATTCGGCCTAAAATTTTAATATATGAATATATTTTGTAAAAATGATGTTTTTGATGATTTTTGATATTTTAGTATTTTTCTAATATTTTAGATATCAAATCGACAATAGTGAGTAAAGGACACTTACTTGGGAGGTCAACATTATCGAGATTGAGCAAAAATCGAGCTTGAAATCGGTAATAATGGCGAAGGAATGAATGTGAAACGATGGAGTAGAGGCATTGGTTTTTTAGAACAAATGAACTATCGCTCCTCAAATCGTGCTTTTATCCTGGGTCGATAAAACAAAATCTCGACCGCCTCATTGCAGGCGCCTGATTTCTGTGGCGCTGGAGTCCAGGCGCCTAGTATTGGGTCGCCCGAAGACTCGCACCTAACCTTTCAGCTTAATACAAAGCCGGGTTAATCCTGACATATTTCTCAGTACCCAAAGGACGTGTACCCGACCACTAGCAAAGAAACAATACCAAACCGCATTATCATCCCCAGCATAGCAACCCATTATACTACACCATCCCCAGCAGAGCATCCTGTAAAGCCGGCACAGCCTGTTATGCAAACCAACAAAAATCCCCAGTGGTACCCATCAATCAACCACTCTCGCAATACCAAGTGCAAATAGCAAACCCTTCAACAAATTAGGATTTAGGGGCCGATTTCCCGATTTTTCCCATACTTGAGTCTTGTGAACTTGCTAGTTTCTTTCTTGTGACGTGGGTAGCTTGTATGTCTATTTTTGTCACCCGGAATGCACTCTAGGTCATTTTGTGTGAGATTGTGAGGCTTACGACGGAGCAAATGAGACCGTATCGATGCCGTATTTTCCCGAAACCACTTTTATTGTGTCCGGGATTAAAAATGGGTTCTAGTGGGTTTTTCGGAAGTTTGATACTTGCTTGAAAATTTTGAGTTTATTTTGACTCATTTATGTTGTCCTGTCCTGACCTTGGATGTCTGTTTTGCTTTGATTTACAGCTGGAGAGGGCACGGGACATTCTGGCGAGGTCCTTACAGTTGTTAAGACTAGTGAGGCTTCCAGTTCGAGATTCCCGACATCCCGGATGGCTCGTACGAGACGTCAGAGTGCACCTTCGCCCAGGATGCAGTCGAGGCAATAAATGAGACTGATTTTGATCGAGTTAGGGAGTGTGTCTTACCCGTGACAATTATGAGGAGAAGACGCGTACCTAGGCCAACTGATGAGGTCGAGGAGGTAGCTTACGTTGATCCCGTCTGGAATAGGGATTGGGATAGACGTTAATTAATACTCCGTCCGGACTTGCATGTGTCTAGTCGTACCATTAATGGCAAGGTGAGTACCTTTGATTTTTTTTCGTTATCGATTTGCATTTAACATCGATTTGTACTTGTAAGGTTCGCTTATACCCTCGTATCATCATGGTTTGCAGCCCCCAGGTCCGATAAGGACTTTTTCCGGGTTTATGACGTGTTTTGAGGTATACACCCAGAAGATTAGCCCTAAGGCTAAGAAGTTGATCATAGCGACGGTTCCCGCGTGGGTGCTCGCGGAAAGCGGATGACAACGTCCACAGTTTGGCGACTTCGCTGGGGAAATGGAAACAAATTTCTAGCTGTGGTGTAACTCGAACGAGGTTGGTGAAGCCCATTTCCTATTTTCTTTTTGCGGTCACTACGGCTTTTGGCCCTAAAAAGCCCACTCTAACCGGTTTAGGACCAATCGACCTTCTTGCGGTAAGGTTCTCGGACCGGACCCGCGGGGAGACCCCTGATTGAGGTTCCGGCCATCCAAGGTAGTCACGCATTACGTGAACATGACGAGCGATAAGCTCCAAGTGGAACAGGGCAACGCTCATCTCCACTCGAGGTCACACGTCTCTGCCGAAGCGAGGACTTGTCGTGAACGGTAGCTTACGCTAGCCTACCTGTGTCTGCATCGTGTATGACTGTATGTTTGTCTAGATATGTGTAGCGTGTTGTGACACCCCGAATAAAACATTAAAATACGGATACTTCAACCACGACAACATATTCAACTACACCCAAACTCCATTTTCGAAAAGACATTTTTCAAAATCATTTTTTTGCGCCATTAATCCGACCAAATTCACACTCGCTATTTTAAAAAAAAAAATTACTTTAGCGCCGATATGATGGCCAAATCAAAACTCATCGCCTTCAAAAATTAACATACCGTTATTATCACCAAATTTCTTACCAATGAGATCGAGACACCTAACACGGCTACATTTTCTGTTTTCAAAGCACTTTTACACATACTGTTAGCATCGCCAAAGTTTCAATCAATGAAATCAATATGCCTAACTCGGTTATACTCACAAGACACTTTTGCGCGCACCGTCACTGTCGCCGAAATTCCAATCAACATAATTAGAATATTGAACATGGTCGTGTCCTCATCTTTTCCAAAAAAAAGGAGTCTTTCAAAGCACCATAATCACCACCTAAATTCCCGTAACAAGAATTTGGCTACACAAACTTCGCTTTTAAAGCACCATCACGAACACCGTGTTTTCTCAAAAACACCCCTACACCGGGAACATCAGACTCCTAACTAATAGAAGTTTCGATAACAAATGCAACACCACAGTTTTCACATATCTTCAAAACCGGTTCTTCTACAACCGTCATTTTACAATATCACAATTTCACAACGCTATCATCGTTAATTTTTCAGCTCATGAACTCTAATGGGTGGGATTTGTCGTGAATCCCAACCGTCAAATAAAACCGGCAAAACCTAACTAGGGTAGCTAGGGTAAGTCGGGTCGAATCCACAGGGACGGGAGGTCGGACTAGGGTATGCTACGGTCTAGGACTAGGTTCGAGACAAGCTATTCTAAGGAGGGGACTAGGACTAGTCTAAGGTCTAAAACTAGGATTAAGGGAAACTAGGATAACACTAAGAAGGAAGACTAGGATTAGGTCGGGGTCAAAGGGGTAATGGAATGGTCGAGGAAGAGCTAGAGTGAAGGAGGTAGTAGGGTAATCTAGGTAAAGTCCGGGTTCTCGCAACTTAGACCCACCTAGAGGTTTCACCTAAAACCCACCTCGGCGGCACAAACGACAAACGGGGTTACTAGCGTGCTATATAGGCCTAGGTCACATCTGAGCTCTCGCTACTTAGACCGACCTAGGGGTCGTCCTCACCGGGCTCTCGCTACGTAGTGAGGGAACCAAACCCACAAACAACTATCACCCACAAGAGAAAAGCAAGAAAAACAAGCATATGCACATACTAGTCATTCAAGCATTTCAACAAACATGTGATGTGCACCAAACCAAGAGGAAACCCATAAATCTTCCACCAACATCTCCAACAATCCCTTAATCATCCATTAACACCCAAATCGCCTTACTAACCCTAGAAAAGATCTACTCTAACATATCTATACTAAAACTAACACTAATAAGAAGAACCAAAACAACAATCAAAACAAACATGAAGAAACTAACAAGAACTATGAACTATGAACAATCCAAACAACAAAGATTCAAACTTGAATGATAAAACAAAGATAAGAGAAGAGAAAAGAGGATTATACCTACTAACAAGATGAAAAGAAGAAGGAAACTTGCATAAATGGAAGAACCCAAAACAATCAACCAAGGTTGTCAATCTTGGTGGAGATCTTGAAGAATTCCCAAATTACAAGAGCTAATCTAAGATTAACGATAATCTAAAGACTAATCTACACTAATCTATCCTAATCTATGCTAAAATAATCTAGGGTTTAATGTCTAATGTCTAATATTAAGTACATAACATAAGATCACAAGAGGAAGGGTATATATAGGGTTACAAATGGAAAGGAGAAGGAAGGAAGTGAGCGCGGGGTAGCAGTGGCCCATCCCGGCCGGGAAGGGGTGGTCCCGGTCGGGATGAAGTCGGTCCCGGCCGGGAAGGCTTGCTCCCGGTCGGGATGGGCTCCAGGCAGACGCATCCTTGTTTGTGCACCTCAACCAGAACCGGTTGAGGCCATACCCGTCGGGGATGAGTCTTGTAGGCCTCCAATATGAACTTTTTGGTCTCTCCTTGTTTCTCATGGGCTTCCCATCGATTCTCGAGACTCGGGATCGGGTCTCGGAGGCTCGGGATTGGGTCCCAAGGTCTCGGGGTCGATTCCAAGGCATCGAGTCATCGTTCCTTTACTCCGTTGGCTCCAAAATGTGTATGTATCGAGTCAGAATCTCTCCAACTCTTCCAAATCGGCCTCGGGAACCTGAAACGAACTAAAGGAAGCATAAGAAGCCCCTAAACCGCTCCCAAGGAGCGATTCTACAAGGAAAACAGGACCAAAACACTACAAAATAGGCACTACAAACCACACTTATCAACTCCCCCACACTTAACCCTTACTCGCCCTCGAGTAAGCACATGCTAACTACTATACTAGCCGAATGGGTATTAGCGCACCCTACGCCCTTTCAACTCACGCGAGTGCACTCCGCAAGGCAAGTCGGGTCTTGCGACAAAACCGCGGATGCAACCGGACACAAAACACACAAACAAACACATAATCGGTTGCACCCAAAAGAAAACAAATACCGCTTCCCTCAAACAAGCGGTGAAAGAAGCACCGGTTTAGGACTCGAGGCAAGTGACAACGTTCCCAAGCTATACATACAAACCAAGGTGAACTAAACCCTAATAGTATGACGATAAAGCAACAAAAACGTTGGTAACTTACCTAGGTCCTTCTAACTTTCTAAAAACGTACTACGGGACGATCGGCGGAGTGGAAAACTGAAGAACCACGGTGTTAGTCGACACTGTAGGTAAGTGAGACCCCGCCCCCTTTAGCGTGAGCCAAGAGGGTCGTCCCATGTCTAAAAACCGCCAAACTAGTCCAAGTAAAAAGGTGGAAATAATGCAAAATGAGGGAAGACCGAGTAATGCCGCTATCATCCTTCCTAGGGACTCGGTCCTTTGGTAGGCTCTTCACGGCAAAATTCGGAAAAAGGCTTATTTTGAGAGGTAGGGGTTATTTTTGTGATTCGGGTTTTCTTTCGGCATTTTCTCTTTTCTTTCGCATTTTTGCCCTTTGTTTTGCCATGCCATTCTTTTTCTTCTTTTTTATTTTCTTTTTGGCTTTTGTGCCTTTTCTTTTTCTTCATTCTTTTCTTTCTTTCATTTTCTTTCTTTTTGTTTTCTTTGCCCTTTTGGCTTGATTTGGCTTTTTGGCATTTCTTTGTATGACAAGAAAGGGAGAATTCAACAAATTGCAACTTATTGTGTGGATATGTGTGGGAGGTAGGTAAATGTGTAAGTCGGGGGTCGCGATCCTTCTTCAAACCCACAAAAAAGGGGGGAACTTGGACTAGTCGAGCAATCCTAAACACGGTCACCTAAGGGACGAGACTCAGTAACCAAGGCCTTTTCACACCGTGGGTGGTCATAATGGTCAAAATGCAAATCCCGTAGTAAATCCCTAGTAAGCTAGGTGGACTCAAGGTAAGAAACGAACGAAATCATTGATTTAGGGTCATTCTACTAGATTAAAGTCCAAGACTCGATTTATACAACTAGGAAGGGAAAGTAAACACTTGCACACTAGCCTCTAAACCGGGTTTTCGAAAACCGTTTACACACACGACACACTTACACACAAAACAAAGACATTGCGAAAACAATAAGAAAAAGCGACAAGAAACAACAACACAAAACAAAATAACCACATGAACAAAACAAACACCACCCCGAGCTTCCAAACAAGTCTCCAAATCCACCACAAACTTTACAAAGCTCCGCCCGAGCACACAACATCACAATCTCCTCCAAACTCCACAAGAGACAAAAGGGGAAAAGGGATAGAAGATGTTACCGGAGGTCATGAAAGCTCTCCAAAGCATTTGGTGAATTAAGCAACCTATAAGGAAAGAGGGAGGCAAAACACGCACACAAAACAAATATACGACACAACGACACAAAAGACAAACACACAAAAAGAAAATCTTTTTGATTTTTGTGAAATTTTTTCAAATTTTTAGGGTTTTTTAAAGCTTTTTTCGAAAAACTAAGAAAATAAAACTAACAACGATAGAATATCGCTCCCCCACACTTAAACCGAGCCATGTCCTCATGCTCGATCGTAGTGTGCGGAGAGACAAAAGAAAAAGAAAAGAAACTACGAAAATAAAGCTAAAAATCAAAATATAAGGTGAAGAAAATGGTAGAAGGTGTCCGGCCGGGGTGTAGTCAAGTCACCATGGGCCGAGACAAGAAAAGATATGGAAGGGGGAAGAAAAATAAAAAGAAGGAAATAAAAGGAAATGGGAGGGGAGGGCTAGGTGTAATCAAGTCACCTAGCCCGGATTCCGCCTAAATCCGACTAAATCCAACAAAAAGGGGTGAAAAACTTGTAAATTTTTGATTTTTGAAATGACTCTCGATGTAGTCACGTCATCGAGAGTCGGGAGCAACATATACCAAGGCCCCGAGGGCCACCATGACACAAAATAATGGGAAGGGGAACATGCAAAGGGAGATAAGCTATAAAAGACGGAAAAGAAAGGATAGTTGCCATACCGATTGGTTGGCAACTCACTCACTCCATCGTCTCAAAGATCAATGTAAGCACATAGCTAGTCTTCATCATTGCTATTCCTCTTCAAACTCGATAAGTACGCATGGTTAAGGTAGTAATGGTGTGAGGGGTGGAAATTGATGTGAAGGTCGGTGCCAAGTGGATAGAAGATGAAGTAAGGGTATGAAAATGAAGTATATGGATGGTATGATATGAGAAAGAATAAGTAGGGAGGTTGGGTGGGGGTATACAATGGTTGGGTGGGCTTAAATATCGAAGAAGAGGCACCAAAAAGGAGTAGGGGACCTTCCCGGTCGGGATAGATGATCCCGATCGGGATGATAAACCCTTCCCGATCGGGAAGCCTCCTTCCCGGTCGGGAAGCCACTCCAGAAATCTCGAAATATGGCACCATCATCCCGATCGGGACGGCTCCTTCCCGGTCGAGATGAGTCTTCTTGACCTCCAAAACCCCAAAAGCTTCACCAAAGCTTCAAAAACCGATTCCCATACTCACGATCCAAGCTCTATCATTAGCCATTCCTTTCTAGGAATCGCCTTCACTTCACCTATCAAACAAAGCTCAAACACACATCAAAATACCTCCCTCACGTCGCTCATCAAAATACCAAATCAATTACAAGAGCTCCACAAAAGCTAATAAATCCTAGAAACCAAACTATACAAACAAACATAAACACAAATACAAGCACAAAAGAAAAGGGAAAAGATATTTACACTAGCTACTCTCACCAATTACGCCTCCATAGCCATCAAGAGCTCTAAGGAGTAAGTCAAATGCCTTAGGAACATCTTCATTGAAGCTCACATGGCCGAGCCTAGCTACTCCTAAGAGCTTCCAAGTCGGAGGGAAGAAGCGATCATCTTCATTATGCTCGGAGTTATTGTGATCTTCCGGGTCTTCGGAACCAACATAGCTACGACTCTTATGACCATCCGGTAGGTATAGTGGTCTAGAGTCGTGCTCGGTGTCATGATGTGGGAGATCACACCCTAGGGGTGTCGCTTCTTCTACGGGGTCGAGAGTGGAACTCTTTTCCACCGCCCGACAAGGATCCTCTTCACCAACCTTCTCACAAGATAAAGGGCTAGACATCGTGTGCGGTAGAGGAGGAGAAGGCATCAAGTTCTCTTCATTGGAGGGTTTAGGATCCTCCAATTTCCCATAAAAGGCAAGTTCCAAGGCATCTACTTCTTTTTCCCAAGTATTGCGCTCCTTTTCACTCACCTTGTCTATATGGCCTAGAGGAGGTATGTCTTCACTTGGCTTTGGATTGTCTAGACCCGGTTCATCACGAAGAAAATCAAACAAATCCAATTTGATAGCCAATACATCGGCTCCCCAAGAGTTATCTTGAGAATCATGTTCACTCCCCTCCTCATTGTGGGCCCTTGAAGACTCAACTTCCTCTATTCTTCCCTCATCATCACCGCCCAAGCAACACTCAACAATGGTCTCTTGATCGACCCTCTCTTCTTCATTTGTAGCTTCAAGGTTGGGTTGACTTTCTTGTGGAGGCACCCGACCTTCTTGCCCAAATGAACCTTCCTCAACATGTAGTGGAGCTCGAGTGGCCAACATCGTGATATGAGCCATGAGTGCATTGATGCGAGCATCTTGCACCTCTATTTGGGCCTTGAACTCCTCCCTAACCCCTTGTATTTGAGTCAACATCAATTGTTGACCCTTTTGCAATAACATCATCATCTCATGTTGGCTCTCTTGTGTTTGGACCAACATTTGACAAGTCTCAAAGTTAGGGATATTTGGTTGTGGGTTATGTGAGGGTGTTTGGTAGTTGTTAGGATGTGGGAACGATCCTTGACAACTTTCTTGGTAACCATAAGAAGAGGGTTCATAAGATTGTTGATGAGGTTGATATGGTTGGTAAAGTTGTGGGTTTTGGTAATTCGCCCCATAGTTGTCCCGTGATGATTGATGGTAGCTTGGACGCGCCATGTCCATAACGTTGCTTTGGTACCTAGGATGAGCTAGAAGCACTTGAGCAAACGTTAGTATCCTAGTGCTTTTGAGGCACTAGGAAGGGAGAGTAACACACAAGAAGAAAAACGGAGATACACAAGGACAAGAGAACACAAAAATCAAGAACAAAGTCCACAACTAAGCAAACAAAAGTCTAAACTACGCCGTCCCCGGCAACGGCGCCAATTTGATGGGTGGGATTTGTCGTGAATCCCAACCGTCAAATAAAACCGGCAAAACCTAACTAGGGTAGCTAGGGTAAGTCGGGTCGAATCCACAGGGACGGGAGGTCGGACTAGGGTATGCTACGGTCTAGGACTAGGTTCGAGACAAGCTATTCTAAGGAGGGGACTAGGACTAGTCTAAGGTCTAAAACTAGGACTAAGGGAAACTAGGATAATACTAAGAAGGAAGACTAGGATTAGGTCAGGGTCAAAGGGGTAATGGAATGGTCGAGGAAGAGCTAGAGTGAAGGAGGTAGTAGGGTAATCTAGGTAAAGTCCAGGCTCTCGCAACTTAGACCCACCTAGAGGTTTCACCTAAAACCCACCTCGGCGGCACAAACGACAAACGGGGTTACTAGCGTCCTATATAGGCTTAGGTCACATCCCGGCTCTCGCTACTTAGACCGACCTAGGGGTCGTCCTCACCGGGCTCTCGCTACGTAGTGAGGGAACCAAACCCACAAACAACTATCACCCACAAGAGAAAAACAAGAAAAACAAGCATATGCACATACTAGTCATTCAAGCATTTCAACAAACATGTGATGTGCACCAAACCAAGAGGAAACCCATAAATCTTCCACCAACATCTCCAACAATCCCTTAATCATCCATTAACACCCAAATCGCCTTACTAACCCTAGAAAAGATCTACTCTAACATATCTATACTAAAACTAACACTAATAAGAAGAACCAAAACAACAATTAAAACAAACATGAAGAAACTAACAAGAACTATGAACTATGAACAATCCAAACAACAAAGATTCAAACTTGAATGATAAAACAAAGATAAGAGAAGAGAAAAGAGGATTATACCTACTAACAAGATGAAAAGAAGAAGGAAACTTGCATAAATGGAAGAACCCAAAACAATCAACCAAGGTTGTCAATCTTGGTGGAGATCTTGAAGAATTCCCAAATTACAAGAGCTAATCTAAGATTAACGATAATCTAAAGACTAATCTACACTAATCTATCCTAATCTATGCTAAAATAATCTAGGGTTTAATGTCTAATGTCTAATATTAAGTACATAACATAAGATTACAAGAGGAAGGGTATATATAGGGTTACAAATGGAAAGGAGAAAGAAGGAAGTGAGCGCGGGGTTGCAGTGGCCCATCCCGGCCGGGAAGGGGTGGTCTCGGTGGGGATGAGGTCGGTCCCGGTCGGGAAGGCTTTCTCCCGGTCGGGATAGGCTCCAGGCAGACGCATCCTTGTTTGTGCACCTCAACCGGAACCGGTTGAGGCCATACCCGTCGGGGATGAGTCTTGTAGGCCTCCAATATGAACTTTTTGGTCTCTCCTTGTTTCTCATGGGCTTCCCATCGATTCTCGGGACTCGGGATCGGGTCTCGGAGGCTCGGGATTGGGTCCCAAGGTCTCGGGGTCGATTCCAAGGCATCGAGTCATCGTTCCTTTACTCCGTTGGCTCCAAAATGTGTATGTATCGAGTCGGAATCGCTCCAACTCTTCCAAATCGGCCTCGGGAACCTGAAACGAACTAAAGGAAGCAGAAGAAGCTCCTGAACCGCTCCCAAGGAGCGATTCTACAAGGAAAACGGGACCAAAACACTACAAAATAGGCACTACAAACCACACTTATCAAACTCTTGATACCTGCATAGCGACACTCTCTGGCATACCATAAACGATGTCACTTAACCATCGTAATGTCGATTTCAAAACTCTCACTTTCGAAAACACGCTTTTTAAATTCATCCATTTTCGAGAACATCGAAATCCTTTGATTCCGAGCCGGGATCGAGATCAACTCTTTACGTCGTACAACCGTGTGATTAACTGTCTATATGCTAGTTCCTACAATCACCTCCGTTCGAGGTCTTATATTTTTGGTCATCTCATCTCGAGAGTCCTCTCTAAATCTCACCCCGATATTTATGTCAAATCATCTCGTTCTAGAGATCCGAGTCTACTAGACGTCTCGCGAACACACCAAGTGTCTAAAGCACCTGAGTCCCAAAATCGATGAACGCAAACACGCGCGAATCAAGGGTCTCATTTTCGTGTTGCTCACCCAATGGCGGACGCAGGATTTTTGACTGAGGGGGGAACTATTTTTTTTTTCTAAATTCCGCGAGTTGTTATATACTTATATAGGTATATTCTCCCGTCCCTCAAAGATTGTCTCATTTCTCTATTACTCGTATATCTGAGGAGTATTTTAATGAAACGTGTCAATCTTAGTGGGACGGAGGTAGTATTATTTTACGTTATCATTTTTTCTAACTCTAATATCCTTTCAACTAATGACGGATTTATTAAAGTAATTACATTACTAATCCATCAAAAACATTACGGAGTAAAATAAAAAATTACAAAATTACTTATGCATAAATTACCTATAGAAAAAAAATACAATTCAAATAGGCGACTTATCGAATGGGTTAAATACATATAAGTCTCAACTTTCCTGTGTTCGACTCCTTTTAAGTAGTTTATCTCATATTATAATCCCAATCTTTACCAAAACACACCTCTAATGAGGTTCGAACTCGGGAGGGGTGAGTGAAAAGTGAAGTTCTCACCACTAATCCAACAGCAGCCAATTGAAATAACTCTACTTTCTTTCATACTTAACACAAATTCCAGACTGGATTTGGGGGGCACGTGCCCCCCGAGGCCCCCCCTATATCTGCCAGTGCGCACACCTATGAGCATTCCTCGAGTCTTTTACGTTATCCGGTGGGCCCAATCTCATCTTTAATCACGTTCTGCAGTGTTAATCCATAACATGTCTTTGGATCCAAGCGCCGTCGAAAGCATCCGCAACGATGTCAACCCCTAACCGATTTGGTTCGCAACGTCCATTCCTCGGTAACCCATCTGAGTTCTTTTATCCGCAACATTTGTAATCGCCTCGATTTCCAAGAAAGTAGAGACATGGAAAGCGAGGCAAATACCAATTCAGTTGATTACAACATCCGGGGGCTTACTCTAAGTGGGTCGTCCAAATGTTCTGCACGGTCAAACCTTCCTAAGACTAATAGAAGAAAAACCTCAGGCCTTATAAAGCCATATCCAACAAGGTATAGACGTCACGAAGGAAGTTTATCCCGGTTGACTTGTCTTACACCTAGACTCTCAAACACTTAGTCGATCAAGGATTACTCATGCCCATGGGTCCAACTCCAGACCCACCAGTCGACAAACGAAGCAAAAAAAGGAGTTGTAATGCCTATTGTCTATTTCATCAAGGTAATGGACACGATACCAAAACATGCTTTGCACTTAACCACGTGATCCAGAACATGATCGAGGAAGGAATATTCTCTCCCTCGAAACGACAAAAAGCACACTTCACCTTCAGGAACACCGCGGGAGAGATAGTGACATCAGTGTTTGTCATGAGTTATTTCAAACCCTTCGTTCGATAGGTCATCAATGAAAACTAGTCCAGAGTACCACCAACGGGTCGCATCCCTGGAGGATTCCATAAGGATCTAAGGCTAAGAAGAAGGCCCCGAGCTTGAGTCAATGTCATAGTAGGGTTAGTCATAGTATTGTTATTTCCCTTCTAGCGTCATTGTTATGTTGAGTCTGAGGTACGGAGGACATGTCCCGACCTCCCGTCCCATCTAAACATTACTCCCTTCGGAGTCTATTAATAAATGCAACTCTTTATCTTCCATTAAGAGCCTCGACAATGCTTGATTTGAACAATAATAAAAATACTTCTTCAAGAACCCAAACATAATCACCAAAGATGAAATAGAATTATGAATGGAGGTTTGAAGGTGGTTTGGTGATTTTATGAGGGTGAAAAGGTGGAATAAAGAGTGAGGTAAAAGGTGATATAAATAAGGGTAGTTAAGGAGGGAAATAAAAAGTTTTAAAGTAGATTGGTAAAGATTTGGTGTAAATGTTTTAGAGGGAAAGTTATGTGGGGTAAATGTGAAGAAGGGAATTGATAGTGTAGTGAGTAAATAGGGTATAGGTGAGTGATCCATGTTGTCGGGTGAAGTTTCACCCTGTCAAGTACCATCGGGTGAAATTTCACCCGACGGATTTTCATCGTGAAAATCGTTTTTGCAAACTTTTTCCACCGGGTGAAATTTCACCCAGTGAGAATCTCATCGGGCGAAGTTTCGCCCGACGGTAACTCGTCAATTCTGGCAGATTTGGCAATTCTGGGATTTTTCTGTAGGGGGAAGTTTCACCCGACGACAATTCTTCAGCAAATCCTTTGGCGTGGCAAAAATCTCGTCGGGTGAAATTTCAGCCGACGGAAAACCGTCGATAATCTCACCGGGCGAAGTTTCGCCCGACTGTCCTATATGCATCGTTTTTCCGCCTTGCCATTTTATGGCTCTTCAATAATCACCTAAAGATTCAAATAACAACTCGACTCACATTACATAATCAATTTCTCCCACACAAACATGCTTGTGGTCTAGAATTTAAGCTCCATAACTTTTCCAAAAGCTTGATCTTCATCCAAATAAAATTGCTCCAAGATGAAATCCAAGTTTATCCATTCTTCTCAAGCTAACAAAGCTAACAAACACAAAGAAATATGATACATATATACAAGGTGGTTGTTGAGGATACCACCAAACCTACATTGATTTGAGAGGGGGTCAAGCAACGCTCCTTAATGGGAGCTCTTCAAGTTTCACTGTAGCAAAGGTCTCACGAACATGACCGGCATGGTAAATCTTCAAGCGTTGCCCATTAACCATAAATTTCTCGGTTTCCGGGCTAGATATCTCTATCGATCCATATGGTTTCACCTTGGTCACTTCGAATAGACCCGACCATTTTGATTTCAACTTACCGGGAAAAAGCTTAAACCGAGACTTGAAGTGTAATCCCCTATAAAATCTAACGCGATACAGTGGCGGAAACACTGTAGAGTCGGGATTAAAACACACTGTAACTATGTCTTAGTAAAATTAAAATGGTAAAGTCAAACAATAGGCCTTAAATAAAATGACCAAAATTTAAAACAATCCACAAAAGGGGTTTGAACAATCCATAAGACATAATTATTAAAATAAACAAGCAGGACCCACACTGCTCGCTAGCCCACACCCGGAACATGTATACTTGCCATGTTAAAACATAACAGCCACAATCAGTGGGGAGCAACGTCAACGTTCTCCCAGCCGTATAACAGGATTTTAAAACTGTAATTACTATTATAGAAAAATAGTAAGAAAACGAAAAACAGTAAAACATTATAATGAAAATAAGTTTTCAGTGAAAAACTTCACGTATCGAAACAATATAATAAAAACGAGTTTTTCCGAAGAAAACATAAAATATTTTCCAACCTGCAACCAAATTATATCGATAATAATAAAATATTCAAAATGGCGTCATGGATATTCAATTAAGGTGCACAAGGCTAGAGTTTCACTAGGGATATACTAAAACTAGCTTCGAGAACTCAGACACCAACTTCACACGCAGCGAAGATCCAAGGTTTCTAACTAGGCAACTCAATCATAATAAGACGACGACTTATCAATGCGAGGTCCTAGCTTAAGTAATATACACCCCTCCTGGATTCCAAATGTATCCAGTTCAAATGACGGCGACTAACACGATGCGATATCTAGCTTAAGGGCACAATGCACATATACTCCTGAACACCAAATGTGTCCAGTTCAACAACCAATGCATCCCAAATGGATACACCAGCCTTATAGTTGATGGCAAAACAGTACATCCGAGACTGTATTACTCTAACCTCACACTTATTCTTATTCCATAACTCCAAAACAAAGCCATTATCAATATTCAAAAGATATAATTATTATAATAATAAGAGAACAAAAGGAGTAACCATTATATTCTAAAAGAAGAAACTTTCTATTTTAGGAAACTTCTATTTTAGAAACTTTACTAAAAATAGCATCATATCAAAATAGCAAAAATATTAGTTTATACTAATTCAACATTTTTAGTAAACGATATAGATTTATAAAACTAATACTTTCAGTCTTAACAATATTAATTGTTAAAGCCAGAACTTTTGAGTTTATGAAATTATTGAAAAATCATACAAGTGTTTATAAAATAATTAAAAATAACTTAAATACTTTAATATTACTAATCAGGATGTTTTAAAAAGTTACAAAGCTAAAATTCCCTAATTAGTATTAGTATCGACAATACAATTATAAATAGGATTTTACGACAAATGTCAAATTAAATATTTTAACGTCTTTTATTTAATTAAACCATTGAATATATTTAGAGTATATTAAGGGGTGATTTAACTCTTAAAGTTTCAGATTTAAATATTTTCAAAATGGCTGGAAAAATAATTCTTTTAGATGTAACGGATCATTTTAACGATAAATAGTAATTTTGTCCAAAAATCATTACTATTAATTAAAGACTTTAATAACTAGTACAAAAAATACGTAAAATAGCTAAAATATATTTTTGGACATTCTGTCCAGAAAATAAAATTTTCCAGAATCCTTAAACTCGGTTTTTAAAGGGTTTTCTCGTTAATTGTCTAATCTCGACAATAACGATTAATAAAAATAGTAATTACAAAACGATTTAAGTATTAATATCCAAAAAATATTATCAAACTTAAAAATCATGATTTTCCAGAAACTACTATTTTTTCCAGATTTAGCAAATTCCGTTAAAACCGTCTTTTAAAACTCGTTTTCACAATTAACGATTTCATTAATAAAACTTATCGTTCCTAACATTTTATTAAAGCACTAAAAATCATAAAATTACATTTTATTATAAACCATCAGAAACATATTTTTTTCCAGATTTAAACAAAAGATCAAAAATCAAGAATTTAAACGACAAACACGGTTTTAACGATCAATGATGATTTAAAGTGATTAATTATTTTACTCACTTAACAAATCCGAAAAATTATGAAAACATTCATAAAATTCTATTTCACCAGAAGTTTTACCCACATCAAATTTCAGATTAAAATAAAATATTTAAGTACTAGAACTAAAAATCGGATTTTAATCATTTTTGTCCGTAAACGGTAATAATTCAATAATCGATAACTAAAATATCAGAAAAATAAAAAATTATTAAAAATCATCAAAAACCTCACTTTTAAAGAATATAATCATATATTACAAGTTTAGGCCGAATATTACGATTTTACAAATTAATACGACGATTTAATCGTTAATCTCGTAAAAGCGATAAAAATACCGAAACATGCAAATTTTCAACTTTTAATATTTTTCCAGATTATATGACATACATATATTGTCAAAAATGAAATATGAAAATATAAATGCAATTACACAAATAAAATCACGAAATATCGAGTAAAATCGACGTTACCTCTAATCCAAATCCAAATCGATAATATACTCGTCGGCTTCAAGATCGTCCACAAATCATTAACACACACACACAAAATATGGTAGAAAAAATACCATGAGAAAACTAGGAAAAATCAAGGTAAATAACGATCGAAAATAACATCGATTATTACCTTAATGAAGGGGTCAGAATAACGATTATTTAGGAGATGAAAACGAGACGATCGAGACTCGATTAGAGACTAAATCTGGTTGGAAAGGGTGCTGGAAAATATCAGCCGAGAAAAGAAAATGAAGAGGAAAAGAGAGAGTTTTTACCTTGAATATTATTTAGTGGTTGAATGAATGAAAATAATGAAGAGTTTATGAATGAATGTGACTTATAAAAATTGATAAAAACAAGGTGGATGTACCATTAAAACACATGGCCAAAATGGATGAATAAGACAGTGAAAAGTCTATGCATGAGTCATCAAATTTAATGGATGAGAAAAAAAATATCTTAATCCTTAAATCATTTTATAAAATGAAATGTTTATAAAAGAAAGTGTAATGGTGGTGTGTGACAAGGGTCACGGTCTAAATGATTCAAGGTGGGTCCAAAATAAGGCGTAAGTTGATAAAAAAAAAAGAAGTTCGTAAAATTATTAAAGGTATTTGGAAGCAATCGGGTAATCCTTGCATTCAGAAATTAATTATTTACGAAACTTCGTAATAAAATCATTAAATGATAGATTTTCATAAGTAAATAAAAAAAATTCTTAGCTAGAAATACTATAAAAACGTATTTTGACCTTTTTAGAAAAATAAATAACTCAAATCCAAGCTTAAAATGATAGTTCGCATAAAAATGGGATTATTCTTCGCAAAATAAATAAATAGTTTGTGACGAAAATTTAATAAATAGATTTATTATAGGAAAATAAAATATTTAAAATATTTTAATGAAAATAAATAATATTTAACTCGAAAATATTATGAAGCTTGAAAATGAAGGAAACTGAAGGCAGAAAAAAATAACAGAGTCATGACGGAGTCATAACGGAAAGGATAAAAACGCTAGGAAAATAGCGGGTGTTACATGAAGAGTAATACCTTATCACCAACGGAGAAGTCCTTATGAAGAATTCGAGAATCGTGCCATTTCCAAGTTCGCTCCTTATAGATCTTCGAATTTTCGTAGGCTTCAAGTCGTAGCTCTTCCATCCAATTCTTGAAGTTGGAGAAGGCGATTATTTCCTGCAACACTCTCATCGAAGTTTAACTCTTTGATTGCCCATTTAGGTTTGTGTTCTAATTCCACCGGTAAATGACAAGCTTTACCATACACAAGACGATAAGGAGTGGTTCCAATCGGCGCTTTGTAAGGCGTTCTTAATGCCCAAAGGGCGTCATTCAACTTTAACGACCAATCCTTTCGGTGTATATTTACAACTTTTTCCAAAATTCCTTTCATTTGACGGTTGGAGATCTCGGCTTGCCCATTTGATTGAGAGTGGTAGGCTAGGGATATCTTGTGAGTGATACCATATTTCCTAAGAAGGTGTTCAAAGGTATATTTCCTAAAATGAGAGCCTCCATCACTAATTATGGCTCTAGGCATACCGAATCTTGGGAAAATTACATTCTTGAAAAGCTTGATTACAACCTTGGAATCATCGGTAGAGGAAGCTACGGCCTCGATTCACTTTGAGACATAATCAACCGCAACTAAGATGTATTTGTTGCCAAAAGAGGAGGTGAAAGGACCCATGAAATTAGTGCCCCAAACATCAAACAATTCAATTTCTAAAATGGGTTGAAGGGGCATCTCTTTTCTTCTTGTAATATTGCCACTTCTTTGGCAAGCATCACATGTGAGAATGAAAGCTTGAATGTCCTTGAACATGGAAGACCACCAAAACCCGCTTTGGAGAACCTTGGCAATTGTCTTTTGGTTGGCCAAGTGTCCACCATAAGATGTCGAGTGAAGGTGCTTCATTATATCGTATCCTTCATCGGCCGTAACACATCGTCGGTAAATTCCATCTATACAACGGCGAAACAAATAGGGCTTATCCTAATAATAGCGTCGGGCTTCATAACGTAGTTTCTTCCTTTCTTGCTTGGAATAATCGTCCGGAATATAATGAGATACTAAGAAATTGACGATATCGGCAATACCAAGGTGTAATAGTTTCAATGGCCATCAAGGCCTCATCTCTCATAGCTTCATTGATGGGTATACCATCATCTTCAATATTGCATCCACTAACCGCTAGTCTACTAAGATGATCCGCTACCAAGTTCTCTGATCCGGCTTTGTCTCTAATCTCAATATCAAATTCTTGAAGGAGGAGATCCCACCGAAGGAGTCGGGACTTAGTCTCCTTCTTAGACATGATGTAACGAATCGCCGCATGATCGTTATGAATAATGACTTTCGAGCCGGTAACATAAGTTCGAAATTTCTCCATGGTATAGACAACGGCAAGCATCTCTTTTTCGGTTGTTGTATACCTTGATTGGGCTTCATCTAGTGTCTTGCTTGCATAATATATCACATGTAGCTTCTTATCAACCCGTTGGCCTAGAACGACACCAACGGCAAAATCGGAGGCATCGCATATGTTCTCAAATTGAAGATTCCAATCGGGTGCTTTGATAATTGGAGTGGTAGTGAGAACGGTCTTTATCCTACAAAAGGCCTCAAGACACGATCGAGTCATCAAAAACAAAAGGTGCATCTTTCATAAGCAAAGAAGTTAAAGGCTTAGCAATCTTAGAAAAATCTTTAATGAAACGCCTATAAAAGCCGGAGTGACCTAGAAAAATCCTCACCTCTTTGATATTTGTTGGTGGTGACAAGTTCTCAATCACGGAGACTTTGGCCTTATCGACTTCGACTTCTCTATTAGAAACAATATGACCTAGGACAACAACTTGTTCAACCATAAAATGACATTTCTCCCAATTCAAAACAAGTCTATACTCTTCACATCGAGCTAACACTTGATCAAGATTTTCAAGGCAAGAATCAAAAGATGTATCGTGGACACTAAAGTCATCCATAAAAACTTCCATGGTGTTTTCAATAAAATCGGAAAAAATAGCCATCATACATCTTTGAAACGTTCCTGACGCATTACACAATCCAAATGGCATCCTTTGATAGGCATAGGTGCCATAAGGACATGTGAAAGTGGTTTTCTCTTGGTCATCGGGGTGAATGGGAATTTGAAGAAATCCGGAATGACCATCGAGGAAACAAAATTAAGAATGATGCGCCAATCTTTCAAGCATTTGATCAATAAAGGGAAGGGGAAATGGTCTTTAATGGTGGTCGTGTTCAATTTATGATAGTCTATACACATGCGCCAACCAGTAATAGTCCTAGTAGAAATCAACTCACCCTTTTCTCCATTGACAACCGTCATTCCTCCTTTTTTCGGCACAACTTGTACGGGGCTAACCCATTTACTTCCGGTTATTGGGTATATAATGTTAGTCTCATACAACTTGAGGACTTCCTTCATGACAACCTTTTTCATGGTGGGGTTCAACCTACGTTGACCCTCAACCGAAGGACGGTGGTCATCATCAAGGATGATCTTATGCATACAAACATTTGGGCTTATGCCTTGGAGGTCGGCAATGCTATACCCGATGGCCTTTTTGTGTTTTCTCATAACAATCAAATTTTTTTGCAATTGAGGACCATCAAGTGTGGCATTGACGATAACGGGATAATTAGTTCCTTCAAGAAAAGCATATTTGAGGGAAGAGAGGAGTGGCTTAAGTTCAAGATTAAGAGGAGAGGATACCATACTCTTACCCACCGGTAGTGGTTCTACCTTTTCTTCATGTAAGCTTTCTTCTTCAAGAGGTGGAGAGTCAAGTGGTTCCTCTTCTTGCTTATCATCATCTATCAAGCTATACTCAACCAAACTATCAATAACTTCAATGGAATATGTTTGTTCAATCAATGGTTGTTTAAGAGCTTGAGAAATGGAAAACTCTACCGACTCGTTCCCTAAACTCTACTGACTCGTTCCCTATGTTAAAAGACAACTTTACATTCTTAACATCAACTATAGTACCACCGGTAGTCATAAAAGGTCGCCCTAAAATAATGGTGGTAATAGTGTCATCGGGCATATCCATGACAACAAAGTCGGAGGGGATGAAAAACTTACCAACTTGAATGGGTACATCCTCAAGTATCCCAAGTGGGTACTTGACGGACCTATCCGCAAGTTGAATCGACATACTAGTGGGTCTCATCTCCCCTACACTAAGTCTCTTAGCAATAGAATAAGGTAACAAACTAACACTAGCCCCTAGGTCACATAAAGCTTGATTAACAACAACATTTCCAACCCGACAAGGGATGGAAAAACTACCGGGATCCTCTAGTTTCTTTGGCATTTGATTCATAAGAATGGCACTATATTGTGCCGTGAGAGAGACACATTCTTTGTCCTCTATGGTTCTCTTTTTAGACAAGACATCTTTCAAAAACTTGGAATAAAGGGTGATCAACGTATTTTATATCGTATTTTGTAGTCCCCCGATACCTATTTTTGAGCTTTTCTTCTTCCATATTTATTTGATTATTGTCGATTTCTATTAGAAAATCGATATTGTCGGTCCTCGTGCTATTTTGTAGGTTAAGTGCAATTTTGAGCATATTTAGGGTGATAGCCCAGATAGCCAAGACGAGGACGAAGGACGAGAAAGAAAACGAAAAGACGAGAAGCAAATGAAGAACTCAACCACGAGTCCAACAGCACCCACTCGATCGAGTAGTGCTAGGCACTCGATCGAGTGCCTCATATCCGAACTCAACCTGAAGCATTCACGCATCCACTCGATCGAGTGGCATTGCGTGCACTCGATCGAGTGCGTTACACCCAGGCCGCGGATCAGTTTTTAGCTTATTAGAATTATAGGCCTGTTTTGTAAGTCCAACTGATTTCTTTTAAATCAGTTGGAGGAGGATTGTCAGACATCACTTTTGATTCTATTCCTACACACATTACGTTAGATATTTTTAGGCTAGAAGTCGCGTTCTTTTCCCGTTTTTCTTCGCAAGGTTCATCGAATTCCGTTCTTCCCTTTTTAGATCTCAATTGTTTGGTATTGATAATCTTTAATTCTAATTGATTTCTATTTCAATTCTCTAGTTTAATTCTTGTCTTAATTCTCTAGTTTAATTTTCGTCTTAATTCGTTCTTAGTTTTCATAGTTATTTGATTTCAGTCTTGTAGTTAAAGTTAATTCGCATTCATCATGTTTAATTGAATTTCATATTTTGTTAGTTTAATTACAATCGTCATGAGTAGCTAATTTCTATCTAGGGTTTAAGGGGATCAATGGGTGTTAATTGGGTTATAGAAAATTGACATGTCTCTGATCATATGAACTGTCGCCTGAATGTTGTTTTAATTCTGATTGATTAATTACTGGCCAGGATTAATTAGTTAGTATCACCATTAGGACTTTTCGCCGACCGGGTTAAGGACTAATTAGGTCACGACATTTTGGGTAGACTAGCTTAATTCTAGCGACCGCAGGTTAAATTTAGTTCTAAAGTTTGTAGTAGTACCGACCGGACCTACACCTTAGACAGTTCGATTATTGACCTGTTAGTTGACTCCCTGACCCGATTGACATCCATTGTGAACCTGAGACCCTAGACCTTTTTATTATTGATTTACCTCATAGCAGTTAGTTGTCAGTCCACTTAAACAAACAGAAAAACAGTGACCCGTAATCTTTAGTCTAGACCTTAGAACAAGTAATTGAGTCCCGTCTCCTGGTAGTTCGACCCCTACTTCACTATCTACATTAGTTAGTGGACCTTAGGGTATCTTTGATTAGGGATACGACTACCCCTATCAAATTTTGGCGCCGTTGCCGGGGAGACGGTGTTATTTATTTATTTACTTGTTTTGTGTTTTAGTCTTTAGATTCCTTGTCTCGAGGAACATCAGTTCCTTGAGACCGTTTCTCACTTTTTTTTTCCTCGTATGCCCAGGTCCTCTCGAATTTCAGGCTACGTACCACCATTCGATCCTGAACCAGAGAGAACTCTCCGCAGGTCTAGGAAATTCTACAAGGAGATTACTGAGACAGAAAGTTCAGAATCAGTAGAACATTCGGACGACGAGCACATATCCGAAGCACTGTCCTTTGAAGAGGATAATTCCACTACCGCCCCCGAGACACCGCTAGTCAAGATGCCTCCCAAACTTGCTAGCCATTCCGAGCCGGAGCAAAGTGCCCTACCGAAACCGTTGAAGAGGCCCACGACCACTACTAGTACCTTTGAGATTCGCCCCGCTTTTATCACATTGGTGGAGCGAAATCAATTCGGTGGAGGACCCGATGAAGACCCGGCGAAACACATGAAGCTCTTCACCGATTACTGCTCAACTATCTCACTCCCCGCAGGAGTAACACAAGAAGAAGTGATGGAGATGCTATTCATGTTCTCCCTACGCGATAACGTGAGAGACTGGATCACGGATCTAGACCGCGTTTCTGAGGAAATCACAGATTGGAACTCCCTAGCCTTAGCTTTTTACAAGCACTACTACACGCCGCAGAAGACCAACATGTTGAGGACTCAGATTACTAACTTTCGACTGACATCTCATGAGAATATCTACGAGGCGTGGGTAAGGTTTAAAAGGCTAGTCAAGGAGTGCCCACATCACGGATTCGAGGTATGGTTTTTGTGCAATCAATTCTATAATGGTTTATATGACGATTGCCGAGCTACGCTCGATTCTGCAGCTAATGGCAGTTTCCAAAACATCGTTGATGATGATAAAGCATGGAAATTGATTGAAGATATGGCTACTCATCACTCACATTGGGGAAATCCACGAGGTAACACCCGGGGAAATAGTGGTGACTCCGAGTCATCAAATGCCATAGTTAGCCACCTAGCCGCTTTAACTAAGCGGATTGACTCCATGGAGCTTGCTAGAACCCAAAACCAACAACAACAAGGCGGTATGTACCAAGTTAATGCAATGTCTGAGGTTGTTTGTGAGAATTGTGGGAATATGGGTCATTATACCCAAGAGTGTGTGAGTTTAGAGATGGCGAATGCATTTCAATCCATGAGACCACACCAACCATACATGAACCAACCGGGCTATGACAAGTCCTTGTTGTCTTATAAGAGTCAAAACGTGCTTAACCCACCACCACCCGGCGGTAACAAAACCGTCCCATATGTAGCACCCCATAACCGACCTTCCCAAAACCATAACAATAACCGACAACAATTTCAGGGAAGGCAACAAAATTGGGGTAACCAACAAAATTGAGGTAACCAACAACAGTGGGTTAATAACCAACCTTGGGGTAACCAACCTTGGGGTAACCAACAAGGGTGGGGGAACCAACAACATTTCCAACCGATCCCACAAAACCAAAACCAGACTCAAGCTCAAGCTCCAACCAACACCGAATTTGCGGAGATTAAAGCATTGTTGATGCAAGGTATTCAAGCTCACCAAAAGCAAGAAACCCAGATCAACCAAATACTCGCCCATAACAAGATCTTAGATACCCAAGTAGCACAACTTGCCGCCCAAAAGCAAGCTAGGCCATCGGGTACTCTACCTCCTCAAGGCGAACAGTCGCATGAGCAAGCCAACGTGATAACGTTGAGAAGCGGAACTCATTATGAACGTCCGAAAATGCCCGAGGAGTATGTTGTGGTTGATGAAACCGAGTTGGAGAAGCAAGAGCTATCCGAAGAAGCTATGAGCAGGCCACGAA
Organism: Agrostemma githago; assembly: GCA_958450325.1. Classification (NCBI taxonomy): domain Eukaryota; kingdom Viridiplantae; phylum Streptophyta; class Magnoliopsida; order Caryophyllales; family Caryophyllaceae; genus Agrostemma; species Agrostemma githago. The sequence continues at coordinate 42,394,677 of OY288254.1, read as the reverse complement.
TTGAGGCTACTCGATCGAGTAACACCACCTCAGTCGATCGAGTAGACCCCCCTAAAACCTGGCAGAGAGCAATCAAGTGTACCACTCGACTGAGTTACTCCTGACTCGATCAAGTTGGAGGTCACTCGACCGAGTGGTATCAGCCCACTCGGTTGAGTAGACCCTCCAAAAGTGGTCAGTAGCCCTCCAGTGATGCCACTCAATCGAGTGCTTACAGGTGACTCGATCGAGTATGATGATACTCGACCGAGTCAGCCTGGACTCGATCGAGTGGAGACCGTAACGCCTAACTCATCTTCTTTTCATCCCCAGGTTTCAATTAAGGATGCTAATTCTTCTCAAGCGTCCCCATCTCAAGCCAAGGAGCCTGCGATTCCGATCATACTTCCATTTCCCCACCGACAGTGTAAGACAAAGCTCGATCAACAGTTCGGTAAGTTTATGGAAGTCGTTAAGAATCTGCAGGTAAGTGTTCCTTTTACTGATTTAATTACTCAAGTTCCTGCTTATGCGAAATTTATGAAAGAAATACTAACTCGTAAGCGGTCTTTTAGTGAGACTGAGACAATTGCTTTCACAGAGGAATGCAGCGCGCTACTACAAAGTCGTACTCCGCCCAAGCTCAAGGATCCAGGGAGTTTTTCTATCCCTTTTACTATAGGGACATTAGCTATCGATAAAGCCCTGTGTGACTTAGGAGCTAGCGTCAGTGTCATGCCATACTCTATTTGTCATAAATTGAATATGGGTGTCTTGAAATGTACCAATATGACTCTGCAAATGGCAGATAGATCGGTCAAGTATCCTTTAGGTGTCTTAGAGGATGTTCCGGTCCAAGTAGGGAAATTCTTCATTCCCGTTGACTTTGTAGTCTTAGACATGGCTGAGGACGCCATAATCCCTATTATCCTCGATCGCCCTCTCCTACACACGGCAGGAGCTATCATCGATGTCAAAAATGGGAAGCTCACACTCTCTGTAGGAGATGACACCGTGACTTTTAGTCTTGATCACGCTCTTAAGAAGCCCATGATAGAAGAGTCTTGCTATAGCATAGATGTCATTGATTTGGAAATAGAAAATTATATTGACGACTATCTTGGCAGGGACCCTTTGGAGAAATTGCTAACATCCGGCGATGCTGATGCCGAGAAGAGATCATGGAGCGCAGAAGTGAATGAGCTGGAACGCATGCTAAACGGAAAGGAGAGCACTATTGAGAAGGTATACAGTCTCGGCACCCCTAAAAAGGATGTCGAGGTAAGTAAACCTGAACTAAAACCCCTCCCCTCTAATCTGAAATATGCATTCCTAGATGACAAGGGTCTAAACCCCGAAATTGTCAACGTTGCACTCACAGATAGCCAACTTTCGGAGTTGTTAGTCATCTTACGACGACATAAGAAGGCTATTGGGTACAGTATTGATGATCTACGTGGTATTAGTCCCAAGTTTTGCATGCATCGCATTCACTTAGAGGGAGACCATAGACCATCCATTCAGGGACAACGTAGGTTGAACCCGAACATGCAGGATGTGGTTAGGAAGGAGGTTATGAAACTCCTAGATGCTGGCATTGTCTATCCCATTTCCGACTCTAAATGGGTTAGTCCAGTCCAAGTGGTCCCTAAGAAGGGAGGGACCACGGTTATCACGAACGAGAGGAATGAACTTATTTCTACTCGATTAGTGACTGGATGGAGAATGTGTATTGACTACCGTAAGCTGAACGTAGCTACTAGGAAAGACCATTTCCCACTCCCCTTCATTGACCAGATGCTAGAGCGTCTTGCTTGCCATAATTACTTCTGCTACTTAGATGGCTACTCAGAATTTTTCCAAATCCCAATTCACCCAGACGACCAGGAGAAAACAACATTCACCTGTCCCTACGGCACCTTCGCATACCGAAGGATTCCTTTTGGCCTTTGTAATGCCCCGGCCACTTTTCAACGTTGTATGATGTCCATATTTTCGGACCTTATCGAGTCTGTCATGGAAGTCTTCATGGATGACTTCAGTGTATATGGCACTGATTGTGATACATGTCTACTTAATCTTTCACGGGTCTTACAATGTTGTGAGGAGACCAATTTGTTCTTAAACTAGGAGAAATGTCACTTCATGGTGACCGAGGGAGTCGTTTTGGGTCATTTAGTGTCAGAACGCGGCATCCAAGTGGATAAAGCGAAAGTCGAGGTGGTTGAGCAATTACCATACCCCGTTAATGTTAAGGGTGTGCGGAGTTTTCTTGGTCACGCGGGTTTTTACCGCCGTTTCATCCAAGATTTCTCCAAGATTGCCAAACCTCTGACTCAGCTGCTCCTCAAAGATGCCCCATTCGTCTCTACTGACGAGTGTGCTCGAGCTTTTGACAGGATTAAGCAGGCTCTTGTTTCCGCACCTATTATCCGAGCTCCCGATTGGGATTTGCCTTTCGAGGTTATGTGCGATGCTAGCGATTACGCTGTAGGAGTCGTGCTCGGGCAAAGGAAAGACAAGGCTTTACGTGGGATCTACTATGCTAGTCGGACGTTAGATATGGCGCAGATCAATTATGCTACCACGGAGAAGGAGTTATTGGCCATCATCTACGCTCTAGACAAGTTTCGGGCCTATCTCATTGGCTCGAAGGTGATAGTGTATACAGATCATGCAGCCTTGAAGTACCTTCTAGCGAAGAAGGAGGCCAAACCGCGACTTATTAGATGGATCCTATTACTGCAGAAGTTTGACTTGGAGATCCGTGATAAGTCTGGGGCCGAAAATGTCGTAGCCGATCACTTATCCCGGCTAAGATATGATGGTGGGGATCTCGCCCCAATTGATGATTCGTTCCCGGATGACCATTTTCTTGCTATTACCATGGATACTCCATGGTTTGCTGATTATGCCAACTTCCTAGTTGGAGGAACTCTACCTCCCGACCTTCAGTATCAGTAGAAGAAGCGGTTCTTACATGATGTGAAGCGTTATTTCTGAGACGACCCATATCTTTTCCGAGAAGGTGCAGACGATTTATTTAGGAGATGTATTCCCGAGAGTGAGGTACATTCTATCCTCACTAGATGCCATTCCTCTCCTTATGGTGGACATCGCGGTCCTTCGAAGACCTTCGCGAAGGTAATGCAATCAGGCTTTTATTGGCCCACCATTCTCAAGGATGCCACCACTTTTATCCGTTCCTGCGACGCTTGCCAACGAACGGGAAATATTTCTCGACGACATGAAATGCCTCAAACCGGGATTCTTGAAGTAGAACTATTTGATGTTTGGGGTATAGATTATCAAGGACCGTTCCCTTCTTCTTATGGGAATCGGTATATTTTGGTCGCCGTCGATTATGTTTCGAAGTGGGTGGAAGCCATCGCTTCGCCCACTAATGATGCTAACGTGGTGATCCGGCTCTTTAAGAAGACAATATTCCCGCGTTTGGGGGTCCCACGGGCTGTTATTAGTGATGGTGGTTCACATTTTCATGAACGCCAACTGTGGACATGACATAGGTCCACCCCGACGCGGCCACGCGCGGGTTTGGGGAGGCGAATGAATCTCCATATGAGATGGTCAAATTGAAATTTAAATCGAAGTAGGAGTCGCCACCGAACTTTGTGGGAGTTCGGGCCCGTTCGAACCCACTCCATGTCGTAGTGGGTCGTATACAAAATACGGCCCATTTCCGATGTCAGAGCTTATTGGGTTCGTCCCTTTGCATTATGATACCGATACCGACATTATCGGATATCGTGTGTTGAATGACTCTCGTTGCCAATGGATTCGGACATCCGGAAACCATGGTTCTGAGTAAGGGGTGAGGGTACGTGTTGGGAAGTTCACTAAGAACACCCAACCCCGCCCACACTTAGCGGCCTTTACTAAGATATCGTTCGTTTTTGGTGTACACGCGTTACTTTGACGGTTGAATGATATGCAAACATTTTTTTCCCTAAGCATGTGAGAAAAATAAATAAATGGGTTGCTAAGTCGTTTAATGCATCTTAAACTAATAACTTAAAAGTTATTTTAGCATGTGAAGTTCGTTTTAGTCTAATAAAACAAAAGAAAAGATGAATCGCTACAAACACGAGAAAAACAAGTTAGTAACGATTGAATAAATCGAATAAAGATGTAAATACAATGCTCGAAGAAATAGAAAAAGGAACGAAATTATGTCGCTGCCTGGGATGCCGGCGGGTCGCGTGATGGGCTGCCTCGGGATCGGTTTTTTTGAAAAATCGATAATTTTATTAAACCGCGTATGAATATTGTGTAATTCGTACTCGACTTAATTTAGCGATATTCATTATATTCGACATTCGACTATGAAATCGATATCAAATATTCGGAATAATTTTAGAAAAGTTGAAAAGAAAAGGTTTTGAGAAAATCGTTTTGTAGAATTAAAAGACAGGATGTTTAAAAAAATAGCGAAAAAAACAAAAAAAGGCCGCGGGTTTCAGCCTCCTGGGCGAGTCGCCTGTGAAGGACGCGACTCGCGTGGGCTGCTGTCCCGGTTCGTTTATCTTCGAAAATTGGTAATTTTTATAAATCGTGTACAAATATGGATAAATTTATACTCGATTTATATTTTCGACATTCGTCGTATTCGATATTCGATTATGAAATTGATATCGAATAGTTAGAATGATTTTTTTAGAAAAAGTTTTATGAAAATATTTTTTGAAATATCGTTTATTAAAAAAAACGCGACAATGACCCATAATTAAAAGAGGACCGACGACACGACGCAAAAAAGGAAAAAATAAAGGACGAGAAAGAGAAAAAGAGAAAAAGAGAGAATCGGGTTTGATTTACACCCTCAACCTACATGCTTTGTTTTCTCGGAATAAGGCTCGTTGGGAAGTGGCTTAGGCACGGGAGCGTCGAGATGATGTGGATGAGTTAGGGTGTCATGTAGGGTGACGGGTTTCGGCCGGTTTGTGGGGTCGGATTCGTCGGGTTGATTTTGACGGTATTTCGATGCTATTTTGGATGTATGTCGTAGATGAGTGTATGGGAATAATTGATGAGAATAGTTGTTCGATGTATTTGATGTGTATTGTATATGTGTGACCGGAGGGTCCTATTTATAGGTGAAGTCCTTGATAGGAGCTAGGAGAAGCACTCTTGCTTAGGTGACAAGAAATACCGGTTTGGATAGGAAACGTAAGAGTTTGAAGGGAACGTGTAATCCCCTATAAATTCTAACGCAATACAGTGGCGGAAACACTGTAGATTTGGGATTAAAACACACCGATGTTCTAAATTTTACAAAAAGATCGAGCGGTCAGTCAATACAAATGACACTTTTCACAAAAGGGCTAAAATAAAAATTCTCCAAATTGGTTTAGCAATCCAAAAAAATAAATATAAATGAAGTAGAGTAGGATCCATGCCACTCGCTAGCTCACACCCAAAACCCAGCAGCAAAAAACCTGTCATGTTATAAACATAACAGCCACAATTCAGTGGGGAGTAACGACGACGTTCTCCCAGCCATATTACATGACATTAAAGCATAATTACTATTATATCAAAATAGCTCAAAATGGAAAACGTTTAAAACGATATAGTAAAATAATTTAAAATGATTGCCAACTTCCAAGTCAATATCAATCAATAATAATAATGGCGTTATGGATACGAATCAGTGCAACAGAATAGACTTTCAATAGGAGAATACTAAACTAGCTTCGAGAACTTAGTTCAAACAAATCAAACTTCGATCTCTAACTAGGCTACTCAACCATAATAGGACGGCGACTTATCAATGCGAGGTCCTAGCTTAAGTAAATATGCACACCCCTCCTGGAACACCAAGTGTGTCCAGTTCAACCCGACGGCGTCTTACATGCGAGGTACGAGCTTAAGGTCAAAATGAACATACACTCCTGGACAAGAACATGCCCAGTTCAACAGCCAATGCATCCCGCTCGGATACACTAGCCTTATAGCTGATGGCAAAACGTATACTCTAGACTGTATTACTCTACCCGTACACTTCTCTTATTCCATAACTCCAAAACAAAGCCATTGTCAAAATTCAATAAAAATATAGTTTGTTCTTCAAAAGAGAAAACTTTATAAAAATATAAACTTTCTTTAAATAATAACTTCCAAAAGTAGGTAATATTATATAAATAGAAATCGATTAAAATAGGAGTTATATAAAATAGTTAATATTGGCCTCGAGACGTAAACATTATATTTATTATATAAATGTATAATTCATGATTAAAAGTCAACTAAAGTCAAAATCATAATTATTTTTAAAAAGGTTGAAGTCTAAGTAATTAAAAGTATTTAAATAACAAATTGACAGATTTTCCAAATTTGCACTGTCTTACTATAAACTTTGTAATTAAATCATTAAAAATCAAAACAATGTAAGACCAATGGATTTGAAAACATAAGAAACTTAGCTACAACTTGTATTTCTGAAGAAAATCCAAATTCCGAATAAAACATGGGTTTCTGTTCGTATATTTAAAATTTATCAGGATTAGACACCCGATTGTATATCTTTAATAAAACACGTTTAAAAATTGATTTTAAAGAAATTTCAATTGGAAACCTTAACTAGACTTTTCATAGTTTCATTACGTAAATTACCAATATTAAATAAAAAGTTTAACATATGTTTCAATTTAGATCTTATCACAACTGACAGAATTGCGGATTAGTTTGACACCTGTTCATAAACAATTTATTGTGACCAAACTACTTGGAGTTATTTCACGAAATTAAATAGGCATAAGTTAGACTTAAAATAAACAGTAGTCTCTTTTAAAAGTTTTCGGAAATAAATAATTTAAAATAGAGTATTAATTCACACGAAAACACTAACAAATTTTGAAACATGCTGTAACTTAGTGAAAAACAATAAAACTTTCAGTTTGACAATTCTTATCAAAATCACGAAAATTATGAAATAAATTATTATTTGTATGTTTTAGTCTCGGCCTTATAATACTTTTTAATAACTAAAAGAAAGACTTGTTCGCAAATCTCGTAAAAATAATTTAAAATAACGAAACATGTGAAAATTTACGTTTTTAAAGCCTTTTTTTTTATTAAAAACGAGACATACATATATTGTCTAATAGAAATCTAATTTCTATACATGCAACTACAACAATAATATCACATAATACCGAGTAACGTGTCAATGTTACCTTAACCGAGATCCGAATAAATTAAATAATCGTCTTCATCGGATCTAGCACGAAAGCCTACGAAATAATTAAATATATGGTATTAAAACCACAATATAAGTGAATAGGAAGAAGAAAAAGAGACGAAGAACGAATAAGAGTAATTAACCTCGAGATCGGAAAGAATTAGAGACGAATTATGATCGGATTGACGAACAAAAAGGAGGAAATTTAACTTAAAATAGAGGAGAAAAGAAGACTTTGTGAATAAAATAGACTAGAATGAAAGAGAATATATAAAGAGAAATTAGGAAGCTAAAAGATAGCAATAATAAGTCACAAGGACTCTTAACTTAACTAGGAAACGAGATGGTTGAGATGGAACGAACAAGCAACGAATTGATGTGATAAGTTTCCGATTAAAATAAACATGAGATAAGATTTAAAATAAATAGGATAAAAATAATATGTAGTGTTGACAAAAGAAGGTTCGTAAAATAATATAAGCGTTTATGAAGAAATCGGATTAAAACGCGTTAGAAAATAATTATTGACGAAATATACAGAGTTACGATATAATCGTAACGGAACGGATAGCAAAATTAGGAAAATTGCGAGTGTTACAGAATGAGAGTCCCGTTTCTTGGTGAGGAAGCCAAGTATCTCGGCTGAATGGGGGGGGGGGGGTTGGCCGAGTATTTTGATGCTCGGTCGGTAAATCGATTTGGTTTTCGGATAGAATTCCTACTTGAGATCAAATTCTATCCTTGAATGGATTAATTTAATATTTTCGAAGCTGATTTTTTTGTAGTATTTGAGTCCAAACCGGAAGTGTGGTGTCACGGCTGGTCCGTGTATCTCGAGAAAAAATATCTTTTACCGGGTTTGACCCGGTCGCTAAAAGACGGTTTTGCCCCTGGTGCCGGATTCGACCCAAATTAGTCTTATTTGACTCGAAACGACCCACTGGGCCTGGATTTAAGGTTGGTTTTGTAATATTTGTACTCCGTAAAAATCCTAAACCAAATGTCCATGATTTCGAGCCCATATCCGAGTCCATTAAAGCATGTTTGCGTCCGATCATCATCGGGTGTTTGGCGGAAACTACTATAGACACCTGGCGGTCAAAATGTGGGTGTCTACAGTGCCCCCACTCTGACTGAGGCTTGGATAAGGCGAAAGTCAGAGTAGCTACTAGGCCAATCGAGGATTAAGACCTGGCAGACTTCCGATCGGGTCGTTTATAGTCCATTAGACTTGCGTGGAGGACTCGCCAGCCATAAGATAGAAATCATGCCTGGATAGATGCTGATAATTCCTGTGGGGACTTTGCCTGTAAAGTCTTGGGTGTGTCTGTTTACTGACACATCCCATCTTGGAGTTTCGCGGGAGCTTGCCTTGGAAGCTATGGGTGTGTTTGTTTACGGACACATCCCATCTTGGAGTTGCGTGGGAGCTTGCCTTGGAAGCTCTGGGTGTGTCTGTTTACGAACACATCCCATCTTGGAATTGCGTGGGAGCTTGCCTTGGAAGCTCTGGGTGTATCTTCTTACAAATACATCCCGATTCCTTAGTAAAAAAAAAGTTGCCTGAGCTTCCACTGGGGAGTTTTTGAGAATTCTTCGGGAGTCTTGGGTGTACCTGTATGCTTATACATAACAATTTGCATGTAATATTTAGACGAAACACCGACTCACGCTGGAGAAGAAATGATTTTTTTGATTGATTTTTTTTTTTAAGAAAAAAAATGCTGAAAATTTTCGATTTTTTTTTTTTGAAAATAGGAATGCTTGGGATGAATTGTTTCCTGATCGGATTCTGACACGAACTTCCTAAAATCCTCTGGTTAGGCCTGTATGCCTAGATGAAGTAGGGAATATGATAAAAATTCCTACTCCTGGGGTGACTAAGAAAAGTATTTTCTCTATTATAAATAGGGAGTTCTTGCTCTTAATCTTTATATTCCAACCCAAATCTTTTCTTCTATCTTAAAATCCCTTAGACTTTTAAGACAAAAAAAAACTTCTTGCTATGGGTATCAAACATCTGACCGCGATGCTTCAAGCGTGGGCCCAGAATTTTCGAGACGAAGATAAAATTCAGCTAACTCAAATGGGAATTGTTGCCTTATTCCCGCTTCAGCGACTCAGGGTGAATTCCCATTTTTTGGACGCTTGCCTATCCTTTTGGGATACTACTCACCACGTTTTTGCCTTTCCTCGGAGAGAAATATGTCCTCTTTCTGAAGAGATTGCAGCTATAGGGGGTTGGTGCCCTAATGCTTGTCCTGTTATTCCTCCCTTTTATCCTGACCCAAGGAGGAGACTGAGAGATTTTCTTGGGTTGTCTCATGCTGAGACAACTCGTATGGTAAAGAGAAATTCTGTCTCCCTGTTTGACCTGGCTGACAAATTCATGAACCCAAACGGCGCAAGAATTACTTCTACCCATAGGCGTAGGGTCTTCGCCTTTTGTATGCTGCATCGATATGCCTTCGAAGGTCGGATGGATGATGACTCATGCTTAGGCGAAATCAGGCTAATCAGCATAGTGGACCAGATGGAGACAGGTCAAAGCCCAGCTTGACTGATAGCTGGGGAGATTATTATGGGCCTTGATGCTAGAAGACTTTACCCGGATTGACAATTAACGGGAAGCATTCGACTTTTGCAGGTATTGGACCGCGTTTTCCTCGAATTTTTTCGAATTTCCCGATTTTCGATTTTTTTTTTGAATTTTTTTTCTAAAATCTTCCCGATTTTTCCGATTTTTTTTTAAAATTTTTATTTTTCGAATCTTTCGACTTTCTCGAAAAAAAAATTTTTTTAATGTTTTTGACTTTTCGAAAAAAAAAAATTTGACAGATTTGGTTATCCGAGCGTTTGTCGATCATAGAGCTCCCAGTGAGCATATCCAGATATCGCAGCTGTTAGATAGGTTCACGGTCTCGACGAATAAGCTCGAGTCATCACATAAATCGGAATTATTGGGATGAAGAGCTAAAATTTCATGGTGGGCCCTTGATTAGATGGACTGTCATCTGGTGGTTCCTCTCGAAACTTACAGGGTTAGCTAAGAGAGACAAAGCCCGATATCTGGTGATCCTGTCTTTGGATCGGACCATTCATATTTATCCGGATCGCATTCTGAGACAGTTCGGTTTGTTTCAGCAGATTCCCGAAACTGAAGCAATCATTAGCGTCTCGCTCCAACTGACGGACGCTATGTGTGACACGTGGCTACAACGCTGGTTTACCCGTGTCATATGGACTGTACCTCGCCCCTGTCAATCTGTTTGGGTCTCGGAAGCATATCGCAAATGGACTTCTGAAGAATCAAAAGAGGCCCATAAGACTTTGAAGACTGACGAGGCTTTCGACTTGGCCCGTCGAGAATCGGTAAAAGACAACAAGTGGTTTTTTGACGAAGAAGAAACTCCAATTACCCGTGTCCGGCCGGAGTCGGGTTCTAAGTCAAAAACTAAGACTCGAGCTAAGGAGACCGGTGCTAGTGACTTGGAGAGAAGACTCGGACCAAAACTAGCGGTCCGAGACAGACTGGGCCCGCGAGACCGGCTACCCGAGAGGGTGAGGGCCCGACTAGGACCGACTGAGGTGGCCGGGGAGTCAAGTTTGAAGAAACGAGCCCGGGCTAGAGAGGTTCCCTTGGTAATTTGGGAGCGTTCACCTCCGCGTCGACGTCGTTGGACGGAAAAAGAAGCTAAGGACAAGGGAAAGGGGAAAATGCCTTAAATTTTTATTATTTAAGTATTAGTACTATTTATGTGTGCTTTTTTGGATTTTTTTTGTAATTTTCCGAGTTTATCGGATTTTTTTTGAAATAAATAAAGGAAGTTTATTAAAAACCGTTCCTGTTTTTTTCGATTGCAGTGGTTGTGCCCCTTTGAGGGGCTGCCTACGTATCCACAATTAGCGGAATCAAACCAAACGTAGTTCAGACTTAATTTGCAATTTCGAAATACATCAAGACTATTGGTTCAAGATGTTTATAACAGTAGAATAAGTAATTCTAACTTTTGACTTGTCTTTTAAAGTTTATTTTGAAAAGATGTTTTTTAATAAACTTTTGCAAATGACATTGAGAGGAATGGGTTAAGGGTAGTAACGCTTCAGCTGGTCCAGGTTAGTTGGGTTGACAAACTCATTCCCGTCCAGATCTGTTAGCATTACTGCTCCGCCTGATAGAATCTTCTTTACCAAATATGGTCCGGCCCAGTTAGGTTTGAACTTTCCCCTTGGGTCTACTGGTAATAAAGCTCGAACAGATTTGAGAACCAAATCTCCTTCTTTGATGTTCTTGGGCCTTACCCTTTTATTGAAGGCCCGTTGGATCCTCTTCTGATATATTTGTATATTATTGAGGGCACGAGATCGTCGTTCGTCTAAAAGGACTAGCGAGTCATATCGTGCTCGAATCCAATCCGCTTCGGGTACTTGACTCTCGAGCAGGGTTCTGAGGGACGGCACCTCCAGCTCAACAGGTTGTACAACCTCCATCCCGTATGTAAGGTAATACGGCGTTGCCCCGGTCGCAGTACGAATCGAGGTCCGATATCCCCAAAGTGCAAATGGTATTTTATCGGGTCAGTCCCTGTAATTATCAGCCATCTTTTTAGGTATGGTGACAATTGTTTTATTAGCCGCTTCTACCGCTCCATTGGATTGGGGTCGGTAGGGTGAAGACGTATGTCTTTGAATTTTGTACTTGGCTAACAAGGCTGCCGTCTCCGCTTGAAAATGGGTCCCGTGGTCACTGATAAATTCATGAGGGATCCCATACCGGCATATTATCCTAATTTGGATAAATTTGGCGACGTGACTGGCGTTGAGAATGCGATAAGACTCTGCTTCGACCCATTTGGTGAAATAGTCGATTGCTACCAAAATGAAGCAGTGTCCTCCGGTTCCCGAGGGGTTTATCTTTCCGATTATATCGATTCCCCATGTTGAGAACGGCCAAGGTGACGTCATAGTGTACAGCAGGGATGGCGGCATATGCTGCACATTAGCGAAAATCTGGCAGTTGTGGAAATGTTTGACATAGAGTTGGCAATCGGTTTCCATGCTATTCCAGTAATATCCGAGTCTCATGATCTTCCGGACTAGCATCTGGGCGTTCATGTGCGGACCGAACTCACCGTCGTGCACTTCGGCCATGACCTTCTCGGTGTTACCCTTATCAACACATAAAAGAAGAGCCCCCTACGGTGTCTTTTTGTAGAGTTGTCCGTCGTCGGTACGGACGAACTGGGCTGCTAGCCTACGTAAGGCCTTTTTGGCTCGAGTGTCGGCCCCGGGTGGATACTCCCCGGTTGCTAAGTATGCTCGGATAGCTTTATACCACGGCTCGGGATCGGGTATCTCGATATCTTCGATGTCGTGGATATATGCTGGCTCGGATCGTCTTTCGACACAGATTGGCATGCTAGTCACATGATCGGGAATGTTTAGTAAAGATGCCAGTTTTGAAAGTGCATCTGCGAACTGATTTTCCTCCCGGGGTAAGTATATATACTCTTCCTTTTGAAATTGTTTCTCGAGATCCCTTACTCGTGCCTGGTAGGCCACGAGATTAGCATTTTGGGTTTTCCATTTTAGGAGCGCTTGGTTAATGACCAGAGACGAGTCGCCGTGTACTCGGAGGTTTGTGACCCCTAAATCGGCGGCGGCTTGTAGCCCGTGGATACATGCTTCATACTCAGCTGCATTATTGGTGACGTCAAAGTCCAATTTGATGGACACGGGAGTGTGTTCCCCTCTTGGCGAGATTAGGAGAATCCCGACTCCAAATCCTCGGAAGTTGGATGCCCCGTCGAAGTATAAATCCCACGTTTCGGTATCGGTATGGAAAATATCTTCATCCGGGAAGGGCCAAGTGTCAGTGTGTCCTTCTTCGGTTACGGGACTGTCGGCGAGAAACTCGGCTACTATCCGGCCTTTGATGGCTTTCAATGGTACGAACTTTAGATCGAATTCTGCCAACATTAGAGTCCATCTTGATATCCTGCCATTGAGAATGGGCTTTTCGAAAAGGTACTTGATCGGATCCATTCTTGACAGTACTTGTACCTCATAGCCGAGCATGTAATGTCAGAGCTTCTTAGTGGCCCAGACCAAAGCTAAACACGTTTTTTCGAGCATAGTGTCACTACTAAAAACAGCTGAAATAACGTCGGATAAGTTGCGTCGGATTTAGTATCCGACGCAACTGGCATAACTGTGTCGATTTGCGTCGGTAAATCCGATGCAATATAATTGTGTGGGACTAGCCGACGCTATCCGACTACATGATACAGGCGCCAATAATTTTGGGTTGGCGCCACTATGTGAAAGGGTTTGCGTGGGATTAACCGACGCAAAGCCGATCCAAATGGAAGGGTTTGCGTCGGCTAATCTCACGCACAAGTTTTCGAGTCAACGCGTTACCTTGGGCGTTCAGTCAACAGAAAAACACAAACTGCATCGGATTAGCCGACGCAATCAGACGCAATAATCAACGTTGCGTCGGCTAATCCCACGCTACAGTTGTTGACTAAACGCTCCCAGTCAACAGAATTAAATGCGTTGCATCAGATTAGCCGACGCAAAGTTGAATATTGCGTCTGATTGCGTCGGCTAATCCGATGCAGTGTGTGTTAAAATTAAAAAAAAACGCTCCCAGGCAACAGAATTAAATGCGTTGCATCGGATTAGCCGACGCAAAGTTGAATATTGCGTCTGATTGCGTCGGCTAATTCGATGCAATGTTTTCAATATATAAAAAAAATAAGGCAACAACTAAACAGACCCACGCGGCCTTTGTAATAAAAAAAACGTACAGGTACTGCATCGGATTAGCCGACGCAAGCTTGAATTCTGCGTCTGGTTGCGTCGCTAATCCCACGCAAAGTTTTCAATATAAAAAAAAAAGGCAACAACTAAACAGACCCAAAACCCCAAACCTGACACCCCAATCTCCCTCTCTCCCTAAAACGCAAACGACGACGACATGCGCGCAGAGACCACCGGCGACACCCACCTCCGGCGACACAGAGATCTCCGGCGACCACCATCCTACCCAGATCCGGTGACCACCACCCTAAGACGACCCCGAAATCGAAACCCTAAATCGTCCACCACCCTCCCACAAACCGGCGACGTCGTCCTGCTCTGGCAGACCCATAAACCGATGACCCCTTCCCTCTTTCCGGCGAGCATAACCCCTCCACGCGCGACGAAGGCTGCCGGCGAACCTGAATCCCAGCACACCCTCCGGCGAAGTCAGCCCCGAAAAACCCTAACCCCTCCGGCAAACCCGAATCCCGGCGCACCCTCGGCGAAGTCAACCCCGAAAAACCCTAACCCGACCCTCAATTCTCAGGTATGATACTTAGGACTTAATTGTTTTGATTAAGTTAATTTTTACTTAATTAAATTGATTGGTAGTTAATTAGATTAATTAGTTTAATTATGTTCATTTTATTAGCATCTTAATCAAATTAATCAGATTAGAGAAGTAAAGGAGGTTAATTACATTAATTAGGTGATTATGCTACTACCTAAATTAGGTTAATTTGGTGATTATGTTAGTACCTAAACTAGGTTAATTTGGTGATTATGTTAGTACCTAAATTAGGTTAATTAGATTAATTAAGTACGTACATTAGGTTAACTAGTGTAATAATTATTTTAATTACGTAAATTAGTATCTTACTTAGGTTAATTAGGTTGATTAGGTTAGATTTCGTTTTATTGTTAGACTAAAATTGTGTTATTTAGATTAGTACTAGTAGGTAGTTTAATGAATTAGTAGATTAGTATGTAATAGTAGTAATATTAGTGTTATTAGTAGTAAATTACTAGTGCTAGTAGTAATAGTAGTAGTATGAAGTAATAAAATACTTCATTACTACTACTAATACTACTACTAACATTACTAATCTACTACTAATACTAGTAACCTACTACTAATACTACTAATCTACTACTAATACTACTATTAAACTACTACAACAAATCTACTAACACTACTGCTGCTGCTACTACTACTATTCTCCTACTAATCTACTATCTACTATCTACCATTACTACTAATCTTCTACTTCTACTACAAAACCACTAATCTACTACTACTACTAATAATTTACTACTTCTAATACAACTACTAATCTACTACTACTAATAATTTTCTACTTCTAATATTACTACTAATATTAATTATCTTCCACTACTACTAATAATAATCTACTACTACTTCTAATATTCTATTATACTAGTACTAATTCTATTATACTATTACTACTAATACTTATTTTATACTTATAATAGTAGTAGTATTAGTAGTAGTATGAAGTAATAAAATACTGCATTACTACTACTAATGCTACTACTAATATTGCTACTACTAATAACCTATTACTAATACTACTAATTCATGTACTACTAATCTTCTTCTTCTACTTCACAACTACTAATCTACTACTACTAATAATTTTCTACTACTACTACTACTACTACTACTACTAATTTCCTACTTCTACTTTTACTACTACTACTAATAATAATAATAATAATAATAATTTTCTACTACTACTACTACTAATTTCCTACTACTTTTACTTCTACTACTACTACTACTAATTTCCTACTACTTTTACTTCTACTACTACTACTACTAATTTTCTACTACTTCTTCTACTACTACTAATACTGATTTTCTACTATTACTACTACTAATACTAATTTTTTACTACTACTACTACTACTAATTTTTTACTACTACTACTACTACTACTACTACTACTACTACTACTAATTTTCTGCTACTACTACTAATTTTCTACTATTACTACTACTAATACTAATTTTTTTAATACTAGTACTACTACTAATTTCCTACTACTTTTACTACTACTACTACTACTACTACTACTGCTGCTGCTGCTAATTTTCTACTACTACTACTACTACTACTACTACTACTACTAATTTCCTACTTGTACTTTTACTACTACTACTAATACTAATTTTCTACTACTACTACTACTACTACTACTACTAATACTAATTTTCTACTATTACTACTACTAATACTAATTTTTTACTACTACTACTACTACTTTTACTTTTACTTTTACTACTACTACTACTACTACTACTACTACTACTACTACTACTACTAATTTTCCACTACTTCTACTACTAATTTTCCACTACTACTACTACTACTAAACTACTACTACTAAACTACTACTACTCCTACTATACTACTACTACTACTACTACTACTAATTTTCTACTACTATTACTACTACTACTACTACTAATACTAATTTACTACTTCTACTTTTACTACTACTACTAAATTTCTACTACTACTAATTTTCCACTACTACTACTACTAATATTCTATTTCCTCTACTACTACTAAACTACTACTACTACTACTACTACTACTACTAATTTTCCACTACTACTACTACTACTACTACTACTACTACTACTACTAATATTCTCTTTCCTCTACTACTACTAAACAACTACTACTACTACTACTACTACTACTACTACTAATTTTATTCTTCTTCTTCTACTACTACTACTACTACTACTACTACTAATTTTCTACTGCTAAAAGGGAAATTCAGCAGTTAGTGGTTGTAATTATAGCAAGTACTAATGTTTTGGATTACTGTGTTGAGATATGATTATATTGCTGTTGTTATTTGTTTTCGTTGTGTACTGTGCATGAGCATTATTTGAAATTTACTAAGACCTACCTAGTGCCCGTTCAAGAGTTACTCATTAGGAGTAATTCTTGGACAGTCCCCGTTTTGGGACTGTTCTCGTGCCTTTCATGTCACTTAGGTGGTAAACATGAAATTGTGTTGTGTTGGTAAGAGATAAATTTGGTGACAATTCCCTCAATGTTCTTCGATTGCATATGTGGAGTTTTCATATATTTCACATTGTACTTTTGGAGAACTGAGGCGAATTGCTGCCGAATTTTTCTCTTATCGACATTACACAATTTCGTGTTTATCAGTGACATGGAACGCACAAGAATGGGTTTAGGTTGGAGTGATAAGGTCCCCGGTGATGAATCGTTTTTAAATTGATGGTTGTGAGAGTTCCAACTTATGGTGAAATTCTCGAACTTTACTTCAAATTCCATGTTATTGACTTCTTTCCCCACGCCATTTTGTTCATGTCTACATACCCTAATCATTCATAGTTCAATCCATATAGAATGAATAGAGTAGAACGGAATTCGATGTACGAGAGACTGGCCGACAATAAGCGGCCGAAAATAGAATTTAGAGACGGTGTCGAGGAGTTCATCAAGTTTTCCTTAGATAATAACCCCCACTACACCAGCGAGCAGCTTAGGTGCCCATGTAGAAAATGTCAAAACCGTGCCTTAAAACATGAAGTAGATGTCAAACAACATCTATACAAGCACAGTTTTGTTGAGAACTACTACGTGTGGACGTATCATGGCGAAAATGAAAGTAGTCGCCTGCAAGAACCTGTTCGCGAAAATCCGTACCGGGACTTCGTAGAGGATGCACTGCGTACGACGGTTGAGGACATCATGGAGGAGGAGCGTAACCCAGACAACTTAAGCGACGAATAAGTGCAACATGAACCCAACCCACAAGTCCTTTCCTTTTTCGAAATTCTAAAAAATGTTGAACTCCCAGTTTATGGCGGGTGCGATATGAGTCTGTTGCATGTCACTTCAAGGATGCTGACTTTGAAGTGCGAGAGCAACATGGCCTTAAGACATTTAGACGGTTGGATCCAACTGATGAGTGACCTTCTACCGAAAAAGGAGAATGTCATGTCAAATAATTTCTACGAGGTTAAAAATGTGTTGAAGGGCCTCCAACTCCCCCATGAAAAGATAGACTCGTGTCCGAATGGATGCATGCTGTTCTGGAAGGGAGATTCTGACCTCGACGCGTGTAAGAAATGTGGATCCGGGAGGTACAAGAGTCCAACTGCAAATACTAGGGGCAAGAGAGTACCAACTAAGGTTTTGACTTACTTCCCAGTAGGTCCGAGGCTGCAAAGACTGTATGCGACAAAGAAAATTACGGCCGAGATGAGTTGGCACCACAGTAACTCCAAAATCAGAGTTAGTGGTATGATGACACACCCTAGCGACGGTGAAGCTTGGAAGACATTTAATATCAAACCTCCCGAGTTCGCGAAAGAGCCGCGCAACGTACGTTTGGGTTTGTGCACAGATGGTTTCTCACCCTACGGGCAGTTCGGCAAGTCGTACTCATGTTGGCCGGTTATTTTGACACCGTACAACCTACCGCCGTGGTTATGCAATAAGAGACAATTTATGCTCCTGTCACTTATTGTTCCTGGCCCTAGGAACCTGAAAGCCAATATGGACGTGTATCTCTAACCACTTGTTGAAGAGTTAAAAAGTTTGTGGGATAATGGGATTTACACGTACGATGTGTCGAGGAAAACTAGTTTCAATTTAAGGGCTGCATTAATGTGGACCATCAACGACTTCCCAGCTTACGGGATGTTGTCTGGTTGGAGTACAACAGGTTACCGTACTTGTCCTTACTATCAAGCGAAGGATCAAAAATCCTTTTGGCTTAAAAATAGCGGAAAGGTATCTTGGTTTGACTGTCACAGACAATTTCTACCTTCCGACCATCCATTTAGGCATGGCACCCAGAGACAAGGAAGGGCGTAGTAATCGACGAAATGCTTCGGGGAGTTGAAAATAAGCATAGATCCGGAGATTCCCGAATAGGTCAACCTTTCGAACTGCTGCTGAATCCATGGGCAGGCAAGAGACAACCTGGCGAACTGAAACATCTTACTAG
Organism: Agrostemma githago; assembly: GCA_958450325.1. Taxonomy (NCBI): domain Eukaryota; kingdom Viridiplantae; phylum Streptophyta; class Magnoliopsida; order Caryophyllales; family Caryophyllaceae; genus Agrostemma; species Agrostemma githago. Next base: position 42,375,666 of record OY288254.1, on the reverse strand, counting down.
CCAGAGGAAAAGAAAGCAAAAGCGATTCCCGTAGTAGCGGCGAGCGAAGTAAGAGTTTCCTGGAGAAACAACCCAATGAAACTAGGATCGCATGTAAACGGTTAACAGGCGATGAGATATGGACAGATGTGCAGAAGTACCCTACAATAGTACACGCTACCCACCAACAGTTGAAAAAATTGAAGGACAAGAAGGAAGGTTGGTGGAAGCAGAGCATATTCTGGGAACTTCCGTACTGGCACACTCTGCTTATCAGACACAACCTTGATGTTATGCATATCGAGAAGAATTTCTTTGAGCAGATTATCAACACCGTGATGGATGTACCGAACAAGACAGCCTTCGGACCAAAAGGAAAAGCCGATTTCAAGGAACTGTGTGTCTTGGGCGACCCAAATCGTCGTCGTTTGTTATGGAAAAAAATGAAAGGAAGGCTTTGTGCGATTGGGTGGCTGGTTTGAAGTTCCCGGATGGTTACGCATCCGACTTATCCCGGTGTGTGGAACAGTCGAAGTTAATTTTGCATGGCATGAAAAGCCACGACTGTCACGTGTTTATGGCGCGCTTGATGCCAGTAGCTTTGAAGCAGTTGGTGCCAATGAACACATGGAATGCATTGACAGAGATCAGTCAGTTCTTTCGTGATTTGTGTTCCACTACGGTGTCAGTTGAGTCCATGAATCGGCTGGAGAACAATATTCCCGAGATCCTTTGCAAGTTGGAGAATATATTTCCTCCGTCATTCTTCAACTCGATGGAGCATCTCCCACTTTACTTGCCGTATCAGGCAAGGGTTGGCGGTCCAGTTCAGTACCGGTGGATGTATCCATTTGAAAGGTGACGTCCTCAACTCTTCTTAGTATGACTTCCCATGTATTGATTACCAAGTAAGTCTTACATGAGCCGTCACCATTTTAATTTGCAGGTTCTTAAACCATTTGAAAAAAAAAAATTGGTAACAAAGCACGTGTTGAGGGTTCAATATGCAACACGTATTTATTAGAGGAGACATCAAACTTCAGCTCCTTCTACTTTGAAGAGCACGTTGACACAAAAGCCAAAGACCTGGACGTGGGTGTGCATGTCAGTGAAGACCACCACATAGAGGTGGAACCCTTTCAGACTGACGTTGGAAGCAGCACTGGAAAATGTAAGGAGAGGTGGTTGACCGATGTTGAATACAAGCAGGCACACTCCTACGTTCTGAGAAACTGTGGCACTGTCATCAGACCGTACGAGGAGTAAGTAACTCACGTACAACATACCCTCCTCATAATTGGTAGTATGTGTGCTTATCTACAACTGCTGACCATTGCAGGAAATTCGAGGCTTTCATTATGGCAGAACACGCGGAAGTGACAACATCTGACGACGTTTGGGTCGAATATGAGTCACTGTTTCCCTCCTGGCTACGTACTCAAGTATGTTGAAATGCTATTTTCTTGATCATTGCAAATTATGTATGTGTTTGGTAGAAAATTTAATTGCATTGTTTTTCGACGAATTTTATCTTGACAATAGCCTGAAGCGTTGGAGGATCCCATGGTAAGACCTCTAGTCACTGGGCCGTCTTCACGAGTCAGAACTTGGAGGAGATATAAATTAACGGGTACAAGTTCCGTGCGTTCGTCGAGGGTGTTGACGTTCCAAAACTGACCAAAAGTAACGGCGTATGTGTGTTGTCCACCGAAGGGTCAGATTACTATGGAACACTAGTCGAGGTGATCGAGCTCGACTACTACGACAGCCACAAAAAATGCAAGGTCGTACTGTTCAAATGTGATTGAATCGACAACTCCCCGCACGGAGTCACTGTTCATGAGTTGTACAAACTTGTGGATGTTGACCTGACGAGAAAACTGCGAGGACACAACCCTTTTGTGTTGGCGTATCAAGTCGATCAAGTCTGCTATGCACCTTACCCAAAGGGAAAAAAGAGTACGAATTGGTCTGCGGTTTTCAAAATCAAGGTAAGATCACAAGTTGATAATCCTATCATCGACGATGACGTCTACCAAGAGAGTGTAGTTGGTACTAATCAGCCAATGTCATCAATTCTGATCGAAGACAATGACGTCAATGAGGAAGAATATGTAGTTGAAGTTGCTGGTGCTGAAGGGGAGGACGACGAGTTTGCCGACTGGATTGTTCCTGAGGGAGAGGGTGATGAGGAAGAGTTGGTCGTCGATGAAGATGATGGTGATGAGGTGAATACTGACTGGGACGATGATGATGAAGACGGGGAGGAGGGGTTCATTGAACCGCACACCGACGCGGACAGTGACAGTGACAGTGACGATAATTAGCAATTATATAGTTGTTTGTATCTTATTCGCATAAGTTGTAATTTATTTATTTGTAATTGAAGACTATTTTGGTACTTAATGAAATCCCTGCTTTATCGTAAACGAACTGACTCTGCAGTTTAACTTTGCGCAAACATATTTTGTAGACGTGATTATGTCAGGTGGCAGTGGGATGGTGACGGGGAGCACCAGCCATGGTGACCATATGGAGGAGGACGTGCCTAGGACTCCTGTCGTCCTAGGTGTGGACGCTGTCCAAGAAGTCGGGACGACGGTCTACGTTGCGACGCCTGAGAAACCGTACCTATCACGGCAGAAAGTGCCAACCGCTACTTGGTGAGTTTAAGTTGTTGTAACCAGTTGTTTTCTAAATTTTCACTCATTTATTTGCTTCATAGTATCATAAATGACTTGTGTAGGTGGGACAGCACGACGTACTCGTCTTATATGCGGGATTCCATAACCATGACATATGCGTCTACTCTAGGCGCCTACCATAGCTGGACGGAGGCGCCACAAGAAGCTCGGGAAGCTATGTATATGCACTTCGCGGTAATTACCTCGTCTGTGTTTCTAAGGTTTTCGTTGCACGATTTATACATTCAATTGTAGCTAACGAATCTTTTTTTTGACAAACAGAAGAGAGTGCGTATAGACCTGGGGTACGACCTCAGGTCGGATTAAGAAAAAAATAACCGACATATTCCAGCGAGCTGTCCCGAGGGTCGACAAGGCAGAGTGGATTCCGCAAGAGAAGTGGGAGGCACTGAAGAGGAACGCTGCCGACCTAAACTTCAAGAAGAAATCGGCGATTAAGTCGGCGAACAGGAGAGGTGGACAAGTGGACGGGGTGGCCAAACCCACCAGCTGCCTTGGAAGTAGGAGTGCAGCAACACCCTTCGCGCAGTTGGTAAGTGCTTATAACACAATTAAAAAATTTGAGTATAATTCAATATATACTATTGGTAAATAAATGCTGAAAGTTTTAACACTGTTATATGAAGGGCCCATCTGCATCCCTGGTCCAGCTCTTGGACAAGACAAAGAAGGAGAAAGACGGCAAGTGGATTGACCCTAGAGGACCGGAGATCGTTGTGAGTAGTAATGTTTTTAAAAAATATACTTGGCATGAAAATTACGATGTGATAGTATGTGTTGTTCTAAAAGTTATAACACTATTTCATGTTGCTGTTCCAGGAGAACTACGAGAAAGCGGTGGAGGAGGCACGCGCTTCTAATCAGGCACCCAACACTTTGAAGATTTTCCAAGATGTGACGGGTGGCTATAACCAGAAGAGACGGTTTTGGGGGATAGGTAACGCGGCGAAAGAGCTCTTTCGCCTATGCTTGAACCGTGGTAAGGAGGTATCTGCGGACACATACCTCCCTACCGCCTCCTCGCAGGAACGCACACTTAACGACCGTTTGGATGATAAATTCCAAAGACAAGAAGAGCTCCTGAAGACATTGGAGAAGAGGTGTGAAGAGCAGGACCGGTTTATTCGGATGATGAGGGAACGGTTCGCCATGGAGACCGAGACATGCAGCGGAGGACCACGCATGAGTAGGCGCGATGATGACGACAACAACGATGGTCATCCCCATGGGTCGGAGCAGATTGAGTCCCTTTCGTAGGTAGTGCATCTCTTTTATGTTATATGGTTAGACTTTGGTTGCATTGTGTATATATATTTTACCAACTCTTAGATAGAATTCTGAACTAGCGCTAGTTGTCTTTGTAATATAATTTCTTTTTCTATAACAGTACACTAGTTTATGTTTGTTTCGTTTTGTGGAGTTTTGTGAAGAAGATATGTACAAGAGCTTTGATTGGAGTTATTGATGGATTTTTGTTTGGGATGTGCTGCTGTTGTGGTTTGTTGTAGGAGTGGGTTGTTTAATTGCAGATTGTTTTATTTCGCGCATATGGGGAGCTGAAAACAAAGAAACGATTTTTTTTTTAAAATAGGCTTTGCGTGGGATTAGCCGACGCAAAGTCAAACATCATGTCGACTTTACGTCGGCTAATCCCACGCAAAGCCCATTGACTGAGGGTCTTTGCGTGTGATTAGCCGACGCATAGTCGACAGGCTGTTTGACTTTGCGTCGGCTAATCCCACGCAAAGCCCATTGACTGAGGGACTCTGCGTGGGATTAGCCGACGCAAAGTCAACAGGCTGTTTGACTTTGCATCGGCTAATCGCACGCAAAGCCCATTGACTGAGGGACTCTGCGTGGGATTAGCCGACGCAAAGTCAACAGGATGTTTGACTTTGCGTCGGCTAGTCCCACGCAAAGCCCATTGATAGGGGCGTTGACCTCCATGTCTTGGTGTCGGATTAGCCGACGCAAAACACATGCGTCGGATTAGGCGATGCAAAAAAAAATTGCGTCAAATTATAATGGCGGCCGTTTGCGTCAGTTAATCTGACACAATCTCCATTTTGCGTCGGATATTGCCCATTTGCGTCGGATTTATCCGACGCAATTCCGGCTTGATTTTTGTAGTGAGTATATAGCCCGTTCTTCGGAGTTGACCGTTTGAGCTAGCATAGCCCCCATGGCTGTCTCTGTCGTGGTTAGGTATAATGACAAAGGCAAACCAGGTTGAGGCGGCATCAGGACCGGTGGTGAAGACAAGATTTCTTTGATTCTATCAAAGGCTGCTTGACACTTGTCGTCCCATAGTAAACGTTCCCCTAGTTTCAGCTTCTTGAAGATCGGTTCACACACCATGGTTAGCTTTGAAATGAATCTGCTGATATATTGAACTTTTCCGAGAAACCCTCTTATCTCCTTTTAAGTCTTAGGGGGTTGCATCTCGGTGATGACCTTGATTTTGGCTGGATCGACTTCGATATCGCCTTGGCTAACGATATGACCCAGTAATTTGCCAGATGTTACCCCGAAACTGCATTTCTGAGGGTTTAACCTCATGTTGTATTTGCGTAATCGGATGAAGAACTTTCTCAGGGCGGTGATGTGACCGTCCCTGTCTTTAGATTTGACGATCATATCGTCCACGTAAACTTCCACTTCTTTATGCATCATGTCATGTAATAAAGTTGTGGCGGTTTGTTGGTAGGTGGCCCCAGCATTGATGAGACCAAACGGCATAACAGTATAGCAATAAGTACCCCAAGTGTAATGAAGGTGGTCTTATCCATATCCTTCTCTGCCATTTTTATTTGATTGTACCCGGCATACCCATCCATGAATGATAGAAGGGCATGATCAGCCGTGTTATCCACCAGTATATCGATGTGTGGTAACGGGAAATCGTCTTTTGGGCTCGCCTTGTTAAGATCCCGAAAGTCTACGCAGACGCGTACTTTACCTTCTTTTTTAGGATCCGGCACGATATTTGCAACTCAATCTGGATACTCGGAGACTCGTATGAACCCAGCCTTGAATTGTTTGTCGATTTCCTCCTTGACCTTGAGGGACAGTTCGGGCCTCATGCGTCGGAGTTTCTGCTTAACCGGCATGAACCCTTCCTTGATTGGTATATGGTGCTCGGCTATTTCGCGATCTATCCCCGGCATGTCCTTGTAGGACCATGCGAAGACATCTTTGAATTCTTGAAGGAGATTTACGAATTGTTGTTTCTCCTCGGGATCTAGAGATAACCCTATCTTAAGTAGTTGAGGCTCTGAGGTTGTTCCCACGTTGATGGATTCGGTTTCTTCGATTACCGGATTGCGGGATTTCCTTTGCTCTAGTTGCTCGATCATATGTGGAGGTAAGGATACCTGTTCGCCGGGTTTCTCAATGTCATTGCACAGAATATTTTTTGAAATTGAGAAAATTTTGAAAACGAGACAAGTCGTAAGCAGAACGGTTGTTATTATTCATAAATTGGGAAAATAGCTCGAAAAGAGCTGCCGTCTGATCGCTAGTCAGTGGCGGGATAGGTTGTGTGCCCGGGACACTCCCCGAGGCATCAGAAGTAGCTAAAGGGAGAGGGGAGTTACAGGGATGACCCTAGCACCGGACTCACTAGACTCAATCTCAGACTCTGACTCGGACTCGGACTCAGACTCTGGCATTTCTCCTTCTTCTGCGATTAGTTTATAGGTTCTTCCTTGACCGTCAGTCCATTTGACGGTTTTCCTCCAAGCTCTCTTTCATGTCCCGGATCCGACATCCGAGATCAGCTTATATGGGTCGAAGGTGCGGCTGCGAAGAATGAGGTTGACCAGCTCTTCCTTCGTCGTTGGGGCCGCGAGTTCCTCTCCGAAAAGTAGTCCCAATGCGGGCTCAGCATTCTTAGCATCTTCGGACTGAATGAGAGCGAAGATGTCATCTGGTATGTAGTTACAGTCTTGGGCCAAGTGGGTCCCAATGCGCGCAGTATTGGGACGATATAGGCCTGTCTGGACGGGCTCGAACACTGGAGTGACAAAGGTGACTTTGTTGGCTCCGGCTTGGCCCATATTTTCTGGGGTTATGGTGTAACCCAGACCGGTTTGAGTCCTGCCGTTATCTAGGACTTCAGGGATTTTCCCTGCGGGAGATTGGGCCTGGATGTAACCCCCGGTAGAAAACCCAGATTCTGTAGCATCCGACCGATGCTAACCGTGAAGTAGGGTCGGAAAAGGTACTCTTCTTCGATGGCCCCTATGAAGTCGAACCCCCAGAGATCGGTGCGGCCCAAGGTGTTGCAGTTAGCCACAGTCATAGGCGTGGCTTCTAGAGTGATGACGGTATCGTGCAAAGGTAGCTTGATTTTCCGACGCAAGGTAAAGGATACAGCCCTGGTCGCGTGGATCCAGGGTCTTCCTAAGAGAAGGTTAAAGGAAGAAGTCACCTCGATCACTTGAAATTCCAGCTCTTTTATTATCGGGCCTGTTATGATAGTAAGTTTTACGGCCCCAGCTACTGACTTTGGACTTCCGTCGAAAGCCTGAATGGTTTGAGCTGTGGGAATGTAGTCGGCCTCGGTGATGCCGAGGGCTTTGGCGGTCCTCAAAGGGAGGACATTGACTGCGGACCCGTCGTCGATTAGGGTCATGGGCAGGTACTTTCCACGGCAGATCACCGTGATATAGAGGGCCATGTTGTGGGCAGGCCCAAATGGTGGTAGATCAGCATTGGAGAAGGTAATAAGTGGACCTTCCTCTTTAGCTTTCCCCTTTAGGTGGGGAAGAACCGTGGCTACCATTTCAGCTGGAGTAGCTGTGGAGTCGATCTTGACTTGATCGAATGCCTTAGTGAGTGCCTCTCGATGTTCCTGTGAGCTAACTAGGAGTTGCCATATAGAGAGGTCAACTCGAGTCCTGTTTAGCTGTTTCACAAGAGCCTTCTCGGTGGTTGGCTCTTCCGCGGCGACCTCCACTCTAGGTGGCTCGGTGATGATGAGGGCGTGACTGCTGGCTAAGGCCTTGGACTTAACCTTCTGGATCTCCTCGGGCGTGATGGGGACAGCTTCCCCCTTGGTGAGATAGACGTCGTCTTCGTCATCGCACCAAATCCCGTTTATTTATGAGACAAACGGGGAAATGAGATGTGAACAGTCCACGACTTCCCCGGAGAAGATGGCGTGAGTGGCCAACGGGTTATCCTTGTTGCTGGGCTTGTCTCCAGGTAAAGGGATCTTCCCATTTTCGATGAGATCCTGGATAAGATGCTTTAGCTTCCAGCATTTCTCGGTATCGTGTCCCTTGCCACGATGGTACTGGCAGTAGGCCTGGATGTCGTAGGCCTTGGTGCGACGCTCGACCGGGAGCTCAGGTGTTGGGCCTATCGGGGTGATCAGGCCTTTTGACGATAGCCTCTGTAAGGCATTTGCATAGGTGGTACCTATGTCAGTGAATACCCGGGGTGTGATATTCTTCTTGGACGGGGAATCAAGTAGATTTACCTCGTCAAAAATGCTACGAGTGGCAGCAGCAGATGTGGGCTTGCTTGTTGATGAGCTGGCCCCTTGGTATCCTTTGGCGGAGGCCTTAGTGAGGCTTTCCAACCTTAGATCATCTTCGATTCTCGTCCCCATTTCAGTTAGGACCGCGAAACTAGGTATGATGGCGTACCGGAGATGGGCCCGGTAGGCAGGGAGGAGGTTCTTGACGAAGGCTTCAACCAGCACTTTTTCACTGGGCTTATCGACCAGTTTGACGCTTTCAGCCCACCAGCGCTGAAAGTATTTTGTAAATCCTTCCTTAGGTTCCTGGGCCATTACCTCCAGGGTGCGCATCGTGGTCTGAATTTCCGTGTTGTCGGCGTAGTTCGGAGCGAATTCCGTCGCCACATCATCCCAAGACTTGTATTTCTTGGAATCGAGCCTATAGAACCAGGCTCTCGGATGTTTTTCGAGGGAAGAGGCAAACAAATGCTTGAACATGTCCGATTTGACTCCCTTTAGGGCCATAAATTCCTTGAAAGCCCGGATATGTAATACCGGGTCTTCAGTTCCGTCGAACATCGGGAGGCCTGTCAAGTTGAGATTGGCAAGCAGTTGGTCCGTCAGGGGTGAATAAGTTTGAGCATTCTCCGTATGGATCGAGTTATGGGTCGACAAATGGACCTGCTCCTGCAGCTTGAGGACTGCGCTGGTCAATTCGGCTAATGGCCCCTTGGTTTCATCTTCGTCCCTCGGCCTATCCTGCTTCATGGCGCTTACCCGGGTAACGATGGCGATTTGGTCTCCCCTCATCTGCGTCAGTTGATCTTGGATTTTAGCCAACGAGGCCGTCAGTGCGTCTATGGCTTGTTGACTCATGGTTCGGGTGAAAGGTGGCCTGTCTGTAAGAACACCGTGTAATCAGAATCGGACCCAGATCAAAGAGTGCATCCCGAGCAAGAAGAAAAAGGACTAGACTCGGATAGAAGACCGAAAACCGACTCCTAGATGGGTGACTTGTAGGTTGTGGGCTTTCCTTAGGATTTTGGCAAAATGGGCTTAGTCCCGTGTGAAGAAAGACCTACGTGTGAGCTATTCCCCAGACTTTGGACCCTAAAGTGTAAATGGGCTTCCCCTTGTAGGAGTTTGTCCTACGTAGGTGAGCCGTGCCTTGTCAAATAAGGCGGACTGGGATGGGGTAGAAACTTCTTGATGTAAGATCGACGGAGTTTCGACGCTATGGACTCTAACAACTTATGACAAGACCCGATACTGCTAAATACGGGAAGTCCTTAAAAGAAGAAAGCTTTAAAAGGGGGATTTGGATTTGAAAACCGAACAAAGTCGGATAGGATGGCCCGATTTTTTTTTGAAAGTCGAAAAAAACTTTACCGGGCCGAGATTTCGGATTTTTGAACAGGTTTGGACAGCATACCGGCTAGAAAATAGGCTATTTTGAGTCAAAATCATAAGTCCTAAATTCGGTAGCTTTCCGAGTTTTGAAAAATGGATAATTTTCGAAAAAGATGCAAGTTTTTGAAAACGACGATTTTTGAAAAGACGACCAAAGAAAATCAAGTAGCATGTAGTCATAGAAACAGTATAATGACACCATGTATGCTCCTAGTCTAAGTCTCGGTCGGTCGGATAGGGTCTATACCAACGACGATAGCTTTCTCGCAAATCAGGACGGTCATCCTAAGCCGAGTTGGTCTTAGAACCTGCCGTAAAACCCATGCGAGTTCCGCCATTGAAGTCTTTAGTGCGCCCATTTAGGAACGCACCGTGGTATAGTGGGACGTCGGTCACAAGTAACCGTCCCGGGAAAAATTGGGTTATGCATGAACCATTGAACTAAAACGTGTACATTACTATTCGAACGATTTCTTTTCGAGTCTCACCCAGAGGATGCCGATGGTAAGTGACTCATCAGTTGATCCCCAGCGGAGTCGCCAAATTGTGGACATGACATAGGTCCACCCCGACGCGGCCACGCGCGGGTTTGGGAAGGCGAATGAATCTCCATATGAGATGGTCAAATTGAAATTTAAATCGAAGTAGGAGTCGCCACCGAACTTTGTGGGAGTTCGGGCCCGTTCGAACCCACTCTATGTCGTACTGGGCCGTATACAAAATACGGCCCATTTCCGATGTCAGATCTTATTAGGTACGTCCCTTTGCATTATGATACCGATACCGACATTATCGGATATCGTGTATTGAATGACTCTCGTTGCCAATGGATTCGGACATCCGGAAACCATGGTTCTGAGTAAGGGGTGAGGGTACGTGTTGGGAAGTTCACTAAGAACACCCAAACCCGCCCGCACTTAGCGGCCTTTACTAAGATATCGTTCGTTTTTTGTGTACACGCGTTAGCTCGACGGTTGAATGATATGCAAACATTATTTTCCCTAAGCATGTGAGAAAATAAAAAAATGGGTTGCTAAGTCGTTTAATGGATCTTAAACTAATAACGTCAAAGTTATTTTAGCATGTGAAGTTCGTTTTAGTCTAATAAAACAAAAGAAAAGATAAATCGCTACAAACACGAGAGAAACAAGTTAGTAACGATTGAATAAATCGAATAAAGATGTAAATACAATACTCGAAGAAATAGAAAAAGGAACGAAATTATGTCGCTATTCCCGAGAGTCGCTGATAAGTGTCATTTGTAGTGCCTATTTCTTAGTGTTTTGGTCCCATTTTCCTTGTATAATCGCTCCTTGGGAGCAGTTTAGGGGCTTCTTATGCTTCCTTTAGTTCGTTTCAGGTTCCCGAGACTGTTCATGAAGAGTAGGAGCGATTCCGACTCAATACATACACATTTTGGAGCCAACGAAGCTAAGGAAAGATGACTCGATGCCTTGGAATCGACCCCAAGACCTTGGGACCCAATCCCGAGCCTTCGAGACCCGATCCCGAGTCCCGAGAATCGATGGGAAGTCCATGAGAACCAAGGAGGGACCAAATAGTTCAAATTGGAGGCCTACAAGACCCATCCCGTTCGGGATGGCCTCATCCCGTCCGGGATGAAGGAGGAACGAAGTGCAGCTACTGGGGGCTGTTCCGGATCGGGAACATAAAATCCCGATCGGGAATTCCCATAATACCGATCGGGAATTTCTTTCCCGACCGGGAAAAGCTCCAGCTCGCCCGCCTTCAATTCTTTTCTTCTCCTTTTCATTTGTAACCCTATATATACTCTTCCCTTGTTATGTTAAGCTGATGCACTCTTTTAGACACAAAACCCTAGACTACTTTAGGTTAGATTAGATTAGATTAGTGTAGATTAGTCGGTAATTAGTAGTTAATCGTAGATTAGTGCTTGTATTAAGGATCTCTTGAAGAATCCATCCAAGCTTGACAACCTTGGTGGATGAATTTGGGTTATCTTCTATGCAAGTGTTCTCCTTTTCCATTTCTCTTGTTAGTTTGGTAAAATCTTCTCATCCTCTTACTCTTAATCTTGTTTTATTCATCCAAGTTTTAATCTTTGATTGTTGTTTATTGTTTTCACTAGTTTATAGATGTTTGTTTTGTTTCTTATGTTGATTCTCCTTGTTAGTGTTAGTTGTAGTTGGATTATGTTAGAGTAGTGTTCTTGCTAGGGTTAGTAAGGTGATTAGGGTGTTAATAGGGTGATTAAGGGTTTGGTTGGAGATGTGGGTGGAAGATTTGGGTTTCCTCTTGTTTGATGCACATCACATGTTTGTGGAATTGCTTGAATGACTAAGTATGTACGAATGCTTGTTTTCTTGCCTTTCTTTCGTGGGTGTTAGTTTGTTTGTGGGTTCGGTCCCCTCACTAAGTTGCGAGAGCCCGGTGAGGACGACTTCTAGGCCGGTCTAAGTTGCGAGAGCCCGGATCCGACCTAGGACCATAGCGCACTAGAACCCCGAGTGTGTTGAGTATCGCCGAGTTGGGTTTTAGGTGAAACCTCTAGGTGAGTCTAAGTTGCGAGAGCCCGGACCAACCTAGATTACCCTACTACCTCCTTCGCCCTAGTCCTCCCTTGACCATTCCATTACCCCTTTGACCCCGACCTAATCCTAGCTCGTTTCCTTAGTTATTCTCCTTAGTCGTAGTCTAGTCTCCTCCCTTCTCTACCATTCTTTAGCTTAGTCCGTTGACTTAGTCTAGTATTTAGGCCGACCTAGTCTTGACGCCTCTTACCGTCCCCGTGGATTCGACCCGACTTACCCTAGCTACCCACTAGGATTAGCCGGTTATACTATTGACGGTTGGGATTCCACGACAAATCCCTACCATCAATTTGGCGTCGTTGCCGGGGACGGTGCTAGTTTGGACTTTGTTATCCTATTTGCTTGACTTAGTCTTTGTGTTTGTGTTTTCTTTTTCTTTTTGGTTACTTTGCTTCTTGTGTGTGTGTGGTTTATTTCTCTCTTGTCTAGTGCCCAAAAAGCACTAGACTTCTCACGTTTGTTCTTAGTCTACAATTTGTGCTTAGAGGTGGTGACTATCTTCTTCTTGCAACTTAGAGCCGCTTTAACGGACGGTTGCTAGGATGAGTGGTTTCCAACCGGGTATGAGCTACGATTTTGGAGCAAGCATGGGGTTTGATCTAAACTCCCCACACATGGAAGCCGATATGAGCTACCCCTCTTCTTCCATGAACCAAGGGTATGACATGATGTCCCCCTACCATAATCAAGCTTCTTGGGGTAATCAAGACGGGTATGACCTTCAAGATTATGGAAATGGCTACCAACAAGTGAATGACTATCACTCCTACGATCATGGTGGCTATTACTCGACTAATGATTGTGAACCCACCATGTTCAATCAAGATTCACCACATGGAAGCCAATACCCCCAAGACCCGCAATATTACCCTCCACCCCAACCACAACATGAACCCTATGACCCACAATACTACCAATCATCCCAACCTTGCTACCAACAATATGATGCCCCACCCCTTTGGCATCATCAAGATTTTCAAGGAGCTTTACAAGACTCCAATGACCACCAACCGCTAAACTTGGAGTTGCATCAATCGATTCTTCAAATGCAAAAAGACCGACAAGAAATGGCCATCCAAACGAAAAAGAATTATGAAATCTTGGCCAAGCTCCAAAGGGAATTTGAAGAACTTCAATCGTCTACCCAAAAAGAGACGAATGAGGATGTGACCCTTGGTGAAGGCAACATTGGTGAGGAATTGGAGGATGATAGTGAGTGGGATGGTTTGGTGGAGTTTGTAGAGTTATTGGGTGAGATTGTTAGCCTTGAGTTGCCCTTGTGCGATAATTTGGACAAGCATCAAGAGCCCCTTGCTAGTGCACCGAGAGATGACTTGGAAGAGATTGAAACCGCCGGTAGAAGTTTCGATTCTCCTCTCCAAGATGATGTGGGGCCGAGTGATGAAGATAAGGAACCACAACTTGAGGAAAGTGTGGGGGTGTGCATCGAGGAAGTGAGGCCAAAACCGCTTTTTGTGCCTTGTTTCTTGGAGATGAAGCTTGCTAATGATTGGAGGCGATGCCTAAGGAGGAAGAGATCGGTTGAGCTCGTAGGATGGAGAGACCCCGGAGACAAATATGAAGATGATGTCGGGTCTTGGGAATCCTACTTCTTGCCTCCTCCTTGGAGGCCGTGGAGGTCGGTTAAGCTCAAGCGCTTCTTGGGCCTTCACTACGATGTCGGTAGCGCGTTCGACTTGCTCCTCCATGCCCTTGAGGGCTACGGTTGAAGAATGGAGTCCACCATCCTAGGTTTGACGGAGTTCCTAAAAGAACCGTCATGTTGTATATTCCCCTCCTCTCTTCTTTAGAATACTTGTGCTTGTAATTGTGTTTTATCTCTTGATTTTGGTAGTTTTGTGATATTCTTGTAATTGATTTGGTATTTTGATGAGCGATGTGAGGGAGTGAATTTGATGTTTTGTATGAGTTTATTGTGATAGGTGAAGTGAAGGTGACTCCTAGAAAGGAGTAGTCGATGATGGAGTTTGGTTTTGCGAGCGAGGAAGTCGGTTTTTGAAGCTTTGATAAGCTTTTGGACTTGGGGAAGCAAAGAAGACTCATCCCGACCGGGAAGAGGATTTCCCGATCGGGAAGGATGAAGAATCCCAATCGGGAAGGAGCCATCCCGATCGGGATGAAGGTGCTGAAATTGGAGCTTACTGGAGTGCGTTACCGACCGGGACGAGGGCTTCCCGATCGGGAAGGGTTCACCAACCCGATCGGGACCATCCATCCCGACCAGGATGGTCCCTTTGTCTCCACCCATCCATTATGCCCCCTCCCAACCTCCCTACTCCTCCTTACTCCTATCATATGACCCGTACACCTCACTTTACACATCGAATCCACATCAATTTCCACTCCCCTCACACCTTACTACCCCTACCATGCGTTTTATCGAGAATGAAGCGGAAAAGCAATGATGAAGACAAGCAAGCGCCTTTAGTGATCTATGAGACGATGGAGAGAGTGAGTTGCTAACCTAAGGTAAGGCAAATATCCTTTCTTTTCCGTTTTTGTTGTTGCTTGTTTTCCTTTGCTTATCCCCTTCCCTTATCTTTTGTGTCATGGTGGCCTTCAAGGCCTTGGTATATGACGCTCCCGACTCTCGATGACGTGACTACATCGAGAGTCATTTCAAAATCCAAAATTTTTACAAGTTTTTCACTTTCGTTTTGAGGATTTAGTCGGATTTAGGCGGAATCCGGGCTAGGTGACTTGATTACACCTAGCCCTCCCCTCCCATTTCCTTTTATTTCCTTCTTTTTCTTTCTTCCCCCATCCATATCTTTTTCTTGTCTCGGCCCATGGTGACTTGACTACACCCCGGCCGGACACCTTCTACCCTTTTCTCCACTTTTCTTTTTGATTTTTAGCTTTATTTTCGTAGTTTCTTTTCTTTTTCTTTTGTCTCTCCGCACCCTACGATCGAGCATGAGGACATGGCTCGATTTAAGTGTGGGGGAGCGATATTCTAGTATAGTTTAGTCTATTTTCTTAGTTTTCCGGAAAAAAAAAAATCTTCAAAAACCCTAAAAATTTGAAAAATTTCACAAAAATCAAAAAGATTTTTCTTTTGTGTGTTTTCCTTTTGTGTCATTGTGTCGTCTATTTGTTTTGTTGCGCGTGTTTGCCTCCCCTTTTCCTTATAGGTCGCTTATTCACCGCTAGCTTTGGAGAGCTTTCAAGACACCCGGTAACATCTTTTCACCCTTTTTCCTCTTTGTTTCCTTTGGAGTTTGGAGGAGTTGTGTGTTGTGGTGTGCTCGGGTGGAGCTTTGTAAAGTTTGTGGACGATTTGGTGGCTTGTTTGGATATTCGGGGTGGTGTTTGTGTTGTGTATGTGTTGTTTTGTTTTGTTTCTGTTTCTTACTTTTGTTTCTTTTTCTTTCGTTTGTTTTCGTCGTGTCTTCATTTTTGTGTGTTGTGTGTCTTGTGTGTAAATGTTTTCGAAAATCCGGTTTAGAGGCTAGGGTGTGAATGTCTATATTTCCCTTCCTAGTAGTATAAATCGAGTCTTGGGCTTTAGTCTAGTAGAATGACCTTAAATCAATGAATTCGGTGGTCCTTTACCTTGAGTCCACCTAGCTTACTAGGAATTTACTACGGGATTTGCACTTTTGACCATTATGACCACCCACGGTGTGAAAAGGCCTTGGTTACCGAGTCTCGTCCCCTAGGTGACCGTGTTTAGGATTGTTTTGATTAGTCCAAGTTCTCCACTTTTTGTGGGTTTGAAAGGGAATGCGCAACCCCGACTTACCCATTCACCTACCTCCTACACATTCCACACATATAAAATGCAAATTGTTGATTCTCCCTTTCTTGTTATTCAATGAAAGTGCCAAAAAATGCCAACTCTTGCCAAAAGGGCAAAGAAAAAGAAAAAGAAAGAAAAGAATGAAAGAAAGAAAAGAATGAAGAAAAATAAGCACAAAAGCCAAAAAGAAAATAGAAAAGAAGAAAAAGAATGACATGGCAAATCAAATCAAAAACGTCAAAAGGAAAGAAAATGCCAAAAAGAAAACCTGTCTCACAAAAAACATATCCTCTCAAAATAAGCCTTTTTCCGACTTTTGCCGTGAAGAGCCTACCAAAGGACCGAGTCCCGAGGAAGGATGATAGCGGCATTAGTCGGTCTTCCCTCATTTTGCATGTTTTCCACCTTTTTACTTGGACTAGTTAGGCGGTCTTGGACACGGGACGACCCTCTTGGCTCACGCTAAAGGAGGCGGGGTCTCACTTACCTACAGTGTCGACTAACACTGTGGTTCTTCACTTTTCCACTCCGCCGATCGTCCCGTAGTACGTTTTTAGAAAGTTAGGAGGACCTAGGTAAGTTACCAACGTTTTTGTTGCTTTATCGTCATACTATTAGGGTTTAGTCCACCTTGGTTTGTATTGCTAGCTTGGGAACGTTGTCTCTTACCTCGAGTCCTAAACCGGTGTTTCATTCACCGCTTTTAGAGGGAAGCGGTATTTCTTTTGTTTTGGGTGCAACCGATTATGTGTTGTTTGTGTGTTTGTTTGTTTATGTGCTTTGTGTCCGGTTGCGTCCACAGTTTTGTCGCAAGACCCAACTTGCCTTGCGGAGTGCACTTGTCCTCTAAGTGCACTCGCGTGAGTTGAAGGGGCGTAGGGTGCGCTAATACCCATTCGGCTAGTGTAGTAGTTAGTATGTGCTTACTCGAAGGCGAGTAAGGGTTAAGTGTGGGGGAGATGATAAGTGTCATTTGTAGTGCCTATTTCGTAGTGTTTTGGTCCCATTTTCCTTGTAGAATCGCTCCTTTGGAGCGGTTTATGGGCTACTTATGCTTCCTTTAGTTCGTTTCGGGTTCCCGAGACCGTTCATGAAGAGTAGGAGCGATTCCGACTCATTACATACACATTTTGGAGCCAACGAAGCTAAGGAAAGATGACTCGATGCCTTGGAATCGACCCTGAGACCTTGGGACCCAATCCCGAGCCTTCGAGACCCGATCCCGAGTCCCGAGAATCGATGGGAAGTCCATGAGAACCAAGGAGGGACCAAATAGTTCAAATTGGAGGCCTACAAGACCCATCCCGTTCGGGATGGCCTCATCCCGTCCGGGATGAAGGAGGAACGAAGTGCAGCTACTGGGGGCTGTTCCGGATCGGGAACATAAAATCCCGATCGAGAATTCCCATAATCCCGATCGGGAATTTCTTTCCCGACCGGGAAAAGCTCCAGCTCGCCCGCCTTCAATTCTTTTCTTCTTCTTTTCATTTGTAACCCTATATATACTCTTCCCTTGTTATGTTAAGCTGATGCACTCTTTTAGACACAAAACCCTAGACTACTTTAGGTTAGATTAGATTAGATTAGTGTAGATTAGTCGGTAATTAGTAGTTAATCGTAGATTAGTGCTTGTATTAAGGATCTCTTGAAGAATCCATCCAAGCTTGACAACCTTGGTGGATGAATTTGGGTTATCTTCTATGCAAGTGTTCTTCTTTTCCATTTCTCTTGTTAGTTTGGTAAAATCTTCTCATCCTCTTACTCTTAATCTTGTTTTATTCATCCAAGTTTTAATCTTTGATTGTTGTTTATTGTTTTCACTAGTTTATAGATGTTTGTTTTGTTTCTTATGTTGATTCTCCTTGTTAGTGTTAGTTGTAGTTGGATTATGTTAGAGTAGTGTTCTTGCTAGGGTTAGTAAGGTGATTAGGGTGTTAATAGGGTGATTAAGGGTTTGGTTGGAGATGTGGGTGGAAGATTTGGGTTTCCTCTTGTTTGATGCACATCACATGTTTGTGGAATTGCTTGAATGACTAAGTATGTACGAATGCTTGTTTTCTTGCCTTTCTTTCGTGGGTGTTAGTTTGTTTGTGGGTTCGGTCCCCTCACTAAGTTGCGAGAGCCCGGTGAGGACGACTTCTAGGCCGGTCTAAGTTGCGAGAGCCCGGATCCGACCTAGGACCATAGCGCGCTAGAACCCCGAGTGTGTTGAGTATCGCCGAGTTGGGTTTTAGGTGAAACCTCTAGGTGAGTCTAAGTTGCGAGAGCCCGGACCAACCTAGATTACCCTACTACCTCCTTCGCCCTAGTCCTCCCTTGACCATTCCATTACCCCTTTGACCCCGACCTAATCCTAGCTCGTTTCCTTAGTTATTCTCCTTAGTCGTAGTCTAGTCTCCTCCCTTCTCTACCATTCTTTAGCTTAGTCCGTTGACTTAGTCTAGTATTTGGGCCGACCTATTCTTGACGCCTCTTACCGTCCCCGTGGATTCGACCCGACTTACCCTAGCTACCCACTAGGATTAGCCGGTTATACTATTGACGGTTGGGATTCCATGACAAATCCCTACCATCAGTCGCACGACTCGCCTGGGATGCCGGGGGGTCGCGTGATGGGCTGCCTCGGGATCGGTTTTTTTGAAAAATCGATAATTTTACTAAACCGCGTATGAATATTGTGTAATTCGTACTCGACTTAATTTAGCGATATTCATTATATTAGACATTCGACTATGAAATCGATATCAAATATTCGGAATAATTTTAGAAAAGTTGAAAAGAAAAGGTTTTGAGAAAATCGTTTTGTAGAATTAAAAGACACGATGTTTAAAAAAAATAGCGAAAAAAACAAAAAAAGGCCGCGGGTTTCAGCCCTGCTTTCCCGGTTCGTTTATCTTCGAAAATCGGTAATTTTTATAAATCGCGTACAAATATGGATTAATTTATACTCGATTTATATTTTCGACATTCGTCGTATTCGATATTCGATTATGAAATCGATATCGAATTGTTAGAATGATTTTTTTAGAAAAAGTTTTATGAAAATATTTTTTGAAATATCGTTTATTAAAAAAAAACGCGACAACGACCCATAATTAAAAGAGGACCGACGACACAACGCAAAAAAGGAAAAAAAAAGGACGAGAAAGAGAAAAAGAGAAAAAGAGAGAATCAGGTTTGATTTACACCCTCAACCTACATGCTTTGTTTTCTCGGAATAAGGCTCGTTGGGAAGTGGCTTAGGCACGGGAGCGTCGAGATGATGTGGATGAGTTAGGGTGTCGTGTAGGGTGACGGGTTTCGGCCGGTTTGTGGGGTCGGATTCGTCGGGTTGATTTTGACGGTATTTCGATGCTATTTTGGATGTATGTCGTAGAAGAGTGTATGGGAATAATTGATGAGAATAGTTGATCGATGTATTTGATGTGTATTGTAGATGTATGACCGGAGGGTCCTATTTATAGGTGAAGTCCTTGATAGGAGCTAGGAGAAGCACTCTTGCTTAGGTGACAAGAAATACCGGTTTGGATAGGAAACGTAAGAGTTTGAAGGGAACGTGTAATCCCCTATAAATTCTAACGCAATACAGTGGCGGAAACACTGTAGATTTGGGATTAAAACACACCGATGTTCTAAATTTTACAAAAAGAACGGTCAGTCAATACAAATGACACTTTTCACAAAAGGGCTAAAATAAAAATTCTCCAAATGGGTTTAACAATCCAAAAAAATAAATATAAATGAAGTAGAGTAGGATCCATGCCACTCGCTAGCTCACACCCAAAACCCAGCAGCAAAAACCTGTCATGTTATAAACATAACAGCCACAATTCAGTGGGGAGTAACGACGACGTTCTCCCAGCCATATTACATGACATTAAAGCATAATTACTATTATATCAAAATAGCTCAAAATGGAAAACGTTTAAAACGATATAGTAAAATAATTTAAAATGATTGCCAACTTCCAAGTCAATATCAATCAATAATAATAATGGCGTTATGGATACGAATCAGTACAACAGAATAGACTTTCACTAGGAGAATACTAAACTAGCTTCGAGAACTTAGTTCAAACAAATCAAACTTCGATCTCTAACTAGGCTACTCAACCATAATAGGACGGCGACTTCGATCTGTCGGGTTGATTTTGACGGTATTTCGATGCTATTTTGGATGTATGTCGTAGATGAGTGTATGGGAATAATTGATGAGAATAGTTGTTCGATGTATTTGATGTGTATTGTAGATGTGTGACCGGAGGGTCCTATTTATAGGTGAAGTCCTTGATAGGAGCTAGGAGAAGCACTCTTGCTTAGGTGACAAGAAATACCGGTTGGATAGGAAACGTAAGAGTTTGAAGGGAACGAGAGTCCCGTTTCTTGGTGAGGAAGCCAAGTATCTCGGCTGAAGGAGGGAGGGGTGGGGTTGGCCGAGTATTTTGATGCTCGATCGGTAAATCGATTTGGTTTTCGGATAGAATTCCTACTTGAGATCAAATTCTATCCTTGAATGGATTTATTTAATATTTTCGAAGCTGATTTTTTTGTAGTATTTGAGTCCAAACCGGACGTGTGGTGTCACGGCTGGTCCGTGTATCTCGGGAAAAAATATCTTTGACCAGGTTTGACCCGGTCGCTAAAAGACGGTTTTGCCCCTGGTGCCGGATTCGACCCAAATTAGTCTTATTTGACTCAAAACGATCCACTGGGCCTGGATTTGAGGTTGGTTTTGAAAGATTTGTACTCCGTAAAAAGCCTAAACCAAATGTCCATGATTTCGAGCCCATATCCGAGTCCATTAAAGCTTGTTTGCGTCCGATCATCATCGGGTGTTTGGCGGAAACTACTATAGACACACCTGGCGGTCAAAATGTGGGTGTCTACACCAACTCACTAAGCTATTGAAGAAATACGGTGTTCACCACCGTACCGGGTTAGCCTACCATCCACAAACTAGTGGACAATTCGAGATCTCGAACCGTGAGATCAAGTCTATTCTCGAGAAGGTTGTCCATACTTCGAGAAAAGATTGGATTTCGAAGCTCGATGATTCTCTATGGGCTTACCGTACCGCATTCAAGACTCCTATCGGGACATCCCCGTATAGGCTTGTTCATGGCAAGGCTTGCCATCTACCCGTAGAGCTCGAGTTTAAGGCTATGTGGGCCTTAAAGGAGCTCAATCTCGATCCGAAGCTAGCCGGAGAGAAGCGCCTTATGCAATTGAACGAACTAGATGAATTCCGTCTCCATGCTTATGATAACGCGAGAATTTATAAGGAGCGGACCAAAAGATGGCATGATAAGCGCATTATTCCCCGAGGGTTCCATGTCGGCGATAAGGTACTTTTATTTAATTCCCGACTTAGACTCTTTCCCGAGAAACTTAAATCCCGATGGTCTGGACCGTTCACGGTGACTGAAGTAAATAAATTCGGGTCGGTTACACTCACTACCGACAAAGGCGAAATATTCAAGGTGAACGGTCAACGCCTCAAGCTCTATCACGAAGGTGCGTACGTCGGTGTTTTAGAGGCCATGGACCTCAACGACACTCTCGATTCCACCTAATCTAATTCAGGTAAACCGGTCGAGCGGGAGCGTAAAAACAAGCGCTAACCGGGAGGCAACCCGGCACCACTTGTATATATTTGTAATTTCCCTTTCCGCAATTTTTATTATTTTTATTTTTATTTTTATTTTTAGCTTGGTAGCTCTAATTGGGAGTTAGTATTATTTATCGAGTGAGGACGAGGGAATTTTACGGTTTAATTGATTTAATTTCAGGATTTTGAAGCAATTTAAAGGAAAAAAAGGCGAGAAGTAGCAGGTGCAGTGGTCACTCGACCGAGTGGCCCATGCACTCGGTCGAGTTCCCTGACGGAGCAGCTACTGTCCAGTTTTCATGGGGTCACTCGATCGAGTGTCCCATGCACTCGGTCGAGTGCCCCTGAACCGGGTTCAATTTCGGTTTTTCGTCATCTTTTCTTGTTTCTTACTCCTTTTCTCAAATCAGTTTTTCTAATTAAAACCCCTTCCCCCCTTACTAGTCTTAAGAACCCTAACCCCAATTCACCCAAATCACTCCCGATTCATCAAATCTTCACCAAAACTCACGATTTTTGCTTCTAATTTGCAATTAGTAGTATCTATTTGTGTTCCTTGGTGTTATTTTGTGAATTTTTCCTCCCCTCTTCCCCCAGTTTCGAAATTTTCGAGCTACTTAAGGTATTTTTCGGGCTTTTGATTTCCTCACTTCTTTTCTTGGTTTTATGGTATAATTTCATCCTTAGTTATATACTAATCCCATCGCATGCTTGATTTTGTGTTGATTTCACCACTTTGTGCTCAAAAATTGATTTTTGTGTATAGGGTCTGATTTTGGCCGAAATTTGGTTTTTTTGTGGGATTTTTATGTAATTCTGTTTTGTTATTATGCTATAGTCATGGCAGGAAGAAGGAATCCACCCCGAAACAACAACAGGAACAGGAATGCAAGGCAGCCGGGTGTTCAGCCTGTACCAGGCTATGAAGAAATTGTTTGCAGGGACGAGGCCCAGAGAGCTCGTTTGGTCACCTTGATACCAAGGCCGATGGAGGCTCGTCTACTCGATGCTGCTCATCGCAATTCGCAATCGAGCTCGGTTTGAACGAGCAATTATTGCACCTCTTGTCCATGACCGGATTCGGTGGCTTATGGACACTACGTGAGTTATCTTACCGAGTACTCACTTTAGAATTCTTAAGTTCATTTGAGTTTGATAGACAAGATAGCATGATATCTTTTCGGTTGAACAATGAGGAGCAATCCATCTACCTTAGTGCCTTGTCCGAGTGTCTAAGGCTTACCTCTGACCAGGATGAAGACATCCTAGACATACCCGAGAGTTCGAAAGCACCCCCCTACTTTCAGTTATTTTCGGGTCGTAGGGCAAGTGTCACCGCTATGGCACTCAACGCCATCCCACACCCTACTATCCGCCTCTTCTTGCGGATTTTGAGTCATGTGGTTTTTCCACGCTCCAACATGAGTAAACTTCACTCATTGGAGGTGTTGATTTTAGGACACTACCTAAACCCCTTTAGGCAATCCCTGAAGGCGTTTAGTGCACCGGGTATGATCTGTTTCGGAATCGAGCGCCAGATCAGTGGATCTGGACCGCTCGGTTGTGGAGCCATCGTCACCGCGCTAGCAAAGCGCTATGTTATGGGTTTTGGGGATACAGTCACTTTTGAGAGTCTTACCGACTGCGCCCCTTTGCTAGATAGTAGCTACCTCTTCTCCACTTTGAAGTGAATTCGGGGCAATCCCCCGGACTTTCTGTGGCGCGTCCAAGACAAGGTTTGGATGAAAATCCCGGTTGTCGAAGGGACAATCCTACCGCCACTCCTCGCCTCGCAACCCACTCCCACAGGCGAGAACACACCCGACCCGCCGAGCTACCTCATTCCCGAGGAGCTCTTCATTTTCGGCGAGGGCGTTCAACCCCCTCGACATAGGGTTCGTGTAGAGACCGAACCCGACGAGACTGGGCCACCTAGGGCCACACCTACACCCACCCCAACCTTCCCGTTCCAGACTTCAGGTGCCGAGTTTCCGCACCCGTATCCGCTTATGTATGATCCAGTTTATGAGCACCAGAGACGGGTACACGAGGGGATTAATTAGAGCATCGTCAACCGCGAGATCCACGACTACATTCTTACTCAAGGCATCTCGGCACCTCAGCACCCGTCCTACTGAAGAGGTCCGGGTGACACTAGTGGTATATTCCACGACTACGGGGTTGATCCAGCTGCTTGGGGTCCGGACTACTGGCACACCTGCGGCGGCCTAGGAGCACAGTGGTTGAGAGATTTGAGACGACCAGGTCAGCAGGGTGTTACTAGCGGCTCAGGGCAAGGCGATACTGGAGCCGGTCCATCTGGGACCGGTGGAGACGATGAGATGGTTGATTAGCCGGATTGGGGGAGCTACCATTGTATATACGGTACTTTCTTTCCTTTTTATTTCTGTTTTTATTGCTTTCTTAGATTTTTTCTTCCCCTTAGGTCGAGTTGTCCTTAGGATTGGCTGTGGAATTTTACTGTCTTATATGCCGTAGAGTCACATTGAGGACACTGTGACATTTAGGTTTGGGGGAGAGTTTGTGTGTTTTTTTGTGCTTTTATTTTCTGTTGTGTGCTTTCAAAAATTTTAAAAATCCAAAAATAAATTGAAAAATCAGAAAAATCCAAAAAGATTTTATTTTTTTGTGCTTTGTGTCTGTCTTGTGTCTGTTGTGAAACATGCAAAACGGCGATGATGACATTGCATTTTACATGACCTCTCCTAATTGACAACTAAATCCGTACCTGAATGCATGTAATACTTGAGATGAGATGATTTTGATATGATTGCCTATTGAACCGTTAATTGCCAAATGAGTAAATTCGACCATTTTGTCGACAAACCACAAAAATTCTGAGGATTTAGAGCTTCCTAGGCCAGTAACATCTAAACTGGTCTCATTTATATTTAGGAATTGAGTGATTTCTCCTTATGGAATGTGTAACATAAATTTGCATAAATATGACGTCTGTCTCTTGATATTGAATACCTTTTTGGTTTGAGGAGGAGGTACATGAGGAAAGGCATTTCTGTTTTTGACGAGCTCCACATAGCCAAAATGACCCATTTTTACTACCCTGTAGATTTAGGTTATTTTTCCTCTGTTTAGCCCGTTTCAGCTGTTATAAGCCAGTTTGCATGATATTTATATCAATTAGCTACAGCCCAGAACAGCCTACCTTACCAGGACAGTCGCAGTGAACTTAATTGGGAATTATTCCACTAATCGGTCATAATTTGGATTTTTACATCTTTTGGATCTAAGTGGGTAATACTGTTATGTGACTTTGTATTCGCCTTCCCCTTGTCTAAATTGAAAAAAATATAGAAGCATGAAAAAGAAAGAAAAGAAAGAAAATGGAATTAGAAAAAGAGGAAAAATTCCAAGAAATAGAAAAGAAAAATATATATGCTTCTTGCAATTTTCGGGGAACGGTCGATAAGTTATAACTAGAATTGAACTGTAATTTAGAGGATGGCAAAATTCCCTCTTATGCTCTTTTGAGTTGTTATTTCTAGCTAGTGGCCGGAATTTATAGATGAGGTTTTTGGATGGATAGTTTTTATTGTGTAGCTGCGACTACTGGTCTTAGCCCCACATTTCCATACGCGCTTTAGGCACAATCCATTTTATTCCCTCACATATAAGCCACCCTTTGTAAGTCCTTGGCATGTACTATGGTCCTGATTGGTGGAACACGTGTTTAATTGAGGAGATTGATTTCATATTCGATTGCATGCATATTTCATAAGTCGAGTGAGTGTCTTTGCTCCTTCTCATCTTCACATTTATACTTACCCGTACTTATGAGTGTCGAGCGACAACCGTAAGGAAGTCCGACATTATTGGTCTTGCAAGAATGAAAATTTGGCAGGCAATTGTTCGATTATGGCATGATTATTGATCTCGTTGCATTCTTGAGCATTACGTGTTTTCTCGTCGGTTTTAGTCGATTTTAGGAGAATGATCATAATTCAGCTCTGAATCGTGTTTCACATCACTTGTCCTCGTTTGTATATATTAGTTGTTTGCTTGAGGAAAAGCAAAGGTTTGGTTTGGGGGAGTTTGATCAACGTATTTTATATCGTATTTTGTAGTCCCCCGATACCTATTTTTGAGCTTTTCTTCTTCCATATTTATTTGATTAATGTCGATTTTCTATTAGAAAATCGATACTGTCGGTCCTCGTGCTATTTTGTAGGTTAAGTGCAATTTTGAGCATATTTAGGAGTGATAGCCCAGATAGCCGAGACGAGGACGAAGGACGAGAAAGAAAACGAAAAGATAAGAAGCAAATGAAGAACTCAACCACGAGTCCAACAGCACCCACTCGATCGAGTAGTGCTAGGCACTCGATCGAGTGCCTCATATCTGAACTCAACCTGAAGGATTCACGCATCCACTCGATCGAGTGGCATTGCGTGCACTCGATCGAGTGCGTTACACCCAGGTCGCGGATCAGTTTTTAGCTTATTAGAATTATGGGCCTGTTTTGTAAGTCCAACTGATTTCTTTTAAATCAGTTGGAGGAGGATTGTCAGACATCACTTTTGATTCTATTCCTACACACATTACGTTAGATATTTTTAGGCTAGAAGTCGCGTTCTTTTCCCGTTTTCCTTCGCAAGGTTCATCGAATTACGTTCTTCCCTTTTTAGATCTCAATTGTTTGATATTGATAATCTTTAATTCTAATTTTAATTTCTATTTCAATTCTCTAGTTTAATTCTTGTCTTAATTCTCTAGTTTAATTTTCGTCTTAATTCGTTCTTAGTTTTCATAGTTATTTGATTTCAGTCTTGTAGTTAAATTTAATTCGCATTCATCATGTTTAATTGCAATTCATATTTTGTTAGTTTAATTACAATCGTCATGAGTAGCTAATTTCTATCTAGGATTTCAGGGGATCAATGGGTGTTAATTGGGTTATAGAAAATTGACCTGTCTCTGATCATATGAACTGTCGCCTGAATGTTGTTTTAATTCTGATTGATTAATTATTGGCCAGGATTAATTAGTTAGTATCACAATTAGGACTTTTCGCCGACCGCATTAAGGACTAATTAGGTCACGACATTTTGGGTAGACTAGCTTAATTCTAGCGACCGCAGGTTAAGTTTAGTTCTAAAGTTTGTAGTAGTACCGACCGGATCTACACCTTAGACCGTTCGATTATTGACCTGTTAGTAGACTCCCTGACCCGATTGACATCCATTGTGAACCTAAGACCCTAGACCTTTTTATTATTGATTTACCTTATAGCAGTTAGTTGTCAGTCCACTTAAACAAACAGAAAAACAGTGACCCGTAATCTTTAGTCTAGACCTTAGAACAAGTAATTGAGTCCCGTCTCCTGGTGGTTCGACCCCTACTTCACTATCTACATTAGTTAGTGGACCTTAGGGTATTTTTGATTAGGGATACGACTACCCCTATCAAAGGGGCACTTGAGAAATTACCTCGGTGAAGGGTAAAGCTACCTCCACATTCTTCAACATATCCACGACACGGCTAAATTGGGCGTTCTCCTTATGTGGTTTAGCTCGCTCGGGAAAAGGCAATGGTGGGACAAAAGCGGGAAGCGGTGGAACATTCGAATCTTCTTCTTCTTCGGCTAATCGCTCCACCTCTTTTCGTTTTGCTTCTTCCACTTCCATTTGCTCTTTCTTCTTCTTTTTAAGTTCTCTTTGTTCAATCTCCGCATTTTGGAGGATATCAAACTCCGCTTGTATTCTCCGGTTTTGTTTGGGGGAAGTGGGAGATGTTGCTTGTGGTGCAGTTGGTTGATTCACTTTGGTTGTGGTGCTTTTGGTGTTCAAGTTCAAGTTTTTGTACGGGTCCTCAAGTTCCTTGCCACCTCTCAAAATGACGGCATTTGCTTGGTGTGGAGGATCTCATAGGTTTTGGGGTTTGACTGGGCAAACCATGGGGTGGATGAATTGGGGCGGCTAAGGCTTTTGTTGCTTCTTGTGATTCCCAAACCTTTAGCCTTGCCTTGGTATCTTGGTGCTCACTCCATAGTTGCCCAAACGACTCTTTGCAAATCACTAATGTTATCCTATGGAACTTCTCCTTGACCATATTGAAAATTGTTTGATTGGCCATAAGATTGAGAGAGTTGATTAAATGGTTGTTTATTGTAATCTTGATTTCCTTGGAAATTACCTTGTAACTCTTGATTGTATCCATGATTAAAATGATTACCATGTTGATTTTGTTGATTATGGTAGTTGTTGTAATTGTTGGGAACATGGAAGTTGCTACCTTGTTGATTGAAGTTGCTCATTTGATGAGGAGGCAAATATGGGGGAATCTTTGGAGGACCTTGGTTAAAGGGCCTTTGTTGACCTTGATTAAATGGCCTCGGTTGACTCCCTTGGGCACGTGGCATAGGATTTTGAAAATTTTGATTTCCATAAGAAAATTTGGGATGAAACCTTGTGTTGGCATTGTAGGTATTAGAAAAGGGATCAAATTGAGGTCTTTGTCCATACACTTGTATAGCTTGGACTTCATTTGGATCTTCAATATAAGTTTCTTCATTAGGAATGCAAGAGCTAGAATCGTGGCCATAATTGCCACAATGTTCACATTGAACTTCCCTTGTTATTTTTTTAGGAGGTGATGGTTGCCTTGTTGGAACGCTCCCTTGAATTTGGTACATACCTCTAGGAGTTGGTCTAGAACTCATGACATCCATTCTTTTTGTTAACTCTTCAACTTGTGCTTGAAGTTTCAATTCATTAGAACTCTTAGATGACTTCACTTCAACTTTCTTTCTAGAATCCCTCGATTGACCCACTCTAGCATCACTCTTTGCCATCTTTTCAATAAGATTTTTAGATGCCTCATCGGTAAGGGAAGAGAAATCTCCTCCGGCGGCCGAATTTAGGTTTTCCTTGGTTCTCGATGAAAGGGTGTTATAAAATGTTTGTGTTGTTAGCCAATCGGGTATTCCCTGGTGTGGACACTTGCGCAATAAATCTCTAAATCTTTCTCAAGCCTCACTTAGGCTTTCAAATTCATCTTGCTTGAAGGTTTTTATTTCCATGCTATTGGTTAGTCTTTGACGGTGGAAAATATTTCTCCAATAAGGCATTAGATAATTGAGCCCATGTTGTAAATGTATTACCGGGATGGCCTTGAAGCCATCTACGAGCTCCATCTCTCAGTGTCTTTGAAAATAGCAAACGATGCAATTGGCATGAAGTTAATCCATTGAGACGGGCTCCGACTAATTTTTGCTTGAATGAAGCGATATGCTCTTGGGCATCCTCTTGAGAGAAACCGTGTAAAGTATCTTGTTGAACTGCGTTTGTTAAGGAGGCTTTCAGTTCATAGTCTTCGGGAATCACTCCGAAATCAATTGGTTTGTAAGTTGAGAATGGGAACCTAGGGTCGCCATTGGTTGGATTGGTGGTGATGGTGGATTTGAATTTGGATGATTTTGAGGAGATGGATTTTGATTTGGTGGTGGAGTTTTCGGTGATGGTGGGGTGGATGGTGAATTTTGTGATGTAGGTTGTGTTGAAGGATTATTTGGAATGAGATTATGTGATGTAGAAGGTGTAGAGGGTCTATGTGATGTAGGTGGTAGAATGGGATTAAGGTTAGAAGGTGTGGACATGACATAGGTCCACCCCGACGCGGCCACGCGCGGGTTTGGGGAGGCGAATGAATCTCCATATGAGATGGTCAAATTGAAATTTTAATCGAAGTTGGAGTCGCCACCGAACTTTGTGGGAGTTCGGGCCCGTTCGAACCCACTCTATGTCGTAGTGGGCCGTACAAAATACGGCCCATTTTCGATGTCAGAGTTTATCGGGTTCGTCCCTTTGCATTTGATAAAGATGCCGACTTGATCGGATACCGTGTATTGAATGACTCTCGTTGTCAATGGTTTCGGACATCCGGAAACCGAGGTTCTGAGTAAGGGGTGACGGTACGTGTTGGGAAGTTCACAAAGAACACCCAACCCCGCCCGCACATTAGCGGCCTCTACTAAGATATCGTTTGATTTTTGAATACGCGCGTTAGTAATACGATGAATAATATGGAAACATTGTTTTCCTAAACATGCGAGGAATTGAATGGGTTGCTAAGTCGGTTTAATGCATGAAAAAATTAACGTCAAAGTTGAATTTAGCATGTGAGATTCGTTTTAGTATAATAAAACAAACGATAAAAAAGGATGAATTTGCTACAAAAGATGAACAAACGAGTTAGTATCGAATTGTGAATAAAAATATAGCAAATATGATGAATATGCGAGATCTGAAATACGCCTAAAACCCGCTGTTTTGTCTAAAAAACGATGTTCGAAGAATAATAAAAAATAGAGCGAAATCGATTTTTGTGTCGCGTTTTCAGGGAACCGCGCGCCTCGCCCGGGACGCATGCGACTCGCGTCCCGGGCTGTTTTCGAAATTGATTTTCGGAAAATTTTAGCTTTATTAAATCGCGTATAAATATTGCATAATTTATATTCGACTTAATTTTGCGATATTCGTTATATTCAATATTCGACTATGAAATCGATATTAAATACTCGGAATGATTTTTTTCGTAAAGGTAAAAAAGGTTTTTGTAAATCGTTTTAAAAATTAAACTAAAAAACGATGTTTGACTCTCTCCGCGTTAAAATCGTTGTATTTTGTGTTAAGAAAATTATTTAACGATTTTTTAGCATCAACGAGATTAATTTAGTTTTTTTTGATACAATATTCGATTATAGAGAGAATCGATATCATATTTTTAAGAACGTTTGTTTTATAAAAACAGTTTTGTAGTATCGATATTAGAAATAATAAAAAATACGATGTTGACCCGTAAAAAGAAATCGACCGACGACGCAAAAAAAGGGAAAGGACGAGAGGAAGAGGAAGAGAAAGGAGAGAAACATGTTTGATTTTTCACCCTCAGCCTACATGCTTTGTGTACTCGGAACGGGGCTCGTCGGAATGTGGCTTAGGCACGGGAGCGTTGAGTTAATGTCGGTGAGTTATGGTGGTTTTTTGGTTTGGACGTGTAAAGCGTAAGAGGTGGCCGGTTTCGTCGGATCTCGGATATACTATCGGTTTCTCGATGCTAAGTGTATATTTCTGAATCGTAGATGTGTGATAAAAAGTTGATGATGGATGATTGATTGGTTATCTTAGATGTGTTGTGCAAGAGGCCTATTTATAGGGAAGTCCCCGACCTTGGCTAGGAGAGGTAGTTGGATAGGAACTACCGCGTTGGATAGGAAACGTAAGAGGCTGAGAAGAACGAGAATTCCGTTTACTTGGTGAAGAGGCAAGGAACTCGGCTGAAAATAGGCTGCTCGGCCAAGTATTTTGATGCTCGGTCGAGTGTTTGATTCGGTATCCGGATAAAATTCCTACTTGAGATCGAATTCCATCCTTAAACGGATTTGTTTAATATTTTGTGAAGCTGATTTTTTGTAGTGTTTTAGCTCGAATCAGCCATGTGAGGTGTCACGGCTGGTCCGTGTGTCTTGAGAATATCTTTGACCGGGTTTTGACTCGGTCGCTAAAAGACGGTTTTGCCCCTGGTGCCGGATTCGGCCCAAATTAGTCTTATTTGACTCGAAACGACCCACTGGGCCTGATTTTGAGGTTAGTTTTGTGAGATATGTACTCCGTAAAAAGCCCAAGCCAAATGCCAATGATTTTGAGCCCGTTTCTGAATATATTAAAGCACGTTTGCGTCCGATCATCATCGGGTGTTTGTCGGAAACTGCTATAGACACCTGCCAGTCAAATGTGGGTGTCTATAGAACCCCCACTCTGACAGAGGCTTGGACAAGGCGAAAGTCATAGTAGCTACCAGGCCAATCAAAGATTAAGACCTGGCAGACTTCCGGTCGGGTCGTTTATAGTCCAGTAGACTTGCGTAAAAGGGCTCTCCAGCCATAAGTTGGAAATCATACCTGAGCTGATGATGCTAACTCCGTGGGGAATCGGACTTGTCGTATAAGTCTTGGGTGCGCCTATATGTGGGCCCATCCCGTTAAATGCCGCTGGGGAGTTATGTGAATTACGCGGTCTAGAATTGTACCTGTATAAGTTACATAAAATTTTGCATGCAACATGTAGGTGAAACAAATATGACTCGCGCTGGGGAATAAAATTGATTTTTGCTTAGTTTTGAAATCGAAGTCCTGAAAGCAACTCACGTGCTAGGAAAGAGGTTTTCAACACTGAAATGGGTAGAAAAGAAATTTGCAATTTAAATAGACCAAAATTTGACCTTGTCGAAAGGATTTTCTCAAATGGCTAAGTTTTGCAGGTTTTAAAAATGAGAATTTGAAGAGAGAGGTATACCGACAGACGCGACTCTGGACATGACCGGACGAGTTGACAGACACGACTGGACTCTCGAGGGGTTGGACCGTGACTCGTTAGGGGGTGGGCCACCTAACAAGACTCTTAAGTTGCGCTATTCTGTAGCCTAGGCGAGTGGCAACACGGTCGTACATCGAAATGGGAAGGATGCGTTATGGGGGAATTGCGATAGTCTGTAATGAGACTGTTTTAGTTTAGTGCTCTTCTAAATTTTTGATTTTAGGGTACGTTTCCAAAGTGGATATTGCTCCGAGTCCTGATAGATTCTTGTCTTCGACTAAGCCGAGCACTAGGACACACTATAGAAAGGAGGCTAGATTTTTTGAATTTTATCTGGATTTGGTGAGTGGATGGAGGTTTTCTGCCTAAGAGAAGCCCCCAGGACGACAAAGCTAGCTGCTGAGAACATGACAGTGTCGTGACCGGAATGACGGTGCTTATTGTATATGTGTCAATGTGGGTGGTTGTACCTCTGTTGAAAGGCTGCCTACGTATTCACGTGTAGTGAAATCAAACCAAGCCGTAGTTCAGTGTTGAAAGATATATTATGGTGCCTAGTCTAATAGGACTTTGTGTGTAACTAGCCATAATGATGGTGCATGCTAGGTGCATTCCCAATGATGTCTTGATCAAAGGGCTAGAATGGTTAGGATATTGATCCTGTGACTGTGAGCGTTCTCCGGGGCAGCCCCCAGAGGTGGTGTGAACTATTTGGGCATGTTCTATGCAGATCGCAAGTTGAGTTCCCGTGTTTGGGATTGGTAACTGGTTTGGATGAGAGGAATTGGGACGGGATTTTAACGAGTTTTGCTCTCGGGGATTTTAACGAGTTTTGCTTTCGGGGATTTTAACGAGTTTTGCTCTCGGGGATTTTAACGAGTTTTTCTCTCGGGGATTTTAACGAGTTTTGCTCCCGGGAATTGGTTTTGATAATACGGGATCTGGTTTCCATGTCTGGCCCTAATGGTTTGGGGTATCTTATGGAGCTTGAATCCTTAAAATTCCGGGCTGTCTCTAGCCTGGGTCTCGAGAAGGTCTTGAGGGTTGTAATGTGGGAAGGCTGAGTGTGGTGTTAGCTGACTAGCTTGATTGTTGCTCCCCTATTGGATGGTATGGGTTTTGATAATTTTGAATTGTTTGAATTGACCGTTTTTACTACGGTCACGGGTATGATGGCCTGCTTTTTTGTTTTGGCCTTTTGCTTTTTTTTCATGGACTTTCGATTTCTTTTTTTTTTTGTCCAGTTTTTTTTTTTAATGGCCGGCTTTTTGTTTTGGCCTTTTGCTTTTTTTTGATGGCCTGCTTTTGTTTTGGCCCTTTTTTTTTGTCGGTCAGACTAACACATAAGGTAGGGATTGGTCGGTCTTATTGGAGGGGTGTTTTATTGTGGGAAATGGGCTTGCCTCCCGTCTTGAACCCAAACTAGGAGACTACCTAGATTTGTCATAGGATTCGATACCGCTCCTGCTAAGTGTAGTTTTGTGGCTTCCTATGTCAGACATAGAACACGGGTCTCGATTCCCTGTAGTCATTATAGATGTGCCTGTAATAGTCACGTGCATGTGCTCACAGTGTATGATGGTGTTCATCATGTTCTTGGAAACACATAAGGAAAGTATATATGAGGAATAGAAAAGCTGATTTTATTGAATTTGAAAAAGAGGACAGAATGCAAAAGACTCTGACTCTGACTTTGACTTTGGAAGAAATAGCACATCCTAGACTCGGACTCAGACTCGGACTTAAATCAAATCCGGACTCTCGGATGATGTTGTCAATTCAGCTTCTAAGGACTCAAGCTGATGTCCAGTATAGCCTTCAGTAGAAACTTTACCCAGATCTTCATTATGTCGAATATCTTCTTCAATCCTAATGCCCATTTCGGTAAGCATCGTAAAGTTTGAAATGCCGGCGTACCTAAGATGGACGCGGTAGGAAGGTAGGAGGTTGTTGATGAACGCCTCCACTAGTGTCTTCTCGTTGGGCTTGTCTACCAACTTCACACTTTCGGCCCTCCACCTTTGAAGGTACTTGGTGAAACCTTCTTTGGGCTCTTGGGCCATGAGCTCCAGAGTGCGCATTGTGGTTTGGATCTCGGTATTATCAGCGTAATTTCGAGCAAACTCTGTTGCCACATCATCCCAAGTCTTGTATTTCTTGGAATCGAGCCGGTAGTACCAGGTTTTTGGATGCTTCTCGAGGGAAGCCGTGAATAGATGCTTAAACATAGTGGATTTCACCCCCTTGATAGCCATGAACTCCTTGAAAGCCCGAATGTGATGAACCAGGTCTTCAGTACCCTCAAACATCGGTATGCCCGTAAGGTTGAGGTTGGCAGGTAGCTCGTCATTCAGAGGTGAATAGGAACGAGCGTTTTCCGTATGGATCGAGTTATTTGTTGACAAATGGACCTGTTCTTCGAGTTTGCGAACGGCGCTGACCAGTTCAGCTATGGGCCCAGTGGTTTCATTCCCGACCTTAGGAGTTCTTTGTTCCACGACACTCAAACGGGTGGCAATAGCGGTTTGATCGGTCCTGATGGCCGTCAGTTGGGCCTCCATCTTAGCCAGTGAGGCGGTCAGTTGGTCCAAGGTTTCTTGCATTTTCTGGCGTCTGGTTACCGGTGGCCCGTCTGTAAGAATACCGTGTAATCAGAAGAGTTGCTTCGGAACTCAAGTACACCAAGGCATAGGAAATAGCGCGGGAGGAGAGACGACTCCAGTTTGACTCGGGTTAGACTCTCCTAAGTCAAATGTGTAGGGTATGATCCTCGGAGTGACCGTGATTAATCGCTCCGTCGAAGAATAGCCCCCAAGTGAGACTAAGGACTCAGATAGGACTCAGATGGTGTGGCATCTAAGTGGCTCGAAAGTGGGGTACGTGAGACACGTGTAAGACATGATCCTTAGAGCAACCGTGATTGACCGCTCTGATGAAGGGTAGCCCCCAAGTGGGATCAAAAATTTGGTTAAGACTCGAGTGTCGGACGAGTGACCCTTAGATGTAAGGGTCACGAACCTTTTGTTATAGGGCTATGCCTTGTAAAAGGTTGACTCGGAAAAGACACTTAGACGGGCGACTCGTGAAAGGTGGACCTCCTTTAGGATTCAGCTGTGTGGGCTGGGCCCAGTTTGAAAGGAGGTTTACGTAAGACATTCCCCAGACTTTGGACTCGATTGTGTAGACGGGCCAACCTTCGTAGGAGTATGTCCTACGTAGGTGGGCCTTGCCTTAGTCAAATAAGGCGGACCGGGATAGGGAGGAAATCTGTGATATAAGATCGACGGAGTTTCGACGCTAGAGACCTCGACGACTTAAGACACGACCCGACACTCCTAAATACGGGAAGCCCTAAGAAAAGGAAGTTTGCAAAATTGATTTTTTGAAAAGCCCGAAAGAATCGGGGAGAACCGGCCCCTTTTTTTCGAGAAAGAAAACGGAAAGGCGGACCGGGGGGGACAGTTTTGAAAGATCGAAAAGATTTTGGAGTTTTGAAATGGGCCTAATACCGGCTAAAAATAGGCTATTTTGAGTAAAATCGTGGATACTAAATTCGGTATATGTCCCGGGTTTTGAAAATTGGATATTTTGAAAAAGGATGCAATTTTTTGAAAAAAATGACAGTTTTTGAAAAAGACTTGTAAATCAGGTAGCACGTAGTCATGGAAACAGTATAACGACGCTATGTATTCGAAGTCTCGGTCAGTCTGAAAGGGTCTATACCAGTGTACATAGCCTATCGAGAATCGGGGCGGACTTCCAAAGTCGAGTTGAGCTTAGAACATGCCGTAAAACCCATACGAATCGACTATGGACACCTTTGACATATCCAATTTGGACTTACATCAATAGTATAGTGGGACGTCGGTCACCAGTACCGGCCTGGGAAAATATGGGGTTATGCATGAACCGTAAAACTAAAACGCGTATTGTACTAGTCAAACGATTTCTATTCGAGTCTCACCCTGAGGATGCCGATGGTAAGTCACGCATCAATTAATCCCCAGCGGAGTCGCCAAATTGTGGACATGACATAGGTCCACCCCGACACGGCCACGCGCGGGTTTGGGGAGGCGAATGAATCTCCATATGAGATGGTCAAATTGAAATTTTAATCGAAGTTGGAGTCGCCACCGAACTTTGTGGGAGTTCGGGCCCGTTCGAACCCACTCTATGTCGTAGTGGGCCGTACAAAATACGGCCCATTTTCGATGTCAGAGTTTATCGGGTTCGTCCCTTTGCATTTGATAAAGATGCCGACTTGATCGGATACCGTGTATTGAATGACTCTCGTTGTCAATGGTTTCGGACATCCGGAAACCGAGGTTCTGAGTAAGGGGTGACGGTACGTATTGGGAAGTTCACAAAGAACACCCAACCCCGCCCGCACATTAGCGGCCTCTACTAAGATATCGTTTGATTTTTGAATACGCGCGTTAGTAATACGATGAATAATATGGAAACATTGTTTTCCTAAACATGCGAGGAATTGAATGGGTTGCTAAGTCGGTTTAATGCATGAAAAAATTAACGTCAAAGTTGAATTTAGCATGTGAGATTCGTTTTAGTATAATAAAACAAACGATAAAAAAGGATGAATTTGTTACAAAAGATGAACAAACGAGTTAGTATCGAATTGTGAATAAAAATATAGCAAATATGATGAATATGCGAGATCTGAAATATGCCTAAAACCCGCTGTTTTGTCTAAAAAACGATGTTCGAAGAATAATAAAAAATAGAGCGAAATCGATTTTTGTGTCGTCCCGGGCTTTTTTCGAAATTGATTTTCGGGAAATTTTAGCTTTATTAAATCGCGTATAAATATTGCATAATTTATATTCGACTTAATTTTGCGATATTCGTTATATTCAATATTCGACTATGAAATCGATATTAAATACTCGGAATGATTTTTTTAGAAAAGGTAAAAAAGGTTTTTGTAAATCGTTTTAAAAATTAAACTAAAAAACGATGTTTGACTCTCTCCGCGTTAAAATCGTTGTATTTTGTTTTAAGAAAATTATGTAACGATTTTTTAGCATCAACGAGATTAATTTAGTTCTTTTTGATACAATATTCGATTATAGAGAGAATCGATATCATATTTTTAAGAACGTTTGTTTTATAAAAACAGTTTTGTAGTATCGATATTAGAAATAATAAAAAATACGATGATGACCCGTAAAAAGAAATCGACCGACGACGCAAAAAAAGGGAAAGGACAAGAGGAAGAGGAAGAGAAAGGAGAGAAACGGGTTTGATTTTTCACCCTCAGCCTACATGCTTTGTGTACTCGGAACGGGGCTCGTCGGAATGTGGCTTAGGCACGGGAGCGTTGAGTTAATGTCGGTGAGTTATGGTGGTTTTTTGGTTTGGATGTGTAAAGGGTAAGAGGTGGCCGGTTTCGTCGGATCTCGGATATACTATCGGTTTCTCGATGCTAAGTGTATATTTCTGAATCGTAGATGTGTGATAAAAAGTTGATGATGGATGATTGATTGGTTATCTTAGATGTGTTGTGCAAGAGGCCTATTTATAGGGAAGTCCCCGACCTTGGCTAGGAGAGGTAGTTGGATAGGAACTACCGCTTTGGATAGGAAACGTAAGAGGCTGAGAAGAACGAGAATTCCGTTTACTTGGTGAAGAAGCAAGGAACTCGGCTGAAAATAGGCTGCTCGGCCGAGTATTTTGATGCTCGTTCGAGTGTTTGATTCGGTATCCGGATAGAATTCCTACTTGAGATCGAATTCCATCCTTGAACGGATTTGTTTAATATTTTGTGAAGATGATTTTTTGTAGTGTTTGAGCTCGAATCAGCCACGTGAGGTGTCACGGCTGGTCCGTGTGTCTCGAGAATATCTTTGACCGGGTTTTGACTCGGTCGCTAAAAGACGGTTTTGCCCCTGGTGCCGGATTCGACCCAAATTAGTCTTATTTGACTCGAAACGACCCACTGGGCCTGATTTTGAGGTTAGTTTTGTGAGATATGTACTCCGTAAAAAGCCCAAGCCAAATGCCAATGATTTTGAGCCCGTTTCTAAATATATTAAAGCACGTTTGCCTCCGATCATCATCGGGTGTTTGTCGGAAACTGCTATAGACACCTGGCAGTCAAATGTGGGTGTCTACAGAAGGTGATAATGGAGGATGTGAAATCATGGTGGTTGAGCTATTTCCCCGGAATCGCAATGCTCTGAAAGTTCTTTCCGGCTCCGGATCGAACCACAAGGGCGATAACTTATTCCTGGGCATAAAACTCAATTAAACGAAGCGTCTCCTAGCACCTAACGGTACTGAGGAAGAGGGAGAAAAGCAAATAACCCTAAACACAATAACTAAAAACACAATAACTCGCCGTTCCCCGGCAACGGCGCCAATGTGATGCGCGGGCCAATCGGATCAGTCGTTTAGCGAAGGATGGGGGGTCAAGCAATATTTATAGACTCGCATAAACACAAAAACTACTAGAGTATTCGTGGTAAGTCGAGGTCGGCCCACAGGGAACGGAACGGTATCGAGTTAAAAGCAACGTGTTTGGGATCTAGAGGGGGTTTTAAGGGTCGAGTCTATGCTAGAAATGCGGTAAAAAACGGAAATTAAATAACTAGAGAATTAACAAGAGAAATGACAAGAGATGATCAATCTAAGGAAAAGTGTTAGGGGGAAGTCGGGATTCGGAAATTGGGGTCTAAGAGTCTCGGAATCGGATCGGTCACAACATTGATAAAGGGAGAATGCCACCTTTTGGTTTCTTCACCCAACCCACCTAAAAACCCGCTTTCGCGGCGAAGAAGGGTAAGTCTCAAGTTAAGGTAATCTCTACCCCGAGTTTCCCTATATTGATAGAACTGAGTCAAGGTCGGTCTAGTTGGCCGGACTAAAACAACAATGACACAACAACCATAAACAAGATAAACCAACAAGCAAGCAACCAACCACAAAACTCCTCAATTCAAATAATCCAAGATCCTCATCCCTAGACCCCCCAACAAGAAATTAAACCTACTCACTACTCATAATGGAAAACAACAAAACATTAACAAATGAGAAAACAACTATAACATACATAATAACTAAATCTAAAGAAAATAACAACAAAACGATAAGGAAATTACGATCTACCAAATTAACCACTAAACTATGAAAGAAATTGCAATGAACAAAATAAACTCGAAAATAATCTAGAGCAACATAAGTAAAATCTAGAGAAACTAACAACACAAAGATGATCAAAATAACAATACACAAAGTGAAACATAAAACGATCTAGAACAACACAAATAAAGATGATCAAAACAAGACAATAATGAAAGAACAATAAAATGAACAATATTGAAAGAACAAAATTAAATCTATCTAGAGATTAGGGAGTGGAAGACAAATGTACCAACTATGAAGATCAACAATAAAGAGAAGGATTGCATAAATAAAAGATGAAGCTTGATGAAGAGGGTGAAGAGTTTGTCACTAATCCTTCAATAATCTCCAAAAATCTTCAAATAAAACTTGAATTCTACAAAACTTGAATGGAAATCTAGAGAATTGTTGATGAAAACTAAGTAGATCTACTACTAGATTACTATAAATAACTACTAAATACTACTAGAATGATCTACTAAAAAAATGAGAGAAAGTGGATGATCTAAAACTAATGAAGGCCTAATGGAATAGTAATGGGATTGTAATATGGATGTCTTGGGCAACAAACTAGGGTATACACATACATAGTAAAGCCTTAACGGATCTTTAACCTAAAGCCCGAATCCAACTTTTTGCTCCATTAGTGAGACAATCACCCTCATGAGGTGGAACTTCACCCTATCATATACAGATCAATACCGCAGGGTGAAACTTCACCCGATGGACTTCTTCTAGTTTTGCAATTTTGGGACGCCTTCGAAACTTCACCCGGTGGGTGAAAGTTTCGCCCGGTCATTTCGCTCGGTGGAGAAGCTTTCTGAAAATCTTCGAGGAGGCAAATTTACCGTCGGGCGAAACTTCGCCCGGTGGTTTTTCATCGGGTGAAATTTCACCCGGTCATTTTCTGGTCTCTTTTCTTGTCTCATTCTTCGTCGTATGATTGGATGGCTTTGAACTTTAAGTTGTGTGCCTTGTTTTCCGGATGGCATTCCCCTCTCTTGTGCTCATGGAAGCTCGACCATGATTTTGGTACCAAAACCTATCAAAATTGATAGAAAAACTACCAAAAACACGTAAAACGCACAAGATGGACGCTAATGCGAGAAAGACTCAAAATAAGGCGATAATCGCACTCTAATCTCGCAAAATGAGGGCTAAATAAGGGGAAAAACGGTCTAAATTTAGCACACAACAGTATCAAATAACATTTTTTAGAGTTGAAGATGAAGACTTTGTTTAAGTCTCAGGAATTGTGGGAGTATGTTGAAGATGGGTTTACAGACACAAACCCTGCTGAGCTTGATCAACAACTAAAGGAGAAAAGAAAGAAGGATTTGAAGGCCCTGTTCATCATCCAGCAAACATTGGATGATGATATCTTTCCAAGGATAGCCTCTGCCACTACCTCAAAGCAAGCCTGGGGTATCCTCAAGAATGAATACCTAGGTGATAAAAAAGTAGTCACGGTTCGACTACAATCCTTAAGGAGAGAGTTTGAGACTTCTCTCTTAGGTGACAAAGAGTCTGTTCATGACTATTTGTCAAGAGTTTCAGGGGTAGTGCAGCAAAAGAAGGCTTATGGGGAGAAGTTGACTAATGAGAATGCGGTTGGGAAGGTTCTGAGAAGCCTAACCAGTATGTATGACCATGTGGTTGCAACCATAGAAGAATCAAAAGATATGTCAACCTATACCTTTGATGAGTTAATGGGATCCCTGCAAGTGCATGAAGAGAGGCTTAACAGATCCTCAGAAAAGAAGGAAGAGAAAGCATTTCAAGTGAAGGATGATCCTGCCAAAGAACGCTCAAATAGGTTCAATGGAAGAGGTAGAGGAAGAGGTGGCAACAGAGGGAGAGGACGTGGGAGATCCTCAGGCCAGTCCTCAAACTACCAGGATCAGAAAAATTAGACTCAATCAGGAAAGAATCCTATGAAGTGTTACTATTGTAACAAGCCTGGTCACAAAGAAATTAATTGCTCGCTGAAAGAGAAAGATCAAGAGGATCAAAAAGGGGGTCAGAATGCTCATGTTGCAGAATAGGAGGAAAAGTTGTTCATTGCCAGAGAAGGAGCAAAAGCTGAAGGTTCTGGTGAGTGGTACATTGACAGTGATTGCTCTAATCACATGTCAAGTACCAGGTCAATGTTCAAGGAGCTTGATGAATCTCGAAAGAGTAAGGTCAGATTGGGTGATGATAAGCTGCTGTCAGTAGAAGGAATAGGAACTGTGGCCATAAAAACTGAGCAAGGTAACACCAAATTGCTGCATAATGTTCAGTATGTACCATTGTTAGCTTATAACTTGTTGAGTGTTGGTCAATTGCTGTGTTGTGGCTTTTCTCTACTATTTGATAAAGAGTCTTGCTTAATTAAAGAGAATAAAAGCAATGAAGTTGTGGCTAAATCATACATGGGGAAAAACATAATGTTTTCTTTAAATCTGTTCAAAAATGTGAGTACAACTTTAGTAATAAAGAAGGATGACAATGCTAAACTGTGTCATCTTAGATATGGGCACCTAAATATGCAGAGTTTGAAACTCCTAAGTAGCAACAAAATAGTAAAAGGTCTACCAGAAATAAGAGATCTAAGAGTATGTGAAGGTTGCATTTATGGGAAGCAATGCAAAGGTCCATTCAGTGAAAGTACTTGGAGAGCCAGTGAGTGCTTAGAGTTGCTACATGTTGATTTATGTGGTCCAATGCAAATTGAGTCGTTAGGGGGAAGTGGGTACTTTTTGCTAATCAGAGATGATCACAGTAGAATGAGTTGGGTCTATTTTCAAAAGACTAAAGATGAGTCATTTGAAAATTTTAAGAAATTTAAGGCTATGGTTGAAAATCAAAGTGAAAAAACTGTGAAAGCATTAAGAACAGACAGAAGGAGTGAGTTTATCGCAAAAGAATTTCATGAATTCTGTGAGACACATGGTATTAGAAGAGATCTAACAGCTCTTTACACTCCTGACCAAAATGGGGTAGCAGAGAGAAATAATGTGACAGTGGTAGAGATGGCAAGAAGCATGCTAAAGGGGAGAAGGCTACCATAAATGTTCTGGTGTGAGGCTGTGTCAACAGCTGTCTACCTCTTGAATATCTCACCCACAAGAGCTATTGTGAATGCAAATCTATATGAAATATGGAGAGGAAAGAAGCCCACTGTAAGTCATCTCAGGGTCGTCTTTTGTTGCATTGCATATGCCTTGATCAGTTTAAGAAGTAACTTGATGATAAATCAGTCAAATGTGTTTTTATTGGATATGCAATACACTCTAAGGCCTATAGACTGTACAATCCTGCAACTGGTAAGGTGATAATCAAAGGGAATGTTATTTTTGATGAAGAATCAGAGTGGAATTGGTCAAATGAGACCAATGATGAAAGAAATCAAAGGATAATCACATTGGATTATCAAGGAGTTCAACCTCAAATTCAGAACAATGAGGAGGTAGTACAATCACCACCACATTCATCATCAGGAAGCAGCAATTCTTCTGAAACTTAAGAGGAATCTCCTCCAAGAAGGGTAAGATCATTGGCTGACATTTATGAGACTTGTGGCTTTGCATTAATGGCTGCAAAACCAACAAGCTTTGAAATGGCTGTGAAAAAGACTGAGTGGCAAGCAGCCATGGAAGATGAAATCAGGTGTATTCAGAAGAATAACACTTGGGAACTGGTTGATCTTCCTTTGGGGAAGAATATGCAATTGGTTTGAAGTGGGTTTTCAGGACCAAGTATAATACAAATGGAAGCATACAGAATCACAAAGCAAGATTGGTGGCAAAAGGGTATGCTCAGCTTAAAGGGGTGGACTTTGGTGAAACCTTTTCACCAGTGGCAAGGTTTGAGACTGTGAGGGTCATTCTGGCCTTAACAACACAACTGGGCTTATCTGTACATCAATTTGATGTCAAATCAGCTTTTTTGAATGATGAATAGCAGGAGGAAGTCTTTGTTGATCAACCACAAGGGTTCCTGAAAAAAGGAGAAGCAAAAGTATACAAACTGAAAAAGTCTTTGTAAGGGTTGAAGCAAGCACTAAGGGCTTGGCACATCAAAATAGACAAGTTCTTCTCCGAAGACGGCTTTGAAAGAAGTGAGAATGAGCCAACACTGTATGTCAAGAAGGACAAGAAAGAGGGAATACTGGTGGTATA
Source organism: Agrostemma githago (assembly GCA_958450325.1). Lineage (NCBI taxonomy): Eukaryota > Viridiplantae > Streptophyta > Magnoliopsida > Caryophyllales > Caryophyllaceae > Agrostemma > Agrostemma githago. Next base: position 42,332,507 of record OY288254.1, on the reverse strand, counting down.
CCTCTACATAGATGACATCATCTGCTTCAGTACATCTCAAAGACTGCTAGATGGATTCAAAATAGCAATGAAGAATGAATTTGAGATGACATATCTGGGTTTGCTACAATACTTTCTGGGACTAGAGGTAGAACAGAGGAAAGATGGGATATTTCAATGTCAACAGAAGTATGCCACTGATCTATTAAAGAAGTTTAAAATGGTGGAATGCAAGGTAGCAGTAACACCCATGAACACAAATAAAAAGCTTCAGAAGGATGACGGCACAACACCCTCAAATGAAAGGATATACAGAAGCTTGGTAGGAGGTCTGAACTACCTCACACACAAGGCTTGACATTGCTCATTGTGTGGGAGTAGTCTGCAGATATCTGCATACTCCAACCAAGCAACACTTTGGAGGAGCAATGAGGATCCTAAAGTATATCTCAGGAACAACAGGGTATGGAATGTGGTATACCAAGACCCAGGACTTCAAGTTGATAGGGCATACTGATAGTGATTGGGCTGGGTGTGTTGATGATAGAAGAAGAACATCAGGTTCAATTTTCACTCTTGGTTTAGGAGATGTCACCTGGAGTTCCAAGAAGCAGAACACAGTAGCATTGTCCTCCTCAGAAGCTGAGTTCGTAGCAGCAGGATCTGCAGCAAAGCAGGCTGCACTACTACAAAAAAGGCAATAGAGAACAGTTGAAATAGGTCTTAGAGAACACCTTAGAACTGTTATTAAGCTCAATGTTCTCTATTGTATAGAAAACATATACTATAAGCGTTTTCTATTCATCCCAATAGAGAACACTCTTCCAAAGAACTGTAATGTAATCCATTTAAATAGTACTGAAAGAGGTGTTTTCTATTTCTATTAGCACTGTTCTCTATTCACCTAATAGAGAATGCTTGGTTTGCACTGTTCTCTATTCTACTACAATAGAGAACAGTATATAGCCATATATTAACCCCTTTCTATTATACTATTATTATTTTTTATTTCATATTCGTTTTAATACAAAAATCATTTTAGTTTCGCTTGAATGAATATTTAATTCTCACCGTCTGATGCACACATTATCATGTCTTCCAGATTACTAAAAATCATCATACACAATATCAACATGGTCATTAAAATATTTGGTCGATCCTACCAAGGCGATGAGTTTCAAATTTTGATCATACATAAACTTGTTCAAGCTAAGCTTAAAAAAGCTACCAAAAATTAAGTTGGCATTAAGCTACAACTCGAGGAGGCCGTCGTCCTCATCCTCGTCCTCAAGTGATTCATGATACTTACTAACATATGAAATCCACCTCTCCCTAACCTCATCGATCATTTCTTGAGAATATGTAGACGGGGCTTTGTCGAAAAACTACAAAACAAAGTGAAAATATAGTTCTTGCACTGGACTTCCCTAAGCATTTCGTTGATATGATCAAGGAATGTGTGACCACTCCGACTTACACTCTAAATTTGAACGGAGACAGTTTTGGATTCTTCAAAGGGAGGAGGGGGCTTAGACAGGAGGACCCTCTCTCGCCGCTACTCTTTACGATCTGTATGGAGTATTTGACGAGGCTTTTAGCATTTACAACCTCTACAATGGATTTCAAGTTTCACCCGTTGTGCAAACCACTCAAGTTGAGTTGTCTCATGTTCGCGGACGACCTACTGCTTTTTTCTCAAGGGTGACATTAAGTATATGATGATCCTTCTTAGAACTTGTGAGACATTCTCCAGAGCGTCGGGTCTGGTTATGAGCAAAGGAAAGACCAACGTATTTTTCAGCGGGGTTACAGATAAGGCTAAGCAGGAAATCATGCTAGTTTCAGGGTGTATTGAAGGGAAGATGCCATTTAAATACCTTGGGATTCCGATAAAACCAAACAAGCTTAGCATTAAGGATTGTCAAACTCTTATAGACAAGGTCCTAGACAGAATTAGAGCTCTTGGAACCAAAAATCTGTCTTACGCAGGAAGAGTGGTCCTCGTCAAAGCGGTTCTGAAATCGTTACACAATTACTGGGCTACTTTATTCATTCTTCCTAAAGCTGTTATTTACAAAATTGAACCCGTCTGCAGGAATTTTTTTATGGGATGGAGGGTCCGAGTATATTAGATCCCCCTCGGTTGCGTGGGATAAAGTATGCTCAGGAATTAAAGAAGGCGGACTAGGACTGAGGAAAGAAAGCGAGTGGAATAAAGCAGCGGTGGGGAAATTAGTCTGGTGGATTTACGCACATCCATCCAAACTATGGGTGCAATGGGTCCATCACACTTATTTAAAAGGCAAAGATTGGTTATCCTATCAGCCTCCTCATGACTCTAGCTGGGTTTGGAAGAAGATTTGTAAGATAAAGAATACGTTCAGGCAGGCATATGTGAATGGTGTTTGGGAGCATTCGATTAGCAAGGAGTACACCATTACCAAGGGATATAACTGGTTAATTCCGGTTGGTACGAAGGTGGACTGGTTCTACCATACTTGGAATCGATGGAACATTCCTAAACATTCCTTTATTGTGTGGTTGCATCATCAAACGAGACTGAATACGCGAGATAAGCTGCTGAAATGGGGGATTACCTCTGACGACTGCTGCAGTTTATGCGGACAGGATAAGGAGTCGGAATTGCATCTGTTTTTCGAATGTATTTACAGTATGCAGGTGATTTCTAGATTGCGTGAATGGACCGGAATAATGCTGCCTTTGAGGGATGTTCTGAACTAGAGAAACAAGAAGAGATATTCTAAAATCAAACAAGGCATCGTCAATTGCATTATAAACGCATCTGTTTATCATATTTGGAACCAGAGAAATCTATGCTGGCATGAGGGGAAGATGCGACCCCGAGGTACTGAGTCCAAGTCATCCAAAAGGAAGTGAGAAATAGAATCCTGAAACAACTCAAGGGGGAACCAAATGCTAAGGATATGAAATGGATAGATAAAATTTTGCTACGATAGATTTTCTCAATCGACTTGATTAGCTGTTTCTTTTGAATTGAATTGATGTAATTGTTGAGAGGTGATTATCAATATACTTACACTTTACCAAAAAAGAAAATATAGTTACAAAAATGTAAAAGAAATTGACTAATTAAACAGAAACTCGTAAGGACAGGAAAAACTAATAATCAAAAGCATCAAACTTATGCTAAACAGAAGGTCTCATGCAGTGATGCAACCAACACAAATCCTTATTCATTATTCATCATTGAGCTATATGCTAAATGAACAAATTTCAGATGGAGAACTAACAACAATTTTCTATATTTCTCATTTAACTATTTCTACAGCAAAACACATAAGATAAACCACAGTATTTCCCAGCAACGCTTAACAACACAAAAATAATAACAAATTCAAAACAATCATGAATTCACAAGTATGACCTTCAATCAATAAAGTAGAAAGCCAAAAATTAGTAACTTTCAAAGTTTTACCAATGAAGATAAGTTCTAAAGTAAAGACTTACAGAAATGAATAAAAAAGAATAATGAATAACATAATATGTCATATAAAGAATGTGTACAATACCTTGTTAGATATAATGAGCTGTCTGGATTCTATTATCTCAATCATGTATCGACAAAGATAATAACCACAATCAATTCTACCTAGAGGCTGACGAGGGCACTGTTAATACAACCAAAAAAATCAAACACTAATAATACAACATATTTATATTAATAAATACGGAGTATATGTTTTGAATTTATTAAAAAAATTGTATTTTAGATTAATTACCTCAATCTTTTTCTACTTAATGTAAGGATTCTTCTTAATCTTAGTGTTATCCTTTCTGTATTGCATGATAAATTTGATTATTCCCCTATGTAATTTTCAAAAGAACAGTTTCTTAATATTACAATACATGAAATAGGAGAAAACATGTGCATAGTTAATATCAAAATAAGTAATGTAATACATACTTGTTGATAATTGTTTGAGCAAATTCACGAGGATCATTTTCCATCTCTGCTGGATCAAGCCAATGACCAAGCCGATCCATGGACAAATAATGGCCAACATCCAATGTCGGCTACATACAAGAAAACAAAACACCCCTGAATGAAATAATCAAGCAATTGGAAACCTACATAACCATAAAACATTTAACAAATACAATTATAAAAAGTTGTTACCCCTCGTGATAAGGAGCAAAAAAGAGTTGATTTTGTTATTAGCATCATTGCACGCAAACACTCTAGATAGATAGTCGCACCGATCATCTTCATTACTGTCTATTGGAGTTAACAGTGCTAGGTAGTTGGAGTCACAAAATCCATATAGCCCCGAGATACCTTCTTTATGTACTATCTTGCTAAGATACCTTGTAGATTAAATATATGGTTTAATGTATACTTTCAATAAAAATAAACATAACCATAAATATCAAAGACGAAAACCTAAGCTACATACATCACGAAATCTTTGCATCTACTGGATTTGGAATAAAGTCGTTTAAACCTTAAAATAATAGGAAAGTACAATAAAATCTTTGTTGGGACTCCTTTCTTCTTGTACCTTGAGACATTGCACTCATGAAATGTTCTTAAAGATTCAAATTCATTTTGAAATAAAATGCTATCGTTCGGGCAAGCATGAATTTTTTTCATAATTTAAATCCATTATGCACAGTAGTTTTTTGGCCTCATATGTACCACGTGGCTAAAGATTGTCGGGGGGAGTAGATGTTTCCATAATACCTCAAGTAATGCACTAAAACTTGTGTCTGTCCAACTATGAACCACCTTCAAATTGAATAAGCAAAGAACAACAGAAAAATTTTTGTGAGTACAGTTGGGGTAAAAGGGTTTTTCATAATCACTCAATAGTTCTCCTACTTCAGCTGGATCTTGTATTTTTTCCTCTAAATGACTCATCATGTCTTCTAGCCTACTAGTATCCGGAAATATATTAGGACCTTGGTCCATAGTGGTTGGAGTCCCATCCTTTTTTTCCATGACGATGCCATCAAGTGTACGTCCTGTCAAATTACTCTACACTTCATATTATTTCCAAAAGTTTCTTCATCTCAACAATAAAATTAAGGGGGAAATTATCAAGACTTAAATTGCTACATTACAAAATTATGAACAAGATATAGTGAACACATCGATATTTAAACACCATAAATCAACAACACAATTCAATAGAAACGACGGAGATCAAAATGGAGTTTTGTTCGAAAACTTACCAAGCAAATTGAAGAAATACATTATGATATACCAACAAAGACAAAGATGGCACGGAATAGAGACTGAACTGCGGGCGTAACTCACTATAATTGCAACTTGATACTAAAAATTGACACCTAAAAGCAACTCCCACACAAATGGTGCGTGAGTAATGATGATATAATGGAGTTTTGTGGTGCGAATCACTTCATTATGGTGATGAATATGGATGATTATCAAAGCAATTAGAACATTGGCAATCAATTTTGCAGATTGTTTTTTCTTAAACCCTAACCCTAATTCTATTGTTCTCTCAAAAGGGTGCGAGAAGTTTCTTATTTGTGACAATAGTGGTGTTAAATGGTAAATTCACCCGGGCATGGGCGGTCATTTAAGGCCCAATAAATAGGTCGGGTCAATTTTTTTGAGTTTTAGGTCATTTTGGTTGCGAGTCATTTTTGTCGACCCATTTTTGGGTGTGATTCAGTTCGGCCAGACCATTTTGGGGTTAGTATTAAAATACAAATAAATATATCACCTTGGGATCATTTCGGATCAGGTCAATAATAGATTAGGTAGTTTCGAGTTATTAGGTCATCTTCGATCGGGCCAATGAACTATAGGTGGCAATCAGGTCACTCAGGACGGGTTAAGTTGATGTGACAGGTCAGGACAGGTTCGGGTCACTGATTATTGGGTTATATCGAGTCTCGGTTTACAAGTAGGTCGGGTCGATTCAGGTGACTAAATTTTCGGGTTCTAATGGGTCGAGTCAACTTTTTCCAACTCTAGATCAATCAAGTTTCAGGTTGGACCGGGTCAATTAGAGTTTTAGGTCATGTTTGTGATAAATAATATTCGGTCACTACTGGTTCTCGCATCAAGTCCGCTTCGCTCAGTCTACGTGTGATTGTATAATATTATACGGATCTGAGTGTATATGCTTGGAGCGAGAAAGAAACCGACCCACATAATTTTTATTTCAACTCAAATAGAAAACGCTCCTACATTATGCGTAATGTATTCATGTCATTAGATAACAGTGATGTAGAGTCACTTTTTAATGCACCCAATAGATAACGGATGGAATTATAGATGTTCTCTATTCGTTTGTTTAGATTACAGTAATTTTTAAGGTGTGTTCTCTATAATATTAGAGAACACTTATCTAAAGGACCGTTCTCTATCCAGTGTTTCTTAAGCCATGTTTTGTAGTAGTGCTGTTTGGCGAATGAAACTGTTGGCAGACTTGGGATATGCACAAGGAGAAGAAACTGGGCTATGGTATGATAATAAATCAGCCATTGCAATGACTAAGAATCATGCATTTCATGCTAGGACCAAGCACATTGAAGTGTAACATCACTACATCAGAAAGTTAATTAGTGACTGAAGGGCAAGTAGAACTCAAGTTTTGTGGCAAAAACAATCAAAATGCTGATGTGTTCACGAAAGCATTAAGTCAGGCAAAGATTCGATTCTTTATGAACAGAATTGGGATGAAGATGTTCAAGTTAAGGGGTGGTGTTGAGAATGCAACTCAAACATCCTAGAGCAACTTGGTATGCATGTAACACCCCGGATTTAAAAAAAAGAGATAAGACAGATAATTATAGCGTCTTAAAATAATAATATACCATGGTGACGGAAACACCATGGTTAACTAAATCCGAGTGTGACCAACATAGATAATTAATATGTCTTAACGCATACAACTACTCTCGGAATTGAAACCCGAACAAAATAAAACTACAAGGTTCAATTTTTAAACACATTATTGAATATTCATTCTCTCTCAAGTCAACCACATTCACGACCAAGTAGCACATTAACCTGAAAAAATTAAAAGTCCACCGTCAGTGGGGAGTAACTAGGAGTCCTCCCAGTCGTGACTGATGAAAATCTAATCATGATTACGAGAATAAAATAAGAGATAACATATACTACATTTAAAAACATGATAACATATAAAGTTCATCAAAGGTGATAAAAAAACACATATATTAGTTGCAAGGAATATATGATAACGTCAATAATACTCAGTCATAGATAAATAAATAAATATATAAAATAAATATATAAATAATTATAATGCAAAGCTGATGCACCCTTCCAGAACTCGAACCAAAAATATATAGAATAACACGAGCTAAGAACGAGCACCGTCCAGGGCCAATAACCTGAAATCCTGAACTTCGATGCCAATAACCTGACACCAAAATAACCCTACACATAACCGTGAACCCATGTCTAAGACTGGCCAGACTTTCGAGGGACAAAATGTCTAGTTAAGGCGTAAAAGTGCGGACCCTTAACCAGTCATGGCGTAAAAGTGCGGACCCTTGACCCCCAAACGACATATCCATAGACTCATAAGAGTATTCCATAAGGAACGGTCAACCCTTAGCAGGCCAATAACCTGAAACCATGCCAGGGTACTAGGTAGGCCAATAACCTGAAACCTACCCAGTTTGGTATTGCTCTTCTCGAGTAGACCAATAACCTGAAATCTACTCGATATCTTATAATCTAGCCATACCATATATAAAATGGAACAAGGTCCAAAAGATAATATCTGGGCACCATGGATAACCCATGTTAACATGCCAAACGCTCATAACCGAGCAATCAATTTTAATAGCATCAATATAAATAAAGTATAATAAAATTGATAGAGTATAAGATAAATTTCTACCATAAAAAACAATGTCGCTTAAAACAACCATTTATCAAAGTCATATTATCCGATCATGAAGACTAAATAAATTTTTATGTTAACCATACAATTAAGCAAATAGTATTAGATCATATGACATGTACAGCAATTAATTACAATATTTTATATTTCTCGTACACATGAATAAAAATTCATTTATTAAATAAATGATCAAATTATTATTTATGATACATAATAAAATTTGAAAAATATTAAATAATTGATATTTGTAAAAATAATAGATCTAGTTCTTAAAATAAGTATGTCTATATTTTACATCGTAACATTTAATTTATTCACATAGTGTAATAAATCATTAAATAGTAACTATAAAATTTAATTTTAAAAGAAGGTGTAAGAGAAAATAATTTATTCACATAGTGTAATAAATCATTAAATAGAAATTGGTTTGAACCCTGGTCATCAGGTAAATGGGCATTGTGTCTAACCACTGCAACAGAACTACTACTCTGTCCTCTTCCAGAATTAAAATTTAGTTAAATGTGAACACGCAGTGTTATTTAGGGTGACGAAAACTTATCTTTTTAATTATTATACAATCATGAATATGCTTAACTACACATTATAAATGATTAAATTAAAATTACATACTATCCATGAAAATTTATTTAATATAAAACTAAGTTTTAGATTCAGTTAAAATAATGTCTTATTAATTATTTAACAAGTCTTTATACTTACAATTTATAATAACATTTTAATAGGGAATTTTATGAATAGTTAATTAAATAAATAGATAAAAAAAATATTTTGTGACACTTATAAAATATATTTAACAAAAAAAATCAGAATTTATTTATATAAAATACCATATGAATTTATTTCATATTTATTATAACTTGAGGGCTTTATTGCCTAATTATCCATTTAAATCCAAAAAAAAAAAATTATATAAATCATAAAGTCACCATGCAAAATTTTATTACATACTAAAAAGTTATATTACAACAAAAACAAAAAAAATATTTTTTTTTCATAATTATTTACATATTGTGGATATTTATGCATGCATGAATGAGTAATCATAAAAAAAAATGTGATAATATGGAAAAATAAAATAATGATCCGAAAATCAAATCTAAAAGCTTAAAAATCTACATGCAACATCATCAACATAAAAAGTAGGAATATAATTAAGAACACAACTATTTTAATCATTCATATAATTTATATATTTATTGCATGATAAATAAATTACAAGCATGATTAAATAATAAGTAATAAAACCAATCATATATATTCATATATTCATCACAAAAATATATACATAATTTATATACCATGAAGTTCATATAGTACCATAATTTTTAAACTTCATATATGTCCTCAATCTTATTATAAATTCATAAAAATGTTAGAATTTCATAAATCAAGAAAAGGAGTAACCTAGTTACCTTGAGAGAAATTAGTATTAATTACTAATAAGTAGAATGTGAGTGATATCAACCCAAGTGGTTTCCTTCCACCAAGGTGTCTTGTTCACCTAGTTTTAGATTAATAAAATTTATCAAGAAAATCATAAACAATTAAACTAGTAATGAATAAAACTAATGAATAATAAAATCTACACCTACTAGTAAATATGAGGGGTGTGGGAAGATGATATGAAAAAAAGAAATTGTGAGAAATGGAGGGATGATGTTCACGGTGGAATGGTGGAGGAAGCATAAGGAGTTCATCACAATTTAAGGACAAAAATTAAGGCTAGGTATCCATCTAGCCATGCATGCCTAAAGACCTATGCTCATAGACCTTGGGCTCTAAGGAAATGCAAGTGGGGAAGTGGGCAAGTTGGCAAGTTAGCAAGTTGCAAGCATGTGACACAACTAAGTGAAGTGTGAGTGAAATAGATGAGGACGACGGAATTGCGGTCCGCGGATTACGGTGACAGCCTGTCGTATATCAAGCATAACTTTCTCTACAGAACTCCGAGGAGACGATTAAGGTGGCGTTGGAAAGCTAAGAGAAAGATCTAAAACTTTTATGTTTTGATCAAGAGCCAAATACGTATCTAACCTGACGTAAAATGATCAAATATTGCCTTAGTTTATTAGTCCATCCGAACATAAGGGTTTAAGGGTATAAATAAAAGTGTGAAGGATGGAAATCTAGAACATTAATTCCAAGCATACAAGAGATGGATGGATTAATGGATAATGGGGATGAAGTTAAAAGAGTTTATATATGTTTATCAAATTATGAAAACACGGGGTGTTACAACCCTCCCCCCTTAAGAAAAGTTAGGTCCTCGAAACTAGAGGGAGTGTGTACCTCTATCAAACAAGTGAGGGTATTTTGCTTGCATGGACGCCTCTGTCTCCCATGTTGCTTCTTCAAACCTTTGGCTACGCCACAAAACCTTTACCAATGGTACGATCTTATTCCTTAAGGTTTTATCTTTTCTATCTAAGATTTGGATGGGTTGCTCCTCATAAGTCAAATTCGGTTCCACCTCGACTGTATCCGATTGAAGTACATGAGATGGATCACTCCGATATCTTCTCAATTGAGATACATGAAAGACATCATGTACCTTAGACAGGTTAGGGGGTAAAGCCAGCTTATAAGCTACTTCACCAATTCGTTCAAGTACTTCATATGGTCCTACAAACTTAGGGCTCAATTTTCCCTTAATACCAAATCTCTTCACCCCTCTCATGGGTGATACCTTAAGAAAGACCTTGTCCCCAACATCAAACTCTATTTGTCTTCGACGCAGGTCAGCATATGACTTTTGCAGATCTTGATCCGCTTTCATCTTTTCCCGGATCAATTTAACCTGCTCAATGATCATCTCAGGGCCAACAACAACAACCTCACTAATATCATCCCAACACAAAGGACTTCGACATTTCCTTCCATACAAAGCCTCGAATGGAGACATCTTGATACTAGCGTGATAACTGTTATTGTACGATAACTCTACTAAGGGAAGACTCTTCTCCCACCCTGTTTGGAATTCTAGCACGCACGCTCGTAGCATATTCTCTAAAGTTTGAATAGTGCATTCGGTTTGGCCATCGGTAGCAGCGTGAAAAGTTGTACTCAACTTTAACATACTTCCTAATGCTTCCTGGAGCTTCCTCCAAAAATGCGAACAAAATCGTGAGTCACGATTAGAAACTATGTCTTTAGGAACTCCATGGAATCTAATAACTTCTCTTTGGTATGCCACCGCCATCTCATCCAAACTCCAAGTATCTTTCATTGGAATGAAGTGAGCTACTTTAGTTAAACGGTCCACCACTACCCAAATGGCATTCTTTCCGGTGGGCGACCTTGGTAACCCAGTTACAAAGTCCATGGAGATGGAATCCCATTTCCACACGGGAATTTCTAAGGGCTGCAAGAGACCACCAGGTCTTCGATGTTCGAACTTTACTTTTTGACAGGTAAGACATCTGGCCACAAAATTCGCAATTTCTCTTTTCATGTTAGGCCACCAAAAGAATTTCTTCAAATCCTTATACATCTTATCTCCACCAGGATGAATAGAATATGGTGTACTATGAGCTTCCTGCATAATCTTCATTTTAAGATCATCACAGTCAGGGATGCACCACCTACCTTGAAATCTTAAACTCCCATCCGCCCAGACTTCAAAATCATTTGCTTCACTGACCTTGGCACGTAGGCCTTCAAGCACTGGATCCTCTTGTTGTTTTATTCGAATTTCGTGGTAGATCTCAGGTTCAGCACTCATAGCATTCAGAGCGATACTTCCTTGCTGAACTACCTCTAAATTCAACTTTCAAAATTCATGACAAAGGTCATCGGGCAACACCATGACGACATTCATTATGTGTTTTTCTTTTCTACTTAATGCATCAGCCACCACATTGGCCTTTCCTTCATGGTATTGGAGTTGATAAGTGTTGTTTGTAGTGCCTTTTTCACTATGTTTTGGTCTCATTTCCTTGTGGAATCGCTCCTTGGGAGCGATTTATGGGCTTCTTATGCTTCCTTTAGTTCGTTTCAGGTTCCCGAGACCAATTTGGAAGAGTTGGAGCGATTCTGACTCTATACATACACATTTTGGAGCCAACGAAGTGAAGGAACGATGACTCGATGCCTTGGAATCGACCCCGAGACCTTGGGACCCAATCCCGAGCCTCCGAGACCCGATCCTGAGTCCAGAGAATCGATGGGAAGCCCACGAGAACCAAGGAGGGACCAAAGAGCTCTTAAGGGAGTCCTACAAGACCCATCCGTTCGGGATGGCCTCATCCCGTTCGGGATGAGGTGCGCTTTGGAGGGTGCTACTGTGAGCCCATCCCGATCGGGACCAACCCGTCCCGGTCAGGATGACAGGGCCGTCCCGATCGGGATGATCCCGTCCCGGTCGGGACGAAGAGCTGGCAGTCGCGCATCTTTTCTTTCTTCTCCTTCATTCTTGTACCCATATATATACTCCCTTCTTGTATTAGTAAGACACCTGATGATAGTTTAGCATTTCTTAAGCCTCCCAAAAACCCTAAAACCCTAGATTTACTTTCACTCATTAGTTTTAATCTTCCCTTAATCTTAGTTAATCCTCAGTTAATTCTTGTAATTAGTTCTTGTATTAAGAGGATACTTGAAGAATTCTCCAAGCTTGACAACCTTGGGTTTTATTTGGGTTCTTATTTATACAAGATTGCATCTTTTCATCTTCATAGTGTTGGTACAATCATCTCTACTCTTAATCTTGTTTATTTAATCTAGAATCTTTTCACATTGTTATTGTTGTTATTCTTGTTATTCATGATGGATGTTTGTTTTGTGAGTTTGTTTTCTCTTATGATTGTTAGTTTGACCATGATAATGAGTGAGTAGTGATCTTGTGGGGTTAATAGGGGAATTAGGGGTAGATTATGGATGATTAGGGTTGATTAAGGGAAAAGGGTGAATCTTTGTTGTTAGTCACATTTTGGGCACTCTATGTGTTTGTTGATATGCTTGTATGAGTTGTAGTGGCCATGCTTCCCATACTTGTGCTCATCTTCTCATTGTTTGTCTATTATGTGGAAATGTTGAGAATAGTTTAGTCGCGAGAGCGCGGACTAGGGTCTAAGTTGCGAGAGCCCGGACCCACCTTGACATCTGTCTAAGTTGCGAGAGCCCGGACCGACTCTAGTAACTAGGAGACACCTATACCCTTGATCACCCCAATTACCCTTCTACTCCTATGAACCCGACCTACCCCACTTCTTTCCATATTTGATCCATCCTCTTAGTTAGTCGTCGTCTCATTAGTTTCATTGTTTAGTTTGTTTCTAGTTCATCATTAGTCTAGTTCTTATCTCTTCTCCACCATAGTTTTCCATTTATTGTTTCTTTGTGTTTGTTTGGTGATTTAGTCTCGTTTTAGGCCGACCTAGTCTAACCCTTGCAATACCGTCCTCGTGGATACGATCCCGACTTACCCTAGCTACCCACTAGGTTAGTCGGTGTTTTATTGTTGGTTAGGGACGTGACAAATCCCTCCCATCAAATTGGCGCCGTTGCCGGGGACGGTGCATTGTTTAAACTTAGTTTGCTTATTTCTAGACTTAGTTACCCTTCTTTGTGCTCTCCCATCTTCTCTTGTGAATATTCTCTAGATTTTTCTTCTTTCCTTAGCTTTATTTCTTCTTTTTCTCTTTGTCTCTAGTTGTGTTTGTTTATTGTCGTTGCCTAGTGCCCACAAAGCACTAGGTGTTCTCACATTTGTTCTAGTGTGTAGTGTATGCCTAGGAGGGGAGGCGACTTCTATCTCTTTAATCCAGAGCCGGAGAGACTCTTTCGAGCCTTTCGCCAACGGACGATTAATCGGGTTAGGATCTCTCAATCGAGTGAAAGGAATACTCATCAAGGGCAAGCCCAAGGAGCCGGCTTGAACAATCCACATCGAGAGACGGCCGAAGGGGGATTCATTAACCCTTTTGGTGATTCTTCTTCTCCTAGTTCCCCCTCTTCATCTACATCAACACCGTCTACACCACCATCTTCTCCCTTATATCCAATCATGCCGAAGTTTTCCTCTCACTCCACATTCACCGAGGATCTCTTGCCGGGGCCGAGTGCATTACCGGATACTTATACCGGAAATTTTGTGGCGAAGACTCATTTTATCCAACTTGTGGAGAGGAACCAATTTAGTGGGTTGCCCACCGAGGACCCGCATCAACATATGGAGACCTTCTCTGATTATTGTGACGCTATATCTCAAACCGGGGTTACTCAAAATCAAATTCGTTGGGTACTTTTCCCGTTCTCTCTTATTGGAAAAGCGAAGCAATGGATAAAGAGTCTCGATAGGGCAACCATGGGGATCGATACTTGGAAAAAGCTTGCCTTGGCGTTCTACCAAAAGTTTTACCCTCCGGAAAAGACGAATATGCTTAGGGCCCCCATCACCGGGTTCCAACAAAGGGATGAAGAGAGCCTATATGAAGCTTGGGAGCGGTTTAAGTCTTTGGTAAGATCGTGCCCACATCATGGACTCTCACAATGGTTCTTGGTGCAACAATTTTGGAATGGTCTTTATGAAGACTCGAGAGCTATTCTTAACATGGGCTCCAATGGTAGGTTCACCGAGGTCGATGACGACCAAACTTGGGCGAGAATCGAAGAGATGGCGGTGCATAATTCGCAATACTCTAGGCCTAGGAAGGCACATCGAGGAGGCATGCATGAGGTCGATGCTATCACCAAATTAAGCATTGACCTTGGAGCTCAATTGAAAACACACATGGAGGCCATTGACAAAAAGCTCCAAAGCCACCTCAACCAAGTCCAAGGCACTAGTTCCTCCCACCATCAACCGATTCAAGAAGTGAATGCTTTGGGGTTCGCACCTCCTACACCTTACTTTGGGATGTGTGACACTTGTGGAATCGTTGGTCATGACCCTATGAATTGTAGAGGGAGTATTGAGCAAGTGAACGCCTTTCAAGCGTTCAAGCAAGGTGCCTCCTACTCTAATCAATACCAAGCTTCCAATCAAGTCCCTCAACAACAAGCACTTCAACATCAACAACAACATCGTCCCTATGTTCCACCTCCCTTACGGGACAACAATGAAGGTTACCAAAGTTATGTGGGTAACCAAAGACCCTCCAACAACTTCAAGCAAAATAACCAAGGTACCTTCCACAACAACAAGCAAGGGTTCCAACAAGGGAACTTCAATCATGGTGGTTTCCAAGGAAACCAAAATTTCCAAGGAAACCAAAACTATCAAAGCTACAACCATGGAAACAATCAAGGCCTTAATCAAGGCAATTCTCATGGGTTCCAAGGGAACCATCAACAACAAGCAAATCAAAGTCATCAACAACAAAGCAAGCCTAGGAGCCGGTCTCCTATTCATGACTATGGTACTCCATTAGCCCTCACCGATACTCCGCATAATCCATCATCCCCACCACGGGATTCGGACATACAAAAGCAAATGTTGGATATGCAAAGGAGTACTCAAGATATGCAAAGGAGTCAATTGGAGACACAAATGTCACAATAAGGAATCATTGCTCAAATTCTAATGGATAACAAGGAAATGAAAACTCACATGAAGATGATTGAGAATCAAGTATCACAACTTGCATCGGGAAGTACTTCAAGGCAAAGAGGGCAATTGCCTCCTCAAGGTGAAACTCCAAATTATGAGCATGTTAATGCCATCACCTTAAGGAGCGGTGCTACATATAATCCTCCCGTATTTCCTAGTGAGCCACAAGCGATGAAGGAAGTTGTGTCTCCAAATCAAGAAGAGTCAAGCTATGAAAATCCAATTGAGGAGCAAGTCTTATGGGAAGTTGAGAAACCCCAAGAAGACAACCCTCCCCCACTTCAAGAGAAAGACAAGGGAAAAAGGAAAGTGTCCTTTGAAGAGTCCACCCCTATTGAGCAAAACAAGTACCAAATCAAGTTGCCTTACCCGTCAAGGCAAATGAAGACTAAGGTGGACACTCAATACGACAAGTTCCTTAGTATTGTGAAGAAATTGGATGTGAATGTCCCATTCACCGAGTTACTTACCCAAATCCCAGCATATGGAAAATTCATGCGGGAAATCCTAGCTAGGAAGCGGTCCATTGACAAGGAAGAGACGGTAGCGTTCACAAGGGTGGTGAGCGAGCTTATTCAAGGTTCCACGCTTCCGAAGTTGAAGGACCCGGGTAGTTTCTCTATCCCATGCACCATCGGCAATTACAAGATCGAGAGAGCTATGTGTGATTTGGGTGCGAGTGTGAGCATTATTCCATACACCATTTGTGAGAGATTAGGGATGGCGGAGTTGAAATGTACGTCCATTACACTCCAAATGGCCGATAAGTCTCTTAACCGACCATTGGGAATGTTAGAGGATGTGCCGGTACGAATAGGGAAGTTCTTCATTCTGGTCGACTTCATTGTGGGTGACATGCCGGAGGATGCTAACACTCCCATCATCCTTGGACGCCCATTTTTACACACCGCCGGTGCCGTGATCGATGTGAAGAAGGGTAGGATTACTTTTCAACTAGGCGACGAGGAGTTAGTGTTTGACCTCCAAGGCAACACTTCGCCTATGACCGAGACATGTAATATGATCCATGCCATGGAAGACATCGATCGAGGGAAAGATCCGGGACAAAGCTTGAAGAAGTACTCTTATGTACTTGAGGATGATGACTCCGAGAGTGAGGAGGATGAGAGCCCACATCATGGGCTTGATGACAAGTTGCAAAGCGAGGAAAAGGATGAGCCGACCTTAGAGCCACATGAGGATCGTTGTACGTTTGGGTATATCCCGAAGGATCGCAAGTACAAGTTCAAGCCATTGAACTTAGTAGATCGGGATGCCCCGGGAACGTCAATGCAAGGTCATGAAGAGCCTTGGTTTGTGGACGGTTATATCTCGAGCCTAATTGAAGACTTTGCTAGGGCCTTTGACTTGTTCCTACGTGCTCTTGATGGAGGTGGAACCGGTTGTAGTATTGTTGAAAAAGAATGAAGATTGCACCACCTTGGTTTGACGGAGTTCCACAAAGAACCGTCTCTTTGTATATATCTTTTCATTGTAGTTCTCTTGGATTTTTTTTGTGAATTCTTGTTGTTTGGATTGATTGATGAGCGTTGTGAGGAAGAGAGTTTGATGTGTGTTTGAGTATTGTTTGATAGGTGAAGTGAGAATGCTTCCTAGAGAAGAATGGCTATGATATACCTTGGGTTGTAAGCACGAGGATCGGGTTTTTGAAGCTTAGAGCGAGCTTTTGGGATTGTGGAAGTTGAAGAAGGCCCATCCCGACCGGGATGAGGCATCCCGACCGGGAAGGGTGTCGTCCCGATCAGGATGGGTGCACCAGATTTCGAGCTTGCTGTGGGTCCGTCCCGACCGGGATGAGGGCGTCCCGACCGGGACGGGTGAGGTAACCCGATCGGGATCAATCTTCCCGACCGGGATGGTCCTCTGCTCCCCCTTTGTGATTCTTCTTCGCAAATCGAGTCCATCCAACCGTTTTATGCCCCCTCCCAACCTCCCTAGCTACCCTAGCCTTATCATATGCCCCATGTACTTCATTGTCATGCCCTCACTCCATTTCCTATCCACTTTACACCGACTCTCGCATCAAATCCCATCCCCTCACACCATTACTACCCCGACCGTGAGTCCTCCTTGAGTGTGAAGCGAGATGGCAACTGGAAGACAAGCGACGAGCCTCTAATGATCATCGAGACGATGGAGCAAGTGAGTTACTAGCCGCTCGATTTGGGTAACTATCCTTACTTTCCCGTCTTTTTATCGCTTGTTTTTCATTGTTTGCCCCCTTCCCTCGAGTCATGGGATCTTAGTGGCCTTCGAGGCCGTAGTATGGTTGCTCCCGACTCCCGACGAGGTGATTACGTTGAGAGTCAATCGATTAGTCCAATTTACAAGATTTTCACCCCTTTTTAGGAGTTAGTCGGATTTGGACGGAATCCGGGCTAGGTGACTTGATTACACCTAGCCCTCCCCTCCCATTTCCTTTTATTTCTTTCTTTTTATTTTTCTTCCCCCTTTCATATCTTTTTCTCGTCTCGGCCCATGGTGACTTGACTACACCCCGGCCGGACACCTTCTACCTTTTCTTCACTTTATTTTTGATTTTTAGCATTATTTTCGTAGTTTCTTTTCCTTTTCTTTTGTCTCTCCGCACACTATGATTGAGCATATGAAGACATTGCTCGGTTTAAGTGTGGGGGAGCGATATTTTATCGTAGTTAGTTTTATTTTTCCCTTTTTCGAAAAACCTTAAAAATACCTAAAAATTTGAAAAAATTTCACAAAAATCAAAAAGATTTTTCTTTTGTGTGCTTTCCTTTCGTGTCTTTGTGTCGTGTTTTTGCTTTGTATTGTGTGTGTTTTGCCTCCCTCTTCCTTGTAGGTTGCTTAGTCACCGTTGTTTGGAAAGCTTTGAAGAGATCCGGTAACATCTTCTAACCCACTTTCCCTATTTATTCCTTGTGATGCTTGGAGAAGGTTGTGTTGAGGTGTGCTCGGGTGGAGCTTGTACACACTTGTGGTGGGTTTGATGACTTGTTTGGAATTTCGGGGTGGTGTGTGCTTTGTTTATGTGTTCGTTTTGTCTTGTTTTGTTTTATTTTGTTGCCTGTTGTTTCTTTTCCTTTCATTCTCGTTGAGTCCTTGTATTGTGTTGTGTAGTTGTGTTTTGTGTAAATGGCTTTCGAAAATCCGGTTTAGAGGCTAGTGTGTGAATGTCTATTTTCCCCTCCTAGTTGTATAAATCGAGTTTTGGACTTTAATCTAGTAGAATGACCCTAAATCAATGAGTTCGTTGGTCCTTTACCTTGAGTCCACCTAGCTTACTAGGGATTTACTACGGGATTTGCATTTTGACCATTATGACCACCGACGGTGTGAAAAGGCCTTGGTTACCGAGTCTCGTCCCCTAGGTGACTGTGTTTAGGATCGTCTGATTAGTCCAAGTTCTCCCCTTTTTGTGAGTATGAAAGGAAGACGTCGTCCCGACATACCCATTACCCTACCTCCTACACATATCCACACAATAAAATGCAATTTGTTGAGTTCTCTCTTTCTCATCACCCAAAGAATTGCCAAGAAAGCCAAATCAAGCCAAAAGGGCAAAGAAAAGAAAAAGAAAGAAAAAAAAAATGAAAGAAAGAAAAGAAATGAAGAAAAAGAAAAGGCACAAAAGCCAAAAAGAAAATAGAAACGAAAAAAAAAGAAATGGCATGGCAACAAACAAATCAAAACGACGAAAAGAAAGAAAATGCCAAAAGAAAACCCGTCTCACAAAAAGAAATCCCCACAAAAATAAGCCTTTTTCCGACTTTTGCCGTGAAGAGCCTACCAAAGGACCGAGTCCCGAGGAAGGATGATAGCGGCATTAGTCGGTCTTCCCTCATTTTGCATGTTTTCCACCTTTTTACTTGAACTAGTTAGGCGGTTTTGGACACGGTACGACCCTCTTGGCTCACGCTAAAGGGGGCGGGGTCTCACTTACCTACAGTGTCGACTAACACCGTGGTTCTTCACTTTTCCACTCCGCCGATCGTCCCGTAGTACGTTTTTAGAAAGTTAGAAGGACCTAGGTAAGTTACCAACGTTTTTATTGCTTGATCGTCATACTATTAGGGTTTAGTCCACCTTGGTTTGTATTGCTAGCTTGGGAACGTTGTCACTTACCTCGAGTCCTAAACCGGTGTTTCTTTCACCGCTTGTTTGAGGGAAGCGGTATTTGTTTTTTCTTTTGGGTGCAACCGATTATGTGTTTGTTTGTGTGTTTGTTGTTTGTGTGTTTGGTGTCCGGTTGCATCCGCGGTTTTGTCGCAAGACCCCACTTGCCTTGCGGGGTGCACTTTTCCTCAAAGTGCATTCGCGTGAGTTGAAAGGGCGTAGGGTGCGCTAATACCCACTCGGATAGTTTAGTAGTTAGTATGTGCTTACTCGAGGGCGAGTAAGGGTTAAGTGTGGGGGAGTTGATAAGTGTTGTTTGTAGTGCCTTTTTCACTATGTTTTGGTCCCATTTCCTTGTGGAATCGCTCCTTGGGAGCGATTTATGGGCTTGTTATGCTTCCTTTAGTTCGTTTCAGGTTCTCGAGACCGATTTGGAAGAGTTGGAGCGATTCCGACTCTATACATACACATTTTGGAGCCAACGGAGTGAAGGAACGATGACTCGATGCCTTGGAATCGCCCCGAGATCTTGGGACCCAATCCCGAGCCTCCGAGACCCGATCCCGAGTCCCGAGAATCGATGGGAAGCCCACGAGAACCAAGGAGGGACCAAAGAGCTCTTAAGGGAGGCCTACAAGACCCATCCCGTTTGGGATGGCCTCATCCCGTTCGGAATGAGGTGCGCTTTGGAGGGTGCTACTGTGAGCCCATCCCGATCGCGACCAACCCGTCCCGGTCGGGATGACAGGGCTATCCCGATCGGGATGATCCCGTCCCGGTCGGGACGAAGAGCTGGCAGCCGCGCATCTTTTCTTTCTTCTCCTTCATTCTTGTACCCATATATATACTCCCTTCTTGTATTAGTAAGACACCTGATGATAGTTTAGCATTTCTTAAGCCTCCCAAAACCCCTAAAACCCTAGATTTACTTTCACTCATTAGTTTTAATCTTCCCTTAATCTTAGTTAATCCTTAGTTAATTCTTGTAATTAGTTCTTGTATTAAGAGGATACTTTAAGAATTCTCCAAGCTTGACAACCTTGGGTTTTATTTGGGTTCTTATTTATACAAGATTGCATCTTTTCATCTTCATAGTGTTGGTACAATCATCTCTACTCTTAATCTTGTTTATTTAATCTAGTTTGAATCTTTTCACATTGTTATTGTTGTTATTCTTGTTATTCATGATGGATGTTTGTTTTGTGAGTTTGTTTTCTCTTATGATTGTTAGTTTGACCATGATAATGAGTGAGTAGTGATCTTGTGGGGTTAATAGGGGAATTAGGGGTAGATTATGGATGATTAGGGTTGATTAAGGGAAAAGGGTGAATCTTTGTTGTTAGTCACATTTTGGGCACTCTATGTGTTTGTTGATATGCTTGTATGAGTTGTAGTGGCCATGCTTCCCATACTTGTGCTCATCTTCTCATTGTTTGTCTATTATGTGGAAATGTTGAGAATAGTTTAGTCGCAAGAGCGCGGACTAGGGTCTAAGTTGCGAGAGCCCGGACCCACCTTGACATCTGTCTAAGTTGCGAGAGCCCAGACCGACTCTAGTAACTAGGAGACACCTATACCCTTGATCACCCCAATTACCCTTCTACTCCTATGAACCCGACCTACCCCACTTCTTTCCATATTTGATCCATCCTCTTAGTTAGTCGTCGTCTCATTAGTTTCATTGTTTAGTTTGTTTCTAGTTCATCATTAGTCTAGTTCTTATCTCTTCTCCGCCATAGTTTTCCATTTATTGTTTCTTTGTGTTTGTTTGGTGATTTAGTCTCGTTTTAGGCCGACCTAGTCTAACCCTTGCAATACCGTCCTCGTGGATACGATCCCGACTTACCCTAGCTACCCACTAGGTTAGTCGGTGTTTTATTGTTGGCTAGGGACGTGACAAATCCCTCCCATCAGAGGTCGTAGTCATTAATCAATTCTATCCACCTCCTTTGCCTTGCGTTTAGATCTCTTTGGGTAAAAATGTACTTTAAGCTCTTGTGATCGGTGTAAAAGTTGCATGATACTCCATAAAGATAGTGCCTCCAAATCTTAAGAGCAAAGACTACTGCTGCCAACTCGAGATCATGAGTCGGATAGTTTTTCTCGCATTCCTTTAGTTGTCTTGAGGCATAGGCTACAACTTTTCCATTTTGCATCAATACACAGCCGAGGCCGTTCTTTGACGCATCGCTGTAAACATCAAAGCTCACTCATTCTTCGGGTAAAGTCAAGATTGGTGCTGACGTTAATCTTTTCTTTAACTCTTCAAACGCCTCTTCGTATGCACTAGACCACACAAATTTTGACTCCTTTTTCAATAAAGAAGTCATTGGCTTTGCTACCTTTGAGAAGTCCTTGACGAACCTTCGGTAGTATCCTGCCAGACTCAAGAAGCTACGTATTTCCCTCACATTCTTTGGACTTTCCCAATTCACTATAGCTTGAACCTTAGCTGGGTCAACGCTAAGGCCTTCACCAGAAACGACATGCCCTAAAAATGCGACCTTCTTAAGCCAAAATTCGCATTTTGAGAACTTTGCAAACCACTTTTGCTTTCTTAACGTCTCCAATATTGATCTTAGATGTTTAGCATGATCCTCTTCATTCTTTGAATAAATGAGGATATCATCGATGAATACCACTACACATTTGTCCAAATACTCATGGAAGGTCCTATTCATCTGATCCATAAACACCGCTGGAGCATTGGTTAGACCAAAGGGCATCACTACAAACTCATAGTGCCCATACCTTGATCGAAAAGCGGTTTTAGGGATATCCTCTTTCCTCACTGGGATTTGATGATAACCCGACCTCAAGTCGATCTTTGAGAAAGTACTTGCTCCCTTAAGTTGATCTAATAAATCCTCGATTCTTGGGAGTGGGTAACGGTTCTTGATCGTTACCTTGTTCAATTCTCTATAGTCGATGCATAATCTCATGCTTCCATCCTTCTTCCTCACAAACAGTACTAGGGCACCCCAAGGTGACACACTTGGGCGAATAGAGCCCTTATCGATCAATTCCTCCAGTTGTTTCTTTAACTCTTGCATTTCGGCAGGAGCCATACGGTAGGGCGCCTTTGAAATAGGGCCAGTACCGGGTAGGATGTCGATGTTAAACTCGACATCTCGCTCTGGAGGGACACCTGGAAGCTCATCGGGAAACACATCGCCGAACTCCCGAACAATAGGAATATCCTCAATCTTAGCTTCCGTAGTGACATCTTGTACACTACATAAATACACCTGATATCCCTTTCTCCTCAATTCCCTAATCTTTAGGGAAAAGACCCCATTTAATTCCTGGTTTAACTGAGATACCCTTATACGAAATCCTTGTACCCACAGAACTTTTCAGAATGATCTTTTGATCTCGACACACGAACTTTGCGTCAAACCTAGCTAAAAATAAAATATTTAATATTTGTTAAATAAAAAAATTATTCCGTTATAAAACATGAGTATTTATTTATCGAATTATTAAAAAATTTATCTTTCGTTAAATAAAGTTTGAAACTCGAAAATATATTTTTAATATTGACCTGTCATTTTAACATTTTCTCGTCTCGTAAAAATTTAATAATTTATCGAATTCTTACAATAATAATTTTTTATAACTTTTGTCTCATAATACTATTTATCGTTTATTTTATTTACCGTCTCATAAATTCCTTTTTAAAAATAAAACTAGTTTTGTTACCCGCGATATTCGCGGAATTATTTAAATATTACTATGATGTATTTTATTTCTAACAAAAAAAAAATTACTTCCTCAGGTTTTATTTTATCTTCCTGTTTGCTCAATATATGAGTGGTGTATTGTATTCAAACAGGAAGATAAAAGAAAACCGAATGAAGTATTTAATTATCACTTTATCACTGATTAATATTTCTTATAAAAAAAATATATAGGGATTGTCTACATGGTGCCTATGTTTTTAGTTTTTCTACATGGTACGGTACCCCCTACACTATTATAATTACACATGGTACCCCTCACTTTTAATGTATTATATATACCCTTAATGACGTTTTCCGCCTTTTTTATTTTCTTTTTCGGTTAATTGTGTTACTTAAGAGAGGTTTAAGATTAACATAAACAACCAATTAAAGCAACACAACTAACGGAAAAAGGAAGTCCAAGAAGACAAAAACTGTCATTAAGGTATAGAGACATACAGAGTAATGCCTAAAAGTGAGGGGTACCATGTAAAAGTGCAGGGGTACCATATAGAAAAGCTAAAACACGGGAAACCATATAGAAAATCCTAAATATATACGGAGTAAAACTTAAGTGAATAAATAAAACATAGTACTTCCTCCATTCTGGTGAATTGTTTGTCTTTCGTTTCAAGACAAAGACGAATAAATTCCTAAAAAGAAGACTACTCGTAAACATTGACAATAAACATTGGATATGAAAATTAATGAGGGGTAGTATGGTCCGTTATCTCTAAAAATGCAATTAATGAGGGGTAGTATGGTCCGTTATCTCTAAAAATGCATCCAAAAATAGAAAGACAAATAAATGATTGAGACACTCAAATAAGAATACACAAAAAGTTCATCGGGGATGAAGAGGATTGATTAAAGTATACGTACAACAATAAGTCGGATATGACATATATGAGTGGTCATTCATAGTTATAGTTATAATTATCATGATTTTCTTAACAAATATATATATGAGGTGATCATTTAGAATAAATAGTTAGTGATAACCGGTAGAAAGAGAAAATAAATTTATTTTGGGAAAAGAAAAAAGCAATGGTAAGAAAACAATAATTCCAATAAAACAAAGTTGATACTATACAAATTGAAAATCTCATGGAAACCCTGCACTCATCCATGCCTCTTGAGACTGACGGTAGCGAAGGTGGCTCCCAAAGTCAGTCCAATGATGGAGATGATATTGACCGTTCAACCAAGAAAGTCAAAATGAATGGAACTCATTCCCGAATTCCTTCTCCACACATCTCCTATAGAGACTCTCTTAATAAGGGAATTGCAAACTCTGAAGCACATGGGGATATGCCAGACTTTGACGATGACTCTTGCTCAGATGATGATATGGATGAAGCGCTAGTTGATGACCCCACATGTCCCACCATTCACTTACTAGGGAAGAAAAACAGAGGATTAGGACCCCCTGGAAAGATACCTTGATAATTAAGATGTTTGATAAAAACATAGGGTACTTCAACCTCCTTCGTCATGTTAAACAGAAGTGGGCGATTAAAGGAGGCCTAATCTTAACAGACATAGGAAGCTCGTACTACGTCGCTAGATTCACCAATATGGATGACTATAATTTTGTCCTAACCCAGGGGCCTTGGATGATTGGGGACCATTATCTTACGATCCGTAAATGGGTTCCTAATTTCATTGCAAATGATGAACCAATTCGATTTCTCACAACCTGGGTTCGCATTCCTAGACTTTCGGTTGAATATTATCATCTGGATGTTCTAGCCAAAATCGGAAACAAGATTGGTAAACTTGTTCGCATTGACAAGACTACGGCTATTGCGGAAAGAGGGCAGTTCATCAGAATTAGTGTGGAAGTAGATGTCTCCAAGCCACTACTATCTAAGTTTAAACTAAATGGGAAGGTCTGGAATGTTGAATATGAAGGACTTCGTATGATCTGCTATAAGTGTGGTAAATTAGGACACTCAAATGATAAATGTCAGGTATTTCCCACCACCAATCACGTCGTTCCTCCACAAGACAGTGCAGGAGAAAAGAGGAATGCAGATCAGTCACTTGTGCTGCTGCCTGCAGCACCCCCTCCTGGTACCCATGGAAACATCAACTCAATTGACTCAACCTATGGTGAATGGATGCATGTCAAGAAGCCGATTAAAAGGATGAATACTAGGAATGATACGGCCAGCAATACTAAACCTCCATCTCTTAACAAATACCCACTCAACACTAGTGGGTCAAGGTTCACGGCTCTCCATGAATCGTGTGATACTCAGGCGCGTTCGGTGATAGGGGAAGATATGTCCAATTACCAGCTTACCCCTGCAGGCTTGAAAGGAAGCAATCACGTTCAAAATAGGAATCCCAAGAAATCTGGAGGAATCCCATTAGTTTTGGAAAAGAATATCAGTATTGCCAATTATAAGCGACTAATGTGAACCAAATTGATTCCCTAGATGAGAATGCCAACTTTGCAAGTTTCGAACCAGATACGCTCCGGGATTTAAGCAATCTCATAAGTTTACCCAAATCAAACAATCTTGAGAATCTAAATTTTAGGCAACATCTTATTGGTGGTAAGGAAAAGATTGTCCCCAATTCAATAAGTCAGACTGCAGCTGGGTCCAGTCCCACATCATCGGGTGGTAAAGAGAACAAAAGTCGGGCTGTTTCCCGTCCGAAATCCGCTAAATTAAACCTGGTTAAACAGCCTCTGTGAGTGTTTAAAGCGTCGGGTAGAAGGCATGGAGCAAAATCCTCAATCCGTTCTTTGGACGGAATCCTTCCTTCTTCTTCCTCCTCATCACCCCTGGGCAACTTCTCCAATGGCAGACCACCTGACCCTCGTGGCTCTAATTCAATCACAGAGAAGCGGGTCTCGGTTCAAGCCTCTCATTCACAAGACGATGGGATTTCTATCCCCTTGGAAATTGACCAAGCCATCCTTGGAGCTATGCAATCCAATGCCTAAGCATGGTTTTTCAACCTCTTTCAATCGTCATATTGTTATGGATAGTACGCATAATAATTTAAGGAACAACCCACTCAAGGTGATGACGTGGAACGTTCAAGGTGCAGGGAGTCCAGAATTTCTAATCATGCTAAACGAACTGATTATAACCCACAAACCAGACATTCTTGTTCTTGTGGAAACTCATGTGAGTGGTACTACTGCGGAGAGAATTTGCAGGAAAATCAATTTTGGCCAAGTGACGAGAGTAGAGGCGACAGGTTTTAGTGGTGGACTGTGGCTATTCTGGAATCCTGAATTGATCAAAGTGACACCAAAAATTCATCACCAACAA
Source organism: Agrostemma githago (assembly GCA_958450325.1). Taxonomy (NCBI): domain Eukaryota; kingdom Viridiplantae; phylum Streptophyta; class Magnoliopsida; order Caryophyllales; family Caryophyllaceae; genus Agrostemma; species Agrostemma githago. The sequence goes on along the minus strand of OY288254.1, from coordinate 42,305,938 downwards.
TTCATAGCTGTGGAGATTGAGAGGAGAGATGAATCTCCTTGGCTCTTTACAACGATCTATGCTAGTCCAGACATCTCTAAAAGAGATGAGCTTTGGTCGGAGATTCAATTGTTGGTAGAGAACTGCAACCAGCCCTGGATTGCTATAGGTGACTTTAATGATACACGTTTCTTGAGCGAGAGAAATGGCAATAGTAGTAGCATGAGACGTCGATGTGAGAAGTTTAATGCCTGGATTGAAAATAACCACTGGTTTGAACTGGGTTACTCAGGACCTAACTCTACGTGGAGCAGAGGTAATTCTGTTGAGGCTAGAAAGTGGGCAAGACTTGATAGAGCCTTGTGCAATTCCACATGGAGAACCACGTTTGCGGAAGCTTCTGTAAGACACCTTATACAAAATCAATCGGACCACTGTCCCATTATCATGAGCACTACAGGATTTGCCCCTATCCCCAAATCCATTAAACCTTTTCGGTTTCAAGCGGCCTGGTTATGCCATGATAAATTCTCCGAGTTTGTTCGCAGTAACTGGCAAAAGAAGCTGCCCCTTTACCCGTATATTCGTTCGTTTGCGGATAAACTTCAGGAATGGAACAAAGCCACGTTCAGGAACATATTCGAGAGGAAAAAAGAGCCTCCAACGCCGTATCCTTGCCATTCAAGGTAAACTGGGCAGAGGAGGGCCGGGTTATTTGATCAAACTGGAGTTCAAACTCAAGAAACAACTAGATCAGACTCTCAAAGAGGAAGAGCTACTTTGGTTCCAGAAATCAAGGGTGGAAAAAATTTGTGATGGAGATCGAAACACTAGATTCTTTCATCTTAGCACATTAATTAGACGGAAGGTTAATAGAATTGAAACTCTCCAAGATGCAGAAGGAAATTGGCTTTGGAATGCTGACCATATTAAGCAAATGGTGGTTGATTTCTATGTCCAACTCTTCACGTCTCAAGCTAACTTGTTAGACCATTCAGGTATGTTATTGGGTTAATTTCCGCAACTTTTCTGTCATGAACAGCGTGCCCTTGACAAAGATTACACCATCAATGAAATCCAGGGAGCACTCTGTCAAATGTCTCCTTATAGAGCGCCTGGACCAGACGGGTTTCAAGCCATATTATACCAATCTAATTGGGATGTTGTAAACGACAACCTCTGTGAGGTAGTAATCCAGGCCCTTCACCACCAGCGTGTACCGGAGGGGTTGTGTGATGCTTTCCTAACACTTATTCCCAAGACGGAAAATCCGATGACAGTTGCACAATTTAGACCCATAGGCCTGTGCAATGTGGCGTATAAACTCATCACCAAACTGATTGTAGGACGTCTTAAACCCGTTCTCCCAGTTCTCATTGGCCCAAACCAAGTCAGCTATGTGCCTCGTCGTCAAATCTCGGACAATGTGGTGTTAGTTCAAGAAGCCTTACACTCTATGCGCAACAAGAAGGGGAAAACTGGTTTTATGGCCATAAAATTAGATCTAGAGAAAGCTTATGACAGACTAGAATGGAAATTTATCAAGGCCATGTTAAGTGAATTGAACCTTCCAAAACGTATGATAGACACCATTATGCTCTGTTTGTCTAGAACTTCGCTGAAAATTCTCTGGAATGGTGAGCCTACTGACCCTTTCATCCCTAGTCGAGGTATCCGTCAAGGGGACCCTCTTTCGCCCTATTTGTTCACCATTTGTATAGAAAGATTGAGCCATCTCATCTATGAGGCCCACGATTGTAACAAGTGGAAAGGGTTTCGGCTTAGCAGAGACGGGCCTTTTCTCACTCGCTTGTTCTTTGCGGATGATATGATTCTCTTTGGGGAAGCCTCGCGAGAACAAGCAAAGGAGATTAAACGCTGTCTTGACACATTTTGTTTGGCTTCGGGTCAGAAAATTAGTAATGCCAAGTCAAAGATTTTTTTCTCTGATAATACGAGCGAGCTCGTGAGATCACAAGTAACTTCCGAACTTCAAATGGAGGCTACACATGATCTGGGGATGTATCTCGGTATGCCCACCATTAACGGGAGAGTTACTAGAGAGACCTTCAATCATATTGTTCAAAAGGTGGATAAGAAGTTAACGGGGTGGAAAACCAAATTGTTGTGTCTTGCAGGAAGAGCCACCCTTATCCAATCCACTATCTCGGCTATCCCCTCCTACGCTATGCAGTCGGCCCGGCTCCCCCGTTCTCTTTGCGATCAGCTTGACAGAAAAACCAGACTCTTCTTATGGAATGGGGCTGAAGAAAAAAGAGGGACACATCTTGTTTCGTGGGACACAGTGACAAAAGAGAAGGAGAATGGAGGACTCGGAATAAGGTCAATGAGACAAGTTAATACTGCTTTTATGGCTAAATTAGGGTGGAGAATCCTCAATGAACCTAACTCCCTTTGGGCGAGAGTCTTACGGCATAAATACTGCAAAGGTAGATGCGATATTAACATGTTTGAAGCAAAACAAAATGCCTCCAACGTATGGAGAGGCATTGTGGAAGGTATTGCGGCAACCAAATATGGGTTTAACCACTCTGTAGGAAATGGTAAGTCCATTCGATTTTGGACTCAAAGTTGGATTATGCCTTCTCCATTAATTGAACTCACAACAGAGAGTATCCCGATTGAGGACCAGGACAAATGTGTTGAAGAGTTCTGGGATTCTGAGCTTGGGTGGAAGTGGGAAGATTTTGCCCATTTCTTTACCCCTGATATCCTACAAACTATTGCTTCCGTCGAGGTACAAGCGGACCCGACTCAGGAGGACCAAGTTTACTGGGCGCCGACACCTGATGGTAGTTTCAAACTTAAGTCAGCTATTCAGCTGATTCGGAATGATGAAGCTAGCCCAGATCATCCGATTGGTAAGCTCCCATGGAAAATCGAGGTACCACAAAGAATTAGGATGTTTTTGTGGTTGGCAATGCAAGATAGAATCCTATCTAATGTTAATAGACTGAAGCGTGGAATGTGCATTGATGCAACATGTATGGCATGCTTACTGACTGAAGAAACATCTGTACACATACTCCGAGATTGTGACAAAGCACGATTGGTTTGGACGTTATTCCCGGGTGCCATCTCCTCCTTCCACACGCAAGGATATTCCATCCTTGAGTGGATTAAAGCTAATCTGCTAACTGAAACGATGCAGGGAATACATCAGTGGTCGCGGATATTTGCGATAACTGTGTGGTGGCTTTGGAAATGGAGGAATTGTAGATGCTTTGGAAGAGAAGAAGACATCCCGTCAGACCCAAGACAGTTCCTCGCGTGTCGAATTCAAGAGATTATGTCGGCCATGAACATGAAAGATCCCATTCAGTACAATCCAAGGAGGAGAACAGAAGAAATCCTGGTTCACTGGGTAGCTCCCCCCTTGGATTGGATCACTCTTAATATAGATGGTGCATCAAAGGGAAATCCCGGGGCTGCAGGAGCGGGTGGTGTGTTTCGTGACACTACGGGGTATGTGTTATTTGCATTTGCCGAGAAATTGGGTCTGGCCACTGTCACAAAAGCTGAAATATTGGCGCTTCGGAGGGGTCTCTTGCTAGCCAATGAACGAAGGTACCCCAAAGTGATTATCCAAACGGACTCGCAGGTAGTTATAAAATTGCTGACCAAGGAGCTTGCGAACCCGACTGCTCACTCTCATATGATTAGTATATGCAATTGTTTGATCAACTCTCCGGATTGGACAATTGATATTAAACATATCTATAGAGAAGCGAACAGATGTGCAGACTGGTTAGCAAACTTGGGAGTTTCCCAAATTCCCCAGTTACAAAAATTTGAAGAAGACCGTGTTCCGGCTGCACTTTTCGAGTTAGCTCAACAGGATATGGGAGGCACTAGTTGGCCGCGTATAATTCCATTTTATGCTTTTTAATTTGGACTTTTAGTGTGTGTTTGGGTTAATCCCACTTCGTTTTCAACCAAAAAAAAAATAAAACAAAGTTGATTCAAAGGTACATTGAAGTCAATTTAAGAGTCCGTATTTTTCTAATATATAAGAGAAACAAATGTTGAATGTGAGATTATTTCTTGTGCCATGTGGCACTCAAAGGAGACTCATCTTGCCTTTTAATATTATTATATAGATATAGATTATATAGATATAGATTTTACGGTTTTCATTAATTTAATTTCGTACTCTTATATTTCAACTTTTTAAGAAAGAAGGAAAAACGTTTGTACGAGAAACGGACCGAACCGAAATTGATCTCCCACGTATTTTTCCTATCTTCTCTCTCTCGCACACCTAAGACCTACCCCCTACCCTACTTGTGACTAATGCTAACTATTACTCCACTAATCACTCCTACACTAACCTAGCTATACACCTAATCCTACTCCTCCTCCTTTCACCCACGTCTCCTCTTACACCTCCTAATCTTCCTACTACTTACTACAACTTACGGAATACTATAAATACGGAGTACACTACTACTATTACATACGCATATGTTACTACTACTTATTACTCCGTACATAAAATACTACGACATATTATTACTACGTATCACATATGCTACGTACTCTATCGTACTATTGCTACATACTCCGTACTACATACTATATTTACTCATTCGTCTTTCTCTATAATTGGAGCATCGGGAATGAGGAGCTGCCCAGTATTTGGCGGGATCACTTTTCTAGTACTGTATTTGGGTCAAATCATTTCGACCGAAAAATTCTTTAAGAAGGGGAAGGAGATGACTTTTATTACGTAGACGATATTATTGACCCCGTCGACCTTTATTCTTAATAACGTTAATAAATACTCCGTAATAGCTAGTAAGGTAACCAAACTTTTCTTTTAACAACATTTCTTATATATAAGTATATTGTGTTAGTAATTTAATAAACTGCTTATTTAAATATTTAGGCTTATTTGTAAGACTAAATTACTTATATATAAAATAAAAATGTTACGTGATATTTTATTTTATTTGTGCTATATTTATTTGCGATTAAATTGAACTCGACTAAATTATCACTTGTTTAATTTATTTATTTATAAACTTTATATTTCTGTCTATATGGAAAGTTTAGAAAATGAATAAAAGAACTTAAATTAATAAAATTTACTTATATCATTTTCATTGTATTTTATTAATTTACTTCTATTTGCTACGTATGTTTATTCTATGTACTTTATATTTATATAATGGTAATTTTGATCGTATTTAATTTTATTTAGTACTTTTACATTTGTTTACATATTATAATAATAGAATAAATTAGTAACTTGTAAAATATTTTATTTTAATAAAATTTTACTTATTATTTTTATATAGGTAAGAATTTATAAATTTCATTTTTTTTATAAAATAAATGGTATTTTATACCGAAACTTTTACACGACATTTATAATTATTAAAAAATGATTTTACGTCAAACTTTTGTAAATCGATTAAGTACGACTTAATTTATATTTTCATAAACTTTTATATTCTTCAGAAACTATAAATTTTAAAATAATATTTTATTATTATTATACGTTAAATTTTATTTTTATATAAAATTTCATTTAAAAGGATTTACTATTTTAAAAGAAATTATACGATATTTGGGATATAATGTTTCGGGTGACACTTGAGGATTAAAGTATAACGTTGTCACACTGAATGTAAGTATTTGAGGATTTGACTGTTTCAAATGAGTTCAACCAATTATTGAAGGTCACCAAATAATGTGTTACTTGTTCACGGGCGACTTTTATATAAAGTTTACGATGCGAGTCTGGGACGAATAGCTTGTGTTGGATCCTACCATGCGTGGTGTTTCGACTGCACTTGTAATGAAAAGCATACTCGGAGGCTGCGGTCCGAGAGTCGACCTAGTGTTTAAGGTAGTCGTCCTACGACAGTGAGAGCTGCGGTTCAAGAGTCTGCGTAGGGTATGTGGCGCATATATAGACAAGTACTTGATCAGTATTACTACCTAGGTTATGGGGGCAGAACAGGATTCTGAAAAATGCGGGTTCCCTCTTGGTGATGCAGAGAATGTAATCATCAGCTTTCATTTCGTCCAGAGCCCTGTCTGAATAAATGATGCGTGCAATTTATATATGATTATTCCGTCTTTTACGCACGCATTTCCATGCATATCGAGTAGCATTGTCTACTATTTTTCCCTGAATTTGATACTTTATGGTCATGTTGCATTTTATGCAGGTTTGAACCCGTGGACACATAAACAAGGCAAAAATCGTGCTTAAAGATGAAATCTTTTGCGAAATAAGAAAAGAGAATGATTGTTTCCAAACAGGTCTACTTAAAACGTGAATATCTTGAATTATATAATTCCAATTAAGCTGATTCAAGTTGCGTTAGAAAGCTATTTCTCTTAGATTTTCAACGGTATATTACACGCCCAATTTGAAGAAGTAACGAATAAATGGCAAGCATTTGAAGTTGAGCGCGCAGTGCTGAGAACGGGTCAAGATAGTCGAACGACTACCCATAATAGTCGACCGACTATTCTCTAGACTTGACGAAGATCAAGACTTTCCTAATTTGATGTTTAGAGTTAATAAGACTTTTGGACTTTTGTTTTAACTTAGTATTTAAGAAACAATTAGACTAGATTTTATATACTACTTCTTCTCTTTAGATTTTTTCTTAGACTTCTCCATACTTTTACTCCTTCTCCTTAGACTTTTATTTAGATCTCTTCTCCTTATTCTCTTAGAATTATTTCTACTCTAATTTCTTCCTTTAAAACTCGACTATTGTAAGACTTCAAGATTCAAATCGCCTTCATTTCTTTTGGTAATTTTATCTAATCTTCCTTCCTTCTTCTTCGTTCCTGATTGTTCTTCTTCTTCATATTTAATTATTCTTAATCGTTGTTTATTTTATGCTTGTCGTAAATTTATTATCCATCATGTTTAATCTAGTAAAATCTATGAGTAGCTAATTTCCCTCGCTAGGATTTAGGGGGTCTGCGAATTGAATGTGGTCGCTAAATAATTTATAGATCTGTCAATGATATTGTGTCTGAGTTGTCAATTGTAGCATATAATCGCGATTAGTCAGTTAATGCGCATGATTGATTAATTGAATTCGGTAAACTTGAACCTATGGTCGGAAGCCTGGTAAAAGTTAGACCTGCTACAACACATTAGTTTGCCCTAATAAGATCGGAAGCCTTTAGACGCATGCTAGGGTGAACAGCGGACCGGAAGGACCTTTTCACTACCCCTTAGACCAATCTCTGCGACAAACCTGTGACTTAGACCGTGACCATATGAGATTCGTAGTGAACCGACAATCCTAGTTTCCTCCCTATATTTATTCATCTTTATTCGTCTTATTTTATTTTAGTTATTTCTTCTCTTTTAATTCTCTTTCCTTCACTACTTTAGTTTAGATAACCACAATTAAAACCCCCCAATTTTGTTACTTAGATAGACTTAAATTGCAAGTAGGATTTATTTGTCTCCCTGTGAAATCGATCCCGACTTCCCTAGCTATATTTTTAGTTGGACCGTAGTTGGTTATTTTTGATAGGTACACGACTAGCTTATCAATAAACATATAATATAATTGAAGTTCGGGCCCAATTGAGCCTTATGGGTGAGATGTAAACCTCATAAGATCGGTTGTGTCTTGTGGACATGACATAGGTCCACCCCGACGCGGCCACGCGCGGGTTTGGGGAGGCGAATCAATCTCCATATGAGAATGGATCGAATTGAAATTTAGATCGAAGTGGAGTCGCCACCGAACTTTGTGGGAGTTCGGGCCCATTCGAACCCACTCTATGTTGTAGTGGGCCGTATACAAAATACGGCCCATTTCCGATGTCAGAGTTTATTGGGCTCGTCCCTTTGCATTGCGATACCGATACCGTCACTACCGGTTATCGTGTATTGAATGACTCTCGTGCGCCAACGGTTTCGGGCATCCGGAAATCGAGGTTCTGAGTAAGGGGTGAGGGTACGTGTTGGGAAGCCCACAAAGGACACCCAACCCCGCCCGCACATTAGCGGCCTCTACTAAGATATCGAATGATTTTTGAATACGCGCGTTAGTGGAACGGTGAAAAATGCTTATGCAAACATTATTTTCCCTAAGCATGTGAGAAATTGAAAGGGTTTCTATGTCGATTTAATGCAACTAAAATTAACGTCAAAGTTGTATTTTAGCATGCGGGTTCATTTTAGTACATTAAAACAAACGATAAATCAACAAGAAAAGTAGCAATCGATTAGTAACGGTATACCAGTAATAACGGTTCGCGCAAATATAGAATGATGTAAATGAGATGATACATAGTTTTTGAAAAGTGGAGTTTTCACGTGATTGATTAGACACGTGTCGACTTAAGTCGTGAAAAGATATTAACGAGACTCGAATGGATTGTAGGACTCACGGTTTGACGTGATAAAGGGGCCACTCGACCGAGTCATTGAGGGACTCGACCGAGTGGGCCCGTGAAAAGGCTTCTGTCCGGATTTCGAGGTGTCACTCGACCGAGATATAAGGGAACTCGACCGAGTGCATGGCCACTCGACCGAGTCATTGCGAGACTCGACCGAGCGGTCATTACGATAGCATTCTGTCTCGTTTTTGGGATGCCACTCGACCGAGTGGGCTAGGCACTCGGTCGAGTGCCCCCTGTACGAACTAGGGTTCGCTTGCAATTTTGTTAATGATTTCGAATTGCTTTTGATTTTCGATGATTCGAGGAATTGGGCATAAATATTGTATAATTTATGTCCAATTCATATCTATGATTCTCGTCGTGCCCGATATCCGCTTATTGAAGCGGTATCGAATACTAGAGTGAAATTTGAAGAAAAAGCTATAAGTCGTTTTAAGTCAACCAAAGCGATATGAATTTTCCTCCGCGTTTATAGTGTCGTAATTCTAACGAATTAAATGACATCTACGTTAGCATCAACGAAAAATCGAATTATCGTTAGATTCGACATTCAATTATGGAATTGGTATCGAATCTAAAAGATCGACGCTTTACTTGAATTGAAAGACTTGATCCGCTCGGCTTTTCCGACATCGTAATGAATCCCTAGGGATTGTGTGACGTCGGATCCGCGTCAATGGGTTTCGACCCTTATATAAAAAAAACACTTGTTTTAAAAATAGGTTTTAGAATTGATGGAATTATGCGATTGAATGATGATAATGCGAATAAAATAAGAATTATTGTTTAAGTTGACTTGTTTCAATAATCAAGTGATCGGGGTGTCGGGATAAGCGACCGGCAACGCTGTGTGCAATACACTTGTATATTCGGGTTTTCTTATTCTTACATCCCTCACACTCGACACAAATCCACAAGTATTTTAGTGTCTTGATACTAGTGATATTACCGATATTATGATGCGACAAAGACGATAAAAAGAACGCACTACGATGATGAATGACGCGAGAAAGAAGGAGAAGAGAGAAAAGATGGGGTTTTGGCACCCTCAACCTACATGTTTCTTATGCTCGGACGGGACTCGTAGTTGTGGCTTGCACGGGAGTATCGAGTATGTAGGCTAAGTTGTGGTGGTTAGGGTTTTGAATTCCTAAAGCTAGGTTTAGGGTTTGCTAGTGTAGTATTAGGGTTTGATTAGGGTAGAATTAGGGTTTGAAGGATGATCAAAGTTGTATTAGGGTTTTTAAAAGTTGTAAAAAGATGTTTGAGAGGTTGTGTATGGAGGGGTTTATATAGGCTAGGCTATGCATCCCCGGCTTGGGTTACTCGACCGAGTAGCCCCTTGACTCGGTCGAGTGGCCCAGTGCGCCTGTAGTGGACTCGAATAAGGGCCCACTCGATCGAGTGGGCTGAGCACTCGATCGAGTGGCTCAGTTGGGTCGCGCGGGTCCATTGTTTTGGACCTTGCGTTGGATATCTTGTGGTTTTTGTGTTTGGGTTGGGTTTTTGATGCTTGAATGGCTGTTTTGTAGGTCTCGGAGACGACTTTGACCGGGGTTGACCCAATCGCTAAAAGTCGGTTTTATTTCCGGTGCCGGTTTTGACCCAAATTAGTCTTGTTTGACTGGAAACGATCCACTGTGCCAGGATTTGAGGTCAGTCTTGTGAGATTTGTACTCCGTAAGTGCATTAGCCAGCGACTAATGGGTTTGAGCCCATATCCGAGCGCGTAAAAACACGTTAGCGTCCGATCATCATCGGGTATTTTTTGGAAACTACCATAGACACCTGGCAGTCAAAATGCTGGTGTCTACAGAGCCCCCACTCTGACTGAGGCTTGGAAAAGGCGAAAGTCAGAGTAGCTACCAAGCCAATTAAGACCCGGTAGACTTCCGGTCGGGTCGTTTATAGTCCATTAGACTCCCGTGAAGGGCTCGCCAGCCATAAGATAAGAGTCATACCTGGGCTGCTGATAATACCTCCGTGGGGATCGGACTTGTCGCATAAGTCCTGGGTGTGCCTATGTGTGGGCCCATCCCGTGTTATTCCGGGGAAAATGCCGCCTGGGGCTTTCCGTTGGGGAGATACAGTGGGTTGCATGTTCCTGCTTGAGTCGTACCTGTATATGTCACATAAAATTTGCATGCAACACGTAGGTAGTAAAATGACTCGCGCTGGGGAAAATGATTTTTGAAATTTTTGAAATTTTGAAATTGAAATCCTGAAAGCACTTATGGGCTAGGTTTTCAAAATGGAAAGGGGTAGAAAAGAAATTTGCAGTTTAAATAGACCGAAATTTGACCTTGTCGAAAAGGATTTTTTTTCAAATGGCTAAATTTTGCAAATTTCAAAGTTGAATTTGAAGAGAGAGGCCTACCGACAGACTCGACTCTGGACGTGACCTGACGAGTTGACTGACACGACTGGACTCTCGAGGGGTTGGACCGTGACTCGGTAGGGGGGTGGGCCACCTAAAAAGGCTCTTGTGTTGCGCTATTTCGTAGCCTAGGCGAGTGGCAACATGGTCGAAGTCAAAATGGGAACGATCTGTTATAGGGGAATGGCAGTAGTCTGCAATGAGACTGTTTTAGTCTGGTGCCCTTCTGGATTTCTGATTTTAGGGTACAGTCCAAAATGGGTATTGCTTCGAGTCCTGACAGATTCCCGTCTACGACTGAGCCGAGTACTAGGACACGCTGCAGAAAGGAGGCTAGATTTTGAAAGTATTTGGATTATGTGAGTGGATGGAGAACTTCTGCCTAGGAGAAGCTCCCCAGGACGACAAAGCTAGCTGTTGAGAACATGACAGTGTCGTGACCGGAATGATGGCGCTTTTTGAATGTGTGTCAATGTGGGTGGTTGTGCCTCTGTTGAATGGCTGCCTACATATTCACGTGTAGTGAAATCAAACCATGCCGTAGTTCAGTGGATTGGAAGATATATTATGGTGCCTAGTCTAATAGGACTTTGTGTGTAACTAGCCATATTGACGGTGTAGGCTAGATGCATTCCCAATGATGTCTTGATCAAAGGGCTAGAATGGTTAGGATCTTGATCCTGTGACTGTGAGCTTTCTCCGGGGTAGCCCCCAGAGGTGGTGTGAACTATTTGGGCATGTTCTATGCCGACCGCAAGTTGAGTTCCCGTGTTTGGGGTTGGTTTGATGGGCGGGGATTTGTCGCGGATCCCGCCGTCAAATAATAACCAACTAACCTTACTAGGGTAGCTAGGGCAACTCGGGTCGAATCCACAGGGACGGAAATGCGTTCGGACTAGTGGGTGCTACGGTCTTGGACTAGGTTCGAGACGAGCTAATCTAGGGGGTTGGCTATGGACTAAACTAGGTCTAAAACGCGGAAAAGGAACATAAACAAGTAACTAGTGACTAATGGAAGCTAGGATAACACTAAGAAGGAAGACTAGGGTTAGGTCGGGTTCATGGAGTGATGGGATGGTCGAGGAAGAGCTAAGGTGACGGGGTAGTCGGGTAATCTAGGTGTAGTCCGGGCTCTCGCTACGTAGACCGACCTAGAGGTTCTTGATAGAACCCACCTTAGCGACACATATGACAAACGGGGTTACTAGCGTGCTATCGTAGCCTAGGTCACGTCCGGGCTCTCGCTACGTAGACCAACCTAGAAGTCGTCCTCACCGGGCTCTCGCTACGTAGTGAGGGAACCAAACCCACGAGCAAACTACCACCCACAAGAGAAAAGGTAAGAAAAATACAAGGATTTGCATGTACATGTCATTCAAGCATTTCATCAAACATGTACCGTGCATCAAACCAAGAGGAAACCCAAAACTTCCACCAACATCTCCAACAAACCCTTAATCATCCACAATCACAACCAATCACCCTAATAACCCTAGCAAGAGTCTACTCAAACATATCTAATCTAGAACTAACACTAACAAGAGGAATCAACATAACAATCAAAACAAACATAGTGAAACTAGTGAAAACTATTAACTATGAACAATAAAATGAACAAAGAATCAAACTTTAATGATAAACAAGATTAAAGGAAAGGAAAAGAGAGATTATACCTACTAACAAGATGAAAGGAAGATTGAAAACTTGTATAAAAGAGAAAACCCAAAACAATCTTCCAAGGTTGTCAATCTTGGTGGAGATCTTGAAGAATTCACTTAATACAAGTACTAAACTAAGATTAACGACTAATTACCGACTAATCTACTCTAATCTATGTTAATCTATGCTAAAGTAGTCTAGGGTTTAGTGTCTGATGAAGGATATTTCCTGAACATACAAGAGGAAGGGTATATATAGGGTTACAAGAGTGAAGGAGAAGAAAAGCATCAAATGCGGGCTACCAGTGGGTCATCCCGATCGGGATGAGTTGGTCCCGGTCGGGATGAACTCATCCCGGTCGGGATGGACCTATCACAGCAGCTTCTCATTTGTGCACCTCAACCGGGACCGGTTGAGGCCATCCCGACCCGGTTGAGCCTTGTAGGCCTCCTTTAAGCTCCTTTTGGTCCCCCCTTGCCTCTCATGGGTTTCTCATCGATTCTCGGGACTCGGGATCGGGTCTCGGAGGCTCGGGATTGGGTCCCAAGGTCTCGGGGTCGAATCCAAGGCATCGAGTGATCGTTCCTTCGCTTCGTTGGCTCCAAAAAGTGTATGTATTGAGTCGGAATCACTCCAACTCTTCATGAATGGTCTCGGGAACCTGAAACGAGCTAAAGGAAGCATAAGTAACTCATAAATCGCTCCCAAAGAACGATTCCACAAGGAAAATGGGACCAAAACACTACGAAATAGGCACTACAAACTACACTTATCAACTTCCCCACACTTAACCCTTACTCGCCCTCAAGTAAGCACATACTAACTACTAAACTAGCCGAGCGGGTATTAGCGCACCCTACGCCCTTTCAACTCACGCGAGTGCACTTAGAAAAGTGCACTCCGCAAGGCAAGTGGGGTCTTGCGACAAAACCGCGGATGCAACCGGACACAAAACACAAAGACAAACAAGCACACAAACAAACAAACACAAGGTTGCACCCAAAGAAAAACAAATACCGCTTCCCTCTAAAAAGCGGTGAATGAAACACCGGTTTAGGACTCAAGGCAAGTGACAACGTTCCCAAGCTAATCATACAAAACGAGATGAACTAAACCCTAATAGTATGACGATAAAGCAACAAAAACGTTGGTAACTTACCTAGGTCCTCCTAACTTTCTAAGAACGTACTACGGGACGATCGGCGGGATGGAAAGTGAAGAACCACGGTGTTAGTCGACACTGTAGGTAAGTGAGACCCCGCCCCCTTTAGCGATGAGCCAAGAGGGTCGTCCCATGCTCGAAACCGCTCAACTAGTCCAAGTAAAAAGGTGGAAATGATTGCAAAATGAGGGAAGACCGACCATTACCGCTATCATCCTTCCTAGGGACTCGGTCCTTTGGTAGGCTCTTCACTACAAAAGTCGTAAAAAGGCTTATTTTTGTGGGGTTAGGATCTTTTTGTGAGACGATTTTCTTTTGGCATTTTCTCTTTTCTTTTGCAAATCTACTTTGTTTGTTGCCATGCCATTTCTTTTTCTTCTTTTCTATTTTCTTTTTGGCTTTTTGTGCTTTTTTTTTTCAATCTTTTCTTTCTTTCATTTCTTTCATTTTCTTTTCTTTGCCCCTTTTTGGCTTGATTTGGCTTTGTAGGCATTTCTTTTTGCGACAAGAAAGATGATTTCAACAATTTGCAATTTTATTGTGTGGAGATGTGTAGGAGGTAGGGTAATGGGTGAGTCGGGAGTCGCGATTTCCCTTCAAACCCACAAAAAGGTGGAGAACTTGGACTAGTGGAACAATTCCAAACACGGTCACCTAAGGGATGGGACTCGGCAACCAAGGCCTTTTCACACCGTGGGTGGTCATAATGGTCAAAATGAAAATCCCGTAGTAAATCCCTAGTAAGCTAGGTGGACTCAAGGTAAGAAACGAACGAAATCATTGATTTAGGGTCATTCTACTAGACTAAAGTCCAAGACTCGATTTATACTACTAGGAAGGGAAATTAAACACTCGCACACTAGCCTCTAAACCGGGTTTTCGAAAACCGTTTACACACGTGACACACTACACAACACAAAATAAAGACACGACGAAGATGAAAGAAAAATAGACAAAAGATAACAAAACAAAACAAGGAGAAATGAACACATAAACAAAACAAATAAACACCACCCCTAGCTTCCAAACAAATCACCACATCAACCACAAACTTTACAAAGCTCCACCCGAGCACACAACATCACAATCTCCTCCAAATTCCGCAAGAGACAAAGGATGAAAAAGGGATAGAAGATGTTTGTTGTGTTTTGGTCCCTTTTTCCTTGTGGAATCGCTCCTTTGGAGCGATTCATGGGCTTCTTATGCCTCCTTTAGTTCGTTTCAGGTTCCCGGGGCCGAATTGGAAGAGTTGGAGCGATTCCGACTCAATACATGCACATTTTGGAGCCAACGAGATAGAGGAACGATGACTCGAGACCTCGGAATCGACCCCGAGACCTTGGGACCCAATCCCGAGCCTCCGAGACCCGATCCCGAGTCCCGAGAATCGGTGGGAAGCCCATGAGAAGCAAGGGAGGACCAAGGAGCATTAAAGGAAGGCATACAAGACCCTTCCCGGTCGGGATGGTGGCCTTCCCGATCAGGAAGGGATGCACATTTAGGAGCGCTACTGTGGGTCCTTCCCGGTCGGGTTGAGCTCTTCCCGATCGGGAAGGAAGAACCCTTCCCGATCAGGATGATCCTTCCCGATCGGGACGGGCTACAGCTCACCCGCTCCTCTCTTTTCTTCTTCCTCATTCTTGTACCCATATATATACTCTCTTCTTGTAATTTTAAGGCATCTTTATCTTAACCTACCTTAGTTTAAGCCTCTAAACCCTAGATTTACTCTCATTCATTAGTTCTAATCTCTCTTTAATCCTTAGTTAACTATTGTAATTAGTCTTATATTAAGAAGATTCTTGAAGATTGTTCCAAGCTTGACAACCTTGGGATTATATTTGGGTTTCTCATTAATGCAAGTTTCCATATTTTTCATCATATTAGTGTTGGTATAATCTTCTCTACTCTAATCCTTGTTTATTGAATCTAGTTTCAATCTTTTTATATTGTTATTGTTATTGTTCTTATTGCTCATAATGGATGTTTGGTTTGTGAGTTTGTTTTCTTTTATAATTGTTAGTTTCTCTTTGATTATGAGTGAGTAGTTTCTTTGTGGGGTTAGTAGGGGGATTAGGGGTAGATTATGGATGATTAGGGTGGATTAAGGGGAAAAGGTTGTATCTTTGTTGTTAGTCACATTGTAGGCACTCTATGTGTTTGTTGATATGCTTGTACGAGTTGTAGTGGCCATGCTTCCCATGCTTGTATTCATCTTCTCATTGATTGTTTATATTGTGGAAATGTTGAGAATAGTCATAGTCACGAGAGTGCCGACTAGAGTCTAAGTTGCGAGAGCCCGGACTCACCTTGACATCGGTCTAAGTTGCGAGAGCCCGGACCGACTCTAGCGATTAGGAGACACCTTTACCCTTGATCACCCCAATTATCCTTCTACCTCTATGAACCCGACCTACCCCACTTCTTTCCTTAATTGAGTCCATCTTCTTTAGTTAGATATCGCTCTTCTAGTTTATTCCTTAGTTCGATCATTAGCTTAGTCGCATTCCTCCTCCTCAATAGTATTCCATTTATTGCACTCTTTGTGTTCGTTTGGTAATCTAGTCTCGTTTTAGGCCGACATAGTCTACGCTTTGATATACCGTCCTCGTGGAATCGATCCCGACTTACCCTAGCTACCCACTAGGTTAGTAGGTGTTATATTGATTGGCTAGGGACGTGACAAATCCTTTACCATCAATTTGGCGCCGTTGCCGGGGACGGTGCATTGTTTAGACTTAATTTGCTTATCTCTAGACTTAGTTACCCTTCTTTGTGCTCTCTCTTCTTCTCTTGTGAATATTTTCTAGTTTCTCTTCTTTCCTTAGCTTTCTTTTCTCTTTGTCTCTAGTCGTGTTTGTTATTGTCGTTGCCTAGTGCCCATAAAGCACTAGGTGTTCTTACGTTTGTTCTAGTGTGTAGTGTATGCCTAGGAGAGGAGGCGACTTCTATCTCTTTAATCCAGAGCCGGAAAGACTCTTTCGAGCCTTTCGCCAACGGACGATTAATCGGGTTAGGATCTCTCAACCAAGTGCAAGCACCACTCATCAAGGGCAAGCCCAAAGAGCCGACTTGAGCATTTCACCTCGAGAGACGGTCGGAGGGACCTTCATCAATCCCTTCGGTGATTCTTCTCCTAGTTCCCCCTCCTCTTCTACATCAACACCGTCTACACCACCATCGTCTCCCTTATATCCAATCATGCCTAAGTTCTCTTCTCACTCAACCTTTACGGAAGACGTTTTGCCGGGTCCATCCACTTTACCGGAGGCGTATATCGGGAATTTTGTGGCGAAAACGCAATTTATCCAATTGGTCGAGAGAAGTCAATTTAGCGGGTTGCCATCCGAAGATCCTCATCAACACATGGAAACCTTTTCGGACTATTGTGACGCTATTTCACAAACGGGAATAACTCAAGACCAAATCCGGTGGGTATTATTTCCTTTCTCTCTTATCGGTAAGGCGAAGCAATGGTTCAAGGGGTTGGATAAAACAAGACTTGGCATTGATACTTGGAAGAAGCTAGCCTTAGCCTTCTACCAACAATTTTATCCCCCGGAGAAGACAAATCTATTGAGAGCCTCTATCATGGGTTTCCAACAACGCGATGATGAAAGCCTCTACGAATCGTGGGAAAGATTCAAAGCCTTGATCCGTTCTTGTCCACACCATGGGTTATCACAATGGTTCCTCGTACAACAATTTTGGAATGGGCTATATGAAGACTCGAGGGCCATACTCAATATGGGATCTAACGGTAGGTTTACCGAAGTGGAGGATGACCAAACTTGGTCAAGAATTGAAGAAATGGCGGTGCACAATTCACAATACTCGAGGCCTAGGAAGGCAAATCGGGGAGGTAGGCATGAGGTTGATGACATTACACTTTGAGCATTGATCTTGGGGCTCAACTAAGAACTCACATGGAGACCATTGACAAAAAGCTCCAAAGCCACCTCAACCAAGTTCAAAGCTCTAGTTCCTCCAACCAAAACTCGATCCACAATGTAAATGCTTTGGAGTTTGCACCTCCTTTGCCCTATTTTGGGATGTGTGATACTTGTGGAATCGTTGGTCACGATCCTATGCATTGTAGAGGGAGTATTGAGCAAGTGAACGTCTTTCAAGCGTTCAAGCAAGGTGCCTCCTTCTCTAATCAATACCAAGCTTCCAATCAAGTCCCTCAACAACAAACACTTCAACATCAACAACAACATCGTCCCTATGTTCCACCTCCTTTACGAGACAACAACGAAAGTTACCAAGGTTATGTGGGTAACCAAAGACCCTTCAACAATTTCAAGCAAAACAACCAAGGTAACTTCAACAACAAGCAAGGGTTCCAACAAGGGAACTTCAATCATGGCGGTTTCCAAGGAAACCGAAACTTCCAAGGTCAACAAAACCACAACCAAGGCCTTAATCAAGGCAATTCTCATGAGTTCCAAGGGAACCATCAACAACAACAAGCAACACAAGGCAATCAACAAAGCAAGCCTAGGAGTCGGTCTCCTACTCATGACTACAGTACTCCATTGGCCCTCACCGATACTCCGCATAATCCATCATCCCCACCACGGGATTCGGATATACATAAGCAAATAATGGATATGCAAAAGAGTACTCAAGATATGCAAAGGAGTCAATTGGAAACACAAATGTCGCAACAAGGAATCATTGCTCAAATTCTAATGGATAACAAGGAAATGAAGACTCACATGAAGATGATTAAGAACCAAGTAGCTCAACTTGCATCGGGGAGTTCTTCAAGACAAAGGGGGCAATTACCTCCTCAAGGTGAAACTCCAAATTTTGAGCATGTCAATGCCATCACCTTGAGGAGCGGTGCTACATACAATCCTCCCGTGTTTCCTAGTGAGCAACAAGAGATGAAGAAAGTTGTGTCTCAAATTCAAGAAGAGTCAAGCTTTGGCATTCCAATTGAGGAGCAAGTCTCAAGGGAAGCCGAGAAACCCCAAGAAGACACTCCTCCCCCACTTCAAGCACAAGAAAAGGGTAAAGGGAAAGTGTCAAGTGAAGAGTCCACCTCAATTGATCAAACCATGTACCAAATCAAGTTGCCTTACCCATCAAGGCAAATGAAGACTAGGGTGGACACTCATTACGACAAATTCCTTAGTATTATGAAGAAATTGGATGTTAGCGTCCCGTTCACCGAACTACTTACCCAAATCCCGGCATATGGGAGATTTATGAGGGAAATCCTAGCTAGGAAGAGATCCGTCGACAAGGAAGAGACCGTAGCGTTCACGAGGGTGGTGAGCGAGCTCATACAAGGTTCCACGCTTCCGAAGTTAAAGGATCCGGGTAGTTTTTCGATCCCTTGCACCATAGGCAATTTCTTGATCAAGAATGCGTTATGTGACTTGGGCGCAAGTGTGAGCATCATCCCCTATTCTATTTGTTACCGACTCGGAATGAAGGAGTTGAGGTGTACGTCCATTACACTCCAAATGGCCGATAAGTCTCTTAACCGACCATTGGGAATGTTAGAGGATGTGCCGGTACAAATAGGGAAGTTCTTCATTCCGGTCGACTTCATTGTGGTTGACATGCCGGAGGATGCTAACACCCCCATCATCCTTGGACGCCCTTTTTTACACACCGCCGGTGCCGTGATCGATGTGAAGAAGGGTAGGATCACTTTTCAACTAGGCGACGAGGAGTTAGTGTTTGACCTCCAAGGCAACACTTCGCCTATGACCGAGACATGTAATATGATCCATGCCAAGGAAGACATCGATCTAGGGGAAGGATCGGGACGAAGCTTGAAAGAGTACTCTTATGTACTTGAGGATGACGACTCCGACTTGGAGAAAGATGAGTGCCCAATTCATGGGTTTGACGACAAGTTGATGCGCAATGACAAGGAAGAAGATGAGCCTCCCTTGGGGCCACATGATGACCGGTGGACGTTTGGGTATATCCCCAAGGACCAAAATTACAAGTTCAAGCCGTTGAACTTGGAAGAGCGGGATGCCCCGGGAACGTCAAGGCAAGGCCATGAGGAGCCTTGGAATGTGGTCGGCTATATGACGTGCTTGATTGAAGACTTCTCGAGGGCCTTCGACTTGTTCCTACGTGCTCTTGATGGAGATGGAACCGGTTGGAGTATTGTTGAAAAAGAATGAAGATTGTACCACCTTGGTTTGACGGAGTTCCACAAGAACCGTCTCATTGTATATATCACTTTCTTGTAGTTAGTGGTTTTTTTGTGAATTCTTGTTATTTGGATTATTGATGAGCGAGGCAAGGGAGAGAATTTGATGCTTGAATTGAGTTTGATTGATAGGTGAAGTGAAAATGCTCCTAGAGGAGCTTTGGCTATGGTTTACCTTAGGTTGTGAGCGAGAGGATTGGGTTTTTGAAGCTTGGAGCAAGTTTTTGGGATCGTGGAGGTCGAAGAAGACCCATCCCGGCCGGGATGAGGCGTCCCGACCGGGAAGGGTTAAGCTTCCCGATCGGGAAGGGTGTCCTCCCGATCGGGAAGAGCGCACCACATTTCGAGCTTACTGTGAGCTCATCCCGATCGGGATGAGGGCGTCCCGACCGGGACGGATGAGGCATCCCGACCGGGAAGGAGCCGTCCCGATCGGGATGGGTGCACCCAGTATTGAGCTTACTGAGGGTCCGTCCCGACCGGGATGAGGTCGTCCCGATCGGTGATAATTGTCGTTTGTAGTGCCTATTCTGTAGTGTTTTGGTCCCATTTTCCTTGTGGAACCGCTCCTTTGGAGCGGTTTATGGGCTTCTTATGTTTCCTTTAGCTCGTTTCAGGTTCCCGAGGCCGTTCATGAAGAGTTGGAGTGATTCAAACTCAATACATATGCATTTTGGAGCCACCGAAGCTAAGGAACGATGACTCGATGCCTTGGAATCGACCCCGAGACCTTGGGACCCAATCCCGAGCCTCCGAGACCCGATCCCGAGTCCCGAGAATCGATGAGAAGGCCATGAGAACCAAGGAGGGACCGAAAAGTTCATATTGGTGGCCTACAAGACTATTCCCGATCGGGTATGGCCTCATCCCGATCGGGAATAAAGAGGAAAGCAAGGAGCGGCCACTGTGAGGTGTTCCCGATCGGGATTCCCACTTTCCCGATCGGGATACACTTTCCCGATCGGGATTTCCCACTTTCCCGATCGGGAAAGTCCCAGCTCAGCCCGTGCTTTGTTCCTTCCTTCTCCTTTCATTCTTAAACCCTATATATACCCCCCTCTTGTATTAAGACCCCATCTCATGTTGTTTTCTTGATTCCTCCTCAAACCCTAGACTACTTTAGGTTAGATTAGATTAGATTAGTGTAGATTAGTCGGTAATTAGTTAGTTAATCATAGTTTAGTACTTGTATTAAGGGATTTTTCAAGAATCACCCAAGATTGACAACCTAGGGTGTTTGTATTGGATTCTTCTCATTAATGCAAGTGTCTTCCTTTCTTCTTCCTCTAAGTATGGTATAATCTTTCCTCCTTTCTCTTATTCTTGTTTTGTTCTTCCAAGTTTCAATCTTTGTTCATCTTAATGTTTGTAGTTCATAGTTTTCATTAGTTTGTTTATGTTTGTTTTGGTTCTTAGTTTGATTCATCTTGTTTTTGTTAGTTATAGTTTGATAATGATAGAGTAGTGTTCTTGCTAGGGTTAGTAGGGTGATTAGGGTGTTAATTGGGTGATTAAGGGTTTGTTAGAGATGAAGGGTGGAAGATTTGGGTTTCTTCTTGGTTTATGCACATCACATGTTTGTTGAATTGCTTGAAAGACTAAGTAGGTTGGAATGCTTGTTTTTCTTGCCTTTCTTTGTGGGTGTTAGTTTGTTGTGGGTTCGGTTCCCTCATTAAGTTGCGAGAGCCCGGTGAGGACGACCCCTAGGTCAAGTCTAAGTTGCGAGAGCCCGGATTGGACCTAGGACCATAGCGCGCTAGAACCCCGTTTGTGTTGTGTGTCGCCTCGGTGGGTTCTAGGTGGAACCTCTAGGTTGGTCTAAGTTGCGAGAGCCCGGACCGACCTAGATCACCCTACTACCTCCTCCTCTCTAGTTCTCCCTCGACCACTACGTTACCCCTTTGACCCCGACCTAATCCTAGCCCTTTTTCCTTGTTTGCTTTCCTTAGTCATAGTCTTAGCCTTAGTCTCTTCCCTCCTCATCATTCTTTAGGATAGTTTAGTCCGTTGACCGAGTCTAATTTTTAGGCGACCTTAGTCTAGGCTATACTTTACCGTCCCTGTGGATTCGACCCGACTTGCCCTATCTACCGTAGGAATAGCCGGTTATTTTATTGACGGTTGGGATTCCACGACAAATCCCTCCCATCAATCGGGACGGGTGAGGTAACCCGATCGGGATCAGTCTTCCCGATCGGGAAGGTCCTCTGCTCCCCCTTTGTGATTCTTCTTCGCAAATCGAGTCCACCCAACCGTTTTATGCCCCCTCCCAACCTCCCTAACTACCCTAGCCTTACCATATGCCCCATGTACTTCATCATCATTCCCTCACTCCACTTCCTATTCACTTTACACCAACTCTCGAATCAAATCCCACCCCCCTACCATCACTACCTTTGCCGTGAGTTCTCTTCAAGTGTGAAGCGAGATGGCAACCAAGAAAACAAGCGACGAGCTTCTAATGATCAACGAGACGATGGAGCAAGTGAGTTACTAGCCGCTCGGTTTGGGTAACTATCCTTACTTTTCCGTCTTTTTATCGCTTCTCTTTTCATTGTTTGCCCCCTTCCCTTGAGTCTCGGTATCTAGGGGCCTTCGAGGCCATATTTTGGTTGCTCCCGACTCCCGACGACGTGATTACGTCGAGAGTCAATTGATTAGTCCAAATTACAAGATTTTCACTTTCTTCGTTTGAGGATTTAGTCGGATTTAGGCGAAATCCGGGCTAGGTGACTTGATTACACCTAGCCCTCCCCTCCCATTTCCTTTTATTTCCTTCTTTTCATTTTCTTCCCCATCCATATCTTTTTCTTGTCTCGGCCCATGGTGACTTGACTACACCCCGGCCGGACGCCTTCTACCTTTTTCTTCACCTTACTTTTGATTTTTAGCTTTATTTCCATAGTTTCTTTTCTTTTCTCTTGTCTCTCCGCACCCTACGATCGAGCATGAGGACATGGCTCGATTTAAGTGTGGGGGAGCGATATTCTAGTATAGTTAGTTTTATTTTCTTTGTTTTTCAAAAAAATCTTAAAAATCTCTAAAAATTTGAAAAAAATTCACAAAAATCAAAAAGATTTTTCTTTTGTGTATTTTCCTTTTTTGTCCTTGTGTCGTATTTTTGTCTTGTTGTGTGTGTTTGCCCCCTCTTTCTTTATAGGTTGCTTATTCACCAAATGCTTTGGAGAGCTTTCAAGACCTCCGGTAACATCTCTTCACCCCTTTTCTTCTTTATTCCTTGTGGAGTTTGGAGAAGATTGTGATGAAGGTTGCTCGGGTGGAGCTTGTAAAGTTTGTGGTTGATTTGTAACTTGTGTGGAATATCGGGGTGGCGTTTGTTTTGTTCATGTGTTTATTTTGTTTTGTTTCGTTGTTTCTTGTCTCTTTTTCTTATTGTTTTCGTCATGTTTTTGTTTTGTGTTTTGTTGTGTGTCATGCGTGTAAACGTTTTCGAAAACCCGGTTTAGAGGCTAGGGTGTGAGTGTCTATTTTTCCCTTCCTAGTAGTATAAATCGAGTCTTGGGCTTTAGTCTAGTAGAATGACCCTAAATCAATGAATTCGTTGGTCCTTTACCTTGAGTCCACCTAGCTTACTAGGAATTTACTACGGGATTTGCACTTTTGACCATTATGACCACCCACGGTGTGAAAAGGCCTTGGTTACCGAGTCTCGTCCCCTAGGTGACCGTGTTTAGGATTGTTTGATTAGTCCTAGTTATCCACTTTTTGTGGGTTTGAAGAGGGATCGCGACCCTCGACTCACTCATTTCCCTACCTCCTACACATATCCACACAATAAAATGCAAATTGTTGATTCTCCCTTTCTTGTTATTCAATGAAAGTGCCAAAAAATGCCAAATCTTGCCAAAAGGGCAAAGAAAAAGAAAAAGAATGAAAAGAATGAAAGAAAGAAAAGAATGAAGAAAAAGAAAAGGCACAAAAGCCAAAAAGAAAATAGAAAAGAAGAAAAAGAATGGCATGGCAAAACAAAGCAAAAATGCAAAGAAAAGAGAAAATGCCAAAAGAAAACCCGTCTCACAAAAAGAAATCCCCACAAAAATAAGCCTTTTTCCGACTTTTGCCGTGAAGAGCCTACCAAAGGACCGAGTCCCGAGGAAGGATGATAGCGGCATTAGTCGGTCTTCCCTCATTTTGCGTATTTCCACCTTTTTACTTGGACTAGTTAGGCGATCTTGGACATGGGACGACCCTCTTGGCTCACGCTAAAGGGGGCGGGGTCTCACTTACCTACAGTGTCGACTAACACCGTGGTTCTTCACTTTTCCACTCCGCCGATCGTCCCGTAGTACGTTTTTAGAAAGTTAGGAGGACCTAGGTAAGTTACCAACGTTTTTGTTGCTTTATCGTCATACTATTAGGGTTTAGTCCACCTTGGTTTGTATTGCTATCTTGGGAACGTTGTCGCTTACCTCGAGTCCTAAACCGGTGTTTCATTCACCGCTTTTAGAGGGAAGCGGTATTTCTTTTGTTTTGGGTGCAACCGATTACGTGTTGTTTGTGTGTTTGTTTGTTTATGTGCTTTGTGTCCGGTTGCATCCACAGTTTTGTCGCAAGACCCAACTTGCCTTGCGGAGTGCACTTGTCCTCTAAGTGCACTCGCATGAGTTGAAGGGGCGTAGGGTGCGCTAATACCCATTCGGTTAGTGTAGTAGTTAGTATGTGCTTACTCGAAGGCGAGTAAGGGTTAAGTGTGGGGGAGTTGATAAGTGTAGTTTGTAGTGCCTAATTGTTGTGTTTTGGTCCCTTTTTCCTTGTGGAATCACTCCTTTGGAGCGATTCATGGGCTTCTTATGCCTCCTTTAGTTCGTTTCAGGTTCCCGGGGCCGAATTGGAAGAGTTGGAGCGATTCCGACTCAATACATGCACATTTTAGAGCCAACGAGATAGAGGAACGATGACTCAAGACCTCGGAATCGACCCCGAGACCTTGGGACCCAATCCCGAGCCTCCGAGACCCGATCCCGAGTCCCGAGAATCGGTGGGAAGCCCATGAGAGGCAAGGGAGGACCAAGGAGCATTAAAGGAAGGCATACAAGACCCTTCCCGGTCGGGATGGTGGCCTTCCCGATCGGGAAGGGATGCACATTTAGGAGCGCTACTATGGGTCCTTCCCGGTCGGGTTGAGCTCTTCCCGATCGGGAAGGAAGAACCCTTCCCGATCGGGACGGGCTGCAGCTCACTTGCTCCTCTCTTTTCTTCTTCCTCATTCTTGTACCCATATATATACTCCCTTCTTGTAATTGTAAGGCATATTTATCTTAACCTACCTTAGTTTAAGCCTCTAAACCCTAGATTTACTCTCATTCATTAGTTCTAATCTCTCTTTAATCCTTAGTTAAGTATTGTAATTAGTCTTGTATTAAGAAGATTCTTGAAGATTGTTCCAAGCTTGACAACCTTGGATTATATTTGGGTTTCTCATTAATGCAAATTTCCATATTTTTCATCATATTAGTGTTGGTATAATCTTCTCTACTCTAATCCTTGTTTATTGAATCTAGTTTCAATCTTTTTATGTTGTTATTGTTATTGTTCTTATTGCTCATAATGGATGTTTGGTTTGTGAGTTTGTTTTCTTTTATAATTGTTAGTTTCTCTTTGATTATGAGTGAGTAGTTTCTTTGTGGGGTTAGTAGGGGGATTAGGGGTAGATTATGGATGATTAGGGTGGATTAAGGGGAAAAGGTTGTATCTTTGTTGTTAGTCACATTGTAGGCACTCTATGTGTTTGTTGATATGCTTGTATGAGTTGTAGTGGCCATGCTTCCCATGCTTGTATTCATCTTCTCATTGATTGTTTATTTTGTGGAAATGTTGAGAATAGTCATAGTCACGAGAGTGCCGACTAGAGTCTAAGTTGCGAGAGCCCGGACTCACCTTGACATCGGTCTAAGTTGCGAGAGCCCGGACCGACTCTAGCGATTAGGAGACACCTTTACCCTTGATCACCCCAATTATCCTTCTACCTCTATGAACCCGACCTACCCCACTTCTTTCCTTAATTGAGTCCATCTTCTTTAGTTAGATATCGCTCTTCTAGTTTATTCCTTAGTTCGATCATTAGCTTAGTCGCATTCCTCCTCCTCAATAGTTTTCCATTTATTGCACTCTTTGTGTTCGTTTGGTAATCTAGTCTCGTTTTAGGCCGACATAGTCTACGCTTTGATATACCGTCCTCGTGGAATCGATCCCGACTTACCCTAGCTACCCACTAGGTTAGTAGGTGTTATATTGATTGGCTAGGGACGTGACAAATCCTTTACCATCAATTTGGCGCCGTTGCCGGGGACGGTGCATTGTTTAGACTTAGTTTGCTTATCTCTAGACTTAGTTACCCTTCTTTGTGCTCTCTCTTCTTCTCTTGTGAATATTTTCTAGTTTCTCTTCTTTCCTTAGCTTTCTTTTCTCTTTGTCTCTAGTCGTGTTTGTTATTGTCGTTGCCTAGTGCCCATAAAGCACTAGGTGTTCTTACGTTTGTTCTAGTGTGTAGTGTATGCCTAGGAGGGGAGGCGACTTCTATCTCTTTAATCCAGAGCCGGAAAGACTCTTTCGAGCCTTTCGCCAACGGACGATTAATCGGGTTAGGATCTCTCAACCAAGTGCAAGCACCACCCATCAAGGACAAGCCCAAAGAGCCGACTTGAGCATTTCACCTCGAGAGACAGCCGGAGGGACCTTCATCAATCCCTTCGGTGATTCTTCTCCTAGTTCCCCCTCCTCTTCTACATCAACACCGTCTACACCACCATCGTCTCCCTTATATCCAATCATGCCTAAGTTCTCTTCTCACTCAACCTTTACGGAAGACGTTTTGCCGGGTCCATCCACTTTACCGGAGGCGTATACCGGGAATTTTGTGGCGAAAACGCAATTTATCCAATTGGTCGAGAGAAGTCAATTTAGCGGGTTGCCATCCGAAGATCCTCATCAACACATGGAAACCTTTTCGGACTATTGTGACGCTATTTCACAAACGGGAATAACTCAAGACCAAATCCGGTGGGTATTATTTCCTTTCTCTCTTATCGGTAAGGCGAAGCAATGGTTCAAGGGGTTGGATAAAACAAGACTTGGCATTGATACTTGGAAGAAGCTAGCCTTAGCCTTCTACCAACAATTCTATCCCCCGGAGAAGACAAATCTATTGAGAGCCTCTATCACGGGTTTCCAACAACGCGATGATGAAAGCCTCTACGAATCGTGGGAAAGATTCAAAGCCTTGATCCGTTCTTGTCCACACCATGGCTTATCAAAATGGTTCCTCGTACAACAATTTTGGAATGGGCTATATGAAGACTCGAGGGCCATACTCAATATGGGATCTAACGGTAGGTTTACCGAAGTGGAGGATGACCAAACTTGGTCAAGAATTGAAGAGATGGCGGTGCACAATTCACAATACTCGAGGCCTAGGAAGGCAAATCGGGGAGGTAGGCATGAGGTTGATGCCATTACACAATTGAGCATTGATCTTGGGGCTCAACTAAGAACTCACATGGAGACCATTGACAAAAAGCTCCAAAGCCACCTCAACCAAGTTCAAAGCTCTAGTTCCTCCAACCAAAACTCGATCCACAATGTAAATGCTTTGGAGTTTGCACCACCTTTGCCTTATTTTGGGATGTGTGATACTTGTGGAATCGTTGGTCACGATCCTATGCATTGTAGAGGGAGTATTGAGCAAGTGAACGCCTTTCAAGCGTTCAAGCAAGGTGCCTCCTTCTCTAATCAATACCAAGCTTCCAATCAAGTCCCTCAACAACAAACACTTCAACATCAACAACAACATCGTCCCTATGTTCCACCTCCTTTACGAGACAACAACGAAAGTTACCAAGGTTATGTGGGTAACCAAAGACCCTTCAACAATTTCAAGCAAAACAACAAAGGTAACTTCAACAACAAGCAAGGGTTCCAACAAGGGAACTTCAATCATGGCGGTTTCCAAGGAAACCGAAACTTCCAAGGTCAACAAAACCACAACCAAGGCCTTAATCAATGCAATTCTCATGGGTTCCAAGGGAACCATCAACAACAACAAGCAACACAAGGCAATCAACAAAGCAAGCCTAGGAGTCGGTCTCCTACTCATGACTACGGTACTCCATTGGCCCTCACCGATACTCCGCATAATCCATCATCCCCACCACGGGATTCGGATATACATAAGCAAATAATGGATATGCAAAAGAGTACTCAAGATATGCAAAGGAGTCAATTGGAAACACAAATGTCGCAACAAGGAATCATTGCTCAAATTCTAATGGATAACAAGGAAATGAAGACTCACATGAAGATGATTGAGAACCAAGTAGCTCAACTTGCATCGGGGAGTTCTTCAAGACAAAGGGGGCAATTACCTCCTCAAGGTGAAACTCCAAATTTTGAGCATGTCAATGCCATCTCCTTGAGGAGCGGTGCTACATACAATCCTCCCGTGTTTCCTAGTGAGCAACAAGAGATGAAGAAAGTTGTGTCTCCAATTCAAGAAGAGTCAAGCTTTGGCATTCCAATTGAGAAGCAAGTCTCAAGGGAAGCCGAGAAACCCCAAGAAGACACTCCTCCCCCACTTCAAGCACAAGAAAAGGGTAAAGGGAAAGTGTCAAGTGAAGAGTCCACCTCAATGGATCAAACCATGTACCAAATCAAGTTGCCTTACCCATCAAGGCAAATGAAGACTAGGGTGGACACTCATTACGACAAATTCCTTAGTATTATGAAGAAATTGGATGTTAGCGTCCCGTTCACCGAACTACTTACCCAAATCCCGGCATATGGGAGATTTATGAGAGAAATCCTAGCTAGGAAGAGATCCGTCGACAAGGAAGAGACCGTAGCGTTCACGAGGGTGGTGAGCGAGCTCATACAAGGTTCCACGCTTCCGAAGTTAAAGGATCCGGGTAGTTTTTCGATCCCTTGCACCATAGGCAATTTCTTGATCAAGAATGCGTTATGTGACTTGGGCGCAAGTGTGAGCATCATCCCCTATTCTATTTGTTACCGACTCGGAATGAAGGAGTTGAGGTGTACGTCCATTACACTCCAAATGGCCGATAAGTCTCTTAACCGACCATTGGGAATGTTAGAGGATGTGCCGGTACAAATAGGGAAGTTCTTCATTCCGGTCGACTTCATTGTGGTTGACATGCCGGAGGATGCTAACACCCCCATCATCCTTGGACGCCCATTTTTACACACCGCCGGTGCCGTGATCGATGTGAAGAAGGGTAGGATCACTTTTCAACTAGGCGACGAGGAGTTAGTGTTTGACCTCCAAGGCAACACTTCGCCTATGACCGAGACATGTAATATGATCCATGCCAAGGAAGACATCGATCTAGGGGAAGGATCGGGACGAAGCTTGAAAGAGTACTCTTATGTACTTGAGGATGACGACTCCGACTTGGAGAAAGATGAGTGCCCAATTCATGGGTTTGACGACAAGTTGATGCGCAATGACAAGGAAGAAGATGAGCCTCCCTTGGGGCCACATGATGACCGGTGGACGTTTGGGTATATCCCCAAGGACCAAAAATACAAGTTCAAGCCGTTGAACTTGGAAGAGCGGGATGCCCCGGGAACGTCAAGGCAAGGCCATGAGGAGCCTTGGAATGTGGTCGGCTATATGACGTGCTTGATTGAAGACTTCTCGAGGGCCTTCGACTTGTTCCTACGTGCTCTTGATGGAGATGGAACCGGTTGGAGTATTGTTGAAAAAGAATGAAGATTGTACCACCTTGGTTTGACGGAGTTCCACAAGAACCGTCTCATTGTATATATCACTTTCTTGTAGTTAGTGGTTTTTTGTGAATTCTTGTTATTTGTATTATTGATGAGCGAGGCAAGGGAGAGAATTTGATGCTTGAATTGAGTTTGATTGATAGGTGAAGTGAAAATGCTCCTAGAGGAGCTTGGCTATGGTTTACCTTAGGTTGTGAGCGAGAGGATTGGGTTTTTGAAGCTTGGAGCAAGTTTTTGGGATCGTGGAGGTCGAAGAAGACCCATCCCGGCCGGGATGAGGCGTCCCGACCGGGAAGGGTTAAGCTTCCCGATCGGGAAGGGTGTCCTCCCGATCGGGAAGAGCGCACCACATTTCGAGCTTACTGTGAGCTCATCCCGATCGGGATGAGGGCGTCCCGACCGGGACGGATGAGGCATCCCGACCAGGAAGGAGCCGTCCCGATCGGGATGGGTGCACCCAGTATTGAGCTTACTGAGGGTCCGTCCCGACCGGGATGAGGTCGTCCCGATCGGGACGGGTGAGGTAACCCGATCGGGATCAGTCTTCCCGATCGGGAAGTTTCTCTACTCCCCCTTTGTGATTCCTTTTCGCAAATCGAGTCCACCCAACCGTTTTATGCCCCCTCCCAACCTCCCTAACTACCCTAGCCTTACCATATGCCCCATGTACTTCATCATCATGCCCTCACTCCACTTCCTATTTACTTTACACCAACTCTCGAATCAAATCCCACCCCCCTACCATCACTACCTTTGCCGTGAGTTCTCTTCAAGTGTGAAGCGAGATGGCAACCAAGAAAACAAGCGACGAGCTTCTAATGATCAACGAGACGATGGAGCAAGTGAGTTACTAGCCGCTCGGTTTGGGTAACTATCCTTACTTTTCCGTCTTTTTATCGCTTCTCTTTTCATTGTTTGCCCCCTTCCCTTGAGTCTCGGTATCTAGGGGCCTTCGAGGCCATAGTTTGGTTGCTCCCGACTCCCGACGACGTGATTATGTCGAGAGTCAATTAATTAGTCCAAATTACAAGATTTTCACTTTCTTCTTTTGAGGATTTAGTCGGATTTAGGCGGAATCCGGGCTAGGTGACTTGATTACACCTAGCCCTCCCCTCCCATTTCCTTTTATTTCCTTCTTTTCATTTTCTTCCCCATCCATATCTTTTTCTTGTCTCGGCCCATGGTGACTTGACTACACCCCGGCCGGACACCTTCTACCTTTTTCTTCACCTTACTTTTGATTTTTAGCTTTATTTCCATAGTTTCTTTTCCTTTCTCTTGTCTCTCCGCACCCTACGATCGAGCATGAGGACATGGCTCGATTTAAGTGTGGGAGAGCGATATTCTAGTATAGTTAGTTTTATTTTCTTTGTTTTTCAAAAAAATCTTAAAAATCCCTAAAAATTTGAAAAAATTTCACAAAAATCAAAAAGATTTTTCTTTTGTGTATTTTCCCTTTTTGTCCTTGTGTCGTATTTTTGTCTTGTTGTGTGTGTTTGCCCCCTCTTTCTTTATAGGTTGCTTATTCACCAAATGCTTTGGAGAGCTTTCAAGACCTCCGGTAACATCTCTTCACCCCTTTTCTTCTTTATTCCTTGTGGAGTTTGGAGAAGATTGTGATGAAGGTTGCTCGGGTGGAGCTTGTAAAGTTTGTGGTTGATTAGTGACTTGTGTGGAATATCGGGGTGGCGTTTGTTTTGTTCATGTGTTTATTTTGTTTTGTTTCGTTGTTTCTTGTCTCTTTTTCTTATTGTTTTCGTCATGTTTTTGTTTTGTGTTTTGTTGTGTGTCATGCGTGTAAACGTTTTCGAAAACCCGGTTTAGAGGCTAGGGTGTGAGTGTCTATTTTTCCCTTCCTAGTAGTATAAATCGAGTCTTGGGCTTTAGTCTAGTAGAATGACCCTAAATCAATGAATTCGTTGGTCCTTTACCTTGAGTCCACCTAGCTTACTAGGAATTTACTACGGGATTTGCACTTTTGACCATTATGACCACCCACGGTGTGAAAAGGCCTTGGTTACCGAGTCTCGTCCCCTAGGTGACCGTGTTTAGGATTGTTTGATTAGTCCTAGTTATCCACTTTTTGTGGGTTTGAAGAGGGATCGCGACCCTCGACTCACTCATTTTCCTACCTCCTACACATATCCACACAATAAAATGCAAATTGTTGATTCTCCCTTTCTTGTTATTCAATGAAAGTGCCAAAAAATGCCAAATCTTGCCAAAAGGGCAAAGAAAAAGAAAAAGAATGAAAAGAATGAAAGAAAGAAAACAATGAAGAAAAATAAAAGGCACAAAAGCCAAAAAGAAAATAGAAAAGAAGAAAAAGAATGGCATGGCAAAACAAAGCAAAAATGCAAAGAAAAGAGAAAATGCCAAAAGAAAACCCGTCTCACAAAAAGAAATCCCCACAAAAATAAGCCTTTTTCCGACTTTTGCCGTGAAGAGCCTACCAAAGGACCGAGTCCCGAGAAAGGATGATAGCGGCATTAGTCGGTCTTCCCTCATTTTGCGTATTTCCACCTTTTTACTTGGACTAGTTAGGCGGTCTTGGACACGGGACGACCCTCTTGGCTCACGCTAAAGGGGGCGGGGTCTCACTTACCTACAGTGTCGACTAACACCGTGGTTCTTCACTTTTCCACTCCGCCGATCGTCCCGTAGTACGTTTTTAGAAAGTTAGGAGGACCTAGGTAAGTTACCAACGTTTTTGTTGCTTTATCGTCATACTATTAGGGTTTAGTCCACCTTGGTTTGTATTGCTATCTTGGGAATGTTGTCGCTTACCTCGAGTCCTAAACCGGTGTTTCATTCACCGCTTTTAGAGGGAAGCGGTATTTCTTTTGTTTTGGGTGCAACCGATTACGTGTTGTTTGTGTGTTTGTTTGTTTATGTGCTTTGTGTCCGGTTGCATCCACAGTTTTGTCGCAAGACCCAACTTGCCTTGCGGAGTGCACTTGTCCTCTAAGTGCACTCGCATGAGTTGAAGGGGCGTAGGGTGCGCTAATACCCATTCGGTTAGTGTAGTAGTTAGTATGTGCTTACTCGAGGGCGAGTAAGGGTTAAGTGTGGGGGAGTTAATAAGTGTAGTTTGTAGTGCCTAATTGTTGTGTTTTGGTCCCTTTTTCCTTGTGGAATCACTCCTTTGGAGCGATTCATGGGCTTCTTATGCCTCCTTTAGTTCGTTTCAGGTTCCCGGGGCCGAATTGGAAGAGTTGGAGCGATTCCGACTCAATACATGCACATTTTGGAGCCAACGAGATAGAGGAACGATGACTCGAGACCTCGGAATCGACCCCGAGACCTTGGGACCCAATCCCGAGCCTCCGAGACCCGATCCCGAGTCCCGAGAATCGGTGGGAAGCCCATGAGAGGCAAGGGAGGACCAAGGAGCATTAAAGGAAGGCATACAAGACCCTTCCCGGTCGGGATGGTGGCCTTCCCGATCGGGAAGGGATGCACATTTAGGAGCGCTACTGTGGGTCCTTCCCGGTCGGGTTGAGCTCTTCCCGATCGGGAAGGAAGAACCCTTCCCGATCGGGATGATCCTTCCCGATCGGGACGGGCTACATCTCACTTGCTCCTCTCTTTTCTTCTTCCTCATTCTTGTACCCATATATATACTCCCTTCTTGTAATTGTAAGGCATATTTATCTTAACCTACCTTAGTTTAAGCCTCTAAACCCTAGATTTACTCTCATTCATTAGTTCTAATCTCTCTTTAATCCTTAGTTAAGTATTGTAATTAGTCTTGTATTAAGAAGATTCTTGAAGATTGTTCCGAGCTTGACAACCTTGGGATTATATTTGGGTTTCTCATTAATGCAAGTTTCCATCTTTTTCATCATATTAGTGTTGGTATAATCTTCTCTACTCTAATCCTTGTTTATTGAATCTAGTTTCAATCTTTTTATATTGTTATTGTTATTGTTCTTATTGCTCATAATGGATGTTTGGTTTGTGAGTTTGTTTTCTTTTATAATTGTTAGTTTCTCTTTGATTATGAGTGAGTAGTTTCTTTGTGAGGTTAGTAGGGGGATTAGGGGTAGATTATGGATGATTAGGGTGGATTAAGGGGAAAAGGTTGTATCGTTGTTGTTAGTCACATTGTAGGCACTCTATGTGTTTGTTGATATGCTTGTATGAGTTGTAGTGGCCATGCTTCCCATGCTTGTATTCATCTTCTCATTGATTGTTTATTTTGTGGAAATGTTGAGAATAGTCATAGTCACGAGAGTGCCGACTAGAGTCTAAGTTGCGAGAGCCCGGACTCACCTTGACATCGGTCTAAGTTGCGAGAGCCCGGACCGACTCTAGCGATTAGGAGACACCTTTACCCTTGATCACCCCAATTATCCTTCTACCTCTATGAACCCGACCTACCCCACTTCTTTCCTTAATTGAGTCCATCTTCTTTAGTTAGATATCGCTCTTCTAGTTTATTCCTTAGTTCGATCATTAGCTTAGTCGCATTCCTCCTCCTCAATAGTTTTCCATTTATTGCACTCTTTGTGTTCGTTTGGTAATCTAGTCTCGTTTTAGGCCGACATAGTCTACGCTTTGATATACCGTCCTCGTGGAATCGATCCCGACTTACCCTAGCTACCCACTAGGTTAGTCGGTGTTATATTGATTGGCTAGGGACGTGACAAATCCTTTACCATCAATTTGGCGCCGTTGCCGGGGACGGTGCATTGTTTAGACTTAGTTTGCTTATCTCTAGACTTAGTTACCCTTCTTTGTGCTCTCTCTTCTTCTCTTGTGAATATTTTCTAGTTACTCTTCTTTCCTTAGCTTTCTTTTCTCTTTGTCTCTAGTCGTGTTTGTTATTGTCGTTGCCTAGTGCCCATAAAGCACTAGGTGTTCTTACGTTTGTTCTAGTGTGTAGTGTATGCCTAGGAGGGGAGGCGACTTCTATCTCTTTAATCCAAAACCGGAAAGACTCTTTCGAGCCTTTCGCCAACGGACGATTAATCGGGTTAGGATCTCTCAACCAAGTGCAAGCACCACCCATAAAGGGCAAGCCCAAAGAGCCGACTTGAGCATTTCACCTCGAGAGACGGCCGGAGGGACCTTCATCAATCCCTTCGGTGATTCTTCTCCTAGTTCCCCCTCCTCTTCTACATCAACACCGTCTACACCACCATCGTCTCTCTTATATCCAATCATGCCTAAGTTCTCTTTTCACTCAACCTTTACGGAAGACGTTTTGCCGGGTCCATCCACTTTACCGGAGGCGTATACCGGGAATTTTGTGGCGAAAACGCAATTTATCCAATTGGTCGAGAGAAGTCAATTTAGCGGGTTGCCATCCGAAGATCCTCATCAACACATGGAAACCTTTTCGGACTATTGTGACGCTATTTCACAAATGGGAATAACTCAAGACCAAATCCGGTGGGTATTATTTCCTTTCTCTCTTATCGGTAAGGCGAAGCAATGGTTCAAGGGGTTGGATAAAACAAGACTTGGCATTGATACTTGGAAGAAGCTAGCCTTAGCCTTCTACCAACATTTCTAACCCCCGGAGAAGACAAATCTATTGAGAGCCTCTATCACGGGTTTCCAACAACGCGATGATGAAAGCCTCTACGAATCGTGGGAAAGATTCAAAGCCTTGATCCGTTCTTGTCCACATCATGGCTTATCACAATGGTTCCTCGTACAACAATTTTGGAATGGGCTATATGAAGACTCGAGGGCCATACTCAATATGGGATCTAACGGTAGGTTTACCGAAGTGGAGGATGACCAAACTTGGTCAAGAATTGAAGAGATGGCGGTGCACAATTCACAATACTCGAGGCCTAGGAAGGCAAATCGGGGAGGTAGGCATGAGGTTGATGCCATTACACAATTGAGCATTGATCTTGGGGCTCAACTAAGAACTCACATGGAGACCATTGACAAAAAGCTCCAAAGCCACCTCAACCAAGTTCAAAGCTTTAGTTCCTCCAACCAAAACTCGATCCACAATGTAAATGCTTTGGAGTTTGCACCTCCTTTGCCTTATTTTGGGATGTGTGATACTTGTGGAATCGTTGGTCACGATCCTATGCATTGTAGAGGGAGTATTGAGCAAGTGAACGCCTTTCAAGCGTTCAAGCAAGGTGCCTCCTTCTCTAATCAATACCAAGCTTCCAATCAAGTCCCTCAACAACAAACACTTCAACATCAACAACAACATCGTCCCTATGTTCCACCTCCTTTACGAGACAACAACGAAAGTTACCAAGGTTATGTGGGTAACCAAAGACCCTTCAACAATTTCAAGCAAAACAACCAAGGTAACTTCAACAACAAGCAAGGGTTCCAACAAGGGAACTTCAATCATGGCGGTTTCCAAGGAAACCGAAACTTCCAAGGTCAACAAAACCACAACCAAGGCCTTAATCAAGGCAATTCTCATGGGTTCCAAGGGAACCATCAACAACAACAAGCAACACAAGGCAATCAACAAAGCAAGCCTAGGAGTCGGTCTCCTACTCATGACTACGGTACTCCATTGGCCCTCACCGATACTCCGCATAATCCATCATCCCCACCACGGGATTCGGATATACATAAGCAAATAATGGATATGCAAAAGAGTACTCAAGATATGCAAAGGAGTCAATTGGAAACACAAATGTCGCAACAAGGAATCATTGCTCAAATTCTAATGGATAACAAGGAAATGAAGACTCACATGAAGATGATTGAGAACCAAGTAGCTCAACTTGCATCGGGGAGTTCTTCAAGACAAAGGGGGCAATTACCTCCTCAAGGTGAAACTCCAAATTTTGAGCATGTCAATGCCATCACCTTGAGGAGCGGTGCTACATACAATCCTCCCGTGTTTCCTAGTGAGCAACAAGAGATGAAGAAAGTTGTGTCTCCAATTCAAGAAGAGTCAAGCTTTGGCATTCCAATTGAGAAGCAAGTCTCAAGGGAAGCCGAGAAACCCCAAGAAGACACTCCTCCCCCACTTCAAGCACAAGAAAAGGGTAAAGGGAAAGTGTCAAGTGAAGAGTCCACCTCAATGGATCAAACCATGTACCAAATCAAGTTGCCTTACCCATCAAGGCAAATGAAGACTAGGGTGGACACTCATTACGACAAATTCCTTAGTATTATGAAGAAATTGGATGTTAGCGTCCCGTTCACCGAACTACTTACCCAAATCCCGGCATATGGGAGATTTATGAGAGAAATCCTAGCTAGGAAGAGATCCGTCGACAAGGAAGAGACCGTAGCGTTCACGAGGGTGGTGAGCGAGCTCATACAAGGTTCCACGCTTCCGAAGTTAAAGGATCCGGGTAGTTTTTCGATCCCTTGCACCATAGGCAATTTCTTGATCAAGAATGCGTTATGTGACTTGGGCGCAAGTGTGAGCATCATCCCCTATTCTATTTGTTACCGACTCGGAATGAAGGAGTTGAGGTGTACGTCCATTACACTCCAAATGGCCGATAAGTCTCTTAACCGACCATTGGGAATGTTAGAGGATGTGCCGGTACAAATAGGGAAGTTCTTCATTCCGGTCGACTTCATTGTGGTTGACATGCCGGAGGATGCTAACACCCCCATCATCCTTGGACGCCCATTTTTACACACCGCCGGTGCCGTGATCGATGTGAAGAAGGGTAGGATCACTTTTCAACTAGGCGACGAGGAGTTAGTGTTTGACCTCCAAGGCAACACTTCGCCTATGACCGAGACATGTAATATGATCCATGCCAAGGAAGACATCGATCTAGGGGAAGGATCGGGACGAAGCTTGAAAGAGTACTCTTATGTACTTGAGGATGACGACTCCGACTTGGAGAAAGATGAGTGCCCAATTCATGGGTTTGACGACAAGTTGATGCGCAATGACAAGGAAGAAGATGAGCCTCCCTTGGGGCCACATGATGACCGGTGGACGTTTGGGTATATCCCCAAGGACCAAAAATACAAGTTCAAGCCGTTGAACTTGGAAGAGCGGGATGCCCCGGGAACGTCAAGGCAAGGCCATGAGGAGCCTTGGAATGTGGTCGGCTATATGACGTGCTTGATTGAAGACTTCTCGAGGGCCTTCGACTTGTTCCTACGTGCTCTTGATGGAGATGGAACCGGTTGGAGTATTGTTGAAAAAGAATGAAGATTGTACCACCTTGGTTTGACGGAGTTCCACAAGAACCGTCTCATTGTATATATCACTTTCTTGTAGTTAGTGGTTTTTTGTGAATTCTTGTTATTTGTATTATTGATGAGCGAGGCAAGGGAGAGAATTTGATGCTTGAATTGAGTTTGATTGATAGGTGAAGTGAAAATGCTCCTAGAGGAGCTTGGCTATGGTTTACCTTAGGTTGTGAGCGAGAGGATTGGGTTTTTGAAGCTTGGAGCAAGTTTTTGGGATCGTGGAGGTCGAAGAAGACCCATCCCGGCCGGGATGAGGCGTCCCGACCGGGAAGGGTTAAGCTTCCCGATCGGGAAGGGTGTCCTCCCGATCGGGAAGAGCGCACCACATTTCGAGCTTACTGTGAGCTCATCCCGATCGGGATGAGGGCGTCCCGACCGGGACAGATGAGGCATCCCGACCGGGAAGGAGCCGTCCCGATCGGGATGGGTGCACCCAGTATTGAGCTTACTGAGGGTCCGTCCCGACCGGGATGAGGTCGTCCCGATCGGGACGGGTGAGGTAACCCGATCGGGATCAGTCTTCCCGATCGGGAAGGTTCTCTGCTCCCCCTTTGTGATTCTTCTTCGCAAATCGAGTCCACCCAACCGTTTTATGCCCCCTCCCAACCTCCCTAACTACCCTAGCCTTACCATATGCCCCATGTACTTCATCATCATGCCCTCACTCCACTTCCTATTCACTTTACACCAACTCTCGAATCAAATCCCACCCCCCTACCATCACTACCTTTGCCGTGAGTTCTCTTCAAGTGTGAAGCGAGATGGCAACCAAGAAAACAAGCGACGAGCTTCTAATGATCAACAAGACGATGGAGCAAGTGAGTTACTAGCCGCTCGGTTTGGGTAACTATCCTTACTTTTCCGTCTTTTTATCGCTTCTCTTTTCATTGTTTGCCCCCTTCCCTTGAGTCTCGGTATCTAGGGGCCTTCGAGGCCATAGTTTGGTTGCTCCCGACTCCCGACGACGTGATTATGTCGAGAGTCAATTAATTAGTCCAAATTACAAGATTTTCACTTTCTTCTTTTGAGGATTTAGTCGGATTTAGGCGGAATCCGGGCTAGGTGACTTGATTACACCTAGCCCTCCCCTCCCATTTCCTTTTATTTCCTTCTTTTCATTTTCTTCCCCATCCATATCTTTTTCTTGTCTCGGCCCATGGTGACTTGACTACACCCCGGCCGGACGCCTTCTACCTTTTTCTTCACCTTACTTTTGATTTTTAGCTTTATTTCCATAGTTTCTTTTCCTTTCTCTTGTCTCTCCGCACCCTACGATCGAGCATGAGGACATGGCTCGATTTAAGTGTGGGGGAGCGATATTCTAGTATAGTTAGTTTTATTTTCTTTGTTTTTCAAAAAAATCTTAAACATCCCTAAAAATTTGAAAATTTTTCACAAAAATCAAAAAGATTTTTCTTTTGTGTATTTTCCCTTTTTGTCCTTGTGTCGTATTTTTGTCTTGTTGTGTGTGTTTGCCCCCTCTTTCTTTATAGGTTGCTTAATTCACCAAATGCTTTGGAGAGCTTTCAAGACCTCCGGTAACATCTCTTCACCCCTTTTCTTCTTTATTCCTTGTGGAGTTTGGAGAAGATTGTGATGAAGGTTGCTCGGGTGGAGCTTGTAAAGTTTATGGTTGATTAGTGACTTGTGTGGAATATCAGGGTGGCGTTTGTTTTGTTCATGTGTTTATTTTGTTTTGTTTCGTCGTTTCTTGTCTCTTTTTCTTATTGTTTTCGTCATGTTTTTGTTTTGTGTTTTGTTGTGTGTCATGCGTGTAAACGTTTTCGAAAACCCGGTTTAGAGGCTAGGGTGTGAGTGTCTATTTTTCCCTTCCTAGTAGTATAAATCGAGTCTTGGGCTTTAGTCTAGTAGAATGACCCTAAATCAATGAATTCGTTGGTCCTTTACCTTGAGTCCACCTAGCTTACTAGGAGTTTACTACGGGATTTGCACTTTTGACTATTATGACCACCCACGATGTGAAAAGGCCTTGGTTACCGAGTCTCGTCCCCTAGGTGACCGTGTTTAGGATTGTTTGATTAGTCCTAGTTATCCACTTTTTGTGGGTTTGAAGAGGGATCGCGACCCTCGACTCACTCATTTCCCTACCTCCTACACATATCCACACAATAAAATGCAAATTGTTGATTCTCCCTTTCTTGTTATTCAATGAAAGTGCCAAAAAATGCCAAATCTTGCCAAAAGGGCAAAGAAAAAGAAAAAGAAAGAAAAGAATGAAAGAAAGAAAAGAATGAAGAAAAAGAAAAGGCACAAAAGCCAAAAAAAAAATAGAAAAGAAGAAAAAGAATGGCATGGCAAAACAAAGCAAAAATGCAAAGAAAAGAGAAAATGCCAAAAGAAAACCCGTCTCACAAAAAGAAATCCCCACAAAAATAAGCCTTTTTCCGACTTTTGCCGTGAAGAGCCTACCAAAGGACCGAGTCCCTAGGAAGGATGATAGCGGCATTAGTCGGTCTTCCCTCATTTTGCGTATTTCCACCTTTTTACTTGGACTAGTTAGGCGGTCTTGGACACGGGACGACCCTCTTGGCTCACGCTAAAGGGGGCGGGGTCTCACTTACCTACAGTGTCGACTAACACCGTGGTTCTTCACTTTTCCACTCCGCCGATCGTCCCGTAGTACGTTTTTAGAAAGTTAGGAGGACCTAGGTAAGTTACCAACGTTTTTGTTGCTTTATCGTCATACTATTAGGGTTTAGTCCACCTTGGTTTGTATTGCTAGCTTGGGAACGTTGTCGCTTACCTCGAGTCCTAAATCGGTGTTTCATTCACCGCTTTTAGAGGGAAGCGGTATTTCTTTTGTTTTGGGTGCAACCGATTACGTGTTGTTTGTGTGTTTGTTTGTTTATGTGCTTTGTGTCCGGTTGCATCCACAGTTTTGTCGCAAGACCCAACTTGCCTTGCGGAGTGCACTTGTCCTCTAAGTGCACTCGCGTGAGTTGAAGGGGCGTAGGGTGCGCTAATACCCATTCGGTTAGTGTAGTAGTTAGTATGTGCTTACTCGAGGGCGAGTAAGGGTTAAATGTGGGGGAGTTGATAAGTGTAGTTTGTAGTGCCTAATTGTTGTGTTTTGGTCCCTTTTCCCTTGTGGAATCGCTCCTTTAGTTCGTTTCAGGTTCCCGGGGCCGAATTGGAAGAGTTGGAGCGATTCCGACTCAATACATGCACATTTTGGAGCCAACGAGATAGAGGAACGATGACTCGAGACCTCGGAATCGACCCCGAGACCTTGGGACCCAATCCCGAGTCTCCGAGACCCGATCCCGAGTCCCGAGAATCGGTGGGAAGCCCATGAGAGGCAAGGGAGGACCAAGGAGCATTAAAGGAAGGCATACAAGACCCTTCCCGGTCGGGATGGTGGCCTTCCCGATCGGGAAGGGATGCACATTTAGGAGCGCTACTGTGGGTCCTTCCCGGTCGGGTTGAGCTCTTCCCGATCGGGAAGGAAGAACCCTTCCCGATCGGGATGATCCTTCCCGATCGGGACGGGCTACAGCTCACCCGCTCCTCTCTTTTCTTCTTCCTCATTCTTGTACCCATATATATACTCCCTTCTTGTAATTTTAAGGCATCTTTATCTTAACCTACCTTAGTTTAAGCCTCTAAACCCTAGATTTACTCTCATTCATTAGTTCTAATCTCTCTTTAATCCTTAGTTAAGTATTGTAATTAGTCTTGTATTAAGAAGATTCTTGAAGATTGTTCCAAGCTTGACAACCTTGGGATTATATTTGGGTTTCTCATTAATGCAAGTTTCCATCTTTTTCATCATATTAGTGTTGGTATAATTTTCTCTACTCTAATCCTTGTTTATTGAATCTAGTTTCAATCTTTTTATATTGTTATTGTTATTGTTCTTATTGCTCATAATGGATGTTTGGTTTGTGAGTTTGTTTTCTTTTATAATTGTTAGTTTCTCTTTGATTATGAGTGAGTAGTTTCTTTGTGGGGTTAGTAGGGGATTAGGGGTAGATTATGGATGATTAGGGTGGATTAAGGGGAAAAGGTTGTATCTTTGTTGTTAGTCACTAGGCACTCTATGTCACTACAACAAAATCACCTTTTCGCGGTGATTATTTCGTGACGATTGCAAAATTGACATAATTAATATACTTATAACTCTTATATATGACCACTTATTATAACAAATAACAATAGACGCTAATAAACCAACATAAACGACGTGTTAGCTCCTCAAAAATACAATAACCCTCTTAAAGATCCCTTAAAAACCTAGCCTCCATTATGATTTACTACGTATTAACCTAATTACTTCCAAAAGAAATGTCAAAACATCTCTTTTCTGGCTAAACTTCATCGACAACAACAATCAATCGCTCGCACCTCCGCCGCCACCCAGATTTTTGGATATGGAGTGATGTATTTTCCCTTCAATTCCTGTTTTTTTTGTTAAGTTTTGAGTAATTTGGGTATGTTTTGATCAATTCTTTAATTTGGTTTCATCTTGTTAAAAATTTCGTTTAATTTCTTTTGATTTTGTTAAAAAATTTAGTTAAATTTTTAGTATTTGTTCATTTTATCGTTTCATTTACGGTTTTGTAATGTTCATCTTGGTGTTTTGAATTTTCAGATTTCGGTGTTTCAGTTTTGTGATCGTGTACTGGCAATTTTTCAGATTTTAATGTGAGTCCCTTGTGATTATGTAGCTGCTCCTGTGACTTTAGTTTTGTGAGTTCCCTTGTTTAATTTCATGAAATTCATGCTTTCTGACGTTATGCTTTGATTTTCCGAAATTTTTTGTTTGTGACGAGAATTCCCACAGTAAACTTTATGATGGGTCAAATCGTAATATCATATGAATAATACAAGAGAAAATTTATATTGAAGAACAAATGTTTGTCCCATCTTGGCGTAGTGAGATTATTTGACCCGTTATAATATTATGACACATATATCCATTTTGATCCATCTTGATGTAAAAACCGGTTTATCGAAGATATTTTACTCTAATGGTTAAAACACAACTATTGTGGGTAATCCTTCCCAATTGTAATGCGATTGAATGCGTGTTTAGTTGTACACAAACCAAGGAACCGGTTTGTTTTCTGTTCACGATTGAGAAATTTGGGTTTCTAATTATTGAGATTTTGTTCATTATTATGATTATGAATTGGATTAGTCCATGCTTGACGACTAGTTAATGCTGAAAGATGAGTGTTTTTATGATGTTTTAGGGTGGTTCTTATGCTAGTTTCCGTCATGATTACCAAATTTGCTCTTAGCAATTCACTCTTATTGTACTTGTTATGTGATTAGGAGCATCCAAATGCAGTTGTAACAGTAGTATTTATTTCTTTTACCTAAGCCTGTGACAAATTCTGGTTTTTAGAATGCAAGTGTATGATTATATGGACTGTCAATACCATGAAAGTCACATAGCTTCTTATCCTCTCATACAAGATTCCTGGCCTAATTGTCTCCATATCTCTTGGTCTTATCTTATACAACTCTGACCATTCATTCACCTTGTGTTAGTGTGTGACAATCAATACTTGACCGTTGGACAATGGTTAGATACTTAAGACACTTCCCAGACACCACGAGTAAGAAGAGGG
The DNA here is from genome assembly GCA_958450325.1 of Agrostemma githago. Lineage (NCBI taxonomy): Eukaryota > Viridiplantae > Streptophyta > Magnoliopsida > Caryophyllales > Caryophyllaceae > Agrostemma > Agrostemma githago. The sequence goes on along the minus strand of OY288254.1, from coordinate 42,262,640 downwards.
ACTTGGTCTTGGAAGAAATAAAGATTTTCCCATCTCAATCCATGTCAACCTTCAACCAAGTCCCGCCGCACTTCGCACCCAGATCCCAACTGTCATGGAGTGTGAAGTCAGTGGCTAAATGGGAATGACACAGCTTGCTACTTCCAAGTCACTAAATAGGCAAAACATGAGTATTTTTTTTATAAAAAATTGGACGTTGGTGCCTATACAAGTATACATGCTTTGGTGTCATATATTTTATGTTCTAATCGAAATTGAGTAACATGGTCATCGTTGATGCCATTGATCGTCATTAATCTTTTCCAATATTAGCGAGGTATATTACACAAGTCTGGCATCTGGTCAGTAAAAATCTAACTGCATTTGCCAAAGCAACCTTCTTATAGGTACAAAAGACAGAAAATACAGCCCACATCTGTGGGGGAACTACTCAATTCCAAAGGATAACCCTTGGGTTGAGGCCATAGAGCTTTTGCCGGAAATATGGGCTTTGGGTTTTCATAATCCATGGCGCTGCAGCTTTGATTCAGACCAACCTTCCTTTTTCCTGTGTGGCGATGTAGGTCAGGTATGACTCTTTTCCTTTTTTTTAATAGATACTAAGGTCGTCCCTTCAATACAACTTCCAAGATGCACTAGTGAAGTTTTTGTTGCTTTAATTTGTTTTGGATGGTTGAACTCCATTGTGCTGCTATTCCAAACACTTCTTAGCATTGAACACAACTTTTCATGCTACTTGTGTGACATGTGAGCTATGCTACTTCAAATCTCCATACTAGTGTCCACGACTTAACTTCTGGACAAGAGTATGACATATGGACACATCATATTAAGCCAAAAAGACAAGGGTTTTTGTAATACAATACGCAAGTCCGTTACTTCTAAGAGAATATGAGTAACGTAGCATTTTGCTATTATGTTATGCTACTAATTTATAATGCTCATAGTCTAACAAGCTTTCAATCACCTGTCATTTCCTATGTTACTTAAAATCTTTTCTTATATAATTCTACTCGTGTCCTAAACGATAGTCATATCAGTGTTTTTTTTTTTGTCTTGCAAATCGTTGTTCAGTACATAATAGACATTGTAATATAGTAATTCCCGAATCCAAATATTTTTAGTTTGAGCTTGAGCTTGATTTGTAACTCCTCAAACTTAAAATGTTGAAAATTGAGTTCGGTTCAAGCTCGGTGAAATCATTGTTCTTTTGGTGATTTAAATCTAATGGAAGTTGATAGGGCTGTTTTATAATGTATCATTTGGCTCATTTTATGTCATTATTCATGTTATAAGGTCGACTTTATATGGAGTTTCATGTTATCTTCCTAGTAACTTCTTGTCTTTTAATTATGAGATTTTAGCTCGGGACTGCATTTATGTTGTTATTAGAGGCCTCAACCTTTAGTGACTCTATTTATGAGCCCTAGTTTCACACATATTGTGAAAGACAAGAAATGGAGAGAGGGAGACATGAGTGATAACCGTAGGATTAGACTAAAATCATAGACACATGAATACAAAGATAAATGGCAGATCTGATGCAATTCTACCAGTTGAGTAGCATTTCAGCAACATTCCCAAGCTGAGTTCGATGCTATTAAGTAAATAAGGGAGCAATAATATGTGAATGCAATCGGTGGGGTATTTGGTGTCATGTTGCAGTAAGAAGGTTGAATTTTAGTGCAAACTATATTCATAATAGCAAGACTGTTGTAAATATACACGAGTGCAGGCTGGACATTTCTACAAAACAAGATGCATTCGAGTGTGTTATGTCGAAATTCGACTTGTGTTGTGAGTGAATACAAGCTGGTGCTTTGACTAAAAAACTGCTGTTGTGTTTCCTCATAGAACTTGAATGCAGTATGTTGTGCATTCTTAGTGACTCAAGTAGTATTGAAGGTTAACAACAAGCAACTTAACAAGTGCAGGGGGCTGCTGCAATATTCACATCAATGCAAGCTATATTGGAGGAATTTGAGGCTGTAATTGGTGTCATCGCAAGGCTACTCTCGAAAGCATGGTTTTAGTTGACTTGAAAAGGTTGGTGTTGTGTGTTATGTGCAAAAGTTAAATGTCTTTCATGCCATCAATGTAGCTGTTCAGGTTGCCAAAGTGAGCTAATTTTTTTTGCTAAGTTCTCGAGTTTAATTTAAAGCAACTTTGTGTTTATTTCTCTTTATGAAAGCAAAATTCTTTAATAAAATACATTTGTGCATCCATGATGATCGTAACAATACTGTGGAATCATGACATGACTTATATTCTGCATGCTTTTTAAAAATTTTACGGGATGATTATAGTAATCAAGCGGCTGATGAGTAGCATTTTGTTACATGTGCCAGAGAGTATACATCCACCATTGAGTATATTGTACATGAATATGTTTGATTCTTTTGCTTAGTCGTTAAAAATGTAAAAATTTGGTTTACCTTGACAAGTAATATTATTATCTTTGTTTATTGCAGGCGACTACTTTGAGTAATACTCGAGTTGAAGTTTAGCTTTGATGGCCGAAGACGTAGTGATTTTTTTAGGTTGTCAAAAGATCATTTGGACTTATATTTATTAATTTAATTTAGTCCATGTTGTAAACACGTAACTTTTTGGATTTTATGAGTAATATGAAAGTAATAATAATGACTTTTTATTTTTATTTTCGCACCGTACTTGAGAGATAGAAATGATATTTCGTATCGAATGAAATTGATACTAAATTTACTATATGGTTGCAATTGTATCACATATCGTGTCGACTACAATTGTTACGATTGTTGTAGATGACATTTTCTAATACATATCGCGTAGAATACAATTGATACAATTATAAAATGAACTACATTTAATTGTACTTATCGTGTCGAATACAATCGTTATAATTTTTATTTGTGGGAAAACCAAATTATTTACCGCATCAATAATAATCGACACTAAATTCGTCACTAAACCTCCTCTTCTTTCGCGTTGATTTTAAATAGCTAACCCAACGAATAGAATATTCGCCTCGAAAGGCTACGGCAACGCCGCCTACCACAACGAATACACAATCGATGGGGAAACCTTTCGTGTTGAATAAAATTGCCACGAAATACCAAAATAATTGCCGCGAAAAGATGATATTGTTGTAGTGTGTGTTTGTTGATATGCTTGTATGAGTTGTAGTGGTCATGCTTCCCATGCTTGTATTCTCTTCTCATTGATTGTTTATTTTGTGGAAATGTTGAGAATAGTCATAGTCACGAGAGTGCCGACTAGAGTCTAAGTTGCGAGAGCCCGGACTCACCTTGACATCGGTCTAAGTTGCGAGAGCCCGGACCGACTCTAGCGATTAGGAGACACCTTTACCCTTGATCACCCCAATTATCCTTCTACCTCTATGAACCCGACCTACCCCACTTCTTTCCTTAATTGAGTCCATCTTCTTTAGTTAGATATCGCTCTTCTAGTTTATTCCTTAGTTCGATCATTAGCTTAGTCGCATTCCTCCTCCTCAATAGTTTTCCATTTATTGCACTCTTTGTGTTCGTTTGGTAATCTAGTCTCGTTTTAGGCCGACATAGTCTACGCTTTGATATACCGTCCTCGTGGAATCGATCCCGACTTACCCTAGCTACCCACTAGGTTAGTCGGTGTTATATTGATTGGCTAGGGACGTGACAAATCCTTTACCATCAATTTGGCGCCGTTGCCGGGGACGGTGCATTGTTTAGACTTAGTTTGCTTATCTCTAGACTTAGTTACCCTTCTTTGTGCTCTCTCTTCTTCTCTTGTGAATATTTTCTAGTTTCTCTTCTTTCCTTAGCTTTCTTTTCTCTTTGTCTCTAGTCGTGTTTGTTATTGTCGTTGCCTAGTGCCCATAAAGCACTAGGTGTTCTTACGTTTGTTCTAGTGTGTAGTGTATGCCTAGGAGGGGAGGCGACTTCTATCTCTTTAATCCAGAGCCGGAAAGACTCTTTCGAGCCTTTCGCCAACGGACGATTAATCGGGTTAGGATCTCTCAACCAAGTGCAAGCACCACCCATCAAGGGCAAGCCCAAAGAGCCGACTTGAGCATTTCACCTCGAGAGACGGCCGGAGGGACCTTCATCAATCCCTTCGGTGATTCTTCTCCTAGTTCCCCCTCCTCTTCTACATCAACACCGTCTACACCACCATCGTCTCCCTTATATCCAATCATGCCTAAGTTCTCTTCTCACTCAACCTTTACGGAAGACGTTTTGCCGGGTCCATCCACTTTACCGGAGGCGTATACCGGGAATTTTGTGGCGAAAACGCAATTTATCCAATTGGTCGAGAGAAGTCAATTTAGCGGGTTGCCATCCGAAGATCTTCATCAACACATGGAAACCTTTTCGGACTATTGTGACGCTATTTCACAAACGGGAATAACTCAAGACCAAATCCGGTGGGTATTATTTCCTTTCTCTCTTATCGGTAAGGCGAAGCAATGGTTCAAGGGGTTGGATAAAACAAGACTTGGCATTGATACTTGGAAGAAGCTAGCCTTAGCCTTCTACCAACAATTCTATCCCCCGGAGAAGACAAATCTATTGAGAGCCTCTATCACGGGTTTCCAACAACGCGATGATGAAAGCCTCTACGAATCGTGGGAAAGATTCAAAGCCTTGATCCGTTCTTGTCCACACCATGGCTTATCACAATGGTTCCTCGTACAACAATTTTGGAATGGGCTATATGAAGACTCGAGGGCCATACTCAATATGGGATCTAACGGTAGGTTTACCGAAGTAGAGGATGACCAAACTTGGTCAAGAATTGAAGAGATGGCGGTGCACAATTCACAATACTCGAGGCCTAGGAAGGCAAATCGGGGAGGTAGGCATGAGGTTGATGCCATTACACAATTGAGCATTGATCTTGGGGCTCAACTAAGAACTCACATGGAGACCATTGACAAAAAGCTCCAAAGCCACCTCAACCAAGTTCAAAGCTCTAGTTCCTCCAACCAAAACTCGATCCACGATGTAAATGCTTTGGAGTTTGCACCTCCTTTGCCTTATTTTGGGATGTGTGATACTTGTGGAATCGTTGGTCACGATCCTATGCATTGTAGAGGGAGTATTGAGCAAGTGAACGCCTTTCAAGCGTTCAAGCAAGGTGCCTCCTTCTCTAATCAATACCAAGCTTCCAATCAAGTCCCTCAACAACAAACACTTCAACATCAACAACAACATCGTCCCTATGTTCCACCTCCTTTACGAGACAACAACGAAAGTTACCAAGGTTATGTGGGTAACCAAAGACCCTTCAACAATTTCAAGCAAAACAACCAAGGTAACTTCAACAACAAGCAAGGGTTCCAACAAGGGAACTTCAATCATGGCGGTTTCCAAGGGAATCGAAACTTCCAAGGTCAACAAAACCACAACCAAGGCCTTAATCAAGGCAATTCTCATGGGTTCCAAGGGAACCATCAACAACAACAAGCAACACAAGGCAATCAACAAAGCAAGCCTAGGAGTCGGTCTCCTACTCATGACTACGGTACTCCATTGGCCCTCACCGATATTCCGCATAATCCATCATCCCCACCACGGGATTCGGATATACATAAGCAAATAATGGATATGCAAAAGAGTACTCAAGATATGCAAAGGAGTCAATTGGAAACACAAATGTCGCAACAAGGAATCATTGCTCAAATTCTAATGGATAACAAGGAAATGAAGACTCACATGAAGATGATTGAGAACCAAGTAGCTCAACTTGCATCGGGAGTTCTTCAAGACAAAGGGGGCAATTACCTCCTCAAGGTGAAACTCCAAATTTGAGCATGTCAATGCCATCACCTTGAGGAGCGGTGCTACATACAATCCTCCCGTGTTTCCTAGTGAGCAACAAGAGATGAAGAAAGTTGTGTCTCCAATTCAAGAAGAGTCAAGCTTTGGCATTCCAATTGAGGAGCAAGTCTCAAGGGAAGCCGAGAAACCCCAAGAAGACACTCCTCCCCCACTTCAAGCACAAGAAAAGGGTAAAGGGAAAGTGTCAAGTGAAGAGTCCACCTCAATTGATCAAAACATGTACCAAATCAAGTTGCCTTACCCATCAAGGCAAATGAAGACTAGGGTGGACACTCATTACGACAAATTCCTTAGTATTATGAAGAAATTGGATGTTAGCGTCCCGTTCACCGAACTACTTACCCAAATCCCGGCATATGGGAGATTTATGAGGGAAATCCTAGCTAGGAAGAGATCCGTCGACAAGGAAGAGACCGTAGCGTTCACGAGGGTGGTGAGCGAGCTCATACAAGGTTCCACGCTTCCGAAGTTAAAGGATCCGGGTAGTTTTTCGATCCCTTGCACCATAGGCAATTTCTTGATCAAGAATGCGTTATGTGACTTGGGCGCAAGTGTGAGCATCATCCCCTATTCTATTTGTTACCGACTCGGAATGAAGGAGTTGAGGTGTACGTCCATTACACTCCAAATGGCCGATAAGTCTCTTAACCGACCATTGGGAATGTTAGAGGATGTGCCGGTACAAATAGGAAAGTTCTTCATTCCGGTATCCATAGGTATTATATTAATTAAATACTATGTAATATGGAGTATTTATTGAATACTCCTGTGGACATGACATAGGTCCACCCCGACGCGGTCACGCGCGGGTTTGGGGAGGCGAATGAATCTCCATATGAGATGGTCAAATTGAAATTTAAATCGAAGTAGGAGTCGCCACCGAATTTAAAGCGAATGAATCTCCTAGACGGATGACTCATGGACGGTGGGCTTTCTTTAGGATTTCGGCGTAGTGGGCCTAGCCCCGCTCGAAGAAAGACCTACGTGTGTGCTAATCCCCAGACTTTGGACTCGATTGTGTAAGTGGGCTTTCCTTTGTAGGAGTTTGTCCTACGTAGGTGGGCCGTGCCTTGACTAATAAGGCGGACTTGGGATGGGGTAGAAACCCATGATGTAAGATCGACGAAGTTTCGACGCTATGGACTCTTCCTACTTATGACAAGACCCGACACTGCTAAATACGGGAAGTCCTAAGAAGAAGAAGTTTTGAAAAGAGGATTTGAATTTGAAAACCGAGCAAAGTTTGGGTAGCATACTGGCTAAAAATAGGCTATTTTGAGTCAAAATCATAAGTCCTAAATTCGGTAGCTTTCTGGGTTTGAAAAAAAATAGATAGTTTTCGAAAAAGATGCAAGTTTTTTTTTTTTGAAAACTCGGTTTTTTTTGGAAAAAAGGATGACACACGGACAAAGCAGCATGTAGTCACGGAAACAGTATAACGACACCATGTATGCTCCTAGTCTAAGTCTCGGTCGGTCTAATAGGGTCTATACCAACAACGATGGCTTTCTCGTATTGAGGACGGACTCCCTAAGCCGAGTGGGTCTTAGGACATGCCGCAAAACCTAGACGAGTTCCACCATCGATGTCTTTAGCGCACCCATGTAGGAATGCACCGTGGTATAGTGGGACGTCGGTCACAAGTAACCGGCCCGAGAAAGATTGGGTTATGCATGGCCCATTGAACTAAAACGTGTACATTACTATTCGAACGATTTCTTTTCGAGTCTCACCCTAGGGATGCCGATGGTAAGTGACTCATCAGTTGATCCCCAGCAGAGTCGCCAAATTGTGGACATGACATAGGTCCACCCCGACGCGGCCACGCGCGGGTTTGGGGAGGCGAATGAATCTCCATATGAGATTATCAAATTGAAATTTAAATCGAAGTAGGAGTCGCCACCGAATTTTATGGTTATTCGGAACCGTTCGAGCCCACTCTATGTCGTAGTGGGCCGTATACAAAATACGGCCCATTTCCGATGTCAGAGTTTATTGGGCTCGTCCCTTTGCATATCGATACCGATGCCGACTGGGCGGTTAATCGTATATTGAATGACTCTCGTTGCCAATGGTTTCGGACATCCGGAAACCACGGTTCTGAGTAAGGGGTGAGGGTACGTGTTGGGAAGTTCACTAAGAACACCCAACCCCGCCCGCACTTAGGAGCCTTTACTAAGATATCGTTCGTTTTTTGTGTACACGGGTTAGTTCGACGGTTGAATGATATGCAAACATTATTTTCCTAAGCATGTGAGAAAAATAAAGTGGGTTGCTAAGTCCTTTAATGCATATTAAACTAATAACGTCAAAGTTATTTTAGCATGTGAGTTCGTTTTAGTCTAATAAAACGATAAAAACAAATAAAAAGCTACAAACACGAGAAAACTAATTAGTAACGGTTTGTGAAAATAATATAGTAAATAAATATACGAGATCGAAAAAAAATAAACAAATATTAATCGAAATCTGGAAAATATTGTTAAAAACGATGTTTTGTATAAAAAATGAAGTTCGAAAAATAAAAAAACGAGAAAAAGGGGCGTCGAGGCAGCCGGCCGCGCGGCTCGCCCGGGATGCCGGCGAGTCGCGTGTCGGTCTGATTTTTGAGACGATTTTCGAAGACTCGACGTTTTTATTAAACCGCGTACAAAAATTGCATAATTCGCACTCGATCTAATATTTTCGATATTCGTTATATTTAATAGTTGACTACGAAATCAATATCAAATATTCGGAATAGTTTTAGAAAAGATGTAAATTTTGAAATCGTTTCGTAGAATAAATAAAATAAAACGAACGAAGAAAGCTAAAAAAACGACTCGGATTTCAGGCCCGTGCGCGAGTCGCCTGGGTGTGGCGCGACTCGCGTGCGGGTCTGTCCGATTTTATTTTTTTTGTTCGAAATTGCTAATTTTGATAAATCGCGTACAAAATATGAATTACTTTGTATTCGATCTATGTTTTCGATATTCGTCGTACCCGATATTCGATTATGAAATCGATATCGAGTATTCGGAATGAATTAAAAAAGGTTTTGTAAAAAAAGAGATAAAAATAAAGGTTTGAACGAAAAAAAAAGAGAAAAAAAGATGTAACGACTTTATATCGTCGAATTTTGATTTAATTCCTTTTGTTACAACATTCAACTATAGAGTTGATATTGCATCTTAAGAATGTTTGTTAATATGAAAATAGTTTTTGATAATATCGATATTAGAAAAATATATGCGATGAACGACCCATATTAAAATATGAAACGACCGACGAAAACTAAAAAAAAAAAAGAAGAAAAACGTGAGAAAAAGAGAGAAAGGAAGAAGAATCGGGTTTGATTTACACCCTCAACCTACATGCTTTGCGTTCTCGGTATAAGGCTCGTCGGACGGTGGCTTAGGCACGGGAGCGTCGAGATGATGTGGGTGAGTTAAGGTGGTGCAGATTGGTGCGTTTTTTGGTCGTGTGGGACGTTGGGTTCGGCCGGCTGGGACGGTTTCGTCGGGACTTCGAGGATACTTCGAGATTTGCTTTATATTGCCTTTTTTTGATATCGAGGATGACGGATGTATATATTTTGGTTGCTGAAAAATTGTTGTATGGAAATCGCGTATGAAATCGTGTCTGAAATCGTTGAATATGAGGTCCTATTTATAGGAGTCGAGGTAGCCTTGCTTGTGTGGCAAGAAACACCGGTTTGGATAGGAAATACGAGAGTTCGTAAGGGAATAAACTTCTCGTTTCTTGGTGAAGAAGCCAAGTATTCGGCTGGTTGGGGAGTGTTGGCCGAGTATTCGGCCGTCTCGGCCGAGTATTTGGAGCTCGGTCGATGTCTGATTCGGTTTCCGGATAGAATTCCTACTTGAGATCGAATTCTATCCTTAAACGGATTTGTTTAATATTATTTGAAGCTGATTTTTTTGTAGGATTAGAGTAGGAATCAGCCGTGTGAGGTGTCACGGCTGACTCACGTGTCTCGGGAAAATCTTTGACCGGGTTTTGACTCGGTCGTAAAAAGACGGTTTTACCCCTGGTGCCGGAATCGACCCAAATTAGTCTTATTTGACTCGAAATGACCTACTGGGCCTGATTTTGAGGTTGGTTTTGTGAGATATGTACTCCATAATGAGCCCAAGCCAAATGTCCATGATTTCGAGCCCATATCCGAGTCAATTAAAGCATGTTTGCGTCCTATCATCATCGGGTGTTTGGCGGGACCTACTATAGACACCTGGCGGTCAAAATGTGGGTGTCTATAGAGCCCCCACTCTGACTGAGGCTTGGACAAGGCGAAAGTCAGAGTAGCTACCAGGCCAATCGAGGATTAAGACCTGGCAGACTTCTGATCGGGTCGTTTAGAGTCCATTAGACTTGCGTGAAGGGCTCGCCAGCCATAAGATAGAAATTATACCTGGATAGATGTCTTACAACGGCGCGGGGACTTTCTACTAAAAACGTCTTGGGTTTTTTTGTTTGTAGACAATCTCCATCTTGAAATTGCGTGGAAGTTTACCTTGGAGGCTATGGGTGTACCGCTTACTGATACGTCCCATCTTTGAATTGCGCGGGAGCCTCTATTAGAAGCTGCGGATGTACCTCTTACTGATACTTCCGATTTCTTAGCGAAAATGTTGCTTGAATTTTCACTGAGAACTTTGAGAATTCTCCGGGAGTCTTGGGATACCTGTCTGTTTTGCATGCAACATACAGATAAAGCATCGACTCGCGCTGGGGAAGAAAATGATTTTTGGCTGATGATTTTTTTTGGAAAAAACCGAAAAAAAAAAATTTGAAAATAGCGGAAATTTTGAAAAAATTTGGAAGAAAAGGAATGTTTGGGATGACTTGATTCCTGATCAGATTCTGACACGAATTCCTAAAAATCTCCTGGTTAGGCCTGTATGCCTAGGTGAAGTAGGGAATATCGCAGCAATCCCTATTCTAGGGGAGACTAGGAGAGGATATTCCTCTATTATAAATAGAGAGTTCTTGCCCTTAATCTTCTCATATTCCAACCTGAAATATTTCCTTCTCATCTTAAAAATCCCTTTAGACTTTTTAGATAAAATAAAACCTTCTGCTATGGGTATCGAACATCTGACCGCGATGCTTCACGCGTGGGCCCAAGACTTTCGAGATGGAGATAAGGTCCAGCTAACTCAGATGGGAATTGTGGCTTTGTTCCCGCTTCAGCGACTTAAGGTGGATACCCATTTCCTGGATGCTTGCTTGACCTTTTGGGATACTACCCATCATGTTTTCGCCTTTCCCCGGGGAGAGATATGTCCCCTTCCCGAAGAGATTGCAGCTGTAGGGGGTTTGTGCCCTAATGCTCATCCTGTTATTCCTCTTTTTTACCCTGATCCAAGGAGGAGGCTGAGGAACTTTCTTGGGTTGTCTCATGCTGAGGCATCCCGTATGGTGAAGGGAAATTCTGTTTCCCTGTTTGACCTAGCTGATAAATTTATGGATCCCAATGGTCCCAGAATTTCTTCTATCCACAGGCGTAGGGCCTTTGCCTTCTGTATGCTGCATCGATACGCTTTCGAAGGTCGGATGGATGCTGACTCATGTTTAGGCGAAATTAGGCTAATCAGCATAGTGGATCAAATGGAGGCAGGTTACAGCCCAGCCTGGCTGATAACTGGGGAGATTATCATGGGTCTTGATGCGAGGAGACTTGATCCAGATCGGCAATTAACGGGCGGCATTCGTCTTCTGCAGGTATTTGACCTTTTTTTCTTTTTCTTTTTTTCTGAAAATTTTTCTGAAAAAAATTTTATTTCCGAAAAAAAAAAATTTTGACTGATTTTTTTTCGAATTTCCGAAATTTTTGATTTTTTTGAATTTCCGATTATTTTGAATTTCCTGAAATTTTGAATTTTTTCGAATTTTTTTTTTTTGATTTTTCGAAAATTTTTGCACATTTGGTTATCCGAGCGCTTGTCAATTATAGAGCCCCCGACGAGCATATCCAGATATCGAAGCTGTCAGATAGGCTCACGGTCTCGACGAATCAACTCCAATCATCTCATAAATCGGAAGTACTGGGACAAGGAGTTAAAATTCCATGGCGGGCCCTTGATTAGGTGGAACGTGATCTGGTGGTTCCTCTCGAAGATGACGGGCCTAGCTAAAAGAGATAAAGCCCGTTACCTGGTGATTTTGTCCTTGGACTGGACCGTCCATATTTACCCAGATCGTCTTCTAAGGCAGTTTGGTTCATTTCAGCAGATCCCCGAAACTGAAGCAATTATTAGCGTTTCGGTCCAATTGACGGACGCTATGTGTGACACATGGTTACAACGCTGGTTTACCCGGGTCACGTGGACTATACCTCGCCCTTGCCAGACCGCTTGGGTTTCTGAATCATATCTTAAATGGGCTTCTGAAGAATCTAAAGAGGCCCGTGAAGCTTTAAAGACCGATGAGGCTTTTGACTTAGCCCATAGAGAATCGGTGAAGGATAATAGATGGTTCTTTGAAGAAGAAACTCCAACTACCTTTGTCGGGCCGGAGTCAGGTTCTAAATCAAAGACTAAGACTCGAGCTAAAGAGACCGGTGCTAGTGACTTAGAGAGAAGGCTCGGACCTAAGCTAGCGGTCCGAGACAGGCTTGGGCCGCGAGAGCGGCTACCCGAGAGGGCACGGATCCGGCTAGGACCAACCGAGGTAACCGGGGAATCAAGTTCGAAGAAACGAGCCCGGGTTAAGGAGATTCCCTTGGTAATTCGGGAGCGTTCACCTCCACGTCGACGTCGGTGGGCCGAAAAAGAGACTAAGGACAAGGGAAAGGGAAAAATGCCTTAGATTTTTTTATTATTTAATATTAGTACTATTTGTGTGTTGTTTTTTTTGGATTTTTTTTTTGTAATTGAATTTTTTTTGAGATAAATAAAGAAAGTTTATTAGAAACCGTTCCTGTTTTTTCGATTGCAGTGGTTGTGCCCTTTCGTATCCACAAATAGCGGAATCAAACCAAACGTAGTTCAGACTTTAAATTGCAATTTCGAAATACATCAAGACTATTGGTTCAAGATGTTTATAACAGTAGAATAAGTAATTCTAGCTTTTGACTTGTCTTTAAAAGTTTATTTTGAAAAGATGTTTTTAATAAACTTTTGCAAATGAGATTGAGAGAAACGGGTTAAGGGTAATAACGCTTCAGCTGGTCCAGGTTAGTTGGGTTGACAAACTCGTTCCCGTCCAGATCTGTTAGCATTACCGCTCCGCCTGATAAAATCTTCTTTACCAAATAAGGTCCGGCCCAGTTAGGTTTGAACTTTCCCCTTGGGTCTACTGGTAATAAAGCTCGTACGGACTTGAGAACCATGTCTCCTTCTTTGATATTCCTGGGCCTTACCCTTTTGTTGAAAGCCCGTTGGATTCTTTTCTGGTAGATCTGTATGTTATTGAGGGCGCGAGATCGTCGTTCGTCTAGAAGTACTAACGAGTCATATCGTGCCCGAACCCAATCGGCTTCTGGCACTTGACTTTCGAGTAGGATTCTGAGTGACGGTACCTCTAGCTCGACAGGTTGGACCGCTTCCATCCCGTATGTAAGGTAATACGGTGTTGCCCCGGTCGCAGTACGAATCGAGGTTCGATACCCCCAAAGGGCAAATGGTATCTTATCGGGCCAGTCCCGATAATTGTCAACCATCTTTTTGAGTATGGTGACTATGGTTTTGTTAGCTGCTTCTACCGCTCCATTGGTTTGGGGTCGGTAGGGTGAAGACGTATGTCTTTGGATCTTGTATTTGGCTAACAAGGCTGCCGTCTCGGCCTGAAAGTGGGTCCCGTGGTCACTGATGAATTCATGAGGGATCCCATATCGGCCTATTATCTTGTTTTGGATAAATTTGGCAACGTGGCTGGCGTTAAGAATACGGTAGGATTCCGCTTCGACCCATTTGGTGAAATAGTCGATTGCTACCAAAATGAAACAGTGTCCTCCGGTTCCCGAGGGGTTTATCTTTCCGATTATATCGATTCCCCATGTTGAAAATGGCCAGGGTGACGTCATGGTATACAGCAGGGATGGTGGCATGTGATGTACATTAGCGAAAATCTGGCAATTATGGCAATGTCTGACATATAGCTGGCAATCGGTTTCCATGCTGTTCCAGTAATATCCGAGTCTCATGATCTTCCGGACTAGCATCTGGGCGTTCATGTGAGGACCACACTCGCCGTCATGTACTTCGGCCATGACCTTTTCAGTATTACCCTTGTCGACACATAAAAGGAGAGCCCCCTGTGGTGTCTTCTTGTAAAGTTGTCCGTCGTCGGTACGGACGAACTGGGTTGCTAGCCTACGCAAGGCCTTTTTGGCTCGATTATCGGCCTCGGGTGGATACTCCTCGGTTGTCAAATATGTCTGGATTGCTTTATACCATGGCTCGGGATCGGGTATCTCGATATCCTCGATGTCATGGATATATGCTGGCTCGGATCGTCTTTCGACACAGATTGGCATGCTGGTCATATGGTCGGTAATATTTAGTAAAGATGCCAGTTTTGAAAGTGCATCCGCGAACTGATTTTCTTCCCGAGGCAGATATATATATTCTACCTTTTGGAACTGTTTCTCGAGATCCCTTACTCGTGCCTGGTAGGCCACGAGATTGGTATTTCGGGTTTTCCATTTTTGGAGTGCTTGGTTAATGACCAGTGATGAGTCGCCGTGTACTCGGAGGTTTGTGACCCCTAAATCGGCGGCGGCTTGTAGCCCGTGGATACATGCTTCATACTCAGCGGCGTTATTGGTGACGTCAAAGTCCAATTTGATAGATACGGGAGTATGTTCCCTTCTTGGCGAGATTAGGAGGATTCCAACCCCAAATCCTCGGAAGTTGGATGCTTCGTCGAAGTATAAATCCCATGTCTCGGTGTCGGTATGGAAAATATCTTCATCTGGGAAGGACCAAGTGTCGGTGTGTCCTTCTTCGGTTACGGGGCTGTCAGCGAGAAATTCGGCTACTACTCGGCCCTTGATGGCTTTCAGTGGTACGAACTTTAGATCGAATTCTGCCAACATCAGGGTCCATCTTGATATTCTGCCGTTGAGGATGGGCTTTTCGAAAAGATATTTGATCGGATCCATCCTTGACAGTACCTGTACCTCATGGCTGAGTATGTAATGTCGGAGCTTTTTAGTGGCCCAGACCAGTGCTAAAGACGTCTTTTCGAGCATGGCGTACTTACACTCGTACTCTAAAAACTTTTTGCTGATGTAGTATATTGCTCGTTCTTCGGAGTTGACCGTTTGAGCTAACATAGCCCCCATGGCAGTTTCTGTCGTGGTTAAGTACAACGACAAAGGTAAACCGTGCTGAGGTGGCATCAGGACCGGCGGTGAAGACAAGATTTCTTTGATTCTGTCAAAGGCTGCTTGACACTTGTCGTCCCATAGTAACCGTTCCCCTATTTTCAGCTTCTTGAAGATCGGTTCACACACCATGGTTAGTTTTGAAATGAACCTGCTGATGTATTGGACCTTTCCGAGAAAACCTCTTATCTCCTTTTCGGTCTTAGGAGGCTGCATCTCGGTGATGGCCTTAATCTTAGCTGGATCGACTTCGATACCGCGTTGGCTGACGATGTGACCCAGTAATTTGCCAGAGGTTACCCCGAAACTGCATTTCTGAGGGTTTAGTCTCATGTTGTATTTGCGTAATCGGGTGAAAAATCTTCTCAGGGCGGTGATGTGACCGTCCTTGTGCTTAGATTTGACGATCATATCGTCCACGTAAACTTCCACTTCTTTATGCATCATGTCATGTAATAAAGTCGTGGCGGTTCGTTGATAGATGGCCCCGGCATTAATGAGACCAAATGGCATGACGGTATAGCAATAAGTACCCCAAGGTGTAATGAAGGTGGTCTTATCCATATCTTCCTCTGCCATTTTTATTTGATTGTACCAGGCATACCCGTCCATGAATGATAGAAGGGCATGATCAGCTGTGTTGTCCACCAGTATATCGATGTGTGGCAACGGGAAATCGTCTTTCGGGCTCGCCTTGTTAAGATCCCGAAAGTCCACGCAGACACGGACTTTACCGTCTTTTTTAGGGACCGGTACAATGTTTGCAACCCAATCTGGATACTCGGAGACTCGTATGAACCCAGCCTTGAATTGCTTGTCGACTTCCTCCTTGACTTTGAGGGACCATTCGGGCCTCATGCGTCGGAGTTTTTGCTTAACCGATTTGAACCCTTCCTTGATCGGTATATGGTGCTCGGCTATTTTGCGGTCTATCCCCGGCATGTCCTTGTAGAACTTGCGAAGAAGTCTTTGAATTCTTGAAGGAGATCGATGAATTGTTGTTTCTCCCCGGGATCTAGAGATAACCCTATCTTAAGCATCTGAGGTTCTAAGGTTGTTCCCAGGTTGATAGATTCGGTTTCTTCGATTACCGGATTGCGGGATTCCCTCTGCTCTAGTTGCTCGATCAGATGTGGAGGTAAGGATACCTGTTCGTCGGGTTTCTCAATGTCATTGCATAGAATATTTTGAAAATTTAGGAATTTTTGAAAATGAGACAAGTCGTAAGCAGAACGGTTATTATTATTCATAAATTGAGAGAAAAGCACGAAAAGAGCTGCCATCTGATCGCTAGTCAGTGGCGGGATAGGTAGGGTGCCCGGGACAGACCCCGAAGCACCAGGAAAAACTAAAGGGAGAGGGGGAGCTACAGGACCGACCCTAGCACCGGAGTCACTAGACTCGATCTCAGACTCTGACTCGGACTCTGACTCAGACTCAGACTCAGATTCTGGTATTTCTCCTTCTCCAATGATAAGCTTGAAAGTCCTTCCTTGACTGTCAGCCCACTTGACAGTCTTTCTCCAGGCTCTCTTACCTGTCCCGGATCAAACATCCGAGATCAGTTTGGATGGATCGAAGGTGCGGCTGCGGAGAATGAGGCTGACTAGCTCCTCCTTCGGTGTCGGGGTCGCGAGCTCCTCCCCGAAAAGTAGCCCCAGCGCGGGCTCAGCATTCTTAGCATCTTCGGACTGGACAAGGGCGAAGATGTCGTCGGGTATGTAGTTGCAAACCTGGGCCAAGTGGGTCCCAGGGCGTGTGGTTGGAGGCCGATATAGGCCCGTTTGGACGGACTCGAACACCGGCGTGACGAAGATGACTTTACCGGTTCCGGTTTGGCCCATATTTTCCGGGGTCAAGGTGTAGCCCAGACCGGTTTGAACTCTCCCGTCGTCAAGGACTTCAAGGATTTTTCCTGCAGAGAGATCGGGCCTTGATGTGACCCCTGGTAAGAAGCCCAGATTTTGTAACATCCGGTCCATGCTAACAGTAAAGTAGGGTCGGAAAAGGTACTCTTCTTCGATGGCCCCTATGAAGTCGAACCCCCAAAGATCGGTGCGGCCCGAGGTGTTGCAGTTGGCCACAGTCATAGGTGTGGCTTCTAGAGTGATGACGGTATCGTGCAAAGGTAGCTTGATTTTCCGATGCAGAGTGGAGGACACAGCCCTGGTCGAGTGGATCCAGGGTCTTCCTAGAAGAAGGTTAAAGGAAGAGGTCACGTCAATCACTTGAAATTCCAGCTCTTTCTCTATCGGGCCTGTTATGATAGTGAGTTTTACGGCCCCGGCTACGGACTTTGGACTCCCATCGAAAGCCTGAATAGTTTGAGTTGTAGGGATGTAGTCGGCCTCGGTGATACCGACGGCTTTGGCGGTCCTTAAGGGAAGGACGTTGACTGCGGACCCGTCGTCAATAAGGGTCATGGGCAGATATTTTCCACGGCAGATTACCGTGATGTAGAGAGCCATGTTGTGGGCTGGCCCAAATGATGGCAGATCAGCATTGGAGAAGGTGATGAACGGGCCTTTTTCTTTTGCTTCCCCCTTTAGGTGGGGCAGAACCGTGGCTACCATTTCAGCTGGAGTAGCCATAGAGTCGATCTTGACTTGATCGAGGGCCTTAGTGAGTGCCTCTCGGTGTTCCTGAGAGCTAACTAGGAGTTGCCATATAGAGAGGTCAACTCGAGTCTTGCTCAACTGCTTTACCATAGCCTTTTCAGTAGTTGGCGGCTCTTCCGAGACAACCTCCGTTTTGGGCGATGGTTCGGTGATGATGAGGGCCTGACTGCTGGTTAAGGCTTTGGACTTAACCTTCTGGATCTCCTCGGACCTGATAGGGACTGCTTCTCCCTTAGTGAGATAGACGTCGTCTTCATCGTCACACCAGATCCCGTTGATTTGTGGGATAAACGGGGAAATGAGGTGTGAGCAGTCTATAACCTCTCCGCGGAAGATAGCGTGGGTGGCCAACGGGTTGTCCTTGTTGTTGGGCTTGCCTCCGGGTAAAGGGATTTTCCCGCTTTCAATGAGATCCTGGATAAGATGCTTCAGTTTCCAGCATTTCTCGGTATCGTGTCCCTTACCCTGATGGTATTTGCAGTAGGCTTGGGCGTCGTAGAATTTAGAGCGACGCTCGACTGGAGGATCAGGTGTTGGGCCTATCGGGGCGATGAGGCCTTTTGATGAAAGCCTTTGTAAGGCATTTGCATAGGTAGTACCTATGTCAGTGAACACTCGGGGTGGCGCATTCTTCTTGGACGGGTTATCAAGTAGGTTCACCTCGTCAAAAATGCTACGAGTGGCAGTGGGGGATGCGGGCTTGCTTGTTGATGAGCTGGCCCCTTGGTATCCCTTGGTGGAGGCCTTAGTGAGGCTTTCCATTCTTAGATCATCCTCGATTCTCGTTCCCATTTCGGTTAGGACCGCGAAGCTAGGTATGATGGCGTACCGGAGATGGATCCGGTAGGCGGGCAGGAGATTCTTGACAAAGGCTTCAACCAGGACTTTTTCACTGGGCTTATCGACCAGTTTGACATTTTCAGCCCTCCAGCGTTGAAGGTACTTTGTAAACCCTTCCTTTGGTTCCTGGGCCATTACTTCCAGGGTGCGCATCGTGGTTTGGATCTCCGTATTATCGGCGTAGTTCCAGGCGAATTCCGTTGCTACGTCGTCCCAAGACTTGTATTTCTTGGAATCGAGCCTATAGAACCAGGCTCTCGGGTGCTTCTCTAGCGAGGAGGCAAACAGATGCTTGAACATGTCTGACTTGACTCCTTTTAGGGCCATAAACTCTTTGAAGGCTCGGATATGTAATACCGGGTCTTCTGTTCCGTCAAACGTCGGGAGGCCCGTCAAATTGAGATTGGCGGGCAATTGGTCGGTCAGGGGAGAGTAGGTTCGAGCATTCTCCGTATGGATCGAGTTGTGGGTCGACAAATGGACCTGCTCTTGCAGTTTGAGGACTGCGCTAGTCAATTCGACTAATGGCCCATGAGCTTCATCTCCGTCCTTGGGCTTGTCCTGTTCGATGGCGCTAACCCGGGTAACAATGGCGATCTGATCACCCCTAATTCGGTCAAGTTGCTCTTGGATCTTGGCCAACGAAGTGTTCAGTTGATCAATAGCGTCCTTAGTCATGGTTCGGGTGTGAGGTGGCCTGTCTGTAAGAACACCGTGTAATCAGAATCAGACCCAGATCGAAAGGTGCATCCCGAGAAAAACGACTAGACTCGGAAACGGACTAAAAACCGACTCCTAGACGGGTGAATCATGAACGGTGGGCTTTCTTTAGGATTTCGGCGTAGTGGGCCTAGTCCCGCTCGAAGAAAGACCTACGTGTGTGCTAATCCCCAGACTTTGGACTCGATTGTGTAAGTGGGCTTTCCTTTGTAGGAGTTTGTCCTACGTAGGTGGGCCGTGCCTTGACTAATAAGGCGGACTTGGGATGGGGTAGAAACCCGTGATGTAAGATCGACGGAGTTTCGACGCTATGGACTCTTACTACTTATGACAAGACCCGACACTGCTAAATACGGGAAGTCCTAAGAAGAAGATGTTTTGAAAAGAGGATTTGAATTTGAAAACCGAGCAAAGTCGGGTTGGACGGCCCAATCTTTTTTGAAAATCGGAAAAAAGGTTTATCGGGCCGAGTTTTGAATTTTTTTTGAAAAGTTTGGGTAGCATACTGGCTAAAAATAGGCTATTTTGAGTCAAAATCATAAGTCCTAAATTCGGTAGCTTTCCGGGTTTGAAAAAAAATGGATAGTTTTCGAAAAAGATGCAAGTTTTTTTTTTTGAAAACTCGGTTTTTTTTGGAAAAAAGGATGACACACGGACAAAGCAGCATGTAGTCACGGAAACAGTATAACGACACCATGTATGCTCCTAGTCTAAGTCTCGGTCGGTCTAATAGGGTCTATACCAACAACGATGGCTTTCTCGTATTGAGGACGGACTCCCTAAGCCGAGTGGGTCTTAGGACATGCCGCAAAACCTAGACGAGTTCCACCATCGATGTATTTAGCGCACCCATGTAGGAATGCACCGTGGTATAGTGGGACGTCGGTCACAAGTAACCGGCCCGAGAAAGATTGGGTTATGCATGGCCCATTGAACTAAAACGTGTACATTACTATTCGAACGATTTCTTTTCGAGTCTCACCCTAGGGATGCCGATGGTAAGTGACTCATCAGTTGATCCCCAGCAGAGTCGCCAAATTGTGGACATGACATAGGTCCACCCCGACGCGGCCACGCGCGGGTTTGGGGAGGCGAATGAATCTCCATATGAGATGGTCAAATTGAAATTTAAATCGAAGTAGGAGTCGCCACCGAATTTTATGGTTATTCGGAACCGTTCGAGCCCACTCTATGTCGTAGTGGGCCGTATACAAAATACGGCCCATTTCCGATGTCAGAGTTTATTGGGCTCGTCCCTTTGCATATCGATACCGATGCCGACTGGGCGGTTAATCGTATATTGAATGACTCTCGTTGCCAATGGTTTCGGACATCCGGAAACCACGGTTCTGAGTAAGGGGTGAGGGTACGTGTTGGGAAGTTCACTAAGAACACCCAACCCCGCCCGCACTTAGCGGCCTTTACTAAGATATCGTTCGTTTTTTGTGTACACGGGTTAGTTCGACGGTTGAATGATATGCAAACATTATTTTCCTAAGCATGTGAGAAAAATAAAGTGGGTTGCTAAGTCGTTTAATGCATATTAAACTAATAACGTCAAAGTCATTTTAGCATGTGAATTCGTTTTAGTCTAATAAAACGATAAAAACAAATAAAAAGCTACAAACACGAGAAAATGAGTTAGTAACGGTTTGTGAAAATAATATAGTAAATAAATATACGAGATCGAAAAAAAATAAACAAATATTAATCGAAATCTGGAAAATATTGTTAAAAACGATGTTTTGTATAAAAAACGAAGTTCGAAAAATAAAAAAACGAGAAAAAGGGGCGTCGAGGCAGCCGGCCGCGCGGCTCGCCCGGGATGCCGGCGAGTCGCGTGTCGGTCTGATTTTTGAGACGATTTTCGAAGACTCGACGTTTTTATTAAACCGCGTACAAATATTGCATTATTCGCACTCGATCTAATATTTTCGATATTTGTTATATTTAATAGTTGACTACAAAATCAATATCAAATATTCGGAATAGTTTTAGAAAAGATGTAAATTTTGAAATCGTTTCGTAGAATAAATAAAATAAAACGAACGAAGAAAGCTAAAAAAAACGACTCGGATTTCAGGCCCGTGCGCGAGTCGCCTGGGTGTGGCGCGACTCGCGTGCGGGTCTGTCCGATTTTATTTTTTTTGTTCGAAATTGCTAATTTTGATAAATCGCGTACAAAATATGAATTACTTTGTATTCGATCTATGTTTTCGATATTCGTCGTACCCGATATTCGATTATGAAATCGATATCGAGTATTCGGAATGAATTAAAAAAGGTTTTGTAAAAAAAGAGATAAAAATAAAAGTTTGAACGAAAAAAAAAGAGAAAAAAAGATGTAACGACTTTATATCGTCGAATTTTGATTTAATTCCTTTTGTTACAACATTCAACTATAGAGTTGATATTGCATCTTAAGAATGTTTGTTAATATGAAAATAGTTTTTGATAATATCGATACTAGAAAAATATATGCGATGAACGACCCATATTAAAATATGAAACGACCGACGAAAACTAAAAAAAAAAAAAGAAAAACGTGAGAAAGAGAGAGAAAGGAAGAAGAACCGGGTTTGATTTACACCCTCAACCTACATGCTTTGCGTTCTCGGTATAAGGCTTGTCGGACGGTGGCTTAGGCACGGGAGCGTCGAGATGATGTGGGTGAGTTAAGGTGGTGCGGATTGGTGCGTTTTTTGGTCGTGTGGGACGTTGGGTTCGGCCGGATGGGACGGTTTCGTCGGGACTTCGAGGATACTTCGAGATTTGCTTTGTATTGCCTTTTTTTGATATCGAGGATGACGGATGTATATATTTTGGTTGCTGAAAATTTGTTGTATGGAAATCGCGTATGAAATCGTGTCTGAAATCGTTGAATATGAGGTCCTATTTATAAGAGTCGAGGTAGCCTTGCTTGTGTGGCAAGAAACACCGGTTTGGATAGGAAATACGAGAGTTCGTAAGGGAATAAACTTCTCGTTTCTTGGTGAAGAAGCCAAGTATTCGGCTGGTTGGGGAGTGTTGGCCGAGTATTCGGCCGTCTCGGCCGAGTATTTGGAGCTCGGTCGATGTCTGATTCGGTTTCCGGATAGAATTCCTACTTGAGATCGAATTCTATCCTTAAACGGATTTGTTTAATATTATTTGAAGCTGATTTTTTTGTAGGATTAGAGTAGGAATCAGCCGTGTGAGGTGTCACGGCTGACTCACGTGTCTCGGGAAAATCTTTGACCGGGTTTTGACTCGGTCGTAAAAAGACGGTTTTACCCCTGGTGCCGGAATCGACCCAAATTAGTCTTATTTGACTCGAAACGACCTAGTGGGCCTGATTTTGAGGTTGGTTTTGTGAGATATGTACTCCATAATGAGCCCAAGCCAAATGTCCATGATTTCGAGCCCATATCCGAGTCAATTAAAGCATGTTTGCGTCCTATCATCATCGGGTGTTTGGCGGAACCTACTATAGACACCTGGCGGTCAAAATGTGGGTGTCTACAGGGGACCATCCCGGTCGGGATGGATGATCCCGGTCGGGATGACACACCCGTCCCGGTCGGGAATCTCCCTTCCCGGTCGGGATGGCACTCCAGGAGACTCGATTTTCGGCACCCTCATCCCGATCGGGATGGCTTCTTCCCGGTCGGGATGATACACTCGTCCCGGTCGGGAAGCTCCTTTCCCGCCCGGGATGGGTCTTCTTGACCTCCAAAACCCCAAAAGCTTCACCAAAGCTTCAAAAACCGATTCCCATACTCACGATCCAAGCTCTATCATTAACCACTCCCCTCTAGGAATCACTTTCACTTCACACCTATCACAATAAACTCAAATACAACATCAAATTCCCTCCCTCACATCGCTCATCAACAATCCCAAGTTACAAGAATTCCACAAAAACTAACAAGTCCTAAAAACCAAATTATCCAAACAAACATAAACACAAATACAAGCACAAAAGAAAAGGGAAAAGATATTTACACTAACTACTCTCACCAACTACGCCTCCATAGCCATCAAGAGCTCGAAGTAGTAAGTCAAATGCCCTAGCAACATCTTCATTGACGCTCATATGGCCAATCCTAGCCATCAACAAGAGCTTCCATGTCGGAGTCGAGAAGCAATCATATTCATTATGCTCGGGGTTCTCGTGATCTTCCGGGTCTTCCGAACCATGATAGCAACGACTCTTATGACCATCCGGTAGGTATAGTGGTCTAGAGTCATGCTCGGCATTATGATGCGGGAGATCACACCCTAGGGGTGTTGCTTCTTCCACGGGGTCGAGAGTGGAACTCTTTTCCACCGCCCGACAAGGATCCTCTTCACCAACAGTCTCACAAGACAAGGGACTAGAAATCGAGTACGATAGAGGAGGAGAAGGCATCAAGTTTTCTTCATTGGAGGCTTTAGGCTCCTCCAATTTCCCATACAAGGCAAGTTCCAAGGCATCTACCTCTTTTTCCCAAATATTACGTTCCTTTTCACTCACCATGTCAATACGGCCTAGAGGAGGTATGTCTTCACTTGGCTTTGGATTGTCTACATCCGGTTCATCACGAAGAAATTCGAACAAATCCAATTTGATAGCCAATACATCGGCTCCCCAAGAGTTATCTCGAGAATCATGTTCACTCCCCTCCTCATTGTCGGCCCTTGAAGCCTCAACTCCCTCTATTCTTCCCATATCTTCACCGCCCAAGCAACACTCAACAATGACCTCTTGATTGACCCTCTCTTCTTCATTTGTAGCTTCAAGATTGGGTTGACTTTCTTGTGGAGACACCCGACCTTCTTGCCCAAATGAACCTTCCTCAACATGTTGTGGAGCTCGAGTGGCCGACATCGTGATATGAGCCATGAGTGCATTGATGTGGGCATCTTGCACCTCTATTTGGGCCTTGAGCTCCTCCCTAACCCCTTGTATTTGAGTCATCATCACTTGTTGACCCTTTTGCAATAGCATCATCATCTCATGTTGACTCTTTTGCATTTGGACCAACATTTGACAAGTCTCAAAGTTGGGGACTTTTGGTTGTGGGTTATGTGAGGGTGTTTGGTAGTTGTTAGGATGTTGGAGCGATCCTTGACAACTTTCATGATAACCATATGGAGGGCGTTCGTAAGATTGTTGACGAGGTTGATATGGTTGGTGAAATTTTGGGACTTGGCAATTTGCCCCAAAGTTGTCCCGTGATGATTGATGGTAGCTTGGACGCGCCATGTCTATAACGTTGCTTTAATACCTAGGATGAACTAGAAGCACTTGAGCAAACGTTAGTATCCTAGTGCTTTTGAGGCACTAGGAAGAGAGAATAGCACACAAGAAGTAGAACTGAGATACACAAGGAGAAGAGAACACAAAAGTCAAGAACAAAGTCGAAAACTAAGCAAACAAAAGTCTAAACTACGCCGTCCCCGGCAACGGTGCCAATTTGATGGGCGGGGATTTGTCGCGAATCCCGCCGTCAAATAATAACCAACTAACCTAACTAGGGTAGCTAGGGCAACTCGGGTCGAATCCACAGGGACGGAAATGCGTTCGGACTAGTGGGTGCTACGGTCTTGGACTAGGTTCGAGACGAGCTAATCTAGGGGGTTGGCTATGGACTAAACTAGGTCTAAAACGCAGAAAAGGAACATAAACAAGTAACTAGTGACTAATGGAAGCTAGGATAACACTAAGAAGGAAGACTAGGGTTAGGTCGGGTTCATGGAGTGATGGGATGGTCGAGGAAGAGCTAAGGTGACGGGGTAGTCGGGTAATCTGGGTGTAGTCCGGGCTCTCGCTACGTAGACCGACCTAGAGGTTCTTGATAGAACCCACCTTAGCGACACATATGACAAACGGGGTTACTAGCGTGTTATCGTAGCCTAGGTCACGTCCGGGCTCTCGCTACGTAGACCGACCTAGAGGTCGTCTTCACCGGGCTCTCGCTACGTAGTGAGGGAACCAAACCCACGAGCAAACTACCACCCACAAGAGAAAAGGTAAGAAAAACACAAGGATTTGCATCTACATGTCATTCAAGCATTTCATCAAACATGTACCATGCATCAAACCAAGAGGAAACCCAAAACTTCCACCAACATAACATCTCCAACAAACCCTTAATCATCCACAATCACAACCAATCACCCTAATAACCCTAGCAAGAGTCTACTCAAACATATCTAATCTAGAACTAACACTAACAAGAGGAATCAACATAACAATCAAAACAAACATAGTGAAACTAGTGAAAACTATGAACTATGAACAATAAAATGAACAAAGAATCAAACTTTAATGATAAACAAGATTAAAGGAAAGGAAAAGAGAGATTATACCTACTAACAAGATGAAAGGAAGATTGAAAACTTGTATAAAAGAGAAAACCCAAAACAATCTTCCAAGGTTGTCAATCTTGGTGGAGATCTTGAAGAATTCACTTAATACAAGTACTAAACTAAGATTAACGACTAATTACCGACTAATCTACTCTAATCTATGCTAATCTATGCTAAAGTAGTCTAGGGTTTAGTGTCTGATGAAGGATATTTCCTGAACATACAAGAGGAAGGGTATATATAGGGTTACAAGAGTGAAGGAGAAGAAAAGCATCAAATGCGGGCTGCCAGTGGGTCATCCCGATCGAGATGAGTTGGTCCCGGTCGGGATGACGTGGTCCCGGTCGGGATGGACCTATCACAGCAGCTTCTCATTTGTGCACCTCAACCGGGACCGGTTGAGGCCATCCCGACCCGGTTGAGCCTTGTAGGCCTCCTTTAAGCTTCTTTTGGTCCCCCCTTGCCTCTCATGGGTTTCTCATCGATTCTCGGGACTCGGGATCGAGTCTCGGAGGCTTGGGATTGGGTCCCAAGGTCTCGGGGTCGAATCCAAGGCATCGAGTGATCGTTCCTTCGCTTCGTTGGCTCCAAAAAGTGTATGTATTGAGTCGGAATCACTCCAACTCTTCATGAATGGTCTCGGGAATCTGAAACAAGCTAAAGGAAGCATAAGTAACCCATAAATCGCTCCCAAGGAGCGATTCCACAAGGAAAATGGGACCAAAACACTACGAAATAGGCACTACAAACTACACTTATCATAACTGGATTGGATGTTTTTGGAAATGTGGTGCTAGGTCACAAGTGGCTTTGATGGTTTGACATCTGGAGCTTGATTTTGTGGAGCTAAGGCTTCGAGGGAAAGGTATTGTAATGTGGTAAGAAAGGGGGAAGTCGAGCAAAAATGGCTTGAACTTCGATTGGGCTGGTTTGATAATGCGGGATCTGGTTTCCATGTCTGGCCCTAATGGTTAGGGGTATCCTATGGAGCTTGAATCCTCAAAATTCCGGGCTGTCTCTAGCCTAGGTCTCGAGGAGGTCTTGAGGGTTGTAATGTGGGAAGGCTGAGTGTGGTGTTAGCTGACCAGCTTGATTGTCACTCCCCTATTGGATGGTATGAGTATTGATAACTTTGAATTTGACCGTTTTCATTACGGTCATGGGTTCTTGAATATTTTTTGGTTGATCTCTTAGCCCTGGTCATGGGTTTTTTGAATTTTTGTCGGTTGACCTCTTAGCCCCGGTCATTGGTTTTTTGAATTTTGGTTAACCTCTTAGCCCCGGTCATGGGTTTTTTGAATTTTGGTTGACCTCTTAGCCCCGGTCATGGGTTTTTGAATTTTGGTTGACCTCTTAGCCCCGGTCATGGGTTTTTTGAATGTTGGTTGACTTCTTAGCCCCGGTCATGGGTTTTTTGAATTTTTGTTGGTCAGACTAACACCTAAGGTAGGGATTGGTCAGTCTTATTGGAGGGGTGTTTTACTGTGGGAAATGGGCTTGCCTCCCGTCCTTAACCCAAACTAGGAGACTACCTAGATTTTTCATAGGATTCGACACCGCTCCTGCTACGGGTAGTTGTGTGGCCTTTCTATACCAGACATGGAATAGGTAAAAGGAAAACACGGGCTCGGTTTCCTGCAGTCATTATAGATGTGCCTATAATAGTCATGTGCGTGTGCTCACAGTGTATGACGGTGTTCATCATGTTCTCGGAAACACATAAGGAAAGTATATATGAAAAATGGAAAAGCTGATTTTATTGGATTTGAGAAGAGGACAGAATACAATTGACCCTGACTCTGACTCTGACTTTGACTTTGACTTTGGAAGAAATAGCACATCCTAGACTCGGACTCAAACTCGGACTTAAATCAGATCCGGACTCTCGGATGATGTTGTCATTAGTCGTCGGCTTTTAAGGACTCGAGTTGATATCCAGTATAGCCTTCAGTAGAAGCTTCGCCCAGATCTTCATTATGTCGAAGATCGTCTTCAATCCTAATGCCCATTTCGGTAAGCACCGCAAAGTTTGAAATGCCGGCATACCTAAGATGGACGCGGTAGGAAGGTAGGAGGTTGTTGATGAACGCCTCCACTAGCACTTTCTCGCTGGGCTTATCAACCAGCTTCACACTTTCGGCCCGCCATCTTTGGAGATATTTGGTGAACCCTTATTTGGGCTCTTGGGCCATAACTTCCAGAGTACGCATTGTAGTCTGGATCTCGATATTATCAGCGTAGTTCTGAGCGAATTCAGTCGCCACATCATCCCAAGTCGGGTATTTCTTGGAATCGAGCCTGTAGTACCAGGCTTTGGGGTGCTTTTCGAGGGAGGAAGCGAACAGGTGCTTGAACATGGTGGACTTCACCCCCTTGAAAGCCCGGATGTGATGGACCGGGTCTTCAGTACCACAAACATTGGTATGCCCGTAAGGTCGAGGTTGTCGGGTAGTTCATCATTCAGGGGTGAATAGGCACGGGCATTTTCCATGTGGATCGAGTGGCTAGTTGACAAGTGGACCTGTTCTTCAAGTTTGCGAACAACGCTGATTAGTTCAGCTATGGGCCCAGTGGGTTCGGATCCAGTATTGGGAGTCCCTTTCTCTATGGCACTCAGGCGGGTGGCAAGAGTGGTTTGGTCGGTCCTGATGACCGTCAATTGGGCCTCCATCTTAGCCAGTGAGGCTTTCAGTTCGTCCAAGGTTTCTTGCATCTTGCGTTGGCTTCTAGTTACGGGTGGCCTGTCTGTAAGAATACCGCATGATCATAAAAGTTGCTTCGGAACTCAAACTCACCCAGGCATAGGAAATAGCGCAGGAGAAGAGACGACTCCGGTTTGACTCGGGTTAGACTCCCCTAAGACAAATGTGTAGGGTACGATTCTCGGAGTGACTGTAATCACTCCGTCGAAGAATAGCCTCCAATGTGAGACTAAGGACTCAGATGGTGTGGCATCTAAGTGACTCAAAGGTGGGGTACGTGAGACACGTGTAAGACATGACCCTTAGGGCAACCGTGATTGATCGCCCTGCTAAGGGGTAGCCCCCGAGTGGGATTGAAGATTTTGTTAATACTCGAGTGTTGGACGAGTGACCCTTAGACGTAAGGACCACGAACCTTTTGTCATAGGGCTATGCCTTGTAAAAGGTTGACTCGGAAAAGACACCTAGACGGGTGACTTGTGAAAGGTGGGCCTTCATTAGGATTTGGCTATGTGGGCCGAATCCTATTCGAAGGAAGGTCCATGTGAGACATTTCTCAGACTTTGGACACGATTGTGTAGATGGGCCCTCCTTTGTAGGAGTATGTCCTACGTAGGTGGGTCTTGCCTTAGTCTAATAAGGCGGACTAGGATAGGGAAGAAACTCGTGATGTAGGATCGACAGAGTTTCGACGCTAGAGACTTTGACTACTTAAGACACGACCCGACACTGCTAAATACGGGAAGTCCTAAGAAGAGAAAGTTTTGAAAATGGGTTATTTTTGGAAAATCCGAGAAAACTCGGGAAAGGGCCTGATTTTTCGAGAAAATCGGAAAGTGTACCGGGCCTCGGTTTTGAAAGTTCGAAAATATTTTCGAGTTTTGAAATGGGCAGAATACCGGCTAGAAATAGGATGTTTTGAGTAAAATCAAAAGTCCTAAATTCGGTATACGTCCCGGGTTTTGAAATTGGATATCTTGAAAAAGATGTATTTTTTGAAAAGTTGACGGTTTTTGAAAACGACACGGAAACCAAGTAGCATATAGTCACACAAGCATTATAACGACGCCATGTATGCTCTATACTAAGTCTCGGTCGGTCTATAAAGGGTCTATACCAGTGCACATAGTCTAGACGTTGATCGGGACGGACTTTCTAAGTCAAGTTGAGCTTAGAACATGCCGCGAAACCCACTCGAATCGACTATGGACACCTTTGACATATCCATATTGGAGTACATCACGGTATAGTGGGACGTCGGTCACGAGTACCGGCCCGGGAAAATATGGGTTATGCATGAACCGTAAAACTAAAACGCGTATTGTACTAGTCAGACGATTTCTATTCGAGTCTCACCCTGAGGATGCCGATGGTAAGCCACGCATCAGTTAATCCCCAGCGGAGTCGCCAAATTGTGGACATGACATAGGTCCACCCCGACGCGGCCACGCGCGGGTTTGGGGAGGCGAATGAATCTCCATATGAGAATGGATCGAATTGAAATTTAGATCGAAGTGGAGTCGCCACCGAACATTGTGGGAGTTTGGGCCCGTTCGAACCCACTCTATGTCATAGTGGGCCGTATACAAAATACGGCCCATTTCCGATGTCAGAGTTTATTGGGCTCGTCCCTTTGCATTGCGATACCGATACCGTCACTACTGGTTATCGTGTATTGAATGACTCTCGTGCGCCAACGGTTTCGGGCATCCGGAAACCGAGGTTCTGAGTAAGGGGTGAGGGTACGTGTTGGGAAGCCCACAAAGGACACCCAACCCCGCCCGCACATTAGCGGCCTCTACTAAGATATCGAATGATTTTTGAATACGCGCGTTAGTTGAACAGTGAAAAATGCTTATGCAAACATTATTTTCCCTAAGCATGTGAGAAATTGAAAGGGTTTCTATGTCGATTTAATGCAACTAAAATTAACTCAAAGTTGTATTTTAGCATGCGGGTTCATTTTAGTACATTAAAACAAACGATAAATCAACAAGAAAAGTAGCAATCGATTAGTAACGGTATAACAGTAATAACGGTTCGCGCAAATATAGAATGATGTAAATGAGATGATACATAGTTTTTGAAAAGTGGAGTTTTCACGTGATTGATTAGACACGTGTCGACTTAAGTCGTGAAAAGATATTAACGAGACTCAAATGGATTGTAGGGCTCACGGTTTGACGTGATAAAGGGGCCACTCGATCGAGTCATTGAGGGACTCGACCGAGTGGGCCCGTGAAAAGGTTTCTGTCCGGATTTCGAGGTGTCACTCGACCGAGTTATAAGGGAACTCGACCGAGTGCATGGCCACTCGACCGAGTCATTGCGAGACTCGACCGAGTGGTCATTACGATAGCATTCTGTCTCGTTTTTGGGATGCCACTCGACCGAGTGGGCTAGGCACTCGGTCGAGTGCCCCCTGTACGAACTAGGGTTCGCTTGCAATTTTGTTAATGATTTCGAAATTGCTTTTGATTTTCGATGATTCAAGGAATTGGGCATAAATATTGTATAATTTATGTCCAATTCATATCTATGATCCTCGTCGTGCCCGATATCCGCTTATTGAAGCGGTATCAAATACTAGAGTGAAATTTGAAGAAAAAGTTATAAGTCGTTTTAAGTCAACCAAAGTGATATGAATTTTCCTCCGCGTTTATAGTGTCGTAATTCTAACGAATTAAATGACATCTACGTTAGCATCAACGAAAAATCGAATTATCGTTAGATTCGACATCCAATTATGAAATTGGTATCGAATCTAAAAGATCGACGCTTTACTTGAATTGAAAGACTTGATCCCCTCGGCTTTTCCGACATCGTAATGAATCCCTAGGGATTGTGTGACGTCGGATCCGCGTCAATGGGTTTCGACCCTTATATAAAAAAAACACTTGTTTTGAAAATAGGTTTTAGAATTTATGGAATTATGCGATTGAATGATGATAATGCGAATAAAATAAGAATTATTGTTTAAGTTGACTTGTTTCAATAATCAAGTGATCGGGGTGTCGGGATAAGCGATCGGCAACGCTGTGTGCAATACACTTGTATATTCGGGTTTTCTTATTCCGACATCCCTCACACTCGACACAAATCCACAAGTATTTTAGTGTCTTGATACTAGTGATATTAACGATATTATGACGCGACAAAGACGATAAAAAGAACGACACTACGACGATGAATGACGCGAGAAAGAAGGAGAAGAGAGAAAAGATGGGGTTTTGGCACCCTCAACCAACATGTTTCTTATGCTCGGACGGGACTCGTAGTTGTGGCTTGCACGGGAGTATCGAGTATGTAGGCTAAGTTGTGGTGGTTAGGGTTTTGAATTCCTAAAGCTAGGTTTAGGGTTTGCTAGTGTAGTATTAGGGTTTGATTAGGGTAGAATTAGGGTTTGAAGGATGATCAAAGTTGTATTAGGGTTTTTAAAAGTTGTAAAAAGATGTTTGAGAGGTTGTGTATGGAGGGGTTTATATAGGCTAGGCTATGCATCCCTGGCTAGTAGCCCCTTGACTCGGTCGAGTGGCCCAGTGCGCCTGCAGTCGGACTCGAATGAGGGCCCACTCGATCGAGTGGGCTGAGCACTCGATCGAGTGGCTTAGCTGGGTCGCGCGGGTCCATTGTTTTGGACCTTGCGTTGGATATCTTGTGGTTTTTGTGTTTGGGTTGGGTTTTTGATGCTTGAATGGCTGTTTTGTAGGTCTCGGAGACGACTTTGACTGGGGTTGACCCAATCGCTAAAAGTCGGTTTTATTTCCGGTGCCGGTTTTGACCCAAAGTAGTCTTGTTTGACTGGAAACGATCCACTGGGCCTGGATTTGAGGTCAGTTTTGTGAGATTTGTACTCCGTAAGTGCATTAGCCAGCGACTAATGGGTTTGAGCCCATATCCGAGCGCGTAAAAACACGTTAGCGTCCGATCATCATCGGGTGTTTTTTGGAAACTACCATAGACACCTGGCAGTCAAAATGCGGGTGTCTACAGGTCTACGAGTCGGTAACACGATTACTTCTATTGGTGAGATGCAAGCCAATAGGGTGTAGCGGTGATACTAGGAGCCACGACTCGTGTGTTTATTCTCTGTTTACGTGAAAAAATGATTTTAAAATCAAATGGCTGCCAATGTCCCATCTTTTAAACTTTATCGTTTTCATCACCTCACATGTTGATAATTGAATTAAAGGAAACTATCTGTTACGTGATATCCTTTAATATTTTTATAAGCATATTATTTGTTATTCACATGGTTGTCTTATTTGTTCGAGGTGATGTTAGATGAACGACTTGGTTGTTGTCCCGCTCAGCGTCCACTGTTTTATTTTTTTGCGGGTCTAAGACGTTGGGGAATCGAGCGAGAGAGATTTAATAACATGTTTCTATGAAATACAATCTATATTCTGTACTAAGTGAATCAAGACTATGTAATTAATAGTCGTTTATTGTAAGGATCCGTAGCGACGGATTTATTTACACTCTGATATAATTTTAATTAACTGACTTAGATAATTTTTCGCATTATCTATTAATTTAAGTCATCGAAAATCCGGGTTGTTACATTATTCATATATTCATATCAATGGTCTATTACTCTCGTGTTATTGTTTTTTTATTCTTTAGGTTTTTCTTAAGCTTCACTGATACTATTGTTTTGTTTTCTATTGAAGCAAACACGACGTTGAAGTAACATACGTTCTGAGTTACAGTAACACCTAATTTTAATTAGAGTAACACAAAAAGGTCTAAGCATTATATGAATTGTACGCACGAAGAAATATGGAGTTATTGTAATGCACATATTGTGTTACTTTAATATACACAATCTGTTATTTTAATGGCTACCCCTGTTATTTTAATGCACATAATGTTAACTGAATCTCGTGTTACTTTAACGCACTTCATCTGTTACTTTAGTTCTTTTCATCTGTTACTGTAATGCATTGGAGTGACAAAAAAGATTTAGAATACCGCCATATAAAAAAACAAAAGATACTGCTTCCTATAATTGTGGGACGTGATTGACTTCAAAATAGGAAACAATATCAAAGAATATCGCCCTCATTCAAAGAAAGATATTGCGTCATACTCTCATTTCTGATCATTATATGAATTTTTTGCACTAACCTATACCTGGTGTTATTTTAATAAACATTATCTGTTACTTTAATTCACACTATCTGTTACTTTAATGTCTGAATTCTGTTACTTTATACCTGGTGTATAAGCATCCTCTGTAAATTGAATCCGGTGTTACTTCAATGCACTTCATCTGTTACTTTAATTCTTGTCATCTGTTACTTTAATCCATATTTCAAGTTCTGATTGTTTCTTTTTCGCCACGTTTGTTGGCACTGTTATTATTTTAAGTAGACGCAAAAGCACATTAATGGTGTAGGGATGTGGGTGAGAGTTTCCTCCATACATAGGGCAGATCTTCAAGGACGTGGATGAGTCAGTAAACTTCTATAAATCTACGCATTGGCTTGTGGATTCGATGTGAGGAGATACACAACGAAAAGATGGCGCGGTGGTTAGATTAAATCAAAGCTTCTGACGATGATGAAGAAGAAGAAGAAGAAGAAGACGAGGAGGATGAAGAAGCAGAATTCTAAGTAGAATAGTATATTGTTAGAGTAACATACATTATTCGTTAGAGTAACATACTTAATGAGTTACAGTAACACAGATTATGAGTAACAGGTGTGAAACATTGGAATTGTAATGAAGTTGATTCAATTGGAACTCATGTACCAATTTATTGATGTAAAATGAGTTAGAATAACACACATTATGTGTTAGAATAACACACATTATGCGTTAGAGTAACATGCATAATAAGCTACAGTAACACAATTTATGAGTATAATTTGATTACCAATATCAAGTTCTTAGAGTAACAGGTGTGAAAAATTGGAATTATAATGGAGTTTTATAATTTTTGTTTTGGAGTATCCTTAATAGAAACATACATTTTGCAACGTACTGTTTTTTGTAAGATACTATTATGTAACGTAACAGATTTTATGAGTTAGAGTAACACAATTCATGAATTAGAGTAACACATTGTATGAGTTAGAGTAACATGGCAGTAGCGAAATGATGAATTTTTTTGGTGAAAATGAAGATGAAACGATGCACTTGTTGTGTGATAGAAAGATACAGTTAAAAATTTGATGGGGGAGAGAAGATTTGCATTAAGATAATTAAGGAGCAGAGAGAAAAAAATAAAATATTTACCAAGATTTATTTAGTTATTTCCTTAATTGACAAAATAATCTTAACCATTAATCTATCACTAATTTAAGGGTTGAGATGAGGACTTACAGACTCAATTATGATAAGTGGACTCACTTGATCCTCTATCTCTCTTCTCTCTCTCTTCTCTCTCTCTCTCTCTCTCTCTCTCTCTCTCTCTCTCTCTCTCTCTCTCTCTCTATATATATATATATATATATATATATATATATATATATATATATATATATCGATAATGACTTTGTTTTGGAGTTAGGATAAGGACAAGTGTAGGGTTTAGAGTAATATAGTCTAGGATGTACGTTTTTGCCATCAACTGTAAGGCTGATGTGCCTTTAGCCATTGGTTGTTGAACTGAGCATGGTTTCTGTTCAGGAGAGTGTATGTGTCCAGGAAGGATGTGCACTATTTAAATCAGGACCTCGCTGCACGCAGTCCTGTTATGGTTGAGTTGCCTAGTTAGAGACTGAAGTTTGATATGTGTTATGACTAAAGTTTTCGAATCTAGTTTCAAGTATTATCCTGATGAAAGTCTAGCCGTCTACACTAATTTTTTCCATAGCGCCATTTTGACTACTACTATTATTATTATTATTGTTATTATTATTATTATTATTATTATTATTATTATTATTATTATTATCGTTTGGTTTTAACTTGCAGGTTGACAAGTGTGTTTAAGTTTCTCTGGAAACTTATTTTTATTATATCATTTTAATGTTTTTCCATTTTAAATATTTTAATATACTAATATTATTATTTTCCATATGATATAATATGACTAGGAGAAAGTCCGAGTTACTCCTCACTGATGTGGTTATTAGGTTTATAACATGACAAATATTTGCTGCTGGGTTTTGGCAGTGAGCTAGCAAGTAGCATGAATCCTACTCTTTCTTCATTCATGATTTATGGATTTGTATAAACTCGTTTGGAGAATTTTCTTTTTAGTCCTTTTGTAAAAAGTGACCTTTGTATTGACTTACTATTTCTTTTAATAAGATATAGTTTGTCAGTGTGTTTCTAGGGGCAACCAACGTAACAATTAAAATAAGATGATGATTCTATATTATAAATAAGAGTAATCATGTGTTCTTTTGAGTCTTAAAAATAGCTATTAAGACGATAAATTATACCACATCCAAAAAATTATGATAATGTAATTCTATATTATAAATAAGACTAATCATTCGTTCTTAAATATCAATAAAAACACTTTTGAGTCTTAGAAAATGTTTTAATAAGACTACACAGTTAAGTAAAATAATTTCAAATCTAAAAAATATAACAAGGTGATAAAACTCTATATTATAAATAAGAAATCAGAGTAATCAATTCTACAATAACACGATTAAATTCTATTATACAAAAAAAATACAAACCGTCTCAAGTGAAACCATCTCACACAAAGTTATTGTGAGACCTAACTATAAAAATACAATAATAACCAACAAGAAAATAAAACTAAAATAAATAAAAAATAAAAGTAACTGCCCATTACGTGAGAGGTCTCACAATAACATCAGGGTAAAACCGTCTCATATTAGTTTTTTTGTGAGAATCTTTTATATATTAAAGCTAAAGAAAATGGAGGCACCACATTCACCCACATCATCATCCCGTGTGGCGCTTAGTTGGCACTTAATTGGCGCTTAGTTGGCGATTAAAATATCACATAACCGTTCACTCATTCTCTTAATCCGAAGTTACACATAATATCAAATGCCTCTTTACAATTAAAAATAATTAAGTAACCGACACATTCAGTTTAATGCAACTAAACCATGTTCTCAACCAAAATTATGCACCCCAAATAACCATCAATCTCCCCATTATAAAAATTACTGTACAAAATAAAACAAGCATCAAATCTTCATTCAGGATGCTTCGTAAAAAGTGCTAACCACAAATCTACTATTGCTATTTCAAGTCTCTCATGAAATTGCCAATGTCGATCAACACTATTGAAGTCAGTGATCAAAGCGGATGCTACACAAGAATTTAATTTGATACATTGCATTTTCTAAGGTAAAATTGATCCATTTGTTTTTCGTCCAATCTACTAACTCCATCAATTTCTCCTTTTTGCTATATGATTTCAGTATTGTGTTTTATGAATTGCAATCCCCCTTTCCACTAACCAAATAACTCTACTCACATATTTTCCCGCCTAAAGTTTTCTACAACAAAAAAAAAATTTGGGCTATGCGCGATTCGAACCATTGACCTCATGTATACACAACCCTTCTCCACTCCAACTACACTCTAACATCTTACTGATACAAAATGTCACTACATCACACATAAAGCTATACAACACATGAGGTATGTAATTAAGGAAATCTGATTAATTAAGGAAATCACATGTTTTAATTGGAATGTATTGATTATATATAATATATATAGTAATCAAATAAGATTTAATTGATGGATGGTTCATACTAACTAATTGATTGTTGTTGATTGATTAACTGATTGATTATAGGCCATGTATATCACAAAAATTATTTCAGTAAAAATATTACTCCGTATATTATAACACTCTTATATGGTATGATTAATCTTTAATATTCTTATTCTTATTTGATAGCATAATCTTACCGTATAATCTTGAACATATAATATTTTTGTCAAATAAATTCTACTGTTTTTAAACCTCTATTCTATAAATAACTACTCTATAAATTATTATAGGATACTACTGTTTCACATATGCACGGTTGATACTACTGTTTTATAGTATATTATTTACACGGTATTATTTGTACATATGCAGGAAATCACATGTTTTAATTGAATTGTATCACACACAATATTTAATATGGAATGTATCATCAATCTTTCTTTTAAAAGTATAAGCATTTTGTATTCCGTTTTAACCAAATACTTGCATTATTTTAGTTAATTGAAGATTGCACTATCCCGTACAATATTTCACATAGAATATAAAATAGTTACGATTATTATTATTGTACAATATGTGTCACGTGATATATACATGTGTTATTCAAGTCTACACTAGAAGATATTACTATAATTTTACCTATTGTTATGATATATCATAATATTACGATAT
Source organism: Agrostemma githago (assembly GCA_958450325.1). Taxonomy (NCBI): domain Eukaryota; kingdom Viridiplantae; phylum Streptophyta; class Magnoliopsida; order Caryophyllales; family Caryophyllaceae; genus Agrostemma; species Agrostemma githago. The sequence goes on along the minus strand of OY288254.1, from coordinate 42,224,937 downwards.
GTATAATCTTATTTCATGATCTATTCAATATAGGATATTTGTAGATATTATATAGTAACAATATAATCACAAGTATTGATTATATACAATATATATAGTAATCAAATAAGATTTAATTGATGGACGGTTCATACTAACTAATTGATTGTTATTGATTGATTAACTGATTGATTATTTCATGTATATCACAAATATCATTTCAGTAATCAAATATTATTTCAATAATCAAATATATAGTAATCAAATATTATTTCAGTAAAAATATTATATTATAACACTCTTATATGGTATGATTAATCTTTAATATTCTTATTCTTATTTGATAGCATAATCTTACCGTATAATCTTGAACATATAATATTTTTGTCAAATAAATTCTACTGTTTTTAAACCTCTATTCTATAAATAACTACTCTATAAATTATTATAGGATACTACTGTTTCACATATGCACGGTTGATACTACTGTTTTATAGTATATTATTTACACGGTATTATTTGTACAAAATTACTCACCTACCTTATTCTTATAGGATATTATTCATGATTTATTATATATATATAATTCACCTAACTCATTCGTCGGATATTTAATCCCGTACACATTTCACATACAAACATCATTCTAGCTTCACTTCCATACTATACGTAATATTCTTTTAATTTTCTAATCTTTCAACTTTATTTACACCATACCCAAAAAATGTCTGCGTCTCAATCCCGACGTTTCAATATGGTCGGTGACATTAATGACACCAAGGAGACGTGGAGAATCAGGGTAAGAGTCATTAGGATGTATTTCGTACCGGCTTGGAATAATCCAAATGAAATTAGTCGGTTTGAAATGGTTCTACTCGATGAGAAGGTATAAATCCCCTTTTCCACTAAAAGAATAACAATCTTAAGTTTTTTCCCGCCTACTTTGTATGGGCTATAGTTTGGGCCTATCTTGGTAGGATCATTTAGTTGTTAAGGCGGTTGGGCTTATCCATCATTCGTCTACGTAATTATGTACTTAACGTGATCCATATATCAATCTATAATTATGCCATATACACTATTACATACTTGGCAGCTAATTACGTACTTAACTTGATCCATATAATTATATGTTATATATATATATCAATCTACATTATTTCCCATATATTATGCCATAAATTCCTAAATTTTATTAAGATTTTACGTCAATTTAATCCAATCAATCTTATCTTACTCCATATGAAGCCACAACAGTGTTATATCTAACTATAGTAATTTTCATAAGTTTATAGTTATAACTTAGTAATTTATTAATTAGTAATTGTAAAGTAATTTCGAATTTAGATAATCAATAATCTAATCAAATGTATAAACCCCTGCATGTATGCACGGTAGTTATAGAAATTTGGTTTGAACCCTGTCACCATTATTTTACGGTTTTCCCTTTTACGAATATACACTGAGAGAATAACTCTCTCTAAAGTCTTATCTCAAAACTACTCTACTCTAAATATGGAAGGAAAAAATCATTACATAAATTAAAGATTAATAAATAAATTTCAATCTATTAATTATCATTAATACAAAAAATGACAATTTTTTTTATGAAATCAATTTGGAAATTTATTATAATGTTATTAACTTTGTGACAAAAAAACGTATTTCTCTGAAATATAAATATTTTCAAGATGATTTTTTTTACTTTAATTTCTACAAAAATATACAAAATCGGAGTATACCAATAAACTCTGTGTGATTTTTTTTTCACAAATTAAATCATGACTGAGTTCACATGACACGTGGGATAACTCATTTTATAAAAAATGAAAAAAAATGAAAAAAAATTCTTCATTAAGTATTGAAAATTTAGGACTTTTCTTACTACAAATAAAAATTGTTCCCCATAACAACTAAAAAATCATCGGTACACATTTTTTACAAAATAGTACTCCGAAATTAAAAAGAGAAATGAGTATGTATCTTTAAATTCAAGATGACATATACGGAGCATAAAAAATATACGTACTATTTTCATTAAAACACACATTTAATAACATTTCAAAACATTATCCAATTATCTTGATTTGTTTTGCAATGTCAAAAATATCGTCATATATATACCTGCATATATCATTGTTAGATTAATAAAAATAAAAGAATTGAAAATCTAAAATAAAATATGCTATAAAATAAATTTATTAAAAATACCGTGCATCATTGCACGGGGTCTATACTAGTATTAATGAAATGAGTATTTTATTCAGTAATTTAATATTCTTAATAAAATTACTGAATAGTTATGAGTAAAATATTATTAGTACTCCTAAATAATTTACTTAAAATTTAATTCATATTATATTTTATACTATAATTTATATAGTGAGCAATAAATGATTGAATAAAATGTAATCAAATGAGCAACTAGATTTGTTAATTTGTTCATATATGAATAATATTAGAACTGAGCAAATGTTCATTTGTTTGGTCAATGAAATTATGTTCATTATTGCTCATTGCAATAATTCGTTCATGAAATTAATTTTATTTAGATTATTTGTAATAAATTATTCATATTTGATAATTTGTTCGAATTTGAAATAAAATATTCAATCTGAACAATGCTCAATTAAACATTTAAGGATATAAAACATCTTTATAATTGAATATTATTATATAGTTACTAAATTATGAGTATTATAATAATTTACTTAGTATATAATACTCATAATATTCATAGTTTAGTTATTACTAAAATTATAATACTGAGTAATTTACTGAATATTATTCAGTAATTATTAAAATGAAATCAGTATTTAGGAATACTTATGTGGACATGACGTAGGTCCACCCCGATGCGGCGAAGCGCGGGTTTGGGTAGGCGAATGAATCTCGTGGTAAGATTGTTCTCGGGTTCGAAATTTAAGTCAAAATGGAGTCGCCACCGAATTTTGTGGTTATTCGGAACCATACGAGCCCACTCTATGTCGTCATGGGCTATACACAAAGCAAGCCCACTCCGATTTCAGAGTTTATGGGGCTCGTCCCTTTGCATTGCGATACCGATACCATCTATACCGGTAATCGTGTAAAGAATGACTCTCGTGCACCAAGGGTTTCGGACATCCGGAAACCAAAGGTTTTGAGTAAGGGGTGAGGGTACGTGTTGGGAAGCCCACTAAGGACACCCAACCCCGCCCGCACATGGCGGCCTCTACTAAGACACCGTTCGTGTTCGTGTACGCGAGCTAGTAAAATAATTAAATGATATGCAAACAGCGTTTTGTCTAAGCATGTAAATTTTGCGTTAACTACGTCATTTAATGCATCTTATTATTTGTCGAAATGATTTAGCCTGCGAGGTTCATTTATAAAGCGTAAAAGCAAGTAAATAAACGAAGCTCGAAAATAAATAGAAATAACATACAAATTACACGGGCGGAAATACAACCCGGAATTCACAATACAACGTTACGTAAAGAAATGATAAGCGAAATAAAAATAACGCAATAAAAAGATAGAAACGGACCCGTATATAAACTAGACCGCGAAATATGTAGATGGACTAACCCCGATTAAATACGCATTATGTCGCATATTAAACGAAGGACGGGAATATGAGACTGTGGCATATTGCTAGCCTAATCTCACGTCCCGTAGTCTTGTCCCGACTTATCACGTCAAAGTGGTCAAAGTCGTTCTACGTGTCGTGATATGTGCATGGTTTTGAAAATGGGATAGTCACGTGATAGTCTTTGCACGTGATGACTAAAGTCGATAAAAAGGTCGGGGCTTGAATTACGAGTCAAACCCCTCGGTTTTGTGGGTTACAGGACCCACTCGACCGAGTTGTGGTGTGACTCGGTCGAGTGCACGTTTAACGTGGCTACTGACCACTTTTTGGGGTGCTACTCGATCGAGTGGCCCATGGCACTCGATCGAGTGCCCCCTGTACGAAGCATGGCTCGTTTTGTTTTATGACTTGAAATCGATGAACGGTCAAACCAAATACAAATATCGCATGATTTGTATTTAATTCGGCCTCCGGTACTATAATCGCGTATGAACGATTATAATACCGTCACCGGAGTTTTAGGAAAACGTTTACATTAGATTAGGAAATTTTGAATTAGTGACGAAATGTATCCCTCTACGTCACGACATCGGAACTAACCCTTTCGGGTTACGTGATGTCGGTTTTCGTGTCAACGGGTTTCGTACCAATTATGGAAAGGGAATTAAATCCGTTCAACTACGACCGATCACGGTCGCGTCACGCCCTTGAGTACATTGGGGCGTGGCTCCTCGAAAGGGCTCCACCTCCGTCGTTGCTCGTAAAGGGATTAGACGGACCAAAAGTGATCATCGTAGTCCAACGTTTTAAAACCGATTTTTAGTATATATATATATACGCGGTATTAGTAATGTTAAAGACAATAAAAGTAATACGAAAATAAAGATGCGAAAATGTAAAAAAGGTTAGTGTTAGTGTTAGTGTTACTACGATTATAATACAATAATGCGAAAATGTACATAAAATTGATATAGAAAAGAGATAGAGAAGGGGTTTAGGACACCCTCAACATACATGCTAGGTAAATGCCTCGGAAATGGACTCGTAAATAGCGGCACGGCTTGAGAGTATCGAGGATGTATGCGAGTTATGGTGTGTATGGATACTTGTGTGTATGTGTCGGTTTATCGAGGGACGAGAGCTCGGTTTTTGTGTGTTTTTGGCTTAGGATTTCTAAGGCTTGTAAGGTGATGAAGTAGGGTTGGAGTAGGGTAAAATGTGGCTGGAGTTGTAGGGTAAAAATGCTCAAAAAGTTCTGAAATGCATGGGGGGGGGGTGAAGCGGTATTTATAGACTTCACCCCTCGACATAGGGGCACTCGATCGAGTGGCCCTAGTGCACTCGATCGAGTGCCTTCGCAAATGGGCCAAACCCAGGTAAAAAAGGCTCCACTCGATCGAGTGGGGTCAATCCACTCGATCGAGTGGATCAACAAATCGAGATAAATAAGGAAAGATTTGATTTTGTTTGTTTTGACTATTTTTTGAATTTTGATTTGTGCGCCAACTGAGCTTAGCTGATTTATGAGACGGTTTCGTCTTTGACCGGGTTTTGACCCGGTCGCCAAAAGACGGGAATTATTTTTGGTGTCGGTTTTGGCCCAAATTAGTCTCATTTGACTCGGAATGACCCACTGGGCCTGAATTTGAGGTCTGTTATGTGAGATTTTTACTCCGTTAAAAGTCCATGTCGGATATTATTGATTTCGAGTCCAAGTCCGAGTATACCAAGTCACGTTTGCGTCCGATCATCATCGGGTGTTTTTCGGAGACTACCATAGACACGTGGCAGTCAAAATGCGGGTGTCTACAGAGCCCCCACTAAGACTGAGGCTTGGACAAGGCGAAAGTCAGAGTAGCTACCAAGCCCGTTAAGACCTGGTAGACTTCCGGTCGGGTCGTTTATAGTCCAGTAGACTTGCGTGAAGGGCTCGCCAGCCATAAGCAGAGGGTCATACCTGTCCTGATGATGATAGCTTCGCGGGGAGTCAGACTTATAGCATAAGCCCTGGGCGCACCTATGTGTAGGCCCATCCCGTATCATGCTGCCTTGGGCGTTCCGCTGGGGAAATATATGGGCTGTACGGGCTTGCTTCTGAAGCCTTGAGTCGCACTTGAGCTAATGATGATGCTCCGTGGGGAGTAAAGTCTGCCGCTTTTGGGGAGTAGGTGTACCCGTATGCCGACACATCGCACTTTGGTTGTAGCACACCGGGGAAAAGCTGACTCCGTTGGGGAAATTAAATAGTTTCGCGGGGACTTGCTTCTGAAGTCCGGAGTGTACCTGCATGCTGACACATAACAACTTGTATGTAACACGTAGGTAAAATGTTGACTCTCGCTGGGGAGAAAAAGATTGAAAAAAAAATTTTTGGAAGGACAAAATTTTGGAAAATTTTTATCGCGAAGAAATTTCATCACAGAAAAATTTGGAGACTCTTAGGAAAGCTCGGGACAGCTTGATTCCTATTCTGGGTTCTAGTTGGGAATCAGGCCTGCGCGCGCATAGGGCCCAGCTTGGTGAGGAGGCAGGGTAGTTAGGTTTTCTGTTAGGTTTTCTCATTATAAATATGAGAATCCCTACTTCAGCTTTTTACATCCCAACTCAAACTCTTCTTTCCCCTCTCAAAATCCTTTAGACTTTTAAGAAAGTTAGAAATTTCTGTCATGGGTATCGATCACTTGACTGCTATGCTGCTTGCTTGGTCCCAGTATTTTCGGGATGAAGAAAAGGTCTGGCTGACCCAGATGGGGATAGTCAATTTATTCCCTTTTCAGCGTCTGATAGTTGACTCGCATTTTCTGGACGCCTGTCTGTCATTTTGGGACACCACCCATCACGTGTTTGCATTCCCGAGGGGCGAGATGTGTCCTTTGCCCGAGGAGATTGCGGCCATAGGCGGCTGGGGTCTTGCTGTTTAGCCCGCTATTCCCCCGTTCTACCCGGATCCGAGGAGGCGTTTGAGAGAATTCTTGGGTTTGTCTCATGCTGAGACAAACCGAATGGTGTAGGGAGATAACGTTTCCCTATTTGATTTGGCCGATAAGTTCATGAACCCTCGAGATGTAAGGGCCACCCCTACTCATAGGCGTAGGGCGTTCGCCTTTTGCATGCTGCACTGCTATGTCTTCGAAGGGTTGATGGAACTTGACTCATGCATGGGTCAAATTAGGCTGATCGGAGTGGTTGACCAGATGGAGACTGGTCATAGCCCTGCTTGGCTAGCCACTGGGGAGATCATCATGGGTCTGGATGCCAGACGGCTCGACCCGACCCGACGGTTGATGGGGAGTACCCGTTTCCTGCAGGTATACCTCTCGATTTTTTTTTTTTGTTCACGTTTCACGCGAATTTCCTGATTTTCGTAAGTCACTCGATCGAGTGGACCTGTCACTCGATCGAGTGACACTCATACCGGGCTACTGCCTATTTTTGGCAGGCTTACTCGATCGAGTCAGCCGATGTACTCGATCGAGTGGGCTGTAGCGGACCACTCAACGGCTTACGAAGCTTGTGTATACTTTTCAGATATGGTTGTCGGAACGGCTGTCAATCATAGAGACTCCTCCGAGCATTCCCAATTATCGGAGTAGTCAAATTAGCTCAAGGAGGCGAAAGATAAGCTCGTACCATCAAATAACCCGAGCTTACTGGGATGAAGAGCTGGTATTCCACGGAGGTCCCTTGATCAGGTGGACCGTCGCTTGGTGGTTCCTTTCGAAATTGACCGGACTGGCCAAGAGAGACCAAGCCCGTTATCTGACGATCCTGTCCTTAGACTGGACAGTTCATATTTATCCGGATCGTCTCCTAAGACAGTTCGGTTCGTCTCAGCGCATCCCTGAGACTGAAGCCATTATCAGCGTCTCGCTCCAATTGACGGACGCTATGTGCGACACCTGGTTGCAACGATGGTTCACTCGTCCTACATGGACTATACCCAGCCCCTGCCAGTCCGCTTGGGTGTCACGGGCTTATAAAAAATGGACTTCTGAGGAGTCCGAGGAAGCTCGAAAGGCCTTGAAGCTTGAGGAGGCCTTTGAATTGGTTCATCGCGAGTCGGCGAAGGACAATCGGGACTTTTTCACCGGGGAATATATTCCTGAGGCTACAGTCCGGGGAGAATCGGGTCTTAAGTCACAAACTAAGACTCGATCTAAGGAAGTCGGTTCTAGCAGCACTCGAGGGCAGACCGACTTGGAACGACGACTTGGGCCGAGGTTGGCGGTCCGGGACCGACTTGGTCCGCGTGACCGGCTCCCTGAGCCCGTTAGGGCTCGACTTGGGCCCATTGATATGACAGAGGAGTCGGGCTCAAACAATCGAGCCCGAGCTAGAGAAGTTCCCGTGGTGATTCGGGAACGCTCCCCTCCGCGTCGTCGCCAGTGGACGGCTAAGGAGGCCAAGGACAAGGGGAAGGGCAAGATGCCCTAAATGCCGAGTCCTTTAGCTTTATTATTATTTACGTATTATTATTATTTGTTGTGTGCCCCTTTTTTTTGTATATTTTTTTTGATTCCTGCATTTTTGTAATTTCCCGAGTTTGTCGGGATTTTTTTTTTTTTGAATTAATAAAAGAAGTTTATTATAAAACCGCTCCTGTCTTTTCTTGATTGCATTGGTTGTACCCTTTTGAGGGGCTGCCTACGTATCTGCGATTAGCAGAATCAAACCAGACGTAGTTCAGGCATAGGAAATTCGCAATCTCGAATTACACCAAGACTATTAGTTCAAGATGTTTATGACAGTAGAATAAATAATTCTAGCTAACTGACTTGCTTTTTGTAAAAAATGATTTTTATAAAATTTGCTAATGACATTGAGAAGAGGCTAGGGGTAGTAACGCTTCAGCTGGTCCAGGTTGGTTGGGTTGACAAACTCATTCCCGTCCAAGTCCGTCAGCATCACTGCTCCCCCTGATAGGATTTTCTTCACCAGATATGGCCCAGCCCAATTGGGTTTGAATTTTCCCCTTGGGTCAACCGGTAAAAGAGCTCGAATAGATTTAAGGACTAGATCGCCCTCCTTAATGTTCCTGGGCCTTACCCTTTTGTTGAAGGCCCGTTGGATCCTCTTCTGGTAGATTTGGATGTTATTGAGGGCACGAGACCGTCGTTCGTCTAGTAGAACCAGTGAGTCATATCGTGCTCGAACCCAGTCAGCTTCGGGTACTTGACTTTCTAGCAGAATTCTGAGGGACGGTACCTCCAGCTCGACTGGTTGGACTGCCTCCATCCCGTAGGTTAGGTAATACGGCGTTGCCCCGGTTGCGGTGCGAATTGACGTTCGGTATCCCCATAGGGCAAAAGGTATTTTGTCGAGCCAGTCCCGGTAATTATCAGCCATCTTTTTTAGTATGGTGACAATTGTTTTATTAGGCGCCTCTACTGCTCCATTCGTTTGGGGACGGTAAGGCGAGGAAGTATGCCTTTGGATTTTATATTTGGTCAGCAGGGCCGCAGTCTCGGCTTGAAAGTGAGTCCCGTGATCACTGATAAATTCAGAGGGAATCCCATATCGACATATTATCTTGTTTTGGATGAACTTGGCGACATGCTTAGCATTGAGGATGCGATATGATTCAGCTTCGACCCATTTGGTGAAATAGTCGATAGCTACCAAAATAAAGCAATGCCCACCGGTACCCGAGGGATTTATTTTCCCGATTATGTCGATACCCCACGTTGAGAATGGCCAGGGTGACGTCATGGTATAGAGTAACGATGACGGCATATGTTGCACATTGCCAAAGATTTGACAGTTATGAAAATGTTTGACGTACGACCGGCAATCGGCTTCCATGGTATTCCAGTAATAACCGAGCCTCATGATTTTCCGGACCAGCATGTGGGCATTCATGTGTGGGCCGTTTTCACCATCGTGTACTTCGGCCATAACCTTTTCAGCCTTATACTTGTCAACACAAAGGAGAAGAGCCCTTTGTGCCGTCTTTTTGTACAGTTGCCCGTCGTCGGTACGGATAAATTGGGTGGCTAGCCTTCGTAAGGCTTTCTTGGCTCGACCTTTTGACCCGGGAGGATATTCTCCGTTTGTCAGGTATGTTAACACAGCCTGATACCATGGTTCGGGATCAGTTACTTCAAGGTCTTCTATGTCGCAAATGTATGCTGGCTCGGACCGTCTTTCGACGCAAATCGGCATACTAGTCACGTGGTCGGGAATATTCAGTAAAGATGCCAATTTCGAGAGTGCATCTGCAAACTGATTCTCCTCCCGGGGTAGGTATATGTACTCTACCTTTTGGAATTGTTTCTCGAGATCCCTTACTCGTGCCTGGTAGGCCACGAGATTAGCATTTCGAATCTTCCATTTTTGAAGTGCTTGGTTAATGACCAAGGATGAGTCACCATGTACCCGGAGATTTGTAATCCCCAGATTGGCGGCGGCTTGTAGCCCGTAAATGCATGCTTCGTACTTTGCTGCATTATTGGTAACATCAAAGTCCAGTTTGATGGAGACGGGAGTATGTTCCCCTTTTGGTGAAATTAGGAGGATCCCGACTCCGAACCCTCGAAAATTAGATGCACCATCGAAGTATAAATCCCAAGTGTCAGTATTAGTATGGAAAATATCTTCGTCTGGGAAGGACCAAGTGTCGGTGTATCCTTCCTCGGTTACCGGGCTATTGGCGAGAAATTCAGCTACTACTCGACCCTTGATAGCTTTTAATGGTACGAACTTTAGGTCGAACTCTGCCAGCATTAGAGTCCATCTAGAGATTCGGCCGTTGAGAACGGGCTTTTCGAAGATGTATTTGATGGGGTCCATCTTAGATAGCACGTGGACCTCGTAACTGAGCATATAGTGTCGGAGTTTCTTAGTGGCCCAGACTAGAGCCAAACACGTCTTTTCGAGCATGGTATATTTGCACTCATACTCTAAAAACTTCTTGCTGATGTAGTAAATGTCTCTTTCTTCGGAGTCAACTGTCTGGGCCAGCATAGCCCCCATGGCTGTCTCGGTCGTCGTTAGGTATAACGACATAGGCAAACCGGGTTGAGGTGGCATTAAGACCGGCGGAGCAGACAGAATTTCCTTGATCTTGTCGAAAGCAGTTTGGCACTTGTCATCCCATAGTACCTGTTCTCCTACTTTCAGTTTCTTGAAAATTGGTTCACACACCATGGTTAGTTTGGAAATGAACCGACTGATGTACTGGACTTTCCCGAGGAATCCCCTTATTTCTTTTTCGGTTTTCGGAGGTTGCATCTCGGTAATGGCTTTGATTTTAGCTGGGTCGACTTCGATACCTCGTTGGCTAACGATATGACCCAGTAATTTGCCTGATGTTACCCCGAAACTGCACTTTTGAGGGTTTAACCTCATGTTGTATTTGCGCAATCGGGTGAAAAATTTTCTTAGGGCGGTGATGTGACCGTCCCGTTCTTTGGATTTGACGATCATGTCGTCTACATAAACTTCTACCTCTTTATGCATCATGTCGTGTAATAAAGTGGTAGCGGTCCTTTGGTATGTGGCCCCGGCATTAATGAGACCGAAAGGCATGACGGTATAGCAGTAAGTACCCCAAGGTGTGGTGAAGGTAGTCTTACTCATGTCTTCTTCCGCCATTTTGATTTGATTATACCCGGCATACCCGTCCATGAATGATAGAAGGGCATGATCGGCCGTGTTATCCACCAGTATGTCGATGTGTGGTAACGGAAAATCATCTTTCGGACTCGCCTTATTAAGATCCCGAAAATCTACACAGACTCGCACCTTACCATCCTTTTTAGGAACCGGCACGATGTTTGCCACCCAGTCCGGACACTCGGACACTTGTATGAAGCCGGCTTTGAATTGTTTGTCGACTTCTTCTTTTACCTTGAGAGACCACTCGGGCCTCATCCGACGAAGCTTCTGTTTGACCGGTTTGCACCCGTCTTTAATTGGTATGTGGTGCTCGGCTATTTCCCGGTCTATCCCCGGCATGTCCTTGTAGGACCATGCGAAGACATCCTTGAACTCTTGGAGGAGGCTTATGAATTGTTGTTTCTCCTCGGGATCTAAGGATAACCCTATCTTAAGTGTTTGAGGCTCTAAGGTTGTTCCCACATTTATGGACTCGGTTTCTTCGATCACCGGGTTTCGGGACTCCCTTTGCTCTAGTTGCTCGATCAGATGCGGAGGTAAGGGTACTTGTTCGTCTGGTTTCTCAATGTCATAGCATAAAACATTTATAAAAGCAGAATTTGAAAGAGACAAGTCGTAAGCAGAACGGTTGTTATTATTGATTGAAAATTTGGAGAACAGCTCAAAGAGAGCAGCCATCTGATCATTGGTCAGTGGCGGGATAGGTAGGGCACTCGGGACAGACCCTGAAGTGCCAGCAGCAGGAATAATAAAAGGGAGAGGGGTTACAGGAGTGACTCTAGCACCGACTTCCCTAGACTCGACCTCAGACTCTGTCTCAGACTCCGACTCAGACTCGGACTCAGACTCAGGCATGTCTCCCTCTCCGGTGACCAGCTTGTAGATCCTTCCCTGACTGTCAGTCCACTTGACAGTCTTCCTCCAGGCCCTATTTCCCGTCTCGGAACCAACATCCGAGATCAGCTTGGTCGGGTCAAACCTGTTGCTGCGGAGGATCAGGTTGACCAGGTCTTCCTTTGGAGTTGGGGCTATGGTGTCTTCCCCAAATAGTAGCCCTAGAGCGGGCTCAGCATCTTCAGCTCCGTTGGATTGGATGAGGGCGAACACGTCATCCGGGATGTAGTTGCAGTCCCGGGCCAAGTGGGTCCCGAGCTGCATAGCATTGGGTTGGTATAGACCAACCTGGATAGCTCCAAACACCGGTGTGACAAAGTAGTCAGCCAACCGTGGGCTATAAGGGCTCAAGTAGATACCCTTAAGGATGTTGCAGGCCTTTTCGATCCCTGCTCGGACAACATTGTCGGGGGTGATGGCATAACCGAGACCAAAGTGAGATTCTTCGTCTTTGAGAACCTCGATGATCTTCCCGGCTGGAAGATCGGGTCGAGAGGTAGCCCCCGGAAAGTATCCTAGGTTTTGGAGCATCATGTCGATACTCGTAGTGAAGTAAGGCCTAAAGAGGTACTCTTCCTCGATCATCCCTACAAAATCGAACCCCCAGAGGTCCGTGCGTCCCGTGGCGTTACAGCTAGCCACAGTCATTGGTGTTGCCTCTAAAGTGATGACATCGTTAAGCAGAGGCATCTTGATCTTTCGGTGGAGGGTGGAGGATACCGCCTTGACCGCGTGGATCCAAGGCCTACCCAGGAGCAAGTTGAATGACGAGGTGACATCGATCACCTGGAACTCGAGCTCCTTTTCTATCGGACCGGTTATGATGGTTAGTTTCACGGCCCCAGCTACCGACTTCGGGCTCCCATCGAAAGCTTGGATGGTCTGAGCAGTCGGGATATAGTCAGCCTCGGTAATGCCGAGGGCTTTTGCGGTTCTTAGAGGAAGGACATTCACAGCGGACCCATCATCAACCAGGGTCATAGGGAGGTATTTTCCTCGGCAAACCACCGTAATGTAGAGGGCCAGATTGTGGGAGGCCCCGAATGGCGGTAGGTCGGCTTCGGAGAAAGTGATCGTCGGACCTCCTTCCTTAGCTTTGCCCTTTAAGTGGGGCAGAACCGTGGCTACCATCTCAGCAGGGGTAACCAAAGAGTCAACCTTAATCTGATCGAGAGCCTTTGTAAGTGCTTCTCGATGTTCTTGAGAACTAACCAGGAGTTGCCATATAGTGAGGTCAACTCGGGTTTTCTTCAATTGCTTCACGAGAGCCGTCTCAGCAGTTGGCTCTTCAGAGGCGACTTCCGTAATGACGGTTGTCGGGATAGGGGTGTCCCTAGAGCTAGTGGCTTGAGAGGGACGACCAAGGTGGTTACTGGTTAGGACTCGGGATTTAGTCTTTCGAATCTCCTCGGCGGTGATGGGGACAGCTTCCCCTTTTGCGAGGTAGACATCATCTTCGTCGTCGAACCAGATCCCGTTCACTTGCGGGATAAATGGAGAGATAAGATGGGAGCAATCAATAACCTCCCCAGTAAAGATGGCGTGGGAGCTGAAAGAGTTCTCCTTGTTGCTGGGCTTATCTCCGGGTAGCGGGATTTTACCGCTTTCAATCAGGTCCTGAATCAAGTGCTTCAGCTTCCAACACTTCTCGGTATCATGCCCATTGCCTCGGTGGTATTGGCAATAGGCTTGGGCGTTGTAGTTCTTGGAGCGTCGCTCGACCGGAACTTCAGGAGTTGGGCCTATCGGTTGGATTAGGCCTTTTGAGGATAGCCTTTGTAAGGCATAAGTATAGGTCGTACCTATGTCAGTGAAAACCCGAAGTGGGGTGTTCTTCTTGGACGGGGTATCTAGTAGATTCACCGCGTCGAAAATGCTGCGAGTTGCAGCTTGAGGCTGGGTAGTGGAGGAAGAAGCCCCTTGGTAACCCTTAGCAACGGCCTTAGTGAGGCCTTCCAGTCTTAGATCATCTTCGATCCTCATACCCATTTCAGTAAGGGTGGTGAAATTGGGTATGACAGCATATCGGAGGTGAACCCGGTAGGATGGGAGGAGGTTCTTGACAAAGGCCTCCATCAATGTTTTCTCACTGGGCTTATCGACCAGTTTCACGCTCTCGGCCCTCCATCGTTGAAGGTATTTGGTAAAACCTTCTTTCGGCTCCTGGGCCATAACCTCCAGAGATCTCATTGTGGTTTGGATCTCGGTGTTGTCAGCATAGTTCCGAGCGAACTCGGTGGCCACATCATCCCAAGTAGGGTATTTCTTTGGGTCTAGCCTGTAGTACCAGGCCCGAGGGTGCTTTTCAAGAGACGCAGCAAAGAGGTTCTTGAACATGGTAGAGTCCACCCCTTTGATGGCCATGAACTCCTTGAAGGCCCGTACATGTAGTAACGGGTCTTCAGTCCCTTCGAACATGGGCAAACCGATGAGGTTCAGGTTTCCAGGCAGCCTGTCACTCAGTGGGTTATACTCACGACTATTCTCCCAATGGATATTGTTACTCCCAGTCAAGTGAACTTGTTCCTCTAGTCGGCGTACTGAGCTAACTAGATCCGCCAGAGGCCCAATAGTCCCGGCATTTGGAGTCCTGTGCTCCACCGCAGCCAATCGAGTGACGATGGCAACTTGTCCAGCCCTCATTTCATTCAGTTGGGCGTCGATGTCGGCTTGTTTGTCGACCATGGCGTCCACAGAGGTTTTCAGATCAGCTAAAGCAGCTTCCATTCTGCGAGTGTGTCTGGTTGATGGTGGCCTGTCTGTAAGAACACCACGTAATCAGAAACCGAACCCAGATCTCGGAACCGTAAAAAACACATCCCGAGCGACCCAAAAGGAAAAGGACTGAGTGGAAAAGACTCGAGAAAGACACCTAGACGGATGACTCGTGGGTGGTATGACTTCCTTAGGATTTCGGCTTTGTGGGCCTAGTCCCGTTCGAAGGAAGGTCCACGTGAGATTACTCCCCAGACTTTTGACTCGAGTGTATGGACGGACTTTCCTTTGTAGGGGTATGCCCTACGCGGGTTGGTCGTGACTTGACGGATAAGGCGAACTCGGGAAAGGGGGGAAATTCGTGATATAAGATCGACGGAGTTTCGACGCTATAAACTCTCTACGTACTATGCAAAGACCCGACACACGGATAGACGGTAGGCCCTACAATAAGGAAGGTTTACTTTAGGAAAGTTGAAAGTTTTGCAAAATAAACGAATTTCCGAGAGTTTTGAAAACTGAAAACGGAATTTCGAAAACCGAGATTAGAATTTTGAAAAGAAAAATTCCGAAAATCAAGGTGGGGGTGGAAATTCGAGAACTAAAACGGACAGCATGCCGACTACAGAAAAGGATATTTTGAGTCAAATCGTTGATCCTAAATTTCGGCGGCATTCCGAGTTTTGAAAATTGGATATTTTGAAAAGGTGAGTCCCGAAATGGGCAACATTTTGGGTTTTCCAAAATTGGGCGTTTTAGAATGACGGGTCCCGAAATGGACAGTATTTCGGGTTTTTTCGAAAGGTGGGTATTTTTGAAAAGATGCAATTTTGAAATGACGGTTTTTTTGAAAAATGACACGGAAACCAAGTAGCATGTAGTCAAACAAGCATTATAACGATGCTTATGTATGCTTTACACTAAGTCTCGGTCGGTCAAAATAGGGTCTATACCAACAACGATGGCTTTCTCGTGTGATGGACGGACTCCCTAAGCCGAGTTGGTCTTAGGACATGCCGCAAAACCGAGACGAGTTCCACCATCGATGTCTTTAGCGCACCCATGTAGGAATGCACCGTGGTATAGTGGGACGTCGGTCACAAGTAACCGGCCCGGGCAAATTTGGGTTATGCATGAATCATTAAACTAATGCGCGCACACTAATCTACGAACGATTTCTCTTCGAGTCTCACCCTAGGAACCCCGATGACATGTGGTACATCAGGTATCCCCAGCGGAGTCGCCAAATTGTGGACATGACGTAGGTCCACCCCGACGTGGCGAAGCGCGGGTTTGGGTAGGCGAATGAATCTCGTGGTAAGATTGTTCTCGGGTTCGAAATTTAAGTCAAAATGGAGTCGCCACCGAATTTTGTGGTTATTCGGAACCATACGAGCCCACTCTATGTCGTCATGGGCTATACACAAAGCAAGCCCACTCCGATTTCAGAGTTTATGGGGCTCGTCCCTTTGCAATGCGATACCGATACCATCTATACCGGTAATCGTGTAAAGAATGACTCTCGTGCACCAAGGGTTTCGGACATCCGGAAACCAAAGGTTCTGAGTAAGGGGTGAGGGTACGTGTTGGGAAGCCCACTAAGGACACCCAACCCCGCCCGCACATGGCGGCCTCTACTAAGACACCGTTCGTGTTCGTGTACGCGAGCTAGTAAAATAATTAAATGATATGCAAACAGCGTTTTGTCTAAGCATGTGAATTTTGCGTTAACTACGTCATTTAATGCATCTTATTATTTGTCGAAATGATTTAGCATGCGAGGTTCATTTATAAAGCATAAAAGCAAGTAAATAAACGAAGCTCGAAAATAAATAGAAATAACATACAAATTACACGGGCGGAAATACAACCCGGAATTCACAATACAACGTTACGTAAAGAAATGATAAGCGAAATAAAAATAACGCAATAAAAAGATAGAAACGGACCCGTATATAAACTAGACCGCGAAATATGTAGATGGACTAACCCCGATTAAATACGCATTATGTCGCATATTAAACGAAGGACGGGAATATGAGACTGTGGCATATTGCTAGCCTAATCTCACGTCCCGTAGTCTTGTCCCGACTTATCACGTCAAAGTGGTCAAAGTCGTTCTACGTGTCGTGATATGTGCATGGTTTTGAAAATGGGATAGTCACGTGATAGTCTTTGCACGTGATGACTAAAGTCGATAAAAAGGTCGGGGCTTGAATTACGAGTCAAACCCCTCGGTTTTGTGGGTTACAGGACCCACTCGACCGAGTTGTGGTGTGACTCGGTCGAGTGCACGTTTAACGTGGCTACTGACCACTTTTTGGGGTGCTACTCGATCGAGTGGCCCATGGCACTCGATCGAGTGCCCCATGTACGAAGCATGGCTCGTTTTGTTTTATGACTTGAAATCGATGAACGGTCAAACCAAATACAAATATCGCATGATTTGTATTTAATTCGGCCTCCGGTACTATAATCGCGTATGAACGATTATAATACCGTCACCGGAGTTTTAGGAAAACGTTTACATTAGATTAGGAAATTTTGAATTAGTGACGAAATGTATCCCTCTACGTCACGACATCGGAACTAACCCTTTCGGGTTACGTGATGTCGGTTTTCGTGTCAACGAGTTTCGTACCAATTATGGAAAGGGAATTAAATCCGTTCAACTACGACCGATCACGGTCGCGTCACGCCCTTGAGTACATTGGGGCGGGGCTCCTCGAAAGAGCTCCACCTCCGTCGTTGCTCGTAAAGGGATTAGACGGACCAAGAGTGATCATCGTAGTCCAACGTTTTAAAACCGATTTTTAGTATATATATATATACGCGGTATTAGTAATGTTAAAGACAATAAAAGTAATACGAAAATAAAGATGCGAAAATGTAAAAAAGGTTAGTGTTAGTGTTAGTGTTACTACGATTATAATACAATAATGCGAAAATGTACATAAAATCGATATAGAAAAGAGATAGAGAAGGGGTTTAGGACACCCTCAACATACATGCTAGGTAAAGGCCTCGGAAATGGACTCGTAAATAGCGGCACGGCTTGAGAGTATCGAGGATGTATGCGAGTTATGGTGTGTATGGATGCTTGTGTGTATGTGTCGGTTTATCGAGGGACGAGAGCTCGGTTTTTGTGTGTTTTTGGCTTAGGATTTCTAAGGCTTGTAAGGTGATGAAGTAGGGTTGGAGTAGGGTAAAATGTGGCTGGAGTTGTAGGGTAAAAATGCTCAAAAAGTTCTGAAATGCATGGGGGGGGGGGGGGTGAAGCGGTATTTATAGACTTCACCCCTCGACATAGGGGCACTCGATCGAGTGGCCCTAGTGCACTCGATCGAGTGCCTTCGCAAATGGGCCAAACCCGGGTAAAAAAGGCTCCACTCGATCGAGTGGGGTCAATCTACTCGATCGAGTGGATCAACAAATCGAGATAAATAAGGAAAGATTTGATTTTGTTTGTTTTGACTATTTTTTGAATTTTGATTTGTGCGCCAACTGAGCTTAGCTGATTTATGAGACGGTTTCGTCTTTGACCGGGTTTTGACCCGGTCGCCAAAAGACGGGAATTATTTTTGGTGTCGGTTTTGGCCCAAATTAGTCTCATTTGACTCGGAATGACCCACTGGGCCTGAATTTGAGGTCTGTTTTGTGAGATTTTTACTCCGTTAAAAGTCCATGTCGGATATTATTGATTTCGAGTCCAAGTCCGAGTATACCAAGTCACGTTTGCGTCCGATCATCATCGGGTGTTTTTCGGAGACTACCATAGACACGTGGCAGTCAAAATGCGGGTGTCTACAACTTATTTTGCCTTTTAAGACTATAGTTGTTTGATACTTCGTGATATACTCATATACATTCAAAACTTATGTACGAGTACTACGTAGTGTAAATTGTACTCTAATTGTTTAATGATGCTATTTACGGAGTAAATAATTTATATCAATGCTGTTTTTTTAAGATAGTTTCTTGATTAAATTTTACATTTAATTTATATCATTTTATTTGGCTCTTAATGGTATTTTTTTTCATTTAAATCAAAATGTTTATAGGTTTGTTACGGTTTCCATATAATTCAGTTAAGAAGTTCCAGCCACTTTTGAAGTTCCGATTCAAATTCTAACAAGTGCTTATTTTATATCATCAAATTGCTCAGTTTCAGCCATTTGAAGTTCCAATTCAGATTAGGTCGTGTTTACAAGTGCTTATTTTAGATCTGACTTGATTTAGAGGGTCCTATGGAGATGAGCTCCGATTCAGAAGGGTCCGGGTCAAATGACAACAAGTCAAGATTATGAATCGAATACGATCCGTATCATCACGTTTGGGTCAGGATGTTCGAGGTCAAGTGAATGATGAACCCATGTTGTAAGGGTTCTGGTATGGTCGGGTCCATCGTAACATACTTAACTGCTTATTGGCACCAAGGAATTCATGAAGACTTTAATATTCATTTTCAGATCACTGGAGAGGGTTTGAAAGCAAAGTTGCATTGTCGAAAATTTTTAGTGGGGGCATTGATTTTGTGAGCTAAAATACGTAGGATCATGTTCATTTAATGAATGAGTGATTTTTTGATTGATAGATCAATATACTGATTTACTTTAAGCGTCTTTCAATTTTCAATTTCCAGTGTATACTTGATCGACAATCATCAATTTGAAATCGTTTTCAGGTTTTATTGATGGTTACTCTATATTTCGTTCAAATGTCGATTATTGATTGATTAAACTTTGATTTGATATTGATTTTTTCCTTTGTTCGCAGGAATCTTCGTCCTTACACCACTGTCCCTCTCCGACCACCATATATCGATCCTCTTTCTAAAAATCAAGTTAATCTATAAGCTATTCGATTTTGATAGAAATGGATAAATATGATAGATATTATTTTGATTATATGCAATGTGCTCTAACATAGAGAGCATAAGAATTCATAAGTTCTTAAAAGATTATATATATATATATATATATATATATATATATATATATATATATATATATATATATATATATATATATATATATATATTATATATATATATATATATATGCAATTACTGATTAAACAAATTCTTAGAGTTGTGATTATATTATAAGTTCTATTTTTTTTCCTTTTCTTTTTTCATATTCATGTTACACGAGTTGGGCGAGTTGGGCGAGTTGGTGAATGCCGGGATTGGGTTATATCGGCCGGTTCACATAAAGATCAAGCCCAGTATTATAATTATAAGGTTCGAGTAATTGTTTAAATACGGGTCAAAAATAGATTTCGACACCTCATTTTATTATTTTATAAGTTGCGAGTTTTTTTTTTAATAATAAATCATATTATTTGATATTCCACTAATAGTATCTTTAGCATAAAATTAACAATTATTACATACTGTCTTTTCAAATACACTAGATGTTTTTTCCAATTTATAGAATTGACCGTCTCATATGAGAATTTATGATAGAACAATTTTTGAAGAAAGCTCCACGCAATTTGCGCGGGTTTAAAACTATTCATTATATAAAAACCACCAAATGTTGAACTCGTATACGGTTAACTCACCAACCCTTACAACTCTCCCACATTTCCCATAACTATAGCAAGTCCACAGCCAACCTCCGATCAATCCGCTTAAAATCCCAGAAAAAATGGCAGCAATCCACCACACACTTCACCTCCACTGCCACTCGACCTTCTCTTCATCCTCCATAAACCCACTTAATAATAATAATAATAATAAATTTTATAATTTAGCTTCTACTTCGATTGCTGCCCTCAAAATCACATGCAGTAGTGAAACCCAGAAAAATTGGACAACCATTGACCAACACGTCTCCAAAATCGATCCTATCCACGTCATTCCCAGGCCTCCTACATTGCCTGCTTTAATGGCTTCTTCATCTGAACAAACGGTAAAACATAGTAAAAAAATATGCCTTTTTTACTGTCCTGAGACCCAAGCTTTAGCAGAGAGAGTTGCTGCTCAATCTGACGCAATTCAACTTCGTAGTATTTCTTGGAGGTAGCCCACCTTTATTTTCCAATTAGCATTATAGTATTATTCTTGACTTTTTACCGGATTTGGACCGTTATTCTATTACGCCGTATATGTTGATTATTATGGCTGTCATTATTTATACTCCGTATACTATTATTTATTCGGGTAATTTGTGGATCACCCGTTCTTATTTGTGACGGTGATTGTGAGGAGTCATATGAGAAACATGGTAAAAAGTGGAATACTTGGGAAAGCAAATGAGTTACCTTCACCCCACCAATATGAGTGTTACTTGACCCGTCTTAGCCCATCATAAGGGAGACCTACTCTTTATGGATTGCGTTGTTGATTACTGACTAATATGGAGTACCTTTTTGTTGAAATCTGAAATTTATGGATGGTTGACTAGAGACTTTTTGCCCTCTTTTATGGAGTTAAAGGGTAAATTGGGACTTTGGTTAAAGAATAAAGACCCACATGAAGTTAACGTCTTTGAGAAATGATATATGTGGATATTTTTTTTAGTGTAAACCATCCGGAATAGTCGGGATTCAAGCCGGGTAGGGCCTCATGGGCGGTAAAGATCTCCCTCATGAGTCTTAATACCCGTGCATTCCCATGGTTCAAACGTAAACTAGACCAACCCCTTGCCAATTGATTTAAGTGTTCATGGGTAAATGTATGGATTGTGGATGAGTCGTTCATCCTACCTTCTCATTATGTTGCTCTTGAGTGAAAGTTCAAAATTTACTGTGGAGTATGTAGGAGCCACGTCTGTGCTAGATTTGTTGAATAGATATTGATGATAAAAGGAAGCTAGATCAACTACATTCAGTACATGAATGTTTGCGAGCGTCAGTGTGTGTTGTAACAAGAGTCGCAAGAACAGTATATAGGACGGATATGATGTTTAACCACTGGATGAAGTCATCTTTGGTTCTATACGTGAATGTGTTTGGCACATATACATACATGTTGAGACCAAGTATCGGTACATTAGTTGTACAGACGTATTGCTTGATTATAATGAAGCAGATTCACTCTACTGGATTATCTATGCAAGTGGAAGTAAGGTGTATTATAATATGTAGTAGTGGTGTGAGACCGTGACTCTGTGAGCGATATGTGGCCTAAATAAGCAAGTGTTAAGTGCGGCCTCACCACCATAAAGAGAGGTAGCCACACCAAAGAGGGGTGGGTTGCGTGAGAGTTATATCTTAAGATCTTTACAAAAGAAATGCATTCAATTTCATGGGTCAGGTACTAGGTGTGTTTTGACACTTTCACTTCTATTTTGTTACTTTAGGACTTTTGCAGATGGGTTCCCGAACCTATTTATTTCTAGTGCTCAGGGTATACGTGGACAGCATGTTGCTTTCCTGGCATCATTTAGTTCCCCCGGTGTAATATTTGAGCAACTTTCTGTGATATATGCTCTGCCAAAGCTTTTTGTTGAGTCCTTCACGCTTGTCCTTCCCTTCTTTCCTACTGGTACTTCAGAGCGAATGGAGGATGAGGGTGATGTTGCAACTGCATTCACCCTTGCTAGAATTCTGTCAAACATACCGATATCCAGAGGTGGCCCTACTAGTTTGGTGACTTTTGATATACACGCCTTGCAGGTTCGCCCCACCAATTTCCCCTGCACTGTCTTCCTCGCACTGGATTATTTCTTTATTTCCTTCTTGCGGACTAGAGAACACTTTTTTTGTTCCAGCTGCTTATCCCTTTTTATTTACCATTCACACATTCAGGAAAGATTTTACTTTGGTGACAATATATTGCCATGCTTTGAGAGTGGAATACCTTTGCTTAAAAAGAGGCTCCAACAACTGCCAGATTCCGACAATGTATGCTTTTCAAGGCGTTTACAGCTAATTAATATCTATGCTCTTGAATACTCTTCCTATATTGGTCATGCTCTTAACCATGTCTTTTATAAACAAGTCACTATGCATGCCGTAATTTGTGGCATGGTCAAAAGGTGGGATTGATGTGCTGCATGTACTTTGCCATTTGCTTGAGTGACTTTGCCATTTGCTTGAGTGACTGAATCATTCTTATAGACTGGAAGATAGAAGATGTACCCTTTTTCAAACCGGCTATTTTTTATTTTTATTTTTATAGGGTTTCTAGTCTGAATGTTAGAATCATGGCACCAAATGAACTTAAGCGCACTATATTGAAGCCTGTGTTAATCCACAATGCGTGTTCCTTATGATCCATCTTTGTCTTTTCTTATTTCAGATTTCTATTGCTTTTCCTGACGATGGTGCATGGAAACGGTTTCATAAGCAACTTCAACACTTTCCAATGGTAGGTCGGCTATACTGCACGTCTGCACTACTACATAGGGGTGATAATGAGACAAGACAGCTCGCGAGCACCTCGAACTCGACTCGGTCAAAGCTCGGCTCGTGTGAGCTCGACTCGGGCTTGAGATCGGCTCGACAACTTAACGAGTCAAGCTGAATAACCATCAGCTTGGCTCGAAAAGCTTGTGAGCAACTCGAAATAACGTGATTAGTTAATATTTTGATCTTATTAAAAAAAGGTTATTTAACAACAATAATATCAACTATAGCGCGTCTTTCCAAAATAATATCAATTTTAATAAATATGAGAAGAATACGTATTATTGAAATAGTTAAACCAGAGTAGTATAGGTGGCCGGTTACCGGAAGAACCCTTCCACCTTTTTTCACCTTTAATTTTATTTAACGATAAGAATACTGACTATTAGGCGTCTTCCCAAAATAATATCAATTTTAATAAATCTGAGAAAAATACGTATTATTAGAGTAGTTAAACAAGAGTAGTATAGGTGACCGGTTACCGGTAGAGCCCGTCCACCTTCCTTTTTCGCCTTTAACTAGTTTTGATACCCGTGTGATGCACAGGTGCAACAATAACATTATAATATGATTGTCATATGATCTGCTAATTACCATTCTTTTTAGTTCTGCTAATTTAATTTGATACTCAATCCTGTTATTATAATCTACTAATCTATGTTTTGTTAATATTATGCTACTTTGGAAGAAGTGGTGAGTCAATAGTACATATATTGAGACATTCCACTTCCTTGAACCCCAGTCTGACGGTTCCTAGAATCGAAATGAACAACCTTTGGGCTGGCCTTGAATACGAATTGATTAGGAGCATAAACATATGAAATCCAACATTAAGTATGTCACATAATCTAAATCTATCCTATCATTATAAGTTTTTTTTACTTAAAGGGGGTTAAAAAAATAGGCGTTCGAACTATTTATGACCCGTATTCTAACCATAACCATAACCCAACCCACTACTCGTATTTGATCCGACCTGCCCAACAGGTCTAGTGCCTATGTGACAGACCTATGATACCAGATTCGGAATTCGGTGGCATGAACTTCGAACTGGTTCGTCCGACTTCGAACTCCGGTCGTTCGCGACCCAGGTCGCCGGAATTCGCGAATAAAAACGGTGGAATGAGCGAACTAATTACCCAGGATACAAAGTGTAATGGGACGAGGATGAAATAAAGTAAATAGACTTTTCAATTACCTGGACACCATTGAAGAAGAGAGAATAGACCTAGGCGCCATTGAAGGAGAGAGAGGATAGATGAAGAAAAGTAAATTTATTGGGTTTATGGAGGCAGAGGGAGATTGACAATATGGGTGGGTGATCAGGTTTATTGGGACTTGGGAGTATAAAAATATTACTATTTCTTTTACTCTAGTAATGTGGGTGAGGTAATTGAAATTAATAGTCAATCCGACTCCTAGTAAGAAGTGACAAGTAGTACGGATTCTCACCAAAATTTATCTTTTAACCCATGGACTACTACCATAATCCTTTCCAGTTAACTACAGTAAATTGGATTTTATATTTAAACTATTTCATGCTTCGAACCCAGTTCGACACTGGTAGCGAAGTTCGAATTCGAACCACATTGAACTTCGAACCATGTATCATAGTGACAAACAACTCATGAAACATTGAGTTTATCTATATCTTTTACTTTCTAACCATTTTATTTTCTGCATTGAATATATTGTAGGTATGATATCACCTCCCTCTAAATTCTACCCGACCCGCAAACCTACTTACCTACCCCATCCCATTTGTTGTTTTTAGAGTCATGAACATGTTTTTCTTACCCGAATCTTAAGGGAGTGGTTGAATAATAAAATGAGAGAGAAAGCTAAGGGAGTGGAAAGGGAAACAGAGAAGGGAAAGTGCCAGGAAGGGGAGGGAAAATGGAGATTTTTCCCTCCAAGTTTTGTCTATTTTGGTAGAGCTGATCATGGGCTGTATTGTCCGATTGACCCGTCCCGTCCGGCTCAAATTTTTAGCGGTCTTGGACACAACGTTTTCAATAATATACAAAGGTCCAACCCGCAAACATGTCCCAAACCCGCTTGTCCGTGGGTCAAAATTTTACACTTAGCCCGACCCATGTGCGGCCCGAACCCGCATATGATTACCTCTAATTTTGGAGGAGAAATATTTTGCTTTGGAGGAGAGAAATGGAGGACTCCATTTTACTTCCACCTACAAATCCCTTCGTCCCATTTTGCTAACCAAGGTATTTGCTTCGCTCACTTTTCTTCCCATCACTTTCCTTCCAAATCAATCTTTCCAAACACACCCTAAATGACCTGTTAATTTTGGACCATGATCTGGACCGACCTATTCAACCCGTTGAAAAAAAAGACTACAAGGCCTTAGTCTAAAAGCCCAACTCAAGCCAACATATTCATATGCCTAGTTTTTGCTAAACTCTAGTTATTCAATATATTTAATTATTATACTGTCTAATCTTAAATTAAATTATCTAGCAATTTTAGTACATTATTCTCTTGTACAGTTGTACATAGGTAAGCTAATACAAATTCTTACTTTACATAGAGGACAATTTTAGTACTTTCTTCTTTCATAAGTGTTCTACTCGGCCATAATATATTCATTTAGGTGGTATAAAATAATCAAATGGATAGAACATTGATGGAAGGAGAAAGTACATTACTCTCTTAGCTTGCGAGGGGTCAAGTACTACCTATGTGGGGTAGATAAAACAAAAGCAATATGGCTAGGAAATGGCTACATGTTTTGTCTTATCTACCCACATAGGTAGTGATTGCCGCGTCGGAAACTTGGAAGACTTGCTGGGTGACTAAAGTTGTATTATCTTGTTAAATAGTAACGCTACTATTAGGGCAATAGCAATAGTTTTAGTTCCATACAACATATTTCCATTGCCACCGAAACACATCTAACAATATACTGTATGAAACTTTCTATTTCTCTACAATGGTAAAAGTTTTATACATTTATTGTGGGTCCTCATGTTGCTCTCTTTTACATGTATGCAACCAGTTCTTTCATTTAGAAACCAGTTTCATATAAGGAGCTCCTTATTTTCTAACTCAATTGTTAAGGAGCTCCTTATGTGTAATGAAACTCCTTAAATGTTACCATTGTTATTGCTTTTAGACTTGACAAAACTTGACCTGACTTGTAAACTCAACCCGCCCAACCCGTTTATTGGTAGGTTAAGATTCAAGACCTCTAAATCTTGATCCGTGACTCGATATTTTAAATTACAAATATAAACTGATATTCAATTTAATACACTTGCTGGGAGACTAAAATTGTATTATTGTGTTAAATATAACATTACTATTAGACTTGACAAAACTTGACCTGACGTGTAAATCCGGTCCGTTCAACCCGTTTATTGGTAGGTCAAGATTCAAGACCTCTAAATCTTGATCCATGATTCGATATGTTAAATTACAAATATAAACTAATATTCAATTTAATACAACATTTTTTATCTTTTGATAATAAAATAATTATTAAAATAGTTTTAAAAATTCATTGATATATAAACATTATAACCAAGGTCTATAAATTAATATTAGTAATATCATAAGTATTATTTTAAAGGGTAAAAAATTTGGCGTTTAAAACCATTTTCACCAATATTCTAACCATAACCCGTCTTGTGACTTGACTTGACTCGTAAACCCGACCCATCCAACCCGTTTTTTCGTAGGTTAACACCTATAAATTTTGATCCACGACTCAAGTGTCATCAAACCTAGGAATGATGTTATAAAAAGTAAAAAGGTCGAAAAAATTATTTACTTTGTAATTTTATCTAATATTCCGTACTAAAACTCATAGGAACGATAATTTTTTTGTTAAACGAAATGTAATGTCTTTACATAAAATTATAATTTCTCACACTTGTTTTTATCAAAAATGTAAATCTAATTCTAATATGATAATTTTATCTTTATAAAATATATCTACTTATATATAGGATAATTTTATGTTAATAAAATATACTCCGAACTGAATATACGTATCTACTTATATTAGGATAATATTTTTATTTTATTAATAATTATTTAAAAAATTCCAAATGTTAAATTTATATTTTTAGAGCTTCTAATATTATTTAGAAGGCGAATATATTAGCATTATTTAATAAATATTAATATTAAAAAGTTATGAAACCGAACTGAATATGCATTCCATATGGTGTCTATTCAAACTTTGTTGTTTTCTGAGGTGATAATTGATGGTTTATATAATGATAATTGTTTGAGTTTTAGGGGTGTTAGGATTGTTTTTTCTAATACTTAAATTCATAGAAATTTTATTTAGAGTATTATCTAATACTAAAACAAATGGAAGTATTATATATCATATCTACTTTTAATATGAATAATGTTTAAATAGTGTTTCATAAAAGTTGGATTCCCTTGAAAAAAAAGTTTCCTTTAATTATATATTTTGATTTATTTCATATTTCTTCACTACCTTTACTCAGTTACTCTGTGTAAAACGTCATTAATGTCTCCCGCCTTCCTCTTCCTTCGACCTCACCAAATGTCATTATCCTCACATCAAAGTAATGTCAGATTGCCTTAATCTGGTCCTTCAAATTGCAGGAGTTGATGATACTATAGCTGACTCGGAGTCGCTTATCCAGGACATAGTTAACGAATGTGCTTTCTTCCACTGGTGTTCTTTTTCTTATTTTCCTAGGGCACGAAACTCGTAAGTCTGTGCGCACTTAGAGGACCGTGATTTAAGTTTATTTTCTCTGCTGGCAAAAAAAAACACAATCCTACACCAAAATCAACACTTTAATCTAAACGAAACATATAGAAAAAAAACTAAATAAATTAGAAAACCTCGAGAGAATCAGAAGCTTTCTTGAGCTCAATCTCAAGTTTCGTAGTAGCCTTACTAAACCTAATAAGTAATAACAGATGTCAAAGCTCGTATAGCAGCCACTGTCTCCGCCAAATCCGGCTTTCCTCCTGAACTCATCGACAACACTTTCCCCCTCCCTCCTCCCTCATCGACAACACCAAGGAGGAGATGTAGATTGAAGCGTAATTTTCAAGGTCAAAATTTTTAAACTTTATTTTGGAGATACACATCTGCCATTAATGAAGAGAAGGGTGATGGAGAGAGAGAATGGAGGAGAACTAAGGAGTACACGTGGCAAAACTGATCCGACCCGACACTTGAACTGTAGACCATATTTTGACTCGTAATCCAAATTGACCCGATCTAGCTCGAAACTGACTTAATTATTATTATAGAAAACGAGTCGATATCACTAAAAAAGTTGAAAATAATAAACCCGAAAATAACCCTAACTCGAGATTGATCCGACATTCCGATCCGACCCGAAGTCAAATTGATTAATTTAACCCGAAAGTGACCCGACCCAAACTTGATCGGTTAACTCGTTATCCAGGTCTAAGGAGAAGGATGAAATATAAGTAGTTGGTTAAATATTAATTAAGTCATCTGATGTAGCAGTTTATAAAGTCACATATACTAATCTGGTTTAACTAATCCAATGGTACGCATTATTCTCATATTTATTGAAATTTATACTTCCTCCGAATCTGACTTATGTTCCCTCTTTCCCTTTTGGGTTGAGTGATGAATATGTGGCTATTATTCACCCATTCATTTCTCTCTTTTCCTTCTTTTTTAGCCACATATCCTCACATTCTTATTTTTTCCCCAAAACTCCAGGGAACATATCTTAGACTCGGAGGGAGTATTATTATGGGAAGACGCTCTGTAATTGGTATTATTGTCGTTAAATAACCCTTAAAAAAATATTAAAAATAATTATATACTTTAGTTCTTTTCACCCAACGAAATGTTCTTATTGACATGTCTGTTACGTTTTATATATGTTTTCGTATCCCAAGTTATTAAAACACATCAATGAAAAAAAGCGTAAATTTAATAGTTATATTTAGGTTCGAGTTAGGCTCGAACTCACATTTTAGTTCATGAGCTTGTTTGTAAGCTCAATTTTTCGAAGCTCGAGTGAGTTCGAGATCTGCTCGAGTTTGAATTTTGTTTACCGAGCAAGAGCCGAGCAAGGCCAAGCTCGTGCTCGGCTCGGCTCATTAACACCCCTACTACTACATATACAACTTCATTTGTTAAAATACACTGGTTATCTTTGTTGTCATATTTTAGCTATTAACATGATGAAGTGGACACCATTTTAACAAAACGATATGCAAGATCTTGGTTGTTAATTCACTTTTGGTGAAGATACTAAAGCAACGAATTTTACAATTCATATAAAGTAATAAACTATCCATTAGGTCTCTTTGTTTGCAATAAGTAACTAGTTCTCCACCTTTGCTTCGGTCATCATCAGTAAGAGGAAATGATGGGGGTAGAAGTCTGAATTTGTTGGTCTTATCTCAAATACTTTCCAGATCCCCTCAAGCTGCTATGCATAGCACTTTGAAATTCAGTCTAAAGAAAGTTGGTCAAATACTTAAATCTGAAGTTGGTCAAATACTTAAATCTGAATACCTGACTAGGGATTTCTTGATTCTTATACACTTTTTATCTATGTTAATTCGACTCAGCTTCAAGTGTTGGACAAGACTGTGTTGGAGTCGAACATGCCTATATTATGAGCATGTTTCGTATTTTTTGGTGACAATTTGCTGTGTGACCATTAACGAAGTGTTGAGCAACATTGCTTTTTATGGCTCCATTTTTTTGGCATCTACTCTTAGCTGGTAGAGAAATTGTCGTGTTATTTCATTTCAATTGCTGATTATACAGCATTTCGTCATTGATTCGAGATGTTAGTACTTGATAGATTATCATTCCTGAAATCTTGATACTGCAGAAGTTAATTTGATGGAATTTCTGAATTTCATTTGGTGGAATTTCCGTAATTTGACTAGATTTTTGTCTACACTACCAAATGTGCAGATTGTATGTGCAAAAGTTCGTGAAGGTGATCAACGGATTGTTCGTTTGAAGGAAGGTGATCCTAAAGGACGTCATGTCGTGATTGTTGATGACTTGGTACAATCAGGCGGCACACTTTTAGAATGCCAGGTACATTTCCTGGTGCACATTCGTTTGGTTGAGTTTATTTTTACCTTTTTCTTTCCTGATGTGCCACGTCTTATGGTACTGTTGCCTCATTCACACATTCTCCTATCTCGGAAGTGCCGGACTATTGAGGATTAACAATATTTTTGGATCTGTTGGTTGCATATGATAATGCCCGTGAAATACTGAGGAGCAATGCAATCAACTTTCGCCTATATCTTCTTCCGAGCTTCCTCTCAAAATAACTTATAAAGGAATACTCATGTCTGAGCAAATTATTCTGCTTGCTTTTGGATCAGTTCTTTATGTAGGAACTTGCAAGAGGGTTAGAGTATCCGAATTCATTTTCAATCACACAGAACATGTCTAAAAAGGAAATGTAGACTATTGGCTGAAATGGACCAAAATGTAAAGAAATGGTTTGGACATAGCCACATAGGATTATAGGAAGCATGAGTTTTTTTTTTGTTTA
The DNA here is from genome assembly GCA_958450325.1 of Agrostemma githago. Taxonomy (NCBI): domain Eukaryota; kingdom Viridiplantae; phylum Streptophyta; class Magnoliopsida; order Caryophyllales; family Caryophyllaceae; genus Agrostemma; species Agrostemma githago. The sequence goes on along the minus strand of OY288254.1, from coordinate 42,194,277 downwards.
TATCTTGATTTCACAAATTAGCACAGAAATCTGTGGAGTTTTATTTATCCTTTGATGCATGCTATTGATGTATTCAATGTTTCTTCTGTGTAAAAATGCTACTCAAGTCTAGTCCTGTATTCCTTTGAATGTGTGTTTCTTGTTGTGTGCTGTAGAAAGTATTGGCTGCTCACGGAGCAACAAAAATCAGTGCATATGTCACACATGGAATTTTCCCAAAAAGATCATGGGAACGCTTCAAACCTGATACGATAGGTATGTCTATTTTTCACTACATCTGTTTTCACTTGAAAAATCAATCTATTCTAATCATGTTTCGGGTAAGACGATCCTACATACGTAGTGTGAGTTTCTAAGGTTTTTATGGAAGTTTGAAAGCTCACACCGGACTTGTGCAATTTCTTTAGGTCCTACAATAACTTATCATGGCTACTTTCGCCCGTGATATTGAGTCTGGGCCACAGCACCAAATTGTGACCAAGTTGTCAAAATTGAGATGTAATCCAGTGGTCGTAAGTTAGTTCATTTATGTCACTGTGGGTCATTCATATTAAAAGCAAGACTGTTTTAAAATCCGGGGAACGTGCGGGGTTTTTTCCTTTTATATACATTTCTGGTCACTCATCAAAATTGCCGTTTCAACTGTGATACCCATCACTCTTCTGCAGGTTCTCCTGAAGAGGGATTGACGTACTTCTGGATTACAGATTCGTGTCCCCTGACTGTGAAAGAGGTGAAAAACAGGCCTCCTTTTCAAGTCATTAGCATAGCTGACTCCATAGCGGCTGCGCTGCAAGTTTAATCGTGAGATAAATGTGTAATAACGAATAAATTAAGCTGAGCTATAATCGACCTGCAGATAGGTGGGTAATGTTTTATCGGCTCTTTTTTCTTCTTTATTGCAGGATGTCATTTCTTATTTCTAAAAGGCTAGCAACTTAGCTGCATTTTGGGCGTAAATTTAAGTCTTTATATCTTGTGGGATTTTGTAATTGACAGTGTTGATGAAAATACAGCACTGACGTTGACAAATAAATGTCTCAATGGTGAGTTCACAATTCGCACACAAGTAAAAATTTCAATTGAGTTGTATTTTGTTCGGGAGGTTAGAGAAGTACTCTCGTAGCAGAATTATATTCTTATCTGTAAATTCTCATAAAAAGTAAATACATACCATTAGTGGAGAGAAGTGAGTACAAAACAAAACAGGTTAAAAATGGATGGCTCCTTTTTTTTTGACAAGAGGATGGCTTAGACCATCCCCAAGTAAGGTGGATGGGGAAGGTCACGACTCTCTAGGTCATCCTAATTACTAATTACTAGTATAATACCCGTGATAGTCACGGGTTTGTGAACATTTTTTGAAAATAATAGCAAGTTTGAAATAAAGTGTAATACCCGTGAAAATTTACGGGGTTGAAACGTTTTTTTGCATCAAAAAGACAAATCACAATCCATATGAGGGTGAATGGAAAGATGTTATTGGCTTAAAATAACGTAAATGAAATGAATATTGACGCATATGATTATTATAGTGTGTTCAATATCGAAGTCAAACCACGTGAGTAGGTAAATAACAATTTCAGAGAGTGTGTGATAAATGCAAATATAAAGACATGACGTCGAAATGAGTACGTGTATAGTATGTGTTTGGCACAATCAATATATATAATTAAAGGAGCTTTTTTTCGAGGGAATCCAACTTTTATGAAACACTAATAATTTAAATATTATCCATATTAAAAGTGGATATGATAAATAATACTCCTATTTGTTTTAGTATTAGAAAATAAATAATACTCCTTTGACGTACTCTTAGTATTAGACAAAATAATCGTCATTTTTGGAGAATTATTATTAAAATAAAATTATTATCCTAATATAAGTAGATATATTTATTAAGATAAAATTATTCTAATAGAATTGGATTTACATTTTTGCGAAAATACCGTGTGAGGAACTACAATTTTATGTAAAATCTATTATATTGTTTTTAACTTTTTACCTTTTATATCAATAAAAAAATTTAAGAGTTTTTTTAATTTAATATTGAAGTATTTTATTTATATTCATTACTTGTCATATTTATATAGAAATAATTATAAATAATAAATGTTTTAAAAGATATTACACAATAAAAAAATAAATTATTACTTCATTTATAGGTGTTATCAAAATAAAACTACACTGCATTTAATATTGCAATCATATAGAGTAAATAATTTTTAACGGACAGGTCGGGTCGGGGCGCGACCCTAATATACCGGGTTTGATGACAGTCAAGTCGCGGATCAAGATTTATAGGTGTTGACCTACGAAAAACGGGTTGGATGGGTAAGGTTTATGGGTCAAGTCAAGTCATTCAGAATCAACTAGAGAGTACAACTTTAGTCTCCTGATTTATAAGCAAACAATATATATACTAATAAGAGTGCTAGATAATTTAAGTTAAAATTAGAAACAAAATCATATTCAAATAAATTGATTAATATATCAAAAATAATTATGTTCAATCAATCAATCCGTCAATTATCAATATAATTAAACGATACGCTTTTCGAGCGACGTTGGTAATCTCCAATAGTTTTAAAATTCTTAAATACAAACTTAAATTATTTATCATATTTAAGTATTTAAAAATTTTGAACACTGCAAACTTGATTAAATTATTTTAACTAATTTAAAATTTAATGAAGTTCAAACACTTAAATAGAATAATTAAATAATTAAAAACAGAATGAATACATGTCGGGTTAGACTACGGGTATTTCGAGTGACACGTAGTCTCAAACTTTTTTAAACTACATAATTTATTCAAATAACTTTATATATGTCGGGTTAGACTATAGGTCGGTTCAAATAGGGGTCGGGTTATACGGGTCACGAGACGGATTATGCTTAGAATATAGCTGAAAAATAGTTTCGAACGTAGATTTTTTTTACCTTTAAGTAGAACGGAGTAATATTTTCGATATTACCTTTTTATTTATTTTAATAATATTATTTTTATACTTCTTTATTATAATGTTTATATTACAATGAATTTTTAAAACTATTTTAATAATTATTTACTATCAAAAGATAAAAAATGTTGTATTAAATTGAATATTAATTTATATTTGTAATTTAAAATATCGAGTCGCGGATCAAGATTTAGATGTCTTGAATCTTAACCTATGAATAAACGGGTTGAGCGGATCGTGTTACAAGTCAGGTCAAGTTTTGTTGAGTCTAATAGTAACGTTACTATTTAACATGATAACACAAATTTAATCTCCTAACAAGTGTTCCTTGTGACGACCATATTTGTCACAGAATCGCAAGCTTGCGACGGGGAAAATACTATCCATTGGGTAGATAAGACAAAACAAAGTGTCATTTACTAAGTATTTTGCTTTATCTACCCTACATAGCTAGTACTTGACCCGTCGCAAGTTTGCGACGAATATATCCGTCACAAGTAAGAATTTCTGTTAGGCTCCCTATATACAACTTTACAAGAGAGTAACGTAATAAAATTGCTAGATAGTTTAGGTTAAGATTAGACATAAAGTTATATTCAAATAAAAGAATACGAAGTAATATATAAAATTAGTTATATCGAATAACTAATAAATTAAAATTAGAGTTTTAACAAAATCTAGTCAGACTAATAGATTGAGTCAAACTAGGCTTTTAGACTAAATCTTTTAGATTGGTTTAGGTCAAATGCGTTGCGGCTCAAGAAAAAAGGGCTCATGACCCTAAAAACAATGGGTCGGGCGGGTAGGGTCGAATATAGTGCGAGATGATGACATACATACAAAATATTTGATGCATTAAGTCAAATGATTATAATCTTATAAAGTACTCCGTAAAAGACATAGATAAACTAAATGTTCACAGATGAGTTGTGACGTTTTAATATTGCTCACAGATACATGACCTACTACTTTGATGAGCGTTGTTTTTTTATCCAAGTAAGTAAGTAAGTAATCAATACATGCACTAGACCAGTCAAACAAGTCGAGCAGGTCGGCTCGCGGGTCGAGTTATACGAGTGGAGTCAGGATACGGGTCGGGTTATACGAGTCACGGGTCGAGTTATTATCAATAACTCCAAAATTACAATTATTTGAAATAATCATAAACCGTTCGTCACAGTCAATATTATAAATGAAGTATTATCACTATTATGAATGATTTAGTAGCATTTTTGTTGCACCCGTGCATCGCACGGGCATTAAAACTAGTTCATACAAAAAGAAGGCTTATAATATACATTATGGCTTCTAAAACGCAAATATTTTTGGACCGGAACCCACCCGAGCCGAAATTAGGTAATTAAACAAAATTACTTCATATTTAAACTAAAATTTCCCAAAATAGTACGAAGTAAAAAATACTTCATCCCTTTCTCTATAGCCTTACACATTTCCTATTTTGTTAATTCTTTATTATTTTTCCACTTTTCTTTTTAGTATATTTTTTATGGTTCTTATTATTTGTGACCCCACTTTCTTTTCCACTTTCATTTTCATCCATATTTCAGTTCACTCTTATTAATTTTCTTCCCAAAAACTAACGTGGATCATATAAAAGAAGGGGAGGTGGTATTTATTTATTTTTAATCAAAATTTCTTCGGTAATAGTATTATTATAAAAAAATACGGAGTAGTATGTTTTAAATCATATTTTTATCACATAATTATTATAGTGATAAAAAATTCAATGAATTGAGTCAGTTTGTTACGTGTAAAAAAATTCTATATATCGGCATTCTAATATAAATGCAATATTAAATAAAAGGGAAATAAATGATTAGGAATTGAAACTAAGAATGAAATTGTATTTACATTTAAAAAAAAAAACAATTAACATTATTCAAACGTGTTATTAACGGTTTTTAACCTGAAACACGACATTTTTTAACGAATTTTTACCCGAAGCCCATTATTTTTTAACGGTTTTTAACCCGAAGTCCGACATGTTTAAACGGTTTATTAACTTTTGTCAAACGTGTTACAAATGCTTAGGTTTGTTGATATGTTTGATGATATGCTTGGTGATATAGAGTATATTTTAATCAATACTCCCTCTGTTTTTTTAATATAAGTCATTCTCACTTTTCGAGACAACCCTTTCTCTCTTCAATATCTCTTACAACATAAGAAAAAATACTATGAAATATATACTCATTTGAAAGCTCTTTTCGTAAGGAATTTTGTGGTGCAATTTTTAAAAATTTGGAATAATATATTTACATGAAAATTAAAGTCAAAGGCTCGCCTCAAAAAGTCAAAACGTCATATATTCTGATACGGAGGGAGTAGATGTTATGCTTGTGGATATGATTAATTGGACCAATAAGTCTCTTCTGAGACGGTTTCACAGTAAAATTACTGTGAGACCTCCCACATAGAGTTAGTTGTTATTAATTGTATAATAATCTCCTATGCGAGAGGTCTCACGATAAATCTACCGTGAGATCGTCTCATAGAAATTTTTGTGTAATTGTACATAATATTATTATTCACTAAGTACATGTTATTTTTCTCGCATTATATGGGGAAGAAGATGATAAATTGATTTTAAATTTAAGTACTACTTCTTCCTTTTTTTTAATTTTTTTATCTTTCCATTTCTCAATATATGAGTGAGGTATTATTGTGGAGATGACATAGGTTCACCCCGACGCGGCCACGCGCGGATTTGGGGAGGCGAATGAATCTCATGTGAGATGGATCTCGGATTGAAATTTAAATCTAATTAGGAGTCGCCACCGAATTTTGTGGGAATTCGGGCCCATTGGAACCCACTCTATATCTTGGTGGGCCGTGCACAGAGTACGGCCCATTCCGATTTCAGAATTTATGGGGTTCGTCCCTTTGCATTGCGATACTGATACCGACATTATCGGAAATCGTGTATGGAATGACTCTCGTATGCCAACAGTTTCGGACATCCTTAAACCACGGTTCTGAGTAAGGGGTGAGGGTACGTGTTGGGAAGTTCACAAAGAACACCCCCGCCCCCCCCCCTCCCGCACTTATTGTGGACATGACATAGGTTCACCCCGACGCGGCCACACGCGGATTTGGGGAGGCGAATGAATCTCATGTGAGATGGATCTCGGATTGAAATTTAAATCTAATTTAGGAGTCGCCACCGAATTTTGTGGGAATTCGGGCCCATTGGAACCCACTCTATATCTTGGTGGGCCGTGCACAGAGTACGGCCCATTCCGATTTCAGAATTTATGGGGTTCGTCCCTTTGCATTGCGATACTGATACCGACGTTATCGGAAATCGTGTATGGAATGACTCTCGTATGCCAACAGTTTCGGACATCCTTAAACCACGGTTCTGAGTAAGGGGTGAGGGTACGTGTTGGAAAGTTCACAAAGAACACCCCCGCCCCCCCCCTCCCGCACTTAGCGGCCTCTACTTAGATATCGTTCGTTTTTCATGTACGAGCGTTAGTTTGACGGTTGAATGTTATGCAAACAATGCTTTTTGAACTAAACATGTGAATTATGTTTAACTACGTCGTTGAATGCATCGAAATTAACGTCAAAGTTATTTTAGCATGCGAGGTTCATTTTAGTACAATAAAACAAACAACGAAAATAAAGGCGCGAAAGTAGAAATAATTGAGTTAGTAGCGATAATAACGGATTGTAAATAGATTAAATGATATAAGACGATGTGATGCATGGTTTTGAAAGGGTAAATCACGTGATGGACTTGACACGTGATGACCGAAGTCATAAAAATATTTGATACGGCTTATTGCATGTGAAGAGCTCACGTTTGGTGCGTGAATGAGGCCACTCGGCCGAGTCATGGGGAGACTCGGTCGAGTGCCCTGCATAAAACCCCTCTGTCGGTTTTTTTTGGGGTGCCACTCGATCGAGTGGGCTAGGCACTTGGTTGAGTGCCCCCTGTACGAACAATGGTTCGTTTCGAAATTTAGCTTTCGAATTTGCTTTAGTTTAAAATCGATAATTTATTTAAGCCGCGTAAAAATATGATATAATTTATACTTGACTTAATTTTGACACTCGTGATATGCACGCTATTATTACGAGATCTATTATCGGGAATTTTAGAAAAGACGTTATAAGTCATTTTAAATAAAACTAGGACGAAATAATTCCCTCCGCGTTATAATGTCGTAATTAATCCTTTAGGATTATGTGACAATTATTTCGGCATCAACGGGTTCGTGTTAGCTCGATTTATTGACTAATTCTTTTAGACATAATATTCGACTACGGAATCGATATCACATCTTAAGAATAAATGTTTTAAAAAATTGATATATGCGCGATGTTGATGATGATAAAAACGCTAGTAGTAATATTAATAACGATATTAGAAACGAAAGGAGAAAAAAAAGTAAAAAAAAACGAAAAAAAGAAGGAGAAGACGACGAGAAGAACGAGAGAAAAGAGGAGAGAAAAAGGAGAAATCGAGATTTCGTAACACCCTCAACCTACATGCTAATTTCGGCCTCGGTTAAAGGCACGGGAGTATCGAGGATATAGGAAGAGTTAGGTGTTTTGTTTGTGGGATCGGTTTTCTCTGGTTTCCTATACGATTTCTAGAGGAAAAGTCGGGATGGTATTTGTGTATAGTTTGCCTAAGATTGCTGAAATTTCTGGTTGTGAATTGTGTGTAAATTTATGTTGCAAAGGGGTGTATTTATAGGAAAATACCCCGGTTTTGGATAGGAAAGGTACCCGGTTTGGATAGGAAAGATACCCGGTTTTTGGATAGGTTTTAGGAAAGAAATCCTATCCTAAATAGAAGAGGTTTTGCATGCAGCTGATATTTTGTGGTTTTTGACTTCGAGTCGGACTCTTGGGGCTTTGTGCGGCTGATTTGTGTCTCGCAAACAGCTTTGACCGGGGTTTGACCCGGTCGCTAAAAGACGGTTTTATTTTCGGTGTCGATTTTGACCCAAATTAGTCTTATTTTATTGGAAACGACCCACTGGACCTAAATTTGAGGTCGGTTTGGTGAGATTTTTACTCCGCTAAAAGTTCGCGCCAAATACTATTAATTCCGAGTCCAAAATTGAGCGTATTAAGTCATGCTTACATCCGATCATCATCGAGTGTTTTTTGGAAACTGCTATAGACACCTAGCGACCAAATGTGGGTGTCTACAATTATATTAAAATTAGATGATAAAAAAATGGAGAAAGTAACAAGCTCTATAACCGAGGAGAAATTAATACAAATTCAAATTGACAAATTGTACAATCATAAATAATAGCTGACCCGATAACGGTTTGACTCACACGGTCGATAAATTGTACAATCACAAATCCAAAGAGTAATGCTGGTGAACACGACTCACGCGGTCGATAATGCAACTAATCTAAGATACTTTTTCATATTGATATTTGTATCAAAATCGTACTTTTGTGTTTTCCGTAAATTTATAATATGTTCAGATTTTATAGATCTTGGTCATTATAATTTTTAAACTGTACTATCATTTTACCGTTTAACGTGATGAAAAGTTATCATTTTCGTAGTTAAGTTGTAATAATTGATCGAATACTTAAGTATGATCTAAAAATAATACGGAGTAATATTTTAAAACGATTTACTAAAACATAATAAGAAAGGTGTTATTTTAAAAAACAACTCTTAAACGATAAAGACGGTTTCTAAATAAGATGAGTAGCATCAACTTAAACACTTAGGAGTAGTAACATATTCCCTCCGTCTTTAAAAGATTTTCCCATTTTCCTATTATAGGAGTATATAGATGAGGAGTATTTAATGAAACGTGATAATCATAGTCGATGGATTTAGTATTATCTAAATGAAATCATTATTGAGAAACAAAAAATGCTTGAAATATCATTTTGTCAACACGCGTCATCTTTGGTGCGTTGGATATTAGAAATCACGAATAACTAAAACCCTAATCCTTTTACTTCTTTCATCACAAATACAGTAGCATTCAACGAATATCTATAACAATCGACACAGTATTGAGTGTTAGTACATTGAAGATGACATATTTTTGTAAACGCATATTGATAATCAAATCTACGAAAGAAGAAGTTCGATCAGATCAGGGTTTAATTGATTTGGGAAGATTCAAGTAATTGACATGAACTCGATGAAGGTATGTAGATCTATTCTTCTCAATTCTCAAACCCCAAATTTTAGGGAAAAATCGAAAACCCTTCCCTCAAATCTCACCCAAAGGCCAAACCTACAATCCTCCTTGTTGCTGCTCCTCCATTGTCGTGGCCACCAAGTCACCGCTGGCGCCGCCTCAAAGAGTCATAGTCCTCCATCAAATTTCAGTTTTTAAATCTTCCATTGTAAGGGGTTTTCACTCCCCAAATCTGAAATTCCTTCCTTTTATCTTGTATTTTACAGTATATTACTTGGTACTTTGGTTAGTTTGGTAGATAGGTTGAGACGTTGAGTGTTGAATTGCTGATTGAAAGCTTGAATAGTTGAATCTTTGACTTTGATGATTGATAATTTGATATGAATGATAGTATGATACTAAATTAGTAAATTACTAACAATTAATCATCATGATTAAGGGATCCGCGTCGAACTTTCACTTGGTTGACGTCAGAAATGTGATCTGCAGCTTCAGAATTGTTTGAAGTTGGGATGCTCGATTTGAGGGTAGATGATTTCTTATTGCCCTGCAATGGAAATGTATGGAAAAGTAGATAGATTGCTATTAATTGCACAAGTAGATTGTTTATAATCAGACAAACAACATACCTCACTGAAAAGTTTCATAAATGGTGATGGCATCCGTAATCCTGATGGCTTTACTCCTTCAACTTGTGTATATATCCTGATGGCTTTACATTATTGAAAATAGATGAGAAGCTTTCGAAACAGAGTAATGGAAGATAGTTATTGAGAATTGTATACTGAATGCTTTGAAGAACTGAGGTGTGGGGAAAGTGAAAGCAAATACTCCGTATGTATATAGCCACCATCAATTGTGAAAGTTATGAATGAATTGGAAACATGGGGAAGGGAAACATGGGGAAAGGGAGATGAAGATACCAAAGAGGCAGACATTAGTACTCTATATCCGTTTTCCAGTGCAGTAGTAATTACTCCACTACTCTATATGTTTATTCATTCATTCTCCAATGCATTTGTTATTTTCGATACATAGCACTAAATGGAAGTGGAGATTACTTCTCCCCTAAACAACCTCATTTTCATTCTATAACCTATTCAACTTAACTATTCTAAAACACTAAAATTTTCGACTTATTTCAAATTTGAGCATTAAGGTTGAGCCACATCTCTCAGCTTGGTGTCTCCTTTTATATAAAGAAGATATGGAAGATTAACATGACCCAAGAGAGAAGGGGGTCATGGGATGACCTTTCTTGATGGAGGTCATGACCTCCTTCAATATTGGGGACCATGGGGTGATTGTCACACTCACTCTCTCACCTTTATCAATATTTTCAACTTATTTTGTATTTGAACTAAATTTAAAACATTTGAAATATTCTTGTAAAAAAATATATTTAAAATATACTCTAAATCTTTTTAATATTTATGGGGCTACAAAATAAGCTCCATTTTGATATACTTTGTATATTATTTGAGGTAAAAATATTTTACAAACATAAAAATAATCCTAAAAATTACTTTTTCTCTTGATTTTTAGTGTTAATAAAAAAAATAGATTAATTAATGGAGTTTCGGGGCTATTAATTTGAGTTGGAGATTATTACTCGTATTAAATATAGTAATGTTTCATAACTTTATTTTTATAAAAGTTTTTATTTTTTATTTTTTTAAATTACTCATTTTAATTTAATACCAAATTAACAAGATTGGAGTAGTACAAATATTATCGAGCTTACAAAATTAAAAATAAAAATTGCAAAAGTAAGAGAGGTTTTGGTGAGGTGGAGAATATGAAAATGATTGGATATGTTGGAAAGTGAGAAATAATTGGGTCGGTGACCTAGATCATGATCTTCTGGATGAGAGGGTATAGACGGGTCAAGATAAATAAAGTGGGATTGAGAGAAAAAATGGGTGGTGACCCAATTAACTTGACACTTGCTTGGGAATGGTCTTATATCCTAACACTTTCTTCATTTCATACTTTTGTTGTATCCCAACTTTTTGTTTTTGATGGCAAAAAAAAAAGATACCAGACTACCCTCCCTCTCATTTTTAACGTCCTTTTGTGGACATGGAAAAGTCCCCACGTCCGGCGCGGTTAGACGCGAGTTTGGGTGGGAGGATGTTCTCGTGATGAGATTGATCTCAGATTGAAATTAAATCGAAGTGGAGTTGTTATTGAACTTTGTGGGAGTTCGGGTCCGTTCGAGCCCACTCTATACTTAGACCATACCACGCACAAAGCATGGGTTGCCTCATAGTACTAGAGCTTAGGGGCTTGTCCCTTATCGATATCATATGATTATCGCGACCAATGATTCGGGCACCCAACCCCGACCGAATATTTTGAGCAAGGGGTGATGGTACGTGTTGGAAATTCCTTTGAGAGGACATCCAGCCCGTCCGCACTTAGCGGCCTCACTAAGATAATCGGCTAATTAATGTTGGAGTGCGCGTGTCAGTAAGACAGTTATGCATGACAACCATTGTTTTAAATGTAGATATGTGAATTGTTGCACTACGTCATTTAATGCATCTCGTATTATCGAAGTTGTATTGAGCATGTGAGATTCGTTTGAAAAAACGGTAAATTGCCAAACAATGAAATATACTCCCTCCATCCAATTTTAAATTTCATGGGGGAAGGGAATAAAAATTAAGGGAAGAGTAGAATATGTGGTGAAAAATGAAAGTTGAGAGAAAATGTGGGGTCAGAAATGATATGGACCACAAATATCAACTAAAAGAGAAAATATTGTAAGTAGGATATTTAGAGATGGACAATCTTTTAAGGAAAGTAGAAAGTTATAAAATGAATGGAGGGAGTAGTAAATAACTTGAAATTAGGCGTGTTCACCGGTCCAAACCCGGACCGGATTGACCCGCGGACCGGCAACCCCAAAAATTCAAACCCGCGGACCGCACTAATTAACAAAGAAATCCGGACCGGACCCTCTTAAGACCGGACCGGACCGTAAAAATACATTAAATTGGATTTTTTTAAGTGTGGACCGGACCGCGGACCGGTCACCAACTATTTTGCGACCCGGAGACGGACCGGTATGTGCCTCGATCTGGACTGACCCGGACCTTGCTATCCGGTCCGGTCCGGTTTGTCGGTCCGGGTCACTTTTTGAACACCCCTACTTGAAATATAAATTACAAGTTACACGGGCGGAATACAATCCAGATTCACAATACACCACACTATTAAATAATATTGAATTAGAACAATACACACAAACTATTATCAGATTCGTAAATAGAAAACGTACAGAGAAATGCATATTTGAAGTTGGACAGACCTTGATCAACCACGCACTGTTCTATGTATTTACCATAGGACAGAGGATCAGGCGCATAACACCATGCGCCCTGAATGTCAGACGCATGGCACTAGGCGCCCTAGCTTCAGGGTACGGGACCTGGTGCGATCCAACTAATTGAAGTCAGGACCTAAGCGTGATGCTAGCTCGGTCTAAGCATTCGGGATGTCTCGTTCGACTTGTCATTACGAACAATAGGTTCTAGGCATTATCGGTGTCACGGTTTACTAATGAAGTCTATGACACTCGAATTAACATCATATGACTTTTGTTCTAAGTCGTAAAGGAAAATGAAATCGAAGTAAATATAAGATGGTGAGTTATGAGGAAACAAGTGATTGATTGACACTCGTTGACTTATTGTCTCGAGCGTTAGTCCTGCGTCGTTTAGGGTATCGTCGTTTGACTATGAAAGCCTACGATACTCCGTTTAGCGTCATTGAGTGCTCATCCTAAACGGTCTTAGTTTATGACTCGTGAATGCAAGTGTTACATCATTCGTGCTACCGACATCTTTATTTGGCCATTGAGGCCTACGATGTTCGGATTCACATCATTGGATACTCGCTTATATACTATATCGACTCAATGTTATGAACATCGAGTCCTTTCCACTTTGACATTGTTATTTGGCTACGAGAGTGTACGATACTCAATTTGGCGTCATTGGACATCCGTGCTAGATCGACATAGGCTCGTCATTGTACACATTGTATCCTTCATGTGTCGAAGTCATTGTTTGACTATGAAAGTCTATGACATTCGATGTAGCGTCATTGAACATGTACTCGGAGTTGAAATTGAAACGAACAATTCTAAAATGACATAGAATAAAACTAAACTAGCGAATCGCCCCATTTAGTTAATATGTTATCATTGTACTTATATGAGTTCTACAAGAGTTGACTCGCTTTGAACGAAAGAAACGTGTTTCAATTAATCTTAATCATTCGACTTTCGATTATTGAATCGAGATCAAACGCTTAATCAACAAACAGAAACACGCTACTAAAACAGACGACAGTTGATTATGCCATCACGAACAGACAATGGCAGGGACGCACGCCATGGGGCGCTCTAAACCAGGGACACGTGAGAGCAGGCGCCTCAACTGTGAGATGCCTCAGTCCGTGCGCCTGAAAAGATGGCTGTTCGGACTTTGTACAAAATCGTTTGTCGAATGCATTTGTTTTAGAAAGAAAAGGTAGATCGAGAAGATTGTATGTGAGGGACATATGCGTTCGTTTATTTACGGAACATTTAGGATTTAAATTATGCATTTACTTGATCGCGCATTATTATACAAGTCAGGTTTACATGTTTTAATTCATTAGAATGTAAATACGAGAAATGAAAGAGTTAGATGTGAGAATGCGAAAAAAATAAATGTTAGGAGTTAGTGAACGATAAATAAAAAAGTTTAGAGATTAGAGACGAGGTTTAATTTGAACATCTCAACCAACATGTTCAAACTTTGAAATGGGACTTGTAGAGGTACCGACGCGGATACAAAGAATCTTTCGGTATGTAGACGAGTTAGGGTATTTTTAGGATTTTGGAGTAGTATGTGAGTATAGGCTTTAGAATATGAATTTGTGATCCCTTAGGTAGGCTAAGAAGTTTCGGTTTTGCAATCCCTGAAAATGATTGAGGGATGCTTGTATTTATAGAGGTTTTACGTTTTGAAAATGTATTTGGGTGCCGAAAACTAGTTCCTGAATATAGAACAGAGGCGCAGGATGTTGTGCACTCTGAGACTCAGGCGTGGGAGCTGGGGCGCTTCAATTCGAGGACACACGACTCCGTGCTGTCGAGCGCGTGCTGTTTGGAAGTTGCTTGAATTATGGGATTGGATATCCGTTATCGTTGGAAGGTTTTGATTGCGAGGGATCTTTGAATGTAGACTTGATTTTGGTATTTTGGATTGTTCGGGTTTTCGGCTTTGACCGGGTTTCACTTGGTCGATAAAAGACGATTTTGCTTCCAGTTGCGATTTTGACTTAGAATATCTTTGTTTTATTAGAAATTGCTCAAGAAGTGTGATTTTGAGGTTGTTTTTGAGATATTTATACTCCGTAATGTGTCCGAGTCAGATACAATTGATTACGAGCCCTTATTCAAGCGTTAAGAAGTATTTTGTCGTCCGATCATCATCGGGTGTTTAGCGGGATGCTGTTACAGACACGAGCAGGCAAAACGCGGGTGTCTACAGAGCCCCCACTCTGACTGATGCTTGGACAAGGCGACAGTCAGAGTAGCCCCAGGTCAATCGAGGATTACAACTTGGCATCTTTCAGGACGGGACGTTTATAGTACGTTAGACTGTGCGTAAGAGAGCTCGCCAGCTATAAGTAGGAGGTCATATTTATCCCGGAGGATACCGAGTCCGCGGGGTGGTGGGGATTTTATAGGAGTACCTGAATACATGTATAGTGCACTAGCAGTGCTAAACAAGGAAATTTTGAAATGACTTCGAGCTTGACGCAGACTCGAACGACTCGCTGAGGAATAAAAACTTTAGAAGTTTTAATTTTTTTTAAAAACATGTGCTCGAGTCTAGGAGCGTGCTTGAATGATCTTGCATTGGACTGAAATGGGCTTTGGAAATGACCGAAATGGTCCTGACCCACGCGCGTATGCACCTCAGGCCGGGCGATTTGGGCCAAGGCGCTCCAACCCACGAGCTCTGGAGCTGAGACACGTCCCTCCGTGCGCCCCAGCTCGAGCCTTCCCAGGTTTTTGGAAAATGGCGCGGATTCCGAGGTCGAGTAGGGTTTACGTATTATAATTTTGCGCGCTTCTGTACATTCTTCTGCATTCGTCTTCTTTGTAAAACAACTTAAATTCCCTTGTAATTATTTCATAGCAAAAATTATGGGTATCGAAAATTTGTCCATGCTACTACGGAACTGGTTCCGTAGTTTTGACGATGAAGAGAGAAAATTTGCCTGAATCAAATGGACATCACTCAAATGTTATACCCGCAATCTTCAGGTAGATATGGATTTCCGAGATGCTTCCTTGTTCTTCTGGGATACGACTTTCCATGGTTTTGCTTTTCCTAGCAGGGAAATTTGTCCTATTCCCGAAGAGATTGCTATAGTCGGGGGATGGAATCCTGATTCCCGTCCCACTATTCTCTTTTTCTTTCATAATCTTAAGAGGAAATTTAGAAATTTTCTTGGCATTTCTCGTACTGAGACTGACAGGATGGTGAAGGGCGATTGTATTTTGCTTTTTGACCTGGCTGACAAATTCATGAACGAAACGGATGTTAGGGTGACAGTCTTCTATCCTCGTAGGGCTTTTACTTTTTGTATGCTCCATGTCTACGCATTTGAGGGTTACATGGACTTGGAATCTTGTATGGGTCACGTATCGTTGCTTGCCCTAGTGGATCAAATGGAGATCGACCATAGTCCTGCGTGGCAATTTACCAAGGAGATAATTCAGGGGTTGGATGATCGTAAGCTGGACCCGAGGGTTCCATTGACGGGAAGCAGGAGTCTGTTGTGGGTATTTTTTTGTGTTGTCTTTTTATTTCCCTTTCGTTTCTGATTCCTTTCGGAATTCAACCGGGGAAGCGCGCGGTCTTAAACCTGGGTGGTCGGTTAGGCGCCTTAGAACCTAGCCGCACGGCCCCTTGCGTTTGAGTTGTCGCATTTTTTGTCATGTTTATTCTTTTTTGCTCGTTTTCTGGTGTCCTATACCTCATCTTGATGTTCAGGTTTGGCTGTACGAGAGATTGTTGATTATGGATCCTTCTCTCGACCTTAGTAAGTATCGATTCAGTCAGATGATTGTGATGAAGCGGAACCTAGATCCGGCACATGATTTGAGCTAGAAGTACTAGGAGGAGCTGACCTTTGATAACAAGTGTTTTGTCTAGGTCATTTATCTAGGCAAACACAGTTATGCAAAAAACATTTATAATACCCAAAAAATACTAACATACAACAATAACATAGTATATAGACAGAAAAAAGGTTCGAACCACAAAGATGAAACACACTACTAAATAATGTAAGAATAAGTGAAGTTAGAAACATAAACCAACTAAATGAGTCGCATGGATAAACAACAGGTGAAATACTATAATGGGGAGGGGGGGGGGGGGGGGGGGGTTTGATGTTTGGTAGAAACTAAAGAACAAGAGAGAAGAGGGTAAACAAATGATAACGGAGTAACTTGACATAATGTAACCAACATGCTGAACCAATAACAATGTAAGATACAATTCTAAAGTCCATCATCTTCTCATCTAAACAACTCTATGCTCAATAACATTACACAGAGTAATTCATTCATCCACACATCAAGCAAATGGTCAATATGCATATAAAATCTAGTAAAGAATGAGGGAATAAGAATAGTGGGCGGATTATGAGCATTACCAACGCGATCACGCCATACATGGGATATGGGCGGATGACGATGAAGATGTCTACATCCACGAACCAATAGTGTCGATCCCCCCAACGATCACCCAAACCAAAGACATAAGCCACGTCACTAGATCTGGGCGACCCTACCAAAACGTCACGGTCGACATACCAAACACCAATCACACTGCTGAAAACACCCCAACCACCGACGAAATCCCAATTACCACTCCTGAGGTACAAATAGTCAAACAACTACAAAAGGCCAAAACCGACCTTTCCATATGGCAACTCATAACTAGGTCTTATAATCACCGCATGGCCCTAGTCCAAGCCTTGGGAAGAATGAACATATCCTCAACCGTTACACCTGAAGACATGGTAGGACATGTTCTTCAAGAAGCCAATGAACCAAAGGATCCTATAACCTTCTCTAACGAAGACCTTCCACCCTTTGGACTAAAACACAATCTAGAACTTTATGTCACAGTAACCTGTTTAGGCAAGAAGATGCCCATGACCCTTGTGGATGACGGTTCCGCCGTAAACGTAATCCCTCTCAAAACCGCCCGCGCCTTAGGAATGTCAGACACCGACTTCATACCCACCGAGTCTGGAGTGCGCGCCTATGATGGCACGAGGCGTCCGGTCGCAGGGGTCGCCACCCTTAATACCATTGTAGGGCCCATAGAGAGGAAAATGGACTTTCATGTTTTAGACGTCAAAACCGGATCTTACAATATGATCCTAGGGCGCC
The DNA here is from genome assembly GCA_958450325.1 of Agrostemma githago. Classification (NCBI taxonomy): domain Eukaryota; kingdom Viridiplantae; phylum Streptophyta; class Magnoliopsida; order Caryophyllales; family Caryophyllaceae; genus Agrostemma; species Agrostemma githago. The sequence goes on along the minus strand of OY288254.1, from coordinate 42,176,678 downwards.
CTTGGATCCATGCCCTTAAAGCCGTGCCATCCACCCTACACCAAAAGGTGAAAGTTCCCATCAACGGTGAAATAGTCACCATTCATGCCTCCCCCATGAGAGCCTTCGTAGAAAAAGACACCACCTCGCAAGTCACGGAAGACGCCGATACTGAGTTAAGGGGATTTCACGTAGTAAAACTATTAGAACAAACCTAGCCCATTCAATTTTGATCAGAACTCAAACCTAGTCATCAACTTTATGATGAGACAATAGGGGCATTTCCCGGGGTTGTCACTAGGAAAAAATTCCAGCACCGCAAGTAAATTCCATGACCCCATCGGACAAACCCACACGATAGGCTTTGGGTACCCCGCAACCGAAGGCGAAATACATGAACGCATGGCTATCATGCGCACACGAAAAACTGAGGGCATCCAAATCCCGCCATATGACCTCACCCTAAATGGATGTTTCGTAAAGGAAGGCGACCACGAACCTTACATGGGATTTCCCGAACCAACCTACATCAAGGGCATTCGACATCCCGGAATAGAAATATTCCAAGATTGCTACTTCATACCGGAAACCATACCCAACACCTCAAAACCCAAACACACACCTTGTATGGACGGCTTGGCCAATAGTCTCCTATTCGGGGAAGTTCAGTTTCTTGCGAGATTAGTGACCTTGAATAAGGAAAAGAGTTTAGGGTTGGATTAGGCGGAGCCGTGAAGCGGATACGCCTAATCCAACCCTAAACCCTTTTCCGTCCCGTCTTATGTTGTTCCCCACCTTTGAATCACATCCACGACAGGGTTCACCAATACCCTCTTAGGGTTCAGTTTCTTGCGGGATTAGTGACCTTGAATAAGGAAAAGGGTTTAGGGTTGGATTAGGCAGAGCCGTGAAGCGGGTACGCCTACTCCAACCCTAAACCCTTTTCCGTCCCGTCTTATGCTGTTCCCCATCTTTGAATCACATCCACGACAGGGTTCACCAATACCCTCTTAAGGTTCAGTTTCTTGCGGAATTAGTGACCTTGAATAAGGAAAAGGGTTTAGGGTTGGATTAGGCAGAGCCGCGAAGCGGGTACGCCTAATCCAACCCTAAACCCTTTTCCGTCCCGTCTTATGCTGTTCCGTATCTTTGAATTACATCCACGACAGGGTTCACCAATACCCTCTTAGAGTTCAGTTTCTTGCGGGTTTAGTGACCTCGAATAAGAAAAAGGGTTTAGGGTTGGATTAGGCGGAGCCGCGAAGCGGGCACGCCTAATCCAACCCTAAACCCTTTTCCGTCCCGCCTTATGCTGTTCCCCAACTTTGAATCTCATCCACGACAGGGTTCACCAATACCCTCTTAGGGTTCAGTTTCTTGCGGGTTTAGTGACCTTGAATAAGGAAAAGGATTTGAGGTTGGATTAGGCGGAGCCGCGAAGCGGGCGCGCCTAATCCAACCCTAAACCCTTTTCCGTCCCGTCTTATGCTGTTCCCCAACTTTGAATCACATCCCCGACAGGATTCACCAATACCCTCTTAAGGTTCAGTTTCTTGCAGGATTAGTGACCTTGAATAAGGAAAAGGGTTTAGGGTTGGATTAGGCAGAGCCGCGAAGCGGGTACGCCTAATCCAACCCTAAACCCTTTTCCATCCCGTTTTATGCTGTTCCTTATCTTTGAATTACATCCACGACAGGGTTCACCAATCCCCTCTTAGAGTTCAGTTTCTTGCGGGTTTAGTGGCCTTGAATAAGGAAAAAGGGTTCAGGGTTGGATTAGGCGGAGCCGCGAAGCGTGCACGCCTAATTAAACCCTAAACCCTTTTCCGTCCCGTCTTATGCTGTTCCCCAACTTTGAGTCACATCCACGACAGGGTTCACCAATACCCTCTTAGGGTTCAGTTTCTTGCGGGTTTAGTGACCTTGAATAAGGAAAAGGATTTAAGGTTGGATTAGGCAGAGCCGCGAAGCGGGTGCGCCTAATCCAACCCAAAACCTTTTTCCGTCCCGTCTTATGCTGTTCCTTATCTTTGAATTACATCCACGACAGGGTTCACCAATACCCTCTTAGAGTTCTGTTTCTTGCGGGTTTAGTGACCTCGAATAAGGAAAAAGGGTTTAGGGTTGGATTAGGCGGAGCCGCGAAGCGGGCACGCCTAATCCAACCCTAAACCCTTTTCCGTTCCGTCTTATGCTGTTCCCAAACTTTGAATCACATCCACGACAGGGTTCACCAATACCCTCTTAGGGTTCAGTTTCTTGCGGGTTTAGTGACCTTGAATAAGGAAAAGGATTTAAGGTTGGATTAGGCAGAGCCGCGAAGCGGGTGCGCCTAATCCAACCATAAACCCTTTTCCGTCCCGTCTTATGCTGTTCCTTATCTTTGAATTACATCCACGACAGGGTTCACCAATACCCTCTTAGAGTTCTGTTTCTTGCGGGTTTAGTGACCTCGAATAAGGAAAAAGGGTTTAGGGTTGGATTAGGCGGAGCCGCGAAGCGGGCACGCCTAATCCAACCCTAAACCCTTTTCCGTTCCGTCTTATGCTGTTCCCAAACTTTGAATCACATCCACGACAGGGTTCACCAATACCCTCTTAGGGTTCAGTTTCTTGCGGGTTTAGTGACCTTGAATAAGGAAAAGGATTTAAGGTTGGATTAGGCGTAGCCGCGAAGCTGGCGCGCCTAATCCAACCCTAAACCCTTTTCCGTCCCGTCTTATGCTGTTCCCCATCTTTGAATCACATCCACGACAGAGTTCACCAATACGCACTTAGGGTTCAATTTCTTGCGGGTTTAGTGATTTTGAATAAGGAAAAGGGTTTAGGGTTTGACTAGGCGGGGCCGCGAAGCGGGTACGCTAAATCCAACCCTAATTCCTTTTCCGTCCCGTCTTATATTGTTCCCCATCTCTGAATCACATCCACGACAGGGTTCACCAACACCCTCTTAGGGTCCAGTTTCTTGCGGGATTAGTGACCTTGAATAAGGAAAAGGGCTTAGGGTTGGATTAGGCAGAGCCGCGAAGCGGGTACGCCTAATCCAACCCTAAACCCTTTTCCGTCCCGTCTTATGCTGTTCCTTATCTTTGAATTACATCCACGACAGGGTTCACCAATACCCTCTTAGAGTTCAGTTTCTTGCGGGTTTAGTGACCACGAATAAGGAAAAAGGGTTTAGGGTTGGATTAGGCGGAGCCGCGAAGCGGGCACGCCTAATCCAACCCTAAACCCTTTTCCGTCCCGTCTTATGCTGTTCCCCAACTTTGAATCTCATCCACGACAGGGTTCACCAATACCCTCTTAAGGTTTAGTTTCTTGCGGGTTTAGTGACCTTGAATAAGGAAAAGGATTTAAGGTTGGATTAGGCGGAGCCGCGCAGCGGCTCGCCTACTCCAACCCTAAACCCTTTTCCGTCCCGTGTTATGCTGTTCCCCAACTTTGAATCTCATCCACGACAGGGTTAACCAATACCCTCTTAGGGTTCAGTTTCTTGCGGGTTTAGTGACCTTGAATAAGGAAAAGGGTTTTGGGTTGGATTAGGCAGAGCCGCGAAGCGGATACGCCTAATCCAACCCTAAACCCTTTTCCGTCCCGTCTTATGCTGTTCCCCAACTTTGAATCTCATCCACGACAGGGTTCACCAATACCCTCTTAAGGTTCAGTTTCTTGCGGGTTTAGTGACCTTGAATAAGGAAAAGGATTTAAGGTTGGATTAGGCAGAGCCGCGAAGCGGGTACGCCTAATCCAACCCTAAACCCTTTTCCGTCCCGTCTTATGCTGTTCCGTATCTTTGAATTACATCCACGACAGGGTTCACCAATACCCTCTTAGAGTTTAGTTTCTTGCGGGTTTAGTGACCTCGAATAAGAAAAAGGGTTTAGGGTTGGATTAGGCGGAGCCGCGAAGCGGGCACGCCTAATCCAACCCTAAACCCTTTTCCGTCCCGCCTTATGCTGTTCCCCAACTTTGAATCTCATCCACGACAGGGTTCACCAATACCCTCTTAGGGTTCAGTTTCTTGCGGGTTTAGTGACCTTGAATAAGGAAAAGGATTTGAGGTTGGATTAGGCGGAGCCGCGAAGCGGGCGCGCCTAATCCAACCCTAAACCCTTTTCCGTCCCGTCTTATGCTGTTCCCCAACTTTGAATCACATCCCCGACAGGATTCACCAATACCCTCTTAAGGTTCAGTTTCTTGCGGGATTAGTGACCTTGAATAAGGAAAAGGGTTTAGGGTTGGATTAGGCAGAGCCGCGAAGCGGGTACGCCTAATCCAACCCTAAACCCTTTTCCATCCCGTTTTATGCTGTTCCTTATCTTTGAATTACATCCACGACAGGGTTCACCAATCCCCTCTTAGAGTTCAGTTTCTTGCGGGTTTAGTGGCCTTGAATAAGGAAAAAGGGTTTAGGGTTGGATAAGGCGGAGCCGCGAAGCGGGCACGCCTAATCCAACCCTAAACCCTTTTCCGTCCCGTCTTATGCTGTTCCCCAACTTTGAATCTCATCCACGACAGGGTTCACCAATACCCTCTTAGGGTTCAGTTTCTTGCGGGTTTAGTGACCTTGAATAAGGAAAAGGATTTAAGGTTGGATTAGGCAGAGCCGCGAAGCGGGTGCGCCTAATCCAACCCAAAACCCTTTTCCGTCCCGTCTTATGCTGTTCCTTATCTTTGAATTACATCCACGACAGGGTTCACCAATACCCTCTTAGAGTTCTGTTTCTTGCGGGTTTAGTGACCTCGAATAAGGAAAAAGGGTTTAGGGTTGGATTAGGCGGAGCCGCGAAGCGGGCACGCCTAATCCAACCCTAAACCCTTTTCCGTTCCGTCTTATGCTGTTCCCAAACTTTGAATCACATCCACGACAGGGTTCACCAATAGCCTCTTAGGGTTCAGTTTCTTGCGGGTTTAGTGACCTTGAATAAGGAAAAGGATTTAAGGTTGGATTAGGCAGAGCCGCGAAGCGGGTGCGCCTAATCCAACCATAAACCCTTTTCCGTCCCGTCTTATGCTGTTCCTTATCTTTGAATTACATCCACGACAGGGTTCACCAATACCCTCTTAGAGTTCTGTTTCTTGCGGGTTTAGTGACCTCGAATAAGGAAAAAGGGTTTAGGGTTGGATTAGGCGGAGCCGCGAAGCGGGCACGCCTAATCCAACCCTAAACCCTTTTCCGTTCCGTCTTATGCTGTTCCCAAACTTTGAATCACATCCACGACAGGGTTCACCAATACCCTCTTAGGGTTCAGTTTCTTGCGGGTTTAGTGACCTTGAATAAGGAAAAGGATTTAAGGTTGGATTAGGCGTAGCCGCGAAGCGGGCGCGCCTAATCCAACCCTAAACCCTTTTCCGTCCCGTCTTATGCTGTTCCCCATCTTTGAATCACATCCACGACAGAGTTCACCAATACGCACTTAGGGTTCAATTTCTTGCGGGTTTAGTGATTTTGAATAAGGAAAAGGGTTTAGGGTTTGACTAGGCGGGGCCGCGAAGCGGGTACGCTAAATCCAACCCTAATTCCTTTTCCGTCCCGTCTTATATTGTTCCCCATCTCTGAATCACATCCACGACAGGGTTCACCAACACCCTCTTAGGGTCCAGTTTCTTGCGGGATTAGTGACCTTGAATAAGGAAAAGGGCTTAGGGTTGGATTAGGCAGAGCCGCGAAGCGGGTACGCCTAATCCAACCCTAAACCCTTTTCCGTCCCGTCTTATGCTGTTCCTTATCTTTGAATTACATCCACGACAGGGTTCACCAATACCCTCTTAGAGTTCAGTTTCTTGCGGGTTTAGTGACCACGAATAAGGAAAAAGGGTTTAGGGTTGGATTAGGCGGAGCCGCGAAGCGGGCACGCCTAATCCAACCCTAAACCCTTTTCCGTCCCGTCTTATGCTGTTCCCCAACTTTGAATCTCATCCACGACAGGGTTCACCAATACCCTCTTAAGGTTTAGTTTCTTGCGGGTTTAGTGACCTTGAATAAGGAAAAGGATTTAAGGTTGGATTAGGCGGAGCCGCGAAGCGGCCCGCCTACTCCAACCCTAAACCCTTTTCCGTCCCGTCTTATGCTGTTCCCCAACTTTGAATCTCATCCACGACAGGGTTCACCAATACCCTCTTAGGGTTCAGTTTCTTGCGGGTTTAGTGACCTTGAATAAGGAAAAGGGTTTTGGGTTGGATTAGGCAGAGCCGCGAAGCGGATACGCCTAATCCAACCATAAACCCTTTTCCGTCCCGTCTTATGCTGTTCCCCAACTTTGAATCTCATCCACGACAGGGTTCACCAATACCCTCTTAAGGTTCAGTTTCTTGCGGGTTTAGTGACCTTGAATAAGGAAAAGGATTTAAGGTTGGATTAGGCAGAGCCGCGAAGCGGGTACGCCTAATCCAACCCTAAACCCTTTTCCGTCCCGTCTTATGCTGTTCCGTATCTTTGAATTACATCCACGACAGGGTTCACCAATACCCTCTTAGAGTTCAGTTTCTTGCGGGTTTAGTGACCTCGAATAAGAAAAAGGGTTTAGGGTTGGATTAGGCGGAGCCGCGAAGCGGGCACGCCTAATCCAACCCTAAACCCTTTTCCGTCCCGCCTTATGCTGTTCCCCAACTTTGAATCTCATCCACGACAGGGTTCACCAATACCCTCTTAGGGTTCAGTTTCTTGCGGGTTTAGTGACCTTGAATAAGGAAAAGGATTTGAGGTTGGATTAGGCGGAGCCGCGAAGCGGGCGCGCCTAATCCAACCCTAAACCCTTTTCCGTCCCGTCTTATGCTGTTCCCCAACTTTGAATCACATCCCCGACAGGATTCACCAATACCCTCTTAAGGTTCAGTTTCTTGCGGGATTAGTGACCTTGAATAAGGAAAAGGGTTTAGGGTTGGATTAGGCAGAGCCGCGAAGCGGGTACGCCTAATCCAACCCTAAACCCTTTTCCATCCCGTTTTATGCTGTTCCTTATCTTTGAATTACATCCACGACAGGGTTCACCAATCCCCTCTTAGAGTTCAGTTTCTTGCGGGTTTAGTGGCCTTGAATAAGGAAAAAGGGTTTAGGGTTGGATTAGGCGGAGCCGCGAAGCGGGCACGCCTAATTAAACCCTAAACCCTTTTCCGTCCCGTCTTATGCTGTTCCCCAACTTTGAGTCACATCCACGACAGGGTTCACCAATACCCTCTTAGGGTTCAGTTTCTTGCGGGTTTAGTGACCTTGAATAAGGAAAAGGATTTAAGGTTGGATTAGGCAGAGCCGCGAAGCGGGTGCGCCTAATCCAATCCTAAACCCTTTTCCGTCCCGTCTTATGCTGTTCCCCATCTTTGAATCACATCCACGACAGAGTTCACCAATACGCACTTAGGGTTCAATTTCTTCCGGGTTTAGTGATTTTGAATAAGGAAAAGGGTTTAGGGTTTGACTAGGCGGGGCCGCGAAGCGGGTACGCTAAATCCAACCCTAATTCCTTTTCCGTCCCGTCTTATATTGTTCCCCATCTCTGAATCACATCCACGACAGGGTTCACCAACACCCTCTTAGGGTCCAGTTTCTTGCGGGATTAGTGACCTTGAATAAGGAAAAGGGCTTAGGGTTGGATTAGGCAGAGCCGCGAAGCGGGTACGCCTAATCCAACCCTAAACCCTTTTCCGTCCCGTCTTATGCTGTTCCTTATCTTTGAATTACATCCACGACAGGGTTCACCAATACCCTCTTAGAGTTCAGTTTCTTGCGGGTTTAGTGACCACGAATAAGGAAAAAGGGTTTAGGGTTGGATTAGGCGGAGCCGCGAAGCGGGCACGCCTAATCCAACCCTAAACCCTTTTCCGTCCCGTCTTATGCTGTTCCCCAACTTTGAATCTCATCCACGACAGGGTTCACCAATACCCTCTTAAGGTTCAGTTTCTTGCGGGTTCAGTGACCTTGAATAAGGAAAAGGATTTAAGGTTGGATTAGGCGGAGCCGCGAAGCGGCCCGCCTACTCCAACCCTAAACCCTTTTCCGTCCCGTCTTATGCTGTTCCCCAACTTTGAATCTCATCCACGACAGGGTTCACCAATACCCTCTTAGGGTTCAGTTTCTTGCGGGTTTAGTGACCTTGAATAAGGAAAAGGGTTTTGGGTTGGATTAGGCAGAGCCGCGAAGCGGATACGCCTAATCCAACCCTATACCCTTTTCCGTTCCGTCTTATGCTGTTCCCCAACTTTGAATCACATCCCCGACAGGATTCACCAATACCCTCTTAAGGTTCAGTTTCTTGCGGGATTAGTGACCTTGAATAAGGAAAACGGTTTAGGGTTGGACTAGGCAGAGCCGCGAAGCGGGTACGCCTAATCCAACCCTAAACCCTTTTCCATCCCGTTTTATGCTGTTCCTTATCTTTGAATTACATCCACGACAGGGTTCACCAATACCCTCTTAGACTTCAGTTTCTTGCGGGTTTAGTGGTCTTGAATAAGGAAAAAGGGTTTAGGGTTGGATTAGGCGGAGCCGCGACGCGGGCACGCCTAATTCAACCCTAAACCCTTTTCCGTCCCGTCTTATGCTATTCCCCAACTTTGAGTCACATCCACGACAGGGTTCACCAATACCCTCTTAGGGTTCAGTTTCTTGCGGGTTTAGTGACCTTGAATAAGGAAAAGGATTTAAGGTTGGATTAGGCAGAGCCGCGAAGCGGGTGCGCCTAATCCAACCCTAAACCCTTTTCCGTCCCGTCTTATGCTGTTCCTTATCTTTGAATTACATCCACGACAGGGTTCACCAATACCCTCTTAGAGTTCCGTTTCTTGCGGGTTTAGTGACCTCGAATAAGGAAAAAGGGTTTAGGGTTGGATTAGGCGTAGCCGCGAAGCGGGCGCGCCTAATCCAACCCTAAACCCTTTTCCGTCCCGTCATATGCTGTTCCCCATCTTTGAATCACATCCACGACAGAGTTAACCAATACGCAATTAGGGTTCAATTTCTTGCGTGTTTAGTGATTTTGAATAAGGAAAAGGGTTTAGGGTTTGACTAGGCGGAGCCGCGAAGCGGGTACGCTAAATCCAACCCTAATTCCTTTTCCGTCCCGTCTTATATTGTTCCCCAACTTTGAATCACATCCACGACAGGGTTCACCAACACCCTCTTAGGGTCCAGTTTCTTGCGGGATTAGTGACCTTGAATAAGGAAAAGGGCTTAGGGTTGGATTAGGCAGAGCCGCGAAGCGGGTACGCCTAATCCAACCCTAAACCCTTTTCCGTCCCGTCTTATGCTGTTCCTTATCTTTGAATTACATCCACGACAGGGTTCACCAATACCCTCTTAGGGATCAGTTTCTTGCGGGTTTAGTGACCTTGAATAAGGAAAAGGATTTAAGGTTGGATTAGGCAGAGCCGCGAAGCGGGTGCGCCTAATTCAACCCTAAACCCTTTTCCGTCCCGTCTTATGCTGTTCCTTATCTTTGAATTACATCCACGACAGGGTTCACCAATACCCTCTTAGGGTTCAGTTTCTTGCGGGTTTAGTGACCTTGAATAAGGAAAAGGGTTTTGGGTTGGATTAGGCAGAGCCGCGAAACGGGCACGCCTAATCCAACCCTAAACCCTTTTCCGTTCCGTCTTATGCTGTTCCCAAACTTTGAATCACATCCACGACAGGGTTCACCAATATCCTCTTAGGGTTCAGTTTCTTGCGGGTTTAGTGACCTTGAATAAGGAAAAGGATTTAAGGTTGGATTAGGCGTAGCCGCGAAGCGGGCGCGCCTAATCCAACCCTAAACCCTTTTCCGTCCCGTCTTATGCTGTTCCCCATCTTTGAATCACATCCACAACAGAGTTCACCAATACGCACTTAGGGTTCATTCTTGCGGGTTTAGTGATTTTGAATAAGGAAAAGGGTTTAGGGTTTGACTAGGCGGAGCCGCGAAGCGGGTACGCTAAATCCAACCCTAATTCCTTTTCCGTCCCGTCTTATGTTGTTCCCCAACTTTGAATCACATCCACGACAGGCTTCACCAACACCCTCTTAGGGTCCAGTTTCTTGCGGGATTAGTGACCTTGAATAAGGAAAAGGGCTTAGGGTTGGATTAGGCAGAGCCGCGAAGCGGGTACGCCTAATCCAACCTTAAACCCTTTTCCGTCCCGTCTTATGCTGTTCGTTATCTTTGAATTACATCCACGACAGGGTTCACCAAAACCCTCTTAGAGTTCAGTTTCTTGCGGGTTTAGTGACCTCGAATAAGGAAAAAGGGTTTAGGGTTGGATTAGGCGGAGCCGCGAAGCGGGCACGCCTAATCCAACCCTAAACCCTTTTCCGTTCCGTCTTATGCTGTTCCCAAACTTTGAATCACATCCACGACAGGGTTCACCAATACCCTCTTAGGGTTCAGTTTCTTGCGGGTTTAGTGACCTTGAATAAGGAAAAGGATTTAAGGTTGGATTAGGCGTAGCCGCGAAGCGGGCGCGCCTAATCCAACCCTAAACCCTTTTCCGTCCCGTTATGCTGTTCCCCATCTTCGAATCACATCCACGACAGAGTTCACCAATACGCACTTAGGGTTCAATTTCTTGCGGGTTTAGTGATTTTGAATAAGGAAAAGGGTTTAGGGTTTGACTAGGCGGAGCCGCGAAGCGGGTACGCTAAATCCAACCCTAATTCCTTTTCCGTCCCGTCTTATGTTGTTCCCCATCTCTGAATCACATCAACGACAGGGTTCACCAACACCCTCTTAGGGTCCAGTTTCTTGCGGGATTATTGACCTTGAATAAGGAAAAGGGCTTAGGGTTGGATTAGGCAGAGCCGCGAAGCGGGTACGCCTAATCCAACCCTAAACCCTTTTCCGTCCCGTCTTATGCTGTTCCTTATCTTTGAATTACATCCACGACAGGGTTCACCAATACCCTCTTAGGGTTCAGTTTCTTGCGGGTTTAGTGACCTTGAATAAGGAAAAGGATTTAAGGTTAGATTAGGCAGAGCCGCGAAGCGGGTGCGCCTAATTCAAACCTAAACCCTTTTCCGTCCCGTCTTATGCTGTTCCTTATCTTTGAATTACATCCACGACAGGGTTCACCAATACCCTCTTAGAGTTCAGTTTCTTGCGGGTTTAGTGACCTCGAATAAGGAAAAAGGGTTTAGGGTTGGATTAGGCGGAGCCGCGAAGCGGGCACGCCTAATCCAACCCTAAACCCTTTTCCGTTTCGTCTTATGCTGTTCCCAAACTTTGAATCACATCCACGACAGGGTTCACCAATATCCTCTTAGGGTTCAGTTTCTTGCGGGTTTAGTGACCTTGAATAAGGAAAAGGATTTAAGGTTGGATTAGGCGTAGCCGCGAAGCGGGCGCGTCTAATCCAACCCTAAACCCTTTTCCGTCCCGTTATGCTGTTCCCCATCTTCGAATCATATCCACGACAGAGTTCACCAATACGCACTTAGGGTTCAATTTCTTGCGGGTTTAGTGATTTTGAATAAGGAAAAGGGTTTAGGGTTTGACTAGGCGGAGCCGCGAAGCGGGTACGCTAAATCCAACCCTAATTCCTTTTCCGTCCCGTCTTATGTTGTTCCCCATCTCTGAATCACATCCACGACAGGGTTCACCAACACCCTCTTAGGGTCCAGTTTCTTGCGGGATTAATGACCTTGAATAAGGAAAAGGGCTTAGGGTGGGATTAGGCAGAGCCGCGAAGCGGGTACGCCTAATCCAACCCTAAACCCTTTTCCGTCCCGTCTTATGCTGTTCCTTATCTTTGAATTACATCCACGACAGGGTTCACCAATACCCTCTTAGAGTTCAGTTTCTTCCGGGTTTAGTGACCTCGAATAAGGAAAAAGGGTTTATGGTTGGATTAGGCGGAGCCACGAAGCGGGCACGCCTAATCCAACCATAAACCCTTTTCCGTCCCGTCTTATGTTGTTCCCCAACTTTGAATCTCATCCACGACAGGGTTCACCAATACCCTCTTAGGGTTCAGTTTCTTGCGGGTTTAGTGAACTTGAATTAGGAAAAGGATTTAAGGTTGGATTAGGCGGAGCCGCGAAGCGGGCCCGCCTACTCCAACCCTAAACCCTTTTCCGTCCCGTCTTATACTGTTCCCCAACTTTGAATCTCATCCACGACAGGGTTCACCAATACCCTCTTAGGGTTCAGTTTCTTGCGGGTTTAGTGACCTTGAATAAGGAAAAGGGTTTTGGGTTGGATTAGGCAGAGCCGCGAAGCGGATACGCCTAATCCAACCCTAAACCCTTTTCCGTCCCGTCTTATGCTATTCCCCATCTTTGAATCACATCCACGACAGGGTTCACCAATACCCTCTTAGGGTTCAGTTTCTTGCGGGATAAGTGACCTTGAATAAGGAAAAGGGTTTAGGGTTGGATTAGGCAGAGCCGTGAAGCGGGTACGCCTACTCCAACCCTAAACCCTTTTCTGTCCCGTCTTATGCTGTTCCCCATCTTTGAATCACATCCACGACAGGGTTCACCAATACCCTCTTAAGGTTCAGTTTCTTGCGGAATTAGTAACCTTGAATAAGGAAAAGGGTTTAGGGTTGCATTAGGCAGAGCCGCGAAGTGGGTACGCCTAATCCAACCCTAAACCCTTTTCCGTCCCGTCTTATGCTGTTCCGTATCTTTGAATTACATCCACGACAGGGTTCACGAATACCCTCATAGAGTTCAGTTTCTTGCGGGTTTAGTGACCTCGAATAAGGAAAAAGGGTTTAGGGTTGGATTAGGCGGAGCCGCAAAGCGGGCACGCCTAATCCAACCCTAAACCCTTTTCCGTCCCGTCTTATGCTGTTCCCCAACTTTGAATCTCATCCACGACAGGGTTCACCAATACCCTCTTAGGGTTCAGTTTCTTGCGGGATTAGTGACCTTGAATAAGGAAAAGGGTTTAGGGTTGGATTAGGCAGAGCCGTGAAGCGGGTACGCCTAAACCAACCCTAAACCCTTTTCCGTCCCGTGTTATGCTGTTCCCCAACTTTGAATCACATCCCCGACAGGATTCACCAATACCCTCTTAAGGTTCAGTTTCTTGCGGGATTAGTGACCTTGAATAAGGAAAAGGGTTTAGGGTTGGATTAGGCAGAGCCGCGAAGCGGGTACGCCTAATCCAACCCTAAACCCTTTTCCATCCCGTTTTATGCGGTTCCTTATCTTTGAATTACATCCACGACAGGGTTCACCAATACCCTCTTAGAGTTCAGTTTCTTGCGGGTTTAGTGGCCTTGAATAAGGAAAAAGGGTTTAGAGTTGGATTAGGCGGAGCCGCGAACCGGGCACGCCTAATTCAACCCTAAACCCTTTTCCGTCCCGTCTTATGCTGTTCCCCAACTTTGAGTCACATCCACGACAGGGTTCACCAATACCCTCTTAGGGTTCAGTTTCTTGCGGGATTAGTGACCTTGAATAAGGAAAAGGGTTTAGGGTTGGATTAGGCAGAGCCGTGAAGAGGGTACGCCTAAACCAACCCTAAACCCTTTTCCGTCCCGTCTTATGCTGTTCCCCAACTTTGAATCACATCCCCGACAGGATTCACCAATACCCTCTTAAGGTTCAGTTTCTTGCGGGATTAGTGACCTTGAATAAGGAAAAGGGTTTAGGGTTGGATTAGGCAGAGCCGCGAAGCGGGTACGCCTAATCCAACCCTAAACCCTTTTCCATCCCGTTTTATGCTGTTCCTTATCTTTGAATTACATCCACGACAGGGTTCACCAATACCCTCTTAGAGTTCAGTTTCTTGCGGGTTTAGTGGCCTTGAATAAGGAAAAAGGGTTTAGGGATGGATTAGGCGGAGCCGCGAAGCGGGCACGCCTAATTCAACCCTAAACCCTTTTCCGTCCCGTCTTATGCTGTTCCCCAACTTTGAGTCACATTCACGACAGGGTTCACCAATACCCTCTTAGGGTTCAGTTTCTTGCGGGTTTAGTGACCTTGAATAAGGAAAAGGATTTAAGGTTGGATTAGGCAGAGCCGCGAAGCGGGTGCGCCTAATCCTACCCTAAACCCTTTTCCGTTCCGTCTTATGCTGTTCCTTATCTTTGAATTACATCCACGACAGGGTTCACCAACACCCTCTTAGAGTTCAGTTTCTTGCGGGTTTAGTGACCTCGAATAAGGAAAAAGGGTTTAGGGTTGGATTAGGCGGAGCCGCGAAGCGGGCACGCCTAATCCAACCCTAAACCCTTTTCCGTTCCGTCTTATGCTGTTCCCAAACTTTGAATCACATCCACGACAGGGTTCACCAATACCCTCTTAGGGTTCAGTTTCTTGCGGGATTAGTGACCTTGAATAAGGAAACGGGTTTAGGGTTGGATTAGGCAGAGCCGTGAAGCGGGTACGCCTACTCCAACCCTAAACCCTTTTCTGTCCCGTCTTATGCTGTTCCCCATCTTTGAATCACATCCACGACAGGGTTCACCAATACCCTCTTAAGGTTCAGGTTTTTGCGGAATTAGTGACCTTGAATAAGGAAAAGGGTTTAGGGTTGGATTAGGCAGAGCCGCGAAGCGGGTACGCCTAATCCAACCCTAAACCCTTTTTCGTCCCATCTTATGCTGTTCCGTATCTTTGAATTACATCCACGACAGTGTTCACGAATACCCTCATAGAGTTCAGTTTCTTGCGGGTTTAGTGACCTCGAATAAGGAAAAAGGGTTTAGGGTTGGATTAGGCGGAGCCGCAAAGCGGGCACGCCTAATCCAACCCTAAACCCTTTTCCGTCCCGTCTTATGCTGTTCCCCAACTTTGAATCTCATCCACGACAGGGTTCACCAATACCCTCTTAGGGTTCAGTTTCTTGCGGGATTAGTGACTTTGAATAAGGAAAAGGGTTTAGGGTTGGATTAGTCAGAGCCGTGAAGCGGGTACGCCTAAACCAACCCTAAACCCTTTTCCGTCCCGTCTTATGCTGTTCCCCAACTTTGAATCACATCCCCGACAGGATTCACCAATACTCTCTTAAGGTTCAGTTTCTTGCGGGATTAGTGACCTTGAATAAGGAAAAGGGTTTAGGGTTGGATTAGTCAGAGCCGCGAAGCGGGCACGCCTAATCCAACCCCAAACTCTTTTCCGTCCCGTCTTATGCTGTTCCCCAACTTTAAATCACATCCACGACAGGGTTCACCAATACCCTCTTAAGGTTCAGTTTCTTGCGGAATTAGTAACCTTGAATAAGGAAAAGGGTTTAGGGTTGCATTAGGCAGAGCCGCGAAGTGGGTACGCCTAATCCAACCCTAAACCCTTTTCCGTCCCGTCTTATGCTGTTCCGTATCTTTGAATTACATCCACGACAGGGTTCACGAATACCCTCATAGAGTTCAGTTTCTTGCGGGTTTAGTGACCTCGAATAAGGAAAAAGGGTTTAGGGTTGGATTAGGCGGAGCCGCAAAGCGGGCACGCCTAATCCAACCCTAAACCCTTTTCCGTCCCGTCTTATGCTGTTCCCCAACTTTGAATCTCATCCACGACAGGGTTCACCAATACCCTCTTAGGGTTCAGTTTCTTGCGGGATTAGTGACCTTGAATAAGGAAAAGGGTTTAGGGTTGGATTAGGCAGAGCCGTGAAGCGGGTACGCCTAAACCAACCCTAAACCCTTTTCCGTCCCGTGTTATGCTGTTCCCCAACTTTGAATCACATCCCCGACAGGATTCACCAATACCCTCTTAAGGTTCAGTTTCTTGCGGGATTAGTGACCTTGAATAAGGAAAAGGGTTTAGGGTTGGATTAGGCAGAGCCGCGAAGCGGGTACGCCTAATCCAACCCTAAACCCTTTTCCATCCCGTTTTATGCGGTTCCTTATCTTTGAATTACATCCACGACAGGGTTCACCAATACCCTCTTAGAGTTCAGTTTCTTGCGGGTTTAGTGGCCTTGAATAAGGAAAAAGGGTTTAGAGTTGGATTAGGCGGAGCCGCGAAGCGGGCACGCCTAATTCAACCCTAAACCCTTTTCCGTCCCGTCTTATGCCGTTCCCCAACTTTGAGTCACATCCACGACAGGGTTCACCAATACCCTCTTAGGGTTCAGTTTCTTGCGGGATTAGTGACCTTGAATAAGGAAAAGGGTTTAGGGTTGGATTAGGCAGAGCCGTGAAGAGGGTACGCCTAAACCAACCCTAAACCCTTTTCCGTCCCGTCTTATGCTGTTCCCCAACTTTGAATCACATCCCCGACAGGATTCACCAATACCCTCTTAAGGTTCAGTTTCTTGCGGGATTAGTGACCTTGAATAAGGAAAAGGGTTTAGGGTTGGATTAGGCAGAGCCGCGAAGCGGGTACGCCTAATCCAACCCTAAACCCTTTTCCATCCCGTTTTATGCTGTTCCTTATCTTTGAATTACATCCACGACAGGGTTCACCAATACCCTCTTAGAGTTCAGTTTCTTGCGGGTTTAGTGGCCTTGAATAAGGAAAAAGGGTTTAGGGATGGATTAGGCGGAGCCGCGAAGCGGGCACGCCTAATTCAACCCTAAACCCTTTTCCGTCCCGTCTTATGCTGTTCCCCAACTTTGAGTCACATCCACGACAGGGTTCACCAATACCCTCTTAGGGTTCAGTTTCTTGCGGGTTTAGTGACCTTGAATAAGGAAAAGGATTTTGGGTTGGATTAGGCAGAGCCGCGAAGCGGATACGCCTAATCCAACCCTAAACCATTTTCCGTCCCGTCTTATGCTGTTCCCCATCTTTGAATCACATCCACGACAGGGTTCACCAATACCCTCTTAGGGTTCAGTTTCTTGCGGGATAAGTGACCTTGAATAAGGAAAAGGGTTTAGGGTTGGATTAGGCAGAGCCGTGAAGCGGGTACGCCTACTCCAACCCTAAACCCTTTTCTGTCCCGTCTTATGCTGTTCCCCATCTTTGAATCACATCCACGACAGGGTTCACCAATACCCTCTTAAGGTTCAGTTTTTTGCGGAATTAGTGACCTTGAATAAGGAAAAGGGTTTAGGGTTGGATTAGGCAGAGCCGCGAAGCGGGTACGCCTAATCTAACCCTAAACCCTTTTTCGTCCCATCTTATGCTGTTCCGTATCTTTGAATTACTTCCACGACAGGGTTCACGAATACCCTCATAGAGTTCAGTTTCTTGCGGGTTTAGTGACCTCGAATAAGGAAAAAGGGTTTAGGGTTGGATTAGGCGGAGCCGCGAAGCGGGCTCGCCTAATCCAACCCTAAACCCTTTTCCGTCCCGTCTTATGCTGTTCCCCAACTTTGAATCTCATCCACGACAGGGTTCACCAATACCCTATTAGGGTTCAGTTTCTTGCAGGATTAGTGACCTTGAATAAGGAAAAGGGTTTAGGGTTGGATTAGGCAGAGCCGTGAAGCGGGTACGCCTAAACAACCGCTAAACACTTTTCCGTCCCATCTTATGCTGTTCCCCAACTTTGAATCACATCCCCGACAGGATTCACCAATACCCTCTTAAGGTGCAGTTTCTTGCGGGATTAGTGACCTTGAATAAGGAAAAGGGTTTAGGGTTGGATTAGGCAGAGCCGCGAAGCGGGTACGCCTAATCCAACCCTAAACCCTTTTCCATCCCGTTTTATGCTGTTCCTTATCTTTGAATTACATCCACGACAGGGTTCACCAATACCCTCTTAGAGTTCAATTTCTTGCGGGTTTAGTGGCCTGGAATAAGGAAAAAGGGTTTAGGGTTGGATTAGGCGGAGCCGCGAAGCGGGCACGCCTAATTCAACCCTAAACCCTTTTCCGTCCCGTCTTATGCTGTTCCCCAACTTTGAGTCACATCCACGACAGGGTTCACCAATACCCTCTTAGGGTTCAGTTTCTTGCGGGATTAGTGACCTTGAATAAGGAAAAGGGTTTAGGGTTGGATTAGGCAGAGCCGTGAAGCGGGTACGCCTAAACCAACCCTAAACCCTTTTCCGTCCCGTCTTATGCTGTTCCCCAACTTTGAATCACATCCCCGACAGGATTCACCAATACCCTCTTAAGGTTCAGTTTCTTGCGGGATTAGTGACCTTGAATAAGGAAAAGGGTTTAGGGTTGGATTAGGCAGAGCCGCGAAGCGGGTACGCCTAATCCAACCCTAAACCCTTTTCCATCCCATCTTATGCTGTTCCGTATCTTTGAATTACATCCACGACAGGGTTCACGAATACCCTCATAGAGTTCAGTTTCTTGCGGGTTTAGTGACCTCGAATAAGGAAAAAGGGTTTAGGGTTGGATTAGGCGGAGCCGCGAAGCGGGCACGCCTAATCCAACCCTAAACCCTTTTCCGTCCCGTCTTATGCTGTTCCCCAACTTTGAATCTCATCCACGACAGGGTTCACCAATACCCTCTTAGGGTTCAGTTTCTTGCGGGATTAGTGACCTGTAATAAGGAAAAGGGTTTAGGGTTGGATTAGGCAGAGCCGTGAAGCGGGTACGCCTAAACCAACCCTAAACCCTTTTCCGTCCCGTCTTATGCTGTTCCCCAACTTTGAATCACATCCCCGACAAGATTCACCAATACCCTCTTAAGGTTCAGTTTCTTGCAGGATTAGTGACCTTGAATAAGGAAAAGGGTTTAGGGTTGGATTAGGCGGAGCCGCGAAGCGGGCACGCCTAATTCAACCCTAAACCCTTTTCCGTCCCGTCTTATGCTGTTCCCCAACTTTGAGTCACATCCACGACAGGGTTCACCAATACCCTCTTAGGGTTCAGTTTCTTGCGGGATTAGTGACCTTGAATAAGGAAAAGGGTTTAGGGTTGGATTAGGCAGAGCCGTGAAGCGGGTACGCCTAAACCAACCCTAAACCCTTTTCCATCCCGTCTTATGCTGTTCCCCAACTTTGAATCACATCCCCGACAGGATTCACCAATACCCTCTTAAGGTTCAGTTTCTTGCGGGATTAGTGACCTTGAATAAGGAAAAGGGTTTAGGGTTGGATTAGGCAGAGCCGCGAAGCGGGTACGCCTAATCCAACCCTAAACCCTTTTCCATCCCGTTTTATGCTGTTCCTTATCTTTGAATTACATCCACGACAGGGTTCACCAATACCCTCTTAGAGTTCAGTTTCTTGCGGGTTTAGTGGCCTTGAATAAGGAAAAAGGGTTTAGGGTTGGATTAGGCGGAGCCGCGAAGCGGGCACGCCTAATTCAACCCTAAACCCTTTTCCGTTCCGTCTTATGCTGTTCCCAAACTTTGAATCACATCCACGACAGGGTTCACCAATACCCTCTTAGGGTTCAGTTTCTTGCGGGTTTAGTGACCTTGAATAAGGAAAAGGATTTAAGGTTGGATTAGGCGTAGCCGCGAAGCGGGCGCGTCTAATCCAACCCTAAACCCTTTTCCGTCCCGTCTTATGCTGTTCCCCATCTTTGAATCACATCCACGACAGAGTTCACCAATACGCACTTAGGGTTCAATTTCTTGAGGGTTTAGTGATTTTGAATAAGGAAAAGGGTTTAGGGTTTGACTAAGCGGAGCCGCGAAGCGGGTACGCTAAATCCAACCCTATTTCCTTTTCCGTCCCGTCTTATGTTGTTCCCCATCTTTGAATCACATCCACGACAGGGTTCACCAACACTCTCTTAGGGTCCAGTTTCTTGCGAGATTAGTGACCTTGAATAAGGAAAAGGGCTTAGGGTTGGATTAGGCAGAGCCGCGAAGCGGGTACGCCTAATCCAACCCTAAACCCTTTTTCGTCTCGTCTTATGCTGTTCCTTATCTTTGAATTACATCAACGACAGGGTTCACCAATACCCTCTTAGAGTTCAGTTTCTTGCGGGTTTAGTGACCTCGAATAAGGAAAAAGGGTTTATGGTTGGATTAGGCGGAGCCGCGAAGCGGGCACGCCTAATCCAACCCTAAACCCTTTTCCGTCCCGTGTTATGCTGTTCCCCAACTTTAAATCACATCCACGACAGGGTTCACCAATACCCTCTTAGGGTTCAGTTTCTTGCGGGTTTAGTGACCTTGAATAAGGAAAAGGATTTAAGGTTGGATTAGGCGTAGCCGCGAAGCGGGCGCGCCTAATCCAACCCTAAACCCTTTTCCGTCCCGTCTTATGCTGTTCCCCATCTTTGAATCACATCCACGATAGAGTTCACCAATACCCACATAGGGTTCAATTTCTTGCGAGTTTAGTGATTTTGAATAAGGAAAAGGGTTTAGGGTTTGACTAGGCGGATCCGCGTAGCGGGTACGCTAAATGCAACCCTAATTCCTTTTCGGTCCCGTCTTATGTTTTTCCCATCTTCGAATCACATCCACGACAGGGTTCACCAATACCCTCTTAAGGTTCAGTTTCTTGCGGAATTAGTGACCTTGAATAAGGAAAAGGGTTTAGGGTTGGATTAGGCAGAGCCGTGAAGCGGGTACGCCTACTCCAACCCTAAACCCTTTTCCGTCCCGTCTTATGCTGTTCCCCATCTTTGAATCACATCCACGACAGGGTTCACCAATACCCTCTTAGGGTTCAGTTTCTAGCGGGTTTAGTGATCTTGAATAAGGAAAAGGGTTTAGGGTTGGATTAGGCAGAGCCGTGAAGCGGGTACGCCTACTCCAACCCTAAACCCTTTTCCGTCCCGTCTTACGCTGTTCCCCATCTTTGAATCACATCCACGACAGGGTTCACCAATACCCTCTTAAGGTTCAGTTTCTTGCGGGATTAGTGACCTTGAATAAGGAAAAGGGTTTAGGGTTGGATTAGGCAGAGTCGCGAAGCGGGTACGCCTAATCCAACCCTAAACCCTTTTCCGTCCCGTCTTATGCTGTTCTGTATCTTTGAATTACATCCACGACAGGGTTCACCAATACCCTGTAAGAGTTCAGTTTCTTGCGGGTTTAGTGACCTCGAATAAGGAAAAAGGGTTTAGGGTTGGATTAGGCGGAACCGCGAAGCGGGCACGCCTAATTCAACCCTAAACCCTTTTCCGTTCCGTCTTATGCTGTTCCCAAACTTTGAATCACATCCACGACAGGGTTCACCAATACCCTCTTAGGGTTCAGTTTCTTGCGGGTTTAGTGACCTTGAATAAGGAAAAGGATTTAAGGTTGGATTAGGCGTAGCCGCGAAGCGGGCGCGCCTAATCCAACCCTAAACCCTTTTCCGTCCCGTCTTATGCTGCTCCCCATCTTTGAATCACATCCACGATAGAGTTCACCAATACCCACATAGGGTTCAATTTCTTGCGAGTTTAGTGATTTTGAATAAGGAAAAGGGTTTAGGGTTTGACTAGGCGGATCCGCGAAGCGGGTACGCTAAATGCAACCCTAATTCCTTTTCGGTCCCGTCTTATGTTTTTCCCATCTTCGAATCACATCCACGACAGGGTTCACCAATACCCTCTTAAGGTTCAGTTTCTTGCGGAATTAGTGACCTTGAATAAGGAAAAGGGTTTAGGGTTGGATTAGGCAGAGCCGTGAAGCGGGTACGCCTACTCCAACCCTAAACCCTTTTCCGTCCCGTCTTATGCTGTTCCCCATCTTTGAATCACATCCACGACAGGGTTCACCAATACCCTCTTAGGGTTCAGTTTCTAGCGGGTTTAGTGACCTTGAATAAGGAAAAGGGTTTAGAGTTGGATTAGGCAGAGCCGTGAAGCGGGTACGCCTACTCCAACCCTAAACCCTTTTCCGTCCCGTCTTACGCTGTTCCCCATCTTTGAATCACATCCACGACAGGGTTCACCAATACCCTCTTAAGGTTCAGTTTCTTGCGGGATTAGTGACCTTGAATAAGGAAAAGGGTTTAGGGTTGGATTAGGCAGAGCCGCGAAGTGGCTACGCCTAATCCAACCCTAAACCCTTTTCCGTCCCGTCTTATGCTGTTCCCCATCTTTGAATCACATCCACGATAGAGTTCACCAATACCCACTTAGGGTTCAATTTCTTGCGAGTTTAGTGATTTTGAATAAAGAAAAGGGTTTAGGGTTTGACTAGGCGGAGCCGCGAAGCGGGTACGCTAAATCCAACCCTAATTCCTTTTCCGTCCCGTCTTATGTTTTTCCCATCTTCGAATCACATCCACGACAGGGTTCACTAATACCCTCTTAGGGTTCAGTTTCTTGCGGGTTTAGTGACCTTGAATAAGGAAAAGGGTTTAGGGTTGGATTAGGCAGAGCCGTGAAGCGGGTACGCCTACTCCAACCCTAAACCCTTTTCCGTCCCGTCTTATGCTGTTCCCCATCTTTGAATCACATCCACGACAGGGTTCACCAATACCCTCTTAAGGTTCAGTTTCTTGCGGAATTAGTGACCTTGAATAAGGAAAAGGGTTTAGGGTTGGATTAGGCAGAGCCGCGAAGCGGGTACGCCTAATCCAACCCTAAACCCTTTTCCGTCCCGTCTTACGCTGTTCCGTATCTTTGAATTACATCCACGACAGGGTTCACCAATACCCTCTTAGAGTTCAGTTTCTTGCGGGTTTAGTGACCTCGAATAAGGAAAAAGGGTTTAGGGTTGGATTAGGCGGAGCCGCGAAGCGGGCACGCCTAATCCAACCCTAAACCCTTTTCCGTCCCGTCTTATGCTGTTCCCCAACTTTGAATCTCATCCACGACAGGGTTCACCAATACCCTCTTAGGGTTCAGTTTCTTGCGGGTTAAGTGACCTTGAATAAGGAAAAGTATTTAAGGTTGGATTAAGCGGAGCCGCGAAGCGGGCGCGCCTAATCCAACCCTAAACCCTTTTCCGTCCCGTCTTATGCTGTTCCCCAACTTTGAATCACATCCCCGACAGGATTCACCAATACCCTCTTAAGGTTCAGTTTCTTGCGGGATTAGTGACCTTGAATAAGGAAAAGGGTTTAGGGTTGGATTAGGCAGAGCCGCAAAGCGGGTACGCCTAATCCAACCCTAAACCCTTTTCCATCCCGTTTTATGCTGTTCCTTATCTTTGAATTACATCCACGACAAGGTTCACCAATACCTTCTTAGA
Source organism: Agrostemma githago (assembly GCA_958450325.1). Classification (NCBI taxonomy): domain Eukaryota; kingdom Viridiplantae; phylum Streptophyta; class Magnoliopsida; order Caryophyllales; family Caryophyllaceae; genus Agrostemma; species Agrostemma githago. The sequence continues at coordinate 42,153,842 of OY288254.1, read as the reverse complement.
GTTCAGTTTCTTGCAGGTTTAGTGGCCTTGAATAAGGAAAAAGGGTTTAGGGTTGGATTAGGCGGAGCCGCGAAGCGCGCACGCCTAATTCAACCCTAAACCCTTTTCCGTCCCGTCTTATGCTGTTCCCCAACTTCGAGTCACATCCACGACAGGGTTCACCAATACCCTCTTAGGGTTCAGTTTCTTGCGGGTTTATTGACCTTGAATAAGGAAAAGGATTTAAGGTTGGATTAGGCAGAGCCGCGAAGCGGGTGCGCCTAATCCAACCCTAAACCCTTTTCCGTCCCGTTTTATGCTGTTCCTTATCTTTGAATTACATCCACGACAGGGTTCACCAATACCCTCTTAGAGTTCAGTTTCTTGCGGGTTTAGTGACCTCGAATAAGGAAAAAGGGTTTAGGGTTGGATTAGGCGTAGCCGAGAAGCGGGCGCACCTAATCCAACCCTAAACCCTTTTCCGTCCCGTCTTATGCTGTTCCCCATCTTTGAATCACATCCACGACAGAGTTCACCAATACACACTTAGGGTTCAATTTCTTGCGGGTTTAGTGATTTTGAATAAGGAAAAGGGTTTAGGGTTTGACTAGGCGGAGCCGCGAAGCGGGTACGCTAAATCCAACCCTAATTCCTTTTCCGTCCCGTCTTATGTTTTTCCCATCTTCGAATCACATCCACGACAGGGTTCACTAATACCCTCTTAGGGTTCAGTTTCTTGCGGGTTTAGTGACCTTGAATAAGGAAAAGGGTTTAGGGTTGGATTAGGCAGAGCCGTGAAGCGGGTACGCCTACTCCAACCCTAAACCCTTTTCCGTCCCGTCTTATGCTGTTCCCCATCTTTGAATCACATCCACGACAGGGTTCACCAATACCCTCTTAAGGTTCAGTTTCTTGCGGAATTAGTGACCTTGAATAAGGAAAAGGGTTTAGGGTTGGATTAGGCAGAGCCGCGAAGCGGGTACGCCTAATCCAACCCTAAACCCTTTTCCGTCCCGTCTTACGCTGTTCCGTATCTTTGAATTACATCCACGACAGGGTTCACCAATACCCTCTTAGAGTTCAGTTTCTTGCGGGTTTAGTGACCTCGAATAAGGAAAAAGGGTTTAGGGTTGGATTAGGCGGAGCCGCGAAGCGGGCACGCCTAATCCAACCCTAAACCCTTTTCCGTCCCGTCTTATGCTGTTCCCCAACTTTGAATCTCATCCACGACAGGGTTCACCAATACCCTCTTAGGGTTCAGTTTCTTGCGGGTTAAGTGACCTTGAATAAGGAAAAGTATTTAAGGTTGGATTAAGCGGAGCCGCGAAGCGGGCGCGCCTAATCCAACCCTAAACCCTTTTCCGTCCCGTCTTATGCTGTTCCCCAACTTTGAATCACATCCCCGACAGGATTCACCAATACCCTCTTAAGGTTCAGTTTCTTGCGGGATTAGTGACCTTGAATAAGGAAAAGGGTTTAGGGTTGGATTAGGCAGAGCCGCAAAGCGGGTACGCCTAATCCAACCCTAAACCCTTTTCCATCCCGTTTTATGCTGTTCCTTATCTTTGAATTACATCCACGACAGGGTTCACCAATACCCTCTTAGAGTTCAGTTTCTTGCGGGTTTAGTGGCCTGGAATAAGGAAAAAGGGTTTAGGGTTGGATTAGGCGGAGCCGCGAAGCGGGCACGCCTAATTCAACCCTAAACCCTTTTCCGTCCCGTCTTATGCTGTTCCCCAACTTTGAGTCACATCCACGACAGGGTTCACCAATACCCTCTTAGGGTTCAGTTTCTTGCGGGATAAGTGACCTTGAATAAGGAAAAGGGTTTTGGGTTGGATTAGGCAGAGCCGCGAAGCGGATACGCCTAATCCAACCCTAAACCATTTTCCGTCCCGTCTTATGCTGTTCCCCATCTTTGAATCACATCCACGACAGGGTTCACCAATACCCTCTTAGGGTTCAGTTTCTTGCGGGATAAGTGACCTTGAATAAGGAAAAGGGTTTAGGGTTGGATTAGGCGGAGCCGCGAAGCGCGCACGCCTAATTCAACCCTAAACCCTTTTCCGTCCCGTCTTATGCTGTTCCCCAACTTCGAGTCACATCCACGACAGGGTTCACCAATACCCTCTTAGGGTTCAGTTTCTTGCGGGTTTATTGACCTTGAATAAGGAAAAGGATTTAAGGTTGGATTAGGCAGAGCCGCGAAGCGGGTGCGCCTAATCCAACCCTAAACCCTTTTCCGTCCCGTTTTATGCTGTTCCTTATCTTTGAATTACATCCACGACAGGGTTCACCAATACCCTCTTAGAGTCCAGTTTCTTGCGGGTTTAGTGACCTCGAATAAGGAAAAAGGGTTTAGGGTTGGATTAGGCGTAGCCGAGAAGCGGGCGCACCTAGTCCAACCCTAAACCCTTTTCCGTCCCGTCTTATGCTGTTCCCATCTTTGAATCACATCCACGACAGGGCTTACCAATACCCTCTTAGGGTTCAGTTTCTTGCGGGATTAGTGACCTTGAATAAGCAAAAGGGTTTAGGGTTGGATTAGGCAGAGCCGCGAAGCGGATACGTCTAATCCAACCCTAAACCCTTTTCCGTCCCGTCTTATGCTGTTCCCCATCTTTGAATCACATCCACGACAGGGTTCACCAATACCCTCTTAGGGTTCAGTTTCTTGCGGGATTAGTGACCTTGAATAAGGAAAAGGGTTTAGGGTTGGATTAGGCAGAGCCGCGAAGCTGGTACGCCTAATCCAACCCTAAACCCTTTTCCGTCCCGTCTTATGCTGTTCCGTATCTTTGAATTACATCCACGACAGGGTTCACCAATACCCTCTTAGAGTTCAGTTTCTTGCGGGTTTAGTGACCTCGAATAAGGAAAAAGGGTTTAGGGTTGGATTAGGCAGAGCCGCGAAGCGGGCACGCCTAATCCAACCCTAAACCCTTTTCCGTCCCGTCTTATGCTGTTCCGTGTCTTTGAATTACATCCACGACAGGGTTCACCAATACCCTCTTAGAGTTCAGTTTCTTGCGGGTTTAGTGACCTCGAATAAGGAAAAAGGGTTTAGGGTTGGATTAGGCGGAGTCGCGAAGCGGGCACGCCTAATCCAACCCTAAACCCTTTTCCGTCCCGTCTTATGCTGTTCCCCAACTTTGAATCTCATCCACGACAGGGTTCACAAATACCCTCATAGGGTTCAGTTTCTTGCGGATTTAGTGACTTGAATAAGGAAAAGGGTTTAGGGTTGGATTAGGCAGAGCAGTGAAGCGGGTACGCCTACTCCAACCCTAAACCCTTTTCCGTCCCGTCTTATGCTGTTCCCCATCTTTGAATCACATCCACGACAGAGTTCACCAATACGCACTTAGGGTTCAATTTCTTGCGGGTTTAGTGATTTTGAATAAGGAAAAGGGTTTAGGGTTTGACTAGGCGGATCCGCGAAGCGGGTACGCTAAATCCAACCCTAATTCCTTTTTCGTCCCGTCTTATGTTTTTCACATCTTCGAATCACTTCCACGACAGGGTTCACCAATACCCTCTTAGGGTTCAGTTTCTTGCGGGATTAGTGACCTTGAATAAGCAAAAGGGTTTAGGGTTGGATTAGGCAGAGCCGCGAAGCGGATACGCCTAATCCAACCCTAAACCCTTTTCCGTCCCGTCTTATGCTGTTCCCCATCTTTGAATCACATCCACGACAGGGTTCACCAATACCCTCTTAGGGTTCAGTTTCTTGCGGGATTAGTGACCTTGAATAAGGAAAAGGGTTTAGGGTTGGATTAGGCAGAGCCGTGAAGCTGGTACGCCTACTCCAACCCTAAACCCTTTTTCGTCCCGTCTTACGCTGTTCCCCATCTTTGAATCACATCCAGGGCAGGGTTCACCAATACCCTCTTAAGGTTCAGTTTCTTGCGGGATTAGTGACCTTGAATAAGGAAAAGGGTTTAGGGTTGGATTAGGCAGAGCCGCGAAGCGGGTACGCCTAATCTAACCCTAAACCCTTTTCCGTCCCGTCTTATGCTGTTCCGTATCTTTGAATTACATCCACGACAGGGTTCACCAATACCCTCTTAGAGTTCAGTTTCTTGCGGGTTTTTGTGACCTCGAATAAGGAAAAAGGGTTTAGGGTTGGATTAGGCAGAGCCGCGAAGCGGGCACGCCTAATCCAACCCTAAACCCTTTTCCGTCCCGTCTTATGCTGTTCCGTGTCTTTGAATTACATCCACGACAGGGTTCACCAATACCCTCTTAGAGTTCAGTTTCTTGCGGGTTTAGTGACCTCGAATAAGGAAAAAGGGTTTAGGGTTGGATTAGGCGGAGCCGCGAAGCGGGCACGCCTAATCCAACCCTAAACCCTTTTCCGTCCCGTCTTATGCTGTTCCCCAACTTTGAATCTCATCCACGACAGGGTTCACCAATACCCTCATAGGGTTCAGTTTCTTGCGGGTTTAGTGACTTGAATAAGGAAAAGGGTTTAGGGTTGGATTAGGCAGAGCCGTGAAGCGGGTACGCCTACTCCAACCCTAAACCCTTTTCCGTCCCGTCTTATGCTGTTCCCCATCTTTGAATCACATCCACGACATGGTTCACCAATACCCTCTTAAGGTTCAGTTTCTTGCGGGATTAGTGACCTTGAATAAGGAAAAGGGTTTAGGGTTGGATTAGGCAGAGCCGCGAAGCGGGTACGCCTAATCCAACCCTAAACCCTTTTCCATCCCGTTTTATGTTGTTCCTTATCTTTGAATTACATCCACGATAGGGTTCACCAATACCCTCTTAGAGTTCAGTTTCTTGCGGGTTTAGTGGCCATGAATAAGGAAAAAGGGTTTAGGGTTGGATTAGGCGGAGCCGCGAAGCGGGCACGCCTAATTCAACCCTAAACCCTTTTCCGTCCCGTCTTATGCTTTTCCCCAACTTTGAGTCACATCCACGACAGGGTTCACCAATACCCTCTTAGGGTTCAGTTTCTTGCGGGATTAGTGACCTTGAATAAGGAAAAGGATTTAAGGTTGGATTAGGCAGAGCCGCGAAGCGGGTGCGCCTAATCCAACCCTAAACCCTTTTCCGTCCCGTTTTATGCTGTTCCTTATCTTTGAATTACATCCACGACAGGGTTCACCAATACCCTCTTAGAGTTCAGTTTCTTGCGGGTTTAGTGACCTCGAATAAGGAAAAAGGGTTTAGGGTTGGATTAGGCGGAGCCGCGAAGCGGGCACAACTAATCCAACCCTAAACCCTTTTCCGTTCCGTCTTATGCTGTTCCCAAACATTGAATCACATCCACGACAGGGTTCACCAATACCCTCTTAGGGTTCAGTTTCTTGCGGGTTTAGTGACTTTGATTAAGGAAAAGGATTTAAGGTTGGATTAGGCGTAGCCGCGAAGCGGGCGCGCCTAATCCAACCCTAAACCCTTTTCCGTCCCGTCTTATGCTGTTCCCCATCTTTGAATCACATCCACGACAGAGTTCACCGATACCCACTTAGGGTTCAATTTCTTGCGGGTTTAGTGATTTTGAATAAGGAAAAGGGTTTAGGGTTTGACTAGGCGGAGCCGCGAAGCGGGTACGCTAAATCCAACCCTAATTCCTTTTCTGTCCCGTCTTATGTTGTTCCCCATCTTCGAATCACATCCACGACAGGGTTAACCAATACCCTCTTAGAGTTCAGTTTCTTGCGGGATTAGTGACCTTGAATAAGGAAAAGGGTTTAGGGTTGGATTAGGCAGAGCCGCGAAGCGGATACGCCTAATCCAACCCTAAACCCTTTTCCATCCCGTCTTATGCTGTTCCCCATCTTTGAATCACATCCACGACAGGGTTCACCAATACCCTCTTAGGGTTCAGTTTCTTGCGGGATTAGTGACCTTGAATAAGGAAAAGGGTTTAGGGTTGGATTAGGCAGAGCCGTGAAGCGGGTACGCCTACTCCAACCCTAAATCCTTTTCCGTCCCATCTTATGCTGTTCCCCATCTTTTGAATCACATCCACGACAGGGTTCACCAATACCCTCTTAAGGTTCAGTTTCTTGCGGAATTAGTGACCTTGAATAAGGAAAAGGGTTTAGGGTTGGATTAGGCAGAGCCGTGAAGCGGGTACGCCTAATCCAACCCTAAACCCTTTTCCGTCCCGTCTTATGCTGTTCCGTATCTTTGAATTACATCCACGACAGGGTTCACCAATACCCTCTTAGAGTTCAATTTCTTGCGGGTTTAGTGACCTCGAATAAGGAAAAAGGGTTTAGGGTTGGATTAGGCGGAGCCGCGAAGCGGGCACGCCTAATCCAACCCTAAACCCTTTTCCGTCCCGTCTTATGCTGTTCCCCAACTTTGAATCTCATCCACGACAGGGTTCACCAATACCCTCTTAGGGTTCAGTTTCTTGCGGGTTTAGTGACCTTGAATAAGGAAAAGGATTAATGGTTGGATTAGGCGGAGCCGCGAAGCGCGCGCGCCTAATCCAACCCTAAACCCTTTTCCGTCCCGTCTTATGCTGTTCCCCAACTTTGAATCACATTCCCGACAGGATTCACCAATACCCTCTTAAGGTTCAATTTCTTGCGGGATTAGTGACCTTGAATAAGGAAAAGGGTTTAGGGTTGGATTAGGCAGAGCCGCGAAGCGGGTGCGCCTAATCCAACCCTAAACCCTTTTCCGTCCCGTCTTATGCTGTTCCTTATCTTTGAATTACATCCACGACAGGGTTCACCAATACCTTCTTAGAGTTCAGTTTCTTGCGGGTTTAGTGACCTCGAATAAGGAAAAAGGGTTTAGGGTTGGATTAGGCGGAGCCGCGAAGCGGGCACGCCTAATCCAACCCTAAACCCTTTTCCGTTCCGTCTTATGTTGTTCCCAAACTTTGAATCACATCCACGACAGGGTTCACCAGTACCCTCTTAGGGTTCAGTTTCTTGCGGGTTTAGTGACCTTGAATAAGGAAAAGGATTTAAGGTTGGATTAGGCGTACCCGCGAAGCGGGCGCGCCTAATCCAACCCTAAACCCTTTTCCGTCCCGTCTTATGCTACTCCCCATCTTTGAATCACATCCACGACAGAGTTCACCAATACGCACTTAGGGTTCAATTTCTTGCGGGTTTAGTGATTTTGAATAAGGAAAAGGGTTTAGGGTTTGACTAGGCGAAGCCGCAAAGCGGGTACGCTAAATCCAACCCTAATTCCTTTTCCGTCCCGTCTTATGTTGTTCCCCATCTTTGAATCACATCCACGACAGGGTTCACCAACACTCTCTTAGGGTCCAGTTTCTTGCGGGATTAGTGACCTTGAATAAGGAAAAGGGCTTAGGGTTGGATTAGGCAGAGCCGCGAAGCGGGTACGCCTAATCCAACCCTAAACCCTTTTCCGTCCCGTCTTATGTTGTTCCTTATCTTTGAATTACATCCACGACAGGGTTCACCAATACCCTCTTAGAGTTCCGTTTCTTGCGGGTTTAGTGACCTCGAATAAGGAAAAAAGGTTTAGGGTTGGATTAGGCGGAGCCGCGAAGCGGGCATGCCTAATCCAACCCTAAACCCTTTTTCGTCCCGTCTTATGCTGTTCCCCAACTTTGAATCACATCCACGACAGGGTTCACCAGTACCCTCTTAGGGTTCAGTTTCTTGCGGGTTTAGTGACCTTGAATAAGGAAAAGGATTTAAGGTTGGATTAGGCGTAGCCGCGAAGCGGGCGCGCCTAATCCAACCCTAAACCCTTTTCCGTCCCGTCTTATGCTGTTCCCCATCTTTGAATCACATCCACGACAGAGTTCACCAATACGCACTTAGGGTTCAATTTCTTGCGGGTTTAGTGATTTTGAATAAGGAAAAGGGTTTAGGGTTTGACTAGGCGGAGCCGCGAAGCTGGTATGCCTACTCCAACCCTAAACCCTTTTCCGTCCCGTCTTACGTTGTTCTCCATCTTTGAATCACATCCACGACAGGGTTCACCAATACCCTCTTAAGGTTAAGTTTCTTGCGGGATTAGTGACCTTGAATAAGGAAAAGGGTTTAGGGTTGGATTAGGCAGAGCCGCGAAGCGGGTACGCCTAATCCAACCCTAAACCCTTTTCCGTCCCGTCTTATGCTGTTCCGTATCTTTGAATTACATCCACGACAGGGTTCACCAATACCCTCTTAGAGTTCAGTTTCTTGCGGGTTTAGTGACCTCGAATAAGGAAAAAGGGTTTAGGGTTGGATTAGGCGGAGCCGCGAAGCGGGCACGCCTAATCCAACCCTAAACCCTTTTCCGTCCCGTCTTATGCTGTTCCGTATCTTTGAATTACATCCACGACAGGGTTCACCAATACCCTCTTAGAGTTCAGTTTCTTGCGGGTTTAGTGACCTCGAATAAGAAAAAAGGGGTTAGGGTTGGATTAGGCGAAGCCGCGAAGCGGGCACGCCTAATCCAACCCTAAACCCTTTTCCGTCCCGTCTTATGCTGTTCCCCAACTTTGAATCTCATCCACAACAGGGTTCACCAATACCCTCTTAGGGTTCAGTTTCTTGCGGGTTTAGTGACCTTGAATAAGGAAAAGGATTTAAGGTTGGATTAGGCGGAGCCGCGAAGCGGGCGCGCCTAATCCAACCCTAAACCCTTTTCCGTCCCGTCTTATGCTGTTCCCCAACTTTGAATCACATCCCCGACAGGATTCACCAATACCCTCTTAAGGTTCAGTTTCTTGCGGGATTAGTGACCTTGAATAAGGAAAAGTGTTTAGGGTTGGATTAGGCAGAGCCGCGAAGCGGGTACGCCTAATCCAACCCTAAACCCTTTTCCATCCCGTTTTATGCTGTTCCTTATCTTTGAAATACATCCACGACAGGGTTCACCAATACCCTCTTAGAGTTCAGTTTCTTGCGGGTTTAGTGGCCTTGAAGAAGGAAAAAGGGTTTAGGGTTGGATTAGGCGGAGCCGCGAAGCCGGCACGCCTAATTCAACCCTAAACCCTTTTCCGTCCCTTCTTATGCTGTTCCCCAACTTTGAGTCACATCAACGACAGGGTTCACCAATACCCTCTTAGGGTTCAGTTTCTTGCGGGTTTAGTGACCTTGAATAAGGAAAAGGATTTAAGGTTGGATTAGGCAGAGCCGCGAAGCGGGTGCGCCTAATCCAACCCTAAACCCTTTTCCGTCCCGTCTTATGCTGTTCCTTATCTTTGAATTACATCCACGACATGGTTCACCAATACCTTCTTAGAGTTCAGTTTCTTGCGGGTTTAGTGACCTCGAATAAGGAAAAAGGGTTTAGGGTTGGATTAGGCGGAGCCGCGAAGCGGGCACGCCTAATCCAACCCTAAACCCTTTTCCGTTCCGTCTTATGTTGTTCCCAAACTTTGAATCACATCCACGACAGGGTTCACCAGTACCCTCTTAGGGTTCAGTTTCTTGCGGGTTTAGTGACCTTGAATAAGGAAAAGGATTTAAGGTTGGATTAGGCGTAGCCGCGAAGCGGGCGCGCCTAATCCAACCCTAAACCCTTTTCCGTCCCGTCTTATGCTGTTCCCCATCTTTGAATCACATCCACGACAGAGTTCACCAATACGCACTTAGGGTTCAATTTCTTGCGGGTTTAGTGATTTTGAATAAGGAAAAGGGTTTAGGGTTTGACTAGGCGGAGCCGCGAAGCGGGTACGCTAAATCCAACCCTAATTCCTTTTCCGTCCCGTCTTATGTTGTTCCCCATCTTTGAATCACATCCACGACAGGGTTCACCAACACTCTCTTAGGGTCCAGTTTCTTGCGGGATTAGTGACCTTGAATAAGGAAAAGGGCTTAGGGTTGGATTAGGCAGAGCCGCGAAGCGGGTACGCCTAATCCAACCCTAAACCCTTTTTCGTCCCGTCTTATGCTGTTCCTTATCTTTGAATTACATCCACGACAAGGTTCACCAATACCCTCTTAGAGTTCAGTTTCTTGCGGGTTTAGTGACCTCGAATAAGGAAAAAGGGTTTAGGGTTGGATTAGGCGGAGCCGCGAAGCGGGCACGCCTAATCCAACCCTAAACCCTTTTCCGTCCCGTCTTATGCTGTTCCCCAACTTTGAATCACATCCACGACAGGGTTCACCAATACCCTCTTAGGGTTCAGTTTCTTGCGGGATTAGTGACCTTGAATAAGGAAAAGGGTTTAGGGTTGGATTAGGCAGAGCCGTGAAGCTGGTACGCCTACTCCAACCCTAAACCCTTTTCCGTCCCGTCTTACGTTGTTTTCCATCTTTGAATCACATCCACGACAGGGTTCACCAATACCCTCTTAAGGTTAAGTTTCTTGCGGGATTAGTGACCTTGAATAAGGAAAAGGGTTTAGGGTTGGATTAGGCAGAGCCGCGAAGCGGGTACGCCTAATCCAACCCTAAACCCTTTTCCGTCCCGTCTTATGCTGTTCCGTATCTTTGAATTACATCCACGACAGGGTTCACCAATACCCTCTTAGAGTTCAGTTTCTTGTGGGTTTAGTGACCTCGAATAAGGAAAAAGGGTTTAAGGTTGGATTAGGCAGAGCCGCGAAGCGGGCACGCCTAATCCAACCCTAAACCCTTTTCCGTCCCGTCTTATGCTGTTCCCCAACTTTGAATCTCATCCACGACAGGGTTTACCAATACCCTCTTAGGGTTCAGTTTCTTGCGGGTTTAGTGACCTTGAATAAGGAAAAGGATTTAAAGTTGGATTAGGCGGAGCCGCGAAGCGGCGCGCCTAATCCAACCCTAAACCCTTTTCCGTCCCGTCTTATGCTGTTCCCCAACTTTGAATCACATCCCCGACAGGATTCACCAATACCCTCTTAAGGTTCAGTTTCTTGCGGGATTAGTGACCTTGAATAAGGAAAAGGGTTTAGGGTTGGATTAGGCAGAGCCACGAAGCGGGTACGCCTAATCCAACCCTAAACCCTTTTCCATCCCGTTTTATGCTGTTCCTTATCTTTGAATTACATCCATGACAGGGTTCACCAATACCCTCTTAGAGTTCAGTTTCTTGCGGGTTTAGTGGCCTTGAATAAGGAAAAAGGGTTTAGGGTTGGATTATGCGAAGCCGCGAAGCGGGCACGCCTAATTCAACCCTAAACCCTTTTCCGTCCCGTCTTATGCTGTTCCCCAACTTTGAGTCACATCCACCACAGGGTTCACCAATACTCTCTTAGGGTTCAGTTTCTTGTGGGTTTAGTGACCTTGAATAAGGAAAAGGATTTAAGGTTGGATTGGGCAGAGCCGCGAAGCGGGTGCGCCTAATCCAACCCTAAACCCTTTTCCGTCCCGTCTTATGCTGTTCCTTATCTTTGAATTACATCCACGACAGGATTCACCAATACCCTCTTAGAGTTCAGTTTCTTGCGGGTTTAGTGAACTCGAATAAGGAAAAAGGGTTTAGGGTTGGATTAGGCGGAGCCGCGAAGCCGGCACGCCTAATTCAACCCTAAACCCTTTTCCGTCCCTTCTTATGCTGTTCCCCAACTTTGAGTCACATCAACGACAGGGTTCACCAATACCCTCTTAGGGTTCAGTTTCTTGCGGGTTTAGTGACCTTGAATAAGGAAAAGGATTTAAGGTTGGATTAGGCAGAGCCGCGAAGCGGGTGCGCCTAATCCAACCCTAAACCCTTTTCCGTCCCGTCTTATGCTGTTCCTTATCTTTGAATTACATCCACGACATGGTTCACCAATACCTTCTTAGAGTTCAGTTTCTTGCGGGTTTAGTGACCTCGAATAAGGAAAAAGGGTTTAGGGTTGGATTAGGCGGAGCCGCGAAGCGGGCACGCCTAATCCAACCCTAAACCCTTTTCCGTTCCGTCTTATGTTGTTCCCAAACTTTGAATCACATCCACGACAGGGTTCACCAGTACCCTCTTAGGGTTCAGTTTCTTGCGGGTTTAGTGACCTTGAATAAGGAAAAGGATTTAAGGTTGGATTAGGCGTAGCCGCGAAGCGGGCGCGCCTAATCCAACCCTAAACCCTTTTCCGTCCCGTCTTATGCTGTTCCCCATCTTTGAATCACATCCACGACAGAGTTCACCAATACGCACTTAGGGTTCAATTTCTTGCGGGTTTAGTGATTTTGAATAAGGAAAAGGGTTTAGGGTTTGACTAGGCGGAGCCGCGAAGCGGGTACGCTAAATCCAACCCTAATTCCTTTTCCGTCCCGTCTTATGTTGTTCCCCATCTTTGAATCACATCCACGACAGGGTTCACCAACACTCTCTTAGGGTCCAGTTTCTTGCGGGATTAGTGACCTTGAATAAGGAAAAGGGCTTAGGGTTGGATTAGGCAGAGCCGCGAAGCGGGTACGCCTAATCCAACCCTAAACCCTTTTTCGTCCCGTCTTATGCTGTTCCTTATCTTTGAATTACATCCACGACAGGATTCACCAATACCCTCTTAGAGTTCAGTTTCTTGCGGGTTTAGTGAACTCGAATAAGGAAAAAAGGGTTGGATTAGGCGGAGCCGCGAAGCGGGCACGCCTAATCCAACCCTAAACCCATTTCCGTTCCGTCTTATGCTGTTCCCAAACTTTGAATCACATCCCCGACAGGATTCACCAATACCCTCTTAAGGTTCAGTTTCTTGCGGGATTAGTGACCTTGAATAAGGAAAAGGGTTTAGGGTTGGATTAGGCAGAGCCACGAAGCGGGTACGCCTAATCCAACCCTAAACCCTTTTCCATCCCGTTTTATGCTGTTCCTTATCTTTGAATTACATCCATGACAGGGTTCACCAATACCCTCTTAGAGTTCAGTTTCTTGCGGGTTTAGTGGCCTTGAATAAGGAAAAAGGGTTTAGGGTTGGATTATGCGAAGCCGCGAAGCGGGCACGCCTAATTCAACCCTAAACCCTTTTCCGTCCCGTCTTATGCTGTTCCCCAACTTTGAGTCACATCCACCACAGGGTTCACCAATACTCTCTTAGGGTTCAGTTTCTTGTGGGTTTAGTGACCTTGAATAAGGAAAAGGATTTAAGGTTGGATTGGGCAGAGCCGCGAAGCGGGTGCGCCTAATCCAACCCTAAACCCTTTTCCGTCCCGTCTTATGCTGTTCCTTATCTTTGAATTACATCCACGACAGGATTCACCAATACCCTCTTAGAGTTCAGTTTCTTGCGGGTTTAGTGAACTCGAATAAGGAAAAAGGGTTTAGGGTTGGATTAGGCGGAGCCGCGAAGCCGGCACGCCTAATTCAACCCTAAACCCTTTTCCGTCCCTTCTTATGCTGTTCCCCAACTTTGAGTCACATCAACGACAGGGTTCACCAATACCCTCTTAGGGTTCAGTTTCTTGCGGGTTTAGTGACCTTGAATAAGGAAAAGGATTTAAGGTTGGATTAGGCAGAGCCGCGAAGCGGGTGCGCCTAATCCAACCCTAAACCCTTTTCCGTCCCGTCTTATGCTGTTCCTTATCTTTGAATTACATCCACGACATGGTTCACCAATACCTTCTTAGAGTTCAGTTTCTTGCGGGTTTAGTGACCTCGAATAAGGAAAAAGGGTTTAGGGTTGGATTAGGCGGAGCCGCGAAGCGGGCACGCCTAATCCAACCCTAAACCCTTTTCCGTTCCGTCTTATGTTGTTCCCAAACTTTGAATCACATCCACGACAGGGTTCACCAGTACCCTCTTAGGGTTCAGTTTCTTGCGGGTTTAGTGACCTTGAATAAGGAAAAGGATTTAAGGTTGGATTAGGCGTAGCCGCGAAGCGGGCGCGCCTAATCCAACCCTAAACCCTTTTCCGTCCCGTCTTATGCTGTTCCCCATCTTTGAATCACATCCACGACAGAGTTCACCAATACGCACTTAGGGTTCAATTTCTTGCGGGTTTAGTGATTTTGAATAAGGAAAAGGGTTTAGGGTTTGACTAGGCGGAGCCGCGAAGCGGGTACGCTAAATCCAACCCTAATTCCTTTTCCGTCCCGTCTTATGTTGTTCCCCATCTTTGAATCACATCCACGACAGGGTTCACCAACACTCTCTTAGGGTCCAGTTTCTTGCGGGATTAGTGACCTTGAATAAGGAAAAGGGCTTAGGGTTGGATTAGGCAGAGCCGCGAAGCGGGTACGCCTAATCCAACCCTAAACCCTTTTTCGTCCCGTCTTATGCTGTTCCTTATCTTTGAATTACATCCACGACAGGGTTCACCAATACCCTCTTAGAGTTCAGTTTCTTGCGGGTTTAGTGACCTCGAATAAGGAAAAAGGGTTTAGGGTTGGATTAGGCGGAGCCGCGAAGCGGGCACGCCTAATCCAACCCTAAACCCTTTTCCGTCCCGTCTTATGCTGTTCCCCAACTTTGAATCACATCCACGACAGGGTTCACCAATACCCTCTTAGGGTTCAGTTTCTTGCGGGATTAGTGACCTTGAATAAGGAAAAGGGTTTAGGGTTGGATTAGGCAGAGCCGTGAAGCTGGTACGCCTACTCCAACCCTAAACCCTTTTCCGTCCCGTCTTACGTTGTTTTCCATCTTTGAATCACATCCACGACAGGGTTCACCAATACCCTCTTAAGGTTAAGTTTCTTGCGGGATTAGTGACCTTGAATAAGGAAAAGGGTTTAGGGTTGGATTAGGCAGAGCCGCGAAGCGGGTACGCCTAATCCAACCCTAAACCCTTTTCCGTCCCGTCTTATGCTGTTCCGTATCTTTGAATTACATCCACGACAGGGTTCACCAATACCCTCTTAGAGTTCAGTTTCTTGTGGGTTTAGTGACCTCGAATAAGGAAAAAGGGTTTAAGGTTGGATTAGGCAGAGCCGCGAAGCGGGCACGCCTAATCCAACCCTAAACCCTTTTCCGTCCCGTCTTATGCTGTTCCCCAACTTTGAATCTCATCCACGACAGGGTTTACCAATACCCTCTTAGGGTTCAGTTTATTGCGGGTTTAGTGACCTTGAATAAGGAAAAGGATTTAAAGTTGGATTAGGCGGAGCCGCGAAGCGGCGCGCCTAATCCAACCCTAAACCCTTTTCCGTCCCGTCTTATGCTGTTCCCCAACTTTGAATCACATCCCCGACAGGATTCACCAATACCCTCTTAAGGTTCAGTTTCTTGCGGGATTAGTGACCTTGAATAAGGAAAAGGGTTTAGGGTTGGATTAGGCAGAGCCACGAAGCGGGTACGCCTAATCCAACCCTAAACCCTTTTCCGTCCCGTCTTATGCTGTTCCTTATCTTTGAATTACATCCACGACAGGATTCACCAATACCCTCTTAGAGTTCAGTTTCTTGCGGGTTTAGTGAACTCGAATAAGGAAAAAAGGGTTGGATTAGGCGGAGCCGCGAAGCGGGCACGCCTAATCCAACCCTAAACCCATTTCCGTTCCGTCTTATGCTGTTCCCAAACTTTGAATCACATCCACGACAGGGTTCACCAATACCCTCTTAGGGTTCAGTTTCTTGCGGGTTTAGTGACCTTGAATAAGGAAAAGGATTTAAGGTTGGATTAGGCGTAGCCGCGAAGCGGGCGCGCCTAATCCAACCCTAAACCCTTTTCCGTCCCGTCTTATGCTGTTCCGTATCTTTGAATTACATCCACGACAGGGTTCACCAATACCCTCTTAGAGTTCAGTTTCTTGCGGGATTAGTGACCTTGAATAAGGAAAAGGGCTTAGGGTTGGATTAGGCAGAGCCGCGAAGCGGGTACGCCTAATCCAACCCTAAACCCTTTTCCGTCCCGTCTTATGCTGTTCCCCATCTTTGAATCACATCCACGACAGAGTTCACCAATACGCACTTAAGGTTCAATTTCTTGCGGGTTTAGTTATTTTGAATAAGGAAAAGGGTTTAGGGTTTGACTAGGCGGAGCCGCGAAGCGGGTACGCTAAATCCAACCCTAATTCCTTTTCCGTCCCGTCTTATGTTGTTCCCCATCTTTGAATCACATCCACCACAGGGTTCACCAACACCCTCTTAGGGTCCAGTTTCTTGCGGGATTAGTGACCTTGAATAAGGAAAAGGGCTTAGGGTTGGATTAGGCAGAGCCGCGAAGCGGGTACGCCTAATCCAACCCTAAACCCTTTTCCGTCCCGTCTTATGCTGTTCCTTATCTTTGAATTATATCCATGACAGGGTTCACCAATACCCTCTTAGAGTTCAGTTTCTTGCGGGTTTAGTGACCTCGAATAAGGAAAAAGGTATTAGGGTTGGATTAGGCGGAGCCGCGAAGCGGGCACGCCTAATCCAACCTTAAACCCTTTTCCGTCCCGTCTTTTGCTGTTCCCCAACTTTGAATCACATCCACGACAGGGTTCACCAATACCCTCTTAGGGTTCAGTTTCTTGCGGGTTTAGTGACCTTGAATAAGGAAAAGGATTTAAGGTTGGATTAGGCGTAGCCGCGAAGCGGGCGCGCCTAATCCAACCCTAAACCCTTTTCCGTCCCGTCTTATGCTGTTCCCCATCTTTGAATCACATCCACGATAGAGTTCACCAATACCCACTTAGGGTTCAATTTCTTGCGAGTTTAGTGATTTTGAATAAGGAAAAGGGTTTAGGGTTTAACTAGGCGGAGCCGCGAAGCGGGTACGCTAAATCCAACCCTAATTCCTTTTCCGTCCCGTCTTATGGTTTTCCCATCTTCGAATCACATCCACGACAGGGTTCACCAATACCCTCTTAGGGTTCAGTTTCTTGCGGGATATGTGACCTTGAATAAGCAAAAGGGTTTAGAGTTGGATTAGGCAGAGCCGCGAAGCGGGTACGCCTAATCCAACCCTAAACCCTTTTCCGTCCCGTCTTATGCTGTTCCTTATCTTTGTATTACATCCACGACAGGATTCACCATTACCCTCTTGGAGTTCAGTTTCTTGCGGGTTTAGTGACCTCGAATAAGGACAAAAGGGTTTAGGGTTGGATTAGGCGGAGCCGCGAAGCGGGCACGCCTAATCCAACCCTAAACCCTTTTCCGTCCCGTCTTATGCTGTTCCCCAACTTTGAATCACATCCACGACAGGGTTCACCAATACCCTCTTAGGGTTCAGTTTCTTGCGGGTTTAGTGACCTTGAATAAGGAAAAGCATTTAAGGTTGGATTAGGCGTAGCCGCGAAGCCTGCACGCCTAATCCAACCCTAAACCCTTTTACGTCCCGTCTTATGCTGTTCCCCATCTTTGAATCACATCCATGACAGAGTTCACCGATACCCACTTAGGGTTCAATTTCTTGCGGGTTTAGTGATTTTGAATAAGGAAAAGGGTTTAGGGTTTGACTAGGCGGAGCCGCGAAGCGGGTACGCTAAATCCAACCCTAATTCCTTTTCCGTCCCGTCTTATGTTGTTCCCCATCTTCGAATCACATCCACGACAGGGTTCACCAATACCCTCTTAGAGTTCAGTTTCTTGCGGGTTTAGTGACCTTGAATAAGGAAAAGGGTTTTGGGTTGGATTAAGCAGAGCCGCGAAGCAGGTACGCCTAATCCAACCCTAAACCCTTTTCCGTCCCGTCTTATGATGTTCCCCAACTTTGAATCACATCCACGACAGGGTTCACCAATACCCTATTAGGGTTCAGTTTCTTGCGGGTTTAGTGACCTTGAATAAGGAAAAGGATTTAAGGTTAGATTAGGCGTAACCGCGAAGCGGGCGCGCCTAATCCAACCCTAAACCCTTTTCCGTCCCGTCTTATGCTGTTCCCCATCTTTGAATCACATTCACGACAGAGTTCACCGATTCCCACTTAGGGTTCAATTTCTTGCGGGTTTTGTGATTTTGAATAAGGAAAAGGGTTTAGGTTTTGACTAGGCGGAGCCGCGAAGCGGGTACGCTAAATCCAACCCTAATTCCTTTTCCGTCCCGTCTTATGTTGTTCCCCATCTTCGAATCACATCCACGACAGGGTTCACCAATACCCTCTTAGAGTTCAGTTTCTTGCGGGATTAGTGACCTTGAATATGGAAAAGGGTTTAGGGTTGGATTAAGCAGAGCCGCGAAGCAGGTACGCCTAATCCAACCCTAAACCCTTTTCCGTCCCGTCTTATGATGTTCCCCTACTTTGAATCACATCCACGACAGGGTTCACCAATACCCTATTAGGGTTCAGTTTCTTGCGGGTTTAGCGACCTTGAATAAGGAAAATGATTTAAGGTTAGATTAGGCGTAACCGCGAAGCGGGCGCGCCTAATCCAACCCTAAACCCTTTTCCGTCCCGTCTTATGCTGTTCCCCATCTTTGAATCACATCCACGACAGAGTTCACCGATACCCACTTTGGGTTCTATTTCTTGCGGGTTTAGTGATTTTGAATAAGGAAAAGGGTTTAGGGTTTGACTAGGCGGAGCCACGAAGCGGGTACGCTAAATCCAACCCTAATTCCTTTTCCGTCCCGTCTTATGTTGTTCCCCATCTTCGAATCACATCCACGACAGGGTTAACCAATACCCTCTTAGAGTTCAGTTTCTTGCGGGATTAGTGACCTTGAATAAGGAAAAGGGTTTAGGGTTGGATTAAGCAGAGCCGCGAAGCAGGTACATCTAATCCAACCCTAAACCCTTTTCCGTCCTGTCTTATGCTGTTCCCCATCTTTGAATCACATCCACGACAGGGTTCACCAATACTCTCTTAGGGTTCAGTTTCTCGCGGGAGTAGTGACCTTGAATATGGAAAAAAGGTTTAGGGTTGGATTAGGCAGAGCCGCGAAGCGGGTACGCCTAATCCAACCCTAAACCCTTTTCCGTCCCGTCTTATGCTGTTACCCAACTTTGAATCACATCCACGACAGGGTTCACCAATACCATCTTAGGGTTCAGTTTCTTGCGGGTTTAGTGACCTTGAATAAGGAAAAGGGTTTAGGGTTGGATTAGGCGGAGCCGCGAAGCGGGTGCTCCTAATCCAACCCTAAACCCTTTTCCGTCCCGTCTTATGCTGTTCCCCATCTTTGAATCACATCCACGTCAGAGTTCACCAATACCCTCTTAAAGTTCAGTTTCTTGCGGGTTTAGTGATTTTGAATAAGGAAAAGGGTTTAGGGTTTGATTAGGCGGAGCTGCGAAGCGGATACGCTAAATCCAACCGTAAACCCTTTTCCGTCGCGTCTTATGTTGTTCCCCATCTTCGAATCTGTAGACACCCGCATTTTGACCGCCAGGTGTCTATAGTAGGTCCCGCCAAACACCCGATGATCGGACGCAAACATGCTTTAATGGACTCGGATATGGGCTCGAAATCATGGACAATTGGTTTTGGCTTATTACAGAGTACAAATCTTACAAAACCAACCTCAAATCTAGGCCCAGTGGGTCGTTTCGAGTCAAATGAGACTAATTTGGGTCGATTCCGGCACCAGGGGTAAAACCGTCTTTTTACGACCGAGTCAAAACCCGGTCAAAAAAATTCTCGAGACACTTGAGTCAGCCGTGACACCTCACACGGCTGATCCAGTCCCAAATACTACAAAAATCATCTTCAAAAAATATTAAACAAATCCGTTTAAGGATAGAATTCGATCTCAAGTAGGAATTCAATCCGAAAACCGAAACAAATCGCCAACCAAGCTCAAACACTCGGCCAAAAAGCCGAGACACTCCCCAACCAGCCGAGTTACTTGGCTTCTCCACCAAGAAACGAGACTTTCATTCCCTTTCGAACTCTCGCGTTTCCTATCCAAACCGGTATTTCTTGTCACACAAGCAAGACTACCTCAACCCCTATAAATAGGACCTCCCGTCCAACACAAAAAACACGATTTTCACACAACTTTTCACCGACCAACAACAATTACACATCATAAATCTACCATTCACATATCCTTAATATCTAGCAATTCCCGACGTAATCCCGAAGTAGCCTCGAAATTCCGACGAAACCGACCCACACATCCGGCCGAACCTACCGTCTCACACACATAAAAAAACGCACCAAACCGACACCTTAACTCATCCCGCATCATCTCGACGTTCCCGAGCCTAAGCCACCGTCCGACGAGCTTCATACCGAGAAAGTAAAGCATGTAGGTTGAGGGTGTAAATCAAACCCGATTCTTCTCCTTTCTCTCTCTCTTTCACGTCTTTTTCCTCTTTTTTCGTCGGTCACTTTTTTTTACGGGTCTTCGGTCGTTTCGTATTATTAATATGGGTCGTTCGTCGCATATTTTTTTTATTACTAATAATCGATACTACAAAAAAAAAAACTATTTTTATAACGTTCTTAAAATACGATACCGATTCTCTAATCGAATATCGTATCTACAAGAACTAAATTAATTAATTCTCGTTGATGCTAACAAAATCATTACATCTTTTTTTAAACAAAATTCGATGATTTTAAACGCGGAGAGAATTAACATCTTTTTCGTTAAAAATTCTTTTTTCACTTTTTCGTTCAAAACAAACTTTTTTTAAAACTTTTTCTAAAACATTCCGACTATTCGATATCGATTTCATAATCGAATATCGAATACGACGAATATCGAAAATATAAATCGAGTATAAATTAATCCATATTTGTACGCGATTTATAAAAATTGACGGTTTTCGACAAATAAAAAAAACCCAAACAGGCGACTCGCGCAACAGCCTGGTTCGCCGAGTGTTCTCAGTGAACTTCCCAACACGTACCCTCACCCCTTACTCAGAACCATGGTTTCCGGATGTCCGAATCCATTGGCAACGAGAGTCATTCAATACACAATATCCGATAATGTCGGTATCGGTATCATAATGCAAAGGGACGAGCCCAATAAACTCTGACATCGGAAATGGGTCGTATTTTGTATACGGCCCACTACGACATAGAGTGGGCTCGAACGGTTCCGAATAACCAAAAAATTCGGTGGCGACTCCTACTTCGATTTAAATTTCAATTTGACCATCTCATATGGAGATTCATTCGCCTCCCCAAACCCGCGCGTGGCCGCGTCGGGGTGGACCTATGTCATGTCCACAATTTGGCGACTCCGCTGGGGATCAACTGATGAGTCACTTACCATCGGCATCCCTAGGGTGAGACTCGAAAAGAAATTGTTCGAATAGTAATGTACACGTTTTAGTTCAATGGTTCATGCATAACCCAATTCTTTCCCGGGCCGGTTACTTGTGACCGACGTCCCACTATACCACGGTGCGTTCCTACTTGGACCCACTAAAGACTTCGATGGAGGAACTCGCATGGATTTTACGGCAGGTTCTAAGACCAACTCGGCTTAGGAAGACCGTCCTGATTTGCGAGAAAGCTATCGTCGTTGGTATAGACCCTATTAGACCGACCGAGACTTAGACTAAGAGCATACATGGTGTCGTTATACTATTTCCGTGACTACATGCTACCTGGTCCGTGTCTCATCTTTTCAAAAAACCGTCGTTTTCAAAAACTTGCATCTTTTTCGAAAAGCATCCATTTTTCAAAACCCAGAAAGCTACCGAATTTAGGACTTATGATTTTGACTCAAAATAGCCTATTTTCTAGCCGGTACGCTGTCCAAACTTTTCAAAAAAGAATTCAAAATCTCGGCCCGATAAACCTTTTTTTCGATTTTCAAAAAAATCGGGCCTTCCAATCCGACTTTGCTCGGGTTTTTCAAATCCAAATCCTCTTTTCAAAGCTTTCTTCTTAGGACTTCCCGTATTTAGCAGTGTCGGGTTTTGTCATAAGTTGTTAAGAGTCCATAGCGTCGAAACTCCGTTGATCTTATATCACGGGTTTCTACCCCATCCCAGTCCGCCTTATTTGTCAAGGCATGGCCCAGCTACGTAGGACAAACCCCTACAAAGGGAAGTCCATTTACACTTTAGGGTCCAAAGTCTGGGGAATAGCTCACACGTAGGTCTTTCTTCACACGGGACTAGGCCCACTTTGCCAAATTCTAAGGAAGGCCCACCATCCACGAGTCACTCGTCTAGGTGTCCTTTCCGACTCATTTCCTTTTCGGGCTTTTCCTCACTCGGGGGCTACCCTTCATCAGAGCGGTCAATCACGGTTGCTCTAAGGGTCATGTCTCACACGTGTTTTCTCACGTACCCCACTTTTGAGTCACTTAGATGTCACACCATCTAAGCCTTTAGTCTCACTCGGGGGCTGTCCTCCACCCGAGCAGTCGACCACGGTCACCTTAAGGGGTACTTTACACCGGCGTCCTTATGATGCCTTCTTCGAGTCGTACCTATTCTACGAACACTCGAGTCACCTAGGGTTAGGTCACCACGGTTGGTCCGAGCACGCGACGTGGTCAAACACGGTCGCCCCATTTTCGGACTTATCCTTGTACAGCTCGAGTCTAATTCACGGTCGTTACTTTGTCTAGGTCAACGTCTGGGTTTCCCGATCCGAGGATTTTAGTCATTCTCGTCACCCCGGGCTATGTCTAGTTTGACTCCCTCTCTTGCATTTGCGCAAAGCCGAGTTTAGGCGAGTCGTGGCACCTGTCGAAGACCTTACCAAAAAAAAAAAAACCAG
This sequence comes from Agrostemma githago, assembly GCA_958450325.1. Taxonomy (NCBI): domain Eukaryota; kingdom Viridiplantae; phylum Streptophyta; class Magnoliopsida; order Caryophyllales; family Caryophyllaceae; genus Agrostemma; species Agrostemma githago. The sequence goes on along the minus strand of OY288254.1, from coordinate 42,131,524 downwards.
CCGAGCATCCGAGTCCGGATCTGATTCGAGTCTAAGTCCGAGTCCGAGTCTAGGATATATTATTCCAAAATCAGAGTCAGAGTCATTTGCATTCTGTCATCTTTCAATATTCTATATATACTTTCCTTATGTGTTTCCGATAACATGATGAATACCGTCATACACTGTGAGCACATGCACGTGACTATTATAGGCCCATCTATAACGACTGCAGGAAACTGAACCCGTGTTTTCCTTTACCTGTTCCATGTCTGACATAGAAAGCCACATAACCACCCTTAGTAGGAGCGGTATCGAATCCTATGACAAATCTAGGTAGTCTCCTAGTTTGGGTTCAAGACGGGAGGCAAGCCCACTTCCCACAATAAACACCCATCCAACAAGACTAACCAGTCCCTACCTTATGTGTTAGTCTGACCGACAAAAAAAGAAGTTGGACAAAAAAAATAATCAAAAGCCAAGGAAAAAACAAAAGGCCAAAACAAAAAAGCTGACCATGATCAAATTATCAACATCCCTCGACCAAACACGGTCAACTCAAATGAAGAATCCCATGAGCGGGGCTAAGAGGTCAACCCAAAGAATTCAAAAACCCATGACCGTAGTTAACGATCAACTCAAGTGAAACGGTCAATTCAAAATTATCAAAACCCATACCATCAAATAGGGGAGAAACAATCAAGCTGGTCAGCTAGCACCACATCTAGCCTTCCCACATTACAACCCTCAAGACCTTCCCGAGACCTAGGCTAGAGACAGCCCGAAATTTTGAGGATTCAAGCTCCATAGGATATCCCTAACCATTAGGGCCAGACATGGAAACCAGATACCGCATTATCAAACCTACCCCGATCGAAGTTCGAGTCATTATTACTCGACTTCCCTCTTTCCTACCACATTACAATACCTTACCCTCGAAGCCTTAGCTCCACAATATCGAGCTCCAGATTTCGAATCATCAAAGCCACTTACTTCCTAGCACCACATTTCCAAAAACATCTAAACCAGTTACCAGCCCAAACACGGGAATTCAACTTGCAGTCGGCATAGAACATGCCCAAATAGTTCACACCACCTACTGGGGCTACCCCGGAAAATGCTCACAGTCACAGGATCAACATCCTAACTATTCTAGCCCTTTGGTCAAGACATCATTGGGAATGCACCTAGCCTACACCATTACTATGGCTAGTTACACACAAAGCCCTAATAAACTAGGAACCATAATACATTTTTCAACACTAAACTACGACTTGGTTTGATTTCACTACACGTGAATACGTAGGCAGCCTTTCAACAGAGGCACAACCACCCACATTGACACATTCAAAAAGCATCATCATTCCGGTCACGACACTGTCATGTTCTCAGCAGCTAGCTTTGTCGTCCTGGGGGCTTCTCTTAGGCAGAAAACCTCCATCCACTCACATAATCCAAATACTTTCAAACACTAGCTTCCTTTCTATAGAGTGCCCTAGTACTGACAAGAATCTGTCAGAGACTCAAGACAACACCTACTTTGGGAATATACCCCGAAACCAAAAAATTCAAAAGAACACCAGTCTACGGCATTGCTACCATAAAGCCCTGTCGTACGGAAACAGCCTCATTCCGAGGATTCGACCGTGTTGCAACTCGCCTAGGCTACGGAATAGCGCAACTTAAGAGTCTTGTCATCTTAGGTGGCCCATCCCCTACCGAGTCACGGTCCAACCCTTAGAGAGTCCAGTCGTATCTGCCAACTCGTCCGGTCACGTCCAGAGTCGAGTCTGTCTGCATGTCTCTCTCCAAATTCTCATTTTAAAATTTGCAAAACTTAGCCATTTGAGAAAATCCCTTTCCTAGTCTCCCCGGGAATAGGAATTTTTATCACACTTCATCTAGGCATACAGGCCTAACCAGAGGATTTTAGAAGTCCGTGTCAGAATCTGATCGGGAATCAAGTCATCCCAAGCATTCTAATTTCCAAAAAAAATCAAAAATTTTCAGTGTTTCCAAAAATTTGCAAAAATTTTCAGCATTTTCTTTCCAAAAATCAATCAAAAAAATCATTTTCTTCCCCAGCGTGAGTCAATGTTTTATCTGAATGTTGCATGCAACACAGACAGGTATCCCAAGACTCCCGAAGAATTCTCAAAGTCTCAGTGAAAATTCAAGCAACATTTTTACAGAAGAATCGGATGTATCAGTAAGCGGTACATCCGCAGCTTCCAATGGAGGCTCCCGCGCAATTCTAAGATGGGACGTGTCTTTAAACAGGTACACCCATAGCCTCCAATGAAGGCACCCGCATAATTCAAAGATGGGACGTGTCTGTAAACAGATACACCCATAGCCTCCAATGAAGGCACCCGCATAATTCAAAGGTGGGACGTGTCTGTAAACAGACACATCCATAGCCTCAAGGCAAACTCCCACGCAATTTCAAGATGGGGATTGTCTGTAAACAGACATACCCAAGACTTTTTAAGAAAATTCCCCGCGACATTATTGACATCTATCCAGGTATGGTTTTTATCTTATGGCTGGCGAGCCCTTCACGCAAGTCTAATGGACTCTAAACGACTCGATCGGAAGTCTGCCAGGTCTTAATCCTCGATTGGCCTGGTAGCTACTCTGACTTTCGCCTTGTACAAGCCTCAGTCAGAGTGGGGGCTCTGTAGACACCCGCATTTTGACCGCCAGGTGTCTATAGTAGGTCCCGCCAAACACCCGATGATGATCGGACGCAAACATGCTTTAATGGACTCGGATATGGGCTCGAAATCATGGACATTTGGTTTAGGCTTATTACGGAGTACAAATAATACAAAACCAACCTCAAATCTAGGCCCAGTGGGTCGTTTCGAGTCAAATGAAACTAATTTGGGTCGATTCCGGCACCAGGGGTAAAACCGTCTTTTTACGACCGAGTCAAAACCCGGTCAAAAAATATTCTCGAGACACACGAGTCAGCCATGACACCTCACACGGCTGATCCAGTCCCAAATACTACAAAAATCATCTTCAAAAAATATTAAACAAATCCGTTTAAGGATAGAATTCGATCTCAAGTAGGAATTCTATCCGAAAACCAAAACAAATCGCCAACCAAGCTCAAACACTCGGCCAAACAGCCGAGACACTCCCCAACCAGCTGAGTTACTTGGCTTCTCCACCAAGAAACGAGACTTTCGTTCCCTTTCGAACTCTCGCGTTTTCTATCCAAACCGGTATTTCTTGTCACACAAGCAAGACTACCTCAACCCCTATAAATAGGACCTCCCGTCCAACACAAAAAACACGATTTTCACACAACTTTTCACCGACCAACAACAATTACACATCATAAATCTACCATTCACATATCCTTAATATCTAGCAATTCCCGACGTAATCCCGAAGTAGCCTCGAAATTCCGATGAAACCGACCCACACATCCGGCCGAACCCACCGTTTCACACACATAAAAAAACGCACCAAACCGACACCTTAACTCATCCCGCATCATCTCGACGCTCCCGAGCCTAAGCCACCGTCCGACGAGCTTCATACCGAGAAAGTAAAGCATGTTGGTTGAGGGTATAAATCAAACCCGATTCTTCTCCTTTCTCTCTCTCTCTTTCACGTCTTTTTCCTCTTTTTTCGTCCGTCACTTTTTTTTACGGGTCGTCGGTCGTTTCGTATTATTAATATGGGTCGTTCGTCGCATATTTTTATTTATTACTAATAATCGATACTACAAAAAAAACTATTTTTATAACGTTCTTAAAATACGATACCGATTCTCTAATCGAATATCGTATCTACAAGAACTAAATTAATTAATTCTCGTTGATGCTAACAAAATCATTACATCTTTTTTTAAACAAAATTCGATGATTTTAAACGCGGAGAGAATAAACATCTTTTTCGTTAAAAATTCTTTTTTCACTTTTTCGTTCAAAACAAACTTTTTTTAAAACATTTTCTAAAACATTCCGACTATTCGATATCGATTTCATAATCGAATATCGAATACGACGAATATCAAAAATATAAATCGAGTATAAATTAATCCATATTTGTACGCGATTTATAAAAATTGACGGTTTTCGACAAATAAAAAAAAACCCGAACAGGCTGTCACGCGAGTCGCGCGCCTGTCAGGCGACTCGCGCAACAGCCTGGTTCGCCGGGTCCTTTTTTTTTCGTTTCCTCGCTTTTCTATTTTTAATTCTTTTCGAACCTTACATTAAAATGCGACTTTCGCGACATATTTCGATAAAATACTTTTTTCGACCTCGGTCAACACGTGTTAATCAATCACGTGTCATTAAAACTTTTTTCGAGTCATGCATATTATTTATTCATGTCTTTATTCGATTTATTCAAACGTTACTAACTCGTTTTCTCGTGTTTGTAGCTTTTTATTTGTTTTTATCGTTTTATTAGACTAAAACGACTTCACATGCTAAAATAACTTTGACGTTATTGGTTTAACATGCATTAAACGACTTAGCAACCCATTTTATTTTTCTCACATGCTTAGGAAAATAATGTTTGCATATCATTCAACCGTCGAACTAACGCGTGTACACCAAAAACGAACGATATGTTAGTAAAGGCCGCTAAGTGCGGGCGGGGTTGGGTGTTCTCAGTGAACTTCCCAACACGTACCCTCACCCCTTACTCAGAACCATTGTTTCCAGATGTCCGATCCATTGGCAACGAGAGTCATTCAATACACAATATCCGATAATGTTGGTAGCGGTATCATAATGCAAAGGGACGAGCCCAATAAACTCTGACATCGGAAATGGGCCGTATTTTGTATACGGTCCACTACGACATAGAGTGGGCTCGAACGGTTCCGAATAACCATCTTAGGGTTCAGTTTCTTGCGGGTTTAGTGACCTTGAATAAGGAAAAGGGTTTAGGGTTGGATTAGGCGGAGCCGCGAAGCGGGCGCGCCTAATCCAACCCTAAACCCTTTTCCGTCCCGTCTTATGCTGTTCCCCATCTTTGAATCACATCCACGACAGAGTTCACCAATACCCACTTAGGGTTCAATTTCTTGCGGGTTTAGTGATTTTGAATAAGGAAATGGGTTTAGGGTTTGATTAGGCGGAGCCGCGAAGCGGGTACGCTAAATCCAACCCTAAACCCTTTTCCGTCCCGTCTTATGTTCTTCCCCATCTTCGAATCACATCCACGATGGGGTTCACGGTTGTGCCTAATCCAACCCTAAACCCTTTCCGTCCTGTCTTATATGCTGTTCCCCATCTTTGAATCACATCCACAACAGGTTCACCAATACCCTCTTAGGGTTCAGTTTCTTGCGGGATTAGTGACCTTGAATAAGGAAAAGGGTTTAGGGTTGGATTAGGCGGAGCCGCAAAGCGGGTACGCCTAATCCAACCCTAAATCCTTTTCTGTCCCGTCTTATGCTGTTCTCCATCTTTGAATCACATCCACGACAGGGTTCTTCAATACCCTCTTAGGGTTCAGTTTCTTGCGAGATTAGTGACCTTGAATAAGGAAAAGGGTTTAGGGTTGTATAACAATTTACAAAGTACAATATATAGGTCATTATGTAATGTACATATACACATATCAGCTGTACATAACCCACCTGAGTACATTATAAAACCATTGATGTTTATATAAATTCTTGTCATGGAGTAATATTTACAAAACTGACTGTTTACATACACAAAGGTAAAATAGAATCTTATATTTTCTGCTAACTGTAAAATCCCTAACAAAGTTATTCCACCGCATAAGATTTATGCATGTTTGACGACGAAATTCATTGATGCCATTAAAATAATCTTAATCTGTCCATTTCTCCTTGTCCTGTAATGCATTTATCTACTTCAAGACAAAAACACCACAATCAAATCCATTACTTTGTATAACTGCATTTTTGACATACTCCATTGGACTTGTCGTCATTTTTTTAGAGATGTGTTCATAGCCGGAGTAGTTCTGAATGATGCATGCGACATTTGTCATTATTTTGCTGCAAACGTCATTTCATGCTTTGTTACCCTTTCTTTTACTTGAATCCAAGATGTAATTCTTTTTGTCTTCAAAATCACACACAACCAAAATCCAATGTGATGGTGTGTCGATATGAACTGGGATAAAGATCTGAAAAAGTATACATTTCACAGTTATTGTAATACAAATTTTAACTATGATGTACATCAAAACATACATTGTTTTAACTATGCATAAATTTTGAACATGTGCAACAGATATTAACTTTTGTACATCAAAACAGACACTGTTTTAACTTAGTACAAACTTTGAACATGTGCAACATATATTAACTTATGTACATCAAAACAGACACTTCTATAATCATGTATAAATTCCAACCGTGTTATTGCTATAGGAGTATATATGGTTGTACCTTTCTCAAGAATTTACCATCTTCAGGCAAGTATGATACATTACAGTATGGCGTTGTCAGAGAAGAATATATGTCTGGGTTTAATTCCTGTAACAAAGGATACACAATAGGTAAACAACTGTAAGATTATGTAGCAAAAAAGTACTTAAGTACAGGAATTTTGATATATTTACCCCTGAATTTGTTGGAATGTATAGTGTATCCCTCATCCCGAATGTTGCATATATTCCACCTATATCAATTGCCTATTAAAAGAGCACTTGTTAGATTTATTTAGCAGTATTTGAATTTATAATATTAAAACATGTTAGTGGTAATGTTACTGTAACATTTACCATATCATATAATTCCTCATTTGGTAATAACAATGTTTGCATCGCCTTTCGGCTTACATTTATCCATTGTGTTTCTATAACATCTTCCCTGCAAGATAACATAGTACAAATAATCAATATGCATCATCTACATTCGATCAGAATTGGGGTTCAATATGGAGTACTGTACAAGTTTATATACCTTCGATCTGATGAGCAGCTTCCCTCTTTTCTCCAGTTGTTTTCATCTTGTTTGTTAACCTAATTAACGTCAAATAAAAATAAGAACAGAGACAACTGAGTACCTAATTTGCATAAGTTGAATAATCATCGATACTTGAATCCTAACGCAATAAAACCGTATTTAAACCTAGATCGGAAGTAATTGCATACTGCTAGTATTATTTTATACCAATCTTCAAAAAATCGTTTCAAAAAACAACAATATAACACACAGTACCGCAATGTTGAAGGTAATCGGAAAAGATAAGCTAGAATAAACTTACAGTACTGAATTGTTGAAGATAATCCGGAAAGATCTTAAGAGATCGCTTTTTTTTTTCTTTTTCTTTTGTGGCTATGAAGTAGGTCAGATACCAATTTTGAGTATTCTTTTGTGGGCTTTAATTAAATAAACGGGCTCCTGTTAAGATACGGAGTACTATGTTCGAGTATTCGATTTATAATCCTGTTATGTTCATTGAAAATAAGACAAATTCTAAGTATATAAGATATTATATTTTGTACATAAGTTTATTGGAAAACATAAAAGATAGTAAATACTTTTAGTATACATAATGTAGATTTTACCGTACATAAATTAATTACTTAAATATCGAATTCTAAGTACATAAGATATTATATGTTGTACATAAGTTTATAGTAAAACATGACTACTCTAAGTGTACATAACGTACATTGTAGCGTACATAGGGGTAGTTAAACACAATTGGATGGCTTGATAATTTTTAAACTAGATTTATGAAGTACAAAATCAATATTAACATTGAAATGACATTGGCATTGATTATGCACAACTTTTTATTTTTTAAAGTTGGTGTTAAACAAATAAATATTAATTCGAGTATATTTAATACATTCATAAATATTTGAATCTGTGGTTATATACATTGAATATACACTTATGTGCTATTGTGTGAAGGTTCCTATGTACAACACATATTTATATAACAGATGTGCATATTTCGTCCCAGTTTATCTTAGAGATGTTCCTTATACATATTTGTATTTCGATGCGTACATAACATATGCAATAATAAACAGATAATCCATTGATTGCCATTTTCATATTAATAGATCTTGTCTATTACAGTAATATAACTAAGTCTACGTACAATTAAAATAAGATCTCATACTATTTCTTAACACTGAAATTTTTCACATAGTTTTTATCCTACTTCAAAAGATCTAAGCATGTTTGACGCCTAAATTCTGTGATATCACGAAAGTAAGTTTGTCTTCCCCATTTCTTGTCGTCATGCAATGCCTTCATCCATTTCATAACAAACACACCACAATCACTTCCATTGCTTTGCTTCGCTACATTTGGTACCATTTCCACTTTAAGTTTTCCCATTTTTTCGGAAATTTGTTCACAGCCAGAGTAGTTTTGTAAAATGTTTGAAACATTATACACTACTTTTTGAACTTCGTCTATCCTTTTTCTGTAAAATTTCGCCTTTTTTGAATCAAGGACATAATTCTTTTCTTTTTGTAGATCACAGACAAGTAAAATCCAATGCAACGGTTGTTGGATGTGAACTGGAACAAATATCTGAAAATTTACACATTTTACAGTCATAAACAGATTTTTTTTATAGTTAATTATCGTCAACTTTTAATACTATAATCATTGGGTGTACCTTTCTCACAAATCCCGCGTCTTTAGGCAAATATTATACAGTATAGTACACAGTATTCAGAGAACTTTTCTTTGGGTCTAATTCCTGAAACAAAATATAAACATCAAATAAACAACTTGTAGACACCCACATTTTGACTGCCAGGTGTCTATAGTAGTTTCCAAAAAATACCCGATGATGATCGGACGTTAACGTGTTTCTACGCGCTCGGATATGGGCTCAAAACCATTAGTTGCTGGCTAATGCACTTACGGAGTACAAATCTCACAAAACTGACCTCAAATTCAGGCCCAGTGGGTCGTTTCCAATCAAACAAAACTAATTTGGGTCAAAACCGACACCGGAAATAAAACCGACTTTTAGCGATTGGGTCAACCCCGGTCAAAGTCGTTTCCGAGACATACCAAACAACCATTCAAGCATAAAAAACCCGGCCCAAATACAAAAACCCACAAGATATCCAAAGCCACGGTCCAAAAGTTGACCCGCGTACTCCAGCTGAGCACTCGATTGAGTACTCAGCCCACTCGATCGAGTGGGCCCTCATTCAAGACCAACTGCAGGCGCACTGGGCCACTCGACCGAGTCAGCCAGTTACTCGGTCGAGTAACCCTAGCCGGGGGTACATAGCCTAGCCTATATATACACTCCCATGCACACACTTCAACACACTTTTGATCATCCTTTAAACCCTAATCAATACTACACTCAAACCCTAACCCTAGTACTAGGAATCCAAACCCTAACCACCACAACTCAATTTACATCTCGATACTCTAGTGCTAGCCGCAACTACGAGTCCCGTCCGAGCATAAGAAACATGTAGGTTGAGGGTGCCAAATCCCATCTTTTCTCTCTTCTCCTCCTTTCTCGCGTCATCCGTCGTCGTAGTTGCCGTTTTCTTTCAATTTATCGTCTTTATCGCGTTATAATATCGTTAATATCTCTAATAATGCTTGCCTGACTACATGCTACTTGGTTTCCGTGTCATTTTCAAAAACCGTCAACTTTTCAAGAATACATCTTTTTCAAGATATCTAATTTCAAAACCCGGGACATATACCGAATTTAGGACTTATGATTTTACTCAAAATAGCCTATTTTCTAGCCGGTATGCTGCCCATTTCAAAACTCGAAAATATTTTCGAACTTTCAAAACCAAAGCCCGATACACTTTCCGATTTTCTCGAAAAATCGGGCGCTTCCCCGAGTTTTCTCGGGTTTTCCAAAAATGATCCATTTTCAAAACCTTCCTCTTCTTAGGACTTCCCGTATTTAGCAGTGTCGGATCATCTCGTAAGTCGTCGAGGTCTTTAGCGTCGAAACTCTGTCGATCTTACATCACGAGTTTCTTCCCTATCCCAGCCCGCCTTATTAGACTAAGGCAAGGCCCACCTACATAGGACAAACCCCTACAAAGGAGGGTCCGTCTACACAATCGAGTCCAAAAGTCTTGGGATGTCTCACGTGAAGCTTTCTTCGAACAGGACTCGACCCACTCGCCGATTCCTAAGGGAGGCCCACACTTCACAAGTCACCCGTCTAGGTGTCTTTTCCGAGTCATTGCCCTTTTTAGTTTTGTTCGGGATGTACTTTCTATTCCGGGATTTGGGCTAGTTTCTGATCACGCGATGTTCTTACAAACAGGCCACCCGGGACCAGATATCAACGCAAGATGGACGAATTGAAAGATGCTCTGACCAAGATTGAGACTCGACTGACTACCATCCAGGCTAACCAAACAACTTTAGCCACCCGCCTGAGCGCCGTAGAGAAGACGACCCCTGTTGAAGGATCTGAGCCCACTGGGTCCGTAGCTGAACTAATCAGCGTTGTTCGCAGGCTCGAAGAACAGGTTCACCTGTCGACGAACAATTCGATCCACACTGAAAATGCTCGTTCCTACTCACCTTTGAATGACGAGCTACCTTCTAACCTCAACCTTACGGGAATTCCAATGTTTGAGGGCACTGAAGATCCGGTCCACCGCATCCGGGCTTTCAAGGATTTCATGGCGGTCAAAGGGGTGAAGCCCACCATGTTTAAGCATATGTTCCCTTCCTCCCTTGAAAAGTATCCCAAGGCCTGGTACTACAGGCTCGATTCCAAGAATCATAAGACTTGGGATGATGTGGCGACTGAATTTGCTCGGAATTACGCCGATAATACCGAGATCCAGACTACAATGCGTACTCTGGAAGTGATGGCCCAAGAGCCCAAAGAAGGGTTCAAAAAATATCTCCAAAGATGGCGGGCCGAGAGTGTGAAGCTGGTTGATAAGCCCAGCGAGAAGGTGCTAGTGGAGGCTTTCGTCAAGAATCTCCTCCCATCCTACCGGGTCCATCTCCGGTATGCCATCATCTCCAATTTTGCCGCCCTTACTGAAATGGGCACAAGGATCGAGGATGACTTAAGGTTAGAGAGCCTAACTAAGGCCTCTACCAAGGGGTATCAAGGGGCTAGTCCATCTATGAACAAGCCCACACCTGCAGCTGCAACTCGCACCATCTTCGATGAGGTCAATCTGCTGGACACCTCATCCAAAAAGAATACACCAAATCGGGTATTCACGGATATAGGGACTACCTATACCTACGCCTTACAGAGGCTATCTTCAAAAGGCATTATCCAACCAATAGGCCCGACTCCCGAGCTTCCAGTGGAGAAAAGGCCCAAGAGCTACAATGTCCAAACCTATTGCCAGTATCACCGAGGTAATGGGCATGACACGGAGAAATGCTGGAAACTGAAGCATCTGATCCAAGATCTGATTGAAAGGGGGAAAATACCATTGCCCGGAGACAAGCCGAGCAACAAGGAAAACCCGTTCAGTGCCCATGCTATATTTACCGGTGAGGTAATCGACTGTTCACACCTCATTTCCCCCTATATCCCACAAATTAACGGGATATGGTTCGATGACGAGGAGGATGTGTACCTAGCAAAAGAAGAAGTTGTCCCCATCACTAGTGAAGAGGTTCGAAAAGCTAAGTCCAAGGCCTTAGCCACCAACCACCTCTCCACCGCCGGGCGCTCTACCACAACAACCATCACTGAACCTGCCAGGACGGGTCCTACCCCCGAAGAACCGAGCAACGACGCGGCCTTGGTTCAACAATTGAAGAGGTTTCAAGCTGACTTAACCATATGGCAACTTCTGGTTAGCTCACAAGCACATCGAGAAGCACTGACTAAGGCTCTCGATGAAATTAAGGTCGACTCACAGGTTACCCCCACTGAAATGGTAGCCACTATCATGCCTTATCTTATATCCAAGAAAGAAGGCCCACGCATAACCTTCTCTGAGTCCGATCTTCCACCATTTGGGGCCGCCCATAACCTGGCCCTTTACATCACGGTCATTTGCCGAGTGAAGTACCTCCCGATGACCCTAATTGACGACGGATCCACCGTGAATGTCCTACCTCTAAGGACCGCCAAAGCCCTCGGCATCACTGATGCCGATTATCTCCAGACGGTGCAGACTATCCAGGCTTTCGACGGAAGCCCAAAACCGGTTGCTGGGGCCGTTAAGTTGACAATAATAAGGGGTCCGATCGAGAAAGAATTGGAGTTTCAGGTGATCGATGTCACCTCATCCTTCAACCTCCTACTAGGAAGACCTTGGATCCATGCGGTCAGGGCCGTGACCTCTACCCTCCACCGAAAAGTCAAGATGCTACTCCAGGACGGTATCATCACATTGGAGGCGACCCCCATGACCGTGGCTAGCTGCAACGCCACAAGTCGGGCCGAACCACGAGGATTTGATTTCGTGGGTATGATTGAAGAGGAATATCTCTTCAGGCCCTACTTCACCACTAGCATCGACACGATGCTACAAAACTTGGTCTATTTGCCGGGGGCTACCTCGAGGCCATATCTTCCATCTGGGAAGATTATCGAAGTCCTGAACGATGGCGAATCACAGTTCGGTTTAGGGTATGCTGTAACCCAGAGAACGTGGTCCGGGCCGGTATTTATAAGGCCACCAACCTCATCAAGGGTACGTACTTAGGCCCTTATAGCCCGGAACTAACCAATTACTTTGTTACTCCAGTATTCGGGGCTATTCAAGTGGGCCTTTACCAACCCACTATCACATATCCCGAGACCAAAATGGCTCGGGAATACAATTTCATCCCTGACGACATATTCGCCCTTCTCCAAGCAGAATCCAAAGAGGGCGCCGATAACTCCGAGCCCGTGCTGGGGCTCCTATTTGGAGAAGACAAGGCCATTCCCGCTCCTAAAGAGGATCTAGTCAACCTCATCCTTCGCAGCAACCGGTTTGACCCAACGAAGCTGATCTTCGAAGTGGGTACGGATCACCGGGAAAAGGGCCTGGAGGAAGACCATCAAGTGGACTGACAGCCAAGGACGGACCTACAAGCTGACCACCGGCGAGGGTGACATGCCGGATACCGAGTCAGAGTCAGAGTCGGAGTCAGAGTCGGAGTCAGAATCAGAGTCTAGAGGGTCTGGTGCTAGAGTCCAATCTGTAACCCCTCTTCCCTTAGCCACTGGAGTCTCGGGGCCTGTCCCGAGAGCACTCCCAATCCCGCCACTGACCAACGATCAGATGGCCACTCTATTCGAGCTTTTCTCAAAATTTACCATTAATAATAATAACGAAAACCGTTCCGTTTACGACTTGTCTTATTTCCAAAATTCTTTCAATTTCAAAAATTTTATATGAAATGACATTGAGAAACCCGAAGAACAGGTACCTCTGCCTCCGCATCTGATCGAGCAGCTCGAACAAAGGGAATCCCGAGATCCGGTAATCGAAGAAACCGAGTCCATCAATGTGAGAACCACTTTAGAGCCCCAGATGCTTAAGTTGGGCATGTCCTTAGATCCAAAGGAGAGAAAACAATTCACAAACCTTCTCCAAGAGTTCAAGGACGTCTTCGCATGGTCCTATAAGGACATGCCAGGGATAGACCGGCAAATAGCTGAACACCGAATACCCATCAAAGATTGGTGTAAGCCGGTAAAACAGAAACTCCGAAGAATGAAGCCCGAATGGTCCCTCAAAGTCAAAGAGGAAGTAGACAAACAATTCAAAGCGGGCTTTATACAAGTGTCTGAATATCCAGACTGGGTCGCCAACATCGTGCCGGTACCCAAGAAGGACGGCAAGGTGCGGGTATGTGTGGACTTCCGGGACCTTAACAAGGCTAGTCCAAAAGACGATTTTCCGTTACCACACATCGACATACTAGTGGATAACACGGCCAATCATGCCCTTCTATCATTCATGGACGGGTATGCCGGATACAATCAAATCAAAATGGCAGAAGAGGATATGAGTAAGATCACCTTCATTACACCTTGGGGTACTTACTGTTACACCGTTATGCCATTTGGGCTTATCAACACCGGGGCCACTTATCAAAGGACCGATACTACTTTATTACATGATATGATGCACAAAGAAGTGGAAGTCTACGTGGACGACATGATCGTCAAGTCCAAAGATCGAAGCGGGAACATCACGGCCCTAAGAAAGTTTTTCACCCGACTACGCAAATACAACATGAGACTAAACCCTCAAAAATGCAGTTTCGGGGTAACATCAGGCAAATTACTGGGCCACATCGTTAGCCAACGCGGCATCGAGGTCGACCCAGCTAAAATCAAAGCCATCACCGAGATGCAACCACCCAAAACCGAAAAAGAAATAAGGGGGTTTCTCGGGAAAGTCCAATACATCAGCCGGTTCATTTCAAAACTAACCATGGTATGTGAGCCCATTTTCAAGAAACTGAAGATCGGAGAGCGGGTGCTATGGGACGACAAATGTCAAACGACTTTCGATAAAATCAAGGAGATTCTGTTTGCTCCGCCGGTATTAATGCCACCTCAACCCGGTTTGCCTCTGTCGTTATACCTAACAACGACCGAGAGAGCCATGGGGGCTATGTTGGCCCAGACAGTCGAATCAGAAGAGCGGGCTATTTACTACATCAGTAAAAAGTTCCTAGAATACGAATGCAAGTACACAATGCTCGAGAAAACGTGCCTAGCTTTGGTTTGGGCCACTAAAAAGCTCCGACATTACATGCTCAGTCACGAGGTACATGTATTATCCAAAATGGATCCTATCAAGTACCTGTTCGGGAAACCCATCCTCAACGGCAGGATGTCCAGATGGACTTTAATGTTAGCTGAGTTTGACCTCAGATTTGTACCATTAAAAGCCATCAAAGGCCGGGTAGTAGCCGAATTCCTCGCCGATAGCCCGATATCCGAAGAAGGGCATACCGACACTTGGGCTTTTCCAGATGAAGACATATTCCATACTGACACCGAAACATGGGATTTGTATTTTGATGGAGCATCCAACTTCCGAGGATTTGGGGTCGGAATTCTGCTAATCTCACCACAAGGGGAGCATACCCCGTTGTCCATCAAATTGGACTTTGAAGTGACCAACAACGCAGCCGAATACAAAGCATGCATTCACGGGTTGCAAGCCGCCGCTGATTTAGGGGTAACGAACCTCCGGGTCCACGGTGACTCATCACTGGTCATCAATCAAGCTCTCCAAAAATGGAAAACTCGGAATGCCAATCTCGTGGCTTACCAAGCACGGGTAAGGTTTCTAGAGAAACAGTTCTAGAAGGTAGAATATATCTATCTGCCTCGGGAGGAAAATCAATTTGCAGATGCGCTTTCCAAATTAGCATCCCTGCTGAATATCTCTGAGCATCTAACTAGCATGCCGATCTGTGTCGAAAGACGTTCCGAGCCGGCTTATATCCACGCCATCCAGGATATCGAGATAACCGACCCAAAACCTTGGTATCAAGCCGTTCTAACCTACTTGACAACAGGAGAATATCCCCCGGGAACTGAAAACCGGGCCAAGAAGGCCTTGCGAAGATTGGCGACCCAATTTGCTCGTACGGATGACGGACAGTTATACAAAAAGACAGCGCAGGGGCTCTCCTCCTGTGTATCGATAAAATACAGGCCGAAAAGGTTATGGTCGAGGTACACGACGGCGAAAATGGCCCACATATGAATGCCCATATGTTAGCCCGGAAAATCATAAGGCTCGGATACTATTGGAACACCATGGAAACAGACTGTTAGTTATATGTCAAGCACTGCCATAACTGTCAGATCTTTCCCAATGTACAGCATATGCCATCTTCCCAATTATATACCATGACATCACCATGGCCATTTTCGACATGGGGTATTGACATAATTGGAAAGGTGCACCCTTTCGGGACGGGAGTTCATTGCTTCATTTTGGTGGCTATCAACTACTTCACCAACTGGGTCGAAGCCGAGTCATATCGTGTCTTGAACGCCAAGCACGTGGCTAAGTTTATCAAAAATAAGATAATTTGCCGATACGGGATCCTACACGAGTTTATCAGTGATCACGGGACCCACTTTCAAGCTGAAACCGCTACGTTGCTAGCAAAATACAAAATTCAGAGGCATACATCTTCACCTTACCGACCCCAAACAAATGGAGCGGTAGAAGCGGCTAATAAAATAATTGTCACCATACTTAAAAAGATGGCCGAGAATTACCGAGATTGGCCCGACAAAATAGCTTTTGCCCTATGGAGGTACCGAACTTCAATTCGCTCCGCGACCGGAGCAACTCCATATTATCTGACATACGGAATGTAGGTGGTCCAACCAGTCGAGCTAGAAGTGCCATCCCTCAGAATTTTACTTGAAAGCCAAGTACCCGAAGCAGATTGGGTCCATGCCCGATATGATTCGCTAGTCCTTCTAGACGAACGGCGATCCCAGGCCCTCAACAATATTCAAATATACCAAAAGAGGATCCAACGGGCTTTCAACAAAAGAGTTAGGCCCAGAAATATCAAAGAAGGGGATCTAGTCCTAAAATCGGTTCGTGCCTTACTACCGGTTGACCCAAGAGGAAAATTCAAACCCAATTGGGCTGGGCCATACTTAGTCAAGAAGGTCCTATCAGAAGGAGCGGTGATGCTGACAAACCTGGAGAGGAACGAGTTTGTCAACCCGACCAACTTGGACTAGTTGAAGCGCTACTACCCTTAAACTCTATCTCAATGTCATTTGCAAAAATTTATAAAAAGTTGTCTTTTTATAAATTTTCAAAATTATAGACAAGTTAATAAGTTAGAATTAATTATTCTACTGTCGCACATCTTGAATTAATAATCTTGATGTATTTCGAAAATTGCAAAAAACTTACTTTTGAACTACGTTTGGTTTGATTCCGCTAATTGTGGATACGTAGGTAACCCCTCAAAAGGGTACAACCACTGCAATAAAAAAAATGTCGGAATCGGCAAACATACAAAAAAACACACCACAAAAAATATAGTAATAATATCCAAATAATAAAACAAAGGAGACTAATAGCCGGGCATCTTGCCCTTCCCTTTGTCCTTTGGGTTGCGTGGAACCCGAGGTCGCCGGGGCGGGGGCGAGCGTTCTCGAATCACGAGGGGAACCTCCTTAGTTCGAACCCGTTTCTTCGACAGCGGGTCTTCTGCTATTATCTTCGGTCCAAGTCGAGCCCGCACGTGCTCAGGTAGTCTATCTCGTGGGCCAAGTCGGTCCTGAACTGCCAGTCTTGGGCCAAGTCTCCTTTCCAAGTCCGTCTGGGGGCTCACTTTCCCCCAAGCACCTCTACCACTAGACCCTTCAGCTTGAGTCTTAGTTTTCTTTTTCTGACCTGACATCAGTCGGACCAGAGTAGCCGGGGTGTCACCTTCATCAAAGAAGCCCCTGTTGTCTTTAGCTTTCTCCCTTCGCAGCAGGTCGAAAGCTTCATCAACCTTCAAAGCAGCCCGGGCTTTGGCATCACCTGCTTTAGTCCACTTCACATAGGAGTTCGAGACCCAAATTGAGTGGCGAGATTTGGGAATAGGCCAGGTGTGCCGGGTGTACCACCTTTGCATCCAAGTGTCGCACATCACATCGGTCAGTTGGGTAGGATCACTCACAACTGCTTCGACTTCTGGGATTCTTTGAGTCCAACCATACCGCCTTAGTATGCGGTCGGGATAAAGATGGATTGTCTGCCGAAAAGACAAGATTACTTGGTAACGAGCCTTATCCCTCGGGTCCAAACCTATCCAAATATAGATGGGCCACCACGGCACTACCCATCGAATCAGCGGACCCCCATGGAATGATAACACCTCGTCCCAATACTTCTGAGTAATTTGGCGAGAAAAATCGATAGCCTGCCTCCTTGTCATCACTTGATTGTGACAATAGTTGCTCGCGTTAAGGGGAGGATCTATCACTGATAACCTCTCATATAGCCAAATCTGAAAAAGGAAACAAAGTATGAATTTCCGAGACAAAATAGGCGTCCGCCTAAGGACACTCGATTGAGTGCCTAGGGGCCTCTCGATCGAGTGGTACCTCTAAACGCGGACAAGGGGCTTTTTACGAGGGCACTCGATCGAGTGCCAGAGTGACTCGATCAAGTGCCCACTGCAACAGGAAGACCGCGAAAAAAAAAGAAGAAGAAGAAAGAGGAAAAAATCAAAAAATCAATAAATCAATAAAAATCCGACATACTTGCAGCAAGCGGGTGCTCCCAGTTAAGCGAACCGTCGAATCTCTCTTGCGATTGTCCAAGCCTTGGATGATTTCACCCGTAATCAGCCAAGCCGGGCTGTGCTCTGTCTCCATCAAATCAACCACGGTTAAGAGGCGAGTGTTTCCCATGCATGACAATAAATCCATGTGACCCTCGAAAGCATAAACGTGGAGCATACAGAAAGAAAAAGCCCTACGGCTGTGAACCGGTCTGACTCGAACATCATGAGGATTCATAAATTTCTCAGCCAAGTCGATCAGAGAAATATTACCGTCCTCCATCATGCGGGATACTTCATTGTGGGAAAGCCCTAGAAATTCTCGAAGCTTCCTCCTCGGGTCATAAACCGAATATGGGACGGCAGGGCGAAGTATCGGGTTCCATCCTCCCACAGCAGCAATCTCCCCAGGTAAAGGGCAGACTTCGCCCCGAGGAAAGGCAAAGACATGATATATGTCGTCCCAATAGGACAAACAAGCATCCAGAAAATAGCGATCAACCTGCATCTGGCGGAATGTATACAGCTGAGTCATACCCGTCTGGTTCAATGCCACTCTATCCGTGTCCCTAAAGCGTCGAGACCACTCCTGCAGCATAACGGTCAATCTGTCGATTCCCATGGCTAATTTTCTTGAAGGGGACAAATAGACTTTCTTTTTGAGAAGGGATGAATTGTGAGAAGTTTTTGAGGAAAATCAAGGACAAGGGAGGGGTATTTATAGCTTTAACCCCATGACCTTCTTTCCATATCTTCCTTACACGAAAAGTTTCCTAATTCTAAACGGAAACAACCCATAAGCCTAGTCTCGATACTAGCCCGGGACTTAGCCATCCCAAACTTTCCTAAAATACTTTAGGAGTCAAAAATTTCAAAATTTCAAAAAATTCAAAAAATTCAAAAATTCATTTTTCTCCCCAGCGCGAGTCATATTTTTCACCTACGTGTTGCATGCAAATTTTATGTAACCTATACAGGTACAATTTAGGACCGCGCGATTCACATACCTCCCCAGCGGAAAGCCCTAGGCGGCATTTTTCACGGGATGGGCCCATATACAGGCGCACCCGAGACTTACGCAACAAGTCCAAATTCCCCACGGAGTGTTATCATCAGCTCAGGTATGACTTCTATCTTATGGCTGGCGAGCCCTTCACGCAAGTCCAATGGACTATAAGCGACCCGATCGGAAGCCTACCAGGTCTTAACTGGTTTGGTAGCTACTCTGACTTTAACCCTGTCAAAGCCTCAGTCAGAGTGGGGGCTCTGTAGACACCAACATTTTGACTGCCAGGTGTCTATAGTAGTTTCCAAAAAACACCCGACGATGATCGGACGTTAACATGTTTCTACGCGCTCGGATATGGGCTCAAAACCATTAGTTGCTGGCTAATGCACTTACGAAGTACAAATCTCACAAAATTGATCTCAAATTCAGGCCCAGTGGGTCGTTTCCAATCAAACAAGACTAATTTGGGTCAAAACCGACACCGAAAATAAAACCGACTTTTAGCGATTGGGTCAACTCCGGTCAAAGTCGTTTCCGAGACATACCAAACAGCCATTCAAGCATCAAAAACCCAGCCCAAATACAAAAACCCACAAGATATCCAAAGCCACGGTCCAAAAGCTGACCCGCGCACTCCAGCTGAGCCACTCGATCGAGTGGGCCCTCATTCAAGCCCGACTGCAGGCGCACTGGGCCACTCGACCGAGTCAGCTAGTTACTCGGTCGAGTAACTCTAGCCGGGGGTACATAGCCTAGCTTATATATACACCCCCATGCACACACTTCAACACACTTTTGATCATCCTTTAAACCCTAATCAATACTACACTCAAACCCTAACCCTAGTACTAGGAATCCAAACCCTAACCACCACAACTCAATTTACATCTCGATACTCTCGTGCTAGCCGCAACTACGAGTCCCATCCGAGCATAAGAAACATGTAGGTTGAGGGTGCCAAATCCCATCTTTTCTCTCTTCTCCTCCTTTCTCGCGTCATCCGTCGTCGTAGTTGCCGTTTTCTTTCAATTTATCGTCTTTATCACGTTATAATATCGTTAATATCTCTAATAATAAAAAGCATTAAAGTACTTGTGAATTTGTGTCGAGTGTGAGTGATGGTGGGATAAGGAAACCCGAATATACAAGAATATTGCACTCAGCGTTGCCGGTCGCTTATCCCATCACCCCGATCACTTGATAATTGAAACAAGTCAACTTAAACAATAATATTTATTTCGTTCGCGTCATCATTCAAATCGCATATTTCATCGATTTTCTAAAAGTTATTTTTGAAACATACTTTTTTTTACAAGAGTCGAAACCCGTTGACGTGGATCCGACATCACATAAACCCTAGGGATTTATTTCGATGTCGGAGAAGCCGAGGGAATCAAGTCGAGTTTATTTAATTCAAGTGTCGATCTTTTAGATTCGATACCAATTTCGTAATTGGGTGTTGAATCTAATGACCTAGTCAAATAGATTAACTAACGCGATTTTCGTTGATGCTAAAATAATTGTCATACAATTCGTTAGAATTACGACATTATTAAACGCAGAGGAAATCTATTCATATCGCGATATTTAACTTAAAACGACTTAAAACGATTTTCTTCAAGTTTTCACTCTAGTATTCCATATCGATTAAATAATCGAATATGGGGTACGATGAGTATCGAAGTTAAGTTTCGAGTATAAATTCTACAATATTTATGCCCGATTCGACAAACTCATCAAATTATCAAAATCCAAAAACAATTTCGAAATCAATAACAAAATTGCAAGCGAACCCTAGTTCGTACAGGGACCACTCGGTCGAGTGCCTAGCCCACTCGGTCGAGTGGCACCCCAAAAAACCGAAACAGACTGCTTTTTCGACCTCCACTCGGTCGAGTCTCAAAGTGACTCGGTCGAGTGGCAACGTACTCGGTCGAGTTCGTCAATAACTCGACCGAGTAAGGTCCAAAATCAGGGACAAAACCTTTTCCAAGGGTCCACTCGGTCGAGTCTCGCAATGACTCGGTCGAGTGGCCCCTTATCACGACAATACCGTGAGTCTTACATCCTTTTTCTGGTCTCGATAATGTTTTTTTTTGTGACTTAGGTCAACACGTGTCAATCAATCACGTGGAAGATCATTTTTCAAAAACCATATGGCATCATATTTACATCATTCTATATTTGCGCAAACCGTTAATATCGTCATACTGTTACTAACCGTTTGTTCTTTTGTCGATTTAATTCTCGTTTGTTTTATTGTACTAAAATGAACCCGCATGCTAAAATACAACTTTGACGTTAATTTTAGTTGCATTAAATTGACATAAAAATCCATTCAATTCCTCACATGCTTAGGGAAAATAATGTTTGCATAAGCATTTTCATCGTTCAACTAACGTGCGTATTCAAAAATCATTCGATATCTTAGTAGAGGCCGCTAATGTGCGGGCGGGGTTGGGTGTCCTTTGTGGGCTTCCCAACACGTACCCTCACCCCTTACTCAGAACCTCGGTTTCCGGATGCCCGAAACCGTTGGCGCACGAGAGTCATTCAATACACGGTAACCGGTAGTGACGGTATCGGTATCGCAATGCAAAGGGACGAGCCTAATAAACTCTGACATCGGAAATGGGCCGTATTTTGTATACGGCCCACTATGACATAGAGTGGGTTCGAACGGGCCCGAACTCCCACAAAGTTTGGTGGTGACTCCACTTCGATTTAAATTTCAATTCGATCCATTCTCATATGGATATTCATTCGCCTCCCCAAACCCGCGCGTGGCCGCGTCGGGGTGGACCTATGTCATGTCCACACAACTGTAACCTTACATATCGAAAATAAGTACACCAAATTGATATAATTACCCCTGACTTTGCTGGAATGAATATGATATCCTTCATTCCTAATGTGGTATAAATTCCATACAAATCGATCGGCTATTAAAATGGAACTTGTTAGATTTATTTAGAAGCATTTGAATTTATAAGATTAAAACTTGTTAGACATTTTTTTTACCATATCATATAATTCCTCATTTGGAAATAACAATGCTTGCATTTCTTCGCGGTTTACATTCATCCAATCAGTTTGTACAACGTATTCACTGTAAAATAACACACAACACAGGAGTAATAATCTTAAAATTAATTAATTATGATGAATGATTTCGAAAACAGTGGAAAGGGTAGAATGTATTACTTATTATACGATGGTAGCATGGCATCGTATTTTTTCTGCTGGTCGTCTAATCCCTCTCCAGCAAAATTCTTTTTCGTTACTTTTTTCAAGAAATTTTGAACTATATGAGCATCACTGTATTTTTTTGTTGATAAGAGGTTCACTTTCAAGCTGATAAAAGTCATAGAACAGAATATGACTTTGTAATCGAAACAATATATAATAATTTATGTATGTCAAATTATGACTTATCAACAGTAAGTTATCAGATACATACAACATTATTCTTGCCTCCTTCAACACAGTTTTCTTCAGCTCATTCCTTTCTGAAGTTAGTATCTTGTGGCAATAGCAGACCGTCATCATCTGTACATAATCAGCGTATGAAATGTTGGACTGCACATGATAGCATTAGTATATTGGAAAATAATCAGATATAGATTAGTATCAGTGATGAATGTTTGTAATTGTCAACTTACTGATTTGAACTCTTTGGCATAATTTTTTTTATTCCCTCTGTATGTTTCCATGATTCTCATTGAAAGAATGTCATTGTTACTTCCAAATCTTTAGATAAATCTGGAATATATTCAATCCATTCATACGTATCAAACTCATTCACCCATTTGATCGTATGTTTGAAATTTTCCTTCAAATAACCACTCTGAAAATATAAGCCAAGTATTCAGGCCAGATAACATAAATTTTAATGTACAAAAGAGCACAAACTTATATATAAATACCTAAAATTTTAATGAATGAAAAAACACAAACATAGAATCTGTAATGTTAATGCCTAGAGTATGCTCACATATAAATCTTTAGCTCCAAGACCAATCACTTTGCTGTCAAACTCTTCAGAAAACCCAAAATGAATCATCTCAAATTTCTTCGAGATTGAGTTTGCACAGTAAACAACATAACCTGCTGGTGATCTAGAGCAGAAAAATGCCTTGAAGAAAATCACATTATTAGTTCTCATAATGAATGAATGATTAAATAAATAAGAGTTATAAAGAATATCTTTTTGATTACCAGTTGCACATCATTAACATCCATTTCGCTTGCAGGAACCTGAAACATTATAGTGATTGTTTAGAAGAGAGTCATGAGTGAACACACTTTTAATCATATGTGAATGGAATACATAACATTACCTCATATTCTTCAAAAGGAGACATATAAACATGTTTGATAGGTGACGTAGGTGATAGCTTTTCCAGATCATTCATCAACAGGCACCAAAAATATAAAATTAACTCGTTGATTTTGGTGTCACAAGTTGCCATCATCGACATGTCCCCCCTTGAAAGCTGAATGTCTCCAAACTTAAACAGAGGATCTCTGTAAAATTAAATTATTTAGTGTATTAGTTTTGCTATGAAATTTATGTACAAAATATATTAACTTATGTACATCAAAACAGACACTGCTATAACCATGCACAAATTTCAACATGTACAAAAGATATTAACTTATCTACATCAAAACAGAAATTGTTTTAAATATGTAATTTTTTTTTAACATGTACAAATAAAAGATATTAACTTATGTACATCAAAACAAGAACTGATAAGAAACTTGTTTAAAAGATTAATTAGACTACTTCAAAGACTCTTCTGGTGCAAATACATAGTCTGACACATATTTCTGCTCAGCTTTGAGAGAGGTCAAACAGCTGAAGTTCTGATTCATAAAAGAAGATTTGAAAACTGGTACATTTCCTTGTTTTCTCTTCTGCTGTGCTTCAATCTATTTTTTTTCAAGAATATCAATTTCCTTGTTTTGCTTTGTAACATCAACACTTTCCACAGAAGTTTCCAAATCCACATCAACACTTTCCACAGTATGCGCATTCAACACATCTTCATCTTCTAAAGAAATAATTTCACTGTCTTTCTTGACAGGAGTGGAAATAGGAGCATCTGTATAGATGGCTTCTGTAGTATCAAGATTTTCCAAAAGTAGTAGATTATTTTCAACATTGACATTTTCCACATTTTCTGCATTCAACACATCATTATTTTCCTCAGAAATTATTTCTTTGTCTTTCTTGACAAGAGTAGAAATAGGAGCATCTGTGTTGATGTCTTCTGCAGCATCAACATTTTGTAGAAGTAGTAGATTATGTTACACATCAACATTTTCCACAGTGTCCACATTTAAAACATCCTCATTTTTCTCAGAAATAATTTCACTGTCATTCTTGACAGGAGCAGAAATAGGAGTATTTATGTTATTGTTGTCTTCTGCAGTATCAACATTTACCACACTGTGAACTTTCATCACTTCTTCATTTTGCACAGAAATAATTTGACTGCATTTTGGCTTCATTTGATCTGTCTGCTTTTTTGGCTTCTTCTTCTTTTCAAGATCAGTCTTTCTCAAAGAAGTAAGATCTTTTGCCACGTTATGTATCATATCCACTATTTGTGGATTCAGCTCATTTTCTTCCTCCTCACCTATTTCGAAACAAAAGATGAAACATAAGTACTATATTCAACATATTATAATTAATGAATGGGATAAAACAAATTGAAGAAAATTTCTTACCAAATTCTGTTGATTCTTCATCTTTTCTTATTGTTACAAGTCTTGCAACAAAGTCACTGATCAAATTTTCCAATTTTGTTATTGGTTTGCATTGAGGGGAGGCACACTTTGCAACTTCTATAACATCTTCCAACCCCTTGAAAGATTTTGTGAATTCAACAGATTTCAGCACTAAATTTCATAACCAATCCCCTTCTTCCTTCCCCTCTTTGTTAACTTTGTTCTTTTCCTCCTCCATCTTCACACTTTCGTTTACTTCTTCCCCCTTGTACCAATCAAGGGACTGTAATGGGATAACCAAACCATTACCAAATGTACCCGATTTCTTTGCTTCCTCCAATATTCTCTTTGAAATGGAGTCTTGTGTCCAAAAACACATTGTTGGGAATGCACGAACAGGTTGACTGTTTCTGTAACGCATTCATTGCAGATATATAAAAACAAAGACCATTATAGGTTCATCAAAGAACTTGTCTTTCTCTGCTGTATTCATTTTCCACAAAATCAACAGCCTCAATGAAGGCATAAAGGCAAAATTGGCACCAATTAAATGTAGGTACCAATGACAAGTCGACCAAAGACTTCAATATCTTAAAACTTGGAGTTGCAGAACAGGTACCTTAAGAGCAGAGATAAACTATAAATTTTCGTTTGAATAGATCACCTCCATCCCTTTGATTAGTTAGGATGGTTTTCAATGCAGGGGTCGTAACCTTTGAACCTTCAAATTGATCCTTACATTCATTAAGAAGATTTCGGTATTCCATGGATTGGTCGTCATACGATGCCAGGACAATCTTGTTTGGTCCTATAGGAAACCCACTTCCGATATGTACATCTAGATTTGTCACATCAAATGTACTATCTTTAAATGTTACTGAATCAGGGTTGAAATTTGAAACAAGCCAATGAGCAAGTTTGGATGAGACTTCTTTTACTTTTAGATTGACTAAATCCCTAAACCCTAGTTCCTTTATATCAGCAATCTGCTTGTCAGACATGTTGTTTAGAAGTTTAACCAAACCATCAGGGGACATGCGTGTTTCCAATGATGGCAGTTCATTCATGGGATGTACAACTCTCTTCCTTCTAGTCTTTGTAGTTTTAGGAGCAATAGCTGTAAATTGTATGTTCATAAGGCATTACATAATGCACATAACTTCAAACACAAAGTGAGCATAAGTAATTTTTTATGCTATACTAAATAAAAAAAGTTGTTTTCAAACAATTTTGAAACATAGTAGTCTATTTAATGAATATACCTTTATCTGCATCTGTTGTCAAACATAATTGTTTGTCTGATGTTTCTTCATAACTATCAGATTCTTCATCCCTTTCTTTCAACAAAATCACTCTAAAAATCAAAAATATAACACACAAAACTGCATATGTACTTTATAAATAACGCGAATAAAAGACCTAATCTCCAAAGAATAAAAATTGTAATTTTACTTTACTGTAAATTTCACAAAATCGTTCGAAAAACCAGTAGTTAAGGCATGCAAAGAATCAAGAAGATATCACTCACCAAAGAATCGTTGAAGATGATCGATAGAAATTACAGTACTTCAAAAATTACTCCGTACTTGATTTTTCAAATTGTTGTGAAGTGATGCTCTTTTTGAGTATAATTATGCAATAGTTGTGAAGTGACTGTTGAAGTGATTATAGGAATTCTCAGTAGTTATTTCCAAAGTCTTAATACGTCATAGTTTCAAAAGTCTTAATATGTCATAAATTCACCTAGGGTAGTGGAATACTGAGTAATTACTATACTTCAAAATAATGTGTCTAATACGGAGTACTTTATTATTATTATTATTATTATTATTATTATTATTATTATTATTATTATTATTATTATTAATGTTAATATTTTAAATCCTAAGGTATGAAACGATTTTTCTATATAAATACGCATGTACATATGAAGATTATGTATCATCATATTTTATATACACTGTATTCTAAACTATGTATATCCTATCTATTATATACACTGTATGTGTAATAAACACTTACATGAATTGAATAAGAAATCATACAAAAAGCTTTTATACGGGTAGTTTTGTCAATACATAATGTACATATGTACATCGAAGCAGACACTTCTATAACCATGTACAAATTCCAACATGTGCAACATATAGTAACTTATGTACATCAAAACAGACGCTGTTTTAACTATGCATAAATTTTGAACATGTGCAACAGATATTAACTTATGTACATCGAAATAGACACTTCTATAACCATGTAAAAATTCCAACATTTTCAACACATAGTAACTTATATACATCAAAACAGACACGTTTGTATATATATAAAAAACTTTTATACGGTTATATTAAAAATAATGTACATATTGAAACAAGTACATATTAGTCATCGATACATAATGTACATATTTAAATATAACCTGTACATATTAGTCATAGTAATAACCAAGAACAAGGTTGTACATATTTCTATAATTGTTGTACATAACTCATCTAGTTACATATAACTGGAATCAAATCATAAGTTATTCTAATTACATTTATGGGGCAGTTGAACACAATTATATACACATATTACATTTCTAAACTATGTATATCATATCTATTATATACACTGTATGTGTAATAAACACTTACATGCATTTAGACCCGACAAACAAATCGGGTTGTGTCGTGTTTGTGTTTGTGTCATTGGTAAACGAGTCATGAAACCCTCAACCCAAACCCGACCCAATTAAATCTCGTGTCATGTTTGTGTTGACCCGTTTATTTCGTGTTGGGTTCGTGTCGTGTTTTCATGTCGTGCATTGAATAAGAAATCATATAAAAAGCTTTTATACGGGTAGTGTCTCATAGTATACATATCAATAAATACTGTATATATTTACATGTCAATTGTATATAATTCATTTGAGGAAATGATTGTACATATTTCTGTAATATTTGTACGTAACACATCTACTTACATATTAGATTGGTTCAATTTATTAGAATATATCATAAGTTATATACACTGTATTCTTAAGTATGTATATCATTTTTTTTACTTAAAAGAAAGAAAGTAATAACCAACGTCAACCTTATTTATTCTTACTAGTTTTTCAGCCCGGCGATGCTCGGGCATTTACCTTTTGGTTTGCGTTAACACGCTTTTTTTAAGATGCGTCGTTTTAAAAGGACATAAATTGTTAACGAATTATTTTTAACAACCAGAAGATAATAATAAAAAAAAAAGATAATAATCGATATTGTATTAAATTATTGCTTTCTATAATTATTTTATGTATATTTAGGATAGTTAATGAATATAAGAACGGAGTAATGTTTGCAACATACTCGTACTACCTTTTTTATGACCAACCCGATTTGTTTTTTACAAGACTCGTATTCGACCCAGCTCGTATTCTAACTCAATGCGAGAGTGATCCAATATTCCAATTGATCCATTTGACAGGTGTAGTTACGATTCAAAATTAATAAGATATAATAATTAAAATACTAATAAAAAGGAAAAGGATTTAATTAAAAGCAAAAAAAACCTACAAGTCTAATAAGTTACAAGTCAATGGCAAAAGTGTAATTTTCATAAACATGCAAGGGTAGAATTGGAAGGACAAAATTACGCAAAACTCCTTGATTCATTTCTCTCTTTTTATATAGGTAGTATGATACGGGTAGTTTTGTCATAGTATATAGATCAATACATAATGTACATACTTACACATCAGCTGTACATATTAGTCATAGTAATAACCGAGAACACGGTGTACATATTTCCATAATTGTTGTACATAACTCATCTAGTTACATATTACTGGAATCAAATCATAAGTTATTCTAATTAGATTTATGGGGCAGTTGAACACAATGGAATGCTTTCACAATCTTTAAACTAGATTTATGAAATACGAAATTAAACATCTAGTTATATACGTTAGATCGGTTAATTTTACTGAAGCACTCATAATCCGTCAAATATAGCCTTATGCACACATACATATACAAACGCTTGATTAGTAAATAATTTTATAACAAGTGTACATAAGTTCAAATTAACTTGAGATTCATCTTTTATATAGTACTCCGTAACAAACAGTACATATATAAGGATAAAAAAATATACTTATACATGTCAACATGTGGATAAAAATTTCTTGGCTCAAACAGATATTCAGCAAAGGTAGATGCTCGACGAAACACTTGCTGTGGAACACCTTCAAAATTAGTTGAACACAATGGAATGCTTTCACAATCTTTAAACTAGATTTATGAAATACAAAATTAAATATCTAGTTATATACGTTAGATCGGTTAATTTTACTGAAGCACTCATAATCCGTCAAATATAGCCTTATGCACACATACATATACAAACGCTTGATTAGTAAATAATTTTATAACAAGTGTACATAAGTTCAAATTAACTTGAGATTCATCTTTTATATAGTACTCCGTAACAAACAGTACATATTTAAGGAAAAAACAAAATATACTTATACATGTCAACATGTGGATAAAAATTTCTTGGCTCAAACAGATATTCAGCAAAGGTAGATGCTCGACGAAACACTTGCTGTGGAACACCTTCAAAATTAGTTGAACACAATGGAATGCTTTCACAATCTTTAAACTAGATTTATGAAATACAAAATTAAACATCTAGTTATATACGTTAGATCGGTTAATTTTACTGAAGCACTCATAATCCGTCAAATATAGCCTTATGCACACATACATATACAAACGCTTGATTAGTAAATAATTTTATAACAAGTTTACATAAGTTCAAATTAACTTGAGATTCATCTTTTATATAGCACTCCGTAACAAACAGTACATATATAAGGAAAAAACAAAATATACTTATACATGTCAACACGTGGATAAAAATTTCTTGGCTCAAACAGATATTCAGCAAAGGTAGATGCTCGACGAAACACTTGCTGTGGAACACCTTCAAAATTTTCTCTTTCTGCTTCTTCATGAGAAGAACCATGAAGATGAACTACATCTTCTAGAGATGCAAGTCGAAGTTGCATGTTGTGTAGTATATCTCTACAAAGCTGATCGTCAGTCAAATAGCATCTGCATTGCTTTAACAACAACATACCATTCCTTTGAAGAGAAAGTAACATATTCTCAATGGTTGCATGCACACTCATACTGTACTCCATATCTAAAAGAAGAGAATGAGGATGTGCCAAAAGTATTTGACCCTACCTCTTGCAAACAAGAGACAATTTCGCAAACTCTACCTTTCTAAAACTAGGGTTGAACCTTTTGAAAATTATTTTCATTATATTTTCATTTGCAAAAATGTTTTCAAGAGATTCAACATATGAACTTGAAATAGGTCCATAAAAATCGGTAAATATAAAAGGCAACTTCTTCTTCTTTTGAGAAGCAAACCACAGTTTATGTTGTTGCCTAACATGACATGTAACATTCATCTTTTTTTGAGAAAGGAAGAGAGAAAAGGAGATACAGAAAGAGAGGAAAAGAGAGAAACAGAGAGACAAATTGAGAATTTATTGAGAATGTGGGATTTCATAGCACAAGTTTTTATAATATGGGATTATGTACAT
Source organism: Agrostemma githago (assembly GCA_958450325.1). NCBI lineage: Eukaryota > Viridiplantae > Streptophyta > Magnoliopsida > Caryophyllales > Caryophyllaceae > Agrostemma > Agrostemma githago. The sequence continues at coordinate 42,101,041 of OY288254.1, read as the reverse complement.
AAGTTTTTATAGCACAAGTTTTCAAGTTTTTATAATTGAGAAAGAAAGAAGTGGGAATGGGGATATATATAATAGATTAATGTACATAAATTTAAATTGAAATGCCTTTAATGTAGTACATAAATTTAAATTGAAATGCCTTAGACAACGATTTACCAATGTATAAAATACCTTAAATGTAGTACATAAATTTAAATTGAAATAAAGTTCAATAATCTGTACACACATAAATTTAGGTGTACCAATTTAAATTATGGATTCTATTAGACATAATTCTTCACTTTGGTAAATGAGGGATTTGATGGGTGAATTAAAACATGTCTACCATGCAATAAATAAATAACTCGAAAATGCATAAGTAATAATTACAAAGGGAGTTGAGTGGACTTTCAGTCAGTTATATATTAACTCTCAAAATTAAGAGCATTTGGGTTGGTCAATCAGTTATATATATTAAAATTTCAAAATTGAAAAGAAAAAAAAACCCCAAAAAATGAACCCTCCAAAATGCATTATTGCAAATCTACCATTTGAGTGGGTTGATAACAGGGTCACCAGTAGATCACTAATTGGTTTAAGGAACCGGTTAATTTGCTTGAACATCAAATACATATTCATTTTACTAGAACAAATCATAAGTTATATACACTGTCTTTTAAAATATGTACATCATATTATACACACTATATCGTGTAATAAACACTTACTATGTATCGTCTAGTAAGTGTTTACTAAACACTTAAAAATAGAAGGCACGGGAAAAAATATTAATTACTAAACTCCCTTTGTGAGTACTTCTATTAAACTCCATTCCAAATAAAATCTTTAGCAAATTTGTCCTTAGTACCTCCGATGAATTGATGCAAATTATGTGTTCATTAACTTGCACTAATTCATCTAAGGTACTAAAGACAAATTAACTAAAGAATTTATTTGCATGGTACTTGATTAATAATTATCATTATTTCTAATTCAGCAAAGAGGTATGGATTGTGGTTGTGGGTGTGGGTGTGGGTTTGGGTGTGGTTGTAGATGTGCTTTCGTCAATTTATACTGTATATGGTAAAAAGTCATTAATTAGAAAAAAAGAAGGCATACGTGGGTGGTCAATTGTGAGTTTTGGTTGTAATTGAAAACGTCCTTTATTTGCTAATATACCTCTTACCCTTTACCAAAAAAAAAAGGTATACATGGGGAAGATATATATGGAAGTGTGGACATGACATAGGTCCACCCCGACGCGGTCACGCACGGGTTTGGGGAGGCGAATGAACTCCATATGAGATGGGTCGAATTGAAATTTAAATCGAAGTTGGAGTCGCCACCGAACTTTGTGGGAGTTCGGGCCCATTCGAACCCACTCTATGTCGTAGTGGGCCATGCACAAAGTATGACCCATTCCGATGTCAGAGTTTATCGGGTTCGTCCCTTTGCATTTTGATACCGATACCGACATTATCGGATACCGTGTATTGAATGACTCTCGTGTGCCAATGGTTTCGGACATCCGGAAACCACGGTTCTGAGTAAGGGGTGATGGTAAGTGTTGGGAAGTTCACAAAGAACACCCAACCCCTCCCGCACATTAACGGCCTCTACTAAGATATCGTTTGATTTTGAAATACGCGCGTTAGTAATACGATGAATGATATGCAAACGTTGTTTTGCCTAAACATGCGAATAATTGAATGAGTTGCTAAGTCGGTTTAATGCATCTAAAATTAACGTCAAAGTTGTATTTAGCATGCGAGGTTCGTTTAGTATAATAAACAACAATGAAAATAAGATGTAAAGACAAAGAACAAACAGGTCAGTAACGGTTTGTAAATTGAATAAACAATATAAATATGATGATATGCATGATTTTGAAAAGATAATTCGCGTGATGGATTAAGCACGCGTTGACCAAGGTCATGAAAATATTTATCGAGACCTGAAATATGCTGAAAAGCCCGCTGTTTTGTTAAAAAAGGATGTTTGAAGAATTAAGACGAAATAGCTTTTTTATGTCACGGTTTTCAGGGAACCACGCGACCCGTGCGAGAAAGGCGCGACTCGCGCAGCCATGCGACTCGCACGAGGCACGTGCGACTCGCGTGGCAGACTGTTCTCGGTCCCGATTTGCTCATTGTACCCGGTGCTTGATTATAGGACCAATACCGAATACTTAGAGTGGATTTTGAAAAAAATAAAAAAGTTGTTTAGAAAATCGTTTTGAATGTTGTTAAAACGAGATAATTCCCCCCACGTTGTAATATCGTAATTACTCGGCTTCAATGGTATTATGCTTAACATGATTTGATGATTGATTCCTTTAGATCCGATATTCGACTATAGAGTCGATATCGAATCCTTAGGGACGACTCTTTATTGAAAATAGTACGATAATATCGATATTAGGAACGAGAAAATAAAAAAGAAAGACGCGACGACGACCCGTATAAAAAGACGAACGGACGAGAGAAAGAGAAGAAAAGGGAGAAATCGGGATTTGTAACACTCTCAACCTACATGCTTGATTATCTTGAAAACGGACTCATAGTAGCGGCCTAGGCGCGGGAGCGTTAAGATGTATATAGGTGAGTTATGGTGTGTATGGTTAGGGATTTGGCGAGTTTTGCTCTCGGGTTTGTATATGGTTTGCCTAAAATTGCCTAGAATTTCGGGTGGGTATTTGGTCGGGAATCCTATAGGATTTCTAGAGGAAAGATCGGAATATAATATGCCTAGTATTGCTGGAATTCCGGGTTGTAATTTGTGTATGTCGGGATTGAAATTGTTGTGTTGTGAATTGTTGATGTTGTTGTCGGGAATTGTGTGTCTAAATTGTGTGTGCAAGGGTGAGGTATTTATAGGATGAAATACCGACTTAGGATAGGAGATTGATATCTTGCAAAGGAAGAAAATAACCGGTTGAGATGAAGTGGGATTCCGTCTTTGGATAGGAAAAGGTTACTTGCATGGGAAGAAACACTCGGTTTAGATGGAGTAGGATTCCGACTTTGGACAGGAAAGGATTCCTACTTTGTAGCTAATATTTGTGTAGTATTTGACTTCAAGTCAGCCTTTTGAAGTGGCGTGACAGATTTTTCCGCCTCGAAAACGTCTTTGACCGAGGTTTGACTCGGTCGTTAAAAGACGGTTTTGCCCTTGGTGTCAGTTTTGACCCAAATTAGTCTCATTTGACTGGAAACGACCCACTGAGCCTGGATTTGAGGTCTGTTTTGTGAGATTTTTACTCCGCTAAAAGCTCGTGCCAACTACTATTGATTCCGAGTCCGAAAATCGAGTGTATTAAGCCATGTTTACGTCCGATCATCATCGGGTGTATTTTGGAAACTGCTATAGACACCTAGCGGTCAAAATGTGGGTGTCTACAGGAAGAATATAAATACTGATGTATATCCACTGGGGTAGGTATATATGAAAAAGTCATTAAAGTCAAAAGTGTCCTTTCCCAAATACAATTGTATCTAAAAATTGTATCAAACGCGATGAAATTGTATCAAAAGCATCCTTTCCCAAAATGACAAACGTGTCCAAGTACAATTGTATCTCCACTGTACAATGTATCTGCACTGTACAATGTATCTTACAATGATTGAATCATTTTGAATTACATTAATAATAATTCCTGATTTATATATACCAAATCTGACATTACAAATTTATATATTTACATATCATCTATACATAATCAATGTAAGATACTTAGAGTGGACATTTTACTAGCGTCAAATGATAAGTTATATACACTATATTATTAATTATGTATATCATTTTACTAGTGTCAAATGATAACTTATATACACTATATTATGATAGGTCACTAGGTGATGTACATATTTAAATAGTATATGTACATAATACAACTGAGGACATTGTTGTATATATTTCTATATTAGTTGTACATAACCCATCTATACGAATCTAATACATTTGTAACTTTACTGTACATACAGTGATTGAATCAAATTTTCTGTTGAATTGCGTTAATAATTCCTTATGTACATATTTCTAGTACGTAATGTATATATGTAAATATTACATGTATATATGTAAATATAACCTATATCTTACATTTATTAAATCATATTTCTTGCTGAATTACGTTAATAACTGTTGATGAACAAATTTGCACTACGTATTTTATTATATTATTTAAATATCACATGTACATAATCCATCTAAGGACATCAGTATACATAATTCCATATTAGATGTACATATCTCAACTAGTTATACATATTCGAGTGGCCATTTTACTAGTGTCAAGTCATAAATTATATAGAGTTTACACTATATTCTTAATTACTCCATACGTATTGTCATATTCTTAATTAAAAAACAAAAGGTACAGTATATAGGTTACTAGGTGATGTACATATTTAAATAACAATTGTGCATAAAATATCTGAAGACATCATTGTACATACTTCGATAAAAGTGTAACATAACCCATCTAAAATACTACTCCATACATTTTATGTTTCTGACTATATAGTACATATTAAAGTGGTTCATTGTACATATTTCTATATTACTTGCACATAACCCTTTTCAGCATCTAAAAGAAAGACGAAAGATTATAAGTACAACTGAACTAATGTAATATGTCTGTAACGGTATCACATAACCCTTCCCAAATGTTCTAGAGAGTTTAGCTTCCTCCTTTATCCTCTTTGTCATTGTCTCTTGCGTCCAATACGACATAGTTGGGAACGCACGAACGGGATCACTGTTTCTATACTTCATCCTTTGAAGATAGATAAAAACAAAAATCATTATAGTCCCAAAAATTAAAGTCAATCGACGACTTGAAGTTGTACCCTTGATGAAACCGAAGAATGTCGTCTCTAGTTTTGACACGTTATACCGTCACGACTTTGTACCATTCAAGGGACTATAACGGTATCACATAACCTTGTGTTGATAACAGATTAACACAAGATTTGAACTTGCACCAATTCATCTGAGGTACTAAAGACGAATCAACTAAAGATTTTTTTTTGAATAGTGCGTGATAAATAGCTCCACGAACATCTTCATTTCTCATTAATTAAATTTAATAATAAATAATACTTTTTAACACTTATGATAATATTTTTATAGTAGTTGTAGATGATAATATTTGAATTATAAAATATTGTAGAATATAATATTTTTAAATTAGATGATAATATTTTGATAGTTGTAGAGGACGGAAGGATTATGGATGTGTTTGCGTGTGTGTGGATGTGTTTTTATACCGTCAATGTGAAAACTGTCATTAATTTTTACTGGGGAAGGTATTTTTGGGGGAAGCTATGTCATTAAATGCTCCACGCGTTAAAAGCATCATTTCCCATAATAACAAAGTTGTCCATGTACATTGTATACTGTATCTTCACTGTACATTGTATCTTACAGTGGTTGAATAGACATTATTTTAACTATGTACGGAGTATAAACTTTGAACATGTGTGCAACAAATATTATGTTATGTATATCAAAACATACACTGTTATAACTATGTATAAATTGTGAACATGTGCAACATATATCAACTTATGTACATCAAAACAGACACTATTTTAACTATGTAAAAATATCAATATATATGTACATCAAAATAGACACTATTTTCACTATGTAATGTAAAATTCAAATTTATATTCCAATTTACATCAAAACAGACACTTTACATCAAAAGACATATATTCCACTACGTAATGTATATATTTAAATTTCACCTATTCATATTCCATCTAAAGACATCATAAAGTCTAGGTGGGGAAGGTATAACTTGGGTAGGTATAAGATGGGGCTGGTAAATTAATGTATGTCCATGTGTTAAAAACCAAGCTGGGGTAGGTATAAGCAGTTAATACGGACTCAAAATTTATTTAATTAACTATTACAGTACTTTACATTCAAAGTCAGTATATTCAAAGTCTTATGCAGTACCATATCTTTTACAGTACTTGTTTATACACCCTTCTATTTCACTTTTTTCACTTCACTTCATTAATAACACCAGGAAAATATTGTGTAAGGGATGGGCGAAGAATAATGAAATTGAAGATAGAGTAACAACCATTAATAAGAGCAAGGAACAGAAGATTGATCATCTATCTTTCATTTATAATCATCATCATGAAGTTGAAATATATGGAAGACGATTTTCATCAACAATTAAAGTAATGTGCAATGAAGATTTTATGGAAAAAATCTTTCAAAAGCTTCCCTCTGATTATGACTAAGCAAACATGGCTATTGTTTGCAAGAGGTGGTCCCAAATGTTTCTATTACGGTCCGATGCACCTAGATGGAATATAGATTATAATAGAAGATTGGGAACAACTCATATTAAAGGAATGACTACTGTTCGTAGGGATGGAATTGAAGTTTCCAAGAGATGTAGATGTTATTTGACGAACAATATGCTAGAAGATTATTGCACATCTTTCAACTTCGATCTGAAGAAAATGAACATTTGAAGATTATTGAATCTACGGAAGAGGAAGATTACAGATCACATTTTTCATTAAAAGATTATTTAAAAGGATGTAGATTAAGTAAAATGCTCTATAGCCAAGAAGAAATTTTCATGATTGAATGATTTATTCTATGGAGTGATTAATTAGCCAACCATTTGTATGTTTTGGGATTTTCATTCATACTGTTTTAGGATTATCTACTTATGGTTGTGGTAGGAACTCCCGTTTATTCATAAAGTAACTTATATACACCTGTTTACCAACTTATATGCATTTCTTATGTTCAGTACAAATTAACTTATGTATAACAAAACATACAAATTAATAAATAAAAATTAAGATAATTAATATCCATTAGAATTAAAATTTCATTTACATTAAAATTCATTTCCACTGCGCAACATTTTACATATTTCATCCAACTCTTTCCACTCTTCTAATGTAATTAATTTCAATCTATATAGATCACTTTCTTCTTTAGCACACTCAATAGTTTCCAAGTGTTTATTTTCCTTACAATTAATAGTTTCAAAATGATAATAGTGCAATACTCTTTTTGCATGTACATTATCTGTCAGATAGCATCTGCATCTCTTTGAAACAATAATTCCACCCCTAAGTACAATATTCATTCCATCCATGGGCGGATACAGGGAGGCCATGGGGGGCAAGTGACCCCCAACAAGTTCAAGGGATAAATTTTTATGTGTATCTCAAATGTACAATATGTTATAGTAGATCAGTTGGTAGAGGGGTTGTGTAGACATTGGTGAGGTCTTGAGTTCGAAACCTGGTGGCTTATAATTTGAGTAAGTTTATTTTTTGTTATTTGTTTCAAACCTACTATTATAAAGTTGTAAAAATCATTATCGTTACCAATAAGATTCGAACTCTAGACCTTTGGATAATGTAAAAATGATACCACCACTTAACCACTAACACTTATTGGTCATTATTAGCAATAGAATGTTATATATCCTCTAATATGTACTCCATTTAAAGGAATCTATAGCATTTTGGTGTAAAAAAATCAAAGAAAGTATTATTTATTATAAAAAAACTCACTCAAACCAATTAGTTTGTCATTTTTTTAACGTTCTAACGCATTATTTTACGGAAAAAAATTCAAAAATTTAAAATATTCTTTAAGATAAAAAGTAATGTGCTAAAAAAAATTCGGTTCCCCCCTTCCAAGCAAATCCTGCGTCCGCCACTGATTCCATCACGGATCAATGTTTTCAAGCTTCTATTGTAATCCACAATCCATCGAGGTGCATCGGAGTGTAATAGGAACATCTGCCCCCAACTTTTACACACAATTGCCGTGTTAGCTTTATCAATGTAAGATGGAAGTTTTTCGAAAATTTTCGCCATATAATCTTCGTTGCACATAACTTCGGTTGTTGACGAAGATCGTTTATCATATGTCTCAAACTGATGATACTGATTGAAAATGAAGGAAAGATTATGAATCTTCTGCTGCCTTGAGATGTTTATAGTTGTTAATCTATCTTCAACCTCATTATTTATCAACCACCCCTTGCATAAAATTTTCATAATGTAAATTTAATTAACGAAATAAAAATAGATAGATGAATGTGAGAATAAGTAGATGGATGTGATAATAAGTAGATCGGAGTAAGTAGGTGATAAAGGTGAAATTAAACTACTTCATTTATTGTACTACTCATTTATTTATTTTTCAAATCGAGTAAATCTGGCACGTGTCAAACATGCAGTGCTATTACTGTACAAATTTTCAACATTCACAACAAATATTAACTTATGTACATCAAAATAGACAGTGCTTTGATAATGTACAAATTTGTACATGTGCGACAAATATCAACTTATGTACGTAAAAATAGACATTATTTTAAATATGAATAAACTTTGAGCATTTGTGAAACAAATAGTAATTTATGTACAACAAAATAGACAATTCTTTAAATATGTAAAAATATCGACATGTGCAACAAATATCAACTTATATACATCAATACATACACTGTTTTAACTTATAGTGATTGAATTATATTTCTTGATGAATTACGTTAATAACTGTTGATGAACAAATTCGCACTACGTAATGTATATATGTAAATATCACATGTACATAATCCATCTAAGTACATCAGTATACATAATTCCATATTAGATGTACATATCTCAACTATTTATACATATTTAAATTAAAAAATAGGTATATTAGATGTACATATCCCAACTAGGTATTTTAGATGTACATAATCCATCTAAGGATATCCAATTCCATATTAGATGTACATATCTCAACTAGATGTACATAATCCATCTAACGGATTTTTAATTAAAAAACAAAAGGTACAACATATAGGTCACTAGGTGATGTACATATTTAAATAACAACTGTGCTTAATACATCTGAGAATATCATTGTACATATTTCTATAAAAGTTGAACATAACCCATCTAAAGTACTACTCCGTACATTTTAAGTTTTTGACTATAAAGGACATATTACAGTGGTTCATTGTACATATTTCTATAATACTTACACATAACGCTTTTCAGCATCCAAAACAAAGACGAAAGATTTACAAGTACACGTAATATGTCTGTAACGGTATCACATAACCTTTCCCAAACGTTCCAGAGAGTTTAGCTTTCTCCTTTATACCAAATAACGAAGAGTATTGTCCAGCTTCGACATAGTGTTAATGGGTTTGGTTCACTTGCTCCTATTGAAAACTTCTTCTTCCTAATGTCTTCTTCTATGTGAAATCTTGCTTCCTTCTCCATGCCCATTTGCTTTGAAGCTATGGTACTATGAGTGATAATATCACATACCCCTGTAACTTGAACTTGCATCAATTCATCTGAGGTACTAAAGACGAATCAACTAAAGATTTTTTTTTGAATAGTGCGTGATGAAATAACTCTATGAACATCTTTATTTCTCATTAATAATAAATACTTTTTAACGCTTATGATAATATTTTGATAGTTGTAGGGTTGTAGTAGAGGACGGAAGGATTATGGATGTGTTTGCATGTGTGTGGATGTGTTTTTATACTGTCATTAATTTGTACTGGGGAAGTTATTTTCTGGGGAAGGTATTTTTTAGGGAAGGTATGTCATTAAATGCTCCACGCGTTAAGAGGATCATTTCCCATGTACATTGCATACTGTATCTTCACTGTACATTATTACAGTGTTTGAATCATTTTGAATCAATTGTATATAACTACTTATGTTCAGTACAAAGTAACTTATGTATACCAAAACAAACAGTGCTTTAACAATGTACAAATTGTGAACGTGTACAACAGATATCAACTTATCTACATCAAAAAAAGGAATTGTTTTAACTATGTAAAAATATTGATATGTACAACATATGTTAACTTATGTACACCAAAACAGACACTACTTTAAATATGTAAAAATATCAACATGTACAACAGATATCAAGTGCTTTGACAATGTACAATTTGTGAACATGTGAAACAGATATCAACTTATGTACATCAATTCAGACATTGTTTTAACTATGTAAAAATATCAATATCTACAACATATGTTAACTTATGTACATCAAAACAAACACTACTTTAAATATGTAAAAATATCAACATGTACAACAGATATCAAGTTATGTACATTAAAACAGACGGTGCTTTAACTATTTACAAATTGTGAACATGTGCAACAGATATCAACTTATGTACATCAAAACAGACGGTGCTTTGACAATGTACAAATTGTGAACATGTGCAACAGATCTCAACTTATGTACATCAATACACACACTGTTTTAACTATGTAAAAATATCGATATGTATAACAGATGTTACTTTATGTACATCAAAACAGACATTGTTTTAACCATGTATATACGTTGTATGAGTAGAAGAAATAAGTAGAACTGCTGCATATAAAATCAAATAGAGATGTTCATATGAATAATTTTCAATTGAAAATCAAGTGTACTTGATAAAAGTATAATGTACTTAATGTATCCCTGGACAATTTAAAATATATATTAAAATTAAGTAAAAATAAGAGAATGTATGATGATTAAACTTTGCCAGGATAATTCCTTGAATCATGGTATCCCATCTCTCCACAAGCATTGCACTTCCGAGGAGGCTTCTTATGTTGTTTCGTGACTTTTTCTTTAGACGAAATAAGTCGCCTTCCAGAGCCTTTAGTTTTAGACTGGTTTGGAGGCAAGATCTTATTGTCAGTTGGAATAGTGTCACCCATAAAAAACTCGATCTCAAACCTCTAGTCATTTCGCAGGTTTGTTCCTTCTTCCACAACCTTCTCCTTGAATGGTCTCACTAATTCTAAGAGCTCATCCACCTTCTCTTCCTTCTCCTTAACCACAGCCACACAATCAAAAATTTCAGTCCATAATTGATGGTAAGGATTTGTCGTGGAATCCCAACCGTCAATAATATAACCGGCTATTCCTACGGTAGATAGGGCAAGTCAGGTCGAATCCACGGGGACGGTATGAGGCGTCTAGACTAAGGTCGCCTAAATACGAGACTAAATCAACGAGCTAAGCTAAACTAGAGAATGATAGAAGGGGAGAAAGCTAGACTAAGACTAAGGTGCCGGAGAAACAAACAAAGAAACGGGCTAGGATTAGGTCGGGGTCAAAGGGGTAACGGAATGGTCAAGGGAGAACTAGAGCGAAGGAGGTAGTAGGGTAATCTAGGTATAGTCCGGGCTCTCGCAACTTAGACTCACCTAGAGGTTCCACCTAGAACCCATCTCGGCGATACACACAACAAAGAGGGTTACTAGCGTGATATCGGGGCCTAGGTCGAATCCGGGCTCTCGCTACTTAGACCGACCTAGGGGTCGTCCTCACCGGGCTCTCGTAACTTAGTGAGGGAACCGAACCCCAAAACAAACTAACACCCACAAGAGAAAGGCAAGAAGAACAAGCATTCTTAACTACTTAGTCATTCAAGCAATTCAACAAACATGTGATGTGCACCAAACCAAGAGGAAACCCAAATCTTCCACCAACATCTCTAACAAACCCTTAATCATCCAATTAACACCCTAATCACCTTACTAACCCTAGCTAGAGCACTACTCTAACATAATCCAACTACAACTAACACTAACAAGGAGAATCATCTATAAACTAGTGAAAACAACAAACAACAATCAAAGATTAAAACTTGGATGATTAAAACAAGATAAAGAGTAAAAGGAGAAGAGGATTATACCAAACTAGAGGAAGAAGAAAGAACAAAACTTGCATTAATGAAGAAAACCCAAAACAAACATCCAAGGTTGTCAAGCTTGGTGAAGATCTTGAAGAATTCCCTTAATACAAGACTAATCTATGATTAACTACTAATTACCGACTAATCTACACTAATCTAATCTAGTCTAACCTAAAGTAGTCTAGGGTTTTTTTGGATATATCATCTCATTGTGTCTTAATACAAGAGGGGGGTATATATAGGGTTTAGGAATGAAAGGAGAGGAAAGGAACAAGGCGCGGGGTAGTAGTGGCCCGTCCCGACCGAGACGGGGTGGTCCCGGTCGAGACGAGGTCGGTCCCTGTCGGGATGCCACCCTCCCGATCGGGATGGTCCACAGACAGCATCTTCTCTTTTTGCTCCTTCATCCCGGACGGGATGAGGCCATACCCGTCCGGGATGAGCCTTGTAGGCCTCCAATATGAACTTTTTGGTCCCTCCTTGCTTCTCATGGGCTTCTCACCAATTCTCGGGACTCGGGATCGGGTCTCGGAGGCTCGGGATTGGGTCCCAAGGTCTCGGGGTCGACTCCAAGGCATCGAGTGATCGTTCCTTTACTCCGTTGGCTCCAAAATGTGTATGTATAGAGTCGGAATCGCTCCAACTCTTCCAAATCGGTCTCGGGAACCTGAAACGAACTAAAGGAAGCATAAGAAGCCCCTAAACCGCTTCCAAGGAGCGATTCTACAAGGAAAATGAGACCAAAACACTACAAAATAGGCACTACAAATGACATTTATCAATAATTCTGCAACATTTGTTTTTATTCCATCAGATGACCGACAATCAGAAAGAAGTGTGCCATTTGCATCAAACATTTCCCTGGATGTTGCAAACTTGTTCCAACGAGGAAGTAGATATGAATTAGGTATCCTTTTGGCACCTTTTTCTTTGAGGACCCAAAGAGCATGACGACACAACAGTCCACGCTGCTCGAACATCTTGCACGCACAGACAATTTTCTCTTCTGCAAGTGTATAGTCAACTACATATACCCTATTTTTGATGTTGTCCTGTATAGATATATGTTCAACACCATCCTCCTTTATAATCTCATTAACACCACAATTGTACATGGATGCCTTTAACTCTTCCTGCAACTCATAGAAGACAGTTTGTGTGTAGATTTCAGAAGCATATTTTTCAAGAGAAAATAGACTGATCAAAGCAGCAGAAGTGCTCTTACAGTTAGCAATCACCTTGGACTGCTCCCACCTTTGGGCATCAATGGCACTGTCAAACCTCATGTAAAACTCAACAGGTGTCAGATGAGGATTCGTGAAGTTGTTGAAGAAGTTATTCTCAGACACAGACCTTGAAGTTGTCCTCATTAACCCTGAAAGAAATAGGTCACAGTGATAAGCTGGTATCCACTTCTCTCGCATTTCAAATATCTCCTGAAGCCACTCATTATCCTCAAGATTGTACTTAGTAATAAGATCTTGCCACATCTGTTCAAATTGAGTCGGGTTCACATCCTCACCCTAAACAGTTTCAGTGCATATTTTCAAACCCACTTTATCTGCTACTTCCTTCATGATGTGCCACATGCACAATATGTGAAATGTGTGGCTTCCAAAAACCTCCTTCACCCCAGCTTTGATTCCTAAATCCTGATCAATGATAATGAAGGAAGGAAAAGTACCTCCCATTGCCTTTATAAAGTTTTTAAACAGCCAAGTAAAGCCGTTACCTGCATATGCATTGAGGAGACAGTATAATAAAATTCCTTATGTGCATCACATATTATCTTCAAAACACAAATAATGACAAAGATAGCTGTCAGAAAAGCTCTTACCATTCTCTCTTCCAACAAGGCCAGCAGCAAATGTGACACATCTCTTGTGATGATCTATACCCGTGAAGGGAGCAAAGACCATCTTGTACTTATTCATGTTATATGTAGTGTCGAAAGACACCATATCACCAAATAACATGTAGTTCTTTATCATTATAGGGTCAGCCCAAAATAAATGAGTAATTCTTTGTTCATCATCAACATCAAAGTCGAAATAAAAAGAGTCACAGAGGGATTTCTTTTTCATAAGGATCTCAATGAACATCTGTGCATCAGAGTCCTTGATAAATTTCTTTATATCTCTACCAAATTTTTTAAAATCAACCTTTGATGCACCTACATACTTATAACCCTTTACGAACTGTTTGAACATTCTGAAAGTTTTAACGGCGCCTTGGTTCACCATCGGGTTGTCAATGATCATCTTTTTGTGCAAAATGGTGAGTTTCCTTGCCTTCTTATGGTGCATCATCGTGGAAGGTGTGTTCAAAAAATGGTTATGTCCTTCATTAAATTCTGTGATTTTATATCGCCCATCAGATGTTCTGTCTAAGATGATTCTGGCCATACAAAGAATTCTTGTTATCTCCCTTCTTTGCTGTTGTCCCTTATGTTCATATTCACCTTCTTTATTGCAAACAATGTACTTTTTTTAACAATACCATGACTAGTGCGTCCAGTGCTCTTCCTAGCAATAAAGCCACCAGCAGTTGCGTACTTGGAATAAAATTGGAATGCTTCTTCCAAATCCTTAAAAATTTGACCCACATATGGTTTCAAATCTTTGGAACAACTTGGTATCTTCAAATCTTGGTAAGAATTAGGTTCGGGAGTATCTATGTAAATTTAACACATAATATTAAATTCTACATCAATATTATGAACAATTCTCAACATGTACAACATATATTAAGTTATTTACATCAAAGCAGCAACTTCTTTAACTATGAACAATTCTAAACATGTACAACAGATATTAAGTTATCAACATTAAAGCAGCAACTGCTTTAACTATAAATAATTCTCAACATGTATAACATATATTAAGTTGTGTACATCAAAGCAGCAACTGCTTTAACTATGAACAATTCTCGACATGTACAACAGATATTAAGTTATCTACACCAAAGCAGCAACTGCTTTAACTATGAACCAAACAATATAAGATATGTTTCTATGAAAACTTGAAACAATTGGATTGATGAAGTAATATAAACTAAAATTGAAAAATAGATGAATTAATGAAATATTTTACCTAATATATTAGAATCACCCATCATCGAACATGTTGCAGTTGTTTCTTGACTATTCAATGCATTCAAAAAAACGAATCACGGCATAAATAAATTAAGAATCATACTTAAAATCTAAAATTGAATTTTAGAATAAATAGAAATTTTCTGACCTAAATCTGAAGTAGTTGAAGGTGAAATTGAAGGATTTTCATTTGTATCTAATTTTCGACGCTTTGATGAAGAATCAGTCGCCATTGAAGATGCAGAATTACTAGCCATTGAAGGTGCAGAATTACACGGTAATGAATTTCAGAGGTTTTCAGAGTAGAAAGAGAAAGTAGTAGTGTTCAAATGATAGGGTTTTAGAAGGTGGAGAGGAGCAGCGAGTGTTTTTTAGTCTTTTAATCTGGATCGTTAGAACAGATCTTAATCTAATGGACCAGATTGTGCCTCTATGGGTGTAAGAAGTTGTCCTGCCTCACCAGAGCCCTCCTCTCTCTCTCTCTCTCTCTCTCTCTCTCTCTCTCTCTCTCTCTCTCTCTCTCTCTCTCTCTCTCTCTCTCTCTCTCTCTCTCTCTCTCTCTCTCTCTCTCTCTCTCTCTCTCTCTCTCTCTATATATATATATATATATATATATATATATATATATATGATGCCCGCGCGACGCACGGGTGTAACAATAACGTTTACTAAATCAACCTTAATACTTTCTTTTATAATTATTGACTGCAATGCAATGATTACGATTATTTCAAATAATTATCATTTTAGAGGATTAACATTCCACGTTTGCCTCTAATACATTAGGTCGTCGGCATTTCAGGCAGGTCGTCGGTGCTTTATACGTGATTTTACCCTTTTGTCCTTCTTTAATTATGATTAGTGATATTAATTATTTTACTTAACTAATCTAATTATTTTTTCCCGACTACTTTAAGATTACGGTTTTAACAATTTTTGACGATTTTTGAGACACGTGTCTCAATAAAGCTCGGGAATCTTTATATTTTGTAAGTGATTTTATTTAGGTCGATTAGTTTCTTTATTATTGTGATTAGGTTGATAGTTTAGTCTCCCCGTAGCTAGCCTGTGGTTAAGTAATCAATGAAGTATTCGATTTTAGTTGTTATGGTTTGACGTATTCGATTTTATACGTCCCTATCGTTGATTTCCGTACGAAAAATAATTAAAAAAATACGAAAAAAATGTCGGACGTCCAAAACTAACGCCTCTGCGACTAGTCAGGTGTCAATTTTTGATGCCTATGAAAAATTGACGCCTGAGTGGGGAGAACAGAAAAAAGTTACTAACAAAGATTGAACCCATGACCTCTATAACATAAAAGAGTCTCTTTACTGCTAAACCAATTGAACATTGTTGATAACCCCTACTAAAAATATTATCTATATCTGATTATAAAACCCCCTAAAATCGCCTATTGGTACACTTGGGCCCCCCTAACAATGACGGTAATATATGAATTTTTAGCATTATTAATAATATTAGTGTTGTGGTGAATGAGGTAGGATATATAATATGACATAATCCGGAACATAATAATATGACGGTTTTCAAAAAAAAAATCGTTTCATTATCGAGTTTCATTAACCCGATTAAACTTTTTAATTTCATTAAAAAAGTTAGTGAATGTAATTAAGGAAGGGCGTTGTTGTCTTTTCACATTAAAAAGCGTCAACGACCTGACTGAAATGCCAACGATCTGAAACAACACTCCACGTTTGCATATATTTTATACGAAAAGTAGCAGAAGCGGGTTATGATGCTACATTTAGACGGTTAAACCTGTCAAATTCATCTCGACCCATAAACCCGACCCTAATTTAATAAATACTAATTTTTTTTACTTTAAAAGTCGTAACAAAATAAGGCGTTCGAAACTATTTCTGAGCATGACCCGTCTACCCTGACCGATGATAGGTCTAGTGTGTACATTAGCTACATGACTAAAACAAACGATGTTGTTCATCATAATACCTGATCACTATCAACAATTTTAATGTCTGTGACAACTTATTTGTAACATTGAGCCTATATGTGTCTTTTGTTCTCAAAGCATTTCATCTCGCTCTAAATTTGACCTGACCCACCTGACACGTTTTTAGAGGCATGAGCCCATTTTTTTACTCGCAGCCCGTTTAACACGCATCCTAAATGACCCGATTTTGGGTCATGATCTAGCCCGACCTATTCAACTTGTTGAAAAGACGAGACCACAAAGCTTTAGTCTAAAATCCAATTTCTAGTCATCTATTTCTATGTCTGGATTTTGCTAGAACTCAAATTTTAACATACTGAGTAGTACTCCCCTGTCTATAGAAGTCACTCTTTCCTTTTTGGGTTATTTATCTAAAAGTCATTTTTTGCTTTATTCTTATTTTGTCTGATTTTTGTGGTTAACATTGGTTTTAACCTAACTTATTTTCCATCTTTCATTTTCCACCACACATTTCTATACACCTTAATTCCGACCAAGAAGGTGGGGTGACCCTTTTAGTGAGACGGAAGAAGTAGTATTAGTTATGCGACTAAGTGATTATGATTATTTCAAACCATTGTCATTTCGAAGATTTGACACCCCTTATCAATGTTTATCTAAGGGGGACGACACCGAGAGAAATCAAGAAGTGAGACAAGCTAAGAAATTTTTGATTATTTTTTTAAATATAAAAATTATAATTTAAAGAAAATAATACTAATAGTATTAAAATAAATAAAAATTAGGCGTTCGAAACTATTTATGTCTCGTATTCTGACCATGACCCGATACGGAACCATTATTTGACTCTACCCACTCGACAATTCTAGTGTCTACATTAGTTACCTGAGTTGAAACAAATGTCACTCATCAAAGTACCAGGTCTTGCGCCTGTGAGCAATATTAATATGTCCGTGAGACCATGACAGCTCATCTGCGAACATTAAGTTTATCTATGTCTTTTACTCGCTAACCATTTGACTCGATCTACTACATCTAATAGCAATCATCTCGCTTTAAATTCGACCTGACCCGCAAACCCGTCCCGCCCCATCTGTTGTTTTTTGGGTCATGAACCCAGTTTTTTGACCCAAATCTTAAATTACCTGTTAATTTAGGGACATGACATGGGCCGACCCGTTCAACCCGTTGGAAAGAAGAGACTACAAAGTCTAAAGCACAATTTCAGCCAATCTATTCCTTTTTTTTGGTAAGGGTAAGTATATTGATGAAACGAATTTACATCATGGACATTTACATAAGCCTCGTAAGGCTAGAAACGAAATTGGAGTCTCTAGTGTTTAATTTGTAGACTCTCTTATTTTTACAAAAATCCTTAAACTCTTTGGAAACTATAGCTGCAAGTCTTTCCGGTTTAGTCAATTGATGCTCCATCCTGCTTTTATTCCTTTGGTTCCAAATATGATAGATTAATGCGTTAATCATATACCATTCTTTATAGCCTTTTGCAACTTCGACCCTTTAAGTCGCTTTCTCCCTTGTTCACTAAGTTCAATATTGCAATTCCAGCCACAGTTCTTCCTTACCTCGAAGATGAATTTCCTGCTGAACTCACACATCGAGGGAAAAGGCAGCCAATCTATTCCTATGGCTAGATTTTGTTAAACTCGAATTTTAACCTATTAGCAATTTGATATATACTCCCTCTATTTTTTTTATTTAACCTCATTTTCCTTTAGGAATTTTTTCTCGAGTTAGCCTCATTTCTTCATTTGGGAGTTTATTAATTATTTTTCTCTAACTATGTCACCATTTTCCTCTTACTTTTTCACTTTTTCTTAAATTTTTTACCAAACTCAAATGGGGTTAATCAAAAAAAATGGAGAGAGAAATTTATTATTACTCCGTATATATTATCATTTAACGTGAATATAATTTTATGTCTAATCTTAAATTAAATCATTTAGCATTTTTAGTAATTTACTCTCCTGTACAGTTGCATACATAGGAGACAAAAATTGTGTTCTTGTGTTAAATAGTACTCAACATTACTATAAGACAAAACCTGTCCCGACATACCCAACTCGTTTTTTCGTAGGTCAAGAGTCAAGATCTCTAAATCTTCATCTATAACTCGATATTTTAATTTAAAATTATCAACTAATATTCAATTTAATTTTTTATCTTTAAATTATAAAAGAATTTTAAAAATTTATTGAAATATACCGTGCGATGAATATTTGTTTAAATAATTGAAATCAATATATATATATATATATATATAATTAAAGTTTTTTTTTATTTTACAATCAATATTAACTATACTATTATTTTATTTCCGAGTTTTGAGTAAATATGAGGTTAGAAGTAGACTTCTTAATTCTAACCTTAGACGGATTTTGAGTGAAATTAGAATTCTTTTTATAAACAATACAAGTCTACTATAATTATTAATTACATTACCATAATTACTATACACAACACGGGTAATATGTCATATTATATATAACTAGGTATGTGACCCGTGAAATTCACGGAATTATCTATTTTAACTTTTTTATCGTATTGTTAATATATTCTGACCAAGTGCTGTCAACTAATTCAACTAAAATGTTGTCATGAGTGAGCTTACAAAATTCGTAGAAATCAAGTAGTTAATTCATACTTCGTATCTTACAAAATTGAAGGAAATGTTCAAAAAAAATTAACAAATCATGTCATTATGACGCCACGTGGCAAAAAATTTAATGTTAATGGAAGAATATTATACTTTGTAGCACATAAATGAAAAAATCATTAGGTTTCTAATCCAATGAAAATCACGGGACTATTTTTAGGTTTATGTTAAACTACGTATATTAAAATAATTTCATTGTCTATTTGGTGATATTAAAAAATATATTTCCATTTGCATAACTAATAAAATGATTTAAACTTTTTTAAATCAAGAATGAACTATCATTCTTTATTCCTAGAAAATTCAGATGTTTGTTTAAGTTTCATTTGTTCAACTTTTATCTTTTTAATTTATACTTTTCCGTACTTTATTTATTTGTTATTATGTTGACATTTCCTATTTTCATAAACGCCTAGTTTAGGATTCAAATGTTAAATATATACGGAATATAATCTATTGTATGTCACTTTGAAGAACATTCAAAATGGCGCCATTTTTTCTCAATCATATGTTAGTAATTACTTAATTCTTCACCTAAATAAAAGTTAACTCTTGTAAATAACTTTAAGGTTACTAAAAATGTTATACAAACATAATTGAAGTAAAACGGAATAAAAACATGATATTATACCTTAAAATTGAGTAATTGCAAACTTGTTGATTGACATTGCATATATACTCTCTGAATAATAACAAACCAAAAGATAAAATTAGAATAAAAAAAAATAATTAAAATCTACATACAACAAATTAATTTCTGAAAAGAAGCGGAGATAGTGTTGATAAGATAAACAAATTTACATGTGATTTTCTAAATATTTGTGCAATTCTTGCAAGTCCCAATTATGTATGTATTTATATTATTGACATGTGACTCTTCATTCACCAATTTTTCAGTTATAATATTAAGAAGTTAATGATACTTAATGTAATTACTCATTATTAATTAATAAAAATAAATTTTAACCCATTACATATTCATTTAGGTGGTATAAAATAATTCAAATGGGTAGAACATAAAAAGACAAAGGAAGTACTGTTTAATAAGGAGTATAAATTTTAATAAATATGCAACATGTCAACGATTAAATCGAAAACATAGTAATTTTTTTAAATAAGCCATGTAATTTTATTTTTTTTGTAATAATGTAATTTTTACAAATGGCAAACGAAAAGTATTAGACAAATAAAATTTAATAAGTTGATAAGTTTTAATTTTTTTAATAAAGCATTTAACAAAATATTGTTTTAATAAAGTGTAATAAATAATTTTTTGATGAATAATTAATAATTTAATTAATTAAAATTAATCATAAAGGCAGATGAAAAGTTTTCCAGCAAACTATTAATGATTTATTTAATTAATTATGAATAAATTCTAAAATAAAGGTAAATGAAAATTTTGTAAAAAAAAATATAAGTTTAACAATAAAAAATTTATAAAAATATTTTTTTATAAATTACAAAATTTAAGGAATTTTTTTAATAAATATGCCATGTGATAAAAACTTAAATGCTAAAGTACCATTTTAATTAGATACTCCTATGTAGATAGATTAATAATTTATTTAACAAAATTAAAATCTAGAAAACCATTTAATAATACTCTGTTAAACAAAGGAAAATGAAAATTTTAAATTTTTTGATAAAAAAAATTGAAAAACAATCAATTTAATAATATGTTACGTATTTAATAAATGCAAATGAAAAGATTTTGATGAATAATAATAAAGACAAATGAAATTTATAAAATAAAAATTTAATAGACCAAATAATGAAGACAAATGAATTTTTTTTTTTATGAAAAAAATTATAATTTTATAAATTAAATAAATTGAAATTTTAACAAATCATGTCATTATGACGCCACGTGGCAAAAAATTTAATGTTGATGGAAGCCTTTTAACTTTATATATATATATATATATATATATATATATATATATATATATATATATATATATATATATATATATATATATATATATATATATATATATATATATATATATATATATATATATATATATATATATATATATATATATATACGGAGTATAATCTATTGTATGTCACTTTGAAGAACATTCAAAATGGCGCCATTTTTTCACAATCATATGTTAGTAATTACTTAATTCTTCACCTAAATAAAAGTTAACTCTTGTAAATAACTTTAAGGTTACTAAAAATGTTATACAAACATAATTGAAGTAAAACGGAATAAAAACATGATATTATACCTTAAAATTGAGTAATTGCAAACTTGTTGATTGACATTGCATATATACTCTCTGAATAATAACAAACCAAAGGATAAAATTAGAATAAAAAAAAATAATTAAAATCTACATACAACAAATTAATTTCTGAAAAGAAGCGGAGATAGTGTTGATAAGATAAAAAAATTTACATGTGATTTTCAAAATATTTGTGCAATTCTTGCAAGTCCCAATTATGTATGTATTTATATTATTGACATGTGACTCTTCATTCACCAATTTTTCAGTTATAATATTAAGAAGTTAATGATACTTAATGTAATTACTCATTATTAATTAATAAAAATAAATTTTAACCCATTACATATTCATTTAGGTGGTATAAAATAATTCAAATGGATAGAACATAAAAAGACGATGGAAGTACTGTTTAATAAGGAGTATAAATAAGCCATGTCAACATGTCAACGATTAAATCGAAAACATAGTAATTTTTTTAAATAAGCCATGTAATTTTTTTTTGTAATAATGTAATTTTTACAAATGGCAAACGAAATGTTTTAGACATAAAAAAATTTAATAAGTTGATAAGTTTTAATATTTTTAATAAACCATTTAACAAAATATTGTTTTAATAAAGTATAATAAATAATTTTTTGATGAATAATTAATAATTTAATTAATTAAAATTAATCATAAAGGCAGATGAAAAGTTTTCCAGCAAACAATTAATAATTTATTTAATTAATTATGAATAAATTCTAAAATAAAGGTAAATGAAAATTTTGTAAAAAAAAAATATAAGTTTAACAATAAAAAATTTATTAAATAATTTTTTATAAATTACAAAATTTAAGGAATTTTTTTAATAAATATGCCATGTGATAAAAACTTAAATGCTAAAGTACCATTTTAATTAGATACTCCTATGTAGATAGATTAATAATTTATTTAACAAAATTAAAATCTAGAAAACCATTTAATAATACTCTTTTATTTAAACAAAGAAAAATGAAAATTTTAAATTTTTTGATAAAAAAAATTGAAAAACAATCAATTTAATAATATGTTACGTATTTAATAAACGCAAATGAAAAGATTTTGATGAATAATAATAAAGACAAATGAAATTTATAAAATAAAAATTTAATAGACCAAATAATGAAGACAAATGAATTTTTTTTTTTATGAAAAAAATTATAATTTTATAAATTAAATAAATTGAAATTTTAACAAATCATGTCATTATGACGCCACGTGGCAAAAAATTTAATGTTGATGGAAGCCTTTTAACTTTATATATAGATAGATGTTAAATATATATATATATATATATATAGAGTATAATCTATTGTATGTCACTTTGAAGAACATTCAAAATGGCGCCATTTTTTCACAATCATATGTTAGTAATTACTTAATTCTTCACCTAAATAAAAGTTAACTCTTGTAAGTAACTTTAAGGTTACTAAAAATGTTATACAAACATAATTGAAGTAAAACGGAATAAAAACATGATATTATACCTTAAAATTGAGTAATTGCAAACTTGTTGATTGACATTGCATATATACTCTCTGAATAATAACAAACCAAAGGATAAAATTAGAATAAAAAAAATAATTAAAATCTACATACAACAAATTAATTTCTGAAAAGAAGCGGAGATAGTGTTGATAAGATAAAAAAATTTACATGTGATTTTCAAAATATTTGTGCAATTCTTGCAAGTCCCAATTATGTATGTATTTATATTATTGACATGTGACTCTTCATTCACCAATTTTTCAGTTATAATATTAAGAAGTTAATGATACTTAATGTAATTACTCATTATTAATTAATAAAAATAAATTTTAACCCATTACATATTCATTTAGGTGGTATAAAATAATTCAAATGGATAGAACATAAAAAGACGATGGAAGTACTGTTTAATAAGGAGTATAAATAAGCCATGTCAACATGTCAACGATTAAATCGAAAACATAGTAATTTTTTTAAATAAGCCATGTAATTTTTTTTTGTAATAATGTAATTTTTACAAATGGCAAACAAAATGTTTTAGACAAAAAAAATTTAATAAGTTGATAAGTTTTAATATTTTTAATAAACCATTTAACAAAATATTGTTTTAATAAAGTATAATAAATAATTTTTTGATGAATAATTAATAATTTAATTAATTAAAATTAATCATAAAGGCAGATGAAAAGTTTTCCAGCAAACAATTAATAATTTATTTAATTAATTATGAATAAATTCTAAAATAAAGGTAAATGAAAATTTTGTAAAAAAAAAATATAAGTTTAACAATAAAAAATTTATTAAATAATTTTTTATAAATTACAAAATTTAAGGAATTTTTTTAATAAATATGCCATGTGGTAAAAACTTAAATGCTAAAGTACCATTTTAATTAGATACTCCTATGTAGATAGACTAATAATTTAATTAACAAAATTAAAATCTAGAAAACCATTTAATAATACTCTGTTATTTAAACAAAGGAAAATGAAAATTTTAAATTTTTTGATAAAAAAAATTGAAAAACAATCAACTTAATAATATGTTACGTATTTAATAAACGCAAATGAAAAGATTTTGATGAATAATAATAAAGACAAATGAAATTTATAAAATAAAAATTTAATAGACCAAATAATGAAGACAAATGAATTTTTTTTTTATGAAAAAAATTATAATTTTATAAATTAAATAAATTGAAATTTTAACAAATCATGTCATTATGACGCCACGTGGCAAAAAATTTAATGTTGATGGAAGCCTTTTAACTTTATATATAGACAATAACAATGATGCATGACCTTAAAATTGATTGATTGTGTAACACGTATAGATGATTATCATTATATTGAGTATATATTGATTATTATCAGTAATAGTATAAAATAATAAATTTTGATTGTAAGTAGAATTCATATTCCTAACCTTATAAGACAGATTTTTTTAATGTACATAATTAAATCGACCCGTATTCAGTATTTTGACCCGACATGTTTAAAGTTATTTCAAAAAATTATGTACATAAAAAAAATCAGTTTTATAAGGTTAGAAGTATGAATTCTACTCTCAATCAAAATTTATTATTTTATACTATTGCTAATAATAATCAATATACTCAATATAATGATAATCATCTTTACGTGTTACATAATGAATCAATTTTAAACTCATGCATTATTGTTATTGTTATATATAATCATATATCATATATAAATATATATTTGAAGCTTTTTTCGAGCGACGTGAGAGAATCCAACTTTTTTAAAACACTCAACGAAAAAAGTAAATAGCTCTTCAATCTTAACAGGAATAGGATAGGAAAAGTATGAATATATATATATATATATATATATATATATATATATATATATATTAAATCAAGCGATATTAATTAACACATTTAATATATATTTTAAATTTAAATAAATAATACAAAACTTTGTATAGGAAAAAACCAATCTATCTACACCTAAGAATCAAGCGAGATTTGTATGAAAAAATAATCCTACTATATCTCTTACTCAAAAAATTAATACTATATAAACTATCAATTATCACCTTAAAACACCACAAAAATTTAAATTAGAAATTAAAAATTCCTACAAGATTTCATATTATTTTCTCGAAAAAAGTGATAATTCATTACACATAGAAGTAGTAAAATTATTCCACATCGAAAAATTATAATAACCTCATGAAATTATATATTATAAATGTTATAACGGATGCGTCCCATTACCAACGGTTTGTCGACTATACGGTAAGAACAAAACAACGAACAAAAATATTTAAACTGAGACACAGAATTACGTGGTTCACCAGCAAAATCACTGGCTACGTCCACACCGGCAAGGGGAACAATATTCACCACTGTGGAGATAATAGTACAACTCGGAGGAACCCTCTCTAAGAAAATGCTTAAGAGACTCCAATTTTGGGTTGATTACAAAGGTGGAAGGGTGAACTATATTTATACAAAAAAAATCACCTCCACTTAATTAATCTATCGATGTGGGACAACTTTTTCTATTTATACATAGAAAAACTACCACTTCCCACTATTCTTTAGATGTGAGACAAATCACATTCTAACAAAATACATCATCTTAATTCCACACCTAGTTTGACATTCAACCCGAGTCTAGAATACGACAATTGCTAGTCATTAATCCTAACAATCTCCACCTTGACTTGAATTGTCCAACACGAACCAAGCTCCAAAAAGATGCAACCAAATCAGCTTCCAGTTGTCGATTCTCAAGTCACCACCTGTCCCAGTAGTCTCAACAAACAAAACGGAAAAATGAACCAAGTGTGCTAACGTGACCAAAATGTGCCAAGTACCAAACGTAGCAAGCTGAAACTACCAATGTACTAAGCATCCAACATATCATCATACCAACATGGCCAAACGTAGCGAGATACCAAACGCCAAGAACAAATGTATGAGATATATACCAACGTCACAAATGATGGAATGGTGTTCCGAAACAAATGCACACAGGACTCCAAAACAAATTCTCCTTCAAAATATGGCCAAATGTACCGTCGTACCAAATTGCCTAAAAGGACACATCGTCATAAAAAAAACGTCTCACTTGAGTCAACAACGGTGTCATGACACCACAAATTTGCCCACACCAAGGCACAACAACTCAAGTCGAAACAATCAATACCAACGTTCTAAGCAAGCCCAAATCACCTCATCATCAGGTGCAAATGTTAGACTAACAATTCCAACCCAACAGCTCCAAAGAACACAAAATAATGAATTCCCGTCGAAGTTCCAAGTGACCCCGCCCGAGGTCCAAACGACTCTCTTTCAAGAGCCCAAAACAGCTCCACCTGGAGCCCCAAATCGCCCACCACGCGGGGTGCAAACCGCCTCATTGAGGCGCAGAAACAATGGTCAATAGCTTGTCTTGAGAATCTTGTAGTTCGACCCGTACAGGCGAAAACTCCACCTTACCGTCAACACTATCATCCTCACACAAGCCTACCAACCCTAAATTATCCTGATGATCATTGAATGAATCTAACTGGATGTTCCTCGATGTATCGCCCAAACATCTAAGTCGCGTATGCCCCAACTTAGACCCAAGAGAGCCAGACGAACGACTACTCGATGCACCAACGGTCAACACAGTACCACGAAGGACATAAAGTGCTCCTTCCCTGACACTACCTCTCCAAGTAGCCAACGAACCTCTACCAACACACAAAGTTCCACCATCACCTTGAAAACTATAGCCCTGATCGACTAGCATCCCAAGTGACACAAGATTTCTCTTCAAGTTTGGAACATGTCTGACATCCTCTAGGAAGATAACAACACCATCATGTGTTTTAACTCGAATAGTCCCAACTCCCACAATCTCAAAAATGGACCCGTCACCCATGGTAACACTATCCCCATGTGAAGCTTCGTAAGACTCGAACCATTCCCTAACAGGACACATATGAAAAACGCACCCCGTGTCTAGAATCCAACTCTCTAAAGGACGTGGAACAACATCAACAACGAGAACATAATCTTCCTCAGAGTTGCACTCGACACTTCTATGTGCAACAGCAGAAACACCAACATCCTTCAACCTAGGACACTTGTCTTTCCAATGACCAGGTTCCTTACAATAATTACAGACATCTTTCCGAGATTTCCTAGACTTGGTTTTACCCTTACTAGGTCCCTCCGACTTCACAACAAGTCCCATAGGACTACTGTCTACAACATTACCCGATGCTACTCGGCGCAAATCCCTAGTGTGAAGGGCTGACCTCACTTCCTCCAGGGTCAAAGTATCTTTACCAACCACAAATGACTCAACAAAAGTCTCAAACGAATTTGGCAAAGAAACTAACAAAATCAAGGCAGCATCCTCATCATCTATCTTAACATCTATATCACGCAAATCAAGTAAAATAGAGTTAAGTCGGTCTAGATGTTCATTCAGAGACGTACCTTCCTGCATACGCAGACCGAACAAACGCTGCTTTAGAAGCAACTTGTTGGTTAGAGTCTTTGTCATGTACAAGGACTCCAACTTCAACCACAAACCAACAGCAGTTTCTTCATCGGCAACCTCAATAATCACATCATCAGATAAACACAACAAAATTAAAGAATGTGCCTTCTCCTCGAAAGCCACCTCTGCTTCTGTCATCACCTTATCTTGTGATTTTTCTTTTGCCTTTGACAAAACACACCAGACGCCTTGTTGTCTCAGCAAAGCTCTCATCTTCAACTACCACAACCCAAAACTATTACTCTCGGTGAACTTATCAACGTTTAATACTGTTGCTCCGGACATCTTCTCACCAAAAAAATCAACAGACCCAAATAACGCCTAACTCAGCGGAAGCAGAACCTGGAGCTCTGATACCAGTTTGTTGTAACAGAGGCGTCCCGTTACCAACGGTTTGTCGACTACACGAGAAGAACTAAACAACGAACAAACAATATATAAACTGAGATACAGAATTACGTGGTTCACCAGCAAAATCACTGGCTACGTCCACACCGACAAGGGGAACAATATTCACTACTGTGGAGATAATAGTACAACTCGGAGGAACCCTCTCTAACACAATGCTTAAGACACTCCAATTTTGGGTTGATTACTAAGGTGGAAGGGTGACCTCTATTTGTACAAAAAGAATCACCTCCACTTAGTTAATCTATCGATGTGGGACAACTTTTTCTATTTATACATAGAAAAACTACCACTTCCCACTATTCTTTAGATGTGGGACAAACCAAATTCTAACAAAATACATCATCTTATTTCCACACCTAATTCGACATTCAACCCGAGTCTCGAATACGACATTTGCTAGTCATTAATCCTAACAATAAATAATTGTAATCATTCGTCAAAAAATCTTTTGAGTCTTAGAAAGAGCTCTTAAGACTATAAATCTTAAGTATATGACGAGGTTATGAAATTGAATACTGTATTATAAATAAAAGTAATCATTGTTTTAAAATATCAACCAACAATCTTTTGAGTCTCTTAATAAGACTACAAACTTAAAATTATCCCACATCGAAAAAATCAAAATAAGGTAATGATTCTATATTATAAATAAGAGTAATCTTGTATTTTTTTGCTTTTAAAAAGAGCTCTTAAAACTATAAATTTAAGTAAATTATCTTACATCGCAAAAATTGTGATGAGGTGATGGAGACTATAAACTTAAGTAAATTATCACACATCAAAAAATTGTGATGAGACGATGAAATTCTATCTATATTATAATTAAAACTAATCATTCGTTCTTAGATATCAATAAAAAAACTTTTGAGACTTAAAAAGTCTTTTAATAAGGCTACAAGCTTAAGTAAAACAATCTCACATCGAACTATCATAATAGGGTGATGAAACTCTACATTAAAAAAAGAGTAATCATCTGTTCTTTTGTGTCTTAAAAAGAGTTTTTAGGATTCTCTCACGTCGCTCGAAAAAAGTTTCAATTATATATTTATATATGATTTAATGTGAAAGTCAAATGCTTAGAGAACAAAAGACACAGATAGACCCAATGTTTCAAATGAATTGTTACAGACATTAAAATAGACAAATGGGATAATTTACTTAAATTTATAGTCTTAAGAGTTTTTTAAGACTCAAAAGATTTTGATTGAAATCTAAGAACAAATAATTAGTCTTATTTATAATACAGAAATCAGTCACCTTATAATTTGTCGATGTGGGATAACTTAACTAAAATTTGTAGTCTTATTTATAATATAGAATCATCACGATAGGATAATTTTAAGTTTGTAGTCTTATTAAGACCTTTTTTAAACTACCTCATCATAATTTTTCGATATGTCTAAGGAATTTTTTTATTAATTTTTTTTATAATATAAAATTTCATCACCTTATTATAATTTTTTATTTAAGTATTATAATTTTTTATTTAAGTGTATAGTCGTAACAACTTTTTTAAGACTCAAAATATTTATGTTTGATAAAACTTTATAATTTTTCGAATGTGGGATAATTTTACTTAAGTTTATCGTCTTAGTACGGAGTATATTTTAAGACTTAAAAGATTTTTGATTAATATCTAAGAGCACATGATTACTATGAAGTATTATTTATAATATAAAGTTTCATCACCTTATTATAAATTTTCGATGTGAGATAATTTTTATATAAATTTGTAGTCTTATTAAGAGACTTTTTAAGAATTAAAAGTTTTTTTTGATTGATATTTAAGAACGAAGGATTAGTCTTATTTATAATATAGAATTCATCAACTTATCATAATTTTTCGATGTGAGATAATTTATTTAAGTTTATAGTCTTTCATCAGCTCTTTTTAAGACTAAAAAAATACATCATTACTTTTGTTTATAATATAGAATATACAATCCACAAAAATTAAAAGACATTAAAATTGGTAACAATGACCAGGTATTATGATGAACATCATTTGTTTTAGCCAAATAGCTAATGTACACGTACGTACACACTAGACTTGTCACCGGTAGGGGTATACGGGTCATGCTCAGAAATAGTAGTTTCGAACACCTAATTTTGTTACGACTTTTAAAGTTAAAAAAATAGTATATATTAAATTAAGGTCGGGTTTATGGGCCGAGTTGAATTTGACAGGTCTAACCGTCTAAGTGTAGTATCATAACTTGTGTCTGCTACTTTTCGTATAAAATACTTGCAAATGTGGAGGGTTATTTCTCTAAAATGACAATTATTTGAAATAATCATAATTATTTCATCGCAGTCAATAATTATAAAGAAAGTATTAAGGTTGATTTAGTAACGTTATTGTTAGACCCGTGCATCGCACGGGCATCAAAACTAGTATGAGTATTAATATTACCCGTGTTGTGTATAGTAATTATCGTAATGTAATTAGTAATTAGTAGACTTGTGTTGTTTATAAAAGGAATTCTACTTTCACTCAAAATCCGTCTTAGGTTAGAATTAAGAAGTTTACTTTTAACCTCATATTTACTCGAAACCCGAAAATAAAATAATAATATAGAGTAATTAATATTGATTGTAAAATTAAAAAAAGTCTCTTTAATTATATATATATATATATATATATATATATATATATATATAGAGAGAGAGAGAGAGAGAGAGAGAGAGAGAGAGAGAGAGAGAGAGACCCCTCCCTATAAGAACATAAGTCTTATTTTGGGCCATTGGATGAGATGAGGATGTATGGTTGAGATTTGATCTAAATACACAAATTTTCACCTAATTGACACTCCCTATATAGCAATTACTACCCTCTAAATTCTCTCTACCTAATCATTTCTCTCTCCTCTCACCACATTAAACAACTTCCATACAAATTTAATTTTAAAAAAAAATCAGTTTTAATTACTCTAGATTCTCTCTTCTTGTTTTATTCTCGTTTTATCGGAAGATGATACACTTACACGCGGTGTATGGAATTTTCATACACAACCAACAATATCGCACCACGTGGCAAACCTAAGATGATTAGTCTAGGGTTAATTTAGTAATTTTGTATCTTTGGTTAATTGTTAACCTAAGTGTAGTTAACCTGATTTTGGAAACTTTTTTATTTTTGTTTTTATTCTGCATTTTTCATTTTCTTGAAATATTTATATAATATTGTTAATATATTTTCGATTAACTTAAAATATACCATTATTTAATATGATTATATTTTTGTGCTTTTTTAAAATTTTAATCTATTATTATTATTATTATTATTATTATAAATAGGCAAATTTTATTGAAGAATCAAAATACAGTTTAAAAAAAAATGAAAATATATATAACGTAAATATATTATTATTATTATTATTATCATTATACATAACGTAAATATATTTAACTATTAATTATTTATTTTAATATATTTACGTTATATATATTTTAATTTTTTTTTTAAACTGTATTTTGATTCTTCAATAAAATTCGCCTATTTATAATAATAATAATAATAATAATAATAATAACAATAACAATAACAATAACAATAACAATAACAATAATAATAATAATAATAATAATAATAATAATAAATTAAAATTTTAAAAAAGCACAAAAATATAATCATATTAAATAATGGTATATTTTAAGTTAATCGAAAATATATTAACAATATTATATAAATATTTCAAGAAAATGAAAAATGCAAAATAAAAAAAAATCAAAAAGTTTCCAAAATCAGGTTAACAATTAACCGAAGATGCAAAATGACTAAACTAACCCTAGACTAATCATCTTAAGTTTGCCACGTGGCGCGATATGGTTGGTTGTGTATGAAAATTCCATACACCGCGTGTAAGTGTAGCCTTTTCACGTTTTATCTTCACCACCGTCCATATTGTTGATTAGTAGAAGTTTTTTTTGCATGATATACGAACATGATAGGAGTTACAATATATATGATCTGAAGTTACAAAATATATAAACTGAAGTTACGTGATATATAAACTGAAGTTACAAAAATATATGAAATGATTAGAATTGAAGTTACAAAAATGTTGAGTTACAACATACGATCTGAAGTTGCAAAATATGTGAACTGAAGTTACAAAATATGTGACCTGAAGTTACAAAATATATGAAGTAAAATTACAAAAATATATGAACTGATTAGAATTGAAGTTACAATATACGATCTGAAGTTACAAGATATGTGAACTAAAGTTACAAAATATGTGAATTGAAGTTACAAATATATGTGAACTGAAGTTACAAATATATGGAATGAAGTTACAATATACGATCTGAAGTTATAAAATATGTGAACTGAAGTTACAAAATATGTGAACTGAAGTTACAAATATCTATAAAAAGCAACTCATTTACAAAACTCGTCCGACCTTCATCTCCATTTTTAATTCTTCATCTTCGTCTTCATCTCCATTTTTAATTCTTCATCTTCATCAAAAATCTGCAATTATTAATTGAAAAACATATACTATATTAATTGAAATTCAAAAACATAATGAAAAAAATATCAATTAGCATGAAAAAGGTGGAAATAAAGATGAAATGAAACAAAAACCCAGAAAAAATCGGTAAACATAAACCCAATGAAAAAAAACCCAGAAAAAAATCAGTAAACACCATAAAAATTGATTTGGAACACCAGAAATTGATAAGCATGGTGAGGAAACTGATAAGCTATCAAAAAAATTATAAACTATGAACAAACATGCATACAAATTGATAAAACCCGGAAACAGTAAACATCAGAAATCCCAGAAATTACCCTAGAAAACCCTAATTTCGTAAACCCAGGAAATTGATAAGCTAAAAAATTACCACCAGAAATCCCAGGAAATTGATAAGCTAAAAAATTAGTAATCCCCAGGAAATTGACAAATTCATCTTTTGATGTCATATAACCCCAGAAAACGCCAGTAAACCCTAGAAAACCCCAAATAAAAAACCCCCAATTTAACAAGAAACTCGAAACTAACGAAAAACCCATCAAATTAGCCATCAAAAACCATCGAAATTAACGCAGAAACTCGAAAAGAGGAAACGATACCTTGGTACTTGAACAGAGTATATGATGAATAAGGAATATCGAACGTACGCTACTTGATAAGGAAGAGAAAAAATTGCCCGAGAATGGAGTCGGTATTGACGGTGGTCGGTGGGTATGTTGATGTTTGTTTGAATAATGGGGTGAGAATAGAGTGAAGTAATGAAGGTGGGAGTAATGAATTGTTGGGAACTAACAGATTAAATGTTGGGAATATTGAGGGTGGGGAAAAAGAGAAGTACATTAAATTTTTATTTTTTTGAAAAATTAATAAACATCTTTTAATCTCAGCCATCCATTACTTTTTGATCCAAGGATTAGAAATGAGACTTATGGACTTATATGGGCATAGGATCCTTATATGATCCTCTCTCTCTCTCTCTCTCTCTCTCTCTATATATATATATATATATATATATATATATATATATATATATATATATATATAGAGTAAAGATCAAGTGAGTCCTCTTTTTCTTTTTGAGTCCATAAGTCCTATTTAGAGTCATTGATTTAGATGGGATGGATGGTGGTGATTGAGTCTAGTAATTAAGTTTATATATAACATATTTTGGAAAAAATATAATAAAATCCTCTCTTCTCCCTTAATTATCTCCAACCACCTAACTCACTTGATTATGCTTCATCACATTCAATTTTTTTCATTCAAACTCACCCGCCTAACTAAAACTCTTCATCTTCATCATCCCAAACTCAATCTCTCGACTTCTGATTTCTTTCAAAACACACACCCGCTCATTCTTTCATCTTCAACTCAAGCAAGGCTACACACCCGTGTTACATTGACGTATTATAAGTGTTACTTTAATGAACAAATGATGTTACTCCAAGTAATTAATGGTGTTATTCTTTGTCTCATGGTTAAACAATGTTATTATCATCAATTACTTTGACGCATTATATATCGTTCTTTAAAGAACGACAATCGTTAATTTGGTAATGAATGGTTCCAATCCAAGTTATCATCAATTACTTTGGTAATCATTTGTTTAAACACTGCTGTTCTCAGTTACTTTAATGCATTATGTCTGTTACTCTAACTGACGAAAGGTGTTACTCCAATAGAACAAAGATATTACTCTAACCAAATGCACATGTATTAAATAAAATATAGAGTTAATTGCTACGTAGCACAACGGTACTTGTAAAAAATGTGTACAAAATCAGTTATTCTCGTAAACAAAAAACGAAAAATATTTTTATCATGACCAAAACAACAAGTATTCCCAAAACACAAGTATTCTCAAAACACATGTTCCTCCTTATTTTCTTCAGTGTCTTCCTCAGTTTCCTCATCTTCGTCGTCGTCATCCACTTCATCCTCCTCATCCTCATCCACCTTTATCAGTGTTGTCCTGTGCATTCGCATCACTTTCAATATCACCTGCACAAAATTAAACAACGTGTTACTCCCATGCAGCCAATGTGTTACTTCAACTCTTACGTTGTGTTACTCTAACTGGTAAAGTACGTTACTCTAACATCATCATCAAAAACTGTTTCTCAACGTTCAGTGTGTTACTGTAATTGCAATTAAGTGTTACTGTAACGTTAATACATATGCGTTACGCCCATGCAGCCAATGTGTTACTTCAGCTCTTACGTTGTGTTATTCTAACTGGTAAAGTACGTTACTCTAACATCATCATCAAAAACTGTTTCGTAACGTTCAGTGTGTTACTGTAATTGCAATGGAGTGTTACTGTAATGTAGAGCGTATGTTACTTCAACATCGTGACTGCGTTCATAGAAAACAAAACAATATTATCAGTGGACCTCATTGAAAACCCAAATAACAAACATAAAACTATGGAATCAATATCAATTAACCATCAATATGAATCTATGATGAATGAAAAAACAATATCAACATAAAAATTGATGTAAAAAGGGAAGCAAAATCGACATGAATATCAATTAACCATCAATATGAATCTATGATGAATGAGATGACAATGAAAACAATATCAACATGAAAATTGACATAAAAAATGAAGCCAAAAAAGCGACGTGAAAGAAATTTAATTTTTGTTAGTCGATCGCCGAATTAAAATTGAAGCAAAACGTGAAAGAAATATCAAAACTCACCATTGTTATACTCGATCAATTGCTTTTCAATAGTTGATGATGATGTCGCGCTCATTGAATCCATAGTAACGGGATTTTGAACCCAGATTTGATTGAATGAATGACAGAACGCGATGATGGAAGTTCTTTTTTTTTTTTTTTTTTTTTTTTTTTTAAGTTTTGATGAATTTTGAAGGTGAATGACTGAATGATGAATGAACGTGATCATGAGGTTATTGTTTCCTAAAATCATGGGAGCTATTTTAGGAACGTAATCTCCCTTTTTTCTTTTCTTTTTTTTATGCAAATAATTGGAAGCATCTCGTCCATCCATTCTCATCTCATCCAATGGATGAGATGAGGACTTAGGGACTCATATAGAGTAAAGGACTCATAAGAGCCTTACTATATATATATATATATATATATATATATATATATATAGAGAGAGAGAGAGAGAGAGAGAGAGAGAGAGAGAGAGAGAGAGAGAGAGAAAGAGAGAGAGAGAGAGAGAGAGAGAGAGAGAGAGAGAGAGAGAGAGAGAGAGAGAGAGAGAGAGAAGGGATCATATAAGTCCCTTACCTTCCTATAAGTCCATAAGTTCCGTTTTCATCTTTTAGATCAAAATGGAATGGATGACTTAGATTTGATAATGTTTATTTATTTTTCAATTAGAAATTAATGAGGTTCACTTATTTCCACCCTATTCAATTCTGTACACTTCCCACTCTCACTCTTCATTACCCTCATTTTTCCTATCACCATTCACCCTCTTCATTTTCCATCTTCATTCGTCCACCATCTTCTTCCCTCCTCCATTGAAGAACAATAAAAAAATTCAATTGCTCTAGAATTATCTCTTCATCATCAATCTCCATCTCTTCGTCATTTATGCACATCAGTGGTTGCTAATAAGGTTTGTTTACTTTTTTTTATTGTTATTAATTAATTTATTCATAAAACTTCAATTGATTTATTTATGTTATTTCTTCAATTCTTTTATTGATTTTTTTGCATCTGAAGTTTAATTTATTCATAAAACTTTGATTTTTTGCTTTTGAAGTTTCAATTAGGGAATTTTCATCTAAATTTTAATTTATTAATAAAACACGTACAATGGCAGTAAAATATGACAAACCCAGATACTAAAATCATCCAAATATGGTAAAGATCGGATCTTTATGTCAAGAAAATGCAATGATGAAATGGATTTGTTATATTTCACTAATGTAGTCCACGTTTTAAGTGGGAAAAATACCATAATAACAATAAAATAATTAAACATAAATGGAGAATAACATTTTTGTTGATGAAATTGGGAAAAGAATATATAAAGGGTAGCTTAAAACGCAGGAACAAGACTTTGAATAAATATATTTTAATTGATTAATTATAAGCTAATTAATTAAAACGGTTTTACTGAGATGGTTTCAAGATGTGATATTAGTTTGTCTTATAAGTTGATTATTTAGTGTTTTATTTGTCATTTTTTTTGTATAACATTCTCAATTGATTTTTCTTATAAGCTGATTGTTGTGCGTTTTGTGTCATTTTCATGATGTTTATTTGATATTGTGTTTTTTTGTTCTTCATTGCATATCTGTTAGCCAAGATGTCGTCCAAAGGTCAAATTGTTGGAGCTGCGAAAAATGAGGCGGTAGCGGAGGAAGATGTCGGTAATGTCCTTGTCAAACGTAGGGGACGAAGGCTTGTGAATTTGATTTCGAAGTTCAATGAAGCTTAACGTCACTTTGATTAGTCAATATATATGAAACTTTAGCGGACAACAAATGTAACTTGAACAATATTTAATTGGAACGAGAATAGATTATAGCTGACTTATACATAGTAGAGAAACAATAGTTTAACTTTAGCTGCTAAATTTGTAACTTCATCTCTATTATAACATAACTTTAATAAATATTTGTTTTCGTACTGTTGTAAACATTCAAGTGTAAGTATTGAAACTTCAATACATTTGTTTCATAACTTCAACTCAATTGTTTTGAAACTTCAGCATCCGTAACTCTAGGTGTATGTAGAGGAACTTCAACTGTATTGATCTGTCACTTCAATTGTTTCAGTTTGTAACTTCACTTTAATTGGTCAATATGCAACTTCAATTACTTTATAACGTCACGTTAACTGATAAATTTGTAACTTCATCTCCATAACAACATAATTTTAAAAAATATTTGTAACTTCACATATTTCGTAACTTCAGTTTATATATTTTGTAACTTCAGTTCATATGTTTGGTAACTTCAGATCAATAAAATTATACTGTAGCAATAACGAAAAATACAGTAAATTACATATTAAAAATAAAAAATAAGAAAGAGATAAATAAAATTATTTACTACGTTTGTTCGAAGTTATACTGTATGCACTTGAAATCATGCAAAAAGAAAAAATACTCCTACTAAGAAATAAAATGGACGGTGATGAAGATGGTAAAACGAAAACAAAACAAGAAGGGAGGAAATTAAAGAAATTAAAGAATTCTGATTTTTTTTTTAAGTTATGATTGTATGGAGAAGAGAGAAGATTATTGTTGGTAAAAGAATTAATTAGTGTGTAGGAGTTATTGTTAGAAGAGTTAATAGGGGTTAATTAGTGTGGTGGAAGGAGAGAGAAAGGATTAATGATGATAGTAAATGCTACATGGGGAGTGTGAATTAGAGTGGAATTTTGTGTTTTTAGATCAAATTTCAACCATACATCCTCACCTCATCCTATGGCCCAAATTAAGACTTATGTACTTATAGGGAGGGGTGTCCTTATGTGAACCCCTATATATATATATATATATATATATATATATATATATATATAGAGAGAGAGAGAGAGAGAGAGAGAGAGAGAGTAAGGCTCTTATGAGTCCTTCTCTATATATGAGTCCATGAGTCCTCATCTCATCCATTGGATGAGATGAGGATGGATGGACAAGATGCGTTGCATTAAAAAAAAAAAAAAAAAATATTTACGTTCCTAAAATAGCTCCCAAGAATTTAGGAAACAATAACCCACTTTATCACGTTCATTCATCATTCATAACGCTCATTATTCATTCAACCGTGAAAAAAAAAATCCTTTCTTCATCACGTTCATCCATTCATTCAATCAATACTGTGGTCGAAAACGCGTTACAATGGATTCAATGACACCATCATCTTCTTCAACAGTTGATGGGCAATTGATCGAGTATAACAATGGTGAGTTTCAATATTTCTTTGACGTCAATTTTCATTGTTGCTATAACTTTCATGTTTGCGTTATTTTTTGACGTCAATTTGGATGTTGATATTGCTTTCATTGTTATTTCATTCATCATCGTTTCCTGTCAATAGTTAGTTGCTCTCTCGATCTTTACAGATTCCAGGGTTTTAATTATGTTTCTTATTTAGGTTTTGCATGATGTACAATTAGTAATACCGTTTTGTTCTGTATTAAGGAAGAAACGTCATTGAAGTAACATAACGTCTGAGTCACAATAACACTTAATTGTAATTACAGTAACACATTGAACGTTTAGAAAAAGGATTTTGATGATGATGTTAAAGTAACGTACTGTATTAGTTAGAGTAA
The DNA here is from genome assembly GCA_958450325.1 of Agrostemma githago. Lineage (NCBI taxonomy): Eukaryota > Viridiplantae > Streptophyta > Magnoliopsida > Caryophyllales > Caryophyllaceae > Agrostemma > Agrostemma githago. The sequence goes on along the minus strand of OY288254.1, from coordinate 42,062,188 downwards.
CAAGACTTGTCAATTGAAGTAATACATTGGTTTCATAGATTTAACGTTGTTTTATTTTTTTGCAGGTGGCATTGGCAAAGAAGCACAAGGTGATATTTTATTCATTTGATTAATCATGGATTAATAACAGTGGTTCATCGCTCTTGTTTTAGCATAGATTCTAGATTTAGCGTATGCTTCATTGATACTACCGTTTTGTTTTGTATTAACGTAGAAAAGTCATTGAAGTAACATACAATCTGAGTTACAGTAACACTTAATTGCAATTACAGTAACACATTGGACGCTTAGAATAATGGTTTTGATGATGATGTTAAAGTAACATACTATATTCGTTACAGTAACACAACATATGAATTGATGTAACACACATGTCCCATGTAACGTTGTTTAATTTTGTGCAGGTGGCATTTGCCAAGAATCGAATGCACAGGAATGGTGCAGAGATGTTGGTGAGGCTTTCACTCCGTACATGAAGCAAGTATTCGGAACAATCGAAGAGGCGGTGGAGTTTTATAAAATCTACGTTTATTGGCACTGTTATTGTGTTTCAGTAGACGCAAAAGCACATGCACGAATGGTGTAGAGATGTGAGTGAGCGTTTCCTCCATATATAGGGCAGATCTTCAAGGATGTGGATGAGACAGTAAACTTCTATAAAATCTGCGAATTGGCTTGTGGATTTCATGTGAGAAGGTTCACAACAAAAAGATGGCGCGGTGGTTAGATTAAATCAAAGTTTCTGATGATGATAATGAAAAAGAGGACGAGGAGGATGAAGAAGAATCAGAATATTAAGTAGGACAGTATATTGTTAGAGTAACATACATTATTCGTTAGATTAACATACTTAATGTGTTACAATAACACAGATTATGAGTAATAGATGTGAAACATTGGAATTGTAATGAAGTTGATTTAGTTGGAACTCTTGTACCAATTTTTGTTTTGGAATATCCTTAATAAAAAACAATATTATTCTTTTGGTTAATTGGAACGACTCCTGTGTATGCAAGAGACTATTATATGCAACGGAACAGATTTTACGAGTTAGAGTAACACACTTCATGAATTACAGTAACACATTGTATGAGTCAAAGTAACACAATCTATGAGTCAAAATAAACAGCGTCAAAACGGAGAGTAAATTATGCGGGAGGATTTGTAAACTGGAAAAAATTCATTTTGAAGAAATGTGTTGTGTGAGAGAAAGAAGATCAGTGAAAAAAAAATTAATAGGAGAGAAGATTTGAGTACATAATTAGAGAGGAGAGAGAGAAAATAAAATATTTGCAAAGATTTTGTCAGTTATTTCCTTAATTGACAAAACAAATCCTAACCATTCATCTATCTCTAGTTTAAGGGTGGAGATGAGGACTCACGGACTCAATTATGATGAGTGGACTCACTTGATCTTTACTCTATATATATATATATATATATATATAGTGATTGACATGTAACGTCCAAGTGATGAATTGACATGGAACACCCAAGTGATGAATTCTATTTATTAAGCTATACGAGCGATTTACAATCAATATCTAAATTTTCCATAACTATATATAGTCAGTCATGAGCGATAAAACATCTCTATCGCACATTAATACCTAGAATTTCATTTGTTACTAAGAATTTATAATGTTGCTATAATAACAAGGTGAATTAGAATTTTTTTAACAATTCAACATTGAACATACATGTTTTGGTTGGATTACGAGAATAGATAACACCACTACCTACCCTAAATTTGTTAGGATACGAATGAAATTGTTTTTAATTTACAGTAGTTAAAGGTACGAACATTTAACACAAATCTTATTTTGTTGGCAAACCTTTATAATAGGCGACTTTTTGGATACCTTTGATCCCGTTTTAATTAAAATCGAACCCCTCTTTCTTTGACAATATTGAATCGAAATTACCTTTGAATATTTCAATACCCAGACTATTCACATAGAAATCAATAATCATAGTTATAAGAAACGGGGAAAAAAAAAAGAGAACAGTAATCTCGATGACCAAAAACATAAAAAAGGCAAGAAGCAGAAGAAAAGCGTGAATGGCAAGCATAAAGGCAGAGCAGCAGGTAGACCAACTGAGGCACATATTTGAGCGGTTCGACATGGATGGAGATGGGAGCATAACACAACTTGAGTTAGCGGCGTTGTTAAGGTCCCTTGGGATCAAAACGACTGGGAATGAGCTTCATGCGTTGCTAGACAATATGGACTCCAATTGCAATGGCTACATAGAGTTTGATGAGTTAGCCAAGGCATTAATGCCTGAGCTAAGCAACCTTGACATCTTGGTTAAGCAGGAACAGTTGTTGCAAGTTTTCCAGTCTTTCGACCGTGATGGCAACGGTTACATTACCGCAGCTGAACTAGCTGGATCAATGTCTAAGATGGGTCAGCCACTGACGTACAAAGAGCTTGCTGAAATGATGAGGGAAGCTGACACTAATGGGGATGGCGTCATAAGTTTTCATGAATTTACTTCTATTATGGCTCGTTCTGCTGCTGATCTATTTGGCCTCAATAATTCTTTTCGTTCATCTTAAACTCCCTTTCTTTTCCAAAATTGATTTCCCTTGTCAAAGCATAGGTGTTTGTTTCTTTTAACAGCTTGGATATATCAATGCTTTTATTATCTAATTCACAATTTCAGTATGTGAATTCATCCAAGGTAAAGACTTTCAATAGCCTGTTGTCGTATATCTATATATATATTTGATGTACATTCAAATGTGCACTAAAGCTTCCACGTACAATATGGATTAAATAGTTTATGGTTGATGTAAGATGGTTTTTTTTCCCACGCTAAAATTAAGGCGGTATGTGTAACACTTCATTCACCGGAATGCCTGCAGCGAGGCATTCGTAAGTAAATAATTTAAATAGGTTACATTCTTCACAATCGAGGTTCTGAACATCAACATACACAATAATAGAGTGCTGATGGGGGTAGTCGCAAACTGTGACAACCCAGCCATCACTTGTGGACTGTGGTATCACTTATGTCGCTCAACAGGTCGTGTACTGACCCCACAGATCAGACCATCACGAATCTTTTATAGCACATTTTGGCCTCACTCATGCGCATCCTGAAAACTTCGCAGGAGGTCACCTATCCTTAGACTACTCCCAGCAAAGCACGTTTAACTGCGGAATTCTTTTGCAAGGACAACCAGAAAAGAAAGTGTACTTTGTTGATATTAGTACAACACTCATCTGAGTACCTTATAACATATCCAATATACACTCATCTGAACATCTAAACCATATTCAATACACTCTTTAAACTCGGGTATTAGAATCACCCCTACTTAATTAAGAAAGCAACATCCTCGTTGCTCTCGAAAGCTGACCGCATCCAAGCCTTAGGATCCACTCCAGCTAGGCTAATGGCAGTGGTACACCTAGCCACATGATCACCCCAACTAGTTTTAGCACTAACGTGTCTACATCTTTTATGCCACAACCACAGATCATTTTTTATTACGCTCATGCAAGACATAGTTTGACCAATTAAAGAATTCAAGTCAATTAAATAGACATCTTTCCCACGTCTACCTTCAAGAACTACTTAATGAGTTGTAGCATTCAAAATACGACAAATACTAGCACTAAAAAGGATTATGTTTCAAACCTTTGACAGTCCGCACATTGTCGAACCAAACCATTGAAGACTTGCCACTTGCCAACTTTTCCAAGTCCTATGACTTCACCTTTTTTGTTGTCTCCATAAATTATTGTGCCACAATCATACGCTTCAAGTGAGAGGAATTGGCTTCTATCACACGTCATGTGAGGAGAGCATCCACTATAGAGATACCAATAACGGCGACCCCTCACCAAGCCCTACAAGGAGATTAAGAGGAGATTTCAGGAACCCAAAAAAGTTTAAGTCCCTTTATTACGGGATTCTTAATTACTTTTGTAACACCCGCAAATTTTCTAACTCTGCTATCTGTTATACCGTTACGATTATATCGTAACCCTGTAATATTTCGTCAATTACATTTCCCCCATTTTGAGGTTTCTTTCATTATCGAGCCTAACATTATTTATTTTCGTAAAAGGATTTTAATTATTCTATTTTCATTCGAAAACCCATTTAATTCTTTCATGTTTAATTATTTTTGAGGAACTATATTTTCTACGAACAATAGTTTTAAAATCGAGTTTGAACTTTTTATTTTTTCTAAAAATGCTCGATTACATTTATAATTAATTTATAGCTCAAACATATTTTATTTTCGAAAAATGACTATTTAATTATTTTACTACGCAATTTCATAAATAATTATTTTCTAATGCGTTTTTAATCTGATTTCTTCATAAACGCTTATATTATTTTATGAACCATCTCTTATCGACTTGAGAAATATTTTCGGACACACATAAATCAACACTAGAATTACTTGTTTGGTTACGGTAATTACTTTTTCTAATTACACTTTAATTGAAATTTAAGGATTAAATTAGAATTTTGTTACCTTTTTTTTCTAATTATTGTTTAATTGAAATTGGTGGAGTAAATTAGGGGATCGATCATTAGCTCTAATTCAGTTAATGATAAACTAATTGTCGTTTTCCCTAAATCAATTGTTTGGTTACATTAATTATTTTGTTTAATTATAATTTAATTGTATTGAAGGATTAAATTAGGGTTTAATTACATTTTTTTTCTAAATATTGTTTAATTGTAATTGGTGGAGTAAATTAGGGTTTAGGGAACGAATTAGAGGGTGGTGGTGGTGGTCACGGTGGTGGTGATGGCCGGCGGGTTGGGTGGTCGAATTCGATTAGGTCAAATTTGGGAGTTTTTTTAGAGAGAAAATAACATCACTTTTGAGAGCGTTGGGAAATGACGGGGGCAAATAGGTAAAATGTCGTTAGGATTGAGTAAACGCGAGTTAGGAAAAAGCACGACCCAAAACATTTTATATTAAAAGGAAAACTTTCTATAAATAGAAACTTACTTAAAATAGAAATATTGTTATAGAAAATTCGTAAGTTATTAAAATAAGTGAAATGTATAAAAATAGCTTTTTTTAACGAAATTAACATTTTATTATTATTATCGTCGTTATCGTAACTTTTAATATATTTCTAAATTCGTTACTCAAAATATAAATAAAATATAATAAGTCAACATATAGTATTTTATAAAATAATTAGGAAATCGAGTTAAAATTATAAATTTTCAGAAAAGAGATGTTTTAAGAAAATGATATCAAAATTAGTTTAGTCGACGAATTTTATAAATTTAATGAGATTTTATAAAGTTTTCAAATTAGTTTTAGAAAATAGATTTTATCAATAAATAATAATAATTTTACTAAAAATAATCAATCGTAGACAAATGAAAAATTATTAGGGAAAATATTCTCGACAAAAAATGTATTTAAAACAAAATCGACTACTTTCTGACAGGGGTAGTCGTATCCCTAGTCAAACATACCCTAAGGTACACTAACTAATGTAGATAGTGAAGTAGGGGTCGAACCACAAGGAGACGGGCTTAAATACTTGTTCTAAGGTCTAGACTTAAGACTACAGGTCACTGTTTTTCTTGTTTGTTTAAGTGGACTGACAGCTAATTACTAAAAGGTAAATCAATAATAAAAAGGTCTAGGGTCTCAGGTTCACAATGGATATCAATCGGGTTAGGGAGTCAACTAACAGGTCAATTATCGAACTGTCTAAGGTGTAAGACCGGTCGGTACTACTACAAACTTTAGAACTCAACTTAACCTGCGGTCGCTAGAATTAAGCTAGTCAACCCGAAATGTCGTGACCTAATTAGTCCTTAACTCGGTCGGCGAAAAGTCCTAATTGTGATACTAACTAATTAATCCTGGCCAGTAATTAATCAATTAGAATTAAAACAACATTCAGGCGACAGTTCATATGATTAGAGACAGGTCAATTTTCTATAACCCAATTAACACCCATCGATCCCCTTAAACCCTAGATAAAATTTAGCTACGCATAACGTTTGTAATTAAACTAACAAAATATGAATTGCAATTAAACATGAAGAATGCGAATTAAATTAAACTACAAGACTGAAATCACAATGGCTTTATGCAAATATGGACTACAATATGAATTACAATGCCTTTTCTCATGTACCTCCTCCTCAAACCAAACACGTATTCAATATCAAGAGACAGACGTCATATTTATGCAAATATATGTTACACATTCCATAAGAAGAAACGACTCAATTCCTAAATATAAATGAGACCAGTTTAGATGTTACTGGCCTAGGAAGCTCTGAATCCTCAGAATTTTTGTGGTTTGCCGACAAAATGGTCAAATTTACTCATTTGGCAATTAACGGTTCAATAGGCAATCATATCAAAATCATCTCATCTCAAATATTACATGCATTTAGGTACGAATTTAGCTGTCAATTAGGAGAGGTCATGTAAAACGCAATGTCATCATCGCCGTTTTACATGTTTCACAACAGACACAAGACAGACACGAAGCACATAAAAATAAAATCTTTTTGGATTTTTCTAATTTTTCAATTTTTTTTGGATTTTTAAAATTTTTGAAAGCACACAACAGAAAAATAAAAGCACACAAAAACACACAAACTCTCCCCCAAACCTAAATGTCACAGTGTCCTCAATGTGACTCTACAGCATATAAGACAGTAAAATTCCACAGCCAATCCTAAGGACAACTCGACCTAAGGGGAAGAAAAAATCTAAGAAAGCAGTAAAAACAGAAACAAAAAGGAAAGAAAGTACCGTATATACAATGGTAGCTCCCCCAAACCGGCTAATCAACCATCTCATCGTCTCCACCTGTCCCAGATGGACCGGCTCCAGTATCGCCTTGCCCTGAGCCGCTAGTACCACCCTGCTGACCTGGTCGTCTCAAATCTCTCAACAACTGTGCTCCTAGGCCGCCGTAGGTGTGCCCGTAGTCCGGACCCCAAGCAGCTGGATCAACCCCGTAGTCATGGAATATACCACTAGTGTCACCCGGACCTCTCTAGTAGGATGGGTGCTGAGGTGCCGAGATGCCTTGAGTAAGCATGTACTCGTGGATCTCGCGGTTGACGATGCTCTAATTAATCCTCTCGTGTACCCGTCTCTGGTGCTCATAAACTGGATCATACATAAACAGGTACGGGTGCGGAAACTCGGCACCCGGAGTGTGGAACGGGAAGGTCTGGGTGGGTGTAGGTGTGGTAGGGCTGAGCAAATTATCCGACTATCCGAATCCGATCCGCTATCCGATTCGTATTCGATCCGAAAAATCGGATATTCGATCCGAAAAATGATTTCGGATCGGATATCCGATCCGAACATTTCGGATATCGGATCGGATTCGGATATCCAAAATAATTTTTTCGGATATCCGATCCGATCCGAACAATGGGTTATTTTTGTAATTTTTATTTTGGATTAATGTATTATAGGGTAGATAGGTTATAATTTAATTTATTTTAGGTTAAGTCTTGGTGACATTTTTTTATTGCCTTAAAATATAGAATAGTATACTCCGTATAATACTAGATTAATTGAAATTAGGATTTTTTTCTAGTTGAATTGAACTTCATTTAGAATTTTATTTGACCAAAAATCTCAACCAAATCGGATATCGGATAGTTCGGATATCCGGTCCGAAATTTTCGGATATCAAAAATTGGATATCCGAAGTGATTCGGATCGGATATCGGATATTAAAATTTTCGGATTTTCGGATCGGATATCCGATCCGAAAACCTGATTCGGATCGGATATCCGATCCGTGCTCTGCCCTAAGGTGTGGCCCTAGGTGGCTCGGTCTCGTCGGGTTCGGTCTGTACGCGAACCCTACGTCGAGGGGGTTGGACGCCCTCGCCGAAAATGAAGAGCTCCTCAGGAATGAGGTAGCTCGGCGGGTCGGGTGTGTCCTCGCCTGCGGGAGTGGGTTGCGAGGCGAGGAGTGGCGGTAGGATTGTCCCTTCGACAACCGGGATTTTCATCCAAACCTTGTCTTGGACGCGCCACAGAAAGTCCGGGGGATTGCCCCGAATCCACTTCAAAGTGGAGAAGAGGTAGCTACGGTCTAGCAAAGGGACGCGGTCGGTAAGACTCTCAAAAGTGACTGTATCCCCAAAACCCATAACATAGCGCTTTGCTAGCGCGGTGACAATGGCTCCACAACCGAGCGGTCCAGATCCACTAATCTGGCGCTCGATTCCGACACAGATCATACCCGGTGCACTAAACGCCTTTAGGGATTGCCTAAAGGGGTTTAGGTAGTGTCCTAAAATCAACACCTCCAATGAGTGAAGTTTACTCATGTCGGAGCGTGGAAAAACAACATGACTCAAAATCCGCAAAAAGAGGCGGATAGTAGGATGTGGAATGGTGTTGAGTGCCATAGCGGTGACACTTGCCCTACGACCCGAAAATAACTGAAAGTAGGGAGGTGCTTTCGAACTCACGGGTATGTCTAGGATGTCTTCATCCTGGCCAGAGGTAAGCCTTAGACACTCGGACAAGGTACTAAGGTAGATGGATTGCTCCTCATTGTTCAACCGAAAAGATATCATGCTCTCTTGTCTATCAAATTCAAATGAACTTAAGAATTCTAAAGTGAGTACTCGGTAAAATAACTCACGTAGTGTCCATAAGCCACCAAATCCGGTCATGGACAAGAGGTGCAATAATTGCTCGTTCAAACCGAGCTCGATTGCGAATTGCGACGAGCAGCAACGGGTAGCCTCCATCGTCCTAGGTATCAAGGTAACTAAACGAGCTCTCTGGGCCTCGTCCCTGCAAACAATTTCTTCATAGCCTGGCACAGGCTGAACAGCCGGCTACCTTGCATTCCTGTTCCTGTTGTTGTTTCGGGGTGAATTCCTTCTTCCTGCCATGACTATAGCATAATAACAAAACAGAATTACATAAAAATCCCACAAAAAATACCAAATTTTGGCCAAAATCAGACCCTATACACAAAAATCAATTTTTGAACACAAAGTGGTGAAATCAACACAAAATCAAGCATGCAATGGGATTAGTATATAACTAATGATGAAATTATACCATAAAACCAAGAAAAGAGGTAAGGAAATCAAAAACCCGAAATATACCTTTAGTAGCTCGAAATTTTCGAAACTGGGGGAAGAGGGGACGAAAAATTCACAAAATAACACCAAGGAACACAAGTAGATACTACTAATTGCAAATTAGAAGCAAAAATCGTGAGTTTTGGTGAAGATTTGATGAATTGGGAGTTATTTTGGTGAATTGGGGGTTAGGGTTCTTAAGACTAGTAAGGGGGGAAGGGGTTTTAATTAGAAAAACTGATTTGAGAAAAGGAGTAAGAAACAAAGAAAGGAGGGCGGAAAACCGTTATTGAACCCGGTTCAGGGGCACTCGACCGAGTGCATGGGCCACTCGGTCGAGTGGACCCTCGAAAATTGGACAGTAGCTACTCCGTTAGGGCAATCGACCGAGTGCATGGGCCACTCGGTCGAGTGACCACTGCACCTGCTACTTTTTGCCTTTTTTCCTTTAAATTGCTTCAAAATCCTGAAATTAAATCAATTAAACCGTAAAATTCCCTCGTCCTCACTCGATAATTAATACTAACTCCCAATTAGAGCTACCAAGCTAACTAAAAAGGAAATAAAAAAGGCGGAAAGGGAAATTACAAATTTATACAAGTGGTGCCGGGTTGCCTCCCGGTTAGCGCTGTTTTTTACGGTCCCGCTCGACCGGTTTACCTCAATTGGATTAGGTGGAATCAAGAGTGTCGTTGAGGTCCATGGCCTCTACGACACCGACATATGCACCTTCGTGATAGAGCTTGAGGCGTTGACCGTTCACCTTGAATATTTCGCCTTTGTCGGTAATGAGTGTAACCGACCCGAATTTATTTACTTCAGTCACCGTGAACGGTCCAGACCATCGGGATTTAAGTTTCCCGGGAAAGAGTCTAAGTCGGGAATTAAATAAAAGTACCTTATCGCCGACAAGGAACTCTCGGGGGATAATGCGCTTATCATGCCATCTTTTGGTCCGCTCCTTATAAATTCTCGCGTTATCATAAGCATGGAGACGGAATTCATCTAGTTCGTTCAATTGCATGAGGCGCTTCTCTCCCGCTAGCTTCGGATCGAGATTGAGCTCCTGTAAGGCCCACATAGCCTTAAACTCGAGCTCTACGGGTAGATGGCAAGCCTTGCCATAAACAAACCTATACGGGGATGTCCCGATAGGAGTCTTGAATGCGGTCCGGTAAGCCCAAAGAGAATCATCGAGCTTCGAACTCCAATCTTTTCTCGAAGTATGGACAACCTTCTCGAGAATAGACTTGATCTCACGGTTCGAGATCTCGACTTGTCCACTAGTTTGTGGATGGTAGGCTATCCCGGTACGGTGGTGAACACCGTATTTCTTCAATAGCTTAGTGAGTTGGCGTTCATGAAAATGTGAACCACCATCACTAATAATAGCCCGTTGGACCCCAAAATGCGGGAATATTGTCTTCTTAAAGAGCCAGATCACCACGTTAGCATCATAAGTGGGTGAAGCGATGGCTTCCACCCACTTCGAAACATAATCTACGGCGACCAAAATATACCGATTCCCATAAGAAGGGAACGGTCCTTGATAATCTATACCCCAAACATCAAATAGTTCTACTTCAAGAATCCCGGTTTGAGGCATTTTATGTCGTCGAGAAATATTTCCCGTTCGTTGGCAAGCGTCGCAGGAACGGATAAAAGTGGTGGCATCCTTGAGAATGGTGGGCCAATAAAAGCCCGATTGCATTACCTTCGCGAAGGTCTTCGAAGGACCGTGATGTTCACCATAAGGAGAGGAATGACATCTAGTGAGGATAGAATGTACCTCACTCTCGGGAATACATCTCCTAAATAAACCGTCTGCACCTTCTCAGAAAAGATATGGGTCGTCCCAAAAATAACGCTTCACATCATGTAAGAATCGCTTCTTCTGCTGATACCGAAGGTCGGGAGGTAGAGTTCCTCTAACTAGGAAGTTGGCATAATCAGCAAACCATGGAGTATCCATGGCAATAGCAAGCAAATGGTCATCCGGGAACGAATGATCAATTGGGGCGAGATCCCCACCATCATATCTTAGCCGGGATAGGTGATCGGCTACGATATTTTCGGCCCCGGACTTATCACGGATCTCCAAGTCAAACTCCTGCAGTAATAGGATCCATCTAATAAGTCTCGGTTTAACCTCCTTCTTCGCTAGAAGGTACTTCAAGGCTGCATGATCTGTATACACTATCACCTTCGAGCCAATGAGATAGGCCCGAAACTTGTCTAGAGCATAGATGATGCCCAATAACAACTTCTTCGTGGTAGCATAATTGATCTGCGCCATATCTAACGTCCGACTAGCATAGTAGATCGCATGTAAAGCCTTGTCTTTCCTTTGCCCGAGCACGGCTCCTACAGCGTAATCGCTAGCATCGCACATAACCTCGAAAGGCAAATCCCAATCGGGAGCTCAGACAATAGGTTCGGAAACAAGAGCCTGCTTAATCCTGTCAAAAGCTCGAGCACACTCGTCAGTAAAGACGAACGGGGCATCTTTGAGGAGCAGTTGAGTCAGAGGTTTGGCAAACTTGGAGAAATCTTGGATGAAACGGCGGTAAAAACCCGTGTGACCAAGAAAACTCCGCACACCCTTAACATTAACGGGGTATGGTAATTGCTCAACCACCTCGACTTTCGCTTTATCCACTTAGATGCTGCGTTCGGACACTAAATGACCCAAAACGACTCCCTCGGTCACCATGAAGAAACATTTCTCCCAGTTTAAGACCAAATTGGTCTCCTCACAACATTGTAAGACCCGTGAAAGATTAAGTAGACATGTATCATAATCAGTGTCATATACACTGAAGTCATCCATGAAGACTTCCATGACAGACTCGATAAGGTCCGAAAATATGGACATCATACAACGTTGAAAAGTGGCCGCCGGGGCATTACAAAGGCCAAAAGGCATCCTTCGGTATGCGAAGATGCCGTAGGGACAGGTGAATGTTGTTTTCTCCTAGTCGTCTGGGTGAATTGGGATTTAGAAAAATCCCGAGTAGCCATCTAAGTAGCAGAAGTACTTATGACAAGCAAGACGCTCTAGCATCTGGTCAATGAAGGAGACTAGGAAATGGTCTTTCCTAGTAGCTACGTTCAACTTACGGTAGTCAATACACATTCTCCATCCAGTCACTAATCGAGTAGAAATGAGCTTATTCTTCTCGTTCGTGATGACCATGGTCCCTCCCTTCTTAGGGACCACTTGGACTGGACTAACCCATTTAGAGTCGGAAATGGGATAGACAATGCTAGCATCTAGGAGTTTCATAACCTCTTTCCTAACCACATCCTGGATGTTCGGGTTCAACCTACGTTGTCCCTGAATGGATGGTCTATGGTCTTCCTCTAAGTGAATGTGATGCATGCAAATTAAAACTCGGGACTAATACCACGTAGGTCATCAATACTGTACCCAATAGCCTTCTTATGTCGTCGTAAGATGACTAACAACTCCGAAAGTTGGCTATCTGTGAGTGCAGCGTTGACAATTACGGGGTTTAGACCCTTATCATCTAGGAATGCATATTTCAGATTAGAGGGGAGGGGTTTTAGTTCAGGTTTACCTACCTCGACCTCGTTTTTAGGGGTGCCGAGACTGTATACCTTCTCTATAGTGCTCTCCTTTCCGTTTAGCATGCATTCCAGCTCATCTACTTCCGCGCTCCATGATCTCTTCTCGGCATCAGCATCGCCGGATGTTAGCAGTTTCTCCAAAGGGTCCCTGCCAAGATAGTCGTCAATATAATTTTCTATTTCCAAATCAATGACATCTATGCTATAGCAGGACTCTTCTATCATGGGCTTCTTAAGAGCGTGATCGAGACTAAAAGTCACAGTGTCATCTCCTACGGAGAGTGTGAGCTTCCCATTTTTGACATCGATGACCGCCCCTGCCATGTGTAGGAAATGGCGACCGAGGATAATAGGGATTATGGTGTCCTCAGCCACAGGGACGAAGCCAGGATCATATTCCACATCGGGCCGATTTTATAGTTTCGTTATCCGTACTGCCCATTGCTTGGAGAACTCAAATTATTACGGAGTATGTAAACCTTATTGATATTCGTAAAAATGTATAACACCTCTGTCTTAGGTAATTATTTCTTTGATTTAAATATTCCCGACAAATAATAATAAAACGTAAACAAATAATCGAGACGGAAAGATTATATTATCTCATATTTAAGCACGTATATGAAGCATACACGAATATGGATGTATTATCTTTATTTATTTCATCATGGACTCATGGTTTAAGTCGGAAAGAAAAGAAAATTAATAAAAAAATATTTTAAATGTATAAAATATAATTAGATCGAGTGAAAAATGGTTGCTATTAGTCTCGTAAAATAATGTACCTAAAATTAAAAATAAAGATATACCATAATTACAATAAGTAAACGATATATTAGTTCATCATATAATTGGTCCCATATTGAATGGATTATAACATGATAAAAATGGTATAAATGTCAATGTTATTATGTACAATAACTTAACTAAATCTTTGTATAAGGGACACTAATCATTATATATGTCACTATTTATGTGTAAACTTATCACAGGATATAAATAAAAAGAGAGAATCCGAATAGTATCATCAGATTAGCAGTAAATGAGGAAAAAAAAAATGTGAAATTCGCAGCAGCCAATTTTCGAACCCAAGACCACTCAATTTGTGGGAAATCATGCACACCAAAATACCTATTCCACTATCTTGCTATATTCCTTCAGCTAATTATACATAACATCTACCCAAAATCCAACCCAGGCCATGGCCCCTTTGGCCTACTCCTAGCTACGTCCCTGCTCAGCCATGTCTAAGACTACAAAGTCAACGGGAATGAAGAATTTCCCTACTTGGACCGAAATATCCTCTAAGACACCTAGAGGATACTTGACCGATCTATCTGCCATTTGCAGAGTCATATTGGTACATTTCAAGACACCCATATTCAATTTCTGACAAATAAAGTATGGCATGACATTGACGCTAGCTCCTAAGTGATACAGGGCTTTATCGATAGCTAATGTTCCTATAGTACAAGGGATAGAAAAAATTTCTGGATCCTTGAGCTTGGGCGGAGTACGACTCTGTAGTAACGCGCTGCATTCCTCTGTGAAAGAAATTGTCTCAGTCTCACTAAAAGACCGCTTACGAGTTAGTATTTCTTTCATAAATTTCGCGTAAGCAGGAACTTGAGTGATTAAATCAGTAAAAGGAACACTTACCTGCAGATTCTTAACGACTTTCATAAACTTACCGAAATGTTGATCAAGCTTTGTCTTACGCTGTCGGTGGGGAAATGGAAGTATGATCGGAATCGCAAGCTCTTTGGCTTGAGACGGGGACGCTTGAGAAGAATTAGCATCCTTAATTGAAACCTGGGGATGAAAAGAAGATGAGTTAGGCGTTACGATCTCTACTCGATCGAGGCCAGGCTGACTCGGTCGAGTATCATCATACTCGATCGAGTCACCTCTAAGCACTCGATCGAGTGGCATCACTGGAGGGCTACTGACCACTTTTGGAGGGTCTACTCAACCGAGTGGGCTGATACCACTCGGTCGAGTGACCTCCAACTCGATCGAGTCAGGCGTGACTCGGTCGAGTGGTACACTTGACTGCTCACTGCCAGGTTTTAGGGGGTCTACTCGATCGAGTGAGGTGGTGTTACTCGATCGAGTAGCCTCAATTCGTGGCCTGCTCATAGCTTCTTCGGCGAGCTCTTGCTTCTCTAGCTCAGTTTCATCAACCACAACATACTCCTCGGGCATTTTCGGACATTCATAATGGGTTCCGCTTCTCAACGTTATCGCGTTGGCTTGCTCATGTGACTGTTCGCCTTGAGGAGGTAGAGTACCCGGTGGCCTAGCTTTCTTTTAGGTGGCAAGTTGTGCTACTTGGGTATCTAAGATCTTGTTATGGGCGAGTATTTGGTTGATCTGGGTTTCTTGCTTTTGGTGAGCTTGAATACCTTGCATCAACAATGCTTTAATCTCCGCAAACTCGGTGTTGGTTGGAGCTTGAGCTTGGGTCTGGTTTTGGTTTTGTGGGATTGGTTGGAATTGTTGTTGGTTCCCCACTCTTGTTGGTTACCCCAAGGTTGGTTACCCCAAGGTTGGTTATTACCCCACTGTTGTTGGTTACCCCAATTTTGTTGCCCTCCTTGAAATTGTTGTCGGTTATTGGTATGGTTTTGGAAAGGTCGGTTATGGGGTGCTACATATGGGACGGCTTTGTTACCGCCGGTTGGTGGTGGGTTAAGCACATTTTGACTCCTATAGGACAACAAGGACTTGTCATAGCCCGGTTGGTTCATGTAGGGTTGGTGTGGTCTCATGGATTGAAATGCATTCGCCGTTTCTAAACTCACACACTCTTGGGTATAATGACCCATATTCCCACAATTCTCATAAACAACCTCAGACATTGCATTAACTTGGTACATACCGCCTTGTTGTTGTTGGTTTTGGGTTCTAGCAAGCTCCATGGAGTCAATCCGCTTAGTTAAAGCGGCTAGGTGGCTAACTATGGCATTTGATGACTCGGAGTCACCACTATTTCCCCGGGTGTTACCTCGTGGATTTTCCCAACGTGAGTGATGAGTAGCCATATCTTCAATCAATTTCCATGCTTTATCATCATCAACATTGTTTTGGAACCTGCCATTAGCTGCAGAATTGAGCGTAGCTCGGCAATCGTCATATAAACCATTATAGAATTGATTGCACAAAAACCATACCTCGAATCCGTGATGTGGGCACTCTTTGACTAGCTTTTTAAACCTTACCCACGCCTCGTAGATATTCTCGTGAGATGTCCGTCGGAAGTTAATAATCTGACTCCTCAACATGTTGGTCTTTTGCGGCGTGTAGTAGTGCTTGTAAAAAGCTAAGGCTAGGGAGTTCCAGTTTGTGATTCCCTCGGTTTCTTTGTCTAGATCCGTGATCCAGTCTCTCGCGTTATCGCGTAGGGAGAACATGAATAGCATCTCCATCACCTCTTCTTGTGTCACTCCCGCGGGGAGTGGGATGGTTGAGCAGTAATCGTTGAAGAGCTTCATGTGCTTCGCCGGGTCTTCATCGGGTCCTCCACCGAATTGATTTTGCTCCACCAACGTGATAAAAGCGGGGCGAATCTCAAAGGTACCTGTAGTGGCCGTGGGCCTCTTCAACGGTTTCGGTAGGGAACTTTGCTCCGGCTCGGAATGGCTAGCAAGTTTGGGAGGCATCTTGACTAGCGGTGTCTCGGAGGCAGTAGTGGAATTATCCTCTTCAAAGGATAGTGCTTCGGATATATGTTCGTCGTCCGAATGTTCCACTGATTCTGATCTTTCTGTCTCAGCAATCTCCTTGTAGAATTTCCTAGACCTGCGGAGAGTTCTCTCTGGTTCAGGATTGAATGGTGGTACGTAGCCTGAAATTTGACAGGCCCTGGGCATACGAGGAAACTACAGAAAAAATGTGAGAAACGGTCTCAAGGAACTGAAGTTCCTCGAGACAAGCAATCAAACGACTAAAACACAAAACAAGTAAATAAATAACACCGTCTCCCGGGCAACGGCGCCAAAATTTGACAGGGGTAGTCGTATCCCTAGTCAAAGATACCCTAAGGTACACTAACTAATGCAGATAGTGAAGTAGGGGTCGAACTACAAGGAGATGGGCTTAAATACTTGTTCTAAGGTCTAGACTTAAGATTACAGGTCACTGTTTTTCTTGTTTGTTTAAGTGGACTGACAGCTAATTACTAAAAGGTAAATCAATAATAAAAAGGTCTAGGGTCTCAGGTTCACAATGGATATCAATCGGGTTAGGGATCGGAGTCAACTAACAGGTCAATTATCGAACTGTCTAAGGTGTAGGTCCGGTCGGTACTACTACAAACTTTAGAACTCAACTTAACCTGTGGTCGCTAGAATTAAGCTAGTCAACCCGAAATGTCGTGACCTAATTAGTCCTTAACTCGGTCGGCGAAAAGTCCTAATTGTGATACTAACTAATTAATCCTGGCCAGTAATTAATCAATTAGAATTAAAACAACATTCAGTCGACAGTTTATATGATCAGAGACAGGTCAATTTTCTATAACCCAATTAACACCCATTGATCCCCTTAAACCCTAGATAAAATTTAGCTACGCATAAAGTTTGTAATTAAACTAACAAAATATGAATTGCAATTAAACATGATGAATGCGAATTAAATTAAACTACAAGACTGAAATCAGATAACTACGAAAACTAAGAACAAATTAAGACGAAAATTAAACTAGAGAATTAAGACAAGAATTAAACTAGAGAATTGAAATAGAAATTAAAATTAGAATTAAAGATTATCAATACCAAACAATTGAGATCTAAAAAGGGAAGAACGGAATTCAATGAACCTTGCGAAGGAAAACGGGAAAAGAACGCGACTTCTAGCCTAAAAATATCTAACGTAATGTGTGTAGGAATAGAAAAAAAAAGTGCTCTGACAATCCTCCTCCAACTGGTTTAAAAGAAATCAGTTGGACTTACAAAACAGGCCCAAAATTCTAAATAAATAAAAATCCAATCCGCGGCCTAAGTGCGACGTACTCGATCGAGTACATGCGTGCACTCGATCGAGTACATGCGTGCACTCGATCTAGTGGATCTGCATCTGCTCCAAGTTACGTTCGTCTTTGGGCTGAAAATAAGAATCGGCCCAAATCTCCAATGCAGTCCGGTTGAGCACGAATATAAGGCACTCGATCGAGTGCTTAGCACCACTCGATCGAGTGGGTGCTGCTGAGCTCGTGATCGAGTTATACATTTGATTCTCGGCTTTTCGTTTTCTTCCTCGTTGATGGCAGGGATTTGTCGTGGATCCCCAACCGTCAATAATATAACCGGCTATTCCTACGGTAGATAGGGCAAGTCGGGTCGAATCCATGGGGACGGTAATGTACAGCCTAGACTAGGTCGGCCCAAATACGAGACTAAGTCAACGAGCTAAGCTAAACTAGAGAATGATAGAAGGGGAGAAAGCTAGACTAAGACTAAGGTACCGGAGAAACAAACAAAGAAACGGGCTAGGATTAGGTCGGGGTCAAAGGGGTAACGGAATGGTCAAGGGATAACTAGAGCGAAGGAGGTAGTAGGGTAATCTAGGTTGGTCCGGGCTCTCGCAACTTAGGCCTACCTAGAGGTTCATCCTATAACCCATCTTGGCGACACACATGACAAACGGGGTTCTAACGTGCTATAGTGGCCTAGGTCGCATCCGGGCTCACGCTACTTAGACCGACCTAGGGGTCGTCCTCACCGGGCTCTCGCAACTTAGTGAGGAAACCGAACCCACAAACAAACTATCACCCACAAGAGAAAGGCAAGAAAAACAAGTATTTGCAACTACTAGTCAATCAAGCATTTCAACAAACATGTGATATGCATCAAACCAAGAGGAAACCCAAATCTTCCACCAACATCTCCAACAATCCCTTAATCATCCTTCAACACCCAAATCACCTTACTAACCCTAGCAACAATCTACTCAAACATATCTAAAGGAAATTCTAACAAAAACAAGATGAATCAACATAAACATCAAAACATACATAAACAAACTAGTGAAAACGATGAACTATGAACTAAAGATGAGAACTTGATGAATAATGGATTAAGAGTAAAAGGAGAAGAAGATTATACCAAACTACAAGGGAAATGGAAAAGGAGAACACTTGCATAGAAGAAAACCCAAATAATTCCACCAAGGTTGTCAATCTTGGATGAATTCTTCAAGAGATCCAATAATACAAGATTAAACTAAGATTAACTACTAATTACCGACTAATCTAAACTAATCTAATCTAATCTAACCTAAACTAGTCTAGGGTTTAATGTCTAATCAAGTGCATAAGCTTTACAAAACAAGGGAAGAGTATATATAGGGTTACAAGTGGAAGGGAGAAGAAAGGAAACAAAGCGCGGCAGCAGCACGCCCGTCCCGACCGAGACGGGGTGGTCCCGGTCAGGATGGGGTCGGTCCCGGACGGGAAGAGATGCTCCCGGTCGGGATGAGCCACAGACAGGGGCCTCCTCTTTTGTGCACCTCAACCGGAACCGGTTGAGGCCATACCCGTCGGGGATGAGTCCTGTAGGCCTCCAATATGAACTTTTTGGTCTCTCCTTGTTTCTCATGGGCTTCCCATCTATTCTCGGGACTCGGGATCGGGTCTCGGAGGCTCGGGATTGGGTCCCAAGGTCTTGGGGTCCATTCCAAGGCATCGAGTCATCGTTCCTTTACTCCGTTGGCTCCAAAATGTGTATGTATCGAGTCGGAATCGCTCCAACTCTTCCAAATCGGCCTCGGGAACCTGAAACGAACTAAAGGAAGCATAAGAAGCCCATAAATCGCTCCCAAGGAGCGATTCCACAAGGAAAATGGGACCAAAACACTACAAAATAGGCACTACAAACTACACTTATCAACTCCCCCACACTTAACCCTTACTCGCCCTCGAGTAAGCACAAACTAACTACTATACTAGCCGAATGGGTATTAGCGCACCCTACGCCCTTTCAACTCACGCGAGTACACTTAGAGGAAGTGTGCACTCTGCAAGGCAAGTAAGGTCTTGCGACAAAACTGTGGATGCAACCGGACACAAGACACAAAGACAAACAAGCACACAAACAAACACAAGGTTGCACCCAAATAAAAACAAATACCGCTTCCCTCTAAAGAGCGGTGAATGAAACACCGGTTTAGGACTCAAGGCAAGTGACAACGTTCCCAAGCTAGCAATATAAACGAAGGTGAACTAAACCCTAATAGTATGACGATAAAGCAACAAAAACGTTGGTAACTTACCTAGGTCCTCCTAACTTTCTAAAAATGTACTACGGGACGATCGGCGAAGTGGAAAGTGAAGAACCACGGTGTTAGTCGACACTGTAGGTAAGTGAGACCCCGCCCCCTTTAGCGTGAGCCAAGAGGGTCGTCCCAAGTCCAAAACCGCCAAACTAGTCCAAGTAAAAAGGTGGAAATATGCAAAATGAGGGAAGACCGACTAATGCCGCTATCATCCTTCCTAGGGACTAGGTCCTTTGGTAGGCTCTTCACGGCAAAATTCGGAAAAAGGCTTATTTTTGTGGGGATTTCTTTTTGTGAGACGGGTTTTCTTTTGGCATTTTCTCTTTTCTTTTGCATTTTTGCTTTGTTTTGCCATGCCATTCTTTTTCTTCTTTTCTATTTTCTTTTTTTGCTTTTGTGCCTTTTCTTTTTCTTCATTCTTTTCTTTCTTTCATTTTTCTTTCGTTTCTTTTCTTTGCCCTTTTGGCTAGATTTGGCTTTTTGGCATTTTCATTGTATAACAAGAAAGGTAGAAATCAATAATTTGAAATTTATTGTGTGGAGATGTGTAGGAGGTAGGTGAATGGGTAAGTCGGGACGGACCCTTCTCTTCAAACCCACAAAAAGTGGAGAACTTGGACTAATCAAAACAATCCTAAACACGGTCACCTAGGGGACGAGACTCGGTAACCAAGGCCTTTTCACACCGTGGGTGGTCATAATGGTCAAAATGCAAATCCCGTAGTAAATTCCTAGTAAGCTAGGTGGACTCAAGGTAAAGGACCAACGAAATCATTGATTTAGGGTCATTCTACTAGATTAAAGTCCAAGACTCGATTTACACTACTAGGAATGGAAAATAGACACTCACACACTAGCCTCTAAACCGGGTTTTCGAAAACCATTTACACACAAGACACAAAAACACACAAACAAAGACTCAACGAGAACGAAAGAAAAAGAAGTAAAAGCAACGAAACAAAAACAACACAAAATGAACACATACATAACATAAACACCACCCCGATCATCCAAACAAGCCACCATATCAACCACAACTATGTACAAGCTCCACCCGAGCACACCTCAACATAACCTTCTCCAACTTCACAAGAAATAAAGAGGGAAAGAGGGATAGAAGATGTTACCGGATGTCTTCAAAGCTTTCCAAAATTAACGGTGATTAAGCAACCTATAAGGAAAAGGGAGGCAAAACACACACAATACAACAAATACATGACACAAAGACACAAAGGGAAAACACACAAAAGAAAATCTTTTTGATTTTTGTGAAAAATTTTCAAATTTTTAGGATTTTTGAAGATTTTTTTCGAAAAAACTAAGAAAATAAAACTAACTATGCCAGAATATCGCTCCCCCACACTTAAACCGAGCAATGTCCTCATATGCTCAATTGTAGTGTGCGGAGAGACAAAAGAAAAAGAAAAGAAACTACAAAAATAAAGCTAAAAATCAAAGAATAAAGTGAAGAAAAAGGTAGAAGGTGTCCGGCCGGGGTGTAATCAAGTCACCATGGGCCGAGACGAGAAAAAGGTATGGAAGGGGGAAGAAAATAAAAAGAAGGAAATAAAAGGAAATGGGAGGGAAGGGCTAGGTGTAATCAAGTCACCTAGCCCGGATTCCGCCTAAATCCGACTAAATACTCAAAAAAGAAAGTGAAAATCTTGTAAAATTTTGGATTTTGAAAATGACTCTCGATGTAGTCACGTCATCGAGAGTCGGGAGCAACCACTATTAAGGCCTTGAAGGCCATTAAGATACCATGACTCAAGGGGAAGGGAATAAACAAAGGAAAACAAGCAATAAAAGACGGAAAAGTAAGGATAGTTACCAAACCAATCGGCTAGTAACTCACTCGCTCCATCGTCTCAATGATCATTATAGGCACAAAGCTTGTCTTCATCATTGCTATTCCTCTTCATGCTTGATAAAACCGCATGGTTGAGGTAGTAGGCTTGTAATGTGAGGGGGTGGAAATTGATGTGAAAGTCGGTCTAGAGTGAGGAGGAAATGAGGTGAAGGTATGTAAATGAGGTACAAGGGTCATGCGATACGAGCTAGGAAGGTTAGGGAGGTTGGGTGGGGGTATACAATGGTCGGGTGGGCTTAAATGTCGAAGAAGAGGCACCAAAAAGGAGCAGGGAACCATCCCGGTCGGGATGGATGGTCCCGATCGGGATGTCACACCCGTCCCGATCGGGAAGCTCCCTTCCCGGTCGGGATGGCACTCCAGTAGACCCGATTTTCGGCACCCTCATCCCGATCGGGACGGCCCCATCCCGGTCGGGACGACACACCCTTCCCGGTCGGGAAGGGTCTTCATGACTCCCATGGCCCCAAAAACCGACTCCCTTACTCACGATCCAAGCTCTATCACTAACCACTCCTTCCTAGGAGTCACCTTCACTTCACCTATCACAATAAACTCAAAGTACACATCAAATTCACTCCCTCACATCGCTCATCAAAATACCAAATCAATTACAAGAGCTTCACAAAAAAACAAAAATCAAGAGAAAAATCACACAAATACAAACACAAGTACTCTAAAGAGGATAGGAGGGGAATATACAACATGACGGTTCTTTAGGAACTCCGTCAAACCTAGGATGGTGGAATCTTCTTCAACCGTAGCCCTCAAGGGCATGGAGGAGCAAGTCGAACGCGCTACCGACATCATAATGAAGGCCCAAGAAGCGCTCGAGCCTAGCCAACCTCCACGGCCTCCAAGGAGGAGGCAAGAAGTAGGAATCCCAAGACCCATCGTCATCATTCATGTCATCTCCGGGGTCTATCCATCCTACGAGCTGTACCAACCTCTTCCTCCCTAGGCATCGCCTCCAATCACAAGCAAGCCTCATCTCCAAGAAACGAGGCACAAAAAGCGGTTTTGGCCTCATTTCCTCGTTGCACACCCCCACACTTTCCTCAAGTTATGGTTCCCCATCTTCATCATTTGTCCCCACGTCATCATGGAGGAGCGAATCGAAACTTCTACCGGCGGTTTCAATCTCTTTCAAACCATCTCTCGGTGTACTAGCAAGGGGCTCTTGATGCTCATCCACATTATCGCACAAGGGCAACTCGAGGCTATCAATTTCACCCAACAACTTCACAAATTCCACCAACTCATCCAAATCACTATCCTCCTCCAATTCTTCACCAATGATGCCTTCACCAAGGGTCATATCCTCATTCGTCTCTTTTTGGGTAGACGATTGAGGTTCTTCAAAGCAAATTTCTCTTTCAAAGGGAACTACATTGGCGGCTTCATGGTTAGGATGCTCCTTTTTCTCAAGTGGGCACCCTTCATCTAATTGTGATGCTCGGGATAAAAACATTACGGTTTGAACCGATAACGGATTTAATTGAGCACTCCTGGCCTCGTTTCCCCTTCGAATTTGGGCCATTAATTCCTCTTGTTCTTTTTGCAATTGAATGGCCGTTTCTTGGATGCTCCTTTGCATTTGAAGACTCGATTGAAACACCTCCATGTCGGGCAATTGGTGATCATTGGGGTCATTTAAAGCTCCTTGAAAATCTTGATGATGCCCAAAGGGTGGGGCATCATATTTTTGGTAGCAAGGTTGGGGTGATTGGTAGTATTGTGGGTCATGGGGTTCATATTGTGGTTGGGGTGGAGGGTAATATGGTGGGTATTGGGAATATTGGCTTCCATAAGGTGAATCTTGATTGAACATGGTGGGCTCACAATCATAACTCGAGTAATAGTCACCATGATCGTAGGATTGATGGTCATTCACTTGTTGGTAGCCGTTTTCATAACCTTGAAGATCATACCCGTCTTGATTACCCCAAGAAGCTTGATATTGGTAGGGGGACGTCATGTCATACCCTTGGTTCAAAGAAGAAGAGGGGTAGCTCATCTCGGCTTCCATATGTGGGGAGTTTAGATCAAACCCCATGCTTGCTCGAAAATCGTAGCTCATACCCGGTTGGAAACCACTCATTCTAGCAACCGTCCGTTAAAGCGGCTCTAAGTTGCAAGAAGAAGATAGTCACCACCTCTAAGCATAAACTGTAGACTAAGAACAAACGTGAGAAGTCTAGTGCTTTTTGGGCACTAGACAAGAGAGAAATAAACCACACACACACAAGAAGCAAAAGGAACAAAAAGAAAAAAAGAAAAACACAAACACAAAGACAAAGCCAAGTAACTAGGTAAACAAAGTCCAAACTAGCACCGTCCGCGGCAACGGCGCCAAATTGATGGCAGGGATTTGTAGTGGATCCCCAACCGTCAATAATATAACCGGCTATTCCTACGGAAGATAGGGCAAGTCGGGTCGAATCCATGGGGACGGTAATGTATAGCCTAGACTAGGTCGGCCCAAATACGAGACTAAGTCAACGAGCTAAGCTAAACTAGAGAATGATAGAAGGGGAGAAAGCTAGACTAAGACTAAGGTACCGGAGAAACAAACAAAGAAACGGGCTAGGATTAGGTCGGGGTCAAAGGGGTAACGGAATGGTCAAGGGATAACTAGAGAGAAGGAGGTAGTAGGGTAATCTAGGTTGGTCCGGGCTCTCGCAACTTAGGCCTACCTAGAGGTTCATCCTATAACCCATCTTGGCGACACACATGACAAACGGGGTTCTAACGTGCTATAGTGGCCTAGGTCGCATCCGGGCTCTCGCTACTTAGACCAACCTAGGGGTCGTCCTCACCGGGCTCTCGAAACTTAGTGAGGGAACCGAATCCACAAACAAACTATCACCCACAAGAGAAAGGCAAGAAAAACAAGTATTTGCAACTACTAGTCAATCAAGCATTTCAACAAACATGTGATATGCATCAAACCAAGAGGAAACCCAAATCTTCCACCAACATCTCCAACAATCCCTTAATCATCCTTCAACACCCAAATCACCTTACTAACCCTAGCAACAATCTACTCAAACATATCTAAAGGAAATACTAACAAAAACAAGATGAATCAACATAAACATCAAAACATACATAAACAAACTAGTGAAAACGATGAACTATGAACTAAAGATGAGAACTTGATGAATAATAAAGGATTAAGAGTAAAAGGAGAAGAAGATTATACCAAACTACAAGGGAAATGGAAAAGGAGAACACTTGCATAGAGGAAAACCCAAATAATTCCACCAAGGTTGTCAATCTTGGATGGATTCTTCAAGAGATCCAATAATACAAGATTAAACTAAGATTAACTACTAATTACCGACTAATCTACACTAATCTAATCTAATCTAACCTAAAGTAGTCTAGGGTTTAATGTCTAATCAAGTGCATAAGCTTTACAAAACAAGGGAAGAGTATATATAGGGTTACAAGTGGAAGGGAGAAGAAAGGAAACAAAGCGCGGCAGCAGCACGCCCGTCCCGGCCGAGACGGGGTGGTCCCGGTCGGGATGGGGTTGGTCCCGGCCGGGAAGAGCTGCTCCCGGTCGGGATGAGCAACAGACAGGGGCCTCCTCTTTTGTGCAACTCAACCGGAACCGGTTGAGGCCATACCCGTCGGGGATGAGTCTTGTAGGCCTCCAATATGAACTTTTTGGTCTCTCCTTGTTTCTCATGGGCTTCCCATCTATTCTCGGGACTCAGGATCGGGTCTCGGAGGCTCGGGATTGGGTCTCAAGGTCTCGGGGTCGATTCCAAGGCATCGAGTCATCGTTCCTTTACTCCGTTGGCTCCAAAATGTGTATGTATCGAGTCGGAATCGCTCCAACTCTTCCAAATCGGCCTCGGGAACCTGAAACGAACTAAAGGAAGCATAAGAAGCCCATAAATCGTTCCCAAGGAGCGATTCCACAAGGAAAATGGGACCAAAACACTACAAAATAGGCACTACAAACTACACTTATCACTCGTCTTCCGTCCCCGTCTCGGCTATCCGGGTTATTACTCCTAAATATGCTCAAAATTGAATCTAACCTGCAAAGTAGCACGAGAACCGACAGTATCGACTTTCTAATAGAAATCGACATTAAACATATAATTATGGAAGAAGAAAAGCTCAAAAATGGTTGTCGGGGGACAATAGAATACAATATAAAATACGTTGATCACTTTCTCATTTATTAATATAAGTCGTAAAACGAAATTAATTTATTGAACAAGTATACAAATCTCGATTATAATATAAAATTACGATTTTGAGTTAAAATTATAAATTAAAAAAAAATTATGAAAATATGAAATCGATATTATTTAGTTACTAGTGTATCACGATAACCAACAAAATATTACAACGATCATAAATAATAAAATTACTAACGATTTCTAAAACGATATCGAAAGTTGTAAAAAATATTTATAAGGTACAAATTAAAATAATATTTTTAGCAAATAATAAATAGCTAAAATTAGAAAACCGAAGTTAAAATATTACTACATACTATTACTCAAACATACGATATAAAATCGAGTAAGGTCCTAGAGTTACCTTGAGTCGAAAATCCAAAACGATCTAGTACATGTCCTCGTCTGGGTCCTCACGAAATCCTACGGAAA
Organism: Agrostemma githago; assembly: GCA_958450325.1. Taxonomy (NCBI): domain Eukaryota; kingdom Viridiplantae; phylum Streptophyta; class Magnoliopsida; order Caryophyllales; family Caryophyllaceae; genus Agrostemma; species Agrostemma githago. The sequence goes on along the minus strand of OY288254.1, from coordinate 42,035,731 downwards.
CAGATGAATATATGGTATAAGAACCATAGAACGAGTAGAACAAAAAGGAGGAATGAGAAATCAAATTACCCAGAAGTGTACGAGAAGGACGAAAAGACTATTGTGAGACGGAGTATGAAGAATGGAGGAACGGGATACAGAACATAAATAGGAGACGCAAAAACAGCAACAACTGAACATCAAAACCAGCACTGAACAACATAGTAACAGTAGTACACATGCAATAGAACGAGTAGAACTACGATTCACACACTCTTACAACGAACAACGGGAAAAAAGATAGAGCAGAAGTAGCAGCACACACAGACATCAATCGTGATAACAATAAACAGCAGAAAAAGCATTGAACAACAGGGAGAACGAAGAAGGAGAAGAAGATTTGGTGCAAAAACTACAACAATGATAGAAGCAGCACGAAACGAACTGGAGACAGAAAATGCAAGGACAGGTCTCGAAACACGATAAAAACGAGAATAAAAGCAGTAGGCACGAACATCAGAACCAAGCAAAGAAAATCGAGTCAACGAGGAAAACGAACAAGGCACCAGACGCACCAGACAACATTAGCAAACAACAACGACGACACGAATATGAACAGAGGACGAACAAAAATCAGAGCAAGAGAATGACTATGACAAAGCAGCGATGGCAGCAGCAGTACGGACAACATCACAGTAGTAGTAGAAGCAACAATTGTGTACAACATCAGCATCAACAACGAACGAAAAGAGGAGGAGGAAGAAGAAGTAACAGAAAGAGAAAAGAAGGGGTTGATTAAGTACAACAAATAGCAGCGTAACAATCATGCGACAACATCACAAGAACAGAAACAGAGGCAACAACAAAAAACGGAGGAGAGAAAAATAAAGAAGAGAAGAGGAAAGAAGAACAAGGAAAGATGGAGAGCCGACACGCACGAAATCGAACAGCAGCAACATGAACAACGCAGAAGAAGAATAAGAAAAGAAGAAGAAGGACGGAAATTACCATCACGGGGACATAAGTAGAAGATGGAACACGGGCAGGGGTTTGACAATAGTAAACGCCGCAATAGCACACAAATGACAACGACAGCAGAGTTGGACGAAGATGGAGATGTTGAAGGGTGATGAAGGCAGATGAAGGAGAGTGATTGAGTTGATGGAGATGAAAAAGATGAAGAGGAGAGGACGCAGGTGTGAAGAATGTGAGATGGTAACAGGTGGAAGAAGAGAAAAAAGAAAGGGGAGGAGTATGAAGCGGTAGAGGAAAACAAAGCAAGGGAATGAATGTAAATGGGAAAATCAAAAGAAAAAGGGGATGAATGTAATAATAAATAGGTTGAATTCCACTCACCAAAAGAAAGTGTACGAATTGCGAGACAATAAGTATACGTTGTATTGTGGACGTCCGTCCGCACCACCTGGCGCCCCGCGGGCGCCCGCGCGGGTCCGACCCGGTTTCATCGCGGCGGCCACTCACGCGGCCCCTTCCGGTCGGAGGCCGGTCCGATCTCGCGTACGGGGCGATGTTTCGGACCTCGATTTGGATGACGATCAAGACTTGTACTAGACGGGTACAGGCACCCGTGTTTCCGTTAGAATCGATCGAGTCGTGGTTGTAAATGTTTAAAGGCCAATATATTTGGTAAGACGACCTTTTTAGTGTACCAAATTCGTTGCCAATTTGTGGAGTCGTCACCGAGTTAATTATGGGGACTCGTAAACCGTTCAAGTCAACTTTGATCCTTAGCCGACTCAAAGTTGAGTGGCACGAGACCTAAAGATAAAGACTTGTACCCTTAAGCACTCCATGCCTGGAATGACTCTCATTGCCAATGGTTTCGGACATCCGGAAACCGTCGATTTTGAGTAAGGGGTGAGGTTACGTATTGGGAAGCCAACGTTCGCTCGACATCGACACCCAATCCCACTCGCACGTAACGGCCTCTACTAATCAATCGGTGGGCTGATAACTTGGTTCCTTTGTTGTGGCGGAAGTACTGTAACATCCATTGTTTTAACCCTATGTCTTTGCTATATTGGTTGTTTAAGGACAAGTAAGCTTATTGTCGTCAGTGTAGGTGTGTTTATATTCTTTGCATGCGATTTCACGTGACAAGCAGGCCATGAAAAGATGCACATAGGACAGTAGAGAGTACTAATTATTATACGTATTAGCAAATTAGTTTTAACGCGATAATACAGATATTAGTCGTTTTCGTGGTATACCTTACCTGGTATTCTGCTTAAGATGCGTCGGCTCGGTATTAATTGGGATGCGTCGAACCGTGTATGGTGAGCATCGGGACTAATACGGAACCCGACCATCGCTTTGTTCAGTTTTAGCTTGTTTACGTTTTGAATTTTGTGTTGGGTGATTTAGAATGCGATTATAAGGTCATAAAAGCAATAAATCATACGAAAACGGTAAATGCGAATGTAAGTAAATCACATAGTGATGAGTTGCACCCTCGGAATGTACACTAAACGAGACACGATGCGCAGATAGTTGAGAACGGATCTCGGAACTACTCGGGTTTAGATAGGCTGTTTTAGTGCTTATGGTTGAAGTTGCACTACTACAAATAAGATTATATAGGATGGGTCTTAACCATCGTATATTGGATAAGGAACCGTCCTTTATGTCGATGTCCTATTAAATCAAATAGCAAGGTTCCAAGAAGGTCAAACCGTGCTATTTAATTGATTACAAATAGGACGATTGGAGGCGGAACCGTCCTATTTAAGCCTTTACAAACAACACAGTTATACGCGGGCTAAGCTTCACAGCCATGGAGTCTGTAATTCAGAGCTATGTTGTTTGTGTGAGAATGCTTCTGAGACTGTTGTGCATTTATTATTTCAATGTGGCTACAGTCGTAGAATTCTACAGACGATTAGGGAGTGGGTTGGGATAACAATTGATGAAAAACTGATGAATGTCAAAATTGCGAGTACTCGGGTTCAGAAGGTGGCAGGTCGCGCGCTGGTGGCGGCTGTTGTTTATAACGTGTGGCTTCAATGGAATAAGAAGAGGATTGATGGTATTTTAGATCGACCTGATTTAGTTGCTAAACGAATAAAAAATGAGTTCTGTAATAGTCTTGATTGGATTACCACGGGCAAATTGTCTCAGATGGAGACGGTTTGGGTTAATAAGCTAAGATCTTCTTGGCATGTACATGATTTATTAATATAATATACTTACATTTTACCAAAAAAACTAACAAATACTGTAACATCAGCATTTCGAAAAATCAGATGATTGAAAACACGTAGAAATGATGATTGATATGAAGAGAGATGTAAATACCACCTGAATACCGTGCACAAGGCAGTAAAGCTCCCAGCAGGTATTTCTGACCTGAATATTGTCCAATGTGAATTGAAATGCACTCTCTCATTTTCGCTTGATTTCAATTAAACAAAAAAAAATGAGAAATGAAGTTTGAAGATTTGAAATGAAAGAAGAGAGAAAACAAACGAAGGCCTTTATGAAGACATTAGGCGGTACACAAAGAAGTACCCGAATTGGTGCGGCAACAGGTTCATATTTCTCTGAAACATGTGTCGTTGAAACCTCTGCATTTGCTTTCATATTTTCTTCCGTATCTAATCGTAATTCTGGATCTCAAACTGAAGAAACTAGATGAAGTTTTACTTCTTCAAACATAGTACTCCGTACATCACAATAATCATGTGAAAGTCCAATAAGCGTAAAACATCCTGAGCGACTAAAATCATGGGTACATCATAACGAAGCACTTATAAATAACAACAAGATACAACCCAACACTCATCCACTCTAATTATTCACAAATCACAACTGACACCTGAGTGCGTTCTTTACAATTTGCAATTCTAGATTATTCACAAATCACAATTTGTCACAATTCTGATTTGAGACAATCCTGTTATACGATTATAGTAAGATCGTGAGAAGTCTCACAACAAAAATGTCTCACGTGAGACAACTTGTAGCTCTATTATTAAATAGTCATTCACTTTGTCTTTTTCTTTTGACCTTCCTTCAACCTCGGTAAACTCCTCTTCTCGTTACCTTCACACACTCTACTAGCACGACTTCTTCAGCAAGACCAGTTTATCTAAAAATACCGTAAACGTGAACAAAAAAACAATTCATTAAACCCTAAACACGGAAAAACCTCAATTCATCAAACCCTAACCTAAATAAAACTAACTTCACGTTGCATTGACATCAATTAATCAACTATAACTCAAATTTGTATGTAAATTACATCAAAGCAACCAATTTAGACAACATAAAACAAAAGATCAATTCAAAATCATACCAAAATCAAATCAGGGATTGCAAGAATGGCATATGAAGAAAAAAAGAAGGAAAGGAACCTGCTCGGCCGAGAAAAATAGGCAGATCGACAAAAATTACCTATTTAAATCAAGGACAGTAGAGGCGGCGGTGCTTATAAAGCCTGTGAGTGGGATGATCGACGATGGTGGTAGTGACTGGGGTAGTTGAAGTCTGGCATTTGTAACAGGTTGCGAAATTTGGGTATCACCTGACAAAACCGATGTCAGAACCCTAAATCAATTTAGATAAAAGAACAATACAATACAATAGAGTTAGGTAGAAATGAAAAAGGAGAAGTAGATATAAGATACAGAGAGCGGAAATGGGAGAAGTAGAGAAACAGAGAGATGGTGAGAGGAGAAGATGGTTGGGTCTGAGCGTCTTTGAAGAGAAAAGCAAGTGATTTAGGGATTTTAATTTCAAGCATCCCCCAACTCCCATCTCCATTCTATCTTTTCTATCCCCAAACATGACAGGTCGACTGCCACTACAAGAATGAATGTTCATTCCTACAGACCCAATTCGTAGGAAACATGCCCATTTCCGTCGGAATAAGCATGTTCCTACGGAAAATTCGTAGGAACCATTCCGTCGGTATACTTCGTCGGAAATAAAAAACTTCCTACGCCATTTTTCGTAGGAAATAACTTTCCTACGGAATATTCCGTCGGAATGGCTTGTGACGAGGATTTGTTGACAAAAAAATCATTCCTACGAAAAATCGTCGGAAGGGTTCAAATTCCTACGGAAATTCCGTAGGACAATATATTTCCGTAGGAGCCAATGATTGAGAAAAAAAATATTATTAAATATTTCGAGCTACAGATATCCGTAGGAAACTTTAGGACTTCCGTAGCATAAAACAAATGTCGTCCCTAATATACCAAAACCATATAAACATCACCGACAAACGTTAACACTCCACCGCAAAGCGAGAGGCCAGAATTCTACAAAACAAATGCGTGATACGAAAACGCAATTTAAATTTGTAAATAATCTCAAATATCACATTACAATAAAACAAAAAATTATCCCATTCCAAAACTTCTAGCTATCGAAAACCTTCATTAGAATGTCTAGTTGTTCTTGCATCTTCAGGATTGTTTCATTCATTCTTTTATTCTCCTCTAACATCTTAGCATTCTCCTCTCGCACCTTAGCATTATCCTCTAGCACCTTAGCATTATTTACTTGAACCCTACTTAGCAACCCAACACCAACATAAGAATTGGAGGTGATATCTATAGGCGAAGATGTATATGATGGCGCCTTCTTGAAATAATAATCAACAGCACTGCCTATGCCATACAATCGTCCCTTTTGAAATTCACCCACAACTTCAATGAAAAGTTCATCCTCATCAAATTCACCCCCTTCCACAATCGCTTGTGCTTTTCGAGACTCAAATATTTTCTGAAAAAAACATGATATAAAGAATTGTAAATAAACTTCAAAACTAAACAATAACATGTTATGCTTATATTTCCTTCTCACCTTTATTTCTTCAGCCTTCTTATCCGTAATCTTCCCATTGTGGGAATGAGCACGAATGAATAAATCGAAAGCCGAAGGTAATTTCCCTTCTTCATCATCTCTAATCTAGAAAATTAAATTTCAAACATTATTGAAATTTTTGAACATGAATATTTTTTATATTTTTGAACATAAAAAAAATAAAAATAAAAAGGCTATATATAGAATATTGATTTACCATTCGCTCGGCCAAGCAACTCAACGCTAGAAATAGAACCCATGTTATGAGTTCCTGGAATTTTACCATCGACAGCATATTTTGCTCGGTTGGCTTTTGCGCTATTAGACATCTTTTTGAACGCAAAACTATTTCTATATGCTTTTAGTTGGTTAAAAGAGGTCGTCGGCATCCAATCAGGCTTATCACCATTAGTGTCGATGTAGTAAAGTATGTCCCTAAGGCGCTCTTTGACTTTCGCAAAAAAAAGCCTTCTTAACATCAACCTCGGGATCAGACACAAACGTAACCTCACCCTGGATCGACAATAACCATGAAAAGTGTTGTGTATTATTAATATGGATAACCTGTTAATAAAATAAATCATTATTTTTCAGTTGATTTAGCACCTGAAAGTGATTCCACCATTTCTCTCGAACTTTTGCAGGAGTCTTTTTCCAAGTTGGGCAAAAAACAGTGAAGTTAGACCTTATTGCATTTGCGACCAATGATGATACATCTGGATGACCAAACCTGTTAATAAAGCATAAAATGGACATTAAAATCATCCGTGAATATATAAAGAAACGTAGATATCGAAGAACATTTTAAATACATTTACCATACGCTCTCTTCTGTAGATAAAATAATTTTGCCATCACTTGTCCTCGGGGCTAGGATCTTCTTAAGCTTTTTCATTCCAGAATTGTTTTGACTTCCCAGCATAACATCCTCATTTTGAGCACTTGATTCAACACTCGGCGTGCTCAACATAACTCTCTTTCGACTCCTTGCCATAACTAATGACAAAACTCTTTCAAGAAATGATATTAGATTAACGTAATTGTTTGAGTTTTAATAGAACATTTTCTAGAAGATAACAACGTAGGCTATAATTTATATAAACTACACCAAAATGTAAAGTTACTACACAAATGTGTAACTTTTTAAGAAAAACTAATATGCAAATATAAAATCTAATCTAAGTAGTCAACTTCATCGATATCTCCATCTTCATCGGTGTCATTCGCATCATCGTCGTCTCATCATCATCATCATCATCTTCATCATCTCCTTCTTCTTCTTCATCATCATCTCCTTCTTCTTCTTCTTCTTCATCCTCCTCCTCCTCAGTTTCATTAGCTTCTTCTACTTCTTCCTCTTGCTCTTGCTCTTCCTCCTCCTCCTCTCCAGGTTGACCATATTCTAATTCATCTACTTCAACCACTGACAAATTTGGATGCTGTGTGACTGACTCTTCTTGAAAAACAATTAAGTCAACCGGAGCGTCAATTTGTTTTCTAGCCTTGGTCTTAAACACGGCCCACCATTGACTTTCATTATTTTTTTTAAGCTTGGATATGATGTGTAATACACTTGTTCGGCTTGATGAGCCAAGATAAATGGATCATACTTTTGAAGTTTCTTAGAATGATTAACTTCTACAAGTCTATATTTTTCATGCACATTCATACCCCTCGCAGAATTATCCATCCACTCACATTTGAACAAGACAGTATTATAAATCTCCTTATTTCCAGGATAGCTTAGCTCAATGACCTCTTGTAAGATTCCATAATAGTCAGTGTCTTCAACAGAACTAACACATACCCCATAGTTCAAAGAAGCTTTATGTTTTCCATAATCGAATGTGTGAAAGTTAAACCCATTAACCGAATAACGTGTCCATGTTTTAACTTGTTTAGATGGACCCATTGCTAAAGCTCGTAGCAAATCATTGTCAATATCTAAAGCAATCACCTATAGTAAACGAAAGTATATAAGAAAATGCTTGTGTAAGCATTAGAAATTTATTAATGAATGAATATTTAGGTTTATCGCTTACTTGATCTTTAAACCACACTGGTCATTCTACATCAAATTAACTCCAAACATCATTCGTGGAGAGTTGGGGATGTTGCTCAAGTATAAATTTCTCAAATTTTCTGAAATTTATGGACCTGTAAAACTTATTAGGATAAACTTAAATGAATTTTGTTTATTGCATGTGAAATTATTATTAAGATATATTAGTAACTTACTCTTCAAAAAATTTCAATACATCGCAATTCGATAGGACGTAAATGTGAGCACGTTCATACTCACAATCATCCAAGTGTCTTCTGCCACCTTTTGAAGTAGGTTTACCCTTTATTTGTTGTTGGAAAAGCTCGGGTAATATTGAATCAGTTTGTTCTTTCAAGCCAATATCAAGATCTTTTGTTTTTGTGTCTACATGCTCTTCGAAATAGAGAGAACAGAAATTTGATATCTCTTCTGTTAAATAAGCGTTGCATATAGAACCTTCAACCCGAGCTTTGTTACCAATTTTACGTTTCAAGTGATTTAGGAACCTAAAAAATTAATAAAATATAATAAATTTGTATTGTAATAAATATAATTTTTTTAAAACAAATTTGTGTTGACAATTTACCTCTCAAAAGGGTACATCCATCGATATTGGACAGGTCCACCCACTTTTGCTTCATATGGTAAGTGAATTGGCAGATGTTCCATTGAGTTGAAAAAAGACGGGGGAAAAATCATTTCTAATTTGCATATTATCTCCGTAATATTTTTCTCGAGAACATAAATATCATTTATTTGATAGTTGAAGCACACAAATCTCTGAAGAACTGACTAATCTCAGTTATTGCATTCCACACATTTATCGGGAGAAAACACTTGAGAGAAACAGGTAGTAAACGCTCCATAAACACATGACAATCATGACTTTTCATTCCATGAAGCTTAAATTCTTTTAGATCCACACACCTACTCAAATTTGATGTGTACCCATATGGAAACTTCAAATTAGATACCCACTCACATAATTCCTTTCTTTGAGATTTCTCTAGTGTGAAAGGAGCTTTCGGCATGTCGCCACTTTTATGAATATGCAATTTAGGACGGTGACAAAAACGACGCATTTAATAACAACATTCAAAACGATTTCTAAACAACTTTTTTCAAAATCCACTCTAAATATTCGATATTGATTCTATAATCAAGCATCGAATATTACGAGTATCAATATTTAAGTCGAGTATAAATTGCACCATATTTTTACACGATTTAACCAAATTGTCAATTTTCAAAATTAAAAGCAATTTAAAACCGATACTAAAATTGCAAACCGAGTCATCACTCGTACAGGGGGCACTCGATCGAGTGTCATAGCCACTCGATCGAGTGTTCGAGTGCCATAGCCACTCGATCGAGTGACACCCCAAAAAATCGGCAGAAACTTTTTTCAAAGGACACACGACCGAGTCCGTCCATGACTCGGCCGAGTAGCCCCAATTACGCCTAAATAAACGCGTCTTACACGCTACAAGTCTCGACAAACTTTTTTCAAACGACTTCGGTCAACACGTGTCAAGTCCATCACGTAATCTAGTCTTTTCAAAACCGCATCATACCATATTTACATCTTCTAATTCATTTGTACCTTGCTATTATCGCAATTGTCGCAATTATCATTTGTCGCATTGTAATTCTGGGTGGTATGCCACTCGTATATTGTAATCTGTTATCGTTTTTTCTTCGTTGTTTGTTTTATTGTACCAAAACGAACCTCGCATGCTAAAACAACTTTGACGTTAGTTTAGATGCATTAAACGACGTAGTTAAACATAATGCACATGTGTAGTGAAAACGCTCTTTGCGTATCATTCAACCGTCAAACTAACGCGCGTACACAAAAACCGAACGATATCTTAGTAAAGGTCGCTAAGTGCGGGCGGGGTTGAGTGTTCTTTGTGAGCTTCCCAACACGTACCCTCACCCCTTACTCAGAACCGTGGTTTTCGGATGTCCGAAACCATTGGCATACGAGAGTCATTCAATACACGGTATCCGATAATGTCGATATCGGTATCGCAATGCAAAGGGACGAACCCCATAAACTCTGAAATCGGAATGGACCGTACTTTGTGCACAGCCCACTACGACATAGAGTAGGTTCGAACGGGCCCGAACTCCAACAAAGTTCGGTGGCGACTCAAACTTTGATTTAAATTTCAATCCGAGATCCGGCTCACACGAGATTCATTCGCCGCCCCAAACCCGCGCGTGGCCGCGTCGGGGTGGACCTATGTCATGTCCACACATTCCCATAGTAACACCAGTCGTTACTTAAAGTAACAAGTACAGTCAGTCACTATAACGAAATTTAGCAGCTTTGTTCCATTGGTGATAGTCAAAATACCAATGTACATAACAAGTATCTAAAGAATACAAACCATTAATTCGTAGTTAGAAAAAAGATGACATGATTCATTAAACACATTATTTTTTTCGGCCCTTTGTTGGCTTGCTCTTGGGACCGTCGATGATCTTTTGTCTCTCATCGACGTACTTACACTAGTAGAAAACAACCCTTTGGAACCGATTGTAAACTACCTTTTGGAACCTTTTCTCATAGGTTCTACTGCCACAGATTCCTTTGGTCCGAAGCTTTGGAACCGGTTGTAGGAAGGTTCCAAAAGTCAACTTTGGAACCGGTTGTTAGAAAAAACCGGTTCCAAAGGGTATAGGATTGGAACCTCTTGTAATCACAACCGGTTCCATAGGTATACCATTGAAACCTGTTGTATTTCACAACCGGTTCCAAAGGTGTACCACTGGAACCTATTGTAATTCACAACCGGTTCCATAAGTATACCATTGGAACCTGTTGTAATTCACAACCGGTTCCAAAGGTGTCTCATTGGAACCTGCTATAACTCAGAACCGGTTCCAAATGGTATACTATCGGAACTTGCCCTAATTCACAACCGGTTCCAAAAGTATTAATTTTTTTTTTAAAAATTAATATTCAAATCCACACCAATAGCATATAAAAGATAATCAACGCCCGTCAACAATATATATACATACTTGTACATTAATTGATTAAAAGATAGCTAAAAAATTGAAAATACAATATTTTTATTAATATAAAACTGAAATTACACCGTATCAGCATCCTACATATCATGCATACTGCAATCTTCTTAATATTCTTGGTTATATACCGTCAACGAGCAATCCATGCCAATCTTTGTAGATCTAGTCAGCTTCATCTTCAATACTTTGCTAGTGATAACAAGAAAACGTAAGCAATCATTTGAATAACAGAAATTCCTCTGAAAGATGGTAAGAAAAAAGAATCATCAAGGTACTAGTTGATTATCACATAGAAAAGAAGGAAAAAAAAAAGAATCCAACATTAAAATCGAATTAAGGTTTAAGTAATTAGGGATATAAAATGTTCTAAATGATTTGCAGAAGATTATGCTTCAAAATAGAAGTAATAGCTTACTTAAAGCGAATTATGTGTAACACCCCGATTTTATAAATTAAATTAAATTAAAGTTATATTCGTATTTTTTTTTATTTACGATTTAACTCGTAATTCTTAAAATTATTATAAAATGAATTTATCGTTTAATCGTTTCAAACTCCTTAAATTCTATTTGACTCGGAAACTTTTATATTTTAAACGTATTTTTATTTCTGTTTCGATTCATTTTGTACATTTAATTTAATTCTTATCGAAAATCCATTTCGACGATTTAAATTCTAAATTATTTATTTATTTATTTATATTTAAACTCGAATTTCTATTTTCGTCTCGAAGTGCATTTATATTAAGTTTCGTCAAAACATTTATTACCTTTCCTCGAGAAATCAATTTAATTCACTTTATCGAAAATTTGTTATTTATCGAGAAATACTATTTGATCGTCTAATTATTTATTTCCGTTAGCCTCATTTCCGTCTCAAATATTTTATTAACTCATTTCAATCCGATTCTTGGGTCAGTCAACTTATCGTTACGGAATTCGTTCATTTCGTATTCTAAACCGATTCATTTAATTAATCTGTCTTATTATTATTATTATTATTATTATTATTATTATTGTTATTGTTATTGTTTGGTGGACCACTTGTTGCATTTCACCAAATTCATTACGTTCTCCTCCCTTTACTCCTTGTCCACCGCCTCATTCATTCACCTCCCCTTTCTTTTATTATTCATTCATCCTCCTTCCTCTTCCTTCTTCATTCTCCTTCGATTTTTCCCCACCAGCAGTCCGTTTCCTCTTCTCTCTCTCTATTTTCTTTTTCCTTCTGTTCGTGCCGCTGTTGCTTTCCACCACCATCATCATCTTCACCCGTCACCTTCCTTGTTTTAGCCCGATTCGTGAAGGTAATTTCTGCTCCGTCCTTTCTGTCCGTCATTTTGAATCCGTTGTTTTCTTCTTGCTTTTGCGTCTGGCTGCTGTTACTGCGCCAGTTCTTCTTCTTATTCTTCTCCTTTTCGTGCTGCTATTTATTCGATTTTCCTTGCTGCTGCGTGTTACTTCCGCTGTTGCGTTTTGTTCGCTGCTCCCTTCTCTGTTTTCTTCTTCTTCTTCACATCTTTTCATTTTGTTTCGGTTATCGTCACTCGATGTTCGTTCGGTTGCTGTTCTGATTATTACTGCTGCTGTGATGCGCTCCTGCTGTTGTTATTATCGTTTTCATTACTTTCTGTTGTCGTCTCGATCTTCCTCTTATCTGCTTCTTTTCTTCTTTCCCTGACTTTTGTTGCTGCTACTGTTTGCTGATGCTGCTGCTAGTTGTTGTTGCGCACCTGCTCTCTGTCCATCTATTGTTGTTTGTGTCGCATTGCTGCTGTCCGTGCGTGCTGCTGTTATGTCTATGTTCTGCTGCTCGTTTTCGATTTCGTTTCTCGTTCGCTGTTCCTCGGTTCTTTCTCCTCTGTTTTCCTTCTTCCTATCGTTGATGTTGCTGTAGCAGTAAGTCGTTACCAGGCCTATCCATATCGATTTGTTATCGTGTTTATCGACTCGGTTCCTTCGAGTCTTCACATTCCTATTTCGATATGTTCCTTTCCGTCTTATGTGATTCTCGCGTCTCTTTGTTTTTCCTTGTCTCGGGTCTATTTGTTGGACTTGAATCCAACCCTTATTTTCTTTCTTTTGCTTCTAGTCAACTCGGTTTTGGTGGAGCACGCTTTTAAGGCTAGCGATTCTACTACTTGATGCTTAAAAGACTTTACTATCGATTCGGAGGTTGGACTGATCAAGGTTGAGTACGTGATTGATGCGGTTACCGTCTCAAGGTAACTTTAGGACGTTACTCGATTTTATATCTTATGTTTGAGTAGTAGTATGTAGTAAATATTTTAACTTCGGTTTTCTAATTTTAGCTATTTATTATTTGCTAAATATTATTTTTTTTAAATCGTATTTATAAATATTTTACAAGTTTTCGATACCGTTTTACAAATCGTTAGTAATTTGATTATTTACGATCGTGATAATATTTTGTTGGTTATCGTGACACTAGTAACTAAATAATATCGATTTCATATTTTCGTCATATTTCGTTAATTTCTAATTTTTGAACTCAAAATCGTATTTTCACATTATAATCGAGATTTGTATACTTGTTTAATAAATTAATTTTCGTTTTACGATTTATATTAATAAATGAGAAAATAGTCGATTTAGTTTTAAACACATTTTAGTCGAAACTATTTTCACTAATAATTTCCTATTTGTTTCCGATTGACTATTTTTATTAAAATTTGTATTATTTATAAATCAAAACTATTTCTTAAAAATAATTTGAAACCTTTGTAAAATTCATTTCATTTGTAAAACTCGTTGATTCAATTAATTTTGATATCGTTTTTCTTAAAACATCTCTTTTCTAAAATCTATAGTTTTAACTCGATTTCCTAATTATTTAAATAATACTATATATTGACTTATTATATTTTCTTTATGTTTTGAGTAACGAATTTAGAAATATAATAAAGTTACGATAACGACGATAATAATAAAATGTTAATTTCGTTAGAAATGCTATTTTTAATACATTTCACATATTTTAATAATTTACGAATTTTCTATAACAATATTGCTATTTTAAGTAAGTTTCTAAAAATAGTAAGTTTCTATTTATAGAAAGTTTCCCTTTTAATATAAAATGTTTATTACTTTTATCCTCACATTATTATAATGATTATTTTTATTTTGAATATCGATAATGACTTTGTTTTGGAGTTATGGAACATAGTCAAGTGTGGGGTTAGAGTAATATAGTCTGGGATGTACGTTTTTGCCATTAGCTATAAAGCCGGTGTGCCTATTTGGGGCACATTTGGTCGTTGAACTGGGCGTAGTTTCGCCCAGGAGAGTGTATGTTTTGACCTTAAGCTAGATATCGCATCGTGTTAGTCGCCGTCAGCTGAACTAGACATATTTGTTGTCTAGAAGGGGTGTGCACTACTTAAACCAGGACTTCGCTGCACGCAGTCCTGTTATAGTTGAGTTGCCTAGTTAGAAACTGGATTCTGTTATGAGTTAAGTCTACAGTTCTCGAAGCTAGTTTCTAGTATTATCCTAGTGAAAGTCTAGCCTTGTGCACACTGATTGAATTTCCATAACGCAATTTTTGAATATTATTATTATCGATTGATTTCGACTTGCAGGTTGGCAAGTGTTTTAAGTTTTCTCCGAAAACTTATTTTTATTATATCGTTTTAATGTTTTCTCATTTTAAGTATTTTGATATAATAATACTATTAATTTTTCATATGATATAATATGGCTGAGAGAACGTCCGAGTTACTCCTCACTGACGTGGCTGTTATGTTTATAACATGACAGGTATTTGCTGCTGGGTTTTTGGATGTGAGCTAGCGAGTAGCGTGGATCCTACTCTTTCTTCATTCACAAATTATAGAATTGTATAAACCTGTTTGGAGAATTTCTTTTTAGCCCTTTTGTAAAGAGAGGCCTTTGTATTGACTTACCATTTCTTTTAATAAGATATAGTTTGTCAGTGTAATTTAATCCCAACTCTACAGTGTTTCCGCCACTGTATTGCGTTAGATTTTTTAGGGGATTACATTATGGGTTTCTTCGTTGGTTCTGTTCTGTTCGTCATCAGTTCTTCGTTCTTCGTGTCTTCTTGATTCTGTTCATCGGTTCTTCACCCTATAGAAATCAGAACATATGGCGAAAAGTTGAAAAGGATGTTCAAGATTTTTAAACAAGAAACCAGGAATTTAAACGAGGGAGAGGCAGACTATCTGCGTTATAGTTCATCAGGGAGAAGTTTTTGGATGTCCCATTATGAAAATTGCATCAAATATTCTATTTCATTAATTTCTGATATGAAAAGGTTTCAACATGTAGTATATGCTTACAAGCCCTAAAACCAGGGTTGTACAAATAGTAGGAATGATGTAAATACTTCAAAGGTTTCAGCAAGAACTAACTTTTCTGCTGGGCCACTTATATATCACGATATCAAATCATGTAAATACTTCAAAGAGTGAACTGACCTTTGGAATGAGAGTATTATCTTCATCTAGCAGATGTGCCAAGCCTCCAGTCATGCCAGCAACAACATTTCGCCCTACTCTGTCAAAAATAACAAGCTAAGAAAATTTCTTTTGAATATCTCCTAAAGTATGACACGAAGTATTAGTCAATGGATCGGACTTGTACTCACTTTCCAAGCCATCAGGCATATATTCCTATAATACAGTGTACTTAGATACCTAACTCACAAAATTCAATTCGAAAAGACACAAAATTCAAATAATCTCACATATTGAAGCATCTACTTTCATACTCCATGCAATAAAAAAATCTCATTCCAACAGATGAACCAGGGCACCATGCAATAGAATAAATCAACTAAAATGGAATCATATCGGACCACCAAATGTCTAAAGAAAAATCACATCAATGCTCATCTATTCATCTGTAGACAAACTTAATTTTAACATTGAAAATCTAGCACAAACAGTCATATCCGATACTTCAATACTATATTGTAGTTAATATTTTCAGGCGGGACGAGAGATAAGTGAAAAGTTGGCATGAGGAGAATGAAAATGATGTAGACAAAATCAGAGGAGGGAGGAGAAAAGAGACCTCATGATGATCCACCAGTTGTTGCTCACTGAGACTTACAAAGTAACAAGTTCACCGGTGGCACAAATTCTTACAAGTACTTTAGTTCAGTTCAATTCACTTCACTTTAGTTCAGACTCATTAAGTTTAGTTCAATTTAGTTCGAACGAGTCAATTTCAACCAAAAAGAATGGGCTCATAGTGACGAAACTAAATATTTGATCTATTTATTTCTTAGAAATTATATCTAATTAATATGTGAAGGATTAACTTCATTTATTTTGATAAATTGGGGACGATACGTAAACATCGGTAACCTTTTTATTCGATATAAATACTAAATAAATTTAAATGTAAGTGGCGGTTCATATATTATTATTCTAAGAATCACCAAAAAAAATTAATTTTCCGACATAACATGACATAAATGGTTCACTCTCATACGAGTATTAGCCAATCGAGCTACTTATATTAGATGAAATTTTCATTTAAAAATAATTATCTCTCAAAGTTTCGGCAATGATGAGTGTACAAGATAGGTAAGTAGTACCAGTACGTCAACTTTGAGGAGACAAAGGAAAAGGAAAGAGAGAGGACGTACTTGATAGCCAGAAAGTGTTTAGGGGTAGTGATTGGGGATTTATGGCGACTGACATTGGTTAAAGCCTTGTTGACATTGGACTCCAAGTTTGGAGAGCATTTTTGGCCATTTTTGTCCACCATTTCCTTCCACCAATTCTTCATGTGTTGTACTAACGCCTTATTCTCCGGATACATTGCTCTTTGCTCCATCCCCATCCCTATTCTGTCCAGCTTTTGATCCGATTAGGTTTTCGTGTTTTAGGGGGCTCCTTTTCTGCCTACTCACCGAATAACTAAACCTGCAGACAACAATACTTGACATAAAAAATGGGAATTACTTTGTCATAACTTATACTACTACTAGTTCTAAGTCTCTTGTGCTTGTACTTAAAATTCTCTTTCAATCCTAAATTATGGATTCTAATTCGGTAATTGACCTAGTAGAAGAAATAAAACAAAACAACAACAGATTGATTAATTAAAACCATCAAGTAAGCTACATTCATGCAAGTTTACAGGTAAGGTAACATCACATCAGATGATAAGAATCAACATCTGTGATCCATTTTCCCTCGATATTGGGTCTCATTCCTTGCCTTCACTTTTCCAACTCGTAACTAACCAAAGCATTTCACTACTACTACTACTACCACCACGGAATCAATTTCTACCAAAAGCAATTAGAAAAAAGTAGGGTTTATCAACCTGTGGTCAAGGGGCGGAGTAGAGGTGGCGAATGCTACGACGGCCGGCGAGTGAGTCACGAGGGGGAGGGTTTTTGAATGGGGAAATCAAAGTTGGGCGCTTTTTTCAAAATATAGAGATACTGAGAAAAGATTACATGACGAAACCATCCTATTATATACACATTCATATTGTACTCACTAACCACATTTACAATTTATAGTAACTATATGATCAAATCGAATCATATAATTACAGAAGAAGGGTGGGCAATATTCATCTCTCAACAGAAGGGAACAAAATTGAGCATAAAGTCACAGTAAAAAAACGAGCTAAACTCACTAACTTAACGAACATTTCATAGCAAAGTAAAAAAACGCGATATTCACAGCGAACATTTCGTATCACTTTCAAGCTAAACTCACTAACTCAATCCATTTCAACAGTAAAAAATGATCAATCGAAGCACAAAAATCGCAAAAAAAATAGAAAATCGAAGCACAAAAATCGCAAAAAAAATTACCGGAAAAAGGGCGCAGAAAATCAATGGCGGATAATTGGCGAGAACTCCATAGTAGAGTAAACAGAAGATGCAGAAATGCAATTAAAAAGCAATGTAATTGTGAATTAGAAAAAAACGTTTTGGGTACCTTCGTGTTTAGGGTTCGTCGTGACTCTGGTTCGTGTCTTCTTTTTCTTCTGATCTGTGCGTCTTCGTCTTCATCTTCTTCTTCGTGTCGTCCGATTAGGGTTCGTCGTGTCTGGGTTCTTCGTGTCGTCTGGATTCTTCGCGGGTAGGGTTCGTCGACCGTTTTCTCCTTCGTGTCTTCTTCTTCCTCTGATCGGTGCGTCTTCGTCTTCGTCTTCTTACTCGTGTTCGTCTGATTAGGGTTCTTTATGTCTTCTGGGATCTTCGTGTTGGGTTTTCAATTTCTAAGTAACTTAGGGTTCTATCATTTTCTTTTTTCAATTTCTAAGTTAATTGGGTTCAATTTCTAGGAAGAGAAATTAGGATTTTGTGTTTTATGATTTGTAATTTAGAAGTCTTTGGAACCATTTGTTAGGAAAAAGGTTCTATTGATGGAGAAGTTTATAATAAGATTCAGAAATTTTAACATGTACCTTTGGCACCTCTTTTTAGTTAACAATCGGTTTCATTGGTAAGGTCTTTGAAACCGGTTGAACCTACAAAAGGTGCCAAAGTATTTTAATGTGGTCTAAAAATTTTAGACACTACCTTTGGCACCTCTTTTAGTGAACAACCGGTTCCATTGATAAGGTCTTTGGAACCTGTTCAATTTACAACAGGTGCCAATCATTTTTTTGGTCATCTAAGGAACCTCTTGTTCTTACAACCGGTTCCTTTTGATAGGTTCCAATGGCATTAATTCTACTAGTGTTATCTACATTATCCAACAACTGCGACCGCACCTTGTTCCTGTCTGCCAATAGAAATGTGGCTGTATGTTGGACCACCAAATATCGTCTGTTGACCTTCCTCTCGAGGTCTATGTGGTGGAATGTACGGCCCTCGTACATTAACATGTGCTTCATAAGGAAAATTTCCGACTCGTTCCTGGTTGCGCCTGGTTTCTGCCACTTCTGACTAACATCGTTATACTTGTAAGTAATGATATCAGCTGCACCAGGGACTTCATGCTTGTCGAGGTAATCGCTCAATGTTGACACCTGCATGTATCACATCAACGTTAGTAGGTGAGAAACAGATAGCAGTATGCAATAATAACTGCTGGCATACATATACTGATCGGAAGGAGAGCTCTCACAATTATATTTGCGGCCCTGTACGGATTTGCAACTTGCACATTCACATAGCGTTGATGATCAAGGAGATCTACTGTCCTCTCCTCACGGTTGATGCATATGCATGAGTAGTACTCATCGAGGTTGATGGGAACAAAGATGAAATCAGCATTCAAGTTAAACGAACGACCACACTTTCTTTTAAAAAAGTCGAAATGCGACATCAAGATGTCCACTGACTGCGTGGATGGACCCGTCTTCATACTGATCAATCATCCCACAAAGGTAGTCCTACAAACATATTCAGTGTGTCTCAGATTGGTATCAACCGTACCAAAATTTTCCAATCAGAGTATGTTGAAGAAACACATTCACTACGTTGGAGAAACACAAAACATGGTCGATTTAATTAATATACATACTTTCAGTATTAATTTCTTGGATTACATTATGAATTTGGCTCTCACGCAAGAATTTATACGAGGGACATCTACTCTCCTGGACCAATGGTGATAATTATGTATATATACACAAATACAACAGTAACGCGTACGTACCGTCTGTTGGAGACCAAAGAAAGCCATCGTTGGTGTCTCGTCCTAAGCAGTAACGCCATAGGCAAGCCTGTTCAACAGCATCGACCAGCACTCGATGATGCGCGGCGACATTTTATGACCCGGTAACATTGAACGTATATCATTCCGATCAATTCTAGCCATGGATGAATACACTGCCACCTCCTCGCTGAAAATAGAAAAAAAAAATAAGAAAAAAAAAGGAGGTCAAAAAAAATTGTAAAAACATTCACTCATCACTGCTACAGTAAGTCCTTACGTATTTTCTATAGTGTCGAGCTCCACAAGGCAGTAGTCCACGACATTTTTGCGGCGGATGGCGATCTTGCTTAACAACGTCTTGTTTTTCACTAGAAGCGGTGACAACATAGGGCAGTTTGCATCTTCGTCGCCACAGTCAATAGAACAACCTAGGCTGTCACCCTCACCACGGCTTCGGCTCCTCAGGACGGATCTTGTCCGCGTTGTCAACTCTGGAACAGGCAACGTTTTTGCGTCCGGGGTTGTAGGGTCAGGTGTCGACAGTCGGCTCTTCTTCGACAGTCGTTCATCATGTTCGGTCTCTCCTGCCCTCTTGACAGTTTCCCCCGTTGTGTCCGCAACACGGGATATTGTTTCCTCGATGGCGATATTTTCTTTAACATCCAGGAACTCTCTCACCCTCGCTATAACCTCATCTCTGTCCTTGTTGATGTCGAACAAAACCAGAGTCATTGCAATCTCTGCTCTATAGAGGTTATTCGCCTCCATTGTGCCTAGGCAACAGTCGAACACTTCCCTCGCATACAGCATCATGTGTATCATGAGGTAGACACCGCAGTCGTTTGCCGAAAAACTGCCACCCTGCCATGCGAATGGGACATTGACAACAGGGAAATCCGCAACAGCCGAACCCTTTGCGATACATTTTTTGACCATATATTTCCCCATTTCCACAGCCTTGTTATACAAAAAAAAATAAGACTAACAGTTGACGACATGTGTCTTGGTGTATAAAATGATGTCTGATTATATATAACATAAGTACACTTACTGCGATTTTTGCCATCCCGACATATGGTAGGCTTTCAAATTCCTGCTCTGTAACACCCCTGATTTTTATACATTTAAGTTAAATTAAAATTTTGTTCGTATTTTTGATTTTACGATTTAACTCGTAATTCTTAAAATTATTATAAAACGAATTTATGTTTAATCGTTTCAAACTCCTAAAATTCTATTTGACTCGGAAACTCTTCTTATATTTAAAACATATTTTCATTTCTGTTTTAATTCATTTTATAAATTTCATTTAATTCTTATCGAAAGTCTATTTTGACGATTTAAATTCTAAATTTTTTTTATTTATTATTTAAGTTCGAAAATTCTATTTTCGGCTCGAGGCTCATTTATTTTAAAGTTTTGTCAAAACATTTATTACCTTTCCTCGAGAAATCAATTTAATTCACTTTATCAAAAATTTATTATTTATCGGGAAATACTATTCAATCGTCTGATTATTTATTTCTATCATCTCCGTTTTTGTCTCGAGTACTTTATTTACTCATTTTATTTGACAGTCCGATTATTTGTTAGTTTTATTAACTCGTTTTAACCCGATTCGTGGGTCAGTCAACTTATCGATTCGAAATTCGTTTAATCAGTATTTCTAACCCGGTTCATTTAATTAAGGACAGTGATAGGGCGCCACCCGGTGGTGCCGAATCTCGGCGCCACCGGAATAAAATAATGAAAATAATACGATCTTGAGAATCTTTATTTTGATTTTGGTAAAATTCAAAAAGGGCATAGATGTAATTTTACCATTTATTATATTATAAATTATTTAATTAAGAATATTTTAAATAAAATAATCTTTACTGTATCTTTTAATTGATTCTTCATCATTACTTTACGTATTACTGATTCATCATTACTTTTCAGGCGCGGATGCAGGATTTCGATGTAGGGAGAACACAAATTTTTTCGCCTCGATTATTTAAATTTTGACCTATTTTTTCTTAATATTAGTATAACCTTTAATTTATACGATGTTATAGATTGAAAAAAATCAACTTAGTTTTGAATTTTGGTATGTGCGCCCCAACTAAAACTCATGATATATACCAGACGCCTTCAGTAAACGCGCTGTCAGGCGGTTCTCCCCTGCCCCTTTCGTCTTATGATGATGATCAAGACACATATAAATAATTGATATTGTAAAGGATAAATTGTTTTAATAAAATTTAATATGAATAAATAAAAGAATTAACATTCACGATTAAAATTAGTCAGATTATATTTGCTATTGCGTATACCCGAGAGTGCACCAAAGGTAGCGACAACAAGTTCCGCGTCATCAAAAAAATAGTCAGGGTTATCATTAACAATAAAACAAGATAAAAATATTGGTTTATACTATTAAAATGGACAATATTTAATTGTTTGGGTAAGCAATTTATATATTGTCTACATATTTGTTTTAGGAAAAAAACCCGAGAGATATTGAAACATTAAAATAAAATTGAAAATGAAAAAAAATAGTTTTTTAGGAAAAAAAGTGAGAGATATTGAAACGTTAAAATAAAATTGAAAATGAAAAAAAAATAGTTACATAGGAAAAAAAGTGAGAGATATTGAAACGTTAAAATAAAATTGAAAATGAAAAAATGGTTTATGTGTGACTCGAACCCGAGCACAATTAAAACATAATCAATTCGCTTCATAAATACCACTCATCCAAGTGCACTTCATTACTTATAAATATGATAAAATTATATATGTAATACAAACAGATTTAATTTTTTCAATATATGTCTAGCCTAACTAATTCCTACAATTAAGATACGATTTTTTTTTATGATCTTCAATAGTAACTAACATATCTCTTTTGATTTTTTTTTTAAATTATATAATTATTATATATACTCCCTCCAACCCACTATGATTTACCCACTTATTATTTTAATCTCACCCATTTTGATTAAAAGTGGGTAAATCATTGTGGGGCGGAGGGAGTATAATTTAACTTATTTTGTTAAGTACCAATTCTACCCTTGCCAACTAACTACTTTTGAAATAATATTTTTTTTAAAAAAAAAATAATATAATCCTAACAAATTACTAAAATACCCTCGGTATCTTTGGTGAGTTGAATTCGACCTACTTGCTTTACGTTCTTTTCCCTTCTTTTATTCAACCCACCTATTATTAATGTACATCCCTATTCCTTGTTTTCCACCGCTTGCACTCCCTTAATCATTATTATTATATTTCATTATTTTTAACGTTATCCCGTCCCACCATTTCCCTTGTTCTTTCCCTCTTCCTTTTCTCTCAAGTCTGCCAGCATATCCCTCCGTATAACTCCATTGGATGACCGTCATCTATCTCCATCTTCGTCTAATTTAACTCTATTATCGTCGTCATTTGCGTTGTTGCTGCTACTTTCTCCACGCCTGGTACTCTCTTTCTTCCTCCTTTGTTTCTTCCATTTCTGCACATTTATGTGTCGAGTTGGTGCCTTGATTTCGTTCTTCTGTGAGCAATTTCTTATTTCCTTCTTCCATCGTTGCCGCGTTTTGATCTGCTGCTGCTTATCGTTCTATTTTCTTCGTTCCATCTTCTTTTTTCTCTTCTCTATTTTTCTGTTCATTATCCCTCTTATTATTTCTTTCTTCTCTTCGCATTTTCTTTCGTTCTGCTTCGTCTTCTGTCCGGGTTCGACGCTGCTGCTGTTGCTTTTATCATTACTGCTACTTCCGTGTCCTCCTTTATTCCCACTGACCTCTGTTTCTATGCTTGAGCTGCTGCTGTCGTATGGTTGTTACGCTGTTTTCAATCCATTATGCTGCTGTAAAACATAAAATTTTGAACCTGCGATAATTAAATAACAGATACAAAATAATATGAAATACGAGTTTTTTTTATTTGATAATTGAAAGATTGCGTGTTACAACTTTCGTAGATCTCTTGATTCCAATCTCGAAGGCTAGGGTTTTTGATAGTTCTACGGAGGTCTTATCGACTTAGATCGGGGAAGATGGAGTCTTTTTGGTGACTTATTCCATTTACCTACAATTTGGTAGTAGGATGATGGGGTCGTGTATGAGACTTATTCCATCTTGCCTCCTCTAAACCCTAAACACTAGACCGTATTTATAGCCTAATAGCTTAGAGGAAGTTAAGAATCTACGGTATCCTAAGATATTATCACAATATTTATTGATAATTATCTATAAATACTAAAGATATTTGACATAAATAGATACCGAAAAATATAAAATTTTGGTGTCTACAAATGCCCCCTCGAGACTTGTTGTGGAGATTTCGAAGTCGGTCGCAACTTTGTCTCGAAATTTGGTAGAATGACTTGAGGTTGATTTTGCTTGCCCCCATGACTTCTACAGATCTGGATCTTTCGAGATTGGAGATAAAGAGCGAAAATCTTCACGTAGGGTTCACCAATTTGTAAAACATAAAATTTTGAACCTGCGATAATTAAATAACAGATACAAAATAATATGAAATACGAGTT
The DNA here is from genome assembly GCA_958450325.1 of Agrostemma githago. Lineage (NCBI taxonomy): Eukaryota > Viridiplantae > Streptophyta > Magnoliopsida > Caryophyllales > Caryophyllaceae > Agrostemma > Agrostemma githago. The sequence continues at coordinate 42,011,680 of OY288254.1, read as the reverse complement.
TTTTTTATTTGATAATTGAAAGATTGCGTGTTACAACTTTCGTAGATCTCTTGATTCCAATCTCGAAGGCTAGGGTTTTTGATAGTTCTACGGAGGTCTTATCGACTTAGATCGGGGAAGATGGAGTCTTTTTGGTGACTTATTCCATTTACCTACAATTTGGTAGTAGGATGATGGGGTCGTGTATGAGACTTATTCCATCTTGCCTCCTCTAAACCCTAAACACTAGACCGTATTTATAGCCTAATAGCTTAGAGGAAGTTAAGAATCTACGGTATCCTAAGATATTATCACAATATTTATTGATAATTATCTATAAATACTAAAGATATTTGACATAAATAGATACCGAAAAATATAAAATTTTGGTGTCTACAGCTGCTCACGTTTGTTCTCTGCTATTGTTTCCTAATGTCGTTATGTATTGCTGTTGTCGATCTGTTACTGCAGTTGTTAGTGTCGACATTTGCTACTGTTGCTACTGTTGGATATTGTTATGTTGTCATTTCGGTGCTGTTGTCGTTCTTCTTCCTCCTCCTCTATTTTCTCAGCCTCATTCCGTCACGTTACCATTCTTGTGTGAACCTTGTTGCACCTGTTTTGTGTGTCAGTTTCCTGGAAACTCACATCGTTACGTTCTCAGGTCGACTTGATTAAGTTCAGTCTTTTGGCTTATGTTTGACACATTAAGTCCCTTTCCGAGTCAAGTACTCGTGTCTCTTCGTTTCCCCTTGTCTCAAGTCTGAACATCGCTTTATTCCAACCTGTTCGCATTTGTTCTAGCTGTCCTCATTATTTGGGTTTAACACTTTACCCGAATCCAACTCTTGTCTTATTGATTTTCGTGATAGAGCCAACTTAGAAGACCAACTATTCTTCAACTTGGAGCTTAGAGATATTGCTATTAACTTGAAGGTTGGATTGATAAAGAAGGACGAGTGCTTGTTCATTTTCGGATATCGACTTGAGGTAACTTTAGGACGTTACTCGATTTTATATCGTGTGTTTGAGTAGTAGTATGTAGTAAATATTTTAACTTCGATTTTCTAATTTTAGCTATTTATTATTTGCTAAATATTATTTTTAAATTGTATACCTTATAAATATTTTACGAGATTTCGATATCGTTTTATAAATTATCGTTTGTAATTTAATTGCTTACGATCGTTATAATATTTTGTTTGTTATCGTGACACTAGTAACTAAATAATATCGGTTTCATATTTTCGTCATATTTTGTTAATTAATAATTTTAACTCAAAATTGTATTTTTATATTATAATCAAGATTTATATACTTGTTCAATAAATTAATTTCATTTTATGACTTATATTAATAAATGAGAAATAGTCGATTCTGTTTTAATACATTTTTTGTCGAGACTACTTTCCCTAATATTTTCTCATTTATCTACGATTGACTATTTTTAGTATGATTCGTATTATTTATTAATAAAAAATATTTGCTAAAAATAATTTGAAACCTTTGTAAAATTCATTTCATTTATAAAACTCGTTGACTCAATTAATTTTGATATCGTTTTTCTTAAAATATCTATTTTCTAAAATTCATAGTTTTAACTCGATTTCCTAATTATTTATAAAATACTATATATTGACTTATTATATTTTCTTTATATTTTGAGTAACGAATTTAGAAATATATTAAAGTTACGATAACAACGATAATAATAAAATGTTAATTTCGTTAGAAATGCTATTTTTATACATTTCACTTATTTTAATAACTTACGTATTTTGTATAAGACTTTCTATTTTAAATAAGTTTCGAAAATTAGTAAGTTTCTATATATATAAAGTTTCCCTTTTAATATAAAATGTTTATCCCTTTTATCCTCGTATTATTTATATTGATTATATTTATTTTTGAATATCGATAATGGCTTGTTTTGGAGTTATGGAATAAGGACAAGTGTGGGGTTAGAGTAATATAGTCTGGGATGTACGTTTTTGCCATCAACTGTAAGGCTGGTGTGTCTTTATGGGGCACATTGGTTGTTGAACTGAGCATGGTTTGTGTTCAAGAGAGTGTATGTTTTGACCTTAAGCTATATACCGCATCGTGTTAGTCGCCGTCAGCTGAACTAGACATATTTGTTGTCTAGGAGGGGTATGCACTACTTAAACCAGGACCTCGCTGCACGCAGTACTGTTATAGTTGAGTTGCCTAGTTAGAGACTGGATTCTGTTATGAGTTAAGTCTACAGTTCTCGAAGCTAGTTTCTAGTATTATCCTAGTGAAAGTCTAGCCTTGTGCACACTGATCGAATTTCCATAACGCCAGTTTTGAATATTATTGTTATCGATTGATTTTGACTTGCAGGTTGGCAAGTGCTTTAAGTTTCGCTGAAAACTTATTTTTATTATATCGTTTTAATGTTTTCTCTTTTCAAATATTTTGATATAATAATACTATTATTTTTCCATATGATATAATATGGCTGGGAGAACGTCCGAGTTACTCCTCACTGACGTGGCTGTTATGTTTATAACATGACAGGTATTTGCTGCTGGGTTCTGGGTGTGAGCTAGCGAGTAGCGTGGATCCTACTCTTTCTTCATTCATGTAATTTATGGATTTGTATAAACCCGTTTGGAGATTTTACTTTTAGCCCTTTTGTAAAAAGAGGCCTTTGTATTGACTTACCATTTCTTTTAATAAGATATAGTTTGTCAGTGTGTTTTAATCCCACTCTACAATGTTTTCGTCACTGTATTGCGTTAGATTTTCTATGGGATTATATGCTCTTCGTAACTTCTATTGTCAAGGTATTCGATCTGCTTTGAGAGAAAGTTGATACATGCGCAACTATAGTGATCGTTGTCGTCAGATAGCACCGGGACGAACACCTGTTAATTGGTAATTAAGATGTTGGTGATTATTGTTAAGGAGCTGTAATAAAAGGTCAAACGGTATGAGTATATATAGACGTACCAAGTCAGAGTCTAGCTGGATGGTGTCTTTATTTACTTCGGTCCAAATATCCCAACAGTTGAACAGGTCATCGCCAATTTCGACTTCTTTCCCACTCTTTATGCCCTTCCACAATTTCATTACTGTCTTCTGCATGACATATGTTGAAGTAACAATTCATAATCGTTACAATAACACAAAGAGAAACACTTGTTGTAGAACTAAAGTAACAGTATCAATGCCTTGCAGTAACACTGGTTGTTGTGTTAGAGTAACAGCATTAACGCCTTAGAGTAACACTAGATGTGGATATCATCATTACAGTGACATACTCATTAAAGTAACAGTATCCACGCCTTAGAGTAACACTTGTTGGTGTATTAAAATAACATAGACAGTAATGAACTTGTGGAAGGGAATGAAGTGTGGTACAGAAGAGGAAATTCATTATGAATGTTCATTCCAGATATGTTAGTAACACTGATTGTTGATTGTACTAGTATGATCAAAATAAGAGAGACAAGCTTACACTGTGGCTAACGCCAAAGAAGCAGCGTGATATCGGACGCGGTGCATTCCGACTAGCGTCAAGGTTGTTAAGTAGTATGCACCAGCTGTCGATGACAGCGTTTGAGAGCTGCTGCCCCGGCTGAATTGTCGACAGCTCATCATGAGGTATGTTGAAGAAGTCGTCAATCCTTACCAGCATCTCACTGATACAATTTAAATGAATTATGTGACAATCGATAAAAATAACATATAGAAAAAACAGCAAGTAAAGGACATTGAATATTGAAAAAAACTTACTCTGCGCTGTATTTTTCATTTTTGTAAAAGACGTAATCCATTACGTCTTTCCGAACACTTAATACGGACCTGAACAACCTGCTATTTCTAACCAAAAAGTCCGATACGATTAGCTAGTCCAGTTCAGGGGTCCCACAATCATACAAACATCCAAGCTTCTCGTCGACAACTTGCATGCATTCCAACAATTTTTCAGAGTGAAAGAAATAAGGGTGGAAGACCTTCCGTCCATGAACTTCCCTCCACAAACATTCAATGATATTTGCTTCATCCGATCGGTGATCGCCTTCCTCCAGACCACCGTTAACAGCCTCAACCATCTCCGCTGTTGTTTAAAATTCGAAGTCCGGAACGCCTTCATTCCCAGGATCGAGAGGTGTCACAATCGCCACCTCTGGTTGTGTGGGCTGGCCCATGAATGCGGGGCCCTTTGTCGTTGCGTTCTTGGCGCGTGCGTACGCCTCACAAACTTCATCGACAGTCCGGTGGAGCTCCTCCCCACTCCAGAAGTCTTGCGATGCCTGCGAAGGAACCGGGTCATCGTGCAGTGGCTTCCCGGATGTTACCCTTCTCAATTTGGATGCAGCTAAGATCCACCTGTCATGGAAGGCAACTGCATTCCTTGCCATCATGAGGTACAACTCATGTACCTCCTGCATCATAAAAAGTACAAAAAAAAAGTGTTAATCTAGAGGTTGTAACTTATGATTCGTATTAAAGTAACACATATTTGCTATTAGAGTAACACATGATAAGCATTAAAGTAACACATCTTCACGCTTAAATTAACACATCTTCACGCTTAAAAAGTATCTGAATTCCTTAAAGTAACACATGATGCGCATTAGAGTAATAGGAGTTGAAAGTTAAAGTAACATAATTAGGCAACTACAATAACAACAAAATTGGTTTTCTGTATTCCATTAGATCAGAGGAGCACAGAGACACATACCAGTATACCACCATTCTTGACACCTGCGCGTATTCAATGAACACAGAGACATATAAAACGCAATTTATTGACGAAATTTTTTATTATTTACGTTAACTGCCTTAGCTTTTAGATCAGCGTCATCCTCGACACCATCTGCTAGCTCAATGTTTATGGACTTCGCAGCTTTGTACGCGGATGATGTTGGGGCATCGGTTCGCCGGAAATTCGTTATCCTTAGGGGCACCACGTCATCCATCACCTCCTCATCCACCACCTCATCAAGTAGACAACGAGGGTATTTCACCTTTGACTTGGTAAGGCGACCAAGCCCACCCCCAACAAATTCACCCAATAACCTTTCCAGCATCCGCTCGCGATCCCAATGCTTAATCAGCGGTAGATCGTACGGACAACGATGATCACGGTATTTGAAATTCTGAAAATATGTGATCATCAGAAATGGCAGACAACCAAGCAGGTATGTCGGTTTCCGAAGAATGGAGTCTTGACAGGCTACCGCAAGCCCATCCAATACAAACGTGCACCAATCATAATTTCTGATCTGCTCTACATTCTCCACGCACCTCAACAGGCTCAAATCAACAGCGTAATTCGACGTTAGGTTAAGAAAAATTTACATGCTGTACAGAAACAAACAGCCTGCAAAAGTCGTCCCCACCGCCAACGTTCTCATGTAGTTCTTCCATCAACAGTGTGAGAGAGATCACGTCGCTTCCTATAGAAATTTCAAACCGATCCCTCCATGCTTGTTTCAGACTGACGACATCCTCCGCCAGTGCTTTCTTCGACCGACCTATAGGGAGCAGGTCAACAGAGTACGAACCGTATGGTAGGAGGAAGCAGTCGTGAACATCATGCTTCGTTACCAAGAATTGATCGCTTTTCCTTGGTAGTCTGAAAGTCGGAGTGTCATCGACAAATAGATTCATGAAGTCCGGTGCAAACTTACCGGAAAAACTTTTAAGGCGCATATGTAGTAGACCACCAAAACTGATGTTGTTGACAGCCTCCCGCTGCCTATCATTAAAGTTACAAGGCTCAGTGGTCTACACCTAAACCGAAGCTTCTTATCAATAGCTTCTTGTTCCCCTTCTTTTCCCTTCTAACCTGCCCCTTGCGCTGCGATTTCGCGTCACCAGTGTTTCCTGATTTGTCTCCTCCTTTTGCCATCTGAAAAGTACAATAATTATGTACAACTATTGTAACAAGTAGTTGGTATGTACAATAACGTACAGCTGATACGCGTTAAAGTAACATAAATATAGAACAAAGATGCAATTTAATGTAACACGTCTTCTAGATTACAGTAACACAAAAAACTCTTTAAGGTAACACCATAAGTGTTAAATTAACACCATAAAATAAAAGTACAGCTGATAAGCGCTAAAGTAACACAAAGAAGGTGTTAGAGTAACATAAGATGCAAATTAGAGTAACACGTCTACATAGTTGAGTGTACCAGATTACTAGGATTCAAAGTAGCACGAAGATGGGAGTTAAAGTAACACGTCTTCTACAATACTGTAACACATGTTTGTGTTTAAAATAACACCATACATGTAACACTATAACTAAACGACCTCTTACAGTAACACATCAAGTATATTACAGTAACTGAGTATGCGAGAATAACATTCGAAGTATGTTCGTCTGAATATGCAGTTCAATTCAATTAGACGAAACAGATGAAAACCCAGATACCGCAACAATCCTTAGTGAAACCAATTAATTATAGGGCACAAACGCAACACAGTAAATCAATCAATAATTAGCGAGAAAATTAATGAAATCAGATACGAATATAAACTAAACCCTAGTTCTTTAGTACAAAAATCGAATATTAGCGACTTACCTTATATTATGTCGCCTGAAGATTATGTTTGCTGAAGTAAGAAAGCTGCTTCAATGGAGCCTTACTTGAGTTGAAGATGAGAGGATGCTCGAGTTTGTTTTGAAAAAAATCAGAATGAAGGGATGAGAGGATGCGCCTGAAGATTGTGTTTGGGATGATGAAGATGAAAGGTTTTAGTTAGGCGGGTGAGTTTGAATGAAAAAATTGAATGTGAGGTAACGTGTTTTAGTGGTTGGAGAGAATTAAGGGAGGAGAGATCATTTTATTATATTTTTACCAAAATATGTTAGTTATTGTCTTAATTACTAAACTCAATCACAACCATTCATCCCTCTCTTGATCAATGGTTGTAAATAGGACTCGTGGACTCATAATTGAAAAGAGGACTCACTTGATCTTTACCCTCTCTCTCGAGCGACGTTGTTAAACCCCAAATTTTTTCGAAACACTGAATTTTAAATATTTATCCTAATATTATCTTAATATAAGTAGATTATTTTTCTTTTAACAATTTATGACAAAATTATCCTAATAGAATTAGATCTATTTTTAATAAATTAAAATTATTATTATCCTACATAGAGTAAATATAATTTTTTTTCCCTTTTAACAATTTACAAGAAATTACAATTTTCATGTAAAAACCTTTATATTCGTTTAACAAAAACATTATCGTAAAAAGATCAATAAAAGACATAATTATATTTGTGGTAAAAAAATGCTATCTTTAGAGTATAATTTTCACATTAGTTGTCCGAAAAAGACGATTTACTTTTTAGTACGTTGTAGTGGTGAATCTATTGATACTCTCACCTTCAACCTACTTTCTTCGATTGCATAGTCTAACCAATTTATGCAATCATCCAGCTACATGTCATTATCAATGTAAAGTATAAGTATCCCACATCAAAAATTATGATGAGGTGATAGAATGTTATATTATAAATAATACGGAGTAGTAATCATTCGTTCTTACATATCACCAAAAATCTTCTGAGTCTCAAAAAACTCTTAAGAATATAAACTTATAAAAAAAATAGGGTTATTTAATAGGAATAATACCAACTTTGGGTGTTATTCCATCAATAAAACCAACTTTAATTAATACGGGAATAAAACCAACTATTAGACATATTATACGAGAATGAAATTGCCTCTTAAATGACCGGATGAAGTCGATTTTTGTGGGTCTCATACTATTAATAAACACTCATCTTCATCTTCTTCATTCCTCTAAATCAAATTCTTTCTCCTAAACCTACATTTTAACTTAGGTTTTTAATTGGACACTTAAACCCCCAAATTAAACCAATAAGAAAACCCTAAGTCTACCCAGAAAAATCGAAAACCTAAGTTAAACACAGAAAAATCGATTTGGGGAAATGAAAAGAAAACTCATCGTTGACATTGCTGAACCACAAGATTGAGGAATGAACTTGACAATACCCCTGAAAATTGATTTTCGACAAAATTAATGATAATCAATTATAAACACGGACACAGAAAAGTTGGATAAACAAACAAAAGTTTCGTAAAAAATTACCTTCGACGAATTGAATGATGAAGTGATAAAGTGATGAATTGATGAATTGACGATGAAGATGAAGTGATTAGTTTGAAGTTTGAAGTTTGAAGTTTGAAGTTTGGGAAATAATGAAGTTAAAAGTGAATTGGTTACTTTGGCGGTATCAGGTAAGCGTATTTCATTATCGTATAATATGTCTCATAATTGGTTTTATTCCCGTATTAATTAAAGTTGATTTTATTGATGGAATACCACCCAAAGTTGGTATTATTCCTGTTAAATAACCCAAAAAAATATTACCCCACATCGACAAATTATAATAAGGTGATGAAATTTTATATTATAAATAAAAGTAATACGAGTAATTCATTCTTAGTGTTAGATACCAAAAAAATAAATCTGATCTTTTGAGTCTTAGTTAAAAAAATTTCAAGACTATAAACTTAATTAAAATTATCGTCTAATATAAATAACAGTAATCAATCATTCTTAGATATCAACCAAAAATTTCATGAGTCTTAAACAATTCTTAAGACTATAAACTTTTAAGTAAAAGTATCCCACATCGAATCCCTATTTTATTAAAAGAAGGTTTTTTTAAGCCTCCACAATCAACCTCACACTTTAATGACGACGTGGCAGCCCCACAATTATTTGGGGAATATAATATTCAATCCCTAACTTAACTCATCTTACTTAGTTATTTAACTCAAGTTAAATAACTATCAATATTCTACTTTATTGAATCATTTTACTCAAGTTAAATCATCTTATTTACTTTATTAAATGACTTTTAATCTAAGGTAAATAACATGTCCAATTTATAAATTATTATATAGTTATTCAAAACCCAGACTAAATAAATTTAAATATGATTATAAATATTAAAATTAAAATATACAATGTACGAGTAATATAAATTAATTCTCCCGTTTCTAAAAAAGAAATTAATCATCACCGACAATTTAAAATTCTTAAATTATAACCCGGAACCAATTACGACTGCCACGTTTTTGACCGTATTAGGGGGCAAGACGTACTCTACCGAAAGTTTTAACTTAACAATATTTTTTCCCTATTACAAGCTGCCGCCGTTCCGATTTATTAGGGTGGCATAAAGGTAATGCATCTGCTATTCATAGACGATTATAGTATTATACTAAATAATATCAGAGTGACAAAACATAACTACGAAGCAATTTTTTTTGACAAACTATATAAATGAATATTCATCATCGTCAATCCCAATCTGCACGAACAAATCCCTATTAATAATTAAATTATGTTTAATATTAAATCTATTCAAAATCAAGATATATAAAATATTATTAAATCATAAATAAGATTGTTAAGATATCAACTCTTATTTTTAAGATAATACTTTCTATGTTTTTTTATTATAAGTCATTCTCACTTTTCGAGACAATCCTTTTTCTCTTCAATATCTCCCACAACATAAGAAAAAATATTATGAAATGTATACTCATTTGAAAGCTATTTTCATAAGGAATTTTATGGTGCAATTTTTAAATTTTGTGGAATAATATATTTACATAAAAATTAAAGTCAAAATCTCACATCGAAAAAACAAAACGTCATATAAAAAATACGGAGGGAGTATTGAATACTGATATTAAATATAGCATCGGCTCTTATAATTGATATGGAGTAACCGACAATATTAACCAACTAAATAACTGCCGCAAGTTAACACCCATGAGGCCATGATCCCCCACTAAATTTCATCAAAAACATAAATACACCATTTATGAGATGAACTTTCATTCAAAAAGTTTTGTTCTAATCACAAATATCAAAAACACAATTAAATACAAAAATCTAAAGTATATAATATAAATATATAATAAGCATAATAAATACAAATAAATAAATAAAACGAAAATAATATAAGTAAATTATACTCAGACATACGAAATGTTTTGTGTATCACAACTTAAAGTGTAAGACGATCTTGCGTGTTAGACAATTTCTTTACGTCGTTTATTATTTACTGAATTTATATTTTCAATTTTTCTTACAAGTGGTCGCTCTCAACTCTCAGGGCATAAAATTGTGTAACATAATATACCTACGCAATTGGTGTACGTTATTATTTTGTTCATAATACTCCGTATTGGTTAATTCAGCTAACGAAATTTTACATTACTATGCTTATGTGACCATAAAATGAATTTTATGTTCAAACAATTTATTTTTTCCATTTTTCATTTTCTCAAAATACATGAAGTTAATATAGTTATACGTTATTTCACTTTATAGAATACCACATTTTTTTAAACAAATCGCCGCGCAATTTGCGCGGGGTTAAAACTAGTTATATTCTGTAATAAAGTGTAATCATTCGTTCTTAGATATTACCAAAAATCTTCCGACTCTTAAAAAACTCTTAAGGCTATAAAATCTTTTGAGTATTAAAAAAACTCTTAAGACTATAAATTTTTAAGTAAAATTATCCTATATCAAAAAATTATAATAATAAATAATACAACTAAGTGCGCGCTTCGTTGAACCAAAAAAAAATTATAATAAAGTGATGAAATTATATATTACAAATAAAAGTACTAATTCATTAAGATATCAAAAAAATATTTTGAGTCTTACAAAAACTCTCAAGGTTGTAAACTAAGTAAAATTATTGTCTATTATAAATAAGATTAATCATTCGTTCTTATATATCAACAAAAAATTTCCGAGGCTTAAAAAATTCTTAAGATTATATTCTTTTAATTAAAAATAATCCTACATTGACAAGTAGTTATAATAAGGCGATGGAATTCTATTATATAAATAAGAGTAATCATTCGTTTTTGGAAATAAACAAAAAATATTATGAGTCTTAAAAAGAGCTCTTATATGACTATAAACTTTTGTAAGATTATCCCACATCGAAAATTATAATTCTAATACGGTAATGAAATTCTATATTATAAATAAGAGTAATAATTTGTTTTTAGATATCAACAAAAAAAAACTTCCGAGATAAAAAACTCTTAAACTATAAACTTTTAAGTTAAATTATCCCACATCGACGAATTATAATAAGGTGATGGATTTCTATTATATAAATAACAGTAATCCATCATCTTATTAAAATTCGTCGATGTGGGATAGGGAAAAAGTTTTTAGGATTTTAACCAAAAAAATTTGGGTCTTAAAAAGCTTTTAAGACTATAACATTAAGTAATATTATCACACATCGAACAATTATTATAAGGTTGTGGAATAAATAAGAGTAACCATTCATCCTTAGATATAAAATGGGTTTTTCTATGGAGTACCCCTCAACTATTGGCTTTTCCAAGTGGTACCCCCGCCTTTTTCGAATTACAAGGTGTACCCCTAAACTTTACTTATCACTCCGTATCATAACCAAAGTGATAAGTATATTACAATTTCTTTTCTGTAAATGCATAATTAACATATTAATCAATCCAATTTAATGCTTCAAACCACCTCTCTTTCTTTACCATTCACCAAACCAACTATAAAACTTACGTCCTCAAGGCGTAGCTGGTTCACCAGCACGTTCTTCGACGGGTAATGACTTGTCCTACTCATAGGCTGAGCCAGCCTCCATTCGATCCTTGCCGGGAATCTAGTCGGACGAACCCGCACCGTATTAGGTGCCAAGCAATGGAAGTAGGAATAAATCCAGATCTGCAAAATCCCAAAAGATATTTAGCCAAACTAAGCCAACCTAAGTGAAACCCAAGAAACAAAGACGGGAATAGCAACTAACCTCCAGCACAAGGCCTGGACTCACGATGGGCAAAGCCGAAGACGATTCCACCTGCAACGGCCTGACCATGACCTGTAGGCAACGGGTCATCTCCGCGAAAGCCGCGGTCACCCAATCAAAACGTCCCAGCTGATCTAGATCAGCTAGGAGAGGCAAAATCCTAGTACTAAACCTCTCGCCCTTATCCGAGAAGCGGGTCGATCCTAGGAAGTACCACAACCACAACTGGCCATCCTGCTCCGGCATGTTGGGCGCTCGACCCTCTAAGGCTGCCACTCTCTCAAAATGGTCAGAGATGTACGAACTCACCAAAGCATGAGGCGTACTGTAAGCCTCATGCTCCAAACAATCCCCGATGAGGCCCCAGACTTCATCACTATCTAACCGAGGGCCCTCGGCAGCCCATCTAACCCTCTCAGGACCCTAGGGTAAACCCGTAATAACCCCGAAGTCCTCTAAAGTCATCTCGACTTCCCCAAACGACATATGGAAGGTCGAGGTAGTGTCGTGAAAGCGATCTACCATCGCTCTAATCACCATAAGGTTGCACTTCGTCTTGCAACCCACCAACCGAACCCATTGCTCGACCACGGGACCCAGAGCGGTCCTCGCAATAATCCCCTTTGCCGCGGGGGTCAACTTTTGAGAATAGACCTCAAGGCATGTCGTAAAACCGGAGAAGGTCCTCATCGAACCTGGGGGCTGCAAGTTGAGACGATACAAATCTAAACAAAACAAGCCAAACCCAACCAAGTCAACCGAAACTAAATTTGAAAGCCTAAAACAAAACAAAAACACGAGCTAAAATACTCACCAGACCCCGCACAATGCGATGAGAAACGTGCAAGTCGGGACGAAACAATAACTGGTGGCCGTCCCAGTCCCGGGCCCACTCGGGATCCTCATAGCCAATCTCCTCATTCTATGGCACGGGAATCGGAACATGAGCCCTCCTAGCAACTGTCTCGGGAAGCCTACGCTTCCTTACCCTGTCGAAATCGGCCTCATTTATGGCCTCTAGATCAGGACGCTGCGATGAAGCGCTTCGGCGTCTTCTGCGGATCCCACGAGGAGTCAGTGAACTCGTTCCGACGGTCTCACCACTAGTGCCAACCGAAGAAGCTCCCACGGGACGCTCGGTATCATCTCTAGCTGCAAAACCATGCAAAATACAAAAATTCATGCCTCAGGTCAGGCTAAAACAACTCAAACAGGTCACGATAAGGTCAAAATTTTGGATAGATATATCAAAATGCCGAAAGGCCCGCTAACACCTATCTTCGATCTCGGACACAATGGGAGTGGTTTAGGGATAATCCGATATCGTTACGACACCTTTTGGTCCGTCGTAAGTCACACAAAACCTCTTGGAAGGCCCTAGAGGTCATCCTAGCTCACAAAGGTCGACATAGAAAGCACCCACGACATCACAAACACTAATTAAGCAAGATTACAAAGGACAAGTACGGGAATAACCGGAAGAATGGTCTCTAACCCTAGCATTTCAAATTTATTTCCATAGGAGGCCATTGTCGTACCTCGACACCTTCAATCAAGCTTAAAACTATTTTAACAAGCTCTATTCGACCTTAATTGAACAATGGGACCAAGCATAAACATAGAAACTTAGCAAATTCAAAACACCCAAATCAATTTTCTAGAGTTTTAACTAATTCAACTCACATTCAATCAAATTAAGCAAAATCAACAATAGACAAAGAAGAAACACGTATCCGACGTCGGCATTATCGTCTATGGCAAAAATCGAGACGAAAATCGGTTGAATAGGTCGAAGAAGCAAGATTAAGGCGAAGAGGGGTGCACGTTTGAGTTTCGGGGCGAATGAATCATTCGTTCCCCCCCTTCGCTGAACTTAAAGGGACCTGACCCACGAGAATCCGGGCGCCTCAGGTCGCGCGTCCAAAACCTTGGACCGCTGGGGGCTAAGCGCCTGAATTTCGAGGCGCAGTAGGATGCGCGTCTAATTGCTCGACTCAAAACCGAAACGAGAACAAACGAAACACACTATCCAACACTCACAACGTACACGCCCGTAAACTCGACAAAAGAAACGACGACAAGACGATTTACTAACCAATACCGGTAAAGCAAGCCAATAAGCCAATCCCGAACAAGGAACAATAATAAAGCAAACATAAGAAAATTGACTAACAGGAATACTCACGCTCGAACACGTGATAAATCAAGCAAAACAAAACTAATGTAAACAAAGTCCGAACGAATAACCCAATCATTTTCCGTATTTTATCGTGTATACATATTCTTCGTGAAAAAATAGTTTTGGTTTATAATAATAACATCTGAAAATGACGATTTTTTATTTGGAACAGAAGATTTCTTATTGACGAAATATTTTTTTAAAAAAAGAAAAAATCATCAGTTACGAAGAGGTAGGTTATAAAATGATCGAAATAATACAGAAGCACCGCGTAAAAAATCAACAAAGTTTTACTTAACAATCTCGAGTTAATTAACTTAATTTTTTTTTAGCTAATTACAATTAGAGATCAACTTCAGACTTGCATTGGCCTGGTGTTAAACACTTAATTAAAAGTGAATTAATTAAGTAATTTTTTTTTTCAAATTAAGCAACCAAAACATGTTGTATTGAAAATGACAAAGGATGTTGGCTAAATATAATAATCATAATAACAATAATAAAATCAAATTTATACGATCATTATTGTACCATGCGATAACGGTTAAAAATTAGTAATTTAATCATAAAATACGACTTATATTATTTAAATTAGATAGAGACCACCTATTTAACGTAATTTGATTATCAATTATTTAAGTTATATTGTCATCTCATTTTCTGTTATACGATATAACAGTCGTACACGATAATTATAAGAGGATAATACACCAACTAAGGGTAAAATATGTAATGTATAGGCTGTTCCAAGTTGGCATGACACTAAAGACAGTAGCATTTTTAGTATTAGGGTTTAACTTTAATTAACTTGTTAAACAAGATATCATACTAAGTCAAGAAAATAAGACTGTGATTATAATTAATATCCCTATTTTATTAAAAGAAGGTTTTTTTAAGCCTCCACAATCAACCTCACACTTTAATGACGACGTGGCAGCCCCACAATTATTTGGGGAATATAATATTCAATCCCTAACTTAACTCATCTTACTTAGTTATTTAACTCAAGTTAAATAACTATCAATATCCTACTTTATTGAATCATTTTACTCAAGTTAAATCATCTTATTGACTTTATTAAATGACTTTTAATCTAAGGTAAATAACATGTCCAATTTATAAATTATTATATAGTTATTCAAAACCCAGACTAAATAAATTTAAATATGATTATAAATATTAAAATTAAAATATACAATGTACGAGTAATATAAATTAATTCTCCCGTTTCTAAAAAAGAAATTAATCATCACCGACAATTTAAAATTCTTAAATTATAACCCGGAACCAATTACGACTGCCACGTTTTTGACCGTATTAGGGGGCAAGACGTACGCTACCGAAAGTTTTAACTTAACAATATTTTTCCCCTATTACAAGCTGCCGCCGTTCCGATTTATTAGGGTGGCATAAAGGTAATGCATCTGCTATTCATAGACGATTATAGTATTATACTAAATAATATCAGAGTGACAAAGCATAACTACGAAGCAATTTTTTTTGACAAACTATATAAATGAATATTCATCATCGTCAATCCCAATCTGCACGAACAAATCCCTATTAATAATTAAATTATGTTTAATATTAAATCTATTCAAAATCAAGATATATAAAATATTATTAAATCATAAATAAGATTGTTAAGATATCAACTCTTATTTTTAAGATAATACTTTCTATGTTTTTTTATTATAAGTCATTCTCACTTTTCGAGACAATCCTTTTTCTCTTCAATATCTCCCACAACATAAGAAAAAATATTATGAAATGTATACTCATTTGAAAGCTATTTTCATAAGGAATTTTATGGTGCAATTTTTAAATTTTTTGGAATAATATATTTACATAAAAATTAAAGTCAAAATCTCACATCGAAAAAACAAAACGTCATATAAAAAATACGGAGGGAGTATTGAATACTGATATTAAATATAGCATCGGCTCTTATAATTGATATGGAGTAACCGACAATATTAACCAACTAAATAACTGCCGCAAGTTAACACCCATGAGGCCATGATCCCCCACTAAATTTCATCAAAAACATAAATACACCATTTATGAGATGAACTTTCATTCAAAAAGTTTTGTTCTAATCACAAATATCAAAAACACAATTAAATACAAAAATCTAAAGTACATAATATAAATATATAATAAGCATAATAAATATAAATAAATAAATAAAACGAAAATAATATAAGTAAATTATACTCAGACATACGAAATGTTTTGTGTATCACAACTTAAAGTGTAAGACGATCTTGCGTGTTAGACAATTTCTTTACGTCGTTTATTATTTACTGAATTTATATTTTCAATTTTTCTTACAAGTGGTCGCTCTCAACTCTCAGGGCATAAAATTGTGTAACATAATATACCTACGCAATTGGTGTACGTTATTATTTTGTTCATAATACTCCGTATTGGTTAATTCAGCTAACGAAATTTTACATTACTATGCTTATGTGACCATAAAATGAATTTTATGTTCAAACAATTTATTTTTTCCATTTTTCATTTTCTCAAAATACATGAAGTTAATATAGTTATACGTTATTTCACTTTATAGAATACCACATTTTTTTAAACAAATCGCCGCGCAATTTGCGCGGGGTTAAAACTAGTTATATTCTGTAATAAAGTGTAATCATTCGTTCTTAGATATTACCAAAAATATTCCGACTCTTAAAAAACTCTTAAGGCTATAAAATCTTTTGAGTATTAAAAAAACTCTTAAGACTATAAATTTTTAAGTAAAATTATTCTATATCAAAAAATTATAATAATAAATAATACAACTAAGTGCGCGCTTCGTTGAACCAAAAAAAAATTATAATAAAGTGATGAAATTATATATTACAAATAAAAGTACTAATTCATTAAGATATCAAAAAAAATATTTTGAGTCTTACAAAAACTCTCAAGGTTGTAAACTAAGTAAAATTATTGTCTATTATAAATAAGATTAATCATTCGTTCTTAGATATCAACAAAAAAATTCCGAGGCTTAAAAAACTCTTAAGATTATATTCTTTTAATTAAAATAATCCTACATTGACAAGTAGTTATAATAAGGCGATGGAATTCTATTATATAAATAAGAGTAATCATTCGTTTTTGGAAATAAACAAAAAATATTATGAGTCTTAAAAAGAGCTCTTATATGACTATAAACTTTTGTAAGATTATCCCACATCGAAAATTATAATTCTAATACGGTAATGAAATTCTATATTATAAATAAGAGTAATAATTTGTTTTTAGATATCAACAAAAAAAAACTTCCGAGATAAAAAACTCTTAAACTATAAACTTTTAAGTTAAATTATCCCACATCGACGAATTATAATAAGGTGATGGATTTCTATTATATAAATAACAGTAATCCATCATCTTATTAAAATTCGTCGATGTGGGATAAGGAAAAAGTTTTTAGGATTTTAACCAAAAAAATTTGGGTCTTAAAAAGCTTTTAAGACTATAACATTAAGTAATATTATCACACATCGAACAATTATTATAAGGTTGTGGAATAAATAAGAGTAATCATTCATCCTTAGATATAAAATGGGTTTTTCTATGGAGTACCCCTCAGCTATTGGCTTTTCCAAGTGGTACCCCCGCCTTTTTCGAATTACAAGGTGTACCCCTAAACTTTACTTATCACTCCGTATCATAACCAAAGTGATAAGTATATTACAATTTCTTTTCTGTAAATGCATAATTAACATATTAATCAATCCAATTTAATGCTTCAAACCACCTCTCTTTCTTTACCATTCACCAAACCAACTATAAAACTTACGTCCTCAAGGCGTAGCTGGTTCACCAGCACGTTCTTCGACGGGTAATGACTTGTCCTACTCATAGGCTGAGCCAGCCTCCATTCCTCGCCGGGAATCTAGTCGGACGAACCCGCACCGTATTAGGTGCCAAGCAATGGAAGTAGGAATAAATCCAGATCTGCAAAATCCCAAAAGATATTTAGCCAAACTAAGCCAACCTAAGTGAAACCCAAGAAACAAAGACGGGAATAACAACTAACTTCTAGCACAAGGCCTGGACTCACGATGGGCAAAGCCGAAGACGATTCCACCTGCAACGGCCTGACCATGACCTGTAGGCAACGGGTCATCTCCGCGAAAGCCGCGGTCACCCAATCAAAACGTCCCAGCTGATCTAGATCAGCTAGGAGAGGCAAAATCCTAGTACTAAACCTCTCGCCCTTATCCGAGAAGCGGGTCGATCCTAGGAAGTACCACAACCACAACCGGCCATCCTGCTCCGGCATGTTGGGCGCTCGACCCTCTAAGGCTGCCACTCTCTCAAAATGGTCAGAGATGTACGAACTCACCAAAGCATGAGGCGTACTGTAAGCCTCATGCTCCAAACAATCCCCGATGAGGCCCCAGACTTCATCACTATCTAACCGAGGGCCCTCGGCAGCCCATCTAACCCTCTCAGGACCCTAGGGTAAACCCGTAATAACCCCGAAGTCCTCTAAAGTCATCTCGACTTCCCCAAAGGACATATGGAAGGTCGAGGTAGTGTCGTGAAAGCGATCTACCATCGCTCTAATCACCATAAGGTTGCACTTCGTCTTGCAACCCACCAACCGAACCCATTGCTCGACCACGGGACCCAGAGCGGTCCTCGCAATAATCCCCTTTGCCGCGGGGGTCAACTTTTGAGAATAGACCTCAAGGCATGTCGTAAAACCGGAGAAGGTCCTCATCGAACCTGGGGGCTGCAAGTTGAGACGATACAAATCTAAACAAAACAAGCCAAACCCAACCAAGTCAACCGAAACTAAATTTGAAAGCCTAAAACAAAACAAAAACACGAGCTAAAATACTCACCAGACCCCGCACAATGCGATGAGAAACGTGCAAGTCGGGACGAAACAATAACTGGTGGCCGTCCCAGTCCCGGGCCCACTCGGGATCCTCATAGCCAATCTCCTCATTCTATGGCACGGGAATCGGAACATGAGCCCTCCTAGCAACTGTCTCGGGAAGCCTACGCTTCCTTACCCTGTCGAAATCGGCCTCATTTATGGCCTCTAGATCACGACGCTGCGATGAAGCGCTTCGGCGTCTTCTGCGGATCCCACGAGGAGTCAGTGAACTCGTTCCGACGGTCTCACCACTAGTGCCAACCGAAGAAGCTCCCACGGGACGCTCGGTATCATCTCTAGCTGCAAAACCATGCAAAATACAAAAATTCATGCCTCAGGTCAGGCTAAAACAACTCAAACAGGTCACGATAAGGTCAAAATTTTGGATAGATATATCAAAATGCCGAAAGGCCCGCTAACACCTATCTTCGATCTCGGACACAATGGGAGTGGTTTAGGGATAATCCGATATCGTTACGACATCTTTTGGTCCGTCGTAAGTCACACAAAACCTCTTGGAAGGCCCTAGAGGTCATCCTAGCTCACAAAGGTCGACATAGAAAGCACCCACGACATCACAAACACTAATTAAGCAAGATTACAAAGGACAAGTACGGGAATAACCGGAAGAATGGTCTCTAACCCTAGCATTTCAAATTTATTTCCATAGGAGGCCATTGTCGTACCTCGACACCTTCAATCAAGCTTAAAACTATTTTAACAAGCTCTATTCGACCTTAATTGAACAATGGGACCAAGCATAAACATAGAAACTTAGCAAATTCAAAACACCCAAATCAATTTTCTAGAGTTTTAACTAATTCAACTCACATTCAATCAAATTAAGCAAAATCAACAATAGACAAAGAAGAAACACGTATCCGACGTCGACATTATCGTCTATGGCAAAAATCGAGACGAAAATCGGTTGAATAGGTCGAAGAAGCAAGATTAAGGCGAAGAGGGGTGCACGTTTGAGTTTCGGGGCGAATGAATCATTCGTTCCCCCCCTTCGCTGAACTTAAAGGGACCTGACCCACGAGAATCCGGGCGCCTCAGGTCGCGCGTCCAAAACCTTGGACCGCTTGGGGCTAAGCGCCTGAATTTCGAGGCGCAGTAGGATGCGCGTCTAATTGCTCGACTCAAAACCGAAACGAGAACAAACGAAACACACTATCCAACACTCACAACGTACAGGCCCGTAAACTCGACAAAAGAAACGACGACAAGACGATTTACTAACCAATACCGGTAAAGCAAGCCAATAAGCCAATCCCGAACAAGGAACAATAATAAAGCAAACATAAGAAAATTGACTAACAGGAATACTCACGCTCGAACACGTGATAAATCAAGCAAAACAAAACTAATGTAAACAAAGTCCGAACGAATAACCCAATCATTTTCCGTATTTTATCGTGTATACATATTCTTCGTGAAAAAATAGTTTTGGTTTATAATAATAACATCTGAAAATGACGATTTTTTATTTGGAACAGAAGATTTCTTATTGACGAAATATTTTTTAAAAAAAAGAAAAAATCATCAGTTACGAAGAGGTAGGTTATAAAATGATCGAAATAATACAGAAGCACCGCGTAAAAAATCAACAAAGTTTTACTTAACAATCTCGAGTTAATTAACTTAATTATTTTTTTAGCTAATTACAATTAGAGATCAACTTCAGACTTGCATTGGCCTGGTGTTAAACACTTAATTAAAAGTGAATTAATTAAGTAATTTTTTTTTTCAAATTAAGCAACCAAAACATGTTGTATTGAAAATGACAAAGGATGTTGGCTAAATATAATAATCATAATAACAATAATAAAATCAAATTTATACGATCATTATTGTACCATGCGATAACGGTTAAAAATTAGTAATTTAATCATAAAATACGACTTATATTATTTAAATTAGATAGAGACCACCTATTTAACGTAATTTGATTATCAATTATTTAAGTTATATTGTCATCTCATTTTCTGTTATACGATATAACAGTCGTACACGATAATTATAAGAGGATAATACACCAACTAAGGGTAAAATATGTAATGTATAGGCTGTTCCAAGTTGGCATGACACTAAAGACAGTAGCATTTTTAGTATTAGGGTTTAACTTTAATTAACTTGTTAAACAAGATATCATACTAAGTTAAGAAAATAAGACTGTGATTATAATTAATATCCCTATTTTATTAAAAGAAGGTTTTTTTAAGCCTCCACAATCAACCTCACACTTTAATGACGACGTGGCAGCCCCACAATTATTTGGGGAATATAATATTCAATCCCTAACTTAACTCATCTTACTTAGTTATTTAACTCAAGTTAAATAACTATCAATATCCTACTTTATTGAATCATTTTACTCAAGTTAAATCATCTTATTTACTTTATTAAATGACTTTTAATCTAAGGTAAATAACATGTCCAATTTATAAATTATTATATAGTTATTCAAAACCCAGACTAAATAAATTTAAATATGATTATAAATATTAAAATTAAAATATACAATGTACGAGTAATACAAATTAATTCTCCCGTTTCTAAAAAAGAAATTAATCATCACCGACAATTTAAAATTCTTAAATTATAACCCGGAACCAATTACGACTGCCACGTTTTTTACCGTATTAGGGGGCAAGACGTACGCTACCGAAAGTTTTAACTTAACAATATTTTTTCCCTATTACAAGCTGCCGCCGTTCCGATTTATTAGGGTGGCATAAAGGTAATGCATCTGCTATTCATAGACGATTATAGTATTATACTAAATAATATCAGAGTGACAAAGCATAACTACGAAGCAATTTTTTTTGACAAACTATATAAATGAATATTCATCATCGTCAATCCCAATCTGCACGAACAAATCCCTATTAATAATTAAATTATGTTTAATATTAAATCTATTCAAAATCAAGATATATAAAATATTATTAAATCATAAATAAGATTGTTAAGATATCAACTCTTATTTTTAAGATAATACTTTCTATGTTTTTTTATTATAAGTCATTCTCACTTTTCGAGACAATCCTTATTCTCTTCAATATCTCCCACAACATAAGAAAAAATATTATGAAATGTATACTCATTTGAAAGCTATTTTCATAAGGAATTTTATGGTGCAATTTTTAAATTTTTTGGAATAATATATTTACATAAAAATTAAAGTCAAAATCTCACATCGAAAAAACAAAACGTCATATAAAAAATACGGAGGGAGTATTGAATACTGATATTAAATATAGCATCGGCTCTTATAATTGATATGGAGTAACCGACAATATTAACCAACTAAATAACTGCCGCAAGTTAACACCCATGAGGCCATGATCTCCCACTAAATTTCATCAAAAACATAAATACACCATTTATGAGATGAACTTTCATTCAAAAAGTTTTGTTCTAATCACAAATATCAAAAACACAATTAAATACAAAAATCTAAAGTACATAATATAAATATATAATAAGCATAATAAATACAAATAAATAAATAAAACGAAAATAATATAAGTAAATTATACTCAGACATACGAAATGTTTTGTGTATCACAACTTAAAGTGTAAGACGATCTTGCGTGTTAGACAATTTCTTTACGTCGTTTATTATTTACTGAATTTATATTTTCAATTTTTCTTACAAGTGGTCGCTCTCAACTCTCAGGGCATAAAATTGTGTAACATAATATACCTACGCAATTGGTGTACGTTATTATTTTGTTCATAATACTCCGTATTGGTTAATTCAGCTAACGAAATTTTACATTACTATGCTTATGTGACCATAAAATGAATTTTATGTTCAAACAATTTATTTTTTCCATTTTTCATTTTCTCAAAATACATGAAGTTAATATAGTTATACGTTATTTCACTTTATAGAATACCACATTTTTTTTAAAAAATCGCCGCGCAATTTGCGCGGGGTTAAAACTAGTTATATTCTGTAATAAAGTGTAATCATTCGTTCTTAGATATTACCAAAAATCTTCCGACTCTTAAAAAACTCTTAAGGCTATAAAATCTTTTGAGTATTAAAAAAACTCTTAAGACTATAAATTTTTAAGTAAAATTATCCTACATCAAAAAATTATAATAATAAATAATACAACTAAGTGCGCGCTTCGTTGAACCAAAAAAAAATTATAATAAAGTGATGAAATTATATATTACAAATAAAAGTACTAATTCATTAAGATATCAAAAAAAATATTTTGAGTCTTACAAAAACTCTCAAGGTTGTAAACTAAGTAAAATTATTGTCTATTATAAATAAGATTAATCATTCGTTCTTAGATATCAACAAAAAATTTCCGAGGCTTAAAAAACTCTTAAGATTATATTCTTTTAATTAAAATAATCCTACATTGACAAGTAGTTATAATAAGGCGATGGAATTCTATTATATAAATAAGAGTAATCATTCGTTTTTGGAAATAAACAAAAAATATTATGAGTCTTAAAAAGAGCTCTTATATGACTATAAACTTTTGTAAGATTATCCCACATCGAAAATTATAATTCTAATACGGTAATGAAATTCTATATTATAAATAAGAGTAATAATTTGTTTTTAGATATCAACAAAAAAAACTTCCGAGATAAAAAAACTCTTAAACTATAAACTTTTAAGTTAAATTATCTCACATCGACGAATTATAATAAGGTGATGGATTTCTATTATATAAATAACAGTAATCCATCATCTTATTAAAATTCGTCGATGTGGGATAAGGAAAAAGTTTTTAGGATTTTAACCAAAAAATTTGGGTCTTAAAAAGCTTTTAAGACTATAACATTAAGTAATATTATCACACATCGAACAATTATTATAAGGTTGTGGAATAAATAAGAGTAATCATTCATCCTTAGATATAAAATGGGTTTTTCTATGGAGTACCCCTCAACTATTGGCTTTTCCAAGTGGTACCCCCGCCTTTTTCGAATTACAAGGTGTACCCCTAAACTTTACTTATCACTCCGTATCATAACCAAAGTGATAAGTATATTACAATTTCTTTTCTGTAAATGAATAATTAACATATTAATCAATCCAATTTAATGCTTCAAACCACCTCTCTTTCTTTACCATTCACCAAACCAACTATAAAACTTACGTCCTCAAGGCGTAGCTGGTTCACCAGCACGTTCTTCGACGGGTAATGACTTGTCCTACTCATAGGCTGAGCCAGCCTCCATTCGATCCTCGCCGGGAATCTAGTCGGACGAACCCGCACCGTTTTAGGTGCCAAGCAATTGAAGTAGGAATAAATCCAGATCTGCAAAATCCCAAAAGATATTTAGCCAAACTAAGCCAACCTAAGTGAAACCCAAGAAACAAAGACGGGAACAGCAACTAACCTCTAGCACAAGGCCTGGACTCACGATGGGCAAAGCCGAAGACGATTCCACCTGCAACGGCCTGACCATGACCTGTAGGCAACGGGTCATCTCCGCGAAAGCCGCGGTCACCCAATCAAAACGTCCCAGCTGATCTAGATCAGCTAGGAGAGGCAAAATCCTAGTACTAAACCTCTCGCCCTTATCCGAGAAGCGGGTCGATCCTAGGAAGTACCACAACCACAACCGGCCATCCTGCTCCGGCATGTTGGGCGCTCGACCCTCTAAGGCTGCCACTCTCTCAAAATGGTCAGAGATGTACGAACTCACCAAAGCATGAGGCGTACTGTAAGCCTCATGCTCCAAACAATCCCCGATGAGGCCCCAGACTTCATCACTATCTAACCGAGGGCCCTCGGCAGCCCATCTAACCCTCTCAGGACCCTAGGGTAAACCCGTAATAACCCCGAAGTCCTCTAAAGTCATCTCGACTTCCCCAAAGGACATATGGAAGGTCGAGGTAGTGTCGTGAAAGCGATCTACCATCGCTCTAATCACCATAAGGTTGCACTTCGTCTTGCAACCCACCAACCGAACCCATTGCTCGACCACGGGACCCAGAGCGGTCCTCGCAATAATCCCCTTTGCCGCGGGGGTCAACTTTTGAGAATAGACCTCAAGGCATGTCGTAAAACCGGAGAAGGTCCTCATCGAACCTGGGGGCTGCAAGTTGAGACGATACAAATCTAAACTAAACAAGCCAAACCCAACCAAGTCAACCGAAACTAAATTTGAAAGCCTAAAACAAAACAAAAACACGAGCTAAAATACTCACCAGACCCCGCACAATGCGATGAGAAACGTGCAAGTCGGGACGAAACAATAACTGGTGGCCGTCCCAGTCCCGGGCCCACTCGGGATCCTCATAGCCAATCTCCTCATTCTATGGCACGGGAATCGGAACATGAGCCCTCCTAGCAACTGTCTCGGGAAGCCTACGCTTCCTTACCCTGTCGAAATCGGCCTCATTTATGGCCTCTAGATCACGACGCTGCGATAAAGCGCTTCGGCGTCTTCTGCGGATCCCACGAGAAGTCAGTGAACTCGTTCCGACGGTCTCACCACTAGTGCCAACCGAAGAAGCTCCCACGGGACGCTCGGTATCATCTCTAGCTGCAAAACCATGCAAAATACAAAAATTCATGCCTCAGGTCAGGCTAAAACAACTCAAACAGGTCACGATAAGGTCAAAATTTTGGATAGATATATCAAAATGCCGAAAGGCCCGCTAACACCTATCTTCGATCTCGGACACAATGGGAGTGGTTTAGGGATAATCCGATATCGTTACGACATCTTTTGGTCCGTCGTAAGTCACACAAAACCTCTTGGAAGGCCCTAGAGGTCATCCTAGCTCACAAAGGTCGACATAGAAAGCACCCACGACATCACAAACACTAATTAAGCAAGATTACAAAGGACAAGTACGGGAATAACCGGAAGAATGGTCTCTAACCCTAGCATTTCAAATTTATTTCCATAGGAGGCCATTGTCGTACCTCGACACCTTCAATCAAGCTTAAAACTATTTTAACAAGCTCTATTCGACCTTAATTGAACAATGGGACCAAGCATAAACATAGAAACTTAGCAAATTCAAAACACCCAAATCAATTTTCTAGAGTTTTAACTAATTCAACTCACATTCAATCAAATTAAGCAAAATCAACAATAGACAAAGAAGAAACACGTATCCGACGTCGGCATTATCGTCTATGGCAAAAATCGAGACGAAAATCGGTTGAATAGGTCGAAGAAGCAAGATTAAGGCGAAGAGGGGTGCACGTTTGAGTTTCGGGGCGAATGAATCATTCGTTCCCCCCCTTCGCTGAACTTAAAGGGACCTGACCCACGAGAATCCGGGCGCCTCAGGTCGCGCGTCCAAAACCTTGGACCGCTGGGGGCTAAGCGCCTGAATTTCGAGGCGCAGTAGGATGCGCGTCTAATTGCTCGACTCAAAACCGAAACGAGAACAAACGAAACACACTATCCAACACTCACAACGTACACGCCCGTAAACTCGACAAAAGAAACGACGACAAGACGATTTACTAACCAATACCGGTAAAGCAAGCCAATAAGCCAATCCCGAACAAGGAACAATAATAAAGCAAACATAAGAAAATTGACTAACAGGAATACTCACGCTCGAACACGTGATAAATCAAGCAAAACAAAACTAATGTAAACAAAGTCCGAACGAATAACCCAATCATTTTCCGTATTTTATCGTGTATACATATTCTTCGTGAAAAAATAGTTTTGGTTTATAATAATAACATCTGAATATGACGATTTTTTATTTGGAACAGAAGATTTCTTATTGACGAAATATTTTTTAAAAAAAAGAAAAAATCATCAGTTACGAAGAGGTAGGTTATAAAATGATCGAAATAATACAGAAGCACCGCGTAAAAAATCAACAAAGTTTTACTTAACAATCTCGAGTTAATTAACTTAATTATTTTTTTAGCTAATTACAATTAGAGATCAATTTCAGACTTGCATTGGCCTGGTGTTAAACACTTAATTAAAAGTGAATTAATTAAGTAATTTTTTTTTTCAAATTAAGCAACCAAAACATGTTGTATTGAAAATGACAAAGGATGTTGGCTAAATATAATAATCATAATAACAATAATAAAATCAAATTTATACGATCATTATTGTACCATGCGATAACGGTTAAAAATTAGTAATTTAATCATAAAATACGACTTATATTATTTAAATTAGATAGAGACCACCTATTTAACGTAATTTGATTATCAATTATTTAAGTTATATTGTCATCTCATTTTCTGTTATACGATATAACAGTCGTACACGATAATTATAAGAGGATAATACACCAACTAAGGGTAAAATATGTAATGTATAGGCTGTTCCAAGTTGGCATGACACTAAAGACAGTAGCATTTTTAGTATTAGGGTTTAACTTTAATTAACTTGTTAAACAAGATATCATACTAAGTTAAGAAAATAAGACTGTGATTATAATTAATATCCCTATTTTATTAAAAGAAGGTTTTTTTAAGCCTCCACAATCAACCTCACACTTTAATGACGACGTGGCAGCCCCACAATTATTTGGGGAATATAATATTCAATCCCTAACTTAACTCATCTTACTTAGTTATTTAACTCAAGTTAAATAACTATCAATATCCTACTTTATTGAATCATTTTACTCAAGTTAAATCATCTTATTTACTTTATTAAATGACTTTTAATCTAAGGTAAATAACATGTCCAATTTATAAATTATTATATAGTTATTCAAAACCCAGACTAAATAAATTTAAATATGATTATAAATATTAAAATTAAAATATACAATGTACGAGTAATATAAATTAATTCTCCCGTTTCTAAAAAAGAAATTAATCATCACCGACAATTTAAAATTCTTAAATTATAACCCGGAACCAATTACGATTGCCACGTTTTTTACCGTATTAGGGGGCAAGACGTACGCTACCGAAAGTTTTAACTTAACAATATTTTTCCCCTATTACAAGCTGCCGCCGTTCCGATTTATTAGGGTGGCATAAAGGTAATGCATCTGCTATTCATAGACGATTATAGTATTATACTAAATAATATCAGAGTGACAAAGCATAACTACGAAGCAATTTTTTTTGACAAACTATATAAATGAATATTCATCATCGTCAATCCCAATCTGCACGAACAAATCCCTATTAATAATTAAATTATGTTTAATATTAAATCTATTCAAAATCAAGATATATAAAATATTATTAAATCATAAATAAGATTGTTAAGATATCAACTCTTATTTTTAAGATAATACTTTCTATGTTTTTTTATTATAAGTCATTCTCACTTTTCGAGACAATCCTTTTTCTCTTCAATATCTCCCACAACATAAGAAAAAATATTATGAAATGTATACTCATTTGAAAGCTATTTTCATAAGGAATTTTATGGTGCAATTTTTAAATTTTTTGGAATAATATATTTACATAAAAATTAAAGTCAAAATCTCACATCGAAAAAACAAAACGTCATATAAAAAATACGGAGGGAGTATTGAATACTGATATTAAATATAGCATCGGCTCTTATAATTGATATGGAGTAACCGACAATATTAACCAACTAAATAACTGCCGCAAGTTAACACCCATGAGGCCATGATCTCCCACTAAATTTCATCAAAAACATAAATACACCATTTATGAGATGAACTTTCATTCAAAAAGTTTTGTTCTAATCACAAATATCAAAAACACAATTAAATACAAAAATCTAAAGTACATAATATAAATATATAATAAGCATAATAAATACAAATAAATAAATAAAACGAAAATAATATAAGTACATTATACTCAGACATACGAAATGTTTTGTGTATCACAACTTAAAGTGTAAGACGATCTTGCGTGTTAGACAATTTCTTTACGTCGTTTATTATTTACTGAATTTATATTTTCAATTTTTCTTACAAGTGGTCGCTCTCAACTCTCAGGGCATAAAATTGTGTAACATAATATACCTACGCAATTGGTGTACGTTATTATTTTGTTCATAATACTCCGTATTGGTTAATTCAGCTAACGAAATTTTACATTACTATGCTTATGTGACCATAAAATAAATTTTTTGTTCAAACAATTTATTTTTTCCATTTTTCATTTTCTCAAAATACATGAAGTTAATATAGTTATACGTTATTTCACTTTATAGAATACCACATTTTTTTTAAAAAATCGCCGCGCAATTTGCGCGGGGTTAAAACTAGTTATATTCTGTAATAAAGTGTAATCATTCGTTCTTAGATATTACCAAAAATCTTCCGACTCTTAAAAAACTCTTAAGGCTATAAAATCTTTTGAGTATTAAAAAAACTCTTAAGACTATAAATTTTTAAGTAAAATTATCCTACATCAAAAAATTATAATAATAAATAATACAACTAAGTGCGCGCTTCGTTGAACCAAAAAAAAATTATAATAAAGTGATGAAATTATATATTACAAATAAAAGTACTAATTCATTAAGATATCAAAAAAAATATTTTGAGTCTTACAAAAACTCTCAAGGTTGTAAACTAAGTAAAATTATTGTCTATTATAAATAAGATTAATCATTCGTTCTTAGATATCAACAAAAAATTTCCGAGGCTTAAAAAACTCTTAAGATTATATTCTTTTAATTAAAATAATCCTACATTGACAAGTAGTTATAATAAGGCGATGGAATTCTATTATATAAATAAGAGTAATCATTCGTTTTTGGAAATAAACAAAAAATATTATGAGTCTTAAAAAGAGCTCTTATATGACTATAAACTTTTGTAAGATTATCCCACATCGAAAATTATAATTCTAATACGGTAATGAAATTCTATATTATAAATAAGAGTAATAATTTGTTTTTAGATATCAACAAAAAAAACTTCCGAGATAAAAAAACTCTTAAACTATAAACTTTTAAGTTAAATTATCTCACATCGACGAATTATAATAAGGTGATGGATTTCTATTATATAAATAACAGTAATCCATCATCTTATTAAAATTCGTCGATGTGGGATAAGGAAAAAGTTTTTAGGATTTTAACCAAAAAATTTGGGTCTTAAAAAGCTTTTAAGACTATAACATTAAGTAATATTATCACACATCGAACAATTATTATAAGGTTGTGGAATAAATAAGAGTAATCATTCATCCTTAGATATAAAATGGGTTTTTCTATGGAGTACCCCTCAACTATTGGCTTTTCCAAGTGGTACCCCCGCCTTTTTCGAATTACAAGGTGTACCCCTAAACTTTACTTATCACTCCGTATCATAACCAAAGTGATAAGTATATTACAATTTCTTTTCTGT
The DNA here is from genome assembly GCA_958450325.1 of Agrostemma githago. Classification (NCBI taxonomy): domain Eukaryota; kingdom Viridiplantae; phylum Streptophyta; class Magnoliopsida; order Caryophyllales; family Caryophyllaceae; genus Agrostemma; species Agrostemma githago. The sequence goes on along the minus strand of OY288254.1, from coordinate 41,981,484 downwards.
AAATGAATAATTAACATATTAATCAATCCAATTTAATGCTTCAAACCACCTCTCTTTCTTTACCATTCACCAAACCAACTATAAAACTTACGTCCTCAAGGCGTAGCTGGTTCACCAGCACGTTCTTCGACGGGTAATGACTTGTCCTACTCATAGGCTGAGCCAGCCTCCATTCGATCCTCGCCGGGAATCTAGTCGGACGAACCCGCACCGTTTTAGGTGCCAAGCAATTGAAGTAGGAATAAATCCAGATCTGCAAAATCCCAAAAGATATTTAGCCAAACTAAGCCAACCTAAGTGAAACCCAAGAAACAAAGACGGGAACAGCAACTAACCTCTAGCACAAGGCCTGGACTCACGATGGGCAAAGCCGAAGACGATTCCACCTGCAACGGCCTGACCATGACCTGTAGGCAACGGGTCATCTCCGCGAAAGCCGCGGTCACCCAATCAAAACGTCCCAGCTGATCTAGATCAGCTAGGAGAGGCAAAATCCTAGTACTAAACCTCTCGCCCTTATCCGAGAAGCGGGTCGATCCTAGGAAGTACCACAACCACAACCGGCCATCCTGCTCCGGCATGTTGGGCGCTCGACCCTCTAAGGCTGCCACTCTCTCAAAATGGTCAGAGATGTACGAACTCACCAAAGCATGAGGCGTACTGTAAGCCTCATGCTCCAAACAATCCCCGATGAGGCCCCAGACTTCATCACTATCTAACCGAGGGCCCTCGGCAGCCCATCTAACCCTCTCAGGACCCTAGGGTAAACCCGTAATAACCCCGAAGTCCTCTAAAGTCATCTCGACTTCCCCAAAGGACATATGGAAGGTCGAGGTAGTGTCGTGAAAGCGATCTACCATCGCTCTAATCACCATAAGGTTGCACTTCGTCTTGCAACCCACCAACCGAACCCATTGCTCGACCACGGGACCCAGAGCGGTCCTCGCAATAATCCCCTTTGCCGCGGGGGTCAACTTTTGAGAATAGACCTCAAGGCATGTCGTAAAACCGGAGAAGGTCCTCATCGAACCTGGGGGCTGCAAGTTGAGACGATACAAATCTAAACTAAACAAGCCAAACCCAACCAAGTCAACCGAAACTAAATTTGAAAGCCTAAAACAAAACAAAAACACGAGCTAAAATACTCACCAGACCCCGCACAATGCGATGAGAAACGTGCAAGTCGGGACGAAACAATAACTGGTGGCCGTCCCAGTCCCGGGCCCACTCGGGATCCTCATAGCCAATCTCCTCATTCTATGGCACGGGAATCGGAACATGAGCCCTCCTAGCAACTGTCTCGGGAAGCCTACGCTTCCTTACCCTGTCGAAATCGGCCTCATTTATGGCCTCTAGATCACGACGCTGCGATAAAGCGCTTCGGCGTCTTCTGCGGATCCCACGAGAAGTCAGTGAACTCGTTCCGACGGTCTCACCACTAGTGCCAACCGAAGAAGCTCCCACGGGACGCTCGGTATCATCTCTAGCTGCAAAACCATGCAAAATACAAAAATTCATGCCTCAGGTCAGGCTAAAACACTTAATTAAAAGTGAATTAATTAAGTAATTTTTTTTTTCAAATTAAGCAACCAAAACATGTTGTATTGAAAATGACAAAGGATGTTGGCTAAATATAATAATCATAATAACAATAATAAAATCAAATTTATACGATCATTATTGTACCATGCGATAACGGTTAAAAATTAGTAATTTAATCATAAAATACGACTTATATTATTTAAATTAGATAGAGACCACCTATTTAACGTAATTTGATTATCAATTATTTAAGTTATATTGTCATCTCATTTTCTGTTATACGATATAACAGTCGTACACGATAATTATAAGAGGATAATACACCAACTAAGGGTAAAATATGTAATGTATAGGCTGTTCCAAGTTGGCATGACACTAAAGACAGTAGCATTTTTAGTATTAGGGTTTAACTTTAATTAACTTGTTAAACAAGATATCATACTAAGTTAAGAAAATAAGACTGTGATTATAATTAATATCCCTATTTTATTAAAAGAAGGTTTTTTTAAGCCTCCACAATCAACCTCACACTTTAATGACGACGTGGCAGCCCCACAATTATTTGGGGAATATAATATTCAATCCCTAACTTAACTCATCTTACTTAGTTATTTAACTCAAGTTAAATAACTATCAATATCCTACTTTATTGAATCATTTTACTCAAGTTAAATCATCTTATTTACTTTATTAAATGACTTTTAATCTAAGGTAAATAACATGTCCAATTTATAAATTATTATATAGTTATTCAAAACCCAGACTAAATAAATTTAAATATGATTATAAATATTAAAATTAAAATATACAATGTACGAGTAATATAAATTAATTCTCCCGTTTCTAAAAAAGAAATTAATCATCACCGACAATTTAAAATTCTTAAATTATAACCCGGAACCAATTACGATTGCCACGTTTTTTACCGTATTAGGGGGCAAGACGTACGCTACCGAAAGTTTTAACTTAACAATATTTTTCCCCTATTACAAGCTGCCGCCGTTCCGATTTATTAGGGTGGCATAAAGGTAATGCATCTGCTATTCATAGACGATTATAGTATTATACTAAATAATATCAGAGTGACAAAGCATAACTACGAAGCAATTTTTTTTGACAAACTATATAAATGAATATTCATCATCGTCAATCCCAATCTGCACGAACAAATCCCTATTAATAATTAAATTATGTTTAATATTAAATCTATTCAAAATCAAGATATATAAAATATTATTAAATCATAAATAAGATTGTTAAGATATCAACTCTTATTTTTAAGATAATACTTTCTATGTTTTTTTATTATAAGTCATTCTCACTTTTCGAGACAATCCTTTTTCTCTTCAATATCTCCCACAACATAAGAAAAAATATTATGAAATGTATACTCATTTGAAAGCTATTTTCATAAGGAATTTTATGGTGCAATTTTTAAATTTTTTGGAATAATATATTTACATAAAAATTAAAGTCAAAATCTCACATCGAAAAAACAAAACGTCATATAAAAAATACGGAGGGAGTATTGAATACTGATATTAAATATAGCATCGGCTCTTATAATTGATATGGAGTAACCGACAATATTAACCAACTAAATAACTGCCGCAAGTTAACACCCATGAGGCCATGATCTCCCACTAAATTTCATCAAAAACATAAATACACCATTTATGAGATGAACTTTCATTCAAAAAGTTTTGTTCTAATCACAAATATCAAAAACACAATTAAATACAAAAATCTAAAGTACATAATATAAATATATAATAAGCATAATAAATACAAATAAATAAATAAAACGAAAATAATATAAGTACATTATACTCAGACATACGAAATGTTTTGTGTATCACAACTTAAAGTGTAAGACGATCTTGCGTGTTAGACAATTTCTTTACGTCGTTTATTATTTACTGAATTTATATTTTCAATTTTTCTTACAAGTGGTCGCTCTCAACTCTCAGGGCATAAAATTGTGTAACATAATATACCTACGCAATTGGTGTACGTTATTATTTTGTTCATAATACTCCGTATTGGTTAATTCAGCTAACGAAATTTTACATTACTATGCTTATGTGACCATAAAATAAATTTTTTGTTCAAACAATTTATTTTTTCCATTTTTCATTTTCTCAAAATACATGAAGTTAATATAGTTATACGTTATTTCACTTTATAGAATACCACATTTTTTTTTAAAAATCGCCGCGCAATTTGCGCGGGGTTAAAACTAGTTATATTCTGTAATAAAGTGTAATCATTCGTTCTTAGATATTACCAAAAATCTTCCGACTCTTAAAAAACTCTTAAGGCTATAAAATCTTTTGAGTATTAAAAAAACTCTTAAGACTATAAATTTTTAAGTAAAATTATCCTACATCAAAAAATTATAATAATAAATAATACAACTAAGTGCGCGCTTCGTTGAACCAAAAAAAAATTATAATAAAGTGATGAAATTATATATTACAAATAAAAGTACTAATTCATTAAGATATCAAAAAAAATATTTTGAGTCTTACAAAAACTCTCAAGGTTGTAAACTAAGTAAAATTATTGTCTATTATAAATAAGATTAATCATTCGTTCTTAGATATCAACAAAAAATTTCCGAGGCTTAAAAAACTCTTAAGATTATATTCTTTTAATTAAAATAATCCTACATTGACAAGTAGTTATAATAAGGCGATGGAATTCTATTATATAAATAAGAGTAATCATTCGTTTTTGGAAATAAACAAAAAATATTATGAGTCTTAAAAAGAGCTCTTATATGACTATAAACTTTTGTAAGATTATCCCACATCGAAAATTATAATTCTAATACGGTAATGAAATTCTATATTATAAATAAGAGTAATAATTTGTTTTTAGATATCAACAAAAAAAACTTCCGAGATAAAAAAACTCTTAAACTATAAACTTTTAAGTTAAATTATCTCACATCGACGAATTATAATAAGGTGATGGATTTCTATTATATAAATAACAGTAATCCATCATCTTATTAAAATTCGTCGATGTGGGATAAGGAAAAAGTTTTTAGGATTTTAACCAAAAAATTTGGGTCTTAAAAAGCTTTTAAGACTATAACATTAAGTAATATTATCACACATCGAACAATTATTATAAGGTTGTGGAATAAATAAGAGTAATCATTCATCCTTAGATATAAAATGGGTTTTTCTATGGAGTACCCCTCAACTATTGGCTTTTCCAAGTGGTACCCCCGCCTTTTTCGAATTACAAGGTGTACCCCTAAACTTTACTTATCACTCCGTATCATAACCAAAGTGATAAGTATATTACAATTTCTTTTCTGTAAATGAATAATTAACATATTAATCAATCCAATTTAATGCTTCAAACCACCTCTCTTTCTTTACCATTCACCAAACCAACTATAAAACTTACGTCCTCAAGGCGTAGCTGGTTCACCAGCACGTTCTTCGACGGGTAATGACTTGTCCTACTCATAGGCTGAGCCAGCCTCCATTCGATCCTCGCCGGGAATCTAGTCGGACGAACCCGCACCGTTTTAGGTGCCAAGCAATTGAAGTAGGAATAAATCCAGATCTGCAAAATCCCAAATGATATTTAGCCAAACTAAGCCAACCTAAGTGAAACCCAAGAAACAAAGACGGGAATAGCAACTAACCTCCAGCACAAGGCCTGGACTCACGATGGGCAAAGCCGAAGACGATTCCACCTGCAACGGCCTGACCATGACCTGTAGGCAACGGGTCATCTCCGCGAAAGCCGCGGTCACCCAATCAAAACGTCCCAGCTGATCTAGATCAGCTAGGAGAGGCAAAATCCTAGTACTAAACCTCTCGCCCTTATCCGAGAAGCGGGTCGATCCTAGGAAGTACCACAACCACAACCGGCCATCCTGCTCCGGCATGTTGGGCGCTCGACCCTCTAAGGCTGCCACTCTCTCAAAATGGTCAGAGATGTACGAACTCACCAAAGCATGAGGCGTACTGTAAGCCTCATGCTCCAAACAATCCCCGATGAGGCCCCAGACTTCATCACTATCTAACCGAGGGCCCTCGGCAGCCCATCTAACCCTCTCAGGACCCTAGGGTAAACCCGTAATAACCCCGAAGTCCTCTAAAGTCATCTCGACTTCCCCAAAGGACATATGGAAGGTCGAGGTAGTGTCGTGAAAGCGATCTACCATCGCTCTAATCACCATAAGGTTGCACTTCGTCTTGCAACCCACCAACCGAACCCATTGCTCGACCACGGGACCTAGAGCGGTCCTCGCAATAATCCCCTTTGCCACGGGGGTCAACTTTTGAGAATAGACCTCAAGGCATGTCGTAAAACCGGAGAAGGTCCTCATCGAACCTGGGGGCTGCAAGTTGAGACGATACAAATCTAAACAAAACAAGCCAAACCCAATCAAGTCAACCGAAACTAAATTTGAAAGCCTAAAACAAAACAAAAACACGAGCTAAAATACTCACCAGACCCCGCACAATGCGATGAGAAACGTGCAAGTCGGGACGAAACAATAACTGGTGGCCGTCCCAGTCCCGGGCCCACTCGGGATCCTCATAGCCAATCTCCTCATTCTCTGGCACGGGAATCGGAACATGAGCCCTCCTAGCAACTTTCTCGGGAAGCCTACGCTTCCTTACCCTGTCGAAATCGGCCTCATTTATGGCCTCTAGATCACGATGCTGCGATGAAGCGCTTCGGCGTCTTCTGCGGATCCCACGAGGAGTCAGTGAACTCGTTCCGACGGTCTCACCACTAGTGCCAACCGAAGAAGCTCCCACGGGACGCTCGGTATCATCTCTAGCTGCAAAACCATGCAAAATACAAAAATTCATGCCTCAGGTCAGGCTAAAACAACTCAAACAGGTCACGATAAGGTCAAAATTTTGGATAGATATATCAAAATGCCGAAAGGCCCGCTAACACCTATCTTCGATCTCGGACACAATGGGAGTGGTTTAGGGATAATCCGATATCGTTACGACACCTTTTGGTCCGTCGTAAGTCACACAAAACCTCTTCAAAGGCCCTAGAGGTCATCCTAGCTCACAAAGGTCGACATAGAAAGCACCCACGACATCACAAACACTAATTAAGCAAGATTACAAAGGACAAGTACGGGAATAACCGGAAGAATGGTCTCTAACCCTAGCATTTCAAATTTATTTCCATAGGAGGCCATTGTCGTACCTCGACACCTTCAATCAAGCTTAAAACTATTTTAACAAGCTCTATTCGACCTTAATTGAACAATGGGACCAAGCATAAACATAGAAACTTAGCAAATTCAAAACACCCAAATCAATTTTCTAGAGTTTTAACTAATTCAACTCACATTCAATCAAATTAAGCAAAATCAACAATAGACAAAGAAGAAACACGTATCCGACGTCGACATTATCGTCTATGGCAATAATCGAGGCGAAAATCGGTTTAATAGGTCGAAGAAGCAAGATTAAGGCGAAGAGGGGTGCACGTTTGAGTTTCGGGGCGAATGAATCATTCGTTCCCCCCCTTCGCTGAACTTAAAGGGACCTGACCCACGAGAATCCGGGCGCCTCAGGTCGCGCGTCCAAAACCTTGGACCGCTGGGGGCTAAGCGCCTGAATTTCAAGGCGCAGTAGGATGCGCGTCTAATTGCTCGACTCAAAACCGAAACGAGAACAAACGAAACACACTATCCAACACTCACAACGTACACGCCCGTAAACTCGACAAAAGAAACGACGACAAGACGATTTACTAACCAATACCGGTAAAGCAAGCCAATAAGCCAATCCCGAACAAGGAACAATAATAAAGCAAACATAAGAAAATTGACTAACAGAAATACTCACGCTCGAACACGTGATAAATCAAGCAAAACAAAACTAATGTAAACAAAGTCCGAACGAATCCAAGAACATAATAAATTAGAACAAAGGAAAAGCAAATCCGAACAAAATAAGACAAATCTGCAAAACGAATTTAATCTAAACAAAATAAATAAAATGCCGACAAAACGAGCTCATAAATGCTCTCTAAACAAGATCTACCTGACTAAGCAACAACGAAAAACATGAAGAACCATGACTAATAAAAAACGATCACACACAAACACCGGTAAAGCAAGATAAACCCAACAACGCCAAACAAAACCAAAAAAAAAAGAATATAATCAAACAAGCTAATATTCACCAAACATATTTTGCCCAAGGGGTCTTAGTTATCCCAGAGGCACAACAAACAACAATTTATGTTCAAGCGGATACTGACACGCTCAAACATTTTGGTATCTCCCCAGCAATTTATGTTCGAGCGGATACTGACATGCTCAAACATTTTGGAGTCTTATATCTTCCCAGCAATTTATGTTCGAGCGGATACTGACACGTTCAAACATTTTGGAGTCTTATATCTCCCCAGCAATTTATGTTCGAGCGGATACTGACACGCTCAAACATTTTGGATTTTTATACATCCCCAGCATTTTGGAGTCTTATATCTCCCCAGCATTTTGGAGTCGTATATCTCCTCAGCATTTCGGAGTCTTATATCTCCCCAGCATTTTGGATTCTTATACATCCCCAGCATTTTTTGGAGTCTTATATCTCCACAGCATTTTGGAGTCTTATATCTCCCCAGTGTTTTGGATTCTTATACATCCCCAGCACTTTTTTTTAAGCCCGACGAGTCGCTAGGCGCTTTTAGGGCATTGAGTCCTATACCTCCCCAGCATTTTTTTGAGCCTGATGGGTCTTAGTTATCCTGAAGGCAACGGAGTCTTATACCTCCCTAGCATTTTCGAGCCCCAAGGGTCATAGGCATCCCGAAGGCAAATTCTTCTCGTATTTCACAAGCTCGACAGATCATAGGCATCCAGAAGGCAAGCCTTAAAATCAATTCTAACAAGTCGCAAGCATTACAAAGGCAAAACAAGCATCCCCATGCCAACCAAGTCATAAGCATTCGAAGGGAAGTACATGTTCTTGACCCACGAACGAAGCAAAACCCGTGACAGACGGCGAGTACGGACCCGAGCTCCGGTAAGCGATCGTAGGCAAAAGGTTCAGGTATGATCTCTAAGCCTTGGCTAGCGAGCCTCAACACGTAGTCCAACGGACTTGAAAACGACCCAACCGGACAGCCACCAGGTCGTAATCCTCGATTGACCTGGCCGGATATACTTTGAGTTTCGCCTTATCCAAGCCTCAGTCAAACTAGGAGCTTCTGTAGACACCCAGATTTGGACCTGGTGGCTGCAAGGGTACCCAACAAACACCCGATGACGATCACACTGCAACGCGACCCGAGAACACGAGTCTTTAGGTAGTTTTTTCTATAAAATGGACCAAATAATTACTCGGAAAGATTAAATTAACATCAAGGCAGCCTTAGTCGTGTTCATTATGGTCGTGTAGACACTAAATAGAGTCAATTCCGACACCGGGACTCCGAATCCGTCCCGAAACACGAACCGAGTCAGCACCGCGCCAAGTGAACCTCGGGATGCACACCCGAGCCCCACTAAGCACCACGATGCTAGGTCAAGGAGGAAGAAGCTTAGTCTCCAAGTTATGAATAATACGCGCAACTCTCGGTTTTGGAAAGTATCAAAATCGTATCTTCAAATTTCCGAGCGCCTCACCTCGCGCGTCTCAGCCTTCACACGCCTAAACCCAGACGCCTGAGTTCTGGTGTGCCTGGACTCAAACATCCATTCGGGTGACGAGAGCCAAAAATGACTATAAATACCCCCCCTTCACCCCCTTCATTCGACACACACACCACATATCTTCCCTTCTCTCTTTACTCGTTAAGAGTTTCTCGCTAAAGGCTCGCACTCCGACACCCGAGGCAAACGATCCACTTGATCGTAGTTCCGATAAAGCGAAATCGACGCTACTCCTCACCTTCGAGCACCCCACTCGATACCGAGGTGCCTGTGATCGACTAGCTACTCCGAGTCTAATAACGGAGTTCTTCCGGATTAGCCGCAGAACCAACAAATAGTATCGAAGTTCTGCCGGATTAGCCGCAGGAAAGGCCAACGGTAAAGGAACTCTGCCAAAATCACCAGGCAAGCTAGGAGGATCCGCCTTTTGAAGTCGATCGTCACTAGGTTGTCATCCAAACAAAACTTTACATTCTTGTACTTTTACTATGCACTACGATAATGTCAAACATTAGGTCCACAACACGTGCTAAAGCACGTAACGTCCCAACTTCAACCATAAACACTAAAACATCCTAAATAATCCCGAGTAGTTCCGAGATCCGTTCTCAGCTATCTATGCATCGTGTCCCGTTTAGCGTATACTCTGAGGGTGCAACTCCTCACTACGTGATTTACTTACATTCGCATTTATAGTTTTCGTATGATTTATCGCATTTGTGACCTAAATCAACTAACACGAAAATCAAAACGTATACAAGCTAAAACTGAACAAAGTGATGGTCGGGTTCCGTATTAGTCTCGATGCTCACCTTACAAGGTTCGATGCATCCCTACTAATACCGAGCCGACGCATCTTAAGCAGCATACCAGGTAAGGTTTACCACGAGAATGACTAATAATCGTATTATCACGTTAAAACTGACTTGCTAATACCTACAATATTAGTACTCTCTACTCTCCTACGTGCATCTTTTTATGGCCTGCTTGTCACGTGAAATCGCATGCAAAGAATGTAAACACAACTACTTCGACGACAAAGTTAACTTGTCCTTAAACCAACATAGCTAAATATAGGGTTAAAACAATGGATGTTACAGTACTTCCGCCACAACAAACAAACAAAGTTATCAGCCCACCAATTGATTAGTAGAGGCCGCTACTGTGCGGGCGGGATTGGGTGTCAATGCCTAGCGGACGTTGGCATCCCAATACGTGCCCTCACCCCTTACTCAGAATAGATGGTTTCCGAATGTCCGAAACCATTGGCAATGAAATGCTTAAGGGTACAAGTCTTTATCTTTAGGTCCCGTGCCACTCAGCTTTGAGCCGGCTAAGGATCAAAGTTGACTTGAACGGTTTCCGAGTCCCCATAATTAACTCGGTGACGATTCCACAAAACGGCAACGAATTCAGTTCACTAAAAAGGTCGCCTTACCAAACATATCGGCCTTTAAACATTTACAACCACGACTCGATCGATTCCAACGGAAACACAGGTGCTCGCACCCGTCTAGTACAAGTCCGAATCGTCATCCGAATCGAGGTCTGAAACATCGCCCCGAACGCGAGATCGGACCGGCCCCCGACCAGGAGGGGGCCGCGTGGGTGGCCGCCGTGATGAAACCGGGTCGGTCCCGCGGGGGCGCGCGCGGGGCTCCGGGCGGTGCGGACGAACGTCCACGCCGATCTAAGCCGAAAACCCTAAACAGGTCAAAACATCAAATTGCGTCCAAATACATTATTAAATCAAAAGTCAACTGAATCAAATCAACCCTCAAATATCACGGATTTCAATCCCGTATTTCGGGCAACTTCCTATCAATGCGAATTCAACCAAGAGACCTATTGCGCCTCAGAACTGGGGCACACGAGTTATTGCTCTTCATAATCAGGGCGCAAGTCCTATTGCGCCTATATTTCAAAATCAAAAACTAGGTTTCGGCGCTCAAACACATTTTCAAACTTCATATTCTCCATGTATACCCTCGCCCGTCATTTCAAAGGATCAGAAAATTCGAGCATCACATACATACACTCAAACCTCAAAAATACCTTAACTTCGCTTACATACCAAAAGGCTCTCCGTGTCCGCGTCGATACTTTACGAGACCATACTTCGAGACAGTTGAACATGTAGGTTGAGGGTGTTTCAATCCCTATTTCTAATCTTTTAACTCTTTTAATTTCCGTAACTAACTACTAACTCTTGTCATTTCCGCAACTAACATTTACGTTATTGTTTACTATCTTTTTCATTATCGTTTACTAACATTTACTTTTTCGTACGCTAACATCTAACATTTCAATTATCGCATTTACATCTCTACCTTTAAAATATCGTTTATATTAAACATTCAAAAACTATTTTCAAAATGTGACTCGAACGACGTCCAATGCGAAGGACCTAATGTTCGGAAAGATGGGTCACTATCGATTTATAGCAAGTATCCGATGACGTCGATTTAAACATCGTAGGCTCTAGTAGCCAAACTACGGTGTGAATAGTTCGAAGGAGGGTCTAACAAATGCTAACACAAATCGATCTTTTTTTAAGCGAACGCATTCGACAATCGAATCTGTCCAAAGTCCAAACAATATCCAATCAAGGCGCGAGGCCAGTGGTGGTCTTCTACACCTAAGGATCGGGGTGCCTCGTGGCGTGCACTTGATTCCTAGGTTATATCATGATCGTAGAATCGATGGTATGCTTTCGACGCGTTATTTATGTTTTCTCTTAAATGTTCGATATCGGTTTTATAACCAAGTGTTGAATGTTAGGAATCATTGAAAATCAATTTAGCACGGAACCCTATGATGCTAATCGAAGTATCATATCGTCTTCACGACCTAGTAATGATACCGACACGCAAAGGGTCACGATATTCGTATCAGGTCGATATAACAATTTATTATAAAACTAGACAGATTAGGACAAGTACCCATTTGAGGTCAACAAGAGGTATCGTCGATTTCAAAGTAGTCAAAATACGATACCCGTCTCACCACGAGACTTGTACTTGCGACGTAACTCAACGCGCAACCATTAATCGCGCGTCTCCTTTCAAACCCCCGTCTTATATTCATTTTCATTCTATTTCATCCTTTACGACTTTGAGTGAATGCCTTGCAACGTTAATTCGACGACTTATTAGTCGAACACGGTATTCGTTGAGCATAAGGGCATCAATATTCTCTGGGACAATTCGGGACGAGACGGTTCCAAAGTCCGGATCATGCTAGCATAACGCTATGGTCCTGATCTTCATCAATCGTGAGGGGTCTTGCGCCTATGTTCTAGGGTGCACAGATCCCCGCGCTCGCACCCTGTCCTCTGATCAATGTACAACACAATGCGTAGCTGATCAAAGTCTGTCCAATCTTCGATTTGTAGTTTCTGTTTACGTTTACTATATTCGGGTCCGTTTATAGTTTATGTTTACCGTTCTAATTCAATTATATGATTGTTCAATTACTCGTTTATGTCGTATTGTGAAATCCGGGTTGTATTTCCACCCGTGTAACTTGTAATCTACTAACGAGTTATTTATTTCCATTGTTTGGCATTTATCATTTTCAAATGAACATAGCATGCTAAAACAACTTCGACAAATACTAAGATGCATGAAACGACGTAATACAACATTCAATTCACTTGCCTAGATTCAAAAAATGGTTGTCATGCATTTCACTATCTTACTAACGTGCACACTATAAAACCAATCGATATCTTAGTAGAGGCCGCTATATGCGGGCGGGGTTGGGTGTTCTTTGTGAACTTCCCAACACCTACCTTCACCCCTTACTCAGAATCTTTTGTTTCCGAATGTCCGAAATCATTGCTCACGAGAGGCATACAACATACGATATTCAATAATTCGATATTCGATATCCTTATGCAAAGGGACAAACCCTCAAACTCTACTACTATAAGGCAAACTGTGCTTTGTGCGCAGTATGTCCCAAGTACAGAGTGGGTTCGAACGGATCCGAACTCCCACAAAGTTCGGTGGCGACTCCACTTTGATTTCAATCGAGAAACATGTCACCACGATATTCATTCGCCTACCTAAACCCGCGCGTGGCCACGTCGGGGTAGACTTTGCCATGTCCACAATCGTGCATCTGCACTTGGATCGTATCCTGAGGCAATTCAAGTGGACCCAGAGGATTCTTGAGACCGAAGACATTATTAGTGTTCCTCTACAGTTGATAGATGAGATGTCTGAAACGTGGTTGCAACGGGGGCGTATTTGTGTCATCTGGACGATCCCGGCACCTTGTCATTTAACTTGGGAGTCTGAGTCATATGGGAAGTAGGCTTCTGAGGAGTCCGATCTCATAAGGCTTTGAAGATCGATGACACTTTTGATCTTGTACGCAGGGAACGGGTTAAAGATAACATGGTTTTTTCGATGAGGGGGATGTACCTGCCACTCCAGTACGCCTGATGTCTGGACCTAAAACCAAGGCCAAAACTCGGGCCAATGATGCTGGTGCTAGAGGTGTGTAGGACATGCTGAGCCTCTGGACCGATTAAGAGAAGAGGTTAAGGCCGAAGTTGGTTATCAGGGACCAACTTGGTCCCCGTGACAGGCTACCCAATCAACCATGTGAGGGTTCGGTGGTTGGCACCTGTGGATGTGGTGGATGACTGCTTACCCCGAAAACGTGCGAGAGCTAGAGAAATCCTAGTAGTGATCTGAGGTCGCTCACCTCCGCCTTGATGCCAGTGGAGTGCAAAAGATGCGAAGGACAAGGGTAAAGACATGATGTCGTGAAGATACTGTCCTTCAATTTTTACTATTTAAGTACTACTACTAGGTGGTGTCGTGTGTGTTTGTTTGAATATTGACTTTTGCAATTGGTATTTATGGAATTTTGGATTTTTGACTTTTCGAGCTTATAGGATTTTGGATTTATCATATTTCGAATAATAAAGTATTTTATAAGTTATTACGAAATCAGTTTTGTCTTTTCGTAATTGCAGTGGTTATACCCTTGAAGGGTTGCCTACGTATCCACAGATAGTGGAATCAAATTAGACGTAGTTCGAGTTTAGGATGGTTTGTAATTTATCGAAATTCCGATAAGGCTTGTAGTTCGAGATGTTTATGACAGTACGACGAATATTCCTAACTTATTAACTAGTCTAAAAAAATGAAAATTTGGAATCTAAAATATGAGTTTTAGCAAATGACATTGAGGGTTTTGTTAAGGGTAGTAACACTTCGGTTGATGTAGGTTGGTTGGGTTGGTAAAATAGTTCACATCCAACTCTGTTAACCTTACAGCGCCTCCCGATAGAACCTTCTTCACCAAGTACAGCCCGGCCCTATTGGGTTTGAATTTCCCCCTTGGGTCGACCGGTGGTAGGGCTCGGACTAACTTGAGAACCAAATCCCCTTTTTTAATGTACCTCGGTCTAACTATTTTTGTTGAAAGAACGTTGGATTCTGCTTTTTTGGTATATTTTTATGCTGTTAAGGGTGTTGACCCGTCGTTCGTCTAGTAATACTAACGATTCATACCACGCTTTGACCGACTCAGATTCAGGCGCTTGGCTTGCAAGTAGGATCCGGAAGGATGACACTTCTAGCTCGATTGGCTAAACTGCCTTCATTCCCTAGGTCAAATAATATGGTGTTGTCCCTGTAGCGTACGGATAGATGTTTTGTATCCCCACAAGGTGAACTACATTTTATCAAGCCATTCTCGGTGAGGGGTGTAAACGAGCCGAGTTGAGCGCGAGCCTGGGGCTGCTCGGCTCGAGCTCGAAAAGGAAAATGGGAGTCTCGACTTGAGCTCGAAGCTCGTCGAGCTTCAAAAACAATGGCTCGAGCTCGAACTCGAAAATGAAACCATGGCTCGAGCTCGACTCGTGGCTCGGGAAAAGGCTCGACTCTGGGCTCGAGTTGAGCTCGACTCGCGGGCTCGAGTTGAGCTCGACTCGCATGGTGGGTTGGGCTCGAGCTTAAGTGCTTAACTTATTTGAATTTTTGAATAATGAAACGAAAGTAAAATGAATACATTATTGATTTATGGGTGTCTTAAGCTATTACGAGGAAAAGAGAAATAAAAGTATAAATTGTAATGATGAAAGATAAGAAACGATGTCTTCAATATTGCAATTTGCAATATTATAGTAGTAAAATAAAATTAGTCTTAATAAGCGGCGTATATGATATACCAAACATTCCGAAACTAAATTAACTAAAAAAGACAAAACAATATATTGAAACTAAATAAACTAAATTGATTTAGGTTATAGTTACTCCTTTTCGCATATTCACGCCAAAACTGTAGATGTGGTATTATATTGGAATTTAGATGTTGATTTATTTATCAAAGGTAATAAGACTAAATAATATATCGACTAAAAATTCTTCACCAAAAAATTTAAGGTAATATGACTAAATCATGATTTACTTTCTTTTTTATGATTAATAGGTATATTTGATTTAGGTAGAGGAAAGGAAAGTGTAGCTTTAAAATAATATCGAGCTGCCCGGGAGCTACTCGAGCCGAGCCAGGTCTTGCTCGGCTCGACTCATAAATGATCTGAGCCGAGCTCACACGAGTCGAGCTTTGACCGAGCCGATCTCGAGCTACTCGCGAGCTGTCTCGGCTCATTTACACCCCTATAATCTCGGTGATTATCGGCCACCTTTATAAGTAATGTGATAATCGTATTATATTCTTCCTCTACCGCTCCGTTGGTTTGGGGACGGTATGGCGAGGATGTATGCCTTTAAATCTTATATTTGGCTAGCAAGGTTGTGGTTTCAACATGGAAATGGGTCCCGTGATCGCTGATGAATTCGTGGAGGGCCCTGTATCGACAAAGAGGAAATAGGGGGTATTTATAGATTTTTTTTAGGTTAAAGTCAACCCTTAGGCACGTGCCACCGTGCGACCTGGGCTTGAGGAGCATGGGCTGATGCGGCCCAACATTGAGACACAATGAGTCATGTGATTAAGCTGCATGGCGCTGCAACTTGCAAAAGTTTCTTAAACGAAGGGATACGAGATCTTCTGATATTTTCGAGGTTTCTTGAGCTTCAAGTCGACGCCCTCCATGTTTTGAGCCTCGGGTTTGATTTTCAAGGTTTGAATTGGTTTGACTCGTTCACTCGGGTTTAACTTTGCATTTCGTGACTGATTCGGGGACCTAGAGCCAGAATTGACTCTAATTAGTGTCGACACAACCGTAATGGCTTGACTAAGATAGTCTAGATATTGAATTAATATTTCCAAGTAGTATTTTGATCCGAACTATAGAAAAATCATCATAAACATCATATAATTGCAGTCCGATCATTATCGGGCGTTGGTCGGCAGCTCGAGAAGACACCAGGTGCAAATCGGGGTGTCTTCATGAACAAACTCATTAAAGAAGATGACGGATTTTTTATTTGTTTGTTTGAATAATGTGTATTATTCCTTGTAAAGCGACTTTGCAATCACTAAGCGAGTCAAAACTTTTTCTGGTTTCCTTATCTAGCTTTATGTTATGTCAAAAGGAAAAGACAACATTATCGATTTTAATTATACGAAACTCTATCGTTTTGTGATTTTCCTTCGATAATGTATATGAGGTGTGGTATCATTCTTCTTTCCACAAGAAATCAATAGCATGAATCAAATTAAATATCCCGAGTAGTCTTAAACTTTTAAACTACATAATAACTCGGGGATGAATCAAAATTAATCAGGTATGACACATATTAATAAAAATATGAATAATAGAATAACACATAAACACATCACCTTCGTTTCTTTATTCTTTATTTGAACAGATATGTGTTTCGTCGAACGACAGCTTAAAAACAAATTTAATGAACAAATCATTAAAAGGAAATGATACATTTTTATTTGTTCGTTGGAAAAAAGATGTATTATTCCTTGTAAAGCAACTTTGTAATCAATAAACGAGTCACACCTTTTACTGGTTGCCTTACCTAGCTTTATGTTATCTCGAAAGAAAAAGACAAAAATATCAATTTTAATGATACAAAACTCTATCGTTTTGCGGTTTTCCTTCATTAATGTATATAAGGTGTGGATATCATTTTCTTCCTAATGGAAATACATCAAGATACCATCAATCCTACTAAATATCCCTAATTTTCAACTGCACAATTGTTCGGGGATAAATAAAAATAAATCGATTGACCACTATTGTAAAAATATCGATAAGAGAAGAACACATCAAGAGATCACCATCTTTTCCTTATGTATTGATTTGAACAGATACGCGTTTTGTCGTACGACATCTTAAAAACGAATTTGATGAACATAATCATTGAAAGGGATGACAAGTTTTTTATTCGTTCTGTGGATTTGACTTAGGTCCATGCCCATCGCTGTCAGGCGCGGGTTTTGGTAGGCGGATGTTGTCGTGTGAGATTGATCTCAAATTGAAATTTAAATCATAATGGAGATGCCATCGAACTTTATGGGAGTTCGAACCGTTCGAACTCACTCTGTACTTAGACGTACCGCGTACCAAGCATGGTTTAACATAGTACTAGAGCTTGTGGGGGTTCGTCCCTTTGCATCACGATACTGATGTCCTATAATCGAATATCGTGTATCGAATGACTCTCGTGACCAATGGTTTCGGGCATCCGGAAACCGTAGATTCTGAGTAAAGGGTGAAGGTACGTGTTGGAAAGCCCACAAAGGACACCCAACCCCGCCCGCACATAGCGGCGTCTACTAAGATATTGATTAGTGTTCGTGTACGCGCGTTAGTAAGATTGTGAAACATTATGACAAACATTGTTTTATGCTAGCTATAGACATGTGAATTGTATGTTCACTACGCCGTTTAATCCATCACGATTTGTATTGCCGAAGTTGTTTTAGCATGTGATGTTCATTTAGAAAGCGGTAAATGCCAAACAATGAATTAAATAACTTGAAAATAGATTAGAAGTTACACGGGCGGATTACAACCCGGAATCCAAAATATGACAAGCAATTGTAATATCGAATTGAAAACGGTAAACGTAAACTATAAACGGACTCGTAAATAGAAAACGTAACCCGGAAGTCAGATATCATATATTGGACAAACTCTGATTGGCTACGTATTGCATTACGTACTAATCAGAGGACAGAACTCGAGCACATGGCACCATGCGCCCTGGTAGTCAAGCGCAGGCCCTTGTGTGCTCCAGTTCTCAGGCGCGGGAGCTGGTGCGCCTAGGCCTATGGTGTTCGGGACCAAAGCGTAATGCTAGCTTGATCCTGAGGCCTTGGGAGGTCTTGTCCCAACTCATCCTAGTTGGGCCCTATATTCGATGAACACCGTTTCTGACTAGGAAGTCGTTGGTGTTAACATCTTAAGATAATTATCTCAAAGTTGCCAAATGGAAGAAAAGAAAATGTGATTAAGAATAGTTATTTGATGGAACGTCGTGTAAAGAATACGACATAACTTAGACGTATCGACTTGCATCGCGAGCATGGTTCCCTATACGAAACATACATCGTTATTTGAGCATTTTGGTAGTCTACGATGTTTTGTTTTAGCCTCAACGGGTACTCGTCTTTTAGATCGTCTTGCTTTATGATTTGGATTGATGCGTCGACCTAATACGAATATCGGGACCTTCTGCATTGCGGCATCGTTATTTGGCTATATGAGCCGTACGATGCTCGAATCGACGTCATTAAGTTTCGTATTCGGTCGACCCTCGATGATCCTTTGTATTTGAGGTCCGGTACCAAATAGTCGAAAGGGAGTGTGTACGATTATCGAAAATAGGCAACGAACGATTCTACGATCATGTCATAGCCACGAGATCAAGCGCACGCCATGAGGCGCCCTGATACTCGAGCGTAGGGGGTCGCTCGCCTCAATTCTGAGGCACCATAGCCCTCGTGCTCCGGTTGGATGATATGCAGACTTTTGGCATATTCGACTATTGAATGCGCTCGATTGAAAAGTTTGGTTCGTCATTGCGAAAGTTTTGCGTTTTTGACATCGTTGTTTGGCCATTAGGCCTACGATGTTCAAATGGCATCACCGGATAATCGCTCAAAACCGACAATGACTCATCATCGCGCACATTATATCCTTTTCGTTTCGGCATTGTTGCTTGGCCTTTTGAGGCCTACGATGCTCGATTTAGCGTCATCGAACGTTCGCTCGAGTCACATTTTTAGAAAATAGTACGTTTTGATTATTAATTAGTATACAACGGTATTAGTAACGATGAAATGAATACGATAATATAATTAAAGTTAACGATCATTAGAGTTAGGTGTTAGTGTACCAAAATGTATAAGTTAGTATACGAGAAATTAAATGTTAGTAGTTAAATGCGATAAATAAAAGTTAGCAATGTTAGATGTGAAATAATAAAGAGACGCAAGGATTAGAATAGGAGTTTGAATACCCTCAACCTACATGTCGAATGTCTCGAAGTATGGCTCGACGGAGTACCGGTATGGACACGAGGAGCCTCTCGAATGTGGGAAAAGTTGGGGCATTTTTAGAGTGTTTGTGAAGCGTAGTATGCAAAGTGCAAAAATGGCCGAAAAAAAGGATCCCTAAAATGATGAGCCGGGGTCATGTATTTATAGGGGATGTCGAGTTTTGAAATGTGTTTGAGCCCCGAAACCAAATTTTGATCTCGATACGAGAGACGCGGGAAGGTTGGCGCCTTGATCTTGGGGCGCGACAATTCCCGCGCCTCAATTCTGAGACGCAGGACTCCGTGCGATTAAATTAGAAAGGATCAGAAGTTGCTCGAAATATATACGGGATTGACATTCATGTTATTCGAGGTAAGATTTTGTTACGTTTTGACTTTGATTTTGAGTGTATTTGGACTCTTTTTTTTAATTTGGTTTGTTTGGGGTTTTCGAGTTTGACCGGGTTTAACCGAGTCGATAAAACACGGTTTTGGCTTTAAGTGGCCTTATTTGATTGGAAATGACTCACTGAGTCTGAATTTGAGGTTGCTTTTGAGAAATTTATACTCTGCTATGTGCCCGAGCCGGATAGTATTGATTCGGAGCCTATACTTGAGCGTATTGATGCATGTTGACGTCCGATCAACAACGTGTGTTTTGTTGGAGACTGCTACAGACACAAGCAGGCATAATGTGGGTGTCTACACGTTCGTTCATAAGAAGTTGTAATATTCCTTGTAAAGCAACTTTGTAATCATTAATAAACGAGCCACAACTTTTACCTGTTGTCATACCTAGCTTTATGTTATGTCTAAAGAAAAGGACAACATTATCGATTTTAATGATACGAAACATTATCATTTTGCAGTTTTCCTTTGTTAATGTATATGAGGTGTGATATCATTTTTCTTCCCACATGATAACCATCAAGATACCACCAATCCAACTAAATATCCCTACTAGTCTTAAAATGTTGCAATTGAATAATTGCTCGACGATGAATAAAAATAAATCGAAAAACCATTTTTGTAAAAATGTAAAGAGATCATCTTCTTTTCCTTATTTCTAGATTTGAACATATATGTGTTTAGTCGTACAACAACTAAAAACAAATTTATGAACAAAATCATCAAAGGAAATGACACGTTTTTTATTCGTTCGTTTGAAGAGGTTGTACTATTCGTTGTAAAGCAACTTTGCCATCAATAAAAAGTCAAAACTTTTGCAAGTTGCCTTATCTAGCTTTACGTTATGTCGAAAGAAAAAGACAACATTATTGATTTTAAAGATACGAAACTCTAACGTTTTGCGGTTTTCCTTCGTTAATGTATATGAGGTGTGAATATCATTTTCTTCCCACACGAAATACATCAAGATACCATCAATCCAACTAAATATCCTAGTAATCTTAAAATTTTCAACTGCACAATTGCTCGGGGATGAATAAAAAAAATCGACTGACCACTATTATAAAAATATGGATTAGAGAATAACACATCAACTGATCACCTTCTTTTCCTTATGTCTTGATTTGAACAGATACGTGTTTCGTCGTACAACAGCTTAAAAATGAATTTGATGAGCATGATCTTTAAAGAGGTTGACACGTGTTTTATTCGTTCGTTCATAAGAAGCTGTATTATTCCTTGTAAAGCAACTTTGCAATCAATAAACAAGTCAAAGCTTTTACTGGTTGCGTTACCTAGATTTATGTCATGTCGAAAGAAAAAGACAACATTATCATTTCCAATGATATGAAACTCTATCATTTTGCGGTTTTCCGTCATTAGTGTATATGAGGAGTGGATATCATTTTTCTTCCCACACGAAATACGTCAAGTTACCATCAATCCAACTAAATATCCCAAGTAGTCTTAAAATATTGCAATTCAAAAATTGCTCAAGGATGAATAAAAATAAATCAGATGACCATGTACTGTTTTAAAAATATAAGGAGACAACTTTATTTTCCTTATTTCTAGATTTGAACAGATATGTATTTAGTCGTATAACAACGTAAAAACGAATTTGATGAACAAAATCATCAAAGGAGATGACACATTTTCAATTTGTTCGTTTGAAGAGGTTGTATTATCGTTGTAAAGCAACTTTGCAATCGATAAACGTGTCATAACATTTACCGGTTGCCTTATCTAACTTTACGTTACGTCAAAAGAAAAAGACAACGTTATCGATTTTATTTACGGATATGAAACTCTATAGTTTTGCGGTTTTCCTTCGCTAATGTATATGAGGTGTGGATATCATTTTTCTTCCCACGGGAAAATACATCAAGATACCATCAATCAAACTAAATATCCCTATGGACATGACATAGGTCCACCTCGATGCGACCACGTGCGGATTTGGTTAGGCGAATGAATCTCGTGGTAAGATTGTTCTCGGGTCAAAATTTAAAACGAAGTTGGAGTCGCCACCGAAATTTGTGGGAGTTCGGACCCGTTCGAACTCTATACTTAGGCGTATCGCGCACAAAGTATGACCTGCTTTAGTACTAGAGCTTATGGAGGTTCGTCCCTTTGCATAGAGATATCGATGTCGAATTACCGAATTTCGTATATCGAATGACTCTCGTTCGCCAACGGTTTCGGGCATCCGGAAACCAAAGGTTCTGAGCAAGGGGTAAGGGTACGTGTTGGGAAGCCCACGATGGACACCCAACCCCGCCCGCACTTAGCGGCCTCTACTAGGATATTGATCGTTGTTCGTGTACACGTATTAGTAAGATGGTGAAATGATATGCAATCATTATTTTAAGCTACGCATGTGAAATACGTATTTTGCTATGTCGTTTAATGCATCTTAAATATGTCGAAGTTGTTTTAGCATGTGGGTTCATTTAGAAAACGCTAAATGCCACGCAACGAAAATAAACAACTTCAAAGTGAATTACAAATTACACGGGCGGAATACAACCCGAAATTCACAATACTTAAATAAAACGTAATAATAAACGGGTTAGCAACGGTAATGTAGTCTATAAACGGACCCATAAATAGAAAACGTAAATTGAAATCGTAAATCGAATGATTGGACGGACTCCGATCGCCTACACATTGCGTTGTGTGTTGGCCGGAGGACGAAGGCATTAGCACGCATTAGCGCACGGGACCGGAGCGTAATGCTAGCTCGATCCCGGGCCTCGGGGTCTTGTCCCGACTTATCCTAGCGAAATGAGAATTGCCTCGACTAATCGGATATCTAAATGGACAAATGAGTCGTTGATATAAGATTAGTCGTATGAGACATCACTCAAAGTCGTAAGAGAAACGAAATGATAATAAATTCGGAATGAGATAATGTATGGGTTTTGGAAGAGGAATACGTGATTGATTTAGCACGTATTGACTTAGAGTCGTAAATATGACTCGATGGAACTTTATATCGTCTTTTGGCTCTCGTTGGAGGCTTGTAGAGGTCACTCGATCGAGTCATTAAGTGGACTCGGTCGAGTGCCCTTGACGAAGAAATCCCTGCCCATTTTTAGGGGGCACTCGATCGAGTGCCCTCTGTAACGGGTGGCATCTCGTTCTAAAACAACCCATTTTTTGAATTCTTGATTTGAATTGAGAAATGGTCGATCTAATACAAATATCAGGCCCTACCGTGTCACGACGTCGTTGTCGGGTCTTGTGGACCCTACGACGATCGGTTCGACGTCATTAGGTTTTGCATGAAACCGATTCTCGATGGCTCTTTATATCCAACACTCGATTATGGAATTGGTATCGAATGTTCTAGAGCGGTGTTTATGGAATAGAAAATAATCGAACTAGAATGAATATCAAATCCCTTCGCGTCACGACGTCGTTGTCGGGTCTTATGGACCATACGACGATCGGTCTGACGTCATCGGGTTTCATGCTAATTCGATTGTCGATAGCTCTATTACACGCGATATTCGATTACAGAATCGACAACGGGCCTTTAGAGCGATATTTTGAAAATGACATCGAATACACTCGATAATGAATTACCACGATCGCGTTATAATCCGATAGGTTATGCGTACACCATCGTATTTTGAAAGTAGTTTTTGTATAATATACACGGTATTAATATAAACAAAATGTAAAAACGATAAATAAATGTTAGATTGTTAGGACAATAATAAAATGTTACATGCGATAATAAATGTTAGGGACGATAAAATAAATGTTAGATGTTAATATAATTAGTAACGATAATGTAAATGTTAGGTGTTAATATACAAAAATGAAAAGAGAATTAGAGATTAGAAAAATGAGATTTGGTACACCCTAAACCTACATGTTAATAATCTCGGAAAACGGGCTCACCGAGTGTCGGCGTAGGCACGGGATCGGTTCGAGTATGTAGGGCGAGTTAGGGTGTGTGATTAGGGAGACGGTGTTTGATGGGAGAGATTTGCCGTGGATCCCTACCAACAAGTAATACCAACAAAACCTAACACGTAGCTAGGGAAGTCGGGTCGATATCCACGGAGACGGTTATAAGGAGTCTAGACTATGGTCTACTCAAAAACAAGGCTAGATTACCAAGACAACACAAAGGAAGGTATAGACTAACAAGAATTGACTAAGTATGATGGTGAAAAGAGATGGAACTAGTGTTATGAATGAACTAGATATAGCATGAACTAAATGAATTAACTAAGCTAATGAAACAATCAAACTAGAGAAACTATGATTAGCAAGATGGAGAAATCAAATTGGGAAGGAGTAGGGTTAGTTTGGGTTCATAAGTATAGTAGGATAATTGGGAGATCGAGGGGGTAAGCTTCACCTAGCTACTAAGGTTGGTCCGCGCTCTCACGTCAAAGACAATGTCCGCACTCTCGTGTCAAAGACAAAACCCGAATACTCATGCAAGATGTTACTCAATACACAAGGATTCAACCACAAATCAATCACACAATGAGAAGAGGAAGACAAGCATGAGAAGCATGGTCACTACTACTCAAACAAGCAATTCAACAAACACATAGTGTGCTAATATGTGACTAGTAACAAAGCATTCACCTTTACCCACAATCAAACCCTAATCTCCCATAATCAATACTTAATCCCTCTACTAACCCCACAATAAGTCTACTCACTCATGTCTAAACAAACATTAACATAAACAAGAGAAATCAACACAAACATTAAAACATTCATAATGAAAGTGAAACTAGTAAGAACAATGAACAATGAACAAAACAATGAACAAAGATTAAAACTTGAATGACAAAAAAAGATAACGGAAAAGAGAAGAGGAAGATTATACCAAACTAGTGAAGGAGAAAGATTGAAACTTGTATAATAAGAAAACCCAAATACATCAACCAAGGTTGTCAATCTTGGTTGGATTCTTCAAGAAATCCCTTAATACAAGACTAATTACTAAGATTAAGCTAAGATTAACAAAAGATTAATGTAAAACTAAGCTAGGGATGAAGAGAGTCTATCTAGGGTTTAGAATAGTGTAGAGTAATGTATGGTGCTTAAACAATACAAAGGGAGGGTATTTATAAGGGTTCACGAGCAAAGGAGAAGAAAAGAAGTGACGCGGCCTGTGCTGGGCTCATCCCGACCAGGATAAGGGTCGTCCCGACCGGGACGGGTTGGTCCCGACCGGGATGGACTTGGTCCCGACCGGGATGGCTGGTCAGAGTCGCAGTTTTGTTTGCTCTTCATTCCGACCGGGATGGCTACTCATCCCGACCGGGATGGGTCTTGTAGGCCTCCAATATGATCTCATAGGTCCCTGTTTGCTCTTCATTGACTTCTCATCAATTCTCGGTGCTCGGGATCTAGTCTAAGGGGCTCGGGATCGAGTCTAAGCTACCGAGTGATCGTCGCTTCTCTTCGTTGGCTCCAAATGTGTCGGAAACGAGTCCGAATCATTCCACTTCTCCAAAATTGGTCTTAGGAGCCTAAACAAACTAAAAGAAGTGTAAGTAGCCTCGAAAACCGCTCCAAAGAGCGATTCCACAAGAGAAATCGGGACCAAACACAAGAAATAGGCACTACAAATCACACTTATCAGTGTTCTCGGTTTTCAGGAGGCTAGGTCTCGGGAATGGCTATTGTATGTGTGAGTGTATGAGAAACTCTTTGAAATGCTAAGAAAATGTGAAGGAAGAAGGTAGTGAAAAAAAGTCTCCCAAATGATGGAGTAAGGAGGGGCATATATAGATTTTACCCCGGTTTGGGGTCACTCAATCGAGTGCCCCTTGCTGGACTCGATCAAGTGCCCTACTGAAAGGCGTCCTGGTCGATTTTTAGGGGGTCACTCGATCGAGTGGCCCTTAGGCACTCGATCGAGTGTCGTTAGGTGGGTGAGCCAAATAAGGAAGGTTGGGATTTTGTTTTGACTTAGGATTTTGACTTGGTTCCTTTTCTATTTGGACGCAGCGTAAGGCTTGTTATGTTCTCGGGTTTCCACTTTGACAAGGTTTTGAGTCGGTCGCAAAAGACGGTTTTGTCCCCGGTGGCAGTTTTGGCTCAAATTAGCTTTATTTTATTGGAAACGACTCACTGAGTCAGAATTTGACGTCGGTTTTGAGAGATTTGTACTCCGCTAAGTGCCCACATCGAATACTATTGATTCCGAGTCCCGTATTCGAGTGTATTAGTGCATGTTAACTTCCGATCATCATCGGGTGTTTTGTTAGAGACTGTTATAGACACAAGCAGTCAAAATGCGGGTGTCTACAATCCTTAGTAGTCCTAAACTTTTCAACTGTGCAATTGCTCGTGGATGAATAAAGATAAATCGACTGACCACTGTTGTAAAAATTTGGATAAGAGAATAACACATCAAGAGATCATCTTCTTTTCCGTATGTCTTAATTTGAACGGATAATGTTTCATCGTACGACAGCTTAAAAACGAATTTGATGAACATAATCATTAAAGGAGATGACACGTTTTTTATTCGTTCTTTCATAAGAAGTTGTATTATTTCTTGTAAAGCAACTTTGCAATCAATAAACAAGTCAAAGCTTTTACTGGTTGCGTTACCTAGATTTATGTTATGTCGAAAGAAAACGACAACATTATCATTTCTAATGATATGAAACTCTATCATTTTGCGGTTTTCCTTCGTTAATGTATATGAGTGGATATCATTTTTCTTCCCACACGAAATACGTCAAGTTACCATCAATCCAACTAAATATCCCTAGTAGTCTTAAATTTTCAACTGCACAATTGCTCGGGGATGAATAGAAATAAATCGAGTGACCACTGTTGTAAAAATATGGATAAGAGAATAACATATAAGGAGATCACGTTCTTTTCCCTATGTCATGATTTGAACATATACGCTTTTCGCCGTACGACATCTTAAAAATCAACTTGATGAACATAATCATTAAAGGAGATGACACGTTTCTGATTCGTTCGTTCATAAGAAGCTATATTATTCCTAGTAAAGCGACTTTGCAATCATTAAACGAGTCAAAACTTTTACTGGTTGCCTTATCTAGCTTTATGTTATGTCGAAAGAAAAAGACAACATTATCGATTTAAATGATACGAAACTCTTTCGTTTTGCGGTTTTTCTTTGTTCATGTATATGAGGTGTGAATATAGTTTTTCTTCTCACACGAAATCCATCAAGATACCATCAATCCAACTAAATATCCATAGTAGTCTTATACAGAGTAATTTTTAACTGAATAATTGCTCGGGGTGGATAAAAATAAATTGAATGACCACTGTAGAGGTATTAGTGATCTCTCAGTAATTTACTAAGAGACTATCTTTCCATTGTATTTGGTACGATGAGTAAACTATACAACCAGTTGTACATAACTCTATGTAAAACTAGTTTTATGATTTGAAGATTTATCACAAAGTTTTCGAGTTTTGTTGTAAATTTTCTGAATTTTAGTGTAAAGTTGTCGAGCTAAATCACATAAATGTTTAAGCTCAAAAACTTACAACTCAGATAAAAAACTTGTATAAACTCAGTAAGTATATACAAAAGTTCAACAACTTTGAAACGGTTGTATATATAACTGGTGGTATAATACTATTTTCTTTTTGCATGGATTATAACTCCGTACCAAACAAAGTATCCTAAAATCAGCAAATATTTTCATGAGAAATCTGTGTTCGCTAGTTAGAAAAAAAAAAAGCACCCAAGGGAAGATAAGATCGAATGAAAGAAATTGCATAGGAGAATCTAAAGTACGACCTTAATTAACTCAAAATCGCTTCCCCTTTTCCTTGTATACTCACTCTTCACGTTGGATGTGAGATTAAAAGAGAGCGTTACATTTACATGGGTAATATATAAACGCCCAAGAACAACACAACTTACATCACACAAAACAAAAAAGAAAGAGAGAATTAAGATGCAACTTATGAGAAATATACACTAGTATTCCCTATTAAGCGTGTGTGATAATAATACTTCAATATTACCATTACTATTACTATTATTATTATTATTATTATTATTATTATTATTATTATTAATTACTACTAGGAGTATACTCCATTAAAGGCGACGTAGTAATTCACAACAGGTTTATTATTATCATCCTTATTATGTACTAAGTCTTTCTTGTAACGATACATCATAAGTTGATAATAGGTCAAATTAAATATAACCACATGGATGAGAAAAGACAATCTACTTTTATGACGGATATAACCGACACAAACAAGAATTTGTGTCATATAATTTATTGTTTCATCACTTGTTCTCTATTGCTGATAATCTGATATAATCCTTGCATTCATTCAACCCGTTTGTTTTTTTGCTGGTGAGTGAAAATGAGTGAGGAAAAACAATAAAGTTGCATATTTTTTTTTTCTTTTTTAGAGGAGGATTCTTGGTAGATATTCACTCCATCCATAATTAAATTTTATTACTCGTATTTCTCATGGGTCTAAAATTAAAGAAGAGAAATGATATGCGATGAAAAATAAAACTCACAAAGTCACAAAAGATATCGGGTCAGAAAGTATAATGATACTCCCTTCGATTCAATTATTTATTCCATCTTAAAAGGGATACATTTCTTAAGAAAAAAATGAGACCGTTTCACGATAATTTATCGTGGGACCTACTAATAGGAATATAATAATAATAAAACTAACTCTCTTGTATGTGAGATGATCGTCTCATACAAAACTAGATAAGAGAGAAGTGTGGTAGAAAAAAAAAATTGAAAAAATAAAAAAAAAAATTGTTTGAATTTTTTTGAAAGATATCACAAGTAACAAAATATTAAATAAATAAGGTAAGATTATAAGGATAAAGTTTAGATATGAACAACTAAAAAAAGGAACGTAAAAAGTTAAAAAAATGGATGGAGCGAGTATAAGATACTCCAATCAAATGCTTCTCATTTTCCTCTTTTTGTGCGTCTCTCTTTTATCCAATTCGCAAGTTCCGTCACTTTCTTTCTACGGTTTTTTATTTTTTATTTTTTTAAAACTCTTTCTATGTGGGCTGATCTAGTGACACCCAGCAAAAACAATTTTACGGGGTTTTCACCTTTATCGCGTTCTTTTTTTTCTGGATTGAATTAAAAATGGGTTTTGTGTGATTGTTTTTTTATTTATTTGATGTTCCTCTTCGAATTTGAAAGATCTTTTGATTTTTTTTTTTGTTTTGTTTTTGTTTTTGTTTTGGGGTTAGCATTGGGTTTCCAGGATATTTGCGATGGGAACTCATCTACTCTATATTTCATTATTTATTTTTTTGATTGATTTCATAGCATTCTCCCTTGAGACAAGTAAACATACAAGATAAAATAAAATGCTCAGCTTAATATGGAGTAAGTGATTGTTTTGGTCGTGTTTAATTTGTGATGCAGACCAATTTTCAAGATAATTTGGATATAGTTACGGCTCCAAATTCCATTGATTGCTATAGATTGGTAAGTTTTCTGATTTATCCATCTACATTCAGCATTCAGCATTCAGCATTCAGCATTCAGCATGCTTGATTACTTTTTCATCAAATGATGTATGGAAAAGAAAAATCGTAAGTGAGGATATTTCTTTCTTACAACTTATTTGGGATAATAATTCAATAGGTACTTTTGGCAAGTTGGGCGGCTCAAATTATCCTTTTTAATCTCATTGATTTTACTGTATAGAGAGGGAGAAGAGGAGGAAAAAAAACATTTAAGCTGTTTTTGGATTGGATAGAAATTTGTCATTTGTGGAAAATACTTTTGTGTTAAATTAACGAGCTTTAGACATGTTGGAGGGGAGATCCTGCTTTGTTTCAAGAGTATTGCCTAGCTCCCTTGAGCATGAGCAAGAAAGTCAGTGGACTTGCCGAGTAGGAGTTGACGTTTCCGATTCCAATGGGAAACGCCATTTTGAGCTTGATCCCGAAGAGGAAGGGGGGTTAAGGAAAGCATCAAAGCTGTGTGACCATGAGGAAGGCCTCTCTAGAGCCCAGTTTGATAGGCTTTCCTTGACTCTTGCTGCCCCGATTGACCATGCAAATAACCAATCTCACTCAAGTTATCAGTCCGATACAAACTCTCTTATTACCCCTATAGGCCGTGACTTGACCATTAATTGCCTCCTTTACTGCTCGAGGGCCGGTTATGGATCCATTGCCTCTTTGAACCGGAGTTTCCATTCATTGATCAAGAGCGGTGAAATGTATAGAATAAGGAGGCAGAATAAGGTGATCGAGCATTGGGTCTACTTCTCTTGCCGCCTCCTTGAATGGGTGGCATTTGATCCCGTCACTCAACGTTGGATGCAATTACCTAGGATGAATGCAAGCGAATGTTTTATGTGCTCCGACAAGGAGTCCTTGGCTGTTGGCACTGAACTTCTTGTTTTTGGGAAGGATTTCATGTCCCATGTGATGTATAAGTATAGTATCTTGACAAATTCATGGTCATCTGGTATGAGCATGAATTCTCCAAGGTGTTTATTCGGTTCAGCAAGCCTTGGTGAAATCGCAATCTTGGCTGGTGGTTGTGATTCCCAAGGTAACATTCTCAGCACTGCAGAGCTTTATGATTCTGAAAAGCAGACTTGGGTCACTCTTCCTAGCATGAATAAAGCTAGGAAGATGTGCTCGGGTTTTTTTATGGATGGCAAGTTCTATGTGATCGGCGGGATTGGGGGTAATTCTGGCACAGCATTATCTTGTGGTGAAGAGTTTGATCTGAAGACAAGGACGTGGAAGGAAGTTCCCAACATGTCTCCCGGGAACCATGGGGCTCCCTCTGAGAATGACATGCGTTCTCATGCTGAAGCCCCACCGCTGGTTGCTGTTGTAAATAATGAATTATATGCCGCTGACTATGCTGACATGGAGGTAAAGAAATATAATAAGGAGACTCGGGTGTGGGTGACAGTGGGGAAGTTGCCTGAACATGCTGGCTCGATGAATGGGTGGGGCCTTGCATTTAGGGCATGTGGTGAACGTGTGATTGTTATTGGTGGACCCAGGGGTCATAGTGAAGGAATCATAGATGTTAACTCATGGGTGCCTAGTGAAGGCCCTCCTCAGTGGCGCCTTTTGGGAAGGAAGCGCTCTGGGAGCTTTGTGTATAATTGTGCGGTCATGGGCTGCTAAGGGATATTGACTATTCATTCAAGATGATGCCGTCATCAAAGATAATTCTTTCTAATGGGTATTTTTCGCTGTTTTTTTTTTTTTTTTTTTTTATCTTTCATTTTTCACTTTGCTGGGGGGATTTCAAATTTACCTTAGATTTCAATGGAATGGAATGTTTTTCCATTTATTCTTCCCCTTCCCCAGTTGAGTACATGAGAACAATACAGTCAAAGTTCAATAATTTCAAATATATGGTAGATTAGATATAGATTTTTTCTCTAGCTTTTTTTAAGGTTACAGAACTATCTATATGAGTTTCATGATCATTTATTTCAATGCCATATTCTTTGAAACATGATTTATGTATTTTCCGCTCATACTACGCAATGCCTCCTTCCCATAATTATTGCCTGCATTCCGAGTCCTGATTCCCCCTCCCCTCATATTGTGTAAGAACGGTGTGTTTCCGAAAGCTTTCCCCTTATTCTTAACAAAAGCTAGCCCTGCATCACCGGCCCATCAGGCATCAGCAGGGGAAGGTAAAGGAAGAAAGAAAAAGGCACCTCAATATGCCTTGCAGTTTTGGTCGCCTATGATAACAGATGTATTGACAGAGTCATATTCCATTTGCCATTTATATTATGTGATGTCGTTGAAAGCATATGTTCTCCTTTGTTCTTTAGTTTTGTGCTCTAATGATTCTTTCCTTGTGAGGATATTTCGGAAAATTCTTCTGGTTCCATTTGAGTAAATGTCGAATATTCGCCGTTGTGACTTTGGAATTTGGCGGTACTATATCAAAATAGCTCGTCGAACTATTCCCCGTTATCATGGGTAATAAGCCACCCATCGACCCCGGGTCTTCTTATGATCCATCTATTCTGGAGACAATTTCAACTTATTATCGTACTCCGAAATCTTGGAGAGAACGAGGCAATGCCCTCAGGGAAATATAGTCATATGCTTTTGATTGGTAGTGTCCAACCATAGTATGTGGAATGTCATGGAATCAGTAAGTGCCTACTTTTGTTTTAAAGCCAGGAACTCAGAAAACGTATATGAATACAGAGGAAAGGATGTTCTTTAAAATTGATTTTCCTTTTTTTTGGTTATATATATATATATACAGGTGGGATTTGGGGTAAACACCAATTTTGATATCCTCACAATCTGTACCATAGATCTAATCTTGATCAACGGCTTGGATTAATCTACAAAAAAAACAAAACTCTCACAAAATGCCTCATTTCTCTTTTCTTCTCCTCTCTTTCATGATCAATGAACATAACATATACTCCCTCCAATCCACTATGATTTATCCACTTATTATTTTAACCCCTCACATTTGAATAAAAGTGGGTAAATCATTGTGGGGCGGAGGGAGTACCAAATTTTGCTCCCAAAATTGTATATCCCTAACCTTCATTCAATTGTAAGTTCGCCCAATTATCCGGAAAATTGTTCAATCGTAAGTTTTTATTGCTCAATCATAAGATTAAATTGTAATTTACTTCATTGAATCGTTTTTATTGTTAAAATTTGTTCAATTTTCCAGAAATTTTGTCCAATTTATTTGTGATTATTGCAATTCGTTTTTGATTAAATTGCAATTCGTTTTATAGAAAATTCGTAATGATGAACATGAATTCCACCGAATATGAACATCATCTAAATCAAGTTCATATTGTTGATGAACATGAAGGTAACATCGTGATTAATTTGATGAAAATTTGTTTTTCATGTTAGAGGTGTAATTCGTTTTTGAATTATCATATCAAATTAAAGGTAATATCGTGAATCAACTTGAAGGTGATCTCACAATTTTAGAGTACTTGAATTTATACGTTAGATTACTTTAATATATATGTTGGAGTAACTGAATTGAAATGTTAAAATTGGTATTTTAATTTCAGAGTTTTAGAGTGCTTGAATTTATACGTTTGATAACTTGAATATGTATGTTGGATTACTTGAATTTATATGTTGGAGTAATTGAATTGGAATGTTAAAATAGTTACTTGAATCTTATTTAGAAACTTTAATATATGTTTTAGAATACTTGAATATATATGTTGGAGTAACTCAATTGGAGTTAATCTGTTTGGAATAATTAACATAAAATATTGGAGTGCTTATTGACGTTAAATATTAGAATAGTTGTTTAATAGAATATGTAAGTAAAGATCAAATAACTTCACCATATGTAAGTAAGTCTATATTAAAGTTACAAATGACATACGATAAAATTACATTAATTCAAAATTGATATGTAACTGTAACATTCAGCACTTTTATCACTTCAAGCCCGTGTAACTTTAAACACTTTTTGTGTAACTTTAACAATAGAAATTATGAACTTACAAAAATTCTTGACCTTATAAGAACCTACCTCTATATATGTATGTTTGTTGGTTATGCATTCAATCAAAAAGGATACAAATAGCTTAATCTCGATAAGCAAGTTTTCTTTTCTAGTAGAGATGTTGTTTTCCAGGAAGATGTTTTCCCTTTCAAAGAAATACATCAGACTCCAGCAGATTCATCTATTGATCATGGTGAATGTGCATTGGTGATTTCTCCTTTGGTCACTCGTAATAATGAAGGTTCCACGCATGCTGAAGAGAGAGAGAGAGAGAGAGAGAGTAAGGATCCGGTGAGTCTTCCTCCTTAGATGAGTTCGTCCCGTAATTTAGAGTCGTTAGATCCATTAGATCCAGCTGTTGTCAATCAACCACGTCACCCTAATACTTCAAGGATGAAGAAAGACAACGCGCGTCTGTAGACACCCACATTTGGCCGCTAGGTGTCTATAGTAGTTTCCAAAAAACATCCGATGATGATCGGACGTAAACATGACTTAATACACTCGATTTTGGACTCGGAATCAATAATATTTGGCGCGAGCTTTTAGTGGAGCAAAAATCTCACCAAATCAACCTCAAATTCAGGCCCACTGGGTCGTTTCCAGTCAAATAAGACTAATTTGGGTCAAAACCGAGACCAAGGGCAAAACCGCCTTTTAGCGATCGAGTCAAACTCCGGTCAAAGGCATTTCCGAGCCATAAATATCTGTCACATCACTTCGAAAATCCAACTTGAAGTCAAATACTCCACAGAAAATCAGCTTTGGAGAAGAATTAAGCAACTAGAACTCTCCCTTAAAGATAAAACTTGATCTCTAAAAGAGATTCCTACCCGGTTCAGACCCACTCGATCGAGTGGACCGGCCTACTCGGTCGAGTAGGCTCGTAAAACACGCCAAACCGGCGTAATACCGGGCACTCGATCGAGTACTATGCACTACTCGATCGAGTGACCCCTTTTCCAGCTAGAACCAGATTCCTTTTCTGTCCAAGATCAGAATCCTACTCCACCAAAACCGGGTGCTTTCTTCTCATCCAAGCAAGATTTTCCTATCCAAAAGCCAAGTACCTTTCCTGGCCAAAGCCGGAAACCTCTCCTATAAATACACCCCCTTGCACACATACAATTCACAATTAAAATTCCCGACATAACAACAACAATACACAACCAAAATTTCAGCAATCCTAGGCAGATTATACACATCTGTAGCACCCAAATTTGGACCTGGTGGCTGCAGAAGTGCCCAACAGACACCCGATGACGATAGGACTGCAACGCGACGCGGGTTCGCGGTGTTCTAGACAGTTTTTCTATGGAACAGATCAAATAAATTACTCGGGCAAATTAAACTAACATGATGGCAGCCTTAGTCGTGTCGTTATGATCGGATAGACACTAATTAGAGTCAATTTAGACACCGGGACCCCGAGTCGGTCCCGAAACTCGAACCGAATCAACACCGCGCCAAGCGAACCTCGGGATGAACACCTGAGGCCCACTAAACCCACGGCGCTAGGTCAAACCCGGGGTAAACTTAATCCCCAAGAATCATATCACACTCCTCCCTCTCGGTTTTGGAAAGTATCAAAACCGTATCCTCAAAACTCCAACCGCACCAC
This sequence comes from Agrostemma githago, assembly GCA_958450325.1. Classification (NCBI taxonomy): domain Eukaryota; kingdom Viridiplantae; phylum Streptophyta; class Magnoliopsida; order Caryophyllales; family Caryophyllaceae; genus Agrostemma; species Agrostemma githago. The sequence goes on along the minus strand of OY288254.1, from coordinate 41,946,324 downwards.
CTGACGCGCTTGGGTCTCCCCACGCCCGGACCAAGGCGCCTGAGTCTCAGTACACCCTAGCTCGAGCGCCTATATGGGCGACGAGGGCAGAAAACACCTATAAATACCCCCCTTCACGCCCTCATTTAGACACACATCATTCAATCTTCTCTTCTCCCTCTAAACTCTCGCTAAGGGCTCGCACTCCGACACCCGAGGCAAACGATCCACTCGATCGTAGTTCCGATAATAAAAGCGACATCGACGCTACTCCTCACCTTCGAGCACTCCACTTGATACCGAGGTGCCCGTGATCGACTAGCTCAAAACTAGTACCCAAGTTCTGTTGGATTAGCCGCAGAACTAGTCCTTAGCAACGGAGCTCTGCCGGAATAGCCGCAGGAAGGTCAAACGGTAACAGAACTCTGCCGGAATAACTGGTCAAGCTAGGAGGATCCGCCTGTCGAAGTCGTATCATCACTAGGTTGCCATCTAAACAAAACTTTCAATTCTCGCACTTTCTATTATTATGCACTACGACAACACTAGATGTGGGCACTAGGCCCACAAACAAACACTAAAACACACTAAATAGACCCGAGTAATTCCGAGATCCGTTCTCAAACTATCTGTGCATCGCGTCCCATTTAGTGTATACTCTGAGGGTGCAACTCCTCCCTACGTAATTTACTTACATTCGCATTTACAGTTTTTCGTATGATTTATTGCTTTTATGACCATAGAATCGCATGCTAAATCACCTAACACGGAATTCAAAACGTAAAACAACTAAAACTGAGCCCACCAACAACTAAATCCGTATTAGTCCCGGTGCTCGCCTCGTTAGGTTCGACGAATCTCTATTAATACCGAGCCGACGCATCTTAAGCAGAATACCAGGTAAGGTATACCACGAGAATGACTAATATCCGTATTATCGCGTTAAAACTGATTGGCTAATACGAATAATACTAGTACTCTCTACTCTCCTACGTGCATCTTTTCATGGCCTGCTTGTCACGTGAAATCGCATGCAAAGAATGTAAACTCAACTACTTTGACGACAAAACATACTTGTCCTTAAACAACGACAAGCAAAAGGTTTAGGGTTAAAACAACGGATGTTACAGTATTTCCACCACAACAAAAGAACTAGGATATTAGCCCACCAATTGATTAGTAGAGGCCGCTATAGTGCTGGCGGGATTGGGTGTTGTCATCTATCGGATGTTGGTTTCCCAATACGTACCCTCACCCCCTTCCTCAGAATCGACGGTTTCCGGATGTCCGAAACCATTGGCAATGAGAGTCATTCCAGGCATGGAGTGCTTAAGGGTACAAGTCTTTACATTTAGGTCACGTGCCCCCTCAACTTTGAGCCGGCAAGGGATCAAAGTTGACTTGAACGGTTTCCGAGTCCTCATAATTGACTCGGTGGCGACTCCACAAATCGGCAACAACTTCAGTTCACTAAAAAGGTCGCCTTACCAAACAAAACGGCCTTTAAACATTTACAACCACGACTCGATCGATTCCCAAACGGAAACACGGGTGCCCACACCTGTCTAATATAAGTCCGGATCGTCATCCAAATCGAGGTCCGACACTTCGCCCCGTACGCGAGATCGGACCGGCCTCTGGTAGAGAGGGGGCCGCGTGGGTGGTCGCCGTCACACGTTGAAAAACCATGACAGGCGCGCGCGGGGCGCCGGGCGGACGTCCATAGTTTGGCGACTCCGCTGGGGATTTGGAAACAAGTTTCCAACGGTGGTGTAACTTGAACGAGGTTGGTTAAGCTCATCTCTTAGATTCTAGTAGTGGTCACTACAGGTTTTGGCCCTAAAAAGCCCACCCTAACCGATATCAGGACCAATCGACCTCTTCGCGGTAAGATCTTTAGGGACACGCGAAGCGATCCTTGATTGACGCTCCTACCGCCTAACGCGTAACCCGCGAGAATAATATGCGGATAGTTCCGAACGGACGGTATGACACTCATCTCCCCAGATCATTGTCAATGCCTAAGTAAAGATCATTCGTGGGCGGTAGCCTACCCTAAACCTACCCGAGTCTGCATCCTGCATGCGTGTATGCATTCCTAGTTATGTGTAGCGTGTTTGAACAATCCAACCCAAATAAAACACTAAAATCCGGATTCAACCACGCCAACATATTCAACCACACCCAATTCCATTTTCGAAAAATATCTCATCTTTCCAAAACGATTTCTGAAACACCGATACTCCGGTCAAGTCATGATCTCTAAAAGAAAAAAAACATTTTGGGACGCCGTTGTCATGGCAAATTTTACACTCGATGTTTTCAAAAAAAAAAAGAAATATATTTTCGAACACCATCACGTGGCTAAAGTAAAACCCGTCAAACGACAAACACCGTTAATACTACCGAAACTCCCAATTAATGGGAGCAAGGCACACCAAACGGTTACACTTTTATTTTCAAAAAAGAAGTTTTTTTTGCAGACACCGTTAATACAACTGAAACTTCAATTAATGAGGTCAAAGAATCCGAAACGGTTACATTCTCAAAATGTTTTCCACAATACATAAGTACCCACCGTCAAATGCTAACCAACGAACGTGGGTCACTCGTTTTAAAAGTTTTTTTTTTTTTTTTTTTTTTTTTTTTTTTTTTTTTTCTAAAAACACTATTCACCACATCAGTTCTTTAAAGAAGAGTTTAGTTTCACACCTTTAAAACACTACACATACCCACTACAAGTATCGAACTAACTAATTAATAGTAGTCTCGATAAAAGCATCACGTTGTCACTTTCAAAACCGGTTCACCTAAAGAGCCATGGCCTTTTCAAAAAAAAACATCTACACTTTTGCTATGGCCAGATTCCTGACACACCCACATAGCAACACATTTTTACGTCACAAACGATGTCACCACACCATCGTCTCCCTAACTTTACAAAATCATCTTTGTCAAAACTTTTCCCCTTCGAGTATTGGTTGTTTTCAAAAATGTCAAAATTCTTTGATCCTGAGCCGGGATCGCGATCAACTCCTTACGTCGTGCAACCATGTGATTGACTGTCTGTGTTAGTTGCTAGGATCGCCTCTACTCGAGGTTTTACATTTTGGGTCATCTCGTTTTGAGAAGTCCTCTTTAAGCCTCACCTCCGAGGCTTGTGTCAAATCGTCTCGTCACTAAGATTTTAAAATTCATTAGGCGTCTCACCGAATACACCAAGAGTCTAAAGCACTTAAGTCCCTAAACCAGTGACCGTATACACACGAGAGTCAAGGGTCTTATTTTTGTGTCGCTCAATTACGGGCATTCCACAAGTCTTTAAGCCGTCTGGTAGATCCATTCTCATTAATACCACCCCTTTCAGTCATGTCAGGAGATTCAAGCACAGACGCAAGTAACCATAGTGGAAACAACGCCGAACAATCTGGGGATAACACCGTAGAAACCCTAACTAACCTGATTTGGGATTTACAAGCCACCGTTATCACGCTGAACAACATAGACTCTCGCCTAGGCCATTTGGAAGATAGGGCCTCAGATGAACACCACAACCGGGTCCTCAACGAGGTAAATTCCACCCCGCTAGGTGGGGTACCCGTCGACATCACCCATAATGACCCCATCACACCACCTCAGGACGACATTCTACAGTCTGCCATGAACCACATAGACTTCCTTGAAAACCAAATGCGCCTAAACCAAGGCAACAATGTCCACCTCGAAAACCATAGGAAGTTTGAAATGGTGAATGATTAGCTACCAGAAAACTTTTCCTTAGCCGACATACCAAAATTCAAAGGAACGGAGGACCCCCTCAACCACATCCGGGCCTTTAAGGATTACATGGCCATTAAGGGGGTCAAACCCAACCTTTTCGCTAGGATATTCCCATCCTCTTTAGGGGACACACCCCGATCTTGGTTTTATTCGCTCGATCCCTAAACGATATCCACCTGGGACGATATTTCCATAGAATTCGCAAAACAATATGCGGATAATTCCGAAACGCAAGCCACCGTTAGAAGCCTCGAAGTCCTTTCCCAAAACGAGAAGGAAGGCTTCTCTGAATTTCTGACTAGGTGGAGAAAGGTCAGCACCCAATTAGTGAACCGCCTTGACGAGGCCACCTTAGTAGAGAAATTTGTCGATAACCTTAGACCCCCTTACGCCTCTCACCTTAGGTACCAAAACATCCATACCTTTAAGGAACTATACACCCTAGGAATACGCCTAGAGGACGATATAAAAAAGGAAGTATTCTCCAAGATAATGGGGAAAGGCTATCAGGGACCAACCACTTCCACGGGAACCCGACCTTATGGGACATCCGGAAATAACAAAGCCGAGGAAGTACACCTTCTTGAACCAACCACTAGAGGGAAAACAAATTCCATCCCTAGAATATTTTCCAAGCTAGGCATCACATACGCCGAAGCCTTAAAAAGGCTAACTGAGCAAGAAAGCTCGAGCCAATAGGTCCTACTACAGACCCACCCGCAAACAAGAGGAAAAAGGCATGCGATGCTAATGAATATTGCCATTTCCATCGTGGCAATGGCCATAATACTGAATCTTGTTTTCGGCTCAAGCATACCATACAAGATATGATAGAAAACGGGACGATTCCTCTCCCTCCACCCGAGAAACCAAACAATACCACAAACCCCTTTAGTGTCCATGCCATCTTTGATGACACCATCGATTGTTCCCAGCTCGACCCTATAGAGGAGAATGTTCTGAATATCGAGGAAAACCTCGACTACCTGCGAGCACCCACAAAGACGAGTAAAATCTGTGTCCGAGTCAGAGTCTAGTTCGTCTTAAGGCCTAGACCTAATAGTATAACAAATGTCTTTTGTTTTTACTCCGAGTCAAGAGGTGCGAGGGGATCTGTCCTCCATCTCCCCGAAAACAATATCTCGGACACATAGCCCGCTTATTACTATCAATAAAAAGAAATAAACTTTTCTTGCTTTATAATGCGCCTCGACAATCGCTTGATTTAATAATGTACTTTCTTGCTTACAACTCGGTACTATGCCATTTATCGATAACAACGAAACATACCTCGAAACAATAAGGAAGTACAAGAACTGAGATCCCGTGTTCTTTTCTTTTACCTATTCCACGTCTGGTGTAGAAAGCCACATAACCATCCCTTAGAACGAGCGTTACTGGGTCCTATGACAAACCCAAATAGTCTCTTAGCTTGTGATTAAAGACGGAAGGCAAACCCATTTCTCATAATAAATATCCCTCAAATAAAGACCGACCAATTCCTACCATAGGTGCTAGTCTAACAAAAAAGAAAAAGAAGTCTGAAATGGCCAAAAGGAGCCCAAAGAAAAAATGAAACCAAGGCCACACTAAACCGGCCCAATTCGATGATCAAAACCAAACTCAACGATCAAAACGAAACCCCCAATTATTCAACTCGACTTCAAATGCATGGTCCGAAGAAAAAAGCAAAAAAAGAGGAAAAATGAACAGACTAGTCAACTAGCACCCAAATACTAGCCTCCCTACATTACAACCCTTAAGACCTTCCCGAGATACTTGTTAGGAGACAGTCCGGAATTTTGAGGATTTAAGCTCAATAGGATAACCCCAACCGTTAGGGCCAGATATGGAAATCAGATCCCACGTAATTCATAACCCACCCGATTGAAGTCTGAGTAATTTTTACTCAGCTTCCCCTTTCCTACCACATTACGAAACCTTAGCCCATAGCCCTAACTCAACAAAAATCAAAGCTCCAGATTTTGATCTATCGAAACCACTTACTACCTAGCTTCACATTCCAAAACCATCCAAACCAGTCACCCTGACCCGAAAACGGTATCTCGGTAATTGTCACTTTCAAGAGGTCACACCCAATCACTCCACCTTAGTTCTTTAACTAGGGTGAATACACTCTAAACATCTCACATCGATAATTGGCATAAGGAGTCTAAAGCAAAATCACTCACATCTGTAAAAGAACTACGAACATGGTTTGATTCCATTTAAACAGGATACGTAGGCAACCCTTCTTCGGGTACAACCAACCAAATAACAAAATTGTTTACTCGATTCACATGTAAACCGGAACCTTTTTTCACGCTCCGGTTAACGAGTGATTCCAGTGACGAAGCACAAACGACGAGCCGAGGACAGAGTAAAAACCCGAAAGGGCGCTCCGGACAAAATGAAGAAACGAGTTGCGAGTTGTCGTAAAATATATATATATATATATATATATATTAAAAAAAAGAAAAAAAACAAAAGGTGAGCCGAGGACGGAGTAAAAACCTGAAAGGGCGCTCCGGGCAAAATGAAGAATCGAGTTGCGAGCCACCACAAAATAATAAATAACAAAAAATGTGCTTCTCATTAATGCAACGTCAATTGAATCAAGCCTTTGTCGAGGCCTTTTACATCGAGCATCTAATATCCGGCCACCCCGGAAAATGACAACGTGTCAAGCAAAACCCTACAAAAAGTTAGTACTAATACGCCACATAATATCAATTAATACAACATAGTACTAAACGGTTGGGCTCTATCGGTCAAACTTTTCCTTTCCCTCGCCATTCGGGTGTGCTTGCTCGGGTCTCTCACCGTCGACCCCTCCTAACGCAAGCTTCCACCTCCCTAGCCAAAAGCAAGCCCAGCCAATCTCACTTCTCCTCCTCACTCACATTTTCAATATGGGTCTTGTCGGTCTCGGCCCGTTTAGATGAACTGACGAATACTAGGATCGGTAACACCGTCTTCGGTCGGGCGCTTAGCGACATTAGCCCACACAACTTCCTAATCGTGTAGTACAATCATCTTCACAATCCTTAACCTTTTTATCACACCCGACAACCCCGGACATCAGGAATGACATTCTGAAGTAACTAAACCCCTTTCCAAAAGACAAAATGCCCGCACAAGAATGACAGGTCCACACGGACGGTACATTTCGTCCATCGGATCCACCAGACTTAGATGTTTTCATTTTTTTTTCTTTTAGGGGGATAAGCTACCCCACCTAGGCGTGTTGTAGCCTTTAACGGTTGTTGTCAAGTCGCGTCCGTAAGCCCAGTACGACATTGTCTTGAATATACAAAAAAGTGGTCTAACTTTTTTTTTCAAAGGTAGCCTAGATTTTGGCTTCGGCCTCATTATGAATGTCGAAACAAGTACATTTGCATTCTAGTACACTCGGTCATAGCACGTTGACCTCTTACATTTCGTCCGTCTCGAGTCAAAATGTTTTAATCGACGTACTATCTGATCCAACTCCCGGCTCAAACTAACGCATTTCAAAAACTCGAAAAAACGCTTTCGTACTCTCATGCAACACCAACGCATTTTAAAACGTCCTAAACTACGATGAAATCACGAATAAAATAGCCATGAAGTGATTACTTGTCAATTTAGGTCAGCATTTCACAAAGCAAAAACGCAAAGACTAAACTAAAACAACTCAAATACTAAAAAGTTAAACCGAGTTCACAAACCAGGGAGGATCCCTAGAAGCTGCGCCTATGGCTATCACAAGCCCACCAATGTTGTCGTCCAAACCTAGTTCCTCTAAATCTAGGAGAGAAGACCCACTACCGTCCATTCCCGACAACATATCTAGGGTAACTGTCTCGGGAAATTCTCCAACCTCCTAACTAGCACCCGTAGCACGACCTGTAGCCTCAGCCTCTCTCTCCCTCTCAACCCGATGCCTAGCCTCACCATGCGCGAAGGTCTCGCCTTGAGATCGAGCCAGCCGCTCCTTAAGTTGGAGCAATCTCGTCGTCCCGAGATTGCAAACATAACTCGCAGTTGAGGAAAACACACAAACAATCTAAGAGCCAACCCTAGGTACACGCACTTACCGATCGAGGTCCCAAAGTATCACGGGAGACCCTCGAGGCATAGACCCTGAAGCAGTTGGCAGCCCGCCAGAACCGCTGATGGAAAGCCGACGAAACCTGAATGGTGAAACCACGCAAGTTAGCCAAACAAAACCTAACCCTTAGAATCCAAAACAGAAATCGAAACTTACCTGGTATACCCGCTCACGCCACTCCATCCCAGTCTCCATCTCCTTAGCAAAACACGGGGAAAGAGGCTATGTAAAGGCTACCCGAACCACATCGACCCTGAGCAGTGTCAAGGGGAAGTCTGGGGGCTGAACAGCATCAGCCGAATCGGCCAGCTAAAAGAAAAGCGAACCGTTCAAAATGAAAGCAAACACTAGATCATAGGACAAAACAAACGATAAAACCAAAACCGACACTTCGATAATCCTAAACCTTGGGGGCTACTAAAACAAACTGTAAGAAAGAAACTTACATCTGCAAGGCGCAACTAGTTCACCGACACATTCTCCGACGAATAGTGACTCATCGTGCTCTTGGCCAGAGCCAACCTCCATTCAATCCCCGTCGGAAACCTAACCGGACAACCACGCACCGTCTTAGATGCCAATCAAGGGAGTTAGGAGTAAATTCAAACCCCTAAAGCAAGCCTTAAAACCTCTTCTAGTCGAAATCGACCCCCAACAATAAACGAACATGAGAACCACGATTAATAAGAATGCTCGCGCTTGACCGCGTGATAAAAAGAACAAAACAAATCTACAATACGATTAATAAGAATGCTCGCGCTTGACCGCATGATAAGGCGAACAAAAAAAATCGATCTACAATCCCAAAGCACTCAAAGCAATCTGTTATCCTAACAAGTCCCTAAGCACACTCAATTCACATCCCAGGAGGATTATTATTTTAGCACATTCCCGGAATAATTCACTAAGCAAATGCATGCAAGCCCAAGAACTAATGCAAAAAGCTTACACGTCAACACTAGTATTTTAAAGGCAAAACAATCACTAAATCCAACGTAGCCACCCGAGAGGGATAAATCCAACGTAGCCACTCGAGAGGGATAAATCCAACGTAGCCACCCGAGAGAGATAAATCCAACGTAGCCACCCGAGAGGGATAAATCTAACTTAACGCAGCCACCCGGAAGGGATAAATCTAACTTAATGCAACCACCCACGAGGGATCAAATCAAAACTAAGACACCAATAAATACTTAAGCAAAAGGTTTGAAACTACTAAAACAGCAAGAACAAACCCGAACAAAATAAGACAAATCCACAAAACAAAAGCAACTTAACCAAAACAAATGAACAACAACAATTTTCATCCGAGTGGAGACTGACGCCCTCGGATGGTTAATTTTGCCCGAGGGACGTTAGTATCCCGGAGGCACATCAATTTTGTCCTAGGGGTCAGAGCATCCCCGAAGACAGCTACTCGAGTGTAGATTGACGCCCTCGAGTAGTATTCAACAGCAATTTTCATCCGAGTGGAGACTGACGCCCTCGGATGGTTAATTTTGCCCGAGGGATGTTAGTATCCCGGAGGCACATCAATTTTGTCCTAGGGGTCAGAGCATCCCCGAAGACAGCTACTCGAGTGTAGACTGACGCCCTCGAGTAATATTCAACAACTATTTTTATCCGAGTGGAGACTGACGCCCTCGGATGGTTAATTTTGCCCGAGGAACGTTAGTATCCCGGAGGCACAACAATTTTGTCCTAGGGGTCAGAGCATCCCCGAAGACAGCTACTCGAGTGGAGACTGACGCCCTCGAGTATTATTCAACAACAATTTTCATCCGAGCGGAGACTGACGCCCTCGAGTAGTATTCAACAACAATTTTCATCCGAGTGGAGACTAATGCCCTCGGATGGTTAATTTTGCCCGAGGGACGTTAGTATCCCGGAGGCACAGCAATTTTGTCCTAGGGGTCAGAGCATCCCCGAAGACAGCTACTCGAGTGGAGACTGACGCCCTCGAGTAGTATTCAACAGCAATTTTCATCCGAGTGGAGACTGACGCCGCCCTCGTTTGGTTCATTTTGCCCAAAGAACGTTAGTATCCTGGAAGGCAGCTGCTTGAGCGGAGACTGACGCCCTCGAGTAGTATTCAATAGCATTTTTCATCAGAGTGAAGACTAACGCCCTCGGATGGTTCATTTTGCCCAAAGGACGTTAGTATCCTGGAAGGCAGCTACTCGAGTGGAGACTGACGCCCTCGAGTAGTTTAGCAACAACAATTTTGTCCTAGGGGTTAGAGCATCCCCGAAGACAGCTGCTCGGGTGGAGACTGACGCCCCCGAACATTTCTGTTTTATTTTACCTTGTTGTAGGGGTCATAAGCATCCCAAAAGACGACCGCTCGAGCGGAGACTGACGCCCTCGAACGTTTTATGTCATCAAGGGTTCACAAGCATCCCAAAAACACTTGTTCAAATAAAAGCCATTATATGTGAACATCCTCGGCACTTGCACTCAATGCGTCACAAACACTTAAAACTAAGCAAACTCTTAAATAAAGCGAAGAAGATAAAGCGCACGCGCACAAAGAATCAAGAACGAGATGACAAGCAACGGCCCGGGCCCAAGAAAACAACCACAAGCGAAGACGTCAGGTATGACTTCTAAACCTTGGCTGGCGAGCCCCAACGCACAGCCTAACGGACTTAAAACGACCCGATCGGACATCCACCAGGTCGTAATCTTCGATTGACCTAGGCGGCTATACTTTGACTTTCGCCTTGTCCAAGCCTCAGTCAAAGTGGGGGCTTTTGTAGACACCCAGATTTGGACCTGGTGGCTGCAGAAGTGCCCAATAGACACCCGATGACGATAGGACTGTAACGCGACGCGGGTTCGCGGTGTTCTAGATAGTTTTTCTATAGAACGGATTAGATAAATTACTCGGGCAAATTAAACTAACATGATGGCAGCCTTAGTCATGTCGTTACGATCGGATAGACACTTATTAGAGTTAATTTAGACACCGGGACCCGGAGTCGGTCCCGAAACTCGAACAAAATCAACACCGCGCCAAGCGAACCTCGGGATGAACACCCGAGGCCCACTAAACGCACGGCGCTAGGTCAAACCCGGGGTAAACTTAATCCCCAAGAATCATATCACACTCCTCCCTCTCGGTTTTGGAAAGTATCAAAACCGTATCCTCAAAACTCCAACCGCACCACCTGACGCGCCTGGGTCTCCCCACGCCCGGACCCAGGCGCCTGAGTCTCAGTACGCCCCAACTCGGGCGCCTATATGGGCGACGAGGGCCGAAAACACCTATTAATACCCCCCTTCACGCCCTCATTTCAACACACATCATTCAATCTTCTCTTCTCCTTCTAAACTCTCGCTAAGGGCTCGCACTCCAACACCCGAGGCAAACGATCCACTTGATCGTAGTTCCGATAATAAAAGCGACATCGACACTAATCCTCACCTTCGAGCACTCCGCTCGATACCGAGGTGCCTGTGATCGACTAGCTCAAAACTAGTACCCAAGTTCTGTCGGATTAGCCGCAGAACTAGTCCTTAGCAACGGAGCTCTGCCGGAATAGCCGCAGGAAGGTCAAATGGTAACGGAACTCTGCCGGAATAACTGATCAAGCTAGGAGGATCCGCCTGTTGAAGTCGTATCGTCACTAGGTTGCCATCTAAACAAAACTTTCCATTCTCGCACACAAACATCTACTAAAATACGCAACGTCCCAATTTCAACCACAAACACTAAAACACACTAAATAGACCCGAGTAATTCCGAGATCCGTTCTCAAACTATCTGTGCATCGCGTCCCGTTTAGTGTATACTCCGAGGGTGCAACTCCTCACTACGTGATTTACTTACATTTGCATTTATAGTTTTTCGTATGATTTATTGCTTTTATGACCTTATAATCGCATGCTAAATCACCTAACATGGAATTCAAAACGTAAAACAACTAAAACTGAACAAAGTGATGGTCGGGTTCCGTATTAGTCCCGGTGCTCGCCCGTTAGGTTCGACGCATCTCTATTAATACCGAGCCGACGCATCTTAAGCAGAATACCAGGTAAGGTATACCACGAGAATGACTAATATCCGTATTATCGCGTTAAAACTGATTGGCTAATACGAATAATACTAGTACTCTCTACTCTCCTACGTGCATCTTTTCATGGCCTGCTTGTCACGTGAAATCGCATGCAAAGAATGTAAACTCAACTACTTTGACGACAAAACATACTTGTCCTTAAACAACGACATAGCAAAAGGTTTAGGGTTAAAACAACGGATGTTACAGTATTTCCACCACAACAAAAGAACTAGGATATTAGCCCACCGATTGATTAGTAGAGGCCGCTATAGTGCGGGTGGGATTGGATGCTGACATCTATCGGATGTTGGCTTCCCAATACGTACCCTCATCCCTTACTCAGAATCAACGATTTTTGGATGTCCGAAACCATTGGCAATGAGAGTCATTCCAGGCATGGAGTGCTTAAGGGTACAAGTCTTTATCTTTAGGTCACGTGCCCCCTCAACTTTGAGTCGGCAAGGGATCAAAGTTGACTTGAACGGTTTCCGAGTCCTCATAATTGACTCGGTGGCGACTCCACAAATCGGCAACAACTTCAGTTCACTAAAAAGGTCGCCTTACCAAACAAAACGTCCTTTAAACATTTACAACCACGACTCGATCGATTCCCAAACGGAAACACGGGTGCCACACCCGTCTAATACAAGTCCGTATCATCATCCAAATTGAGGTCCAACACTTCGTCCCGTATGCGAGATCGGACCGGCCCCCGGCAGGGAGGGGGCCGCGTGGGTGGTCGCCGCCACACATTGAAAAACCGGGACGGTCCTGCACGGGCGTGCGCGAAGCGCCGGGCGGTGCGGACGGACGTCCACAACATCCAATCCCGTTTATTTCCTCTAGAAATCCTTTAGGAAACCCGAGATCAAAACTCGTCATAGACCCGAGAGCAAAACTTATCAAATCCCTTCCCAAAATATAACACCATACTCCTCCTATATCCTCGTTAGTCCTACGCAAGCGCCGTTACTACGAGTCCGTGATCGAGGTCGAAACTAGCATGTAGGTTGAGGGTGTTACAAATCCCGATTTCTCTCTTTCTCTTCCATTTTTCTCGTTTTGTCGTCCGTCTTGTGTCGTCATCGTCGTTCTTTTTTTCTATTTTCTTTTTCTCGTTTCTAATATCGATATTATCATACTACTATCGTTTCCGGCTAGTTTTAATTTATTTGTGATCGACGCGACCACTAAGATAAAGGACTTGAACCCATCAACATCTCAAGTCTGGTAGACCACCATTGCAAGCACAAATGGACGCATCTTCCCAATCAACTATAGTAGCCAAATCAAGTTGGACCATGTTGATGTACCAAGTGAAGTTATCCGGACGAGATGTAACATACAAGAAGATCAAGTGCAGACGTACGTAAGATAGTAGTCCTCGAGTCCTATTTAGATGTCGACTTAGACTTGACCGAGACTCTACTTACCTATATAACTCGTACGTCGGATATAATTTGTTAGCCTAAATTATGGTCATGGAAATGAACCCTTCTTGCCCCTATTCATTTCACGGTAACACCTTACACCACATCTAATTCATTTTTCTAGGTTATCCTTATTTTCTAGCTCTGGCCCACTTTCTTCATCTAACCAAGCAACAATTTGAGTTCAATTCCGAACTATCTTCAATCCTTCCGTCAAAATTCTTAAACATCACATACAAAGCTTTCCTTCATGTCTAACATCCAACCTTCATAAATCGATGAAAACCTTTTACCCTTTCATTATTTTTCTGGTTAAATTGTGTATCAACCAAACTTTACATTTGAACCCAGGCCATATCAATATGCATACAAAAAGTCATTCGAAGCTTAACCCTTGAACCATCATTGAACGACTTCTAATCTTTTCAAAAGAAGTTGAAACTTAACTAATTTATTCTCTTTTGTTTCTAAACTCATTTTGAACCCTTCTTGAACCAATTCTTAGGTTTGACTACTCATCCTACGTCAGACAAGAAATCTTTCGCTTATTTCACCTTCATATATTATGGCTCAGCTAAACTTAGTCCGAAATATTCCTATCTGGTGGAACCTTTCAAATTTACCATTCTATCTTATTTCCTTCTCATTTCTTCAGCTTGCTTCCTATTATTTTAGCTAGATTGCTATCAAACTGCATGTATGCTGACATCATACATACTCATCGTCTTTTATCCTTACCTTGTTACCATTTCCTATTTCCAAGTTTGTCATAACCGTTGAATATGGAGATAAACTTCAATACTCTCAGTTATTATTCTCATCAACCTAATTCGAAATTCTTAAATATTTATTCCGTCAATCCGTTTTCTAATTATATTTCTACGTCATGAATGAACCATGGTTACGACTTTTCAGAGCGCAGTGGAAGCACAATGAACCCATAAACCACTTAGAATGGACATAGTTGTACCAAGGATTCTCACCAGTATAATGTACTTGAAGTATCTAATATCCTTCCAAACCAACCACACTAGGATCACCCAATCTTTATTACCCTTTTAGTCAACCTATAATTATTGGACATAGGAACCTATTGGTTTTTGGAATGACAAGAGGTGGGAAAAAGATGAGAACCAACTAATTTTTTTGAGTGTTGATCTTGGATTCAATAATTTTGAGGATTATTAATTTTAACCAACGATTGAGAGTTTTAGAGATTGTAACTTGAGGATACTAAAGAATAACAGAAGATTGGAAGAGTTAAGGTTGTAAGCTAAGGAAATATAAGAAAGAATGACACTTATGGAAATCTAACCCACGTACATATAACTACTGAGTACTTGATGAGAAATTAAGTCATACATGGTTTTGTGGAATTTAGAACCCTTGTATTTTCAATGTTTTTGCGGATTGTGTTAGCCAACAGACGAGTTTTGTGGATGAGTAACTATTACTAATAACAAGAGAGTTTTGACCTTTATGAAAAGATATCGGCCGGGAAAAGAAGCAGTAAAGAGTACTAAGGGATAGAATTTAACAATGCATGTAGTATTTATTTTGAGGACTAAGAGAATTTTATGAAAATTTTGAAGAATGAAACTTGTAATCCAATGATAAGATGCATAGTTCCGACTGAACGGATTTATGGAACTCTTATCTAAATCATGAATAGCTTTAGAATTAGTAAATCGAGGTCAATAGCCTATGGCTGTATAGAGAACCTTGATTATCTGAGGACTTGTAACTTGAGTGGGGTAGACTTCCAATGAATTTGTTAATTATAATTTTTAAATTCGAGGATATAGATGAAACCTAATAAAAATTATTGAGATTGTTTAAATCGAAATTAGATGTAAGGTTGTGTAACCTTTAGAGAAATCCTTGATGAATGGAAACACCTATGGATCCTACCTTACTGGTTACCAGAGAGGTAACTAGAAGAATTAAGTTAATCAGTATAATTGAGCAAATAAATGACATTATTATATACTATTGGAGATGTATACTTATGCGAGATATACTCAAATGAAATACTTAAGGAATAATATGCCGAGAGTTTAAGGAACCAAACTTCTAAATATAAAGGTTAGAGAAACAACTGGAGGAAAAAAAAATATTTTTGAGGATTAACTAGAAAGGAATGTAGAATGATGAAATTACGAAGAATAGACACATGAGTGACCCCATCTAACCTGGTTCTTGATTGATGGTGTGTTGTTTCCATTATCAGTTAAATCACTCCATATCAATTTTCGTTTGGAATACTTTCCAGCTACTCCTTAAACTAAGCCTTTCATGGATCAGTGATGTTCCCATTATGATCCTATATGTTCCTATTCGAATTATTATCTAGAGTCGTGGTAACACTTCTTATCCCGACTTCGTACCACAACAGAACCTATGCAAATCTGCAACCATGATCTTTTGGTCTTGAATTCTGCTTTGCCTGTTATCTGAAACCTCATAGGTTATTTGAAAACTCACTAATACTTCCACTCTTCTCATTGAGGAGTACATCAATACCGTATCTATCTCGATCCTTACCTTGCTCATTCCTTTTGAAAACAAACTTTGCTACAAATTGTCTTATATAAACTCAAATTATCTTCTCGTTCCTTCTATTGGGCGAGAAACTCTTTGGTCGGTTGGAACAATGTTCTATTGGTGTCACTTCCCTTGCCTCTTTTATGTGACAAACCCAATGACAATTTTTGGTTTCACTTACCACTTCTTTTCATATACGTTCTTTTGTGAAACCTAATCCCACTTCTTTGATCCTGTACCTACATACTTTCATTGAACTTTTCTATGCACCTCCGATCGAGTTAACCCAACCAACTAGAATATTGTTATTAACCTTTGACCTGGCGCTTTAGTACTTAGACGAGTAGATGTAACGTTGGAAGTGCTGGGAGCAAGAGAACGACTTCACCAGGATCGTATAGAAGAAAGACTCTTAATATGATGAACCTATTCAAAGTTGATCCAGAAGGAAATCACCAATAAGTATAGAGTTCAGAAACTTTATCAAGGATCATATCATCAAAGAAGACCTACGAGATCGTCGTGCGAACCTTGGACTGAAGATTCGCTAACCTAGTTTTTGTTTTTGTTCTGCCCGACCACTTGCCGACCTTAGAATACTCTTAGGACTTGGAACCTTAAGTCAAGTTATCAGTTTGTGTCTTACGTGTAATCCTCTTTAAGCGATAACCTATCGTGAGACATAGCCTATAGTTTTCCGGTCAAAATCTTAACTACCCTGTTATAACAAAGTTAGAACACCTTTGAGGTCGAGAGATATTCGAGATGTCATTACCTTATATTTGTGGAATTAGGTGTTCGAAAGAAGTATGAGAACGATCAATGATCAAATTATTTGAGGATTTCCTTTATTGACTTCAAAAGCTATTTCGGAGAATAGCTTGTGAACAAGCCTTAGCAGATCTCCATAAATTTCAGGATTTGCTGATTTATAACCTATAATTTTTGGAATCCCTATGAAAACTATATCTATTTTGGTGACTTATTTCTATTTTGGATGATGGATGATAATATTACAACCCCGAATGTTGTAGTAATGATGACGGGCACTTCAAAGTCCACAGATTGTCAATTTGAAGTTTTGGAATAACCTACCGATCGAGGAATCAAGAAAAAAGGAAACAATTAAAAATTAGAAACTTTATAGAAATCAATACAAGAGTTTTGGACTAACCCTAAGAGATTATCACTGAAAGAACTAAGCAACCCTAGGAGATCAACTCTTTAGATGATAAATATTGAGAGTTCCATGAGAACCATGAATTTTGATATGATTGATAGTGGAGGATTTATGAGTAAAAGTCCAGATAAACCTAAAGAGATCAAAACTACTAAAACGTTTTTAAATTTTATGGAAATTAGGACAACCTTTAATTGAATGAATTATACATTAAGCCAAACCAACATTTTTCCAAGAAAAAAAAAACATGTTATATCGTTTTTAAGGAATTTAGGTATTATCTGGTTTTGGAGTTAGAGCCGATAGTGAACCAAATCTCGAAATGACCCGAGATTGTTCTACTTTTGAGAAGTTGAGAATACCCTATGGATATATAAGAACCACCAAAAAAAATTAAAGGAAAACCTTAGCCTAACCTTAGGAAATATATACCATATCAACCTAGTAGTTGTGAATTTTGAGGACGAAATTTTCTTAAGGGGGGTAGTCTGTAACACCCCGTGCTTTTGACCATTTTAGATATTTATAATAACGATTAATATTAATAAATCGAGTCTCGACAAACTATTTTATATAGTAATATTCAGTTCTTGTGCCTTTGGAATCTTTCTATTTCACTTCATTGTTTGCAACTGAAATTTCTATCGTTATCGCAATTCTGCGCGATTTCGTAAAACGGTTCCTATTTTCTCATACGGACTCTGATTGAGGCGTTTCAAAAGCCTAAATTTATTAATTTTCCAATATCTACACAATGATGACATTCAAAATTACAATTTATAAGTTCATCATAAAAATATTGTACTGGACAGCTCCTTTGCAACGAAAATTGTCACCCGATGAATCGTTTCTCGACATTTGATTTCCGTATTTCTTTCCTAACCTTTGTGGAAGCAAAATAACTCAAAAATATCATTCTTACACACCCCATACCGTCACCTTGAGGTCCAAGAGTCAAAAAATGCTTTTCTAATCAAAAACACCAAAAAGGGTAATGTACTTCCAAAAACATGATTAGCCATTTTGAGCAATTGTCAATTGTCTATCCTTTGTTCCCTTCATCAAATGGATGACTATTACTCCATATAAACAGCCTTAGGACTCCATTTATCTTACTTATTCATCCATCTCTTACCTGATACGGGTTAGTCGCGTCACCGTAATCAAAATAAACCTAAATATAACTAACTGGTAGATAGCGATAAATAGGGTCGATTCCACAGAGAGGCGGGTTGAAAATTATAAGTTAGTCAATTAATTAATCTATTAACGGGTCACGATTATAATGATTTGGGATGAACTGACAGTAACACAGAATTAATAAAAGTATGAATTAATCAATTAAGAAAATTACCAGAGTTGTCGGATCATTACGAATCAAAACAGGCCAACATACGATTTCCAAATAATCAGTTAAAATGAGTTAAAGAACATCGACACGGTCCTCTCGGATCACTAGTCATCCTAGAAGTCACCTAACGGGCTATCGCTACGTATTAGGGATTTCTATCGATTACAACGGGTCTATTCCGTTCCCGGGCTTTCGCTACGTAGGTCGGGATTTTACAACGTACAAATAATCAATTACGGCCTATAATTAATTACTCGTCGAGATAATGTTGCAAGAGCGATTTAACTCGTAAAGGTCGATTATTTAGTCATCACATGTAAACTCGGTTCAATTCGTAGTCCACCTAAACTCTAGTGATGGAAAATTAGCTAAGCATATCTACGGAAATAATAAAACTAATTAAAGAAAAACCAAAGAAAAGAAGCAGACGAATTACAGGAAACAATATGAAGAATAAGAAATGAAGAAAACAGATAAACAGTAGGAATAATAATTACAGGAAACTAAAGAGAAAAATAAAAGTTACAGTACTGAGACGGAGGGAGGTTAGGGAAGAGGAGAGATTACCAAAATCGGAATATAGTAGAATGAGAAGGAAAATAATAAAACCCGAGTCTTGACTAAATATAATAAATACCGAAATCTCTGAAAAATTAAATAAAAATTAAATCTAACTATTTACAGGATGTGTGAATGAAAGACTGAATTACTGAATAAAAGATAGAAGAAGAAGATGAAAAGATGATAGAATTACAGCTCTATTTATAGTGCTAGAGTCATCAATAACTGCCCCTTAACTCCCTCCTTAAACTGCTATCCTCAACCCCATTAACTAGGAAGAACTGGAGTAGTGGGGGAATCTTGATGCGTAAGAGGGGGGAAAGATAGTGGGTAGCGTCAACAAACTATCCGTGTAGAATTGGTCTTTGGATGCAGTATCCTATTCTGCAGACTTGGATTTTATGCTGGTAGACTTGAGATCAAGTCTGCCTATTAAGTTCTTCGGTCTAGGCCTCCAACGGACTTCTCTTCAGTCAGACTGTTTGCTGCACTTTCTCAGTCTATAGACTTGTTTCCCAGTCTACAGACTTGTGTTTTAGTATGCAGTTTTCTTACTTCTTTCTTCTCAGTCTATAGACTCACAGTCTAGTCTATAAACTTTCTTCCTTCTTCTTAGTCTACGACGAATCGGTTTGAGAGCTTTATGATTTTTGATGAAATTTTTAGCTCTTTAGACTACTCGGTCTCGATTATCTGCAGAACAACAAAAGAATACCCGAGTAGCACATATGGGAGAAGATAACGTAATCCGACTCCTAAAAATAATAAAACGACACAGAAATGCGTGCCAAAATAGGTGAAAAATCGAATAGGAACGACACGCATCAAATCTCCCCAAACCGAACCATTGCTTGTCCTCAAGCAATCAAACACAAAATCTATGGGAACAGTATACAACTCAAAGCTGTTTACCCCGACTAGACTCGCTACAAAAACTAACTCAAGCTAGCAACACTTAGAAGACATGAACTGACTCAAGCTATGACATAATCGAAAGAATAACAGTGAACCGTCAACCTTGCTAGGCTTATCATTGTCGGACTCTCGCGGTTACACTCTACTCTCATGAAAAAGATACGGAATATAAATGTGAGATAGAGAAGAAGAGAGACGCTCGCCTAATCTGCGACCTATAAACACATGCATGCAATATAATGTGATGACAATCTCTACCAATCATTTGCACATTCAAACTAATCGAGACCAAAATACATATCGAGGCATAAAATGGTGAAATGGGATATGAGTTTAAGTGACGGGTAAGAAAGGATTATAAATATGGGAATGTGGAGGTAATAGTCAACCTAGTCAATTCCAAACATCCAAATTACATCACCAAAATACCAAATCACATGAACGATATAATCAACGTCGATTAAGGACGTATTCTTCATATCAAACTTATTCCTACCATATCGACTCCATAATAAAATTATGATCACGCATCGGAGTCCACATCTCAATTCTTTTTCCCCTTTTCTTTTATTCTTTTTTTTTACTTCTCTTTCTTTTTTTTTTCGTTTTTTGGAAACATATATATATATATATATATATATATATATATATATATATATATATATATATATATATATATATATATATATATATACCAAACCGACTTATCTCAACAACACATCAATATCACCATAACTAGCTCGACTAGGGTAGGCAATTTAGGCTTGTGGTTAATTTTGTGGTGAAGGGATAATTCGATTTTTGAGTGAAAACGAAAGCAGGAAAGGGAAATAAAAAAGGAAAAAGGAAAGCTTCAATACATGCTATAGTTACGACCCGAATGCACAAAGACATAAGAGTCTGACTTCACAATTATGCAATTTGATGTTACATGCGAAATAAGAAGAACTACTCTCATTCCTAAATAGACCGATCATGGATGTCATCGGTCTCATAAGGCTCTAAAACTCAGAATTTAAGTAGTTTGCCAACAATTTAAGCCAAGTTTATTTGTTTACTGAAATTACAATTGATTTTTGCCATAACTCAAGACTCGATCAAGTAAACTAAGATATCACTAAAGTAAGAAAGTTAATGAAACGAGAAAAGAAGAGGCAAAAGCATTTTCATCATTGTTGCTTAACCCGTCTCGACTCCTAAAAAAAATCCTAAAATGCCTAAAAACTAAAATAAAAGATGCATGCAAAAAATTCAGAAAATATGCAAATTAGTTACCCTCCCCAAACCAAACAATACAATATCCTATTTGTATCAAACACAAATCGAGACAAAAAGGAGAAGAAAAAATAACTAAAAAGCATAACTAAGTGAGTGAGTGGGAGAGATACTACCAAATATGTCTAGGTTCCCCAAACTGAACTCTAGAAACAATCCAATTCCGACTCCGATGCTGACTCCGTGCCCACCTCGATTTTCGTGCCCACTTGTTCCAACTTGACTTGCTGGCTGTTCTTGGCCTCGGTTCTAGTGCATTGTCTTGGTGGTTCTTTTTGTGGTCCATTGTACCTAGTCGTCAGTGTTGGCCTTGATTTCTTTACTGCTATATTCCGATTTCCGTTGCTCGTGGTTCGGTTCTGGCTTGGTGTGTTTCATTGTACCTATAGAATTCAGAACACTCCAAAAACACGTGAGATTCAAAAATCATAAACCTAGAATAAACCAAGTAACTAGTAAAACCCAATACTCGGAATTCAGCTATAAGGGCTGAACCAGGTAACCACAATCATTCCACGAACTCAGCAACCGACTGGAAAACGGAGTGAAGTCAGGAGAAGGACTGAACTGAACGGCCGTGTTGAAGGTCGACGGCGGAGAAGGGCTGGCAACCGGAGTCAGGCGAGAGGCGTGCAGTCGAACGGCGTGAGGACTGGAGGGTGGAAGGCGGAGATATGGCGAGGTAGGGGTAGAAAAGGGTGGCGAAGGTAGGGCGAGGCTGGACGGCGGACAGAGGGCAGTGGTGGTGACCGGAAAAAAAAACAGTCGACGGTGGAGGGAGCTAAACGGGGGAGGAAATGGGCGGCGGGTACGGGGCAGCGGCAGAAAAGGGTGGGGTGCAGAGGGAGGCGAAGGATGATTAGGGATTGAGGAAGGTGAGGGAGGAGTGAAGAGATGAAGGTTGAGGGTGGTGGATTAATGGGGTTAGGGTTTGGATTTTGCAACGGAGTGAGGAACGAGGGGGATGAAGGGGTTAAAGGGTCAGACTGGGTTGAACTGTAGAAGTAGGAAGTAAGGGTCGAGTCTAAAGACTGGGGTAGATGAGTCTATAGACTGGGGTAGATAGGTTGGGAGATTGGGTAAGGGTGAGACTATAGACTAGGCCATGTTCTTTTCGGCTTATATTCAGCCTGTTTCAGACCAGCTCAGCCCAGCTCTTATCAGCTCAGCTCAGCCCAGCTCAACTATTTTCAGCTCAGCTCCAATAGTTTCAGCTCCTAAAAATAATTCTTCAATAATACTAATAATAATAATATTCCGTAATATTAATAATTTGTTTGGATCTTAATACAAGTTTCGTTTTTTAAAAATAATAATAATATTATTATTATTACGGAGTATTATTTATTTATTTATTTCTATATATGAAACGGAATATCTCTTAATTGCTAAACAAAATAATAATAATAATCATAATATTGCAATATTTGTAGAACAAAATAGTTGTCACTCGTACAATTTTAAGAAAATAATTTGTCTTTGCATATCACATAATATCGTTCTCTACGATTCACTTGCTTCCATATGTTCTATTGTTTCATCTTCCTCTTGTAGTCCATCTTCCTCGAAGCCATTAGCTCGCCATATCTCTTTAGCTATTTTTTTTCGCACTTTGTCCAAGCATTTCTTCCTTTCTTTATCGTCCATTTTTGTATCTGCCCTTCCTTCACTTCTACCATGTTGTACAACTGGTATACCAACTTTATGCATCCTTATGAAATTATGTAGTGTGAAAGCGGAAACGATAATTGACATTTGATACTTTTTTGACATTTGCGGCATATTATATATTATTTTCCATCTCTTCTTCAACTGACCAAACGCCATTTCAACTTTCATTCTTAAAGATGAATGTCGATAGTTAAAATGTTCAGAAATTCCTTGAGGTGGTCCATGTTCATATTCCGGCATATGGTATCTTGCGTTTGAGTCGTCAATAGGACACAAGTAGCCAAGTGTATTAATATATCCCGAGTCCACCAAGTAGTACTTACCTACAAATTAATATCGAGTATTAACATACATGAAAACCAATGAAGTAAACAGGAAAAAATCTTGGAAAGACCGACATCATATATACCTTGCGGTGGATGCGGAAAACAATATTTTGAGTTGGTCAATGAATCGCGCCATACTGTAAGATCGTGGGCAGTTCCTTCCCAACCTACATTGATAAATGTGAAAATTCGATCAAAGGAGCAAGCAGCCAACACATTCCAAGTTTTACCATGACGACCTCGAAATGGCACACCGTTCTGATCACTAATAATTGCTTCAATATGTGTTCCATTGATGGCTCCGATAGCGTCCTGAAAAATCATAATAATATGTAAACGTTTATAAAATAAAATAGTTAGATAAATTAAAGTTGTTGGACGTTACCTTGAAAAAAGGATAGTAGAGCGAATTGTTTTCTACCTCCGGAGGCACCTCTAGTAAATCACGATGTGGTCTAATGATATCATGGGACAATATTACCAAAGCATCCAAAACCTTTCTGAAATATTTGCATATTGTAGATACAGAATGTTTGAATCTATCGGCAACATCACGATAAGAAGATCCTTTAGCCATCATGTATAAACAAATTCCAACTTGTTCATCTACTTTGACAAATCGGCCATCTGCTAGTAATTTTCTCTCAACCATCAGGTCCACTAGCTGCGCAAACATATATTTATCTAGTCGAAGTTGCTCATAACACGATGTAGTATTTTCATTTAACAATCTATAGATATATTCAGCACCACTATCTCCCCACTCTCTTCGAGGCCGTCTTGTTGATGACTCCGGTAATTCTTCTAATTCAGGTGTTTCAAGTGATATGCGTAATTCCTCTAATGCAAAAATCATAGATTCACGCTTTATATTATCATCCATTCTACACTATAAAAGTTAAAACATTAGTTATCAGAAAATTGAAACACAACCACTTAGATTTCAAGAGGACAAATATCAGAAACATTACATTTGAAACGGAACAATTGAAATTAAAAATTCAACATTAAAAGGATCAGCAACACAATGAAGTGAAAATACAAA
Source organism: Agrostemma githago (assembly GCA_958450325.1). NCBI lineage: Eukaryota > Viridiplantae > Streptophyta > Magnoliopsida > Caryophyllales > Caryophyllaceae > Agrostemma > Agrostemma githago. The sequence continues at coordinate 41,922,113 of OY288254.1, read as the reverse complement.
TTCCTAACCATGATAGTTCAAACATTTAAATTGTTGAATTGCATAAATAGAGGATCGTTGCTTATTGTAGACACCCACATTTTGACTGCCAGGTGTCTAGAGCAGTTTCCAAAAATCACCCGATGATGATCGGATGCTAACGTGTTTCTACGCGCTCGGATACGGGCTCAAAACCATTAGTTGTGGGCTTAAGCACTTACGGAGTACAAATCTCAAAAAATCGACTTCAAATTCAGGCCCAGTGGGTCGTTTCCACTCAAATAAGGCTAAGTTGGGTCAAAACCGACACCGGAAGTAAAACCGACTTTTAGCGATTGGGTCAACCCCGATCAAAGTCGTTTCCGAGACACATAAAAACAACCATACAAACATCAAAAACTCTGCCCAAATACAAAACCCATCTCGAGGTCCAAAACATTGGACCCGCGCGACCGAGCCAATCCACTCGATCGAGTGCTCCATCCACTCGATCGAGTGCTCCATCCACTCGATCGAGTGGGCCCTCATTCGAGCCCGACTGCGTTTGAACGGGCCACTCGACCGAGTCAAGGGGCTACTCGGTCGAGTAACCCTAGCCGGGGGTTCATGGCCATGCCTATATATACACCCCCATGCACAACCTTTTAGACATCTTTTTTTGATCTAATTCTACCCTAATCAAACCCTAATACTACACTTACAAACCCTAACCCTAGCTTAGGAGACAAACCCTAAACCACCACAACTTAGCCTACATCTCGATACTCCCGTGCTAGCCACAACTACGAGTCCCGTCCGAGAAAAAGAACATGTAGGTTGAGGGTGCCAATTCCCGCTCTTCTCCTTTCTCCTTTCTCCTTCTCCTCGCGTCGCACGTCGTCTATGTCGTCGTTTTTGTTCTTTTTTTTTATTATTATCGCATCATAATATCATTAATAATCGCTAGTATTAAAAGACACTAAAATACTTGTGAATTTGTGTCGAGTGTGAGGGATGTCGGAATAAGAAAACCCGAATATACAAGGATATTGCACCCAGCGTTGCCGGTCGCTTATCCCGACACCCGGATCACTTGATTATTGAAACAAGTCAACTTAAATAATACTCCCTCCGTTCAAGTCCAAGCTTCCCTTTTGCTTTTTCACGTTTGCCAACGCGTATTTTGAATCGTTAATATCTTTCGTAACATATTAGTAAAAAGTATGAAAATTGGATATTAATAATGTACTTTTAAAGACGAATCAAACAAGATCCCACATGAATATATTTTCTCCAATAGATTGTCGTGAATATCGAAAGTTCTCCTTGATTGTTAATAGTGTCGAAAAGAGAAAAGGGAAGCTTGGACTTGAACGGAGGGAGTAATATTTATTTCGTTCGCATCATCATTCAATCGCATATTTCATCGATTTTCTAAAAACTATTTTCGAAACATACTTTTTTAAGGGTCGAAACCCGTTGACGCGGATCCGACATCACATAATCCTTTGGGATTTATTTCGATGTCGAAGAAGCCGAGGGAATCAAGTCTTTCAATTCAAGCAAAGTGTCGACCCGTTAGATTCGATACCAATTCCGTAATTGGATGTTGAATCTAACGATCTAGTCAAATAAATTAACTGGCACGATTTCCGTTGATGCTAAAATAATTGTCACGCAATTCGTTAGAATTATGACATTATAAACGCGGAGGAAATTCATATCGTCCTAGTTAATTTAGAACGACTTACATCGTTCTCTTCAAGTTTTCACTCTAGTATTCCATATCGATTCAATAGTCGAATGTGGGATATGACGAGTATCGAAGTTAAGTTTCGAGTATAAATTCCACAATATTTATGCCTGATTCGACAAACTCATCAAATTATCAAAAAAAAAAGGCAATTTCAAAATCGATAACAAAATTGCAAGCGAACCTTAGTTCGTACAGGGACCACTCGGTCGAGTGGCCCTTTATCACGACAAAATCGTGAGTCCTACACCGTCCTCTAGTTTTGGTAATATTCTTTTTTCTGATTTAGATCAACACGTGTCAAGCCTATCATGTGAAATATCATTTTCAAAGTCATGCATCATCTTATTTACATAATTCCAATTTATTCTACATCTTTGCAAACCGTTATTATCGTTATACTGTTACTAACCGTTTGTTCTCTTGTCGATTTACCTTGTTTATTTTATTGTACTAAAATGAACCCACATGCTAAAATTCAACTTCGACGTTAGAATTAGGTGCATTAAATCGACATAGAAACCCTTTCAATTTATCGCATGTTTAGGGAAAATAATGTTTGCATAAGCATTTTTTTTCATCGTTCAACTAACGCGCGTATTAGAAAGTCTTTCGATATCTTAGTAGAGGCCGCTAATGTGCGGGCGGGGTTGGGTGTCCTTAGTGGGCTTCCCAACACGTACCCTTACCTCTTACTCAGAACCTCGGTTTCCGAATGCCCGAAACCGTTGGCGCACGAGAGTCATTCAATACACGATAACCGGTAGTGACGGTATCGGTATCGCAATGGAAAGGGACGAACCCAATAAACTCTGACATCGGAAATGGGCCATAGTTTGTGCATGGCTCACTACGACATAGAGTGGGTTCGAACGGGCCCGAACTCCTACCAAGTTCGGTGGCGACTCCACTTCCATTTAAATTTCCATTCGATCCATTCTCATATAGAGATTCATCGCCTCCCCAAACCCGCGCGTGGCCGCGTCGGGGTGGACCTATGTCATGTCCACACTTATGGATCTTATATAAACCCATTTTTGATTGTCATTTTGAACTATTAGGAAAATGTCAGCTTGTTTCTCATCACTCAAGTATCTCAAAGCTGCAATAAAGTATGCATCACCATATGTTTCAGCCACTTGCAGTCTTGTTAATTCATCATTAACCATTTTAGCCTTAGATGGCCCACTTGATGAACCAATACCTCCTTGTGACAGTAGTTGGATGACACTGTCAAAACTAGTTTCTCTTCTCTTGCATTCAACTGGACTAATCAAATCTTCACTTTTGCGTTTGCGAAAGGAACTCATTGGAACCTTTTGTGCAAGTGATTGTGGCGGTGATTTACTCTCATCACCCGATATATTATCAACTGCGATGTTATTAAAATCATCCTCACTATCTCCAGAACCTTCCTTAACCTCTTCTATATGATTAGTCAAGTATGATGGTCCTTTTCCCATTGCAGGAGAAAAGCAACCACCCACCCCGTGAGCAGCTTTACCATCAAATAACTTGCTCAACTCATCTAAGTTCTCCAGGTTTTGCTTAATTATCTTCATTCCATACTTTGCATTCCACTGTGAAAACAAATACAAGTATTCACCAATAACAAAACAAATTCACCACATTATATCAAAAACAAATAACTCAGCAATTATCGTACCTCCATAAATGTGTTATATCTCTCGGTACATCTCTCTTCTACATCCACTTCTTTAGTTCTAGGATTGTATGATATACCTGTCAAACTTTGCAGTTCCTCCAAACATTTGTATTTCTCTTTCAAATCAGTATAGTGATTTTTCACTTGTTTTGACACAAGATTAATTCCTGTTTGGGCACTAAGATTCTTCGCAATCTTTGGCCAAGAAAATTTTCTAAGCCCTTTAGCTTTCTCTTCATTTAGAATTACAAGTAACTTTCTTGTGATCTCGTCGGTCCAAGTGGTCCTTCCCATTATTATCTTATGTGTAGATAAATCAATACAATTAAAAATTAATTACCCAATAATCTTTTTAAACATTAAAAATTAATTATCCAACAATCCTTAATTAACACATGAAAAGTACTCAAGTTAATTAATAATGAAGTTATAATCATCAATGGAGTATTTTCACTTTCGCTTCTCGTCATCGACGATTTTATTTAATGTCGTCGACATTTTATGTGAGCTGCCAATTTTACCCTTTACAAACAATTACCAAATGATTTCCCCCTGTTCAAAACTTTATACTAAATGATTTTCCTTCGATCTTGTTTCCATCCCTCAATCTTTTGACCTCTTCTCTATTAACCAAGAACCCACCATTTTGGCATCTTGTAAAACTCAAAGAAAGAAAAACAGAAATGACAATATTCGTATTTAGCAATAAAGATATATTTTTTTTAAAATTGATTGCACCCAGAAAAACCCAGATGTGGGAGACCCGATTCTGGGTCTGGATCCAGACGTCGAAGAACAACAGAAGAAATAACTTTTTATATTCGTTTTTGTACCATCAGATTTCGTTTTTTTAAAAAGTTGAACAACAGATCAACTAGTCTGTAAAAAAAATTCTTAAAATTATTCTGTAAAGAAATAACTTTTTATCATCATGTTGTTTTCTATTTTTTATCATACTTGTTTATATACAGAAGAACCCTAATCGAATTTACGAATTTACAGAAGAACCCTAATCAAATTTACGAATTTATAGAAGAACCCAGATGTATAATTTACGAAAAACCCTAATCGAATTGAATACATAGTTTGCTAGGATGTACAGAAATTAAGAAACATTAACTTTGAATTCGAAATTAGAAGAAAATCAGTAATAATTTTGAGAGCTTTGAAGAAAATACTGCTCTATTCAAGTATCCTAGCTTAAAATCAAAATAATTAAAATATCAAACAAGAATAAGAATAAACATACCTAATCTGAAAGCTTGAGAGAAGCAGTACAATGGGAGTGTTGTTTGATGTTCTTATCTTCATCATACACCATATTTATAATGATGATGAGGGTAAAGAAATATTGAAGGTTAGTTGGGACTTGAATGTTTGATCTGCAAAAGTCTATAAAAGGGATTATTTTTGTAGATTTGCTTTCAATTTTGCCCAATTCCAATACCCATTGCATGTCTTCATATGCAAAAGACATTGCTTTTGTTTTTTTGAGGAAAAGTCTGTAAAAGAGAAGACTTTTGTTTGGTATACAATTGTCTGGTTGAACAGAAGACATAAAATATCTACACCATTGTGTAGAGTACGAAAATCCAATAGTAGCTTATAGTACTTTAGACTACTATACTAGTACTATCTACGATTAGATCTGTTTAAAACCGTATTTCACATAAAGATATATTACGTAAATAAAGGCATTCCCTTCGAACACTATTTTTTGTCCTATTTCATTAAAATACCTCACAAAAATTAAAATATTACGGAAATAAAATGGTGTCCGGAGGGAATATATAATCAACAAATTGTCCATTGTCAAGTGTGAAAAATACAAAAGTAAAAAAAAAATGTCGAATGAATTGGAGGATCATTATTATTATTTTTTATTTTTTATTATTATTATTATTTGGGTTATATATATATATATATATATTATTAGATAATTTATATAAAAAAATTCTTAGTTTCAGCTCCTATCAGACCAGCTCAGCTGAGCTCAGCCCTGTTTTAGCCGAAAAGAACAGGGCCTAAGCCGGTAGACTAAGAAAGAACTAGACTCAGTTGGGTATACTGTAGCTCAGTAATCCCTGCACACCAACTTGATATATATTTATATAAGTGTCTTCATCCTCACTCGATAAATGCAAACTATGTTATTTATTTACATAAACTAGAAAAAATGCAAAAAAATGAAAAATACCCGGGTTGCCTCCCGGCCAGTGCTGGTTTTTACGGTTTCGCACGACCATGATTCGGCTCACTTCGTCATTTTCATTAAAACACGAATCAACGCTCTCAGTAGCATGTCATATTCTCGAGCGTAAGAAATATGAAAGCATATATACGCACATGATAAGATGTTAGTAGCAAAAATCAAAATTATGGGACGAGATATCTTATCACGAGGCGGTGGACCAATTATTCCCACCTGAAACACTGAACTAATCCCCTTGTTAGCAGGACATAAGGAATCAATGTTAAAATCAGAAAACAAAGTGTCAGTATTCATAGGAATATGGTCAGGAATTAACGGAAGTGGGGCCGACAAACATGAAGGAGGAAAGAGAAGTGGAGCGGAGGGAATAAAGGACAAAACCGTAGAAGGAGAAGGGATAACTGGCAAGGAAACCGATGACTCCTCTACAATGTCGTCCTCATACTCGTCCCATCGAACCTCAAAATTTTCCTCAAATGTGTCATTGTCGTATTGATCCCACTTGACCTCAAGTTCCGAATCAAAAGGTTCCTCACGAACCTCATTACATAGATTCTCGCAAAATGGTTCCGCGAGACTCGTGTCATAGCTTCCGTCACAGCCTGGTTCACAGTCAAAACAAGGATTCTAAAAAATATTCACGTCACTAGTCTCACCTACAGGTTCATCACTAGGCAAATAAAGTGAAAACCCGGGTTTCACACTTTCTTTAGCTATCCAATCGAAGTAGTCTACTGCCTCTTTGTAGGACTTGCTTTCGAAATCCTTACACGTAGAATATACATAGGCCCGAGTAGACTCCGTCATACCCTTCAGAACAGTAAGAAACAGTGTTTCATTAGTGAAATGTTTTCTTTTCAGAGAGCCAAGCCAACTGCAAAACCGTTGTATGTAAGCTCCAAAAGTATCATCGGACTCCTGCGGAAAATCTACAACAATTCTCATGGAAACAGTGAGATCGGTCTCAAGGAATAGTTATTCCCCGAGATGAGAGATAAATTAATTAACTAACAAATAAAATTGCATCGCCTCCACGGCAACGACGCCAAAATTAATACGGGTTAGTCGCGTCACCGTAATCAAAATAAACCTAAATATAACTAACTGGTAGATAGCGATAAATAGGGTCGATTCCACAGGGAGACAGGTTGAAAATTATAAGTTAGTCAATTAATTAATCTATTAACGGGTCACGATTATAATGATTTGGGATGAACTGACAGTAACACAGAATTAATAAAAGTATGAATTAATCAATTAAGAAAGTCACCAGAGTTGTCGGATCATTACGAATCAAAATAGGCCAACATACGATTTCCAAATAATCAGTTAAAATGAGTTAAAGAACATCGACACGGTCCTCTCGGATCACTAGTCATCCTAGAAGTCACCTAACGGGCTATCGCTACGTATTAGAGATTTCTATCGATTACAACGGGTCTATTCCGTTCCCGAGCTTTCGCTACGTAGGTCGAGATTTTACAACGTACAAATAATCAATTACGGCCTATAATTAATTACTCGTCGAGATAATGTTGCAAGAGCGATTTAACTCGTAAAGGTCGATTATTTAGTCATCACATGTAAACTCGGTTCAATTCGTAGTTCACCTAAACTCTAGTGACGAAAAATTAGCTAAGCATATCTACGGAAATAATAAAACTAATTAAAGAAAAACTAAAGAAAAGAAGCAGGCGAATTACAGGAAACAATAGGAAGAATAAGAAATGAAGAAAAGAGATAAATAGTAGGAATAATAATTACAAGAAACTAAAGAGAAAAATAAAAGTTACAGTACTGAGACGGAGGGAGATTAGAGAAGAAGAGAGATTACCAAAATCAAAATATAGTAGAATGAGAAGGAAAATAATAAAACTCGAGTCTTGACTAAAAATAATAAATAACGAAATCTCTGAAAAATTAAATAAAAATTAAATCTAACTATTTACAAGATGTGTGAATGAAAGACTGATAAGTGTAGTTTGTAGTGCGTTTTTCACTTTGTTTTGGTCCCATTTCCTTGTGGAATCGCTCCTTGGGAGCTATTCATGGGCTTCTTATGCTTCCTTTAGTTCGTTTCAGGTTCCCGAGACCGATTTGGAAGAGTTGAGGTGATTCCGACTCGATACATACACATTTTGGAGCCAACGAGATAAAGGAACGATGACTCGAGGCCTTGGAATCGACCCCGAGACCTTGGGACCCAATCCCGAGCCTTCGAGACCCGAGCCCGAGTCCCGATAATCGACGAGATACCCCATGAGAGGCAAGGAGGGACCAAAAAGCTCTTAAGGGAGGCCTATAAGACCCATCCCGTTCGGGAAGGCCTCATCCCGTTCGGGATGGGGTGCACGTTAAAGAGTGCTGCTGTGGGCCCGTCCCGGTCGGGATGACAGCCCGTCCCGGTCGGGACCGTGCTGCTGCTGCACGCCTTCTTTTATTTCATTCTACTTTCCCCTTGTACCCATATATATACTCCCCTCTTGTATTAGTAACATATCTTATGATAGTTTAGCATTCCTTAAGCCTCTCTACAACCCTAAAACCCTAGATTTACTTTCACTCATTAGTTTTAATCTTCCTTTAATCTTAGTTAATCTTTAGTTAATCTATTGTAATTAGTTCTTGTATTAAGAAGTTCTTGAAGATTGTTCCAAGCTTGACAACCTTGGGATTCTATTTGGGTTCTTATTTATACAAGATTGCATCTTTTCATCTTCTTAGTGTTGGTATAATCATCTCTACTCTTAATCTTGTTTATTTAATCTTGTTTGAATCTTTTCATATTGTTATTGTTATTGTTCTTGTTATTCATTATGGATGTATGTTTTGTGGTATTGATTTCTCTTGTTATTGTTGGTTTTCTCTTCATCATGAGTGAGTAGTAATCTTGTGGGGTTAGTAGGGGGATTAGGGGTAGATTATGGATGATTAGGGTTGATTAAGGGAAAAGGGTGAAACTTTGTTGCTAGTCACATTGTGGGCACTCCATGTGTTTGTTGATATGCTTGTGTGAGTTGTAGTGGCCATGCTTCCCATACTTGTGTTCATCTTCTCATTGTTTGTCTATTATGTGGAAATGTTGAGAATAGTCATAGTCACGAGAGTGCCGACTAGGGTCTAAGTTGCGAGAGCCCGGACCCACCTTGACATCGGTCTAAGTTGCGAGAGCCCGGATCGACCCTAGCAATTAGGAGACACCTATACCCTTGATCACCCCAATTACCCTTCTACTCCTATGAACCCGACCTACCCCACTTCCTTTCCATATTTGAGTTCATCCTCTTAGTTAGTCATCGTCTCATTAGTTTAATTGTTTAGTTTGTTTCTAGTTAATCATTAGTCTAGTTCTTACTTCTCCTCCATCACACTTTGTCAATTATAGCTTTCTTTGTGTTTGTTTGGTAGCATAGTCTCGTTTGTAGGCCGACCTAGTCTAAACCTTGCAATACCGTCCTCGTGGATACGATGCCGACTTACCCTAGCTACCCACTAGGTGTAATCGGTTGTTTATTGACGGTGGGGACGTGACAAATCCTTACCATCAAAGACTGAGATAGAAGAAGAATATGAAAAGATGATAGAATTACAGCTCTATTTATAGTGCTAGAGTCCTCAATAACTGCCCCTTAACTCCCTCCTTAAATTGCTATCCTCAACCCCATTAACTAGGTAGAACTGAAGTAGTGAGGGAATCTTGATGCGTAAGAGGGAGGAAAGATAGTGGGTAGCGTCAACATACTATCCGTGTAGAATTGGTCTTTGGATGCAGTATCATATTCTACAAACTTGGATTTTATGCTAGTAGACTTGAGATCAAGTCTGCCTATTAAGTTCTTCGGTCTAGGCCTCCAACGAACTTCTCCTCAGTCTACGGACTGTTTGCTGCACTTTCTCAGTCTATAGACTTGTTTCCCGGTCTATAGACTTGTGTTTTAGTCTACAGCATTCTTACTTCTTTCTTCTCAGTCTATAGACTCACAGTCTAGTCTATAGACTTGCTTCCTTCTTTTTAGTCTACGATGAATCGGTTTGAGAGCTTTAAGAATTTTGATGCAATTTTTAGCTCTTTAAACTACCCGGTCTCGATTATCTGCAGAACAACAAAAGAATACCCGAGTAGCACATATGGGAGAAAATAACGTAATCTGACTCCTAAAAATAATAAAACGACAAGAAAATGCGTGCCAAAATAGGTGAAAAATCAAATAGGAACGGCACGCATCATTACCCTCCTTCAACTCCCTTAAAAAAACCAAAGAAAACAACACAAGTTTTCACAAGTTCTTAAGGTGTTTCAACCACCATTTTTGAAGAGCTCTAATCCCTTTTTCTCTTATCTTATACTACTTATTTTCAAGTTTATTTAATAGTATAACTACTAACTTAGTTTGTTTTTGTGTCATTCTAACTAATTTATGAAGAGGAGCAAGAGAAAAGGAGCATCGATCTTCGTTTTCTTATATGTTGTAGAATCGACTGTTTATGCTTAAGGTAACCTAACTCTTATTCGCCCTCAAATCTTGTAGTATAGTGTTTGGACTCTAACTAAAATATAACATCATGTTTAGGACTAAATCATTAGATCACCAAGTTTAAAGTTAACTATTTGTTGATTTATCACTTAACAATACATGCTGTAAAATGGATTCTGTGATGTATGATGTACGTTCATGATTTTTCTGTGTAAAATATGTTTCGAATTAGTCTTAGAATTCTTCATGAAAGTTGTAGATCTAAATGTCTAGAATATGATAAAAATATGAAAAGTAAGTCTTTATCAAAAATATATATTTAATAATGATTTATTTCGTAAAATGGTATTGTATGATTTTATGTACTGTCTGAGAAAATAATATGTTTCCTGATGTTAAAAGTTATTTTTGGACTTGGAAAATTTATATTATGTTCCTGATGATGTCTATTATATGTACGTCAAATTTCATATAAATACATCATATATATTTTCATTTATAAAACTTGTACTAAAATGGGTCAGATCTGGAAAGACCATTTTATTTAAGAACATTTATAAAGTATTTTAATCTAAATTTCTGGAGATAAGTTATGTACAAGTATAGGTATCCAAAATAAATATTTGGTTCACTTTTATGATGTTTACGTATTTTAAATGATTTAAAAGAAATTATTGAAAACCGTACTGTTTTCGTTTTAAATTTGTTAAAAATAATAAACCTTATTATTTTTGGAAAATGACTTTATATCTGAAAAGCTAACTCATTAAAGTATGTTGAGTACAAAAATCGAAAGTTAAAAATAACATTTGAAAAATGACTCATTTAGTATCCTTAATAATATTATCGATTTCGTTATTACTTAAAGTTATTTTTTTAAAACTCTAAGTTTTGAGAAATATGATACATAATAAGGTTTAAATGATTTCTATAATTATTAGAGATTTATTTGATGTTTGAAATATTTTACTAAGTATAAATAGGCTTTAAGAGATACGTATACTTGTACAAATACGAAACCGTATAAAAATACTAAATACGTACACTTGAGCAATAAATGTACTAAATACTTGTGCCCAAAAAGTATAGACTACTAAAAGACTAATAACCAAAAAGTACTAAGTTAAACAATGCCTAAATGTGCAAAACAACACTTAACTTTATAATAAGCATTTAAGGACTAATTAGTGACTAAGTCAAAACTAAGGGTTGAAAAGTCCATCTTGGTCAAACTTTGGTTTTCTAAGTCAACATAGACCAAGTCAAGATAAAGGAACCCATCTTAAATAATGTACTTAGAAATAATTGAATTTTAATCAAATCTCAAATAATGAACGTTCAAATAATATATATATCAAATAAAACGTTTCAAATCTGTAACATCAAATATACTTAAGATATTAAGTCAAGTAAAATACACTTAATATAATTGTTATCATCGTTTAGTAAATCGTTCCTAAATAAGCTTAAGGAACTGTTGTACCTTCGGGTCAGCCAATGTCCTACATGAATCAGTAGTGGACCTTCTCAGTGTTCCATTTCTTGGGGCTTCTGTACCTAAGGGACAGTATGCATCCTTCCGGTTATCTGAACTAAGGTTCTACGGGAGTCTGACCGTTCGATACCAAGTGACCCATATGTAGCAACTTTACCCTCGGGACGGTATGCGATCATTCTGGTTGTCTGAACCAATGATCCTACGGGAGTCTAAGTGTTCAACATCCTTATATGTCTCCTATAGACAATCTATATCGTAGTATCGTTACGTGTTGGGCAATGTTATGCCGAGGTTTAGAGATCGACGTGATGAGAGATTGCTCGGAGAGCTTTTGCTATGAGAGTACGGACAGCACATCCTGAAGCTACGTGTGGATGGATTGTCGTTAGAGTAGTAGTCACCGGCTATCACTGAGGGCCTGCGGGAGTCCGAGAGTTGTGTTAGGGGGTACGTGCGCATGTATTTGACAAGGGCCTGATCAACTCTACTCTCTTTCTGATATCTTGGCACTTTTATTCACGGTTGTGTACATGATTCTTTTCCCTGCTTCTGCGTGTTGTCAGTGGGCCTCGAGGTGGTGTGGGTAGGCTTCTGCGAGTTATCGTCTACATCATCAGCAGTCTGTTCTCCTCTGCAATTAGAGTTCTAAATCAAATCATAGCCGTTGTTCGATCCTATTGAGCACTAGGGGTGAGATGTAAACCTCCTAGTATCGATATGATTGGCGGGATTGATGTTCCCATCCGCACTTATGGTGAGATGCAAGCCTTAAGTGTGCATGAGACATTAGTAGTCACGTCCCGTGCATTATGTGAAAGGAAACCATTGTTTTTAAAAGTAAATTACTACAGTTTTCTAAATCATATGTGTTAGTATGCTTCGTACTGTTATATACTCTTATGACTAATGATATGATTGAAATGCTTGATAATTGGAAGTGATGTTTTGTTATATGTCTTGCCTGAATATTGATTATGACTAATATTATGTTTCATATGATTTGTATTATGTATGTCTTACTCCATTTTCACCTGACACTTCTATAAATCCATGATCCATGCTTTACTGTATTCTATTCACATGATACTCATATGACGTATGTATTACATTATTCTATATAACCTACATGTCTTATATATCTAAATTGATTTGCATGTTAACCGAAATCACTTCATGTGTATCTCACATTGTATACATGTCGATTTGTAATGTGACATGCTTGCTTATCTGTTAATTAGATAACCTAAAGATTGTACTACATTGATTATTCGGGGTCGTGTTAGAAGGACGGTTAGGTTACTCCCACTATGTGGGACATGTATATTTAAATATGCATTCAGGTTGACGAGCCCTCAAGACTGGACATGGGGGCATGCATGAGTGCAAGAAATACAATGTAATAGATGAGAGTGTCAAACTATAAATCTTGTAACACAAATTTTGTCAGACTATTGTATTTAGAAATTTGTAATTCGGGTTTCAGTTGTTGTATTTTAACAAACGGTTCATTTATCGGTAAAAGACTCACTTGAGTCGACGATTTTTAATTTTTACCCCTTTTTACGACTTAATTATTTTCCGCCTTGTTAATTAATGTCTTTGGAAGAACCGGGTTGTTACATGATATGTATGTGTGTTACTTTGATGATAATTACTGTACCGATGTTATTGTAATAAGTCATTGATGTTACAGTAACACCATCACTTTACCAGTGACGAAGTTAAAAGCCTTTTGCAGCTTTGTAATTATATGCTTATTATTTGAAGTACAACAATTATATTGTTCCTCTTTACAAATATGATAATTCAATATTTTAATCATACATTATGAATATTGTTGTGACAATATTACCGTAAATGACAATATTACCGTAAACGAAGCTAGGACGGGTGATAACACGTGTAAGATTCTAGCCAATGAATATAATCTAACAGTGGATATTTGTGTGACAAACTCAATTAAGATGGGTAGACTCACTCGAATCAATTTCTATATTAAGTATTTTTAGTGTAACCGTGTCATAGTAATGTTGATACTCTACCGTAATAATGTCATATTTACAGTAATAATGTCATAGTAATGTTTTTTTGGTGAAATATGAGTTATATTCATTAAAAAAAATAGGCTTTACAAATCATATTGTATCCCTACAAAGCAACCATAAAGGACTATATCAATTACAGAAAAAGGCAAAACAAAAATTAGCAGTTGTAGCCAACCCTCCTTAGATAGTCAATATCTTAAGAGGTTATATTCTCCAAATATTTTGCCTAGATCCTGATTCGAACTGACGTTATAATACTCCAAGCAACAGCTGCAGGTCGTGTCATATATACCCTTCCAGGCGTGCAACATTTCTTTGGTACCAAGTGTGACAATAGCAGGCACATAGGATAGTTGCGCGCAGCTTCGCATAGACTGAGTTTAGTTTCAGCGTCATGATATGCTGCATGTTCGGTCTAGATCCTGTAATGTCACGAATGCAGTCCAGAATCCCGCTGCTATAAGAACAGGCGAAAAAAAGGTGATCCACCGTCTCTTCATCCTGATTACAAAGGCAGCAAACTTCATCCTCCACGCATCCATGTTTGAACAATTTATCCTTCGTATTTATACCAGCATTCATAATCAACCAAGTTATGTGTGAATGCTTGGGAGTATTTCAATCACTCCACACAAATTAGTTCCAAGGAGGGGGATTTGGATTCGGATTAAGCCACTCATATCCCTGCTTGATAGTGTATCCATGAGAATTTCCAAGCCATTGATCATCCTCATACTCACTCTTCATTTTTTCTTTGATTTTGCAGACTATTCTCCAGGACCATGAAACGTCCGCAGGTGGCTGGTAATCAGCCCAGTTCAGCCCTTTATTATATATTGCATTAACCCACTTTACCCACAAGCTATCTCGCTTTGTAAAAATCCAATCCACGAGCTTACCGACAGCCGCTATGTTCCAACTACTATCTCTCTTTATGCCTAATCCGCCACTTTCCTTGGATAGAGTGACCGTATTCCATGACACCAATGGAACTCGTCTATAATCCGCACTCCCGTCCCAAAAGAAATTCCTACAAATTCCTTCAATTATCTTGATAACATGTTTAGGGATAACAAAAATTGACGCCCAATAATTGTAAAGAGTATTAAGTACCGAGTTAACAAGAGTAACTCTACCCGCATATGATAGTTTCTTGGCCCCAATACTTCTAACTCTATTGATCACCCTTTCAATCAGAATATTGCATTCAGATTTGCTGATTTTTCCGGTCTGAATCGGAACACCAAGATATTTGAATGGTATTTATCCTTCTTTGATGCCTAAAACCTGCTGCACATCTGCTATAACCTTGTCCTTAACTCCATTATAGTAGGCTTCAGACTTTTCCTTATTCATGCTAAGCCCTGAGGTACTAGAGGAGGTCGAGAAGGCTCGTAAAAGTAGCATGATAGACTTCATATCCCCTTTACAAAACATAAGCAAATCATCTGCAAAGACTAGATGAGTAAGCTTCATGCTCTTGCATTGCGGATGATAAGAGAAAGGCCATTTCTGTCTGGCAAACTTCAATACTCTAGACAAATATTCCATAGCAAGGGTGAACAAAAGAGGGGAAATGGGGTCCCCTTTTCGCAATCCCCCCTTCCCTTGAAAATATCCGAAAGAATTTCCATTTAGAACAAGCGAATATGAAGTAGTAGTAATACACTCCATCGTCAACTGAACAAACTGGCTAGGAAAATTCAGTGCGTTCAACATATTCTCTATAAATTTCCATTCAACAGTATTGTGTGCCTTTTGGATGTCAAGCTTAAACAAGCACCTGGGAGACGCATTCTTCCTTCCATAGAGTTTTACTATGTCTTCACAGACCAGAACGTTTTCAATGATTGACCGACCCTTGATGAAAGCCCCTTGATTTTCATGAATAAGAGCAGGTAACACCATCGCCAATCGATTGCATAACAATTTAGAAATAACCTTGTATATCATGTTACAACATGCAATAGGACAAAACTGAGTGACACTTTCAGGCATTTCACACTTAGTAATTAGCACAACATTAGTGGCATTAATTTGCTTCAGTAACCTTCCCGTCCTGAAGAAATCTTGAATCGCTTCAATAATTTCAGGACCAATAATGCCCCAAGCGGACTTAAAGAAGCCACTCGAATATCCATCAGGCCCCGAAGCCTTGTCTTCAGGAATGGAAAAGAAAGTTTTCTTAATTTCATCAGCACAGACAACATGCAATAATTCAACCTGGTGATTCTATGAGCAAATCGGACCTGTTGCAATCACCTCTGAACGAATGTCCGCCACAGGTTTACTGTCCCCCAAAAGCCCAGTATAAAACTGAAGAAACGCTTCCTGTATCTTCCCCGCCTCATTAATCAGTAACCTCTGATTATTCCGAATCTAGGTAACCTTATTTCTTTGAATATTCTGCTTAATAGCTTGATGGAAATAATGTGTATTCGAGTCCCCTTCCTCTAGCCATTGTCTTTTTGCTTTTTGGGACAAATAGTATCCCTTACTCTGGAATACTGATGCAACTCAGCCTGTACACACCGCTCTTGCTCAACTAAAGTATCAGTCACACCCTGAATAAGCTGTATCTGCACCCTCTCCAATTCTTCAGTTTTTGCAGTAACCCTCTTCTCAATATTTGAGAAATGCTCCTTATTAAGCTGTTTGAGACCCCTCTTTAAACCTTTAAGCTTCTTAATCACACTAAACATCTTAGTACCATAGACATTCTTATCCCATTCTTCTTTCACCACTCCTGTAAAACTTGTTGTCCTCTTAACATCCATCATACAGCTTCCCACAGTACAAGGGCAGTGGTCGAATAGCCTCTCAGGATGAAAATGAGCTTGGAAATCAGGCAACATCTCATTCCATTTGGGATTAATTAAGAATCTGTCCAACCTACTGTATTTCCTTGTTTAAAACTCTTGTTTGTTCGTCCACGTATACCACGAACCCGTCGCCTTTATGTCAGTCATATCGCATTTCAGGAGACATTCAATAAAGTCATCCATATCCTCCTAATCAGTAGTACCTCCCACCCTTTCCTCCGGGGTTAAAACAGTGTTGAATTCCCCCCCCAATGGCCCAAGGACTCGCAATCTGCAACGCTATATCACACAGTCTATGCCACAGGACCTTCCTGTCTTGTCCAATATTAAAAGCATACACAACTGTATAGTAAAACTGATTCCTGTAGTTCGACAAGTAACCCTTGTATGGATAAATTGAGCATTATACTCAATAGGTTCAACAATGAACAACGTTGGTTTCCACAGAATCCAGACACGCCCCCCATTATGTTGTGCACTATTAGTAGTAACACTCCATCCCTCAAGCATCTTATTGGCAATACCTCCTACTTTATTAGCTTTTATTTTGGTTTCAATCAGGCCAAAGAGACCCACATCTTTATTATGAACAAACCATTTTATTTCCTTTTGTTTATTAACACTATTCATACCCCTAAAATTCCAGAATCCTATTATCATTAAGAATTTGTAATGGAGGGCTACCCATATCTGGAGTTTCCATAGCCCTCTGACTACTCTCCACAATATCAGCATATGTCAGTCCATCATCCTGCCTCTTCGCCCCACTGACATGACTAGGAGAATGCTCTCTTGACCTATTAAGCAGCACAATAGGAGCTTGTTTCACAGGTCCTTTTGGTTGCCAGGTCGACTTCAACTTCAACTGTACAGGGCCCTTTTTATCATCAGTTTTTGCCTTCCTGCAATTCTTAGCCTCGTGCCCCATCCCTTTACACGCAGTGCATAGAATGGGATGCCATTCATATTCAACCCTTATGGACTGTATCTTCCCATTTGCATCCATAAATTTTACAGTTTCAGGATACTCTTGCCCTACTGTCAACTCGAGTAAAACTCTTGCATACCTAATTCTGGTTTTATCCCCAGTACTTGGATTCGAACGGAGATAAGTTCCAGACAGGCCTGCTATCTTTGGTAAACATTTACCCCAATATTGCAGCGGCAAGTCATGAAAACGAACCCACAAAGGAACCTTCTTGATGTCCTCCTTCATAAGATTCAGTTCTTGTTGCCAAGGTCGAACAATCAACGGCTTGTTATCAAACATAAAATAGCCTGCCTGTAGAATTTTATCACGCTCACCCACATCTTTGAAACTAACCAGGAATATTCCATTTGGCATAAAGAAGAGCTTATCTACTCCATGCTTACCCCAAATTCTTTGAACAAAACCCTTGATGACTTCAATAGGTGGATTGGCTCCCAATACGTAGTAGTAAATCGTTGAGGACCAGTATGTAACTTCATCCTCAGTGTCCTCCAACGTAAATTGTAGCATGTTTTTTCCCTCAACCACCGTTTCTTTTAGGGATTTTTTCCGCCCCCTCTGCGTAATCCAGTCACCATTTATCGGAGTTTCATCAACCTTTTCCACGTCAACAGTTTCATCTTAAAATTTATCCCTGGAATGTCATTAATATCATGCATGGCCTTAGTACGTAGGGCACTCTCCTCAACATTTGGACCATTTCCCTTCATTTTTTTTCACAGATTTCTCAGATTTATTACTAGAACTCCCAGCGCTCAATTGTGACGATTTGTTCTTAGTTTTGGACGCTGAATTCCTAGCCATGATCAAGGAAGGAGGAAGGGGGCTCTCGTCGCCGTGTCATAGTCATAGTAATGTTGTTAGTGTAAAATTGGTACAAAGTACAACATTAACATTGTTACTCTATTATGGACGTGTTATTATTGTAATATGACTGTGACAATGTTACTGAAATTGAATATATTAATTATAAAAAATTGTTCTAAAATTTCATAGTAACTGTGTTCATGTAAACTTTTTAGTTACAGTTAATATTGTCACTGTAATATTTTTACATTAATAGTGTTACTGTAACATCGGTACAACACACAACAATAATATTATTATTCCATTACAGATGTGGTATTTAGTGTTGTAATATTATTGTTTCCATGTTATTGTAACTATATACTCTCTCCAAGTTCATATCAACGACATGTATTCCTTTTTGGGTTGAGTTTGATCTTTTACTCACTTTCTATTTTAGGGCATAAATGTGTGGTTCACATTTATCCACCATTTTCTCTCTCTTTCTTCTTTTTTGAGTCACTCATGTTAAATCCAAAGGTGTCAATGTTAGAAACTCGAAGGGAGTATTATTAATTATAAAAAAATTGTTCTAAAATTTCATATTCACTATATTTTTGTAACCTTGTCAAATACTATCACAATGTTGCTACAATCTTTTTTCAGTACCAATGTTACTGTGATGTGGAATATAAAAAATTGTTCTGTAACTTGATTACTGTCACAATATTACATTCTCTGTGTAATATTTTTTTGATAAGTAGTGTCACAATGTCACTGTAATGTTAATGTTCTTACTGTAACATTGGTACAACTAACAATATTATTGTTATTATGTTACAGTAGTATTACAATGTTAGTGTAATTAAATACTCCGTATTATTTAATTATCAAAAAAATATTCTAAACATTCACGGTACATGTACTTATGTAACCTGATTAATCAATGTCACAATGTTACTGTAACCCGGTGTAATGTAAGTTTATCAATAAAAATCAAAGTCAATCAATTTATCACCATTCTATAATATATAGAAAACTTGTAAGATAGAATGTCCACAAATTTACAACCAAATCTTATTAATACTGTCTCAAACTCGAACGGTGAGTTATATTGATCGACAATAATAGGCGCCCATTCGGAGCAGTGAGGCTTGCTTGCAAAGCAGGGGCCTCGTCCCCAAATTTATAATCTGATGCGAACCTTCCAAATTTCATCCTCTATTACGAAAGATATCAAGCCCATGCATTCTATAGCCTATAGGCGCATCCAAGTCCAAGTGACAGTGCAATCCATATTTCTGTTACATGCACCGCTTGCCAAATAATATTACTAGTCCATCTTACTCAATTTTAATGACCACATGACATAGGTCCACCCCGACGCGGCCACGCGCGGGTTTGGGGAGGCGAATGAATCTCCATATGAGATGGGTCGAATTGAAATTTAAATCGAAGTTAGAGTCGCCACCGAACTTTGTGGGAGTTCGGGCCCGTTCGAACCCACTCTATGTCGTAGTGGACCATACACAAAGTATGGCCCATTCCGATGTAAGAGTTTATTGGGTTCGTCCCTTTGCATTTGATACTGATACCGACATTATCGGATATCGTGTATTGAATGACTCTCGTGTGCTAATGGATTCGGACATCCGGAAACCATGGTTCTGGGTAAGGGGTGAGGGTACGTGTTGGGAAGTTCACAAAGAACACTCAACCCCGCCCGCACTTAGCGGTCTTTACTAAGATATCGTTCGTTTTTGGTGTACACGTGTTAGTTCGACGGTTGAATGATATGCAAAGAGTGTTTTGACTAAACATGCGAATAATTGAATGGGTTACTAAGTCGGTTTAATGCATCTAAAAATTAACGTCGAAGTTGTATTTAGCATGCGAGGTTCGTTTAGTATAATAAACAAATAATGAAAGAAAATCGCTACAAACATGAACAAACAAGTTAGTAACGGTTTGTAAATAATAAAAAAAAAAAAATAGATACGATGACATGAATGATTTTGAAAAGTTTATGACACGTGATGGATTAAACACGCGTTGACCGAGGTCACGAAAAATATTTATCGAGATTCGAGAAGAGATATTCGTTATATTCGATATTTGATTATGGAATCGATATCAAATATTCGGAATGATATTTAGAAAAAAAAATGCTTTATAAATTGTTTTGAAAATCGAACGAAAAAAATGTTAATTCTCTCCGCGTTGAAATCGTCATATTTTGTTTTTTAGACCACGTGACGATTTTTTGGCATCAACGAGATTGATTTAGTTCTTTTTAGATACGATATTTGAATATAGAGTCAATATCGTATTTTAAGAACGTTTGTTTTGTATGAAAATAGATTGTGATAATATCGGTATTAGAAACGGAGAAAAAAGAAAAGAAATAAAAACGTGATTAAGACTCGAGGACGACGGACCGACGACGCAAAAAAAACGTGATTAAGACTCGAGGACGACGGACCGACGACGCAAAAAAAACGTGATTAAGACTCGAGGACGACGGACCGACGACGCAAAAAAAACGAGAGAGAGAGAGAGAGAGAGAGAGAGAGAGAGAGAGAGAGGGAGAAAGGAGAAGACGGGATTGAATTTGCACCCTCAACCTACATGCTTTACCTTCTCGGAACGGGGCTCGCCTAGCTGTGGCTTAGGCACGGGAGCGTCGAGATGATATAGGAAGAGTTATGGTGGTTTATAATTGGGAAGGGATTTGACGAGTTTTGCTCTCGGGTTTGCTAAAGGTTGCTGAAAGATTGTGTAAAGTTTCAGAAAAATTGTGTAAAGTTTCTGAAAAATTGTGTGTAAAAATTGTGACTTAAAAAATTGTGACGAAAAATTGTGACAAAAAATTGTGACGTGAATGTATATTTGATGTGTAGATGTGTTTTTTTGTGTGTGTGCAAGGGGTCTATTTATAGGAGAGGTTCCCGACCTTGGCTAGGAAATGTAGCTTTGCTTGGGTGAGAAGAAACACCGCTTTGGATAGGAAAAACAACAATCTGAGAGGAAACAGGATTCCGTCTTTTGATGGGAGAAGGTTGCTGGTAAGGAAAGAAAACACCAGGTTTTGTCTGATTTTTTTAGTATTTGATTCCAGCCGGATTTCTGAGGTGACGCGGTAGATATTTACGCCTCGTAGACGTCTTTGACCGGGGTTTGATTTGGTCGTTAAAAGACGGTTTTGCCCTCGGTATCGGTTTTGACCCAAATTAGTCTTATTTGACTAGAAATGATCCACTGGGCCTGAATTTGAGGTTAGTTTTGTGATATTTGTACTCCGTAAAAAGCCCAAGCCAAATGCCAATGATTTCGAGCCCATATTCGAGTACGTTAAAGCATGTTTGCGTCCGATCATCATCGGGTGTTCTTTGGAAACTGCTATAGACACCTAACGGCCAAATGTGGGTGTCTACAAACCTCAATCACATTAATCCCTAATAATCACAACCCAAAATAATCGCTAAACCAATACCGTCTTCCAAATAATCGTCTATTTTATCATGATATGACCTTATCGAGTAAAACTGGTCAACATTTCCACACCTGCATCACCTTAAGCATGTGTTTAACTCTCATAAACATCATTACATCTCAGATCCCATAATATCAATGATTTGCCTTAAGTTCACCAAGTATTCTCAATACCCTTATGTAATACTCATCGATATACAACATCTTATCTCATGAATTACCAACTTCTACTTCATTTATTTCAAACATTATCCACAAATACCAGTCATCATTCCAAAACATACACGTCCTCTTATCATCTGTACGAACTTATTACTATACACCACAAAAGATGAAATCGACCAGAGCTCCATATAGACAATCTTTAAACAAAGAATATCTTCTGACCTAGAAAACTCTTATATTCACTAGATCCATTAGAACTATCACTACTTTAATATCTTCAAAGCAAGTCGTGATTATTATCATCCACAACTCTAATGCTCAAAGTCCTTTAATAAAATATCGCAAATCTTTTGGATATACTCCCTCCGAGTTCCTATTATTGTCCCATAAGGTTTTAGGGTGAAAAATAAGGAAGGAGAAATGAGTGGTTGAAAAAAAAAAGAGGAAGAGAGAGAAATGAGAGATTAATTGTGAACCACACATTGATGGCCTAAAAAGAAAAGTGGGACAAAAATCAAACTCAGCCCAAAAAAGAAAGTGGGACAATAATAGGAACTCGGAGGGAGTATGTATTATTGTCCAAATCCACAAATTTAAGACCTTAAATCTGATTATAACTATCACAAACTAAATGCAACCTCAATCCCATGGCATAATTATTAGTCACACGCACAAAAACCAATCACTTCCTTTGAACACATCCGATCACGCTATTCCTACGCACCCAAAGAATCATACACCTTTAGTTAAGCTAGTACCCAATGTACCACAATATACTAGTCCATTGATAATGCAATTCCACAAAAGCATTGAATCATAATATCACCATACAAATCTCATCATCAATATAACAACCAAGCATATAACCTCAATTTTTAATTACAATTTGCTATCCATCAATAAATATTTTAACCTTAAAAGTCCATCAAAGAAATGCCTAAATCTATGTCCTTCAATAAATGACTCATGCACTTAAATGAAACACCTTATCTCCAAAGTTTTCTACATAGCTTTTGAAGGAACAAATTAACATCCATGTACCCTTAATGTAATAAAATCCTCATATTCTCTGAGCTCGGTATATGACCTTAAATACAACACTTCCAAAACACCATATATTACCCTAATTCATACTCATATACTATGTTCTATACTCTCAACGTCAATTAACCCAACCTCAAACTCAAAGTATAAACATTTCTCGCCAAAGGATCCAAACTTCCACTATGAGATGATCACAAGTAGTTATGAAGAAGGAATCAAAAGTTTTCACATTACCATGAAAGAACAATTAGCACGCGAACAAAAATGAAATATTTTTGTGCAATGCCACAAGGTAAAAAGTTCGAGAAGTTTAAGCACAAGGTGACATCATGGCGAAAGATAAATTACAAAAAGTTGAAGGAAGAGAAAGCTGGAGTTGAAATAACGATCAAATAGAGGGTATCAAAAGATCAAACATAAGAAGGACAAATATAAAGGAAACTTTTGGTTGGTATGAAAATATGAGAGGCACGGTTGATACGATCAAGGAGACAAGGATAGACGACTCAAAATCGTTTTATCTACCCAAAGACGACACCTTAACAATATAAGTAAAGCACGAAAAACAAGGGTCATACAATTCCCGTACAATCATCGCTCAAGGTATCTCTGTCTCGTAACATCCTTTAATCACATTACCATAATACCTCAAGACCGAAAAATCTCTAACTGTCCCTTTATAATCATTATGTTCCTCATAAAATCAACTCTCAAGACTATTAACTCTCAAGACCTTTCATCTAATCAGATATAATGGATAAAACCATGGAATCCTCTGCATCCTTTTAAAGACAAATACCACGTTTCATTATCTCCATCTTCAATATGGTAGTTTACGAAATCAACGATCTAAACATTAATATGTCATAAGTTCATAACTCATATTATTCCCTTTCACTCGGTCCTTAAAAGGTATGATCATTACATAACTCCTCAATAGATAAATCGTAAATTCTTTTCATCACACACTGATTGCCATTAACGTTTCTTACTCCTCGAATATGATATTCTCATTAAAGACAAACATAGTTCCCAAAATTCTCATCCTTTTAATCTTAATAAAATCCACAATAACATTCAATTTTGTACCATCTTGTATTCTTAATCCATAAATAACTTATTTCCTTAAGACAGAAATCAATAATTCTATTGATTACAGGTATAAGTCGCAATACTCCCAAGTAATATACCATAAGATATATCTATTCATCATGTGTCTCACTCTTTGCAAAATCCTGAAACCAGTCGTACATCTTACACCATAAACGAACACTCAATATCATCAATACAGATTTCCCTAAAAATAAAAGGACTTAACACTCATAATCCTAAAGTAAACATCGTCTTAACAACCTCTATTCCCAAAGTAAACTTCATCTCAACAATATCTAATCCCAAAGGAAACATCATCTCACAACCTCTAATCCCAAATTAGACTTCTTCGTGACCAAACTCTTGATAATAATTGCTCTTTTCTTTCATACTTGAATCTCCAAATACAACCAATTCTAACATATTAACTCAAGATAGAATCACAATAGGAAAACTCTCAAAGTTACCTTAAGAAGAGACGGCACCACCAAGTGATCCAAAAGGATAACAGTACGAGAAGAGTAAAGCTCGGGTTATCAAGGATTAAGAGTTTTGACAAACATATAACCAAAAGCATGATGTGTATGTAACATTAAAGAGACATTTTTCCAAAAATAATCATGATTTAAAAATCAACAAAGCATGCTTGAAAAAGTCTTTACACGAACCATGCGCTTAATACAATTATTAACGATAAACATTCAGGAATAGACAATTAAAACATGAACAACACATGTGACACAATTTATAACGAGACAAAACGTTAAAACATAAAGACGCAAGTACATGATCAAAACATGTAATACAATTAATGATGATATGAAACACTAAGGCATAAACAAATAAATCCTTAATTGTTTCTACCCCCATTTACTCTCACTCAATTACTAAGTCAAGTTATTCTTTATTACTAAGCGAGAGTTGGGAGCGTATTCGCTCTGATACCAACTGTAACAACCCCGATTTTTTTTAAAAACTTTTAATAATATAAATAGTATTAATAATAGGGTCAAAGGTGGCGGAAACACCCGACCAAATCCGGATCATTACTATCTCGACAGTCAAACTAATGCATTATTTAAAAGTGTTCCAAAATGAAAATCAAAAGAAAATTAAATAAAGGTCTCTCTCTCCACAGGTCTTCCCCAACAACATCACATTCATCATCATCTCTAAAGACCTGAAAGGGGGGTCCACAGTCAGTGGGGAGCAACTAGATGTTCTCTCAGTCATGGTTATAACAAGTTGAACATGAATAGCAATGATAATGAAAGGTAACATAATTAAACGACATGTGAAGATATCAATACACATGACAAATATGTTATTAGACATAATTATCATTTACTACAATCCATAAACAACTCATGACTTAATGGACATGACATATTTAAATCAATCATACACGTTATTATTAAACATAGCGATCAAGATAGATACTACGTATCCATCCACACATGTCGGAGTAAGTAACCACAGACTTCATACAAAGACGTACAGGATATAGAATGAACACCGGCTAGAGTATGTAACTGATGCTCTAACTAGTCGGAGCGTGCAACTGACCCTCTGACACGGAGCGTGTAACTGACCCTCCGTTTTGTGATGTAACTGATACTCCACGGTACTATGTATAGCGTGTAACTGACGACTATATGTCTAAGACCTGGCCAGAGCTCTCGACGCAGTAACTGTACGTCGAACGACACACGGGAACCCAGAACGTGTAACTGACGAATCTAGACCCACCGAACATAAACCAATTAAACCTCTTGCGAGCAGTATTGGTTCATTCCGATAGTATGTAACTGATACTACCGTCATCTATATCACTAACCATCATGTACGTTGCATAGTGTAACTGACTGCCAACTGCGTGAGCAACCTCACGACTTCTACGTAGTACAGTGTAACTGACTGCACTATGTAGTAATCGGACCTAGTATAGTGTCACTGACTATACCAGGAAAAATCAGGCCCTAGATAGTGTAATAGACTATACCAAGTATTAATCATTCGTGATAAACATCACGACTCAAATGTAGAACAATGTCACTGATTGTTCTAAAGGAACGAGTATAGAAGTAATCAAACAACGATAACACAATGAAGTTATAGCACAACCGACTATAACCTTCAAATAGTAATAGGGTTAAGGTCTAATGGACTATAACCCTGAACATCTAACGTGTATTAGTATTCAAGGTCAAGGTAAGGCTACATTAACCATGTCTACTAAAGTGAACTTATGTATATAACGTCAACCCGAAGGTGGTGTCATAGTATAACTACTATAATGTCAACTTCAAGTTAAGATTACACTAACCTCGACTATAACCTTGTGAGGTTACCTTAACCTCAGTGAGATTATAGCTTCGTAACGGTGTTACGTAATCCTCAAGTGAAGGGTATCGTAACTTCTCATTGAAGTTACTTGACTTCAAGTAAGGTTACATTAACCTTGTTATAACCTCGTGAGGTTACGTTAACCTCCGTGAGATTATAACTCGCAATAAAGTTACATTAACCTCGTGTGAAGTTGTATAGTACTTTTCCAATAAAGTTACGTAAACCTCAACTAAGGTTACCTTAACCTTGATCATAACCTCGTGGAGTCACTTAAATTGATCCCCATCGAAACTATAACCCTGCATTGAAGTTACCTTACACTACAAGAAATTAGTTGTTAGGTGGCATTTATCTTGAAGCATAAAAAAGAAATGTCGCCTTAATGTACTAAACATGACACTTAACATAGCAAATAGTCTAATTGCCGCCTTAAACTAATGTTTACACATTCCTTCACTTAAATAGCAAATAGTCACTTAAACTACTACTCCGTGATATAATTTCATTTCACTTTAAAACACACCTAAATTTAAAACCTAATTTTTTTTTCTGATCTATTATTCTTTGGTGTTCTGAATTTGTGCTTTCAATCAAATTCCATTTCATAATCATCCATCATTCAGAAATGCTCAATCAATTTTTGTTTTATTTATATGACTCGATTCTTACATCTTTCTCCAACCTTTTTGTTTGCGATCTAATTCTTCTGGCACGATGATCGATTCCTACGATCAGTTGCAATCTATTGATATTATTAAGGTTTTTTGTTAGTCATTTAGATTAGTCGATTTTGATTTTGATTATCATCCCCTATGGTTTCTTATTTTTGATTTTAATTGAGTTTTATATTTAAATTAGTCGATTTTGATTTTGATTATCATCCACAACCTTAGCACGACGCGACTCATATTCAATTGTTGTACGTTGATGCAGGCTAGTACTGAGCCTTCAGTTTGCTTTGTTGTAGCTGAAGCTCTGCGGACTAGATATCGTCAAGCATTATATTAGACACAATCCGTCTTTCTCAGGTTTTAACTTTGTGTTTCTTGATCTTATTAACTCTTATTCTCCGTGATTACTATGCTGATTCAGCTACATTCAGGTTTCGTAGTTCCAGTTTGCAGCATTTTGGCAATACTCGTAGAACAAAAGAAGGCAAGTACTCCAGGTGTCTATTTAATGCAGTAGAAAAGGTTAGAGAAAATGATAAATTTACCCACTCTTTGGATTTTATCTTGTGTTTTAGTTAATCAAATCGTTTCCCGGACATGAATTAAAACATTTGTGTCTCTTGTGTCGTAAATAATAGCGGATTGATGCAACTGTGTATACTGCAGGCCAATATCAATATGCGTGCCATAACACAGGGTTATTCGAAATACAAGGTTAGTGTTGTCATAGCACTTTGATCCAAGGTTCTTATTCATGCAAGCCAGCCTATACTATTAGTGTTGTAGAATTTATTCTCGTGTAAATTATACATATGATATACGGAGTACAAAATAATACGAGTACTTGGTTTCTTTTGCCAGGTGTGATCACAGCAAAAGGTTATATGGCATTTTGGTTTGGACAAAGCCTTATCATAATACAATTGAGAAGTAATAGGTTCGATGCAAGATCCAGACCCAAAATTGAAGCTTTTATGAATTAAACTTTTATCAATAGCAATTTTCACATTTGGATGACACCAATTTAAGGGTTTAAGCATAGATTATCTTTTGTAATGACAAGTTCATGAATTTAGCTGAAACTGAAATATGGCTTTTGTAAATTGTAATGACAAGTTTTATTTTCAATATTATACATGATATTATTTTATACATTTTGTCCTTCTTTTAAGTTGGTACTTTTTATTTTATTTATCGAAAAAAAAACAATACAAAAAAAATCAAAAGGAGGAACAATTCACGTGTATAAATGAAGGAAAAAACAAATTTAAGAAAAAAAAGAAAAAGAAAATGGTGAATCTCAAACTTCATAAATGGGCTTAGATGGCATTTGTATATGCATTTACCAGCATATAAACGAATGCAACTAGAACTTCTAACGACATTGGATATGGCAGCATTTAATCAAATACTGCTATTGTTTTTCGCGACATTTATATATGCCGCCTAAATCTAAATTAAATGCCACTAAAGATATACTATGTTGTAGTGTTAACCTTAAGTGAAGTTGTATAGTAACTTTCCAATAAAGTTACATGATCTTCAATCAAGGTTAGATTAACCTCAACCCTAACCTCCACCTCGGGCGAAGATAGAACGAGTCAACTAATACTTAGGGTTGGAACCCTAAAGCCGTCGATGAAACAACTCTAGCATCTCCAAACGGAGAGGCCAAGCGGCTCCCGTACGAATTAAAGATGTTATAACGGATTAGATCTAACAATTCTAATATAAGCGCAAACGACAATTATAGATCTAAGGATAATAATAAATCGTTCAATTAACAAAATAATTAATTAGACTCTTTAAATCATGAATAAAGACGCTACACAAATCAATTAAATCATGTTACGAGTCATCAAAATCACACAACACATTCAAAATGCATAAACACGAAAAGAATCACATCTAGTTACTAATATGTGATTTAATCAACGATTTTTTCTTCAACGATATAAACGTCTTCCCCCGGGCACATCTCTTTGTGAAACGATGTGAACAATTGTGCTAGGATCGAAGAGACTTGAAGAGGATGATTAATAATACATAATAGTGATGATGGAGGCACGAAAATATGGAGAAGGAGGAGGTATGTGGCGTGGCTAGGAGGAGAAGAAAAGAGGAGAAGATGTCTCACCTAGTTTTAGGGTTTGCAAATGAGAAGGAAGGGTGAAATTCTCACCTAATCACATGTATATATAGGCAAGGATCATGGGTAAACCCTACTTGGTCCCCAAATCTCAATGCTCCTTCATCAATCCACATGTGGAAAACAAGGATGGGTTAGCCTTGGCCCAAATTCCGAGCTAAACCGACAAAAAGTTACAAGGATAAGATTTTCGGACAATTAAACAAGAAAAGGGAATATCCGAATAGAAAAATTATAGGAATTAAATTAGATAAATAATTTCGGATATTAGAATATATGAAATGGAATAAATGATTATGTCCAAAAATTCGGGGTGTTATAGCCGATGTATCTTCCACGATCTTCTTCTTCCCACCACCAATTTTACCAACATTCTTCTTTCCACCAGCCATTTCACTGCGACAAAACACACAATCAATCTAAATCACACAATAAATATGACTATACAACTGAATATGTGACTACAATGACTGTACAGCTGTGTGATTGTACAGTATAATGAATGTAACTATACAACTTTAACTGTGTGACTATACAACATAAATGGTGTGATCCTACAACATAATGATTGTGATCCTACAACATAATGAGTATGACTATACAACTTCAACTGTGTGATTATACAACTAAATTATACTTATTTATACTTCAATCATCATTAGCAAAGATGATTACACACACTAATCACTGCAAGAATTTGTGTGATTCTACAATATAATGAGTGTGACTATACAACATCAACTATTTGACTATACAACCTAAAGTGTGTGACTACAAAACTGAAACCGTAAAATGGAAAATAATAGCCATACAGTTAATTATACTTCAATCATCATTAGCAAAGTCACATTCATAATTAGAAAGATGATTATACCTATGAATCAGAGCAAATTATTTAAACATTCATTAAATATTCAACCTCCATTCATCCATATTCAACCTTCATTTTTTTTGTGAATAATGAAGATGAATAATATTATAAATACAAAAAAAATGGAATGAAAAATAAAACAAGTATGAAGATGAAGATGATTAATTATTTTAAAGATGCTCTAAAAAGATAAAAACAAATACCTGAAAATCGTCGAGGTTTGAAAGTAGGGATTTGACGAACGTGGAATCTAGAACGTAGATAAAAAAATACCTGAAAATAGTCACAAACTTTATGTTGTATAGTCACACTCATTATGTTCTATAGTCACACTCATTATGTTCTATAGTCACACTCATTATGTTGTAGAATAATGCAACTGTAGAATACCTTGGAATTAGGGTATCATGCGTTTAATCATCTTTATCTTCATGTTTGTTTTATTTTTCATATCTTTTTTTTTGTATTTATAAAATTATTCATCTTCATTATCCACAAAAAAAATGAAGGTTGAATATGGATGAATGGACGACTATGACTTTAAAAAAATGAAAATATCTAAAGATTCATTAAATATTCAACATCCATTCATCCATATTCAACCTTCATTTTTTGGGATAATGAAGATGAATAAATTTATAAATACTAAAAAAAAGGTATGAAAATAAAACAAGCATGAAGATGAAGATGATTAAACGCATGATACCTTAATCCCAAGGTATTCTACAGCTGCGTGATTCTACAACATAACGAGTGTGACTATGTAGCATAATGAGTGTGACTATACAACTGAATATGTGACTACAATGAGTGTACAGCTGCGTGATTCTACAACATAATGAGTGTGACTTCATATGTGTGATTTTTAGTGTTTATTTCGCGTGTTTGGTCCCACTTTGTTTGGAGGAATCGCTCTTTAGGGCGGTTTCGAGGCTACTTACGATTCTTCTAGCATATTTTAGGTTCCTAATGCTCATCATGGAGAAGTGGAACGATTCTGTCTCGTTTCCGATGCTTATGTAGCCAATGAAGAGAAGCGACGATGATTCGGTGACTTAGACTCGATCCCGAGTCCCTTGGAGCCCATTTGAGAACATCCCGAGCATCGAGCATCGATAAGAAGCCTAGGAAGAGCAAGTAGGGACCCATCACGGCCAGGAAGAACTCCATCACGGTCGGGAAGCAAAGACGAGAGAAGAAGGCTACAGGTAGACCATCCCGGTCGGGAAGCCCACCATCCCGATCGGGACGGGACCCTACCCGGTCGGGAAGCCCACCATCCCGGTCGGGACGGGACCCATCACGGCCGGGACGGCCCTGTTTTCTCCCCCGCTTCGACACTTCGCCTCCCTCATTTGTATAACCCTATAAATACCCCCCCCCCCTCTTGTATTGTTTTAAACACAAAAACCCTAGATAATTCCTTGCCTCTACTTTAGGATAGATTAGCTTAGATTAGTGTAGATTAGCTTAATCCTTCCTTAATCTTTGTTTAATTCTAGTTTAATCCTTGTTTCATCTTTGTAATATTGAAGACTTTTTGGGTTGATCTACTCTATTGACAACATTGGAGATCTTCCTTTGGGTTTATTTATGCAAAGATTCAATCTTTTGTTCATCCTTTGGTATTGGTATAATTCATCTTCTTCCTAATCTCTTCTACTTAGTTTTCATTTGTGTTTATGCTTAGTAATCTTAAATATCCATTATGAATGTCCATGTTTATGCTTGTTTCATTATGGTTGTTGGATTTACTATCTTGAACATGAGTGAGTAGATTTATTTGTTAGGGTTAGTAGGGGGATTGGGCGTTGCTTAATGGGTGATTAGGGTGGAATTGATGGTGTTTGGTTGTCATTTTCTTTGCTTCTCATCATTGTGCACACAACATGTTTGATGAAATGCATAGTAGACTTGTGATTGAGACATTCATGTTTCCTTGTTTCCTCTTGTATTTGGTTGCATGTTGGTTTGTTGGATATCATCATTATTAGCGCGAGCGTAGTGTAGAGACCCCTTTGGCCGTCTAAGTGCGAGAGCCCGGGCGTAACCAAGGCTAGTGGATTACACCGACACCCTAACTCCTCCTTGGCCTCCTAGACACCCTT
Source organism: Agrostemma githago (assembly GCA_958450325.1). Classification (NCBI taxonomy): domain Eukaryota; kingdom Viridiplantae; phylum Streptophyta; class Magnoliopsida; order Caryophyllales; family Caryophyllaceae; genus Agrostemma; species Agrostemma githago. The sequence continues at coordinate 41,889,966 of OY288254.1, read as the reverse complement.
GAACCCGACCTAACTCTAGCTTCTCTTCTCTTATCGTTAATATTCCTTTTCATTATCGTCTTAGTTTCCCTTGCCTTAGTTTTATAGTTTTTCCTAGCATAGTCACCAAACACAATCAATTACTTTAGTTTGTCTTGAACCTAGTCTTAGACCATAACACCCTTTAGTTCGGAACTCCCGTCCCTGAGGATCGACTCGGCTTACCCTAACTACCTGGCTTAGGTTCGTTGATAATTATTTTGATCGGTAGTGTAATCCCCTAGAAAATCTAACGCAATACAGTGGCGGAAACACTGTAGAATTGGGATTAAAACACACCGATGTTCTATATTTTACAAAAGAACGTCAGTCAATACAAAGACCACTTTTTACAAAAGGGCTAAAAATAAAATTCCTTAAAAGGGTTTATACAATCCTTCATTAAACATAAATAAGGGAGAGTAGGATCCACGCTACTCGCTAGCTCACACTCAAAACCCAGCAGCAAAAACCTGTCATGTTATAAACACAACAGCCACATCAGTTGGGAGTAACTCGGACGTTCTCCCAGCCATATTATATCATATGAAAAATAATAATATTACTATATCAAAATAGGTAAAATAGAAAACAATTAAAACAATATAGTAACATAAGTTTTTAGCAAAACTTAAAGCGACTGTCAACCTGCAAGTCAAAACCAATCGATAATTATAAAATCCAAAATGGCGTTATGGAAATCAATTAGTGCAACGGAATAGACTTTCACTAGGATGATACTAAACTAGTTTCGAGAATTTAGTCAAAACAAATCAGACTTCGGTCTCTAACTAGGCAACTAAACTATAACAGGACTGCGTGCAGCGAGGTCCTGGCTTAATTAATGTACACCCCTCCTGGATACCAACCGTAATCCAGTTCAACCCGACGGCGACTTACACGATGCGATATCTAAGTTTAAAGTCAAAATATACACACTCCTGAACACAAACAATGCTCAGTTCAACGACCAATGCGTCTCACATAGACACACCAGCTTTATAGTTGATGGCAAAACGTATACCCTAGACTGTATTACTCTACCCGTACACTTGTCCTCATTCCATAACTCCAAAACTAAGTCATTATCGATATTCAAAATAGAATGTCCAAGATGAATAATATGAAGGTAAAAGAGATAAACATTTTATGTTAAAAGGAAACTTTCTATTTATAGAAATTTATTAATTTTAGAAACTTACTTAAATTAGAAGTATTCTTATATAAATACGTAAAGTGTTGAAATAAGTTAAATGTACCAAAATAGCATTTATGACAAATAAACATTTTATTAATATCGTTGTTATCGTAACTTAATATATTTCTAAGTTCGTTATCAAAGGTATAAATCAAATGTAATAAGTGAAAATATAATACTTTATAAATATTTAAGAAAATCGAGTTAAAACAATAAATTTTAGAAAATATACGATTTAGAAAAAAAATGATAAACATAGATAAAGTATAAATAGTGTAGGAATTTTAGAACCGAAACGAGATTTAAAACCTTTCAAATGTCTTTAGCAATTAAATTAAATTTATTAATAAACATTACCGGTTTTGATAAAAATAAAAAATTGCAACGATAAGAAGTTATTTAGTGAAAATAACCTTGACAAAAACGTATTTCAAACAAAACAACTATTTTCTAATTTATTAACATAAGTCGTAAAACAAAAATTAGTTTATTAAACCAGTACACAAATCTCGGTTATAATATAATAGTACGAATTTTAAGTTAAAATAATAACTCAATGAAATATGACAAAATTATGAAACTGATACTATTTAGTTACTAGTGTCACGATAACCAACAAAATATTATAATGATCATTAATAATAAAAATTAATAACGATTTATAAAATGATATAGAAAAGTTATAAAATGTTTATAAGACGCACGATTTGAAATACTATTTTTAGCAAATAATAAGTAACTAAAATAAAAATGGAGGTAAAGTATCTACTACATACTACTACTCAACATACGATATAAGACCGAGTAACGCCCTAAAGTTACCTTGAGAAGCTTCCGTCAAACGTGTCCACTCGTAGTTCAAGCTCCAAAACTTCAATAGGAATGTCTTTAAGCTCTTAGACGGTAGAATTGTGATAAGTGTAGTTTGTAGTGCCTATTTTACTATGTTTTGGTCTCATTTTCCTTGTGGAATCGCTCCTTGGGAGCGGTTTATGGGCTACTTATTCTTCCTCTAGTTCGTTTCAGGTTCCCGAGACCATTCTCGAAGAGTTGGAACGATTCCGGCTCGATACATACACATTTTGGAGCCAACGAAGTGAAGGAACGATCACTCGGTGCCTTGGATTCGATCCCGAGACCTCGAGACCCGATCCCGAGCCTCCAAGACCCAATCCCGAGTCCCGAGAATCGATGAGAAACCCATGAGAGGCAAGGAGGGACCAAAAGGAGCTTAAAGGAGGCCTACAAGGCTCAACCGGGTCGGGATGGTTTCAACTGGTCCCGGTTGAGGTGCACAAAAGACGCACCTACTGACCTGGGTCCGTCCCAGTCGGGACCAGCTCGTCCCGGTCGAGATGATCCCGTCCCGGTCGGGACCGGTCCGTCCCGGTCGGGACCGTGGTGCTGCAGCCGCGCTTTGTTTATTCTTCCTCCTTCATTCTTGTACCCATATAAATACTTCCCTCTTGTATTGTTTATGGATACTACATTACATTAGACCCTCTTAAGACTCTCTACAAGATATAAACCCTAGATTTAGAGTTCATCCATTTAGTTTAATCTTCCTTTAATTCTAGCTTAATCTAGTTGTAATTAGTTCTTGTATTAAGAAGATACTTGAAGATTCATCCAAGCTTGACAACCTTGGAGTTGATTTGGGTTTCTCTTTTATACAAGTTATCATCTTTTCATCATCTTGTTGTTGGTATAATCTTCCTTTCTCTTGTTTATTGTTGTTTATTCAAGTTTGAATCTTTACTTAGTGTTTTTGTTATTGTTCTTGTTCTTTTTTATGGATGTTAGGTTTATGATGTTGTTTTCTCTTATTATTGTTATGGGTAGTTTGTTAATGAGTGAGTAGTCTCCTTGTGGGGTTAGTAGGGGGATTAGGGGTAGATTATGGGTGATTAGGGTTGATTAGGGAAAAAGGGTGAATCTTTGTTGTTAGTCACATATTGGGCACTCTATGTGTTTGTTGAATTGCTTGTGTGAGTTGTAGTGGCCATGCTTCCCATACTTGTGCTCATCTTCTCATTGATTGTCTATTTTGTGGTTGTGTTGAGAATAGTCATAGTCACGAGAGTGCGGACTATGGTCTACGTAGCGAGAGCCCGGACCAACCTCGACATCGGTCTACGTAGCGAGAGCCCGGACCGACTCTAGCAACTAGGAGACACCTATACCCTTGATCACCCAATTACCCATCTACACTTATGAACCCGACCTACCCCACTTCCTTTCATATTTGATCTCAAATTCTTAGTTAGTCATCGTTTCTTCTAGGTTACTTGTTAGTTCGATCATTAGTTATCCCATTTTAGCATCGTTTTAGATAGTCATTGTTAGTCCACTTCCTTCATCTCCAACCATAATAGTTTACCATTTATCATTCTCTTTGTGTTTGTTTGGTAATTTAGTCTCGTGTTTAGTGGACTTAGTCTAGACTCTATAATACCGTCCCCGTGGATATCGACCCTACTTGCCCTAGCTACCCATTAGGAATAGTCGGTTTATTATTGACGGTTAGGACCCACGGCGAATCCTCACCATCAATTTGGCGCCGTTGCCGGGGACGGTGCATTGTTTAGACTTAGTTTGCTTATTTCTAGACTTAGTTACCCTTCTTTGTATCTTCTATCATCTCTTGTGCATATTTTCTAGATTCTTCTTGTTTCTTTAGTTTATTTCTTCCTTTTCTCTTTGTCTCTCGTTCGTGCTTGTTTATTGTCGTTGCCTAGTGCCCATAAAGCACTAGGTGTTCTCACATTTGTTCTAGTGTGTAGTGTATGCCTAGGAGGGGAGGCGATTTCTTTCTCTTCAATCCAGAGCCGGAGAGACTCTTTAGAGCCTTTCGCCAACGGACGATTGATCGGGTTAGACACTCTCAACCGGGTACTAGCAATACCCATCAAGAGCAAGCTCAAGGATCCGACTTTAACGAGTCACCTCGAGAGATGGCCGAAGGGATCTTCATAAATCCCTTTGGTTCATCTATCCATTCTTCTTCTCCTAGTTCCCCGTCTAGTTCTACATCAACACCGTCTACACCATCATCTCCCACAAATCCAATCATGTCGAAGTTTTCATCTCACTTCACTTTTACCGAGGATGTCTTGCCGGGACCGAGTGCTTTGCCGGATACTTATACCGGGAATTTTGTGGCAAAGACACAATTCATACAACTTGTGGAGAGAAATCAATTTAGTGGTTTGCCCACCGAAGACCCGCACCAACACATGAAGACCTTCTCCGATTATTGTGACGCTATCTCTCAAACCGGGGTTACACAAGATCAAATTCGTTGGGTACTTTTCCCGTTCTCTCTCATTGGAAAAGCGAAGCAATGGATCAAGAGTCTCGATAGGGCAACCATGGGGATTGATACTTGGAAGAAACTTGCATTGGCGTTCTACCAAAAATTTTACCCTCCGGAGAAGACCAATTTGCTTAGGGCCTCCATCACCGGTTTCCAACAACGGGATGAAGAGAGCCTTTATGAAGCTTGGGAGCGGTTTAAATCTTTGGTAAGATCGTGCCCCCACCATGGACTTTCACAATGGTTCTTAGTCCAACATTTTTGGAACGGTCTTTATGAGGACTCAAGAGCTATACTCAATATGGGCTCCAATGGAAGATTCACCGAGGTGAATGATGACAAAACTTGGTCAAGAATTGAAGAGATGGCGGTGCACAATTCCCAATACTCTAGGCCTAGAAAGGCGAACCGAGGAGATAGGCACGAGGTTGATGCCATTACACAATTGAGCATTGACCTTGGGGCTCAATTAAGAACACACATGGAGACTATTGACAAGAAGCTCCATAGCCACCTCAACCAAGTTCAAGGCTCTAGTTCCTCCAACCAACACTCGATTCATGATGTTAATGCTTTGGGAGTTGTACCACCTTTGCCTTATTATGGGATGTGTGATACTTGTGGAATCGTTGGTCATGATCCTATGCATTGTCAAGGAAGTGTTGAGCAAGTGAACGTCTTTCAAGCGTTCAAGCAAGGTGCCTCCTATTCTAATCAATACCAAGCTTCCAATCAAGTCCTTCAACAACAAGCTATGCAACCTCGTCCCTATGTTCCACCTCCCTTAAGGGACAACAATCAAGGTTATCAAGGTTATGTGGGTAATCCAAGACCCTTCAACAACTTCAAGCAAAATAACCAAGTTACCTTCCACAACAACAATCAAGGGTTCCAACAAGGGAACTTCAATCAAGGTGGTTTCCAAGGAAACCAAAGCTTCCAAAGACAACAAAACCACAACCAAGGGTTTCAAAACCACAATCAAGGCCTTAATCAAGGCAATTCTCATGGGTTCCAAGGGAACCGTCAACAACAACAAGCAACACAAGGCAATCAACAAAGCAAGCCTAGGAGCCGGTCTCCTACTCATGATTATGGTACTCCATTAGCCCTCACCGACACTCCGCATAATCCACAATCTCCGCCTCGAGATTTCGACATGCAAAAATCTATGATGGATATGCAAAGGAGTACTCAAGAAATGGCAAGAAACCAACAAGAGTTCTTCGCTTATGTTCAAAGGGATAACATAGCAAGAGATGCTCATACGAAAATGGTTGAGACCCAAATATCTCAACTTGCTTCGGGAAGCTCTTCAAGACAAAAGGGGCAATTACCTTCTCAAGGCGAAACTCCGAAATTTGAGCATGTCAATGCCATCAACTTAAGGAGTGGTACATCCTATGATCCCCCTTTTTCCCCTAGTGAGCAAGAACCAAGACAAGAAGTTATACCCCCCCTCTCAAGACAATGCAAACTATGAGAGTCCAATGGAGGAGCAAGTCTTAGGGGAGATCGAAAAACCCCATGAAGACAAGCCTCCCCCTCTTCAAGGAAAAGACAAGGGTAAAAGGAAAGTGTCATTTGAGGAATCTACCCCGATTGAGCAAAATAAGTTCCATATCAAGTTGCCTTTCCCAACAAGGCAAATGAAGACTAAGGTGGATGTCCAATTTGACAAATTCCTAGACATTGTGAAGAAATTGGATGTTAATGTCCCATTCACCGAGTTACTTACCCAAATCCCGGCATATGGAAGATTCATGCGAGATATCCTAGCTAGGAAGAGATCCATAGACAAGGAAGAGACAATAGCGTTCACGAGGGTGGTGAGCGAGCTTATTCAAGGTTCCACGCTTCCAAAGTTGAAGGATCCGGGTCGTTTCTCGATCTCATGCACCATAGGCAATTATAAGATCGAGAGAGCATTATGTGACTTGGGTGCGAGTGTGAGCATCATTCCTTACTCCATTTGTGATCGATTAGGGATGAAGGAGCTGAAATGTACGTCCATTACACTCCAAACGGCTGATAATTCTCTTAACCGACCATTGGGGATGTTAGAGGACGTACCGGTACGAATCGGGAAGTTTTTCATTCCGGTCGATTTCATCGTGCTTGATATGCCGGAATATGCCAACACTCCCATTATCCTTGGGCGCCCATTTCTACACACCGCCGGTGCCATGATCGATGTGAAGAACGGTAGGATCACCTTCGAGTTAGACGAAGAAAAGCTAGTGTTTGACCTCCAAGGTAACACTTCGCCTACTAATGATAAGTTTTGCAATATGATCCACGCCACGAAAGACATCGATCTAGGGGAAGAGTCGGGGCAAAGATTGAAGAATTACTCTTATGTACTTGAGGATGATGACTCCGAGAGTGAGGAAGATGAGTGCCCATATCATGGGTTTGATGACAAGTTGAAAAGCAAGAAGCAAGATGAGCCTCCCTTGGGGCCGCATGAGGACAAGTGGACGTTTGGGTATATCCCGAAGGATCAAAAGTACAAGTTCAAGCCATTGAACTTGGAAGATCGGGATGCCCCGGGAACGTCGATGCAAGGTCATGGAGAACCTTGGTATGTGGATGCCTATATTACTAGCTTGATTGAAGACTTTGCTAGAGCCTTCGACTTGTTCCTTCGTGCCCTTGATGGAGATGGAATTGGTTTCAAGGTTGTTGAAAAAGAATTGAGGAATGCACCATCCATGGTTTGACGGAGTTCCACAAGAACCGTCCCATTGTATATATCTCTTTCTCTTGTAGTTCCTTTTATTTTTGTGAAATGCTTGATCATTTGGATTGTTGATGAGCAATGTGAGGGAGAGAATTTGATGTGGTATTTGAGTTTATCGTGATAGGTGAAGTGAAGATGAGTCCTTGGAAGGAATGGCTATCGATAGAGCATATATTGAAAGCTAGGGAACGGGTTTTTGAAGCTTAGAATAAGCTTTTGGGTTTGTGGAAGGTCAAGAAGATACATCCCGACCGGGAAGAAGTCATCCCGACCGGGAACGGTGAAGCATCCCGACCGGGAAGGAGCCATCCCGATCGGGATGAGGTACCATATTTCGGGTTCACTGGAGTGCCATCCCGACCGGGACGGGAGCTTCCCGATCGGGACGGGTGAGACATCCCGACCGGGACCATCCATCCCGATCGGGATGGTCCCCTACTCCCCCTTATGCCTCTTCTTCGACATTTGAGTCCACCCAACCATTTTATACCCCCTCCCAACCTCCCTACCTATCCTTGCTCTTATCGTATGCCCCATATACTTCATTTTCATGCCCCCACTTCATTTTCTATCCACTTTACACCGACTCCTACTTCAAATCCCACCCTCACACCATTACTACCTCTACCGTGAGTTCTTCTCAAGTTTGAAGCGAGATGGCAACCAAAAAGACAAGCAACTTGCCTATAACGATCATTGAGACGATGGAGCGAGTGAGTTACTAGCCGATTGGTTTGGGTAACTATCCTTACTTTTCCATCTTTTGTCGCTTGTTTTCTCTTGTTTGCCCCCTTCCACTTGAGTCATGGTGTCTTAGTGGCCTTCGAGGCCTTAGTATGGTTGCTCCCGACTCTCGATGACGTGAATACGTCGAGAGTCAATCGAAAAATCCAAATTTACAAGATTTTCACCCTTTTTTAGGAATTAGTCGGATTTGGGCGGAATCCGGGCTAGGTGACTTGATTACACCTAGCCCTCCCCTCCCACTTCCTTTTATTTCTTTCTTTTTATTTTCTTCCCCCATCCATATATTTTCTCGTCTCGGCCCATGGTGACTTGACTACACCCCGGCCGGACACACTCTACCCCTTCTTCACTTTTCTTTTTGATTTTTAGCTTTATTTTTGTAGTTTTTTTTTCTTTTCTTTTGTGTCTCCACACACTACGATAGATCATGAGGACATTGCTCGGTTTAAGTGTAGGGGAGCGATATTCTAGTATAGCTTAGTTTATTTCGTAGTTTTTCGAAAAAATCTTTAAAAACCCTAAACATTTGAAATTTTTTTCACAAAAATCAAAAAGATTTTCTCTTTTTTTTGTGTGTGTTTTCCTTTTATGTCTTTGTGTCGTATGTTTGTTTTGTTGTGTGTGTTTGCCTCCGTTTTTCCCTATAGGTTGCTTAAATCACCGTTAGCTTTGGAGAGCTTTCAAGACATCCGGTAACCTCTTCTATCCCTTTTTCTCCTTTGTCTCTTGTGGAGTTTGGAGAAGATTGTGATGTTGTGCGCTCGGGTGGAGCTTTGTGCATATTGGTGGATGATTTGGTGACTTGTATGGAATATCGGGGTGGTGTTTGTTCCCTTGTGTGTTTGTTTTATTTTGTTTTGTTTTGTTGTCTTTTGTCTCTTTTTCTTTCTTTTTCGCCATGTCTTCGTTTTGTGTTGTGTTATTTGTGTCTTTTGTGTAGAAAGGTTTTCGAAAACTCGGTTTAGAGGCTAGTGTGCGAGTGTTTACTTTCCCCTCCTAGTAATGTAAATCGAGTCTTGGACTTTACTCTAGTAGAATGACCCTAAATCAATGATCTCGTTGGTCCTTTACCTTGAGTCCACCTAGCTTACTAGGGATTTACTGCGGGATTTGCACTTTTGACCATTATGACCACCCACGGTGTAAAAAGGCCTTGGTTACCGAGTCTCGTCCCTTAGGTGCCCGTGTTTAGGATTGTTTGATTAGTCCAAGTTCTCCCCTTTTTGTGGGTTTGAAGGGAAGGCGCTGTCTCGACTCACCCATTCCCCTACCTCCTACACATATCCACACAATAAATTGCAATTTGTTGAATTCTCACTTTCTTGTTACACAAAGAAATGCTTGCAAGCCAAATCAAGCCAAAAGGGCCAAGAAAAGAAAATGAAAGAAAGAAAGAAAAGATTGAAGAAAAAGAAAAGGCACAAAAAGCCAAAAAAAGAAAATAGAAAAGAAGAAAAAGAAATGGCATAGCAAAACAAAGCAAAGATGCAAAGAAAAGAGAAAATGCCAAAAGAAAACCCGTCTCACAAAAATAATCCCGACATCTCAAAATAAGCCTTTTACCGATTATTATCGTGAAGAGCCTACCAAAGGACCGAGTCCCTAGGAAGGATGATAGCGGTAATGGTCGGTCTTCCCTCACTTTGCAATATTTTCCACCTTTTTACTTGGACTAGTTAGGCGGTTTTGGGCATGGGACGACCCTCTTGGCTCATCTCTAAAGGGGGCGGGGTCTCACTTACCTACAGTGTCGACTAACACCGTGGTTCATCCCTTTTTCCACTCCGCCGATCGTCCCGTAGTACGTTCTTAGAAGGTTAGGAGGAATCTAGGTAAGTTGCCAACGTTTTTGTTGCTTTATCGTCATACTATTAGGGTTTAGTTCACCTTGGTTTGTATTGCTAGCTTGGGAACGTTGACACTTGCCTCGAGTCCTAAACCGGTGCTTCTTTCACCGCTTGTTTGAGGAAAGCGGTATTTGTTTTCTTTTGGGTGCAACCGATTATGTGTTTGTTTGTATGTTTGTTTGTTTATGTGTTTCGTGTCCGGTTGCATCCACAATTTTATCGCAAGACCTTACTTGCCTTGCGGAGTGCACTTTTTCTCTAAGTGTACTCGCGTGAGTTAAAAGGGCGTAGGGTGCGCTAATACCCGCTCGGCTAGTTTATTAGTTAATATGTGCTTACTCGAGGGCGAGTAAGGGTTAAGTGTAGGGGAGTTGATAAGTGTAGTTTGTAGTGCCTATTTTACTATGTTTTGGTCCCATTTTCCTTGTGGAATCGCTCCTTGGGAGCGGTTTATGGGCTACTTATTCTTCTTCTAGTTCGTTTCAGGTTCCCGAGACCATTCTCGAAGAGTTGGAACGATTCCGGCTCGATACATACACATTTTGGAGCCAACGAAGTGAAGGAACGATCACTCGGTGCCTTGGATTCGATCCCGAGACCTCGAGACCCGATCTCGAGCCTCCGAGACCCGATCCCGAGTCCCGAGAATCGATGAGAAACCCATGAGAGGCAAGGAGGGACAAAAGGAGCTTAAAGGAGGCCTACAAGGCTCAACCGGGTCGGGATGGCCTCAACCGGTCCCGGTTGAAGTGCACAAAAGACGCACCTACTGACCTGGGTCCGTCCCGGTCGGGACCAGCTCGTCCCGGTCGGGATGATCCCGTCCCGGTCGGGACCGTGGTGCTGCAGCCGCGCTTTGTTTATTCTTCCTCCTTCATTCTTGTACCCATATAAATACTTCCCTCTTGTATTGTTTATGGATACTACATTACATTAGACCCTCTTAAGACTCTCTACAAGATATAAATCCTAGATTTAGAGTTCATCCATTTAGTTTAATCTTCCTCTAATCCTCCTTTAATTCTAGCTTAATCTAGTTGTAATTAGTTCTTGTATTAAGAAGATACTTGAAGATTCATCCAAGCTTGACAACCTTGGAGTTGATTTGGGTTTCTCTTTTATACAAGTTATCATCTTTTCATCATCTTGTTGTTGGTATAATCTTCCTTTCTCTTGTTTATTGTTGTTTATTCAAGTTTGAATCTTACTTAGTGTTTTTGTTATTGTTCTTGTTCTTCTTTATGGATGTTAGGTTTATGATGTTGTTTTCTCTTATTATTGTTATGGGTAGTTTGTTAATGAGTGAGTAGTCTCCTTGTGGGGTTAGTAGGGGGATTAGGGGTAGATTATGGGTGATTAGGGTTGATTAGGGAAAAAGGGTGAATCTTTGTTGTTAGTCACATATTGGGCACTCTATGTGTTTGTTGAATTGCTTGTGTGAGTTGTAGTGGCCATGCTTCACATACTTGTGCTCATCTTCTCATTGATTGTCTATTTTGTGGTTGTGTTAAGAATAGTCATAGTCACGAGAGTGCGGACTATGGTCTACGTAGCGAGAGCCCGGACCAACCTCGACATCGGTCTACGTAGCGAGAGCCCGGACCGACTCTAGCAACTAGGAGACACCTATACCTTGATCACCCAATTACCCATCTACACTTATGAACCCGACCTACCCCACTTCCTTTCATATTTGATCTCAACTTCTTAGTTAGTCATCGTTTCTTCTAGGTTACTTGTTAGTTCGATCATTAGTTATCCCATTTTAGCATCGTTTTAGATAGTCATTGTTAGTCCACTTCCTTCATCTCCAACCATAATAGTTTACCATTTATCATTCTCTTTGTGTTTGTTTGGTAATTTAGTCTCGTTTTTAGTGGACTTAGTCTAGACTCTATAATACCGTCCCCGTGGATATCGACCCTACTTGCCCTAGCTACCCAGTAGGAATAGTCGGTTTATTATTGACGGTTAGGACCCACGGCGAATCCTCACCATCAAATTGATAGCTTTCCAACCGTGCTCCACCAGTTTCACGAAATGACAAAACAAAGAAAGAAACGAGGTTGGATTCAGGTACAACAAATAATCCAAATAACGCAGACGGCCAAAACTAACATGAACAGAGCAGAGTAAAGCGACACTCAAATTCGAGGTGAGGGAAGAACAAACATAGGAGAGTTTGACACAAGAGGGAAAAGAACTTGATGTGTTAAATAGAAGCTCGAAGGCCGAAAAGAGTCGAGTATGTCGATAACAATATTGATCAGCAGCAACACGATAACAAAAATGACAACGAACGACATCGAGGTAATGAGAATAGAGGGAATTGATGATGAAGAAGAAATTAGGGTGAAAAGGGCTGATAAGCGACCCACGAAATAGCAACAAGCAGCGGCAACAAACCACAAAAGACGACAGTAGCAGCATAACGTGAACGAAAACAGAACGAAATACCAATAGAAAATTGAGCAACAAAATCAAGACAGAACACAAAGAAGAGAAGAACGAGATAGAAGAAATAGATCGAGCAGTAGGTGTGCACGACAATCATCAACAAACGATGGCCAAAACAGCGGTAACGTTCCATAGAAAAATGAAGGACAACAAACAACAACAATCTGTCCAGACAGAGGAAACAGGCGAGACTGACGACAAGAAACGAAGACGATAAAAACCACGATTGATACGAAACAGCAGCAGTGACGAAGAGGACGTACAAACAGCAATAGAGGCCACAACCGCAATAACGAACAGCAATCCGAGATAGAAAAAGGAAAAGGATGAAGGAAAATAGACAGCAGCAACAGTCAGACAACCAAACGAACATAGTCGACACATACGCACTAAACGACATAATAGACGAAAAGACGAAGAAGAAGAGAAAAGGGATGGATTTGTCACCTTTGGAGCAATCACCACGACAGCAGCAAGGACGACGAGGCAGCAGCAACGTACAGAGGCGACGAACAGGGGAAACGATGATGATGAAGATTGATTAAGATTAAGATTAAGGTTAAGGAGGATGGTGATCGAAATGGATGATGCTGGTGGTTGCTGGGTGAAGGAGAACGAAGAGGGAGATGAAGAAAGGGGGAGAGCGGTTGACAAAAGAAACAGAAGTGGGAGAAGTTTTAGGTTAAAATCGAAATGAGTCGAAAACAAAACAATAATACGAGTCAAGTAAGAAGCGATAAGAGATAAATTGACATCGAGTGAAAAGTCAACCCAAGTAAGAAATCGAGTTAGAAATTGAGTAATCGGGTCAGAACGAATAAGATAAGACGGAATTAAGTAACGAGTTGAAAGGATAGAGTAATACGATATAAATAGACATAAATTCAAACGTCAGCCCGAGTAGGAAATAAAGTTAAAATAATAAATAAATTAACCCAATAAAATATCGAGTAAATAATAAATTCTCGTGGTAAAATAAAATAAAAATAAGTATTTGGGACGAAAAGGAGTTTTGAAAACGAATATTTGGAGCTAAGGATTATAGTATAAAAGTATCTCGGGAATAAAATAGATTTTGACGATAAAACAATGTCTCACGAGAAAATTAATAAATGTTTGATGATAATGAATTAAATTGATTTCTCGAGGAAAAAGAATAAATGTTTGACGAGGCTTTAATTAAAATGAACTTTGAGCTAAAAGAATAGATAAATTGACACGAAATCAAAAATATGTTTTAAACATAAAAGACTTTTCGAGGCAAATAAACTTTTACGAGTTCAAACGATTGAAAAATGAATCTGTTTCATAATTATTTTAAGAAATATGAATTAAATCGTAAACAAAATAAAATAAGAATAAAATTTAATTAATTTAATTTATAAAATTAGGGGTGTTACAGGTAGGATAGAGGGCAAACTCCTACCATCAAATTGGCGCCGTTGCCGGGGACGGCGTAGTTTAGACTTTTGCGTGCTTAGTTTTAGACTTGGTTCTTGGTTTTTGTGTTTTCTCCTTCTTTTTCATCTTTGTTCTTTTCTCTCTTTTCCTAGTGCCTCAAAAGCACTAGGACTCTCATGTTTGCTCAAGTGCCTACAGGTGATTTCTTTTATCCCTCTATGAAACAAGGTGATGTCATGATGTCTCCTAACTACTATCAAGCTTCATGGGGTAATCAAGAAACTCGTGGGTATGAGTTTCAGGGTTATGGAAACGGCTTCCAACAAGTAAATGCTCATCAATCTTATGATCATGGTGGTTATTACTCAAATCACCATTTTAACCCCACCATGTTTAATCATAATTCTCCATATGGAAGCCAATCTCCCCGAAACCCACCATACTAGCCATCTTCTCAACCTTATCACCAACCATGGGGCATCATCAAGGTTTTCAAGGAGCATTCCAAAACCCCAATGACCACCAAATGCCCAACTTGGAGTTATATCAATCGATTCTTCAAATGCAAAAAAGTCAACAAGAAATGCCCATCCAAATGCAAAAGGATCAATATGAATTCATTGCTCAATATCAAAGGGAAAACGAGGCATGTAAGGCTAGATTAAATGCTATAGCGGCTAAAACCTTAATGTTTTTAACTCGAACTTCACAACTTGATGAAGGATGTTCATTTGGGGAAGGGGAACAACCCAATCATGAAGCCGCTAATGAAATCCCTTTGAGAAGGAGACTTGCTATGAAGAACCTCGATTGTCTACCTAAGATGAGATGAATGAGGAAATAATCCTTGATGAAGGCATTGTTAGTGAAGAATTGGAAGATGTTAGTGGGAAGTTGAAGGGTTTCATTGATGAAAACACTATTGGGTCTCATCTTGTCTTTCCTCAAGAAGAAAATGAAGTTGCCCTTGACCTTGTTGAAACCGGACACAACGGACTCAAGGTTAATTTGGGTGATGAAAACACCGATATAATAGAGGAAATCCAAGAGTCTACCCCTTCCATTCTTGTTGAACCTTCAATCCCATTCACTTGCCCCCTTCTTGACCTTCATGCTGCTTCTAATGAGCCTATTGTTGAGGATATAGAACTTTGGGATGAGTTGAATGAGGTGATAGGAGTTGTGAAGTCGTGGGATGGAATTGATGAACTTAAGTTGCCTTTGTGCGAAAATATGGAAAAGCATCATGAGCCTCTTGCAAGTAAGCCAAACTTTGGTTTAGAAGAGATTGAAACCGCCGGTAGAAGTTTCAATTCTCTCCTTCAAGATGATATGAGGACATGTGATGTCTTGGGGCTTGGAGATGGGGACCCACAACTTGAAGAAGATATGGAGATGTGCAATTGGAAAATGGGGCCAAAACCGCATTTTGTGCCTCATTTTAAATATTTGAAGCTTGCTTGTGGTTGGAGACGGGGCCTAGGGATGAAGAGGTCGGTAAAGCTTGTTGGGTGGAAAGACCCGGGAGATCATGAGAAACCCAGGCATAATGGATTTGAATATTTCTTCTTGTTTCCGACTTGGAAGCTATTCATGATAGCTTGGCTCAGGTACTCAATGAGCTTTCATAAAGATGTTGCTAGAGCCTTTCACTTGCTCCTCCGAGCCCTTGAGAGCTATGGAAAAGAATGAAAAATCCACCATCCTTGGTTTGACGAAGTTCCTCAAGAACCGTCATGTTGTATATTCCTCTTTCCTCTTCCTTTGAGTTTTTATGTTTGTTTTTGTGTGATTTGTTGGTTTGTCTCTAGATTTTGTAAGTTTTGTGGAGATCTTGTCATTTGGAATTTTCTTGAGTGATTTTGTGAGGGATGGATTTTTTATGGAAGTTTTTGAGATTAATTGATAGGTTTGAAGTGAAGATGAAGAGTTTTGAAGAGTTGTTGATGATAGAAGCTTGGAGCTTGGGCAAGGAAGTCGGTTTCTGAGCTTATTGTAGGCTTTTGGGGACGGGATTTTTATCCCGTAGTTGGTAATGTTCTTAGGGTGGAAGGCTTGGGATGATCAAGAAGAATGAAGAACTAGAGAGGTGTCACGGCCGTGATGAACCCTTCACGACCGGGACGAAATGAGCCAAAAATCAGAGGCTACTGTGAAGCCATCCAGCCCGTGAGCCACTTGATCCCGGCCGTGATGCCGCCGTCACGCCCGTGATGGGTTCCAGCCAGCCACCTTTGCCTTCTTTTCTTCATTTAAGCTCCACCCCACCACTTTACACCCCCACCCAACCTCCCTACTCACCTTTGCCTCTATCATTTCATCCTTACACTTCACTTATACACCTTCATCTTATCTTCTCATCACTAAACTCCGAGTTTCCCCTTAAATCCCAAGCTCATTACACCAGTGCAAGCCCGATACTTAAACTTGAGACTACATTTAAGAAGAGGAGGAATATCGATGACAAGGACGAGCAAAGTGCCGAAAATGATCATTGAGACGATGGAGAATGTTGAGTTGTTAACCGTTTGGTAGGCACGACTCTCTTTTCTTTTCCGTCTTTTATTTGCTTAGTCTTTCTTTGTTTATTCCCCTTCCTTTTATGCTTTTAGTGTCGTGGTGGCCCTCGGGGCATTTTTGTTATTGCTCCCGATTCTTGATGACGTGACTACATCGAGAATCGATTGAAAATCCAAATTGACAAGTTCTTTTCACTTTTTCTTCATTTATATTTCCTTTTGGTAGGATTTAGTCGGAATCGGGGCTAGGTGACTTCATTACACCTAGCCCTCCCCTCCCATTTCGTTTTATTTTCTTCTTTTTATTTATTTCTCCATCCATATCTTTTCTTGTCTCGACCCTAGGTGACTTGATTACACCTAGGCCCGACACATTCTACCCTTTCTCCACTTTCATTTTAGTTTTTCGCTTTAATTTTCTTATTTTTCATTTTTTTAGTGTCTTCTACACACTACCGATCGAGCATGAGGACATAGCTTGGTTTAAGTGTGGGGGAGCGATATATTAGTTTAGGTTTAGTTTTATTTTCATAGTTTTTTCGAAAAAATTTAAAATTCCTAAAAATTTGAAAAATTTCATAAAAACCAGAAAGATTTTCTTTTGTGTCATTTTCTTTTGTGTCTTTGTGTCGTATATTTGTTGTGTTGTGTGTGTTTTGCCTCCCCATTTCCTTGTAGGTTGCGTGATCGTCGATAAGTTTCGGAAAGCTCTTGACATCCGGTAATATCCTTTCACCTCTTTCTCCTTTTTCCATTTTGGTATTTGGAGGAGAATTTGTGATGGTGTGTGCTCGGGTGGAGCTTTTTGGAGTTTGTGGATTGATGAGGTTGCTTGTTTGCAAAGTTTGGGGTGGTATTTGTTTATTTTTGTGTGTGTTTGTTTTATTTTGTTTTGTTTTGTTTGTCTCATTTTCTTTCGTCTTTGTTTTGTCTTGTATAGTTTGTGAATCTATTGTAGAAAATATTTTCAAAAATCTGGTTTTGAGGCTAGTGCGCAAGTGTCTACTTTCCCTTTTTAGTGATATAAATCGATTATTGGACTTTAGTCTAGTAGAATGACTTTAAATCAATAGTTTCGTTAGTTCTTTACCTTGAGTCCACCTAGTCTACTAGGGATTTACTTTGGGATTTGCATTTTGACCACCTTGACCACCCACGGAGTGAAAAAGCCTTGGTTGCCGAGTCCCGTCCTCTTAGGTGACCATGTTCGAAATTGTTTGATTAGTCCCCCTTTTTTGTGGATTTTAAGGAAAGCGTGCGCCGACATACCAATTTCCCTACCTTCTACACATATCTCACAAATAAGTTGCATTTTATCGAGGTTTCTATACTTGGTCGTGATGATTGCCTACAATACAAAATTTAGCCAAGAGGGCAAACCAAGGCAAAAAGAAAGAAAAGAAAGAAGAAAAGAAAAGGCATAACAAATCAAAAACAAAATACAAAAGGAGAAAAAGAAATGGCATAACAAATCAAAAGCAAAATATGAAATAAGAAAAATGCCAAGAAAATCATTTCACAAAAAATCTTACCCCCTCAAAAATAAGCCTTTTACCGATTGTTATCGTGAAGAGCCTACCAAAGGACCGAGTCCCTAGGAAGGATGATAACGGTAATGGTCGGTATTCCCTCACTATGCAACCATATCCACCTTTTTACTTGGACTAGTTGAGTTATTTTTGAGCATGGGACGCCCCTCTTGTCTTGCCGCTAAAAGAGGCGGGATTTCACTTTACCTACAGTGTCGACTAACTCTGTGGTTCATCCCATTTCCATCCCGCTTATCGTTTCGTAGTACGTTCTTAGAAGGTTAGGAGGACCTAGGTAAGTTACCAACGTTTTTATTGCTTTGTTGTCATCCTATTAGAATTTTGTTCATATCGGTTTGTGTTATTAGCTTGGGAACGTTGTCACTTGCCTTGAGTCCTTAGTCGGTGTTTCTTTCACCGCTTTGTTGAGGGAAGCGGTATTTGTTTCTACTTGGATGCAACTGATTGTTTGTTTGTTTGTTTGTTTATGTGTTTTCGTGTTCGATTGTATCCACAGTTTTGTCGCAAGACCTCACTTGCCTTGCGGAGAGCACTTTTCCTCTAAGTGTTCTCGCGTGAGTTGAAAGGGCGTAGGTTGTGCTAATACCCGCTCGGTTAGTAGTCTAGTTTCTATTAGCTAGTAGTTAGTTCGTGCTTACTCGAGGGCGAGTAAGGGTTAAGTGTGGGGGAGTTGATATGTGTGTTTTGTAGTGTTTATTTCGCTTGTTTGGTCTCACTTTCTTTGGAGGAATCGCTCTTTAGGGCGGTTTCGAGGCTACTTACGCCTCTTCTAGCATATTTTAGGTTCCTAATGCTCATCATGGAGAAGTGGAACGATTCTGTCTCGTTTCCGATGCTTATGGAGCCAATGAAGAGAAGCGACGATGATTCGGTGACTTAGACTCGATCCTGAGTCCCTTGGAGCCTATTTGAGAACATCCCGAGCACCGAGCATCGATAAGAAGCCTAGGAAGAGCAAGTAGGGACCCATCACGGCCGGGAAGCACTCCATCACGGTCGGGAAGCAAAGACGAGAGAAAAAGGCTACAGGTAGACCATCCCGGTCGGGAAGCCCACCATCCCGGTCGGGACGGGACTCATCCCGGCCGGGAAGCCCACCATCCCGGTCGGGATGGGACCCATCACGGACGGGAAGCCCACCATCACGGCCGGGACGGCCCTGTTTCCTCCCCCGCTTCGACGCTTCGCCTCCCTCATTTGAATAACCCTGTAAATACCCCCCCCCCCCCCCCCTCTTGTATTGTTTTAAACAGCAAAACCCTAGATAATTCTTTGCCTCTACTTTAGGATAGATTAGCTTAGATTAGTGTAGATTAGCTCAATCCTTCCTTAATCTTTGTTTAATTCTAGTTTAATCCTTGTTTCATCTTTGTAATATTGAAGACTTTTTTGGTTGATCTACTCTATTGACAACATTGGAGATCTTCCTTTAGGTTTATTTATGCAAAGATTCAATCTTTTGTTCATCCTTTGGTATTGGTATAGTTCATCTTCTTCCTAATCTCTTCTACTTAGTTTTCATTTGTGTTTATGCTTAGTAATCTTCAATATCCATTATGAATGTCCATGTTTATGCTTGTTTTATTATGGTTGTTGGGTTTACTATCTTGAACATGAGTGAAGATTTCTTTGTTAGGGTTAGTAGGGGGATTGGGCGTTGCTTAATGGGTGATTAGGGTGGAATTGATTGTGTTTGGTTGTCATTTTCTTTGCCTCTTATCATTGTGCACACAACTTGTTTGATGAAATGCATAGTAAACTTGTGATTGAGAAATACATGTTTCCTTGTTTCCTCTTGTATGTTGTTGCATGTTGGTTTGTTGGATATCATCATTATTAGCGCAAGCGTAGTGTAGAGACCCCTTTGGCCGTCTAAGTGCGAGAGCTCGGGCATAACCAAGGCTAGTGGATTACACTGACACCCTTACTTCTCCTTGGCCTTCTAGACACCCTTGAACCCAACCTAACTCTAGCTTCTCTTCTCTTATCGTTAATCCCCCTTTTCATTATCGTCTTAGTTTCCCTTGCCTTAGTTTTATAGTTATTCCTAGCATAGTCACCAAATACAATCAATTACTTTAGTTTGTCTTGAACCTAGTCTTAGACCATAGCACCCTTTAGTTCGAAACTCCCGTCCCTGAGGATCGACTCGACTTACCCTAGCTACCTAGCTTAGGTTCGTTGATAATTATTTTGATCGGTAGGATAGACAACAAACTCCTACCATCATGACTATACAGCTGAAAGTGTGTGATCTTGCAATTCTGCAAGAACATTACGCATTTAATGACTTGTTCATCTTCATCTTCATTCATATTCATCTTCAACATCTTCATCTTCAAGCTTCATTCATCCCACAAAAAAAGAACAACTTCATCTTCAAACTTCATTTTAAAGATGAAGTTGTTTTTTTTTTGTGGATAATGAAGATGAATAATTTTATAAATATAAAAAAAGGGTATTAAAAATAAACGAAGCTTGAAGAAGATGAAGATGAAGATGATCGAAGATGAAGAAGAAGCCAAAAAAAAAGATGAAGATGATCGAAGTTTATGCATAAACATACCGTATGATCGGAGTTGTTGATGAAGTATGGTCGGAGTTATTAATGGAGGGTTATTTGATGGGTTTGTTAGAGAGAGATGAATTGAATTGGGGAAATGAATTAAAAAGAAGAAGATTGAGAAAGATAATAGGCAGGAAAGAGAGGAAAAAAGGGAAGTAATGGAGTGATTGATTTGGGTAAGGGGGTGTTTGGCAGCTTTAATGACAGCCTCTCCCCCTTTTTTTTAAGGTCATTCATCCCTCTTAAGATTGATGAATGGATGAGATTAACACTAAGAGACTCCTAGGAAGTTAATAACTTCTTTGATACTCTCTCTCTTTTTATATATATATATATATATATATATATATATATATATATATATATATATATAATGACAGCCTCTCCCTTTTTTTTTAAGGTCATTCATCCCTCTTAAGATTGATGAATGGATGAGATTAACACTAAGAGACTCTTAGAAAGTTAATATATGGTCGAGTGGCCCGTGAAGCCTGCAGCCGGGCTCAAAACAAGCCCACTCGATCGAGTGGGTAGGTCACTCGATCGAGTGGCCCAGTCGGGTTGCACGGGTCCTTTGTTTTGGATCTTGACTTTGGGTGTTTGACTTGGACTTTTGATGGTTGTATGGCTGTTTTTGTGTGTCTCGGAAACGACTTTCACCGGGTTTGACCCAATCGTGAAAAGTCGGTTTTATTTCCGGTGTCGGTTTCGGCCCAAATTAGTCTTGTTTGACTCGGAATGATCCACTGGGCCTGGATTTGAGGTCCATTTGGTGAGATTTGTACTCCGCAAGTGTGTTAGCCAGCGATTAATGGATTTGAGCCCGTATCCGAGCACGTAGAAACTCGTTAGCGTCTGATCATCATCGGGTGTTTTTTTGGAAACTGCCATAGACACCTGGCAGTCAAAATGCGGGTGTCTACACAATGGCTGAGGCTTGGACAAGGCGAAAGTCAGAGTAGCTACCAAGCCCGTTAAGACCTGGTAGGCTTCCGGTCGGGTCGTTTATAGTCCGTTAGACTCGCGTGAAGGGCTCGCCAGCCGCAAGACAGAAATCATACCTGAGCTTGATGATTGTACTCTGTGGGGAATTTGGGCTTGTCGCGTAAGCCCTGGGCGTGCCTGTGTGTTGGCTCATCCCGTGCTATCCAGGAAAATGCTGCTGGGGAGATTTGATGACTTGCATGTCTTTGCTTGAGTCGTACCTGTATAAGTCACATAAAAATGTATGCAACACGTAGGTAGTAAAATGACTCGTGCTGGGGAAAATGATTTTCGAAGTTTTTGAAATTTTGAATTTGAAATCCTGAAAGCAATCACGAGCTAATGGAAAGGGGTAGAAAAGAAATTCGCAATTTAAATAGACTTAAATCTGACCTTGTTGAAAAAGATCTTTTTTCAAATGGCTAAACTTTGCAAATCTCAAAGTGGAATGTGAAGAGAGAGGCCTACAGACAGACTCGACTCTGGACGCGACAGGACGAGTTGACCGACACGGACTGGACTCTCTAAGGGTTGGACCGTGACTCGGTAGGGGTGTGGGCCGCCTAACAAGACTCTTAAGTTGCGCTATCCCGTAGCCTAGGCGAGTGGCAACACGGTCGCACATCGAAATGGGATAGATATGCTATGGGGGAATTGCAGTAGCCTGTAATGAGACTGCTTTAGTCTGGTGCCCTTCTGGATTTCCTATTTTAGGATACATTTCCAAAGTGGGTATTGCCTCGAGTCTTGACAGATTCTTGTCTTCGACTGAGCCGAGTACTAGGACACACTACAGAAAGGAGGCTAGATTTTTTGTTGGATTCATCTGGATTTTGTGAGTGGATGGAGGTCTTCTGTCTAAGAGAAGCCCCCGGGACAACAAAGCTAGCTATTGAGAACACGATGGTGTCGTGACCGGGATAATGACGCTTTTTGAATGTGTGTCAAAGTGGGTGGTTGTGCCTCTGTTGAAAGGCTGCCTACGTATTCACGTCTGGTGAAATCAAACCAAGCCGTAGTTCAGTGTCGGAAGATGTATTATGGTGCCTATTCTAATAGGACTTTGTGTGTAACTAGCCATAACGATGGTGTAGGCTAGGTGCATTCTCAGTGATGTCTTGATCAAAGGGCTTGAATGGTTAGGATATTAATCCTGTGACTGTGAGCGTTCTCCGGGGTAGCCCCCAGAGGTGGTGTGAACTATTTGGGCATGTTCTATGCAGACTGCAAGTTGAGTTCCCGTGTTCGGGGTTGGTAACTGGTTTGGATGGGATTTTAACGAGTTTTGCTCTCGGGGAATTTTAACGAGTTTTGTTCTCGGGATTTTAACGAGTTTTGTTCTCGGGATTTGATGTATTTAGGAATGTGGTGCTAGGAAGTAAATGGCCTTGATAATTCGAAATCTGGAGCTCGATTCTGTGGAGCTAAGGCTTCGAGAGCCGGTTTGTTAATGAAGTAAATGGCCTTGATAACTCGAAATCTGGAGCTCGGTTCTGTGGAGCTAAGGCTTCGAGAGCCGATTTGATAATGAAGTAAATGGCCTTGATAACTCGAAATCTGGAGCTCGGTTCTGTGGAGCTAAGGCTTCGAGAGCCGGTTTGATAATGAAGTAAATGGCCCTGATAACTCGAAATCTGGAGCTCGGTTCTGTGGAGCTAAGGCTTCGAGAGCCGCTTTGATAATGAAGTAAATGGCCTTGATAACTCGAAATCTGGAGCTCGGATCTGTGGAGCTAAGGCTTTGAGAGCCGGTTTGATAATGAAGTAAATGGCCCTGATAACTCGAAATCTGGAGCTCGGTTCTGTGGAGCTAAGGCTTCGAGAGCCGCTTTGATAATGCGGGATCTGGTTTTGATGTCTGGCCCTAATTGTTAGGGGTATGCTATGGAGCTTGAATCCTCAAAATTCTGGGCTGTCTCTGGCCTGGGTTTCGGGAAGGTCTTGTGGGTTGTAATGTGGTGTTAGTTGACCAGCTTGATTATCACTCCCCTATTGGATGGTATTGATAATTTTGAATTTGACCGTACCACGGTCAAAGGATTTTCGCTTGAGTTGACCGTTGACCACGGTCATGGGTATTTGATTTTTGATTGACCTCTTAGCCGCGGTCATGGGTTTTGATAATTTTGACCGTACCCTGGTCGTGGGGCTTTCACTTGAATTGACCGTTGACCACGGTCATGGGTATTCTGAATTTTTTTATGATGGCCTGCTTTTTTGTTTTGGCCTTTTGCTTTTTTTTTTTCATGAACTTTTGATTTTTTTTTTGTCCAGTTTTCTTTTTTGATGGCCTTTGTTTTGGCTTTTTTTTTTTTTTTGCCGGTCAGACTAACACCTAAGATAGGGATTGGTCAGTCTTATTGGAGGGGTGTTTTATTGTGGGAAATGGGCTTGCCTCCCGTCTTGAACCCAAACTAGGAGATTACCTAGATTTGTCATAGGATTCGATACCGCTCCTGCTACGGGTAGTTATGTGGCTTCTCTATACCAGACATGGGATAGGTAAAAGGAAAACACGGGCTCGGTTTCCTGCAGTCATTATAGATGTGCCTATAATAGTCACGTGCGTGTGTTCACAGTGTATGATGGTGTTCATCATGTTCTCGGAAACACGTAAGGAAAGTATATATGAGAAAGAATATTGAAAGCTGATTTTATTGAATTTGAAAAGAGGACAGAATACAGTTGACTCTGACTCTGACTTTGGAATAGAACATCCTAGACTCAGACTCGGACTCGGACTTAAATCAGATCCGGACTCTCGGATGATGTTGTCATTAGTCGTCGGCTTCTAAGGACTCGAGTTGATGTCCAGTATAGCCTTCAGTAGAAACTTCACCCAGATCTTCCTTGTGTCGAAGATCGTCTTCAATCCTAATGCCCATTTCGGTAAGTATGGCAAAGTTTGAAATGCCGGCATACCTAAGATGGACGCGGTAAGAAGGTAGGAGGTTGTTGATGAATGCCTCTACTAGTGTCTTCTCGTTGGGCTTGTTTACCAACTTTACACTCTCGGCCCTCCATCTTTGAAGATATTTAGTGAACCCTTCTTTGGGCTCTTGGGCCATCACTTCCAGAGTACGCATTGTAGTCTGGATTTCGATATTATCAGCGTAGTTCCGAGCGAACTCCGTTGCCACGTCATCCCAAGTCGGGTATTTCTTGGAATCGAGCCTGTAGTACCAGGCTTTGGGGTGCTTCTCGAGGGAGGAAGGGAATAAGTGCTTAAACATGGTGGACTTTACCCCTTGGACCGCCATGAAATCTTTGAAAGCCCGGATGTGATGGACCGGGTCTCCAGTACCCTCAAACATTGGAATTCCCGTAAGGTTGAGGTTGGCAGGTAGCTCGTCATTCAAAGGTGAATAAGTACGAGCATTTTCGGTGTGGATCAAGTTGTTCGTCGATAAGTGGACTTGCTCTTCGAGCCTACGAACAACACTGATCAACTCGGCTATAGGCCCAGTGGGCTCAGCTCCTTCAACTGGGACCGTTTTCTCCACGGTGCTTAGGCGGGTGGATAAAGTAGCTTGGTTGGCCTGGATGGCAGCCAGTTGGGTCTCGATCTTGGTCAGAGCGTTTTTCAATTCGTCCATCTTGCGTTGGCGTCTGGTTTCGGGTGGCCTGTCTGTAAGAGCACCACGTAATCAGAGAGGTTGCTTCGGAACTCAAACTCACCAAGGCATAGGAAATAGCGCAAGAGGAGGGACGGCCCCAGTTTGACTCGAGTTAGACTCCCTTAAGACAAATGTGTAGGGTATGATTCTCGGAGTGACTGTGATTAGTCACTCCGTCGGAGAATAGCCCCCAATGTGAGACTAAGGACTTAGATGGTGTGGCATCTAAGTGACTCGAAAGTGGGTTATGTGAGACACGTGTAAGACATGACCCTTAGAGCAACCGTGATTGATCGCCCTGCTAAGGGGTAGTCCCCAAGTGGGATTGAAGATTTTGTTAAGACTCGAGTGTGGGACGAGTGACCCTTAGACGTAAGGACCGTGAACCTTTTGTTATAGGGCTAAGCCTTGTAAAAGGTTGACTCGGAAAAGACACCTAGACGGGTGACTTGTGAAAGGTGGGCCTTCTTTAGGATTTGGCTATGTGGGCCGAGTCCCGTCCGAAGGAAGGTCCACGTGAGACATCCCCAAACTTTTAGACTCGAGTGTGTAGACGGGCCATCCTTTGTAGGAGTATGTCCTACGTAGGTGGGCCTTGCCTTAGTCTAATAAGGCGGACTGGGATAGGGAAGAAACTCGTGATGTAAGATCGACGGAGTTTCGACGCTAAAGACCTTGACAACTTAAGACTCGACCCGACACTGCTAAATACGGGAAGTCCTAGAAGAGGAAGGTTTTCAAAATTGATGATTTTTGAAAAAGGACCGAGTGGACTCGGTGAATGGCCCAAATTTCCGCAAAAGAGGACGAAAAATCATTGGGCCACGGGTTTTGAAAGTTCGAGTTTTGATTTGGGCAGCATACCGGCTAGAAAATAGGCTATTTTGAGTAAAATCATAAGTCCTAAATTCGGTATGTGTCCCGGGTTTTGAAATCGAATAGTTTGAAAAGGATGCAATTTTGAAAAGTTGACGGTTTTTTGAAAACGACTCGGAAACCAAGTAGCACGTAGTCACACAAGCATTATAACGACGCCATGTATGCTCTATACTAAGTCTCGGTCGGTCTATAAGAGGTCTATACCAGTGTACATAGTCTAGACGTTGATCGGGACGGACCTCCTAAGTCGAGTTGATCTTAGAACATGCCGCGAAACCCACTCGAATCGACTATGGACACCTTTTGACATATCCATATTGGAGTACATCAACGGTATAGTGGGACGTCGGTCGCGAGTACCGGCCCGGGAAAATATGGGTTATGCATGAACCGTAGAACTAAAACGCGTATTGTATTTGGCAAACGATTTCTATTCGAGTCTCACCCTAAGGATGCCGATGGTAAGTCACGCATCAGTTAATCCCCAGCGGAGTCGCCAAATTGTGGACATGACATAGGTCCACCCCGACACGGCCACGCGCGGGTTTGGGTAGGCGAATGAATCTCCATATGAGAATGGATCGAATTGAAATTTAGGTCTATGTGGAGTCGCCACCGAATTTTATGGTTATTCGGAACCGTTCGAGCCCACTCTATGTCGTAGTGGGCCGTATACAAAATACGGCCCATTTCCGATGTCAGAGTTTATTGGGCTCGTCCCTTTGCATTTGATACCAATACCGACGTTATCGGATATTGTGTATTGAATGACTCTCGTTCGCCAACGGTTTCGGGCATCCGGAAACCGAGGTTCTGAGTAAGGGGTGAGGGTACGTGTTGGGAAGCCCACAAAGGACACCCAACCCCGCCCGCACTTTAGCGGCCTCTACTAAGAACTCGAATGACTTACAATACGTGCGTTAGTAAAACGGAAAAAAAATGATATGCAAAGATTTATTTTCCCTAAACATGCGAATGGAATCGAAAGGGTTTCTAAGTCAATTTAATGCAACTAAAACGTCAAAGTTGTATTTTAGCATGCGGGTTCATTTAGTATAATAAACGAATTAAATTGACAAAAGAGATAAAAAACCCGTTAGTAACGATATAAAGATATAACGAATAATAACGGTTTGCAAATATTGAATTGAATTGAAAAGACGCAAATATGAGGATGCATGATTTGAAAAGATAGTATACACGTGATTAATTATGCACATGTTGACCTAAGTCGTAAAATACTATCGAGTTTGAAAAATAGAATGATGTACAACTCGCGTTTTTAGTCGTTATGAGGCCACTCGATCGAGTGGTCGATGGACTCGATCGAGTGGACCCTAAAAAAACGATTCTGTTTTGCGTCAAAGACCGTACTCGGCTGAGTTATTGACCAACTCGGTCGAGTACATGGCCACTCGACCGAGTCACTGTGAGACTCGATCGAGTGGGGGTCCTAATGAGCATTCTGACCCGGTTTTGGGGTGCCACTCGACCGAGTGGGCTAGGCACTCGGTCGAGTGCCCTCTGTACGAATTAAGATTTGTTTGTAAAAAATCGTGTTTTATGTCGAAAATCGTTTTAAACCATTTTAAGTCGAATGAAGTGATTAAATTTTCTCCGCGTTTAATAATGCCATAATTCTAACGAATTGTTTTGGCAATTATTTTAGCATCAACGAAAATTGCCTTAAGTTAATTTAATGCGATTTAGAAAAAATTAACTCTTTGATTAAATAAATAATAAAAAGACTTGATTCCCTCGACTTCTCCGACATCGAATAAATCCCTAGGGATTGTGATGTCGGATCCGTGTCAACGGGTTTCGACCCTTATTAAAGATTGATTTGAAAATTGATGGATGCAAGATGGATGATGATAACGAGAAATAATAACGAAATATTGTTTAATTCAACTCATCTCAATAATCAAATAATCGGGGTACCGGGATAAGCGACCGACGACGCGTGTGCAGTACACTTGTATATGCGGTTTTCCTTATCCCGGTATCCTTCTTACTTGACACAAATTGATGAGTATTTTAATATTTTTATACTAACGATATTACCGATATTATAATGCGATGAATAATAAAAAAAACGGAAAAAAAAAAAGCGAAAAAGGACGATGATGAAGACGCGAGAAAGGGAGAAGAAGAAAGAGGTTTGTCACCCTCAACCTACATGTTCTTGTCTTGGAATAAGGCTCGTAACCGTGGCTTTTGCACAAGAGTCTTCGAGGTGTATGGAGGCTAAGTTGTGGTGGTTCGGGTTGAATTCCTAAAACTAGGTTTAGGGTTTGCTAATGTCGATTTTCCTAGGGTTTGTCTAGGGTTTGTAAAAGATGTAGTGTAGGATTGCTCTCCGGTTTTCTAGGGTTGTGAAAACGTTAGTTGCATGTGTGTTGCATGGGGTGTATATATAGGCAAGCTAGGGCACCCGGATTAGGGTTACTCGACCGAGTAGGAGGCCAACTCGGTCGAGTGGCCCGTGAAGCCTGCAGCCGGGCTCAAAACAAGCCCACTCGATCGAGTGGGTGGGTCACTCGATCGAGTGGCCCAGTCGGGTTGCACGGGTCCTTTGTTTTGGATCTTGACTTTGGGTGTTTGACTTGGACTTTTGATGGTTGTATGGCTGTTTTTGTGTGTCTCGGAAACGACTTTGACCGGGGTTGACCCAATCGTGAAAAGTCGGTTTTATTTCCGGTGTCGATTTCGGCCCAAATTAGTCTTGTTTGACTCGGAATGATCCACTGGGCCTGGATTTGAGGTCTGTTTGGTGAGATTTGTACTCCGCAAGTGTGTTAGCCAACGATTAATGGATTTGAGCCCTTATCCTAGCGCGTAGAAACACGTTAGCGTCCGATCATCATCGGGTGTTTTTTTTGGAAACTGCCATAGACACCTGGCAGTCAAAATGCGGGTGTCTACACAATGGTTATTTGCTCTCTCGATCTTTATAGATTACAGGGCTTTATGCTTTTTAATCAGATTTTCCATGATATCCATTGATACTATTGTTTTGATTTCAATTAATGCATAAATGTAACGTTGTTGAAGTAACATGCCTTCTGCATTAAAGTAACACTTACTTGCAATTACAGTAACACAAATGAACGTTCAGAAAAAGGGTTTTGATGATGATGTTAGAGTAACGTATTGTACACGTTAGAGTAACACCACTTAGGAATTATACTAACACATTATTTGCATGGGTGTAACGCTGTTTGATTTTGTGCAGGTGGTTTTGCCAAAGATGCGAACGCATATGACAACACTGGAAAAGGTAGAATTTGATTCATTTGACCAATCATGGATTAATAACAATGGTTCATTGATATTATTGTTTCACTGATATTATTGTTTGCTTTATGTTGAAGCAGTCATGGCGTTGAAGTAACACAAGTTATGAATTACAGTAATATCTAATTCTAATTAGAGTAACACAAACACGTAACACTGAAAAGGGTTTTTGGCGCTGACGTTGGAGCAACATCCTTTAAGGGTTAAAGTAACACAACTTATGAGTTGAAGTAACACTTATGTCCATGGGTGTGACATTTTTTAATTTCTAGCACGAAGCATTGGCAAAGAACCGAATGCACAGGAATGGTGCATAGATGTGGGTGAGGTTTTCACTCCGTACATGGAGCAAGTATTCAAAACAATTGATGAGGCAGTGGAATTTTACAAAATCTACGCGCTGGCTTGCGGATTTGATGTGACTAAGCCAACCAAACGAAACTGTCCAAATCCGTACGCAACACGACCGCCTAAACAACCTACTAAGCCAACCAATGATGAGGGTGACGAGGATGAAGTAGATGAAGACATCGAAGGAGAGGAAACTGAAGAAGACACCGAGGAAGACGAGGAGGATGAACAAGTGTTTTGAGAATACTCGTGTTTTTTTGTCATTATAAGAATTGTTTCTTTTTTTTCTAGTTTACACGAAAAACTAATTTTGTACAATTTTTTAAACATAGCGCTGTGTTACGGTGCATTTAACACTATATTTATTTAATACATGTGTTTTTGGTTAGAGTAACATCTCATGTGTATTAGGGACGAAGACGGCGATTTGGAGAATTGCGGCACCATGGCCAAAGATCCGTCCGGTTCGTCTCCGGCGTTAACTAACATCACTAGGAGGAAGAACAAGAACAGGGATGGTGGTTCTAAAGGGAATTCGAGTGGAGGTGGTAAACCTTCGTTGAACGTCAGGAAAGAGAAGTCCATGCACGATATCATGGGTATTCCGCCTTACGTGATTGAGGATAAGGACGATGATGATATTTCGCTACAAAACATAGATGAGGAAATTGCTGGGCTCGATAAGGTTAACCTTGAATATGAGGGTGGTGTAGAAGAGGGCACTTGGTTCATGAAACAGGGGAAAAAAACTGTCCCAGTCAAGGATGAGAAGCCATTATGCAACTGGAAGAAGAGGATGTCAGTTCAGAACTAGAGTATTGGAAGACTGCTATATATGGCTTCATTGTGGGAGTCAATCCACCATGGCCAGTACTTGAGGGATACTTCAGAAGAATTTGGAAACAACATACCATAGACAAGATCTCTTTTCTCCCTAATGGAGTGTTTTTGGTTAGGTTTCATTCGGAGGCAATGAAGAACATAGTCTTGAATACCAACTTCTACAAGTTCGACAACAAACCTATGATCATAAGGGAGTGGAAACCAGATATTGAACTCCGGAAGGAAGACATTCATGTCCTTCCCACGTGGGTCAAACTGCACAACCTTCCCCTGAAATGTTGGGGGGATATTTTACCCAAGATTGATAGTCTAATAGGTCCATTTATTGATGCGTGCTATTTATATATGATTATTCCATCTTTTAGGCACGCATTTCCGTGCATATCGAGTAGCATTGTCTACTATTTTTCCCCGAATTTGATACTTTGTGGTCATGTTGCATCTTATGTAGGTTTGAACCCGTGGACGCATAAACAAGGCAAAAATTGTGCTTAAAGGTGAAATCTTTTGCGAAATAAGAAAAGAGAATGATCATTTCCAGACAAGTCAAATTAAAACGTGAATATCTTGAGTTCTACAACTCTAATTGAGCTGATTCCAGTTGCGTAGGAAAGCTCTTTCTTTTAGCTTTCCAACGGTATATTACACGCCCGATTTGAAGAAGTAACGAATAAATGGCAAGCGTTTGAAGTTAAGCGCGCAGTGCTGAGAATGGGTCCAGATAGTCGAACGACTATTCTCGAGACTGAACGAAGACCGAGACTTTCCTAATTTGATGTTTAGTCTTAATAAGACTTTTGGGCTTTTGTTTTAACTTAATATTTAAGAACTATTAGACTAGAATTCTAGAACCTCTTCTTTTATGCTTCTAACTTTTCTTTAGATTACTCTCTTTAGATTTCTCTCTACCCTAAACTTTTAGATCTAGATTTATGAACTCTTTTCTACAATTCCTTTAAACTCGGTAATCTAATTCTTTCCTTGTTCTTTCTTATTCTCTTTGTTCTTAATTCTTTCTCTCTTAATCTTATTAATTCTTTTATGCTTAATTTCTCTTTAGATCTATTCGCTATGCTTAATTTATTTATCATCTTTATTATTGTTGTCGTAAATTTTTCTATGAGTAGCTAATTTCCCTTCCTAGGATTTAGGGGATCCATGAATTGAATACGATTGCTAATTAGTTTATAGGCTTGTCTACGATATTGCGTCTGAGTTGTTAATTGTAGCATTTAATTGAGATTAATTGATTAAGTCGACGTAATTGATTAATTGAATTGGTGAACTCAAACCTAAGATCGGAAGCCTGGTAAGAGTTAGACCTGCTACAACACATTAGTTTGCCCTAATAAGATCGGAAGCCGTTAGAATCATTCTAGGGTGAATAGCGGACCGGAAGGACCTTTTCACTACCCCTTAGACCAATATCTGCGACAGGCCTGTGACTTAGACCGTGACCGTAGGAAATTCGTGGTGAACCGACGATCCTAGTTTTCTCTCTATATTTATTCATCCTTATTCATCTTGTTTATTTTAGTTATTCTTATTTTTACTTCTCCTCCTTCGCTACTTTAGTTTAGTTAACCCAATTACAAACCCCCGATTTGGTTACTTAGATAGACTTTAATTGCGAGTAGAATTTATTTGTCTCCTTGTGGATACGATCCTGACTTCCCTAGCTATATTTTTAGTTAGACCTAAGTTGGTTATCTTTGATAGGTATACGACTAGCTTATCAAATTTTGGTGCCGTTGCCGGGGAGACGGTTAATTTTACTTGTTGTTTTAGTTTATCTTTTGTCTCAGGGAACTTTCAGTTTCTTGGGACGATTATTATTATTATTTATTATTATTTTTATTTTTATTTTTATTTTTTATCTCTTAGTTTTATTTTTCTTAGTTTTTTATTTTTACTTTTTTAATCATTTTTTTTATTTTTGTTTTATTTTTATTTTTTTTTCATCATCATGACTATTTTCTACTTCCCTCAATTTGAACATGAATCACTGCATACTTATTTTCATAGACTTTAATTACGAGTAGAATTTATTTGTCTCCCTGTGAATTCGATCCCGACTTCCCTAGCTATATTTTTAGTTAGACCGTAGTTGGTTATTTTTTATAGGTATACGACTAGCTTATCAAATTTTGGCGCCGTTGCCGGGGATTTCTCACATTCCACTGATTATGATATGTATACTAAAGTTAATTTCTCACATTCCACTGATTATGTTATGACTGAATCTGTTGCATCTATTAGACAGGACATATGCCCATTTGAGGAAGATGATAATGATGTGTATAGTGTTCAATCTAACCTCGTTCCCCAAATCCCCATGATTTCTAACTTGATGCAGGAAGATGACTTGCATTCCTTGGATACTTGTGAACCACCTTACCCTCCTACAGAATAATTTTCACACCTTTTAGTTAAACCCACTTCTCATTTTGTGAATGTTGTTGTGACAAACAACGATTGTGAGATGGAAAGTGTTATATTTGAGGAAAATGTGTGTATTGATGCTTTGAATGATATTTCTTGTGCGGATAACATTGAGGATTTTGGTTCATGTAAATTTGAGAGTGTGCCATTTGATGTCAACTTTGAGGTTTTGGAAAGAGAGTTGAACAAAGGAGAAGCTCGTGATCGTGAGAGAAAAGATCAAACGGACGAGAGTCAGGAAAAGAGTACACTTTTGAAGGATACTTTGAGTGAAGAGAGTTTCATTATTGAGGATACTTGGGATTGCGAATCTGGTTTCTTTGAGAAACCTATTTTAGAGAAATTTGAGTTTTCCCCTTATTTTGAAGATGAATCTCCTTCACCCATTGATTATTTTGATCTAGATTCCTTTAAACCTTTGCTTGAACCTATGATTATGGATGAGGATTGTGAGACTCTTTTAGAAGAGATTGTTTGGCTCTTGGTCTCTCGTTTGATGGTTGTTTGCTTAAGAACATTGAAGATGGCGATCATAACAACTTTTCCAAAGAAGGTGAAAACTATATGTTTGATGCTTTGAGTAGTTTTGAGTTATTTGACTCTCCTCTTGTACAATTTGAGTCAAATGATAAGACTTGGGATAATTTTGAGATATTTGGTATTTATGTCTTTTCTCATAAACTGCTCACTACTCTTCTTACTTATCATAATTATTATTGGTCATGCTTGTTAATGTTGATTCCTTATGACCACTTTGCTGCTGATTGGTCTAGCTTGTTTGACAAGCTAATGCGGTCATTGACCTATTTTTTAGGCGATTCACGTAAGTTACTAGGATGTGTTCTATATATTTTCTTTGCTTCTCTTGTATTTTTTTTGTTTTTTTTTTGGTGTAGGTACCGTTTTGCGACGAAGACATCTACAATTCCGATTATGAAGAGGATGCTTCGATGTGGTTTGGGGATGTCTCCTCTATATGTATCTTGTAAGTAGTTTCATTTTTCTTTATTTCAATTATTTTTGCACTTTCATCGTCTTTCATATATTTCCCCGTTTATTTTTTTTGCGCCTCTTATTGTTTATTATTGTACACAATGAGGGCATTGTGTGATTTGGTTTGGGGAGGGTATGCATCTGTTGTTTTCATCCATCTGCATATTTCTTGCATTTTCGCATGCATAAAAAAAATCAAAAAAATCAAAAATATGTTTTTTGCATTTAGTCGAGTCTTAGTCGAGTCGGAATGCTATGTAGCGATGATGATAATGCTTCTATGTCTTCATTTAGTTGCTTGTGCTAGTGCGCCGTTAGAATTTTTGTATATAAACATGTGGCATTCTTGCATCTTTGATTAACGGTACTGAACGAATAAACTTGACTCATTGTTGGCAAACTACTCAGATTTGTAAAGAATTAGAGCCTTAAACTGATGACATTCATGATCAGTTTCATTTAGGTTGAGAGTAGTACTCCTTATGAGACATGTAACATCAAACTGCATAAGCATGACATTCGTCTCTTAGGTACCTGTACGTTTTTGACTCGTGGTTTTGACATGTGCGAAAAAGGTAAATCCTTTCTTTTAATTAATTCCCGTGAGCCTCACATAGCCAAATTGACCTGTTTGACCCGTTTATCAACTACATGTCATATATTGCCTAACATAGTCAAGCTAGTAGATGAATTAGACGGAGTTGTTTTTTTTCGGATTAATTTTGGTACCATGATATTGGAAAAGAAAAAGGGGAATTGAGAAAAAAAATGAAAAGAAAAAATCAATGAAAGAAAACAAATTGAATGAAAAAAAAACGGAAAGAAGAAAAAAAATGATGAAGTGAAACTAGAAGAAAAATGTGTTTTTGCTATGAGAAAAGAATTGATCTCTCTAATTTCATGGTTATTAGTGGGAAGCGGTTTTGATAAGGCGCTTGTTGCTATGCCTAATTTCTTCGACTGGAGTTTGGTGAGAACGGAATGTTTACTATTGATGGGTGTAAGGAATACTAGCTTGGCTTTTACCTCCTCATATCCATATCGTTTTGTCCCTTCTTACCCGATTACCCTCACTTTATACCATATGTAAGTCCTTGGCACGTGTCTTTTCCCGATAAGAATGTGTATGTACGGTTATTAGAGATTAATTTCATGTTAGATTGCATGCATGTTCTTGTAGGTCGTAGTTTAGGTGAGTGCTTTGTCTTTCCGTTTTTACATAAACTCACAATATCACCCATTTTGTGTGATGAGTGATCCGCGAGAGTCCGACATAGACGAGTCTTGCAAGGTTGAAGGTTCAGTATTGTTGTCATTGGTCAAGCTTGTTGTATGTGGTTGTTTACATTAATTTTAATCGTTGCGCATTAGTTTGGGTAACTTTGGAGCATATTCCGCTATGAGTTATATACATTCCATTAGGATTGAGTTCATCGTTTTGTGCTTGCTTGAGGACAAGCAAGGGTTCGGTTTGGGGAGGTTTGATGCGTGCTATTTATATATGATTATTCCATCTTTTAGGCACGCATTTCCATGCATATCGAGTAGCATTGTCTACTATTTTCCCCCGAATTTGATACTTTGTGGTCATGTTGCATCTTATGTAGGTTTGAACCCGTGGACGCATAAACAAGGCAAAAATCGTGCTTAAAGGTGAAATCTTTTGCGAAATAAGAAAAAAGAATGATCATTTCCAGACGAGTCAAATTAAAACGTGAATATCTTAAGTTCTATAACTCCAATTGAGCTAATTTTAGTTGCGTTGGAAAGCTCTTTCTCTTAGCTTTCCAACGGTATATTACACGCCCGATTTGAAGAAGTAACGAATAAATGGCAAGCGTTTGAAGTTAAGCGCGCAGTGCTGAGAACGGGTCCAGATAGTCGAACGACTATTCAGAATAGTCAACCGACTATTCTCGAGACTGAACGAAGACCGAGACTTTCCTAATTTGATGTTTAGTCTTAATAAGACTTTTGGGCTTTTTTTTTAACTTAATATTTAAGAACTATTAGACTAGAATTCTAGAACCTCTTCTTTTATGCTTCTAACTTTTCTTTAGATTACTCTCTTTAGATTTCTCTCTACCCTAAACTTTTAGATCTAGATTTATGAATTCTTTTCTACTATTCCTTTAAACTCGGTAATCTAATTCTTTCCTTGTTCTTTCTTATTCTCTTTGTTCTTAATTCTTTCTCTCTTAATCTTATTAATTCTTTTATGCTTAATTTCTCTTTAGTTCTATTCGCTATGCTTAATTTATTTATCATCTTTATTATTGTTGTCGTAAATTTTTCTATGAGTGGCTAATTTCCCTTCCTAGGATTTAGGGGATCCATGAATTGAATACGATTGCTAATTAGTTTATAGATTTGTCTACGATATTGCGTCTGAGTTGTTAATTGTAGCATTTAATTGAGATTAATTGATTAAGTCGACGTAATTGATTAATTGAATTGGTGAACTCAAACCTAAGATCGGAAGCCTGGTAAGAG
This sequence comes from Agrostemma githago, assembly GCA_958450325.1. NCBI lineage: Eukaryota > Viridiplantae > Streptophyta > Magnoliopsida > Caryophyllales > Caryophyllaceae > Agrostemma > Agrostemma githago. Next base: position 41,853,706 of record OY288254.1, on the reverse strand, counting down.
TTAGACCTGCTACAACACATTAGTTTGCTCTAATAAGATCGGAAGCCGTTAGAAGCATTCTAGGGTGAATAGCGGACCGGAAGGACCTTTTCACTACCCCTTAGACCAATATCTGCGACAGACCTGTGACTTAGACCGTGACCGTAGGAAATTCGTGGTGAACCGACGATCCTAGTTTTCTCTCTATATTTTATTCATCCTTATTCATCTTGTTTATTTTAGTTATTCTTCTTTTTACTTCTCCTCCTTCGCTACTTTAGTTTAGTTAACCCAATTACAAACCCCCAATTTGGTTACTTAGATAGACTTTAATTGCGAGTAGAATTTATTTGTCTCCTTGTGGATACGATCCTGACTTCCCTAGCTATATTTTTAGTTAGACCTAAGTTGGTTATCTTTGATAGGTATACGACTAGCTTATCATTTATAAAGAGAGATGAAGCCACAACCATGAGAACCAGATTAGGCTTTGCAAGGGTTTTGGTTGAGGTCAAGCTTAATCAAAAGTTCCCTTCAAATATTCAATTCCTGGACGAGAAAGGAATGCTGGTTAACATACCAGTTGAGTTCGATTGGAAACCGGTGACTTGTGAGACATGTAAAAGGATGGGGCATGAAAGTTATAAATGCAAAGGAAGTACTAAAGTTAAGGACGCTCCAAAGACCAAGGTTTGGAAGCCAATTGGAAAGATTCTTGTTAACCCTGCTGTCAGACCAACTGCTATGATCGGCGAACACGGGGACTGAAGCTCCTTCTAATCTCATAAACCACAACGATCCTAAGGATAACATGGAGGACTTTCCACCTCTGACTCCCCAAGGAGTAAGCTGTAATGGAATGGATGACACAGGAAAGCAGACCACACCCTTTCAGAAGGTTCCTTTTTTAAATGTTTTGAATGGAAGCAGAAGTAGTGGCAAGGAGGGGGGGATGGCTACTAACACAACATCTTAATGAACTTAGGATTCTGGAATGTTAGGGGTCTGAATAAAGAGAAGAAGCAAATACAAGTAAATAAGTTTCTTCTGAATTGGAATGTAGGATTTTTCGGTCTCTTGGAGACTAAAATAAAGGTTGATAATCAGCATAAAGTCAGGAACTCGATCTTTAATAATTGGAGTATTATCACCAATAGTCATATGCATGCGAGAGGGAGAATTTGGATCTTATGGGATCACAGAAAGTGTGATGTGCAGCCTGGTTTATGTACAGCCCAGCTCATTCACTGCAAAGTGAAAGAAATAATCACTGGTGAGGCTTACTGGGTTACTATGATTTATGGTTTCAATGAGATTCAGGAGCGTGAGGCCTTTTGGAATGACCTAAGAAGATTGGCAGCTTCTATCTCTGAACCCTGGTTGGTTGGAGGGGACTTCAATTGCGTTTTGAATGCTAACGAAAGGTTGGGCGGGGGTTTCTCACTGTCTGAAGCTTTGCCTTTTCAGGATTGCTTGGCAGATTGCTCTCTCATTGATTGCCCCGCTTTAGGAGCATACTACACCTAGAACAACAAGCAAAAGCCTGAAGATAGAGTCTATAGTAGGCTGGACAGATGCCTCGTCAATCAGGAATGGCTGACTTTAAAGGAAGACTACAAAGCTAATTTCCTTCCTGAAGGTCTCTTCGACCATTGTCCATGTATTCTTAAGGCGAATGAGATAAATCGGACCAAGAAAAGGGCTTTTAAGTACTATAACATGTGGAGTAAGGCTAATGAGTTCGATTCCCTGGTTTCAAATGACTGGCATAAGAGCGTTAATGGTACAAAACAATACTGTGTAGCGAAGAAACTACAAAGACTTAAGAAGGTTCTCAAAAATCTTAACAGGTCCCACTTCTCTTATATAGAGAACTTAGCAGGCGTGGCTCAAGTGAAGCTACTACACCTGCAGAAGGAATTGGCTCAGAACTCTAATGATCTGCAGCTGCGCCTACAAGAAAAGAAGGCACATGAAGATTATGCATTTCTTTATGAGGCACAATGTGACTTCCTGCATCAAAAAGCTAAGGGATTATGGCTGAAAGATGGAGACCAGAACAAGGCTTATTTCCATGGGACACTGAAGGCGAGGAGAACTACTAATGAAGTTATCCAGATTTTGGATGCCAATGGAAATTTGCATAGTGATCAGGAATCAATTCAAGGAGCTTTTCTGAACTATTATCAGGGACTACTTGGTACTAGCCCTATTACTTCAGCAGTCTGTTACAGTAACACTATTCGTCTGTTACAGTAATAGAAACAATGCATTGAAGTAACTGAAGACAACAACGTTGTTTAGACAAAATCATTGCCAAAGTAACTGGGGATAACTTGGATTGGTTCCATTCATTGACAAAGTACCAACATTTGTTCTTCAAAAAACAATATATAATGCGTCAGAGGAATTGATTGCAATATCATTGTACAAACACCATTAATAACTTAAAGTAACATAAATTGTTCATTAAAGTAACATTTACAATGCTTCGGTGTAACACACAGATTGGGAGACCAAAGAAAATTGGGTTAACTTCAGTAATCCCCATAGTAACACCAGCAGTAAATTAGAGTAACAGGTACAACTAGTCAGTGTAACAGAGTTTAACAGCTTCAATGCATTGGTGATAGTCAAAATACCAATGTAATTAGACAGGTAACTAAAGAATACAAACCATTAATTCGTAGTTAGAAAAGAGATGACATGATTCATTAAACACGTTATTTTTTTCGGCTCTTTGTTGGCTTGCTCTTGGGAGCGTCGATGATCTTTTGTCGAATCTTTAAAGCTTAAAAAATTGAAAAAGGTAGGATCTTTAAAGCTCAAATTGCACAAGTTAATCGAATCAGACAAACAGAGAATCGGACAAACTTTTAACGATTTTAAGCTGAAATCGGTAGAATTAAACAAAGAAAAAACTAAAATCAATCATCAAATCAAAACTAAAATCGAATAATTTGAAACTGAAATCAAAACCCTAACCCTAATTTATTCAGATTAGATTACAAACCTCGTGAATTTGAATTTATGAATGAAGCCTTAATCTGCGTTTTTTTTAGTTTTGGTGAAGTTGCGTTTTCTTGATTTTTGGTGAATTTTGTTGAAATTATTCTTCAATTTTTGGTGACATGATGAAGGAAGGGAGCGGAGTAGAGGGAAAGAGGAGAGAGAGAGGAATGAGCGTTAAAATCAATTGAGCTTAACCCTGCAAACTTTTTTTCCGTGAAATTGACCTGAGATCTAAGTAAGGGCTTTAAAGGGTTCTCACAGCTCTCACCATAGGAAGGGTTCTCACCCGATCTTAACTCTATATATATATATATATATATATATATATATATATATATATATATAGAAAAGGGATCAAGGGAGTTTGGGTAAAAGTGGGAAGTTGGGAAGTTGTGTTTACGGCCCTTGATTTGGGTTGGATGGATGGCCAAGATTAATCACAAAAAAAAGGGGAGATGAAGTACGTGGAATGACTAGTAGCAGGCAGCAGCAGACAGGAGCAGAGCAACAGCAGGTAAAGTAGAGCACTCTCTCTCAATCTTTCATCATTTCCATCACCAAAATCCACCTTCTTTCTCTCAATTGCTCACCATTTCGCAGCGCAATCTTTCACCAAAATTCACTTTCTTTCTCTCAATCTTTCACCAAAATTCACTCTCTCACTAAAATTCAAAAATTCATCCTATTGCTCACCATTTCATTTCATTAAAATTCAAAATTCATCCCAAATCAATATTCATCTCCTTATTTATACTATCATGCAAAATAACTAAACCCTAATTCGTAATCTGTTCTACATCTCCATGCTCCAATGGTGTTGTTCCTTGAAGATTTGTCTGTGCTCGAAATTGTCCAGTCGAAAATTTCTGTTCAACTTGCAGGAGGTAAGATGAGTACATACATATATATTTGGTATCTTGCATTTCGAATTCCATTTTTTTGTTTGGTTTGTTAATTTGAAAAGTTATACAGTTGTAATGTCACAACCACACTCTATATGATGGACAGTCGCACAGTTATAACGTGGTAGTCACACTTAATATGATAGACAGTCACACGTTCCACGTCGTTGTAGCTTTTCTGTTGTAGATGTAGTTGTATTATGTGAAGTTGCAGTTGTATTATTCCAAATATTGGTGATGGTAAGACTGATATATTTATTACGTTACATTCATTATCCACACATTCCACCATTGTTATGTTTATTATTGTTATTTTTTTTGGTTGTCGAGTATTGTACTTATAGTTCTTATGCGTTGTCGAGTATTTATTATAGTTTAACCCATGCAACTTATATCACGTGATTATTTCCAACTATTTCTAATTAGTTTTTAGTAAAATCATACTGTTATATGAGCAATGCCACAGTCGCTGTTGAGAAAGGTCACATTTCATGAAGGTTAGAGATGAATGCGTGCATTGCAAGATTGATAGCGTGTAATATAAGGATTCTTTTTATCGACAGTAGTTTAACCCATGCAACTTATTATATCACGTGATTATACACCTCAATATGTGTGACTATGCAACTCATAGCATGTGATTGTACACATCAACATGTGTGACTATGCCAAGTGAACTTTGTGATTATTTCTAACTATTTCTAAGTAGTTTTTAGTGTGTAATATATTGTTCCAACCACTGATAGTGTTTTTTGTTTTTATTGTTCCAACCTATATGCCAGCGGAAGACACAGTGATTGTCCCTTACGTAGGGCAGAAGTTCGCGGACATCGATGGAGCATTCAAGTTTTATCAAGCTTAGGCATTTTATCTTGGTTTCGAGGCGAAGAGGTACACGACAACTAGATCATTTGATGGTTCGATCAAGAAGAAATTGTTGGCTTGTAACAAGGAGGGAAAACAGCCAGCCAGAGCATGGTGAAGCTGTCGAGCACCGGAGAGAAGGAGGGGCAAGAGTATGTGGGATCGTACGAACCCAAAAGGATTACGAAGGCGACGAGAACGCAATGTGGAGCAAGAATTAGGCTTTGTGCAATGATCGGGGGGTTTTATATTGAAGAGGTCATCGAGGAACACAACCACGATCTTGTGATGGTTAAGGACCGAGAGTTTCAAAAGTCATCTCGAAATTTATCAAGATATCACAAGGAGATGATCGTTTGTAACTCGAGGGTGCGTAATGTCTGTCAACAATGTTGTTAGTGTATGGTTGACTGCTAACTCTGCGCGACTAATGCAGTTGGAATTTTGTGTGTGCAGCTGAAGATCGGGGCGACTCGGACATACAGGATGTGCAAGGAGTTGTCGGGCGGATATCAGAATATCGGAGCATCGTTGGTTGATTTCAAGAACTGGGGGAGGGACGTCAAGTGCTTCGTCCACGAGCCGGATGGTCAGTTGTTCATAGACTGGTTCAAGAGTTTGAGGGACAGTCAGGAGGATTTCTACTTTGACTACGATGTGGATACAGACGGGAGCTTACGTAGGGTCATTTGGGCGGATGGTCCAGCGCGAAGGAACTACGCGGCATTCGGGGATGCAGTTTCGTTCGACCCAACGTACGGAACCAACGTGTATTCCATGGTGTTCACACCGTTCACGGGCATGGACAACCACAAACGGTCTGTCACGTTCTGTGGGAAGTTGCTATTTAAGAAGGACTACGAGTCATTTACATGGGTCCTCTCCCGGTTTCTGGAAGCCATGGGCGGGAAGGAACCGTGTTATATCATTACAGACCAGGATCCCGGAATTTTAAAAGTTGTCCCGGAAATATTCAAAGCAGGGCACCAACGGTGCTGCACGTGGCACATCATGAACAAGGTTCCAGCAAAGTACGGCAGATCAAGAGAGGAGGCCTCGGAATTCGTAAAAGCCCTCAATGCAATTATATGGGACAATGACATCGAGGCGTCGGAGTTCGACGACAGGTGGGGGCGGAACATGATTGACCATGATGCTGTTGGGATTGAATGGTTCGAAAATATGTTCGAAGACAGGAGCAAATGGGTCGCCGCGCATTGCAGGGAGGTGAGGATGTCCGAAATTATGAGGACAACGCAGAGATCAGAGAGCGAGAACAGTTTCTTCAAAAAGTTTGAAGACAACAATGGTACGTTGGTCCAGTTCTGGATGCGTTTCGAAAGTGCGATGGACCAACAGAGGCACATGCAGAAGAGGCTAGACAACGATAACCGACAGTCATTCCCCAAAATTGGATCGACGAATCCGATGGAGAGCCACGCGGCAAGGGTGTACACGCACGTGGCTTTTGCACACTTTCAGGAAGAGGTTAAGTTTTCGCTCTACACGTGCAGCGTCCGTGGGTATCAGGAGAAGGACGGGATCGAAGCGACAACAGTACTGGACTCCATCCGGGACCGCAACTACATTGTTGAATACAACCCAGGTACTGGCATAGAAAGTCACTGTCCATGTCGTGTAGCCATAGTCACATAGCCTGACTATATGATCCAAACGTAACGAGTTTTATTCCATAATTCATTGAATGTGACTATACACAATAAAGGGTGCGACTCTGGAATGCGGTGCGTGTGATTGTACAACGCAATTCGTTTGATTCTGCGACGTAAGGACTGTGACTATACAGCATAACGGGTGTGACTGTATTCTGTCAAGTTTGTGATCATACCTTTAGGTAGCCACATCTCGTACGTTACGTAGCCACTGTCCGTACGGTCAGGAGTCGCACTCTTTATGTGTTTCTTAATGCACCCGCAGGTACCTGTGAGATCATCTATACTTACAGGACGTTCGGTCGGTATGGAATTCTTTGCAGGGATGCCATTTGGATATACTCTTCGAAAGGACGGGAGACGATCCCGGAACGGTACGTGGTATGTAGATGGACAAGGGATGCTCTACGTAATGTTAATGCGTGTCCCCTGTCAGAGAGTCGCCTAAGCGATGATAAGGCTGTTACAGTCACGAGGCTATTTTCGGAGTTCTATGAGACTGTCGGTCATGTCAGCAAAATGGGTAAGGAAGACGTTAGTAATCTAGCTGACGTCATTCGCGACTTCAGGTCCGATATTGCCCTTGCTGGCCCTTGTAGCAAGACGCAAGAATTAGAGGAGATCCTCGGCTGTACGAGCGCAATTGAAATAAACCATATTGCCCCCGAAGAAAGCCAAGAACAAGGGCAGTGGGAAGCGGATGCTTTCTTCTAAGGCGAAGGCTGCTGCAATTGCCGCCAAGCCTAAACGGCTGTGTAAGAACTTCAAGAGGATGGGTCACCATGACAAGAGGAACTGCCCCAACCCATTTGCTGAGTACCCACCGATTGCTGACTTGTCTGTCGATGTTGAGAAGGAGGAGGATGAGGACCCGGCAGAGATTGACGAGGAGGATTGTTCATGAATATCATTTGTTACTTAGGAACATTCTTTTTGGGAACACAAAGGTTGTCGACGTTTGAAATGGTCAAGGTCCGTGACATTGCTTTCGTATATTGCAGACCTCAATCATTTCTAATATGATGTAAGTCGTAGATCATGGGGGCTTTTTTTATTTTTTTGTGAAACATAAAGACTTGGCGGCATTTGAAATGGTCAAGGTCCGTGATTTTGTTTACGTCTATTGCGGACCTTAATTATTTCTAATATGGCGTAGTCGTAAAGCATGGGGGTCCGTAAAATTGGTTTTGTTTTTTGGATTGTAAGAATACATTGAGGAACGTAGTCGTTTTCATTCTGGAATGCATCATCTTTGGCTACAAATACAGCTGAACAGGAACATTATGCCCTTAATATTTGGTTGACACGAAACAAGTGAGTGTGATTGTTCAACGCAATGAGTGCGACTTTACAGTAGGCAGTGCGTGACTATAGAACAAGAGGTGGAGTGTGATTGTAATTATGGGAGTGTGATTGTACAAGGTAATGACTATGATTCTACAATACACTGTCTGTGACTCTACAAAATGAAGTTAGAAATCTAAACCGGTTTTATGACATGATGACTGTGACTGTACGCCATGTTTAGTGTGACTATAAAACTTGTGAACTGTGACTATACACCATGTGTCTGTACATTAGAAAAATAGCAAAGGAAATAGAGAAATAGCGAAATAGCGATGGAAATATTTGTACATTAGAAAAAGTCCATCTTTTACACAACATATAATACTTGCATACCATTAAACGCCGAAAACATTCTACGACATAATGCGGAAAACATCCATTGCATACCATTTAAACGCTACATTTTAACATTCATTAGAACTTAAAACACATAAAAAAAGTTCGTTACTAAACGCTACATCTTAATCCATACATACTTAACCTTCGTACTTTTTAAGCATCTCCTTCAAGTTGGCCAAGTCGCGCTGGAACCCTTTCCTTGCGCGGGAACAGTACATAGACCTCTTCATGAAGAACTGGATGCAGTTATCCAGTTCTGCCTCTTTATGTGTATCGCCAATGGACGCTACGAAGTTCCTCGTGTCAACTGCAGTTGCTGCTTGCTGCACGGCCTTTAATTCAGTGGACATAGTGGTATTCAATAAACCCTCGTACTCCTCGATCAATTTTATGATTTCTTCTATCTTGCTTGCCATCTTTTTGTAAGTTTGAAGTGGTGGAGTTGTGAAAAATGGGTTGGTATTTATAGAGGGGGCAGTAAATAGGTGGTTGAAAATGCATGGGTTAGGCAGTAAAGGTGGGGTGAAAGTTGAAGAGGGTAGGTGGGGGTGAAAATTTAATGGGTTAGGTGGGGTGCTTATCCTCATCAATTAATTAGGGTTAGGCGTTTGAGGTGGGTGTTTGTGTTCCTCAATGTTTCATTGAGACTCACAAACATCCCTTCACAGTCTCGGCTCGGTTTTTAACATTCGTCGTCGACATCGTTTTTTGGAAATTTTTTACGATTATTTCGCTTTATAATTTACAATGTAATTCACGAACCATAAGTCGGAAAACCAATATTTTGTTGTTTGTATGTGGCGATTCAAAATGCATCTTATGAATTATTTAAACTGAAAGAAAATGGATGGTGACATACGTGGGGGTGATTAAGTTAAACTAATCTAGTGAATTTAGTTAATTTGTGGTTGTCTGTCATGACTCTGCGGAGTTTTTACTGTGACTATGAGTCATAAATTACGTGACTGTATCACATCGCACATGCTACCCTGATACTGAGTTGTCATACATTTGATACTCAGAAGATACTCCAACATGAAATTTTTTTCTATGTACACAAAAAAGTGTTTTTACTTCACTCTACATTCATGCCTTACGTTTCGTGTAGGGCTTCACGATATTGCGTATCTTACGACTTTCATCGATTCCTTTCCATATCTTTGGCGCGTCATCCATGAAAGCACGAATTTTCGGCAACACGTCCTCACTTGCTCCATTCATGTCAGCAAGTACGAGGGCTGCCGCAACCTCGAACGACAAGTAACACCTCCCGAGCTTTGTCCCAATATCAGGGTGGGTGAACGGCGCACCGTCGTACAGGCACATGTGCATCAAGCAGAAAAATGCCGGACTCCGGATCGTTCTTCCGGGCGCTCTGCCATTCCATTTTTACTTGTCGATGTGTACATTTTGACATGTGACTGCTCTTAATCAGCCCCTTTTCGTCTATGTAGTCGATCAATGCTTGCAGCTGATGCAGTATTAGTTAACAGTAAACGTCAGCACTTATGGGAGCATTATAATATTGACGAGGTGAAATAAAGCATATGCGTGCAACTTACTATTATGCTGGACATCTGGAACATATGCGACCCTAGGGCGTGTGTCTGGTGATCGAGGATATCAATTGTTCTATCTCTAAAGTTGACGCAGATGCACGCGTAGTGCCCCATAGTATGCACCGGAAAAAACAACAGTTCGGCGTTCAAGTCGAATACCCCGGCGCAGTCTTGTATGAATCTGTCCCACGCTTCGTACACACCGTCAGTGTCTTCGTCCACAGGGGTACTTGAGTCGGGTCGTTCCATTATACGGGTCAGTGATTCCTAACAGACGGTGAATATTAGTTGCCATCAGTGACGGGGCCCGAGACAGTACTATATCATGTGCGTGACTGCACATCGCGAAGTGTGTAATTGTATAGACTAAGCTGTGTGACTTTGCAGCGTACAGACTGTAACTATACAAGACTACATCATGTGCGTGGCTGTACATTTTATATCACGTGATTGTACACCTCAACACGAGTGACCCTGACCGTGACTATGCAATATCTAGCATGTGATTGTACACATTAACATGTGTGACTCTGCAATTCATGACATGTGATTGTACACATCAACATGTGTGACTGTGCTACGTGAACTTTGTGGTTATTTCTAACTATTACACGGACTTTACATCTTTTCAGTTAATGTGAATGAGGGGTCATTTGTACTATTGAATGCGATAGGTAAGAGGTAACTGGGGCATACCATGTGTTGAATTCCGAACCATGCCATCATTGGGTCGGCGGGGGAGGATAACCCACGACTGTGGTCGTCTGATTCGCACCAGTTCATGAGGTGCGACCAACACTCCAGCACAGCGGCGCTCATGCTATCTCCGGACAATAGCGTTTTGATAAGTGTCATTTGTAGTGCCTATTTCATAGTGTTTTGGTCCCATTTTCCTTGTGGAATCGCTCCTTGGGAGCGATTCATGGGCTTCTTATGCTTCCTCTAGTCCGTTTCAGGTCCCCGAGACCGATTTGGAAGAGTTGGAGTGATTCCGACTCAATACATACACATTTTGGAGCCAACGAGATAAAGGAACGATGACTCGAGGCCTTGGAATCGACCCCGAGACCTTGGGTCCCAATCCCGAGCCCCCGAGACCTGATCCCGAGTCCCGAGAATCGAAGGGAAACCCATAAGATACAAGGAGGGACCCTAGAGCTCTTATTGAAGGCGTACAAGACCCTTCCCGGTCGGGATAATAGCCTTCCCGATCGGGAAGGGAGGCACATTTAGAAGCGCCACTGTGGGTCCTTCCCGGTCAGGTTGAGCCCTTCCCGATCGGGATGGCAGAACCCTTCCCGATCGGGATGATCCATCCCGGTCGGGATGGGCTACAGCTCACCCGCATTTCTTCTTTTCTTCTCCTTCATTCTTGTACCCATATATATACTCCCTTCTTGTAATTTTAAGACATCTTATCTTACCCTAGATTAGTTTAAGCCTCCATTATCATTCAAAACCCTAGATTATTGCTACTCTCATTAGTTTTAATCTCTCTTTAATCCTTAGTTAATTATTGTAATTAGTTCTTGTATTAAGAGGATACTTGAAGAATTCTCCAAGATTGACAACCTTGGGTTTTATTTGGGTTCTTATTTATACAAGATTGCATCTTTTCATCCTCTTAGTGTTGGTATAACCTTTCTTACTCTTAATCTTGTTTATTTAATCTTGTTTGAATCTTTTCATATTGTTAGTAATATTGTTCTTGTTATTCATTATGGATGTTGGTTTTGTAGTATTGATTTCTCTTGTGAATGTTGGTTTCCTCTTTTTAATGAGTGAGTAGTCTTATTGTGGGGTTAGTAGGGGGATTAGGGGTAGATTATGGATGATTAGGGTTGATTAAGGGGAAAAGGTTACATCTTTGTTGTTAGTCACATTGTAGGCACTCTATGTGTTTGTTGATATGCTTGTGTGAGTTGTAGTGGCCATGCTTCCCATACTTGTGTTCATCTTCTCATTGATTGCTTATGTTGTGGAAATGTTGAGAATAGTTTAGTCGCGAGAGCGCGGACTAGGGTCTAAGTTGCGAGAGCCCGGACCCACCTTGACATCGGTCTAAGTTGCGAGAGCCCGGACCGACTCTAGCGACTAGGAGACACCTTTACCCTTGATCACCCCAATTACCTTTCTACCTCTATGAACCCGACCTACCCCACTTCTTTCCATATTTGTGTTAATCCTCCTAGTTAGCTATCGTTCTTTTAGTTTGTTCATTGGTTCGATCATTAGCTTAGTCATACTTCTCCTCCTTAATAGTTTTCCATTTTTCGCTTCTTTGTGTTTGTTTGGTAATCTAGTCTCGTTGTAGGCCGACCTAGTCTAAACCTTGATATACCGTCCTCGTGGATACGATCCCGACTTGCCCTAGCTACCCACTAGGTTGGTCGGTGTTTTATTGTTGGCTAGGGACGTGACAAATCCCTACCATCAATTTGGCGCCGTTGCCGGGGACGGTGCATTGTTTAGACTTAGTTTGCTTATTTCTAGACTTAGTTACCCTTCTTTGTGTTCTCCCATCTTCTCTTGTGAATATTCTCTAGTTTTTCTTCTTTTTCTCTTTGTCTCTAGTTGTGTTTGTTTATTGTCGTTGCCTAGTGCCCACAAAGCACTAGGTGTTCTCACGTTTGTTATAGTGTGTAGTGTATGCCTAGGAGGGGAGGCGACTTCTATCTCTTTAATCCAGAGCCGGAGAGACTCTTTCGAGCCTTTCGCCAACGGACGATTAATCGGGTTAGGATCTCTCAACCGAGTGCAAGCAATACTCATCAAGGGCAAGCCCAAGGAGCCGACTTGAACATTTCACCTTGAGAGACGGCCGGAGGGACCATCAATCCCTTCGGTAATTCTTCTCCTAGTTCCCCCTCCTCTTCTACATCAACACTATCTACACCACCATCTTCTCCCTTACATCCAAGAATGCCTAAGTTTTCCTCTCACTCCACTTTCACGGAAGATGTCTTGCCGGGACCGAGTGCATTACCGGAAGCTTATACCGGGAATTTTGTGGCAAGGACTCAATTTATCCAACTTGTGGAGAGGAGCCCACTTAGTGGTTTGCCCACCGAAGACCTGCACCAACATATGGAGACTTTCTCCGATTATTGTGACGCTATATCTCAAACCGGGGTTACTCAAGATCAAATTCGTTGGGTACTCTTCCCGTTTTCTCTTATTGGAAAAGCGAAGCAATGGATCAAGAGTCTCGATAGGGCAACCATGGGGATCGATACTTGGAAAAAGCTTGCCTTGGCTTTCTACCAAAAGTTTTACCCTCCGGAAAAGACGAATTTGCTTAGGGCCTCCATCACCGGGTTCCAACAAAGGGATGAAGAGAGCCTATATGAAGCTTGGGAGCGGTTTAAGTCTTTGGTAAGATCGTGCCCACATCATGGACTCTCACAATGGTTCTTGGTGCAACAATTTTGGAATGGACTTTATGAGGACTCGAGAGCCATTCTCAACATGGGCTCCAATGGTAGGTTTACCGAGGTCGATGACGACCAAACATGGGCGAGAAACGAAGAGATGGCGGTGCATAATTCGCAATACTCTAGGCCTAGGAAGGCACACCGAGGAGGCATGCATGAGGTCGATGCTATCACTAAGTTAAGCATTGACCTTGGAGCTCAACTTAAAACACACATGGAGACTATTGACAAGAAGCTCCAAAGCCACCTCAACCAAGTCCAAGGCTCTAGTTCATCCCACCATCAACCGATTCAAGAAGTGCATGCTTTGGGGTTCGCACCTCCTACACCTTACTTTGGGATGTGCGACACTTGTGGAATCGTTGGTCATGACCCTATGAGTTGTAGAGGGAGTATTGAGCAAGTGAACGCCTTTCAAGCGTTCAAGCAAGGTGCCTCCTTCTCTAATCAATACCAAGCTTCCAATCAAGTCCCTCAACAACAAACACTTCAACATCAACAACAACCTCGTCCTTATGTTCCACCTCCCTTACGGGACAACAATGAAATTTACCAAGGTTATGTGGGTAACCAAAGACCCTTCAACAATTTCAAGCAAAATAACCAAGGCAACTTCAACAACAAGCAAGGGTTCCAACAAGGGAACTTCAATCATGGAGGTTTTCAAGGAAACCAAAATTTCCAAGGAAACCGAAACTTTCAAGGTCAACAAAACCATAACCAAAGCCTTAATCAAGGCAATTCTCATGGGTTCCAAGGGAACCATCAACAACAACAAGCAACACAAGGCAATCAACAAAGCAAGCCTAGGAGTCGGTCTCCTATTCATGACTACGGTACTCCATTGGCCCTCACCGATACTCCGCATAATCCATCATCCCCACCACGGGATTCGGATATACAAAAGCAAATGTTGGATATGCAAAGGAGTACTCAAGACATGCAAAGGAGTCAATTGGAAACACAAATGTCGCAACAAGGAATCATTGCTCAAATTCTAATGGTTAACAAGGAAATGAAGACTCACATGAAGATGATTGAGAACCAAGTAGCTCAACTTGCATCGGGGAGTTCTTCAAGACAAAGGGGGCAATTTCCTCCTCAAGGTGAAACTCCAAATTTTGAGCATGTCAATGCTATCACCTTGAGGAGCGGTGCTACATATAATCCTCCCGTGTTTCCTAGTGAGCAACAAGAGATGAAGGAAGTTATGTCACCAAATCAAGAAGAATCAAGCTTGGACAATCCAATGGAGGAACAAGTTCTATGGGAAAATGAAAAACCCCAAGAAGACAACCCTCCCCCTCTTCAAGACAAAAAGACAAGGGTAAAAGGAAAGTGTCCTTTGAAGAGTCCACCCTTAACGATCAAAACAACTACCAAATCAAGTTGCCTTACCCATCGAGGCAAATGAAGACTAAGGTGGACACTCATTACGACAAGTTCCTTAGTATTGCGAAAAAATTGGATGTTAGTGTCCCGTTCACCGAACTACTTACCCAAATCCCGGCATATGGAAGATTTATGAGAGAAATCCTAGCTAGGAAGAGATCCGTCGACAAGGAAGAGACCGTAGCGTTCACGAGGGTGGTGAGCGAGCTCATACAAGGTTTCACGCTTCCGAAGTTGAAAGATCCGGGTAGTTTTTCGATCCCTTGCACCATAGGCAACTTCTTGATCAAGAATGCGTTATGTGACTTGGGCGCGAGTGTGAGCATCATTCCCTATTCTATTTGTTGCCGACTCGGAATGAAGGAGTTGAAATGTACGTCCCTCTCCCTCCAAATGGCCGATAAATCATTCAATCGACCATTAGGAATGTTAGAGGACGTACCGGTATGAGTGGGGAAATACTTCATTCCGGTCGACTTTATTGTGCTTGACATGCCGGAGGATGCCAACACTCCCATCATCCTTGGGCGCCCATTTCTACACACCGCGGGTGCCATGATCGATGTGAAGAAAGGTAGGATCACATTTGAGTTAGGCGAGGAAAAGATAGTGTTCGACCTCCAAGGCAACACTTCGCCTACTAGCGATGAGACATGCAATATGATCCAAGCCAAGAAAGACATCGATCTAGGGGGTGAACCGGAACAAAGCTTGAAGAAGTACTCTTATGTACTTGATGATGATGACTCCGATATGGAGGAAGATGAGAGCCCAATTCATGGGCTTGATGACAAGTTGAAGCGCAATGACAAGGAAAAAGATGAACCTCCCTTGGGGCCGCATGAGGACCGGTGGACATTTGGGTATATCCCCAAGGACCAAAAGTACAAGTTCAAATCGTTGAACTTGGAAGAGCGAGATGCCCCGGGAACGTCAAGGCAGGGCCATGAGGAGCCTTGGGATGTGGTCGGTTACATTACGAGCTTGATTGAAGACTTCTCTAGGGCCTTCGACTTGTTCTTACGTGCCCTTGATGGAGATGGAACTAGTTTTGGTTGTTGAAAAAGATTGAAGAAAGCACCACCTTGGTTTGACGGAGTTCCACAAGAACCGTCTCATTGTATATATCTCTTTCTTGTAGTTAGTTGGATTTTTGTGAATTCTTGTTATTTGGATTGATTGATGAGCGTTGTGAGGGAGAGAGTTTGATGTATGTTTGAGTATTGCTTGATAGGTGAAGTGAGAATGCTCCTAGAGGAGATTGGCTATGGTTTACCTTGGGTTGTGAGCAAGAGGATTGGGTGTTTGAAGCTTGGAACAAGTTTTTGGGATCGTGGAGGTCGAAGAAGACCCATCCCGATCGGGATGAGGCGTCCCGACCGGGAAGGGTAAGGCTTCCCGACCGGGAAGGGTGCCTTCCCGATCGGGAAGGGTGCACCATATTTCGAGCTTCCTGTGAGCCCTTCCCGACCGGGATGAGAGCGTCCCAATCGGGACGGGTGAGGTAACCCGATCGGGATCAATCTTCCCGACCGGGAAGGCCCTCTGCTCCCCCTTTGTGATTCTTCTTCGCAAATCGAGTCCACCCAACCGTTTTATGCCCCCTCCCAACCTCCCTAGCTTTACCATATGCCCCATGTACTTCATTGTCATACCTTCACCTCATCTCCTCTTCACTTTACACCGTGATTCGCATCAAATTCCACCCCCTCGCACCATTACTACCTCTACCATGCGATGTTATCGAGAATGAAGCGGAAAAGCAATGATGAAGACAAGCAAGCGCCTTTATCGATCTATGAGACGATGGAGAGAGTGAGTTGTTAACCTATGGTACGGCAACTATCCTTTCTTTTCCGTTTTTGTTGTTGCTTGTTTTCCTTTGTTTATTCCCTTCCCCTTATACACTTTCGTGTCTTGATGTCATGGTGGCCTTCGAGGCCATAGTTTGGTTGCTCCGACTCTCAATGATGTGACTACATCGAGAGTCATTTCAAACATCCAAATTTTACAAGATTTTCACTTTCTTTTTTGAGGATTTAATCGGATTTAGGCGGAATCCGGGCTAGGTGACTTGATTACACCTAGCCCTCCCCTCCCATTTCCTTTTACTTCCTTCTTTTTATTTTCTTCCCCCTTCCATATCTTTTTCTCGTCTCGGCCCTTGGTGACTTGATTACACCCCGGCCGGACACCTTCTACCTTTTTCTCCACTTTGTTTTTAATTTTAGCTTTATTTTCGTAGTTTATTTTCTTTTCTTTTGTCTCTCCACACACTACGATTGAGCATATGAGGACATTGCTCGATTTAAGTGTGGGGGAGCGATATTCTATCGTAGTAGTTTTATTTTCATAGTTTTTCGAAAAATCTTCAAAAACCTTAAAAATTTGAAAAAAAATTCACAAAAATCAAAAAGATTTTCTCTTTTGTGTTTTCATTTTGTGTCTTTGTGTCGTATATTTGTTTTGTGTGCGTGTTTTGCCTCCCTTTGTCCTTATAGGTTGCTTTAATCGCCAATGACTTTGGAAAGCTCTAAAGACTTCCGGTAACATCTTATCCCTTTTTCTCCTTTCTTCCTTGTGATGTTTGGAGAAGGTTGTGTTGAGGTGTGCTCGGGTGGAGCTTTGTGCATATTGGTGGATGATTTGGTGGCTTGTATGGAATATCGGGGTGGTGTTTGTTTTATGTTTCTTTCGTTATGTTTTGTTCTTGTTGCCTTTGTTTCTTTCCCTCTCGTTTTCGTCTTGTCTTTAATTTTATGTTATGTTGTGTTGTGTGTCATGTGTGTAAACCGTTTTCGAAAACCCGGTTTAGAGGCTAATGTGTGAGTGTGTACTTTCCCTTTTTAGTAGTGTAAATCGAGTCTTGGACTTTAGCCTAGTAGAATGACCCTAAATCAATGATTTCATTGGTCCTTTACCTTGAGTCCACCTAGCTTACTAGGGATTTACTGCGGGATTTGCACTTTTGACCATTATGACCACCCACGGTGTGAAAAGGCCTTGGTTACCGAGTCTCGTCACCTAGGTGACCGTGTTTAGGTGTTTGATTAGTCCAAGTTCTCCACTTTTTGTGGGTTTGAAGGGAAGGACGCTCCCCGACTCTCCCATTTCCCTACTTCCTACACATATCCACACAATAAAATGCGATTTGATGAATTCTCTCTTTCTCGTTATACAATGAAAATGCCAAAAATGCCAAATCTTGCCAAAAAGGGCAAAGAAAAGAAAAAGAAAGAGAAAGAAAAAAAATGGAAGAAAAAGAAAAGGCACAAAAGCCAAAAAGAAAATAGAAAAGAAGAAAAAGAAATGGCATGGCAACAAACAGAGCAAAAACGTCGAAAAGATAGAAAATGCCAAAAGAAAACCCATCTCACAAAAACAAATCCCCACAAAAATAAGCCTTTTTCCGACTTTTGCCGTGAAGAGCCTACCAAAGGACCGAGTCCCTAGGAAGGATGATAGCGGCATTAGTCGGTATTCCCTCATTTTGCATGTTTTTCCACCTTTTTACCTGGACTAGTTAGGCGGTTTTGGACACGGGACGACCCTCTTGGCTCACGCTAAAGGGGGCGGGGTCTCACTTACCTACAGTGTCGACTAACACCGTGGTTCCTCACTTTTCCACTCCGCCGATCGTCCCGTAGTACGTTTCTAGAAAGTTAGGAGGACCTAGGTAAGTTACCAACGTTTTTGTTGCTTTATCGTCATACTATTAGGGTTTAGTCCACCTTGGTTTGTATTGCTAGCTTGGGAACGTTGTCGCTTACCTCGAGTCCTAAACCGGTGTTTCATTCACCGCTTTTAGAGGAAAGCGGTATTTCTTTTGTTTCGGGTGCAACCGATTATGTGTTTGTTTATGTGTTTGTTTGTTTATGTGTTTTGTGTCCGGTTGCATCCACAGTTTTGTCGCAAGACCCAACTTGCCTTGCGGAGTGCACTTTTCCTTTAAGTGCACTCGCGTAAGTTGAAGGGGCGTAGGGTGCGCTAATACCCATTCGGCTAGTTTAGTAGTTAGTATGTGCTTACTCGAGGGCCTATTTGTAGTGCCTATTTCATAGTGTTTTGGTCCCATTTTCCTTGTGGAATCGCTCCTTGGGAGCGATTCATGGGCTTCTTATGCTTCCTTTAGTCCGTTTCAGGTCCCCGAGCCCGATTTGGAAGAGTTGGAGTGATTCCGACTCAATACATACACATTTTGGAGCCAACGAGATAAAGGAACGATGACTCGAGGCCTTGGAATCGACCCCGAGACCTTGGGTCCCAATCCCGAGCCCCCGAGACCTGATCCCGAGTCCCGAGAATCGAAGGGAAGCCCATAAGATACAAGGAGGGACCCTAGAGCTCTTATTGAAGGCGTACAAGACCCTTCCCGGTCGGGATAATAGCCTTCCCGATCGGGAAGGGAGGCACATTTAGAAGCGCCACTGTGGGTCCTTCCCGGTCAGGTTGAGCCCTTCCCGATCGGGATGGCAGAACCCTTCCCGATCGGGATGATCCATCCCGGTCGGGATGGGCTACAGCTCACCCGCATTTCTTCTTTTCTTCTTCTTCATTCTTGTACCCATATATATACTCCCTTCTTGTAATTTTAAGACATCTTATCTTACCCTAGATTAGTTTAAGCCTCCATTATCATTCAAAACCCTAGATTATTGCTACTCTCATTAGTTTTAATCTCTCTTTAATCCTTAGTTAATTATTGTAATTAGTTCTTGTATTAAGAGGATACTTGAAGAATTCTCCAAGATTGACAACCTTGGGTTTTATTTGGGTTCGCATCTTTTCATCCTCTTAGTGTTGGTATAACCTTTCTTACTCTTAATCTTGTTTATTTAATCTTGTTTGAATCTTTTCATATTGTTAGTAATATTGTTCTTGTTATTCATTATGGATGTTGGTTTTGTAGTATTGATTTCTCTTGTGAATGTTGGTTTCCTCTTTTTAATGAGTGAGTAGTCTTCTTGTGGGGTTAGTAGGGGGATTAGGGGTAGATTATGGATGATTAGGGTTGATTAAGGGGAAAAGGTTACATCTTTGTTGTTAGTCACATTGTAGGCACTTTATGTGTTTGTTGATATGCTTGTGTGAGCTGTAGTGGCCATGCTTCCCATACTTGTGTTCATCTTCTCATTGATTGCTTATGTTGTGGAAATGTTGAGAATAGTTTAGTTGCGAGAGCGCGGACTAGGGTCTAAGTTGCGAGAGCCCGGACCCACCTTGACATCGGTCTAAGTTGCGAGAGCCCGGACCGACTCTAGCGACTAGGAGACACCTTTACCCTTGATCACCCCAATTACCTTTCTACCTCTATGAACCCGACCTACCCCACTTCTTTCCATATTTGTGTTAATCCTCCTAGTTAGCTATCGTTCTTTTAGTTTGTTCATTGGTTCGATCATTAGCTTAGTCATACTTCTCCTCCTTAATAGTTTTCCATTTTTCGCTTCTTTGTGTTTGTTTGGTAATCTAGTCTCGTTGTAGGCCGACCTAGTCTAAACCTTGATATACCGTCCTCGTGGATACGATCCCGACTTGCCCTAGCTACCCACTAGGTTAGTCGGTGTTTTATTGTTGGCTAGGGACGTGACAAATCCCTACCATCACGTTTGAATGTCACGTCTCTGCAGCTGCGCATGAGTGCTGTAGGACCCTAATTGTTCACTGCGAGATTTTTTACACCGGTCAGTATGTGTAGTATGCAACTCGTATCAGTAAACAAAGACGGTTACTCACCTTTCGTCGTACCCATTATCGTCAAGGAAGCAGTAGTCGGCGGTGTGCTTCCGCAGGATGGGCATCTTACTCGTCAGCGGTCGGTGCAGGCGAAACAAGGTCGACATGACAATCGTGCTGGGGTCAGGACTCCCTTGGTTCAAAGAGCAACCCAACCCATCCCCACAGCCCCGTATCCGAGACCTAATTGCTGACTGTCTTTCCTCTGGGACTGATCGGGGGGTGGGTTCAGGTGTTTTCGGTGATTTGCTCCGACGCTTGTTGGTGGTTGCCTTCACAGGAGTGGTTACAAACGTACGGGCAGAGTCCAACGATTTCTTATATGTTCCGAATGCTGCCACTTGCTTCAAAACAGTGTCCCTCACCCTGTTCACGTCGCTCAGTATAAGGGTCGTCGTGATTTCTGCCGTGCACATATTCATGGTCGCCATTGTCCTCAAGGAGCAGTTGAACGGGGACCCAGTGTACAGCATCATGTGGATCATCAGGTACACTCCGCAGTCATTGGCGGAGTACCCCACCCCCTGCCATGATAAGGGAACGTTTACCAATTTAAACGCACGGACCTTCTCACCTTTCTTCAGCCCTTGTCGTACCATGAACTCCCCCATCTGATTAGCCTGCAAAACAAGTTCAAACAGGATCAAGTGGTGAACACATTCGCCGTCACATAATTGATTTAATATTAAATTTAAAGGGCCTGACCGTTGTCCGAGCAATGCCATAGTAAGGCAACTTTGTAAAATCTTTATCGTACTTCCTGTTGTCGAGGTACTCTATTTGCTCAGTATTGAAATTGATGCAGGCACAACTGTAGTGGCCCTCGTCACTCGTTAAGATCGGGACGAACACCTGCAAACAATGTGTCAAGATTATGGGCAGACATGGTATTATCCTGCACATAACTACGAATAAACAGTATGCGCAGGGTAATACCATGTCCGAGTCCAAAGCAAAGTCGGAGAAACTGTGTTTTATCCACTCGTTCCACACGTAAAATATTTCTTCGTCATGACTGTTGCCCTGGCCTCCTTTCCTCCACAATGCCAACATTGGGTGCTGCGCACATGCATTGATTGTAATACATGTAGTTAGTGTGTGTTTGACATGAGCGTGACTGCACATCTATAATTGTGTGACTGTGCAGCGTAAAAGGTGTGACTGTGCAGCGTAAAAGGTGTGACTGTACGGCAACTAGTGCGTGACTGTACAGCCTGAAGTGCGTGACTGCGCAGTTTATAGTGGTGACTGGACAACATAATGTGTGTGACTATACAGCCAATAGTGCGCGACTGTACAGCTAAATTGGGGGGTGAACGTACCGTATGTCCAAGAGAGAAGTAACATCTACTGGTTACTCTTGGTGCTTTTTTTTCGTACACCAGCTGGTTCAACAGCCTACACCAGCAGTCAATGACGTTATTCATCACTTGCAGGCCAGGCTCGAGCGTCTGCATGTTGCTCCTCGCTATACAGTCGTAATTTGTGAACTCGACCAGCATTTCGCTGTAGACCAAACAAAGTCCCGATTAGCACATCCATTTAAAAAACGACACGAGCAGCACAATAAATACGTACTCCGACGGACGTGGCGTTGAGTGGTCAAAGACGTAGTCGATTACATCTTTCCGTACGTGCAGGATATCCCAGAAGATGACAATATTGGAGCACATGAATCCAGAGATTACAAACTGCCCCCTCAATATTTTCCCACAGTCCAACGTGCAGCCCAAATTGTCTGGAATTGTATCCATGCATTCAAATGCCACGTCGGAGTGGAAGATGTACCGATGATGTAGTTCCCTGGGGTGCGTCCTGGTCCCTGAGACCTCGCCTGTCTGCTGATCATCGTTCGTAACGATTACCGCCGCTGTAGGCGTGGTGGCAACAGCGTCCGATACAGACCAGCCTGCTTTGTTCAGTTCCTTCTCAAGACTATAACTCACTGTCGCGTCGGGCGGAGTCGGCATTACATCACGCGTTCCCTCCACATTGGAAGCCGATCGTGCGTCAGTTGTCTCCCCCGCTGCTTGCCGTAGAGCCAACACTACGGTCGGACTCCTGTCAAGTGAACCCTGCACATCGTCCTCAGCGGCATCATCCTCTTCAACGCTGATTTCTTCAGCGGCATCATCCTCTTCAAATTCTCCCTCGCAGAAACCCGGTGTCACGACGCCACCATCAAAAGTGCCTTCATCATCGTTTCCATATCCCTCTGTTCCGTCACCATATCCCACACAGAAATCTGTTTCCTCAATTTCTTCTTCCGTGTATCCAGACTCACGCATGTCTTGCACAATTTGGTTTATCAGATTGTAGGCTTCAGCATCGAGTGCGCCTCGCCCTCAATGACGGGGGCGTTCTCGGTAGTCTGCTTCAACTGGCCGGCCAACGAAGTGACTTGATCGACATACCGGAGGACAGCTGGATCTTCCCAGAATTGTTGGGATGACGGGTCTTGACTTGGAACTGCGTTGTTCCTCGTAGATATTTCTCTTACTTTAATGGCAGCCTGCTCACAGAAATCGTAAAAGGCTAGCGGACACCTCCGGAAATTCATGAAAAAACGCCGGTCGTCCTATAGTTCAGTTGAAGTCAAATCATTAGTCTGAAGCTCAATGGTGTTGAGGCTGGCAGTGTGAGTATGACTAAGCACGTAATTGTGTGATTGTACGGAATAAAGTGTGTGACTGTATAGCATAAAGTGTGCGACTGTACAGTTTGTAGCGTGTGACTGTTCACGTTATAGTACTGACTGGACAACGTAATGTGTGTGTCTATACAGGTAATAGTGTGTGACTCTACAGCTAATAGTATGTGACTATACAGCCAATAGTATGTGACTATACATCAGGATGAGTGTGATCATAACAGTTTTATGAATCGTATATGCTTTTATAAACATAGGTAAGGCTGTCAGATTAAATCGTTTAACGGACAAAGAGTTGATGATTTATTGATGATTTAAAGAGTGGCTGGGAGATCACTTACGTTAACCTCCTCGATGTCTTCCAACTAATCGTCTCTCTTAATCCCTGTTATTATTCTCTTGGGACTAGAGTGTTGGTTGTCAGAGGGCATCGTTATAGCAGGGGCGCCCTCGCTGCCTGTTGTCCCACATGTACGTGGGTACGACACCTTCGAACGTAGCTGATTTCCCAGCAACCCTGTCTCCAGTTCCCCAGCGAGACGATCGCAAATTCTCCGTGCATCCCAATGTGCGATAAATGGTATGTCGCATCTGCAACTCTCGCTACGGAAATCGTAGCGCTGGAAGTACGCAATCATTAGAATGGGGATGCATCCCCGGAGGTAGTTGAGGACTTTGTTGGGGTCACGCGTCCCCTTACCCGCCCGTACCAGATCGTGCAGGACAAAGCTACACCAGTACTGTTCCCGAATCAAGTCCACGTCCTCCACTGCGGCCAGCAGACTCAGGTCCAGTGAGTTGTTCGTAGTAGGCGCGAGGAAGGATGACAACGCGAACAACACGAACCTGCGGACAAAGTCGTCGTCAGCGGTTTTGGTTACCATCAACTGTTCGTGCACCCTCCCTAATGTTATTGGCTTGCTGCTGTCCACCACACCGAAGTCTTTCCTCCAGGTACTCTTTAACCTGATCACGTCGGGTGAGTCTGCCCCTTTCTTGTTGCTGGTTGGGATTACTTTCACCGGATGAGGGCCCAAAGGTAGCTGGAGGCAGTCGTGGACGTCGTACTTTGACATCATGAATGCCTCCTGGCGTGAGGCACGGAAAATATGGGACCCGTCAGAAAATTCACGGAGGAACATAACCGCGTGCTCAATGGGTACCGATTCAAGCCTCAGCTCCAACAGCCCGCCGAATCCAACAGCACGCACCCTCTCTATCTGATCATTCGATAATCGCCCAATTAGCTGGTGCAACCGCTTGGGCCTACAGTGAATATCGGGCTGACCCTGTCGGCGGTCCCCCCCTCTCTTCCTCCGAGACACACACACGTATGTTGGGTCGGCCGGTGTATCAGATTTGACCCTCCTCTTTTTTTTTGGCCTGCTTTCCTCAACACTTTCTGTCTCACCCACATCCAGATCGGCGACCGGTGTATCAAAAGTCACCCTCTTTTTTTTCTTTTGTCTGCCTTCGTCAACGATTTCTGTCCCCCCCACATTCGTCTCGGCAACGATGTGGTCCCCCGATGTATCTTCAACAGACTTTACAACAGTCTTCTTCTTCTTTTTTTTCTTCTTACCCAAATTTTGGTCCACAACCAATCTATCATCAATTATATTTTCGCAGACCGATGTCTCTGCCATGACCTTCTTCTTACTGGTCTTCGTTCGAACTTTCTTCTTCGCACCCGACTTTCTGCTGCAACAACAACATGCGTAATGAGTGTGATTTTACAGTAAAAAGATAGCGATTCTGCAACATAACGAATGTGACTATACAGCCTCAAACGTGTGACTATACAACCAACACTGCATGACTATACAATATAAACCATGTGACTTTGCATCATAACAAGTGCGACTGTGTAGATTCAAAGGTGTGATTGTACATCATTCTGTTACTTCACAACAAAATGCAACGAGTGCGACTATGTACCTTCAAACGGGTGACTGTATAACCAATTCTGTATGACTGTATAACCAACTCTGTGACTTTACAACTCAATGACTATACAATACAAAGCGTGTGACTTTGCATCATAACAAATGCGACTGTGTAGATTAAAAGGTGTGATTGTACATCATTCTGTTACTTCACAACAAAATGTAACGAGTGCGACTATGTACCTTCAAACGGGTGACTGTATAACCAATTCTGTATGACTGTATAACATACTCTGTGACTTTACAACTCTGTGACTATATAATATAAAGCGTGTGACTTTGCATCATAACAAGTGCGACTGTGTAGATTCAAAGGTGTGATTGTACATCATTCTGTTACTTCACAACAAAATGTAACGAGTGCGACTATGTATCTCCAAACGGGTGACTGTACAAGCAACTCTGTATGACTGTACAACCAACTCCGTATGACTATTCAAATGTTAATTTTATTTGTTCCCAAACACCAAGTCTGTGACTATAAGACTGCTTTAACGTAAGCTTCAACATGGAAGCATGCAAAACTTCAACAAAAAACTGTCTTCAACAAAAAACTGTCAACAAAAAACTACTATACAACTACGACCCCTTCAACTCAAAATTAGGGTTATAACTAGAGGAATAACGATTAATCAAGAATAAAAACTGTATGAATATTAGTTGTCAGAGAAAAAAAACTTCATCTTCGACTCTTTCACTACAACTACTGTACAACTACAACAACTTCAACTCAAAATGTTGGAAAAATGCTCTTTCAACATTTTTTATGGTTCATGCATGCCGGAGTTCTTGACCACATTTTAGGGCTCGTGAAAAAGGAATAAAAAAGGGTTGAACAAAAGGAAAATCGGAGGTCGAAAATCGAACATTCAACATACCTTTGTAACATCACCGGAATTTTAGGCATTATCGGAGATGGAGAAGCTGCGGAAATGGAGATGGAGATGGAGATGGGTTTTTTTTAGAGAGAGGAAGAGAGCGGTGAGTGATTAGGTAGGAAAATGAATTGAAAATAGGTGAATGGGGAAGTGTAATGGCTTTGGGCGGGAGAATAGAGAGGAGGGAAATTAATTGGGGTGTAGGTTGAGAGGGCTATTGACTGGTGATGGGGTTGATGGGTGATGGCTGTCCGCAGCTTGTCAGTCCCGCAGCGCCCCCCCCCCCCCCCCTTTTTTTATACAATCTAAACTCATCCATCCACCGTTCATATTAAACTAAATGGATGGGGGGATTAACACTAAGGGAGAGTTGGAGAGTTAGTAACTCCCTTGATCCCCCCTCTATATATATATAAAAGAGATTTTCACCCATGCAATATAGAATAATTAAAATATTGATTTTTTTTTTAATATTGTTGCCATATATTGCCATTACATTGCCATATATTGCAGTATTTACATTAATGCCTATATATATGACTATGAAGCCCGGGTTTGGAGGCTCATTTGATTAACTTCCCATGCAAGATTTACTATTTGTCATATATTACTTGAATTCACCAGAATTGAGTATTTTAAAATGCTCAATGTTTAGAGGTGCCACGTCATTGTGCGTGGTGCTTGCTTTAATTGAGTTTTTTTTTTTATACAATCTAAACTCATCCATCCACCGTCCATATTAAACTAAATGGATGGGGGGATTAACACTAAGGGAGAGTTGGAGAGTTAGTAATTCCCTTGATCCCCCCTCTATATATATATATAAAAGAGATTTTCACCCATGCAATATAGAATAATTAAAATATTGATTTTTTTTTTAATATTGTTGCCATATATTGCCATTACATTGCCATATATTGCAGTAATTACATTAATGCCTATATATGACTATGAAGCCCGGGTTTGGAGGCTCATTTGATTAACTTCCCATGCAAGATTTACTATTTGTCATATATTACTTGAATTCACCAGAATTGAGTATTTTAAAATGCTCAATGTTTAGAGGTGCCACGTCATTGTGCGTGGTGCTTGCTTTAATATATAAGAGATTTTATTCTTCAAAAGCAATAATGGGATCCTAGACATGGAAGATTAACGGCTTAGACCAAAAACTAGACGTGGGTCTTCACTCTTCAACATTTGACTCATTGTCCAAACTAGAGTTGTACACGGGTCGAGGACTGGATCGACTCGAGCCGAAATCTTCAAAAATCTCGGACAGGAACTAAACAAAAATTAAAATTCAAGATTAAAAATCTGGACCATGGGTCAGACGTTGGAGGTCCACGTCTAATCCATGGTTTGGACGTAAATTTGAAGTTCTTAGGGTTTTTTTCTTCAAGACTACAAATCGACTTCTAAAAGTTTTCCAACAAAATAAAATTAAAGATTAATTCATTATAATAAAAATACAAAATAGTAACGTAATAGAGAGGAGGTTGTTCGTCTACTATGGTTAAAAGTCAAAATTGTCAAATCCAAAGAACATAAACCCAAAAGTTGAATAAAAGAGTTTTTTTCTTTTTGTAAAACACCACCTTTAATAAAAAAACGTATGTGAAACACAACCTTTAAAAAAATTATTTTTGCAAAACACGATATTTTGGTCGAATTTTGAGAATTTAAAACAAATTCGATGAGCGAATAGTGTCGCACATACATTGGTAGCTTTGACTTTTTGTGTTTGATTTTCCCTATAAAGCTAATAAGGCACTCACGACACTATTCACTTGTCGAATTTGCTTTAAATTGTTAATCCAATCCAAATGTCATGTTTTGCAAAATGATTTTTTTTTAAAGGTTGTGTTTCACAAACTTTTTTTATTAAATGTTCAACAACTTTGGACTGGTTGTTGCTAGAGGTGGCAGTTCGGGCCGGGCCGTCGCAGTCGGTCCGATCCGGCACGACCGGCCCGACACGAATGTGAAATCGGGCCTGGCACGGGCACGGCCCGTCGGGCCGCGACGAAGAAGTGGGCGAAAAGCCCGTGCCTGGCACAGGCACGACCGCGTCCGACCCGGTCCGGCCTGCTGACAGCCCGCTGACAGGCACGCGGGCTGGCCCGATCAGGCAGGATTGGCCTGGGCACGGTGGGCCCGAGGCACGGCACAGCCCGCCCCGGCCCGGCCTCCTGCATGCTGCTGCTGGCTGCTGTGCTGTGTTGTCTGCTGCTGTGCTGTGTTGTCTGCTGTGCACAGCCTTCACTTCTTCCTATATTCCCCAAGTCCCCATACTCCCCAAGTCAGTGCTGCCTCCAACGTCTCTTTTCCCTCTTTTTTTTTCATTTCTTTCTTATAAAATGAAAGAAATATAACCACACAATTACACAAACCATGCTGCTGTTGTGCTGCTTCCGACTTTGGTGTAGTGCTGTCCTTTCATTTCTTTCTTATACCCACATTCATCCATCTTCAATTCACAGTTTCACACAAACCATTCTTACTAATCTTCTACTAATCTCAATAAATATTATACTAATATATAATTATCTTCAAATATTTGGATCGCACACAAACGCGTATTGTTTTTCCTGAAAAAAATATGAAATAGATCGAGGCACGACCCGAAACCCGAAAACCGGCACGAAAACCGAAACACGGACACGAGACCCGGCCCGAGCACGGCACGACCGGGTCCGGGCCTCGGGCCGTGCTTCGGCGGCAAGATCGGCCAAAGCTCCGTGCCGGGCACCGCACGAGCCCGGATCTAGGCACGACCGGGCCGGCCCACCCAGGCACGAAGCCCAGCCCGACACGACTAAGTCCCACCTCTAGTTGTTGCATTGTACAACCACGTGTATATTTTCCACTAAAACCTCTATTCAAGTCCAACCTTCCTTTTGTTTTTTCACGTTTGCCAACACATTTTGCATCGTTAATATCTTCTGTTACATATTAGT
Organism: Agrostemma githago; assembly: GCA_958450325.1. Taxonomy (NCBI): domain Eukaryota; kingdom Viridiplantae; phylum Streptophyta; class Magnoliopsida; order Caryophyllales; family Caryophyllaceae; genus Agrostemma; species Agrostemma githago. The sequence goes on along the minus strand of OY288254.1, from coordinate 41,825,035 downwards.
AAAAATTATGGAAATTAGATATTAATAATGTATTTTTAAAGACGAATCAAACAAGATCTAACATAAATATATTTTCTCTAATAGATTGTCGTGAATATCAAAAGTTGTCCTTGATTGTAAATAGTACATCAAAAAGAGAAAGGGAAAGTTTGGATCTGAATGGAGGGAGTATTTGTCGGATTGTCTGTGGTTTACTGACGATAAAGATTAAAAAACTGACCAAAAAAAAATAATGGGGGGATGGTTGGGGGGAGGTGGGAGTATCCCCTTAAGACGAGGTACCCCAATCCACGGTTACTATTTTTGGGAGTGCAAGCTGGGGACAGTAACCTCTAATTTTGGTTATTCTTGTGCCAACTGAAACCACCTAGGTTAATACCTGTACCAACTACCAAGCTCCAACAAACATAAGCTTGAATCAAACTCCAGTTGGTCCTTCAGAATCTGAGCCCGAGACCAAGCTCAATAACCGCACACCAAGATTAGTTTGTGAAGCTGAAACAGTGACCTTCACCAAAGAAACCAATATTCACCACCTTTCATTAAGTTCTTGACTCTTGAGAACAACTCCAAACCACATTCTAGTATTGTGCTGCATTTTAAGGCAACCTAACAGCCGGAAGCGGCTGTCAAACTTGATCAATACGGGTTACTCACTAATGTTTGACAGTTTTCGTTACCATACAAACACAACCGAACCCTACAACAAAAGACTGAGATTTATATTACAGTTCTACTTCTGATCGGTTGGCTAAAAAAAGCATTCCCCCCACTTTCTAACTTTCAAACTGAAGCTCAACAGCTTTATGCGACTGTAGCCCTTATCATCGAAGGCAGCTCGCAAATCTATACAGTGCATCCAAGAGACCCTGCTATCAAAATATGCATCACTTATCCATGAAAAGATACACCAATGCCATATTAGATCTTGAATCAATGATTCAATGCCATATAGTGATATAACTCTGGTATGCATAAAACCTAGCACCACCAAGCTTCGAGGTAAAAGAAAAAAAAAAGACAGAAGTCATACCAGTATACCACAGTACCAAACAAAAATCCAGTGACACACTACACCGATCCCACCCTATATTAATCTGATTCTTCACATTTAGGACCGTACTTGTGCCCATAAGATATGACAGGGATATGGGTATGGATTTTGTGCACGACACTTGGTAGTCCAACACGTCTCCAATTAGAGTAAAACTAATAAAAATAGAAACACAAAAGTATATATATAGAAGTATAAAGCATTCAGGCCATTTTCTTCTTTTTTTGGGTGAAAGTAACTACGAATTGAATGAATGAAGGTGAACTCAGCTGAAGTGAATGGGGCTTAATTAAGCTTAATGAAGTTGAACTGGGCTAATGGAGGTGATTGAGCTAAACTGAATTGAATGAGACTGAAATGAACTAAACAGGGCTAAGTTTAACTGAAGTGAGTTAAAAATAAGTCTACCAAAATAGGGCCTTAGGTTTAATGATTTAAACTCTTATTTGTTGAACTTCTTTCCATTATACTCGGAAAAAATAATGAAACTTTAAGTCTAGGAGTGCATTTATGCATTTGAGAAGTGTCCCAGTAATCAGTCCCAAACGGTACATATTTTAGTCATGTTGAGCCTGCCATTTGGATTGTTTGATACGCACCGGCACACAGTACTCATATCCAAGTCAGAGTAATATAGAGATTACCGCCTATATCAGAGCAAGGAATCAAGTAAATGAAACCAATAAAAACTCTTAACTAAAAAAGGTCTTAGACCGTCTCATTGAAGAATTAGTGTTATAACAAGGCAATCACCTCAAAATTGGCATGTACTTACATGTGCATCTATTGAAAACATCAAAGGTTTCTCTCATGTGGCTCTAACCATGGAAACCCTAGGAATTCGAACACTTCCTTTTCTGTGTTAAAGTGCAAGCTTGCCAATCCTCTTGTGCCCTTGATTAACATTAAAATATACAATGTTCATAATCAGAAACGCAAGGTGCATGATCCACGACATAACAACGCCAAGAAAAACGAAGTTCGGAAAACCTTACCCGCTTACTGCCGGACCCTGGTGTCGCTGGAAAGAGCCCTGTATCATCGAGTCGAAACCCTTTTGATTCTGCTAATATTCTCAACCTACACGTAAATATTAATGAGCAATTTATCATAGTGCCTACTGGCTCTATTTTGAGGCTAGGTACATAGTTACTGCTTCATTGAACATTTGGTCACTTCTAAAGCAGTTCTACTAGAACATATTGATAAGCTTACCCCATCAACTAAACCAACCATCCATTCACCCACCGCTCAAAGTGCACAGGACATGTTCCATTGCATTTTGTCAATAACTTGATTTTACATTTTCATTGAACGATGAAGACTTGGTGTCAGACTAATTAAGTCTTTGGTTCGCCACTATGATGGAACAAGGCAAAATGACAATCAAACTGGGTACACTTTTTTATTGTAACATAGCCGTCATCACATTTTATCACGTTCTCCATGTAATTTTCATAGGGGTCATTCTTTGTGTTGCTAACACAAGGGTAAGACTGCCCCCCACCATTTTGCAGGACCCCTCGAGGCACTTAGTAATGTAGTTTTTGTAGAGTACTAAAGATGGAGACTTTGTGTCTGTGTAGTGGAGATGGAACTTGAGATAAGCAATAGAAGAAAAAGAATCGGTAATCAAGATACATACCTTCTATTTACTGTATCATTGCCTGTCCAGTGTATCAGTCCGAATGGGTATATATCTGTTGGGTACACCTAACAAATGCCAATGAGACTTACAGCTTTAGAAAAATCTAATTGAATTACCTAATGATTATTTAATTTAAAGTCTGCTGCTTGAAAAGTACTCCGTAGTTAAATAGTTAAATCCAAGACCTGAAGGAAACTACATATATGGTAGTAAGGAACCACAAACAAAAAGAGTAGCTAGTTTAAGTCTCGTGCAAATGCACGACTTGTATAGGTGTTCAGTGTATGTTCAGATATTATCAAAGCAAATAAATTTTAATATAGCATACCGATTTATGTTAATTTTTTAATCGTCAATTGAAATAAAACATTGAAATAAACTTTAGATGGTGCATTAATTTTTTTTAATTTAAAAGCTCATTAAATCAATTATTGTAATGACTTTCATATAGTGGACTTATAATTTTATAAACTATTCTGAAAGCCAAGTACAATCTATAATTTTGTTTCTACGCGTGAAAACTTTTAATGAGGTTGCGACATGTGTCCTCTTCTTTTTTATTGGTTTCTCTTTTGGTAGTAGTAGTAACGACGACGACGACGACAACAACAACAATAATAATATAATATAGATAGAAGATTGGTGATGAAGTTCACTATCATACCTAAGGTGGCATGCTTGATAAATTCCACATGTTTTTTTTTTGCTTAATATTGATGTGTCAAAGTGTCGTACCTATGTTTGAAGGCCAGACATGGGTATGACACATCATATGTCGAGTCATAACACGAAGTCAATCTAACATAAAATAAAATCGGAAACAGCAAAGAAACTCATGACCTGTAAGTACCTTTAAATCTATGCGGTGGCGTAGCTCTCGTCCAAAATACGTGCACAGACCAAAGTATGTGTCTACCCCAGAATCAGTTCCCTGCATATATGTTTAACTACATTACACAGCACAATAACATACAACAACGTTGTAAGCATAACAGCAAATTCAGCAATCAATCAAAGCTAGTATTCCAAAAGTCATCAAAATGTGCAATATTTTTTTTTAAATTATCCCAGTATACAAGTCCTGAAATTTAAACATCAAATTCAAGAAGAGGAACGATGGTAAAGGGTTCATTGGTTAGCAATAAGACCCGGCAGATAAGGGAATGTAAACATCTAATTTACCTCCTCGCTGTGAGTACTGAAGACCAAATCTTCCCGTACAAAGTCCATGTCCTTCAAACGCTTGACGAACTTCGCTAGAAAGCCTTTGTGACTGAAATTTAAGCCACCAAAGAGAATCATTAAAAACTAGGAGCAACAAGAGAAATATTTTATGCTGCCTTTATGATCCATCAAGGATATTTTCACACCAACCAAGTAATGTCAGTGTGTTACCCATATATGAAACAAAAAGTTTAACTTAGGTAGCACAGTGCAGAAATTAGGCAACCAATAAACTGCAATTGACTGTTGATACTCACCTTTTCCCTCAAAGTGCAAACTAAGTATAGTTCAACTAAATTGATGATGGATTAACCAAGAAAAAAATAATAATTACCTCTGGCCATCAGGATGTGTGATTACAATATCCATATCTCCGCATGATGATTTTCCACGTCTATAGGATCCACCACACACGATCACCACCTTCCCATTGTCGGGTAAATCAGTAGGCAAACAGAACAACTCGAAATCCAAACTCAAAACATACAAAACAAACCTGGCATAATCCTATGATTCATAATCGAAAACTAGGCATACTATAATTTCCCAGTCAAAGACATTGGTGGACCCATTACTCTTTTATTCACATTTATCATTTAAAAAACATCCGGAAAATAGAATAGCATGCTTGGCCATTGTTAAATTCATGAAAATGGTTTCGACCACCCTCATGTGGAGGAGATATAGTCCACTTCCCAAGGCCCAAAATGTTTCATCCAAACATCAGTTGGTGATAAAAGAAGTAGCTCATTGCGAGTTACGCATAGAGGAGGTATCTTAATAAAATGAAGGAAATAAAAGAGGTATCTTAAGTTGTGAATGTATTTTGGCATAAGACTAAGAATAGTCGGGTAACTTTTGGATATTTGAGTTCGCCTCCGATTGATCTAATGTTAAATTTTTAGTTCCAACTTATCCACGGTTTTTATTTCGGACCACAAGCAACGTATCCCCGAGATTGAACGTAACCGGAGGCCGCCGACATGAGATATCCTGAGATGTATCACATACATTTAAATAGGAAAATATATGCAGAGATGACCGATTTTATACGTGTATCGTGCCACTCATCCCAATACGGCCAGCAATAAAGGTGAGATGAACAAGGTATAGCTTGTTCTTAGCAAACTTTGTGATGAAAACTAGTAAAAAAAATTGTCTAATACTAATAAATTAATTATTCTAAATAGATTTAATTTTAACTTATATCAAGATATAAAAATATCAAATAGACTATCGATGGTAAAATATCTACAAAAGCTTGTAAAAAAAATATCACCACGATAACAACAAAATAGAGCGCAACAACGAGTTCAATGCGATTCTAAGACACCATTACGACAACCGCGATTTAGATCCATGAACTAATTCCCATTGTACAAAAAAAAAAGGTGAGGATACTTACTCCAGGTAAAACATCTTCTCCAACCTTTTGTAGTAATTTCTCCATCTCTGCAACCTGATGATTTTAATAATTCATAAGAAGCTTATGAATTCGATTAGTAGGGAAAATGTAAGAAGCTCTTCGGGCAAAAATATGGAACCTCATGACGTGGAATTCTTGTCTTGATATCATCAAAATACTGCAACCCTAACTTCTGAGCTTTGGTCAACGACGACTCATTTTCCAAATCTTTTAGCATACGATGTCCTTTGTCATATAGTTTCAGAGCAGTAGCTGGGCCAATTCCCCAAACATCCCCAAACAAAGAGATTGTTTTCACCTGCAGTGGTTTACTAAAAATGGTTTGAGAAAATGATAACTACTACCTCTACCCAACTTTAATCTTCCTGCTTTCCTTCAGGGATTGCCCATCTTTAAACTTCCTACTTACAATATTTCATCTTTTGGTTGATTTTTGTGGTCAATATCATTTTTGACCCCACATTTTCTCTCAAATTTCATGTTCCACCGCATACTCTACTCATACCTTAATCTTTGTTCCACCTCCCCAATGAAGTTTAAAGTTGGATGGAGGGAGCAATGCTTTTGAACCACAAAGGCCTCACGACAATCACGAGATGCCTAAGAGGCTAGAAGTTTAAGACTACTTTCAAACATATTTAGGTAAAACCATAATAATTTGTGATAACTAATACTTTTTTCTTTTTGGCAAAGAGCTATAAATCTTGACCCGCAATCTGATTGTTCCAAACTTAACATGACCCGTTAATTTGGGGTTATGACCCAACCCTACCTATTCAACTCTTTGGGCATTGGTTCAATGATATGGTTACGTTGAATGTGACTATATAAAAATATTTATATGATTGTTGTATTAATGTTCATATGTATAATGTGAAATAATAAATACATAAATTACTTATTTTTTAACTTTAAATGATAAATATGATTTAAAAAAATAATTTTATAAATTGTAATATTTTAATAATAAAATAATTATGAATAACTTTACTTTAAATAATAAGTGAAGGATATAAATAAACTATTGATATTATTTATAATAAAAAGTTAAAAAAATTGATTTTATAAAAGACAAAGAGTCGTGTGCAAAGAACTACAAATCTTGACCAGCAATCCGATTGTTCAAAACCCAACAATGACTCGGTAATTTGGGGTTATGACCCAACCCAACCTGGTCAACCCTTTGTGCATTGGTTCAATGATATGTTTGCGTGAAATGTGACTATATATATATATATATATATATATATATATATATATATATATATATATAAATGTTCATATGATTGCTATATTAATATTCATATGTATAATGTGAAATGATAAATGCATAAAGTACATATTTTTGTACTATAAATGATATATGATTAAAAAAAATTATAAATTTTAATATCTTAATGACAAAATAATTATAAATAACTTAACTTTAAATGATAAGTGATGGATATAAATAAATTATTAATATTAATTATAAGAAGTTTTAAAAAAAATGATTTTATAAAAGGTAAAAAGACTCGAAAAAACTATTTATCCCGTGATTCTATCTCATACGGTTGTTTATTATATCAACTCATAATATTTAAATTTTAGTGTTTTAGAAAACTTGGGATTACCACGTCGCTCGAAAAAACTTAAATTATATGAAATATTAAAATCGCCGAGTGACTTGGCGACTTTACCCTTTGTCAATTGTATTTTTTCTAGAAAATCAAAACTCGGGTTTAATTATATTTTATGATATTTAATAAATATTATTCCAATACACTACTTCATTCATTAAAAAAATAATCTCTACTACTCACTTCAACTTCGGCTTATATTTTATAACTACTTAATACTACTCCCTCTGTCTCAATAGATAGTTCACATTTACTATGTAGACAAAATTTAAGGTAGTGAGAGAGGAATTAATGTTGGTTATTAAAAAGTTAAAAAGTAGAGTGTAAAACTTACACAAAAAGGAAAAAATGTGAACTATTGACTGATACATTCAAAAGAGAAAAGTGTTAACTATTGACTGCGACGGAGGGATTATTTTATTTAATAAAAAAATTGAACTATATGAAAAACTAAATGTAATAAACCAATTGTTGGTTAAAAAAGTACCGAACCTAAATTTTGAATTCCTAAAAAATAAATAAACAAAGAGTAAAGTACTCGCTTAGCCCCTCAACCATTTTACATAAAGTCGCTCAATGGCTACGCGACCAAAAAAAATTAAAATAAAGAATGCGTAAATATTATATTGGTAAAATGTCGTACAATAGGATAACAATTAAATAAAGAAAAATACGATGAAATATAATTATTCGTCAAGATATTGCTTTAGGTGTACTAGTTATGGGCGAGGAACCATGATAGCTACAGTAGGGGTTCGAATCCCCTCGGCCACATCTGCGAAAGACTCTATTTTTCGTCTACTCTAAGTGGGTGATTGGAAGTCACTCACCTGGAGAGCAACTTCCCTCCTTGTCGCTTTTGTTGTGAGGGACTTACCAGGCCTTTTTTTTCGTTTACTGAAAGGTAGGAAGTAGGTCAAGTTGCTCACCACGAGAGTGAGTACGCACCAAATCATGGCGTGGACCCATTCAATAATTTCTTTGAATCCAATCCCCTTTTGATAATTTCTACGTAGAGCTTTTTTTTTTTGAAAAAAAAAAAACTATATTTAGTTGCCACGAACATTGCTACATTCTTAACGAAAACATTATTGAAGGAGAGCAAGAGTGCACTTGATAACATTCTCAAGTGAGACCCAAACGCCAAGACACAAATCAATATTGTTAGAGTGTCATTTGTCAACAAATATTATTTATCTTTCTGCTTAATATGAGTGGCATGACACATTTTGGAGTGGTATTATGCCCACCCATTTATATAGCATGCTGTTACCAAAAGAGAACTCAATCACATACTAGGCATACATAATCCAGAAACCTTGTAGCCTTATTACATTGTGAACTTTAAAAAGAAAAGGCACCTTTTCATCATTCTCGAAGTGTTCCAGTTTGGATAACTTTCCAGTTGAGATTATCTCCTGTATCTGGAAAAAAAAAAACAATTGTAGATGTAGACTAAACTTGTAGGACTGAAAAGGTTTCAGTTAAAAAAACCAACAACAACAGTAGAACTACTCTTCACAAAACATCCTTATTCTATCCAAATACTTATTAGTATGGAACTTGTAACTTTGCAACAAGCCACCATTAACGAGCACAGTATATTCCCACTACCTTTATGGGTTGAGGTCAGGAAAGCTACAATCTACTGCCTCTGCATGACAGCTTAGATTATTTTCAGAAAAGAGACATGCAGAATTATGTATAGAAAATGTAAATGCAGGCATGCAAATAAGTTTGTTTGATTCAGGTGAACAATCAGCCAGCTTAAACAAGTATGTAGATCTTAACATCAAATTCCTTTTGAAAATGCTCATAGAATAACAGCTATGCATGGCTCACTTACCGCCCACAAATTTCTCATCGAAGACAAGTAAAAAAAACAAAAAAACATTCCCCATTCATCACATCTTAAATTTAAAAGGTTATTTGAGCCAAATGCTACATTACTGTCAAGTATTAAAACCTCAGAAACCAAAACCACCACAAAGCACCGAGAAATTTACATGCAAGCCAACATGTCCTCATTTCACATGCAGGATTAAGAAAATTTTAATAACAAGCCACAAATAGAAAACTGTAGATTGATCCCTAGTCAGTACCACTGCAAAATAAAGCATGGTTAGGTTCGAACCCACTTACATGATCACACAATGACTTCCCAATGGCAGGAAGATGCTTGACCTGATCAGCACTTTCAATTTTAAATGGCAACTTCTCAATCACAGGAATGGCCTTGTAATAGCTATAGGATCGCCGATCTTCGCCAAGTGCTTTTATAGTTGCATCATGAAATCCTTAAAAATCAGTGAGAGAACAGAAAAGGTCTCACAGAATGCTTGTGCATTAGACGACTGTACTAAATCTTACCTCTATATATATCTATGAGCTTCTTGAAGATATCAGTAATGTTCTTATTCAAATCAGGAGGATTGTATTCCGATTCACTTTCCTATAAATTTTCATAAAACAAAACTATCAAATTTTAGAAGTGTTGTGATACCATAACAACCTGCTAACTTTATTAGTTATCCTATAATATGCCATTACATAGCTCTCGCGCCATTTAAGCAGTAAAGGAGAAAGTCGAGAAACTATAAATATTCTTCCTTCGCCCAAAATATTAACTGGTAGATGCAATTACTTAACATATCATTTTTAGAGGCCCTAAACAAGTACTCCATTTAACTGGGGTCGCTACATTTTTGTTTTTGGGTCACTGAACCACTTCACTATATTTCCACTTTTTGTCGGTAAATGTTAATTGAAGGTGGACAAAAAAAACCTTTACAGGTACACGGTTCCATTGTCAATCCACTTGATTTTACGTATATACCTCATTCATTTGACATATAAACCCTACCCCTTGTCCATCTCTTAGGGTGTCTTTAGATAAGGGGACTCAAGAGGGAAAGGGAGTGAGGATTTGAAGTGAAGTACTCATGCCGTCCCAATCATTTCTTTACCTTTGAAGCTTTGACTAAATATCTCACACAATGAATAAAAAGACAAACAATTCATTACAACAAAGGAAGTAATTTACTCTATTTAATTAGCCAAATGGATATGGAAGGATATGAAAGGGAGGAAAATGGATTTCTCCATTTCTCTCCCACAATTCAAATTAAAACCTCTCCAACAAAGAAGAAACTTGGAGGGAAAACTCGCTTCCTTCATTCCCTTTGCCACTCCTCCTTCCACTCCCTTTGCCTCCCATTTTTGTGTCCAAACACACTGTTAAAAGTTAAAACCTGGCCTGTTTCCTTTAAAAATGTATTAAAATCAAAGCGAATGGAGGGAGCAGTAGAGAAGAATAACAGTACATCAGCTCAGCATTAAAGAGTGTAAAAAAAGGTTAAACCTTACACTTTTACCAGACGCATCTGTAACAATGAAATTCGTAGCATCCAAATTGAATGTTCTAGACAAGCCATCATCTACGCTCGATATAGTAGATTCTTTCTGTTGTTCTTCACTTGTGGCAGTTCTTTGATACTCGGCACCGGAATCTCTGAAACTTTCCGAGAAAGATTTAGTTGACCCTGGAGAATGTTGAGGAGAAGATTTCAACTTGATGTTGTATTGATCTTCATTGTCACCTATGGGGTTTCCAAAAGCATGATTAGGTACTTCTTCAGACTTATGGCAGCTTTCTTCACCATCAGGCTTTTTCTTCAGAAGGTAAGAATCCTCGGATACCTTTTCTCCCAAACTCAGACAATCTTCTATCCATTGGTATAGTAAAATCTTCTGCAAATAGAACCAAAATCTCCCATGAGACTGAAAGCTTTAACACCTTAGCAATCATACTCATGCTCATTAGATAGTACTCGCACAAAATTAGGAGTTCAGGATTGCTCAAGTAAAAGGATAAAGGGAGACAGACATGGCATGCTTAAAGTTGTAACCTAATGTCAAAACCAATACATAATCCTAATCCTGGAGAACAAACGACGCCTCAGTAACCTCATTATTTAGTCTCAATGACCAACAGAAGACAGTAACAGCATCAAAATACCTACGAAAGAAAATAGGCATCCAGCTAAACAAACATCTATACCTTTGCTGTAAGAGTATTTCTTCATCCAAAATCATCACAACTTTCTAACTTATACCATCCACAATTTTCTCGAATCAACCATATTTTGTTCCTAACTTAACGTTATCCTCTTTCAAGGTCTTCCTACTTGAAAAACTTGGGGATAGAAGCCAGGCCATTTCTAGAAGAATGGCAAGTACTTCATATAGCATCTTCAAAATGCATCACAACTTTTTTTTGAAAAAAATACAACCATTAACTATATGAAGCTCCATGAGAATAAATTTGCACCACACGAAAAACTCCAACAACCATTGACTATATGAAGCATTTTTAGTCCACTGTACATTCCAAGACCAAAAGATGGCGACGACATGGGCGCCATTACAAAGGATATAAGACACAACCAAGAGCTACCAATCAAAGGCCATAAACATATACTAGTATTAAAGCAACTAAAACTAGCATAAAGTAACAAAAAGATACTCCGTACATGGTTATGAAGAAACCTAAGTAACATATACTACTCCGTACAAAATATGCTAACCCCTTTAAAGGTTGACAAGCGCTGAGAATCAATTTTAAGTTGAAGGGCATCCCAATTCATAGCAAAAACATGGGTCACTCTCTTTGATAAACACCCTTCTATTTTAGCCCCCATTTGCTCCATCCTTTGCTTCCAAATCTAAAATCCACGATCAAAACTAAATCAACAAAACCTCAAAATCGATTGTGGGTAATACTTTTACTTAGTTTTAAGAGAGAAGAAGAGTTGGATTGGACCTGCAATCTGCGAGGCTGTACGCGAGAATCAACGAGGAAGGGATGCATACCAGAGAACATGCCATCCGGTGGAGGTGAAGGTGGAGGTGAGGCGTTTTTCCTATCCTTCTTCTTCTTATAGGGTGCGTCTGACTTTGGCGCCATTGTTAGTTTCTTTGTACTCTACAAGTTTTGTCAGAGAGAGAGAGAGCCAACTCAAGACATTGCAATTTTGCAAACACACACACGGTACTTTGGACTGAACTCTAGTGGTCTTACACTCTTACCACCCGTGAAATTGAGGTAACAGTAGTTTTAAAACCCGTACCCCCCTACCCCCATCCTCTCGTCCTCCTTCCTCCTCCCTAAAAACCCTGGTATCTCAAATTAAGTTAGATTGACGGTTACAATCTATCAAGTTAGATGAAATCAATTCCTTCAAAACTTTAGAAGATCCGAAGAGTTGTTGTGAAAAGTTGTATCATTAAACAGCGATATGTTGAAAGAGAACGTGCAGGGGTGGAGATCAAAATCATTATTTTACTCAAATTTTATAATATTGAATCCGTTCAATTCCGATATAATTTGTGGATGTCGTATGACTTTTTATTAATGAAATGATCTTTTCGCTAAAAAAAAAGTTTTAAAACCCGTAAAATTCACGGGTCAGCAATAACAAATTGTGATATGTGATATGTATTTACATTTAAAATTTGAAATATTAACGGGGTTTGTTAGAGTTACTTTATCCCCTCAGGTTAAGAGAAAAAAATGATATCTAGTTAAAAGTCAATTAGATATAAGTCGAAGTTTCGATAAGTAACGTGATATTAGGGGGTTAATTATTACTAATCTTGATTTCGTAACAATAATCAGGAATATTTTATAGTATTCACATGAATTTCTGACATATACAATTATCTGATTGTTTAATTTCATTATTTTTTAATGAAATTATATATAGACCAGTGTATTAACCCGTGAAAATTCACGGGGCCGAGGTATTTTCTTTGTTATTAGACAATTTTGAAGATAATTAATACGCCATATATATACCAGGTATACGTTATTGCATGGTACTGTGGACATGACGTAGGTCCACCCCGACGCGGCCACGCGCGGGTTTGGGTAGGCGAATGAATCTCGTGGTAAGATTGTTCAATTCTCGGGTTCGAAATTTAAGTCAAAGATGGAGTCGCCACCGAATTTGTGGTAATTCGGAACCATTCGAGCCCAGTCCATGTCGTCATGGGCTGTACACAAAGTACAGCCCATTTCGATTTCAGAGTTTATGGGGCTCGTCCCTTTGCATTGCAATACCGATACCATCTGCAACGGTAATCGTGTATAGAATGACTCTCGTGCGCCAACGGTTTCGGGCATCCGGAAACCGAGGTTCTAAGTAAGGGGTGAGGGTACGTGTTGGGAAGCCCACTAAGGACACCCAACCCCGCCCGCACATGGCGGCCTCTACTAAGACATCGTTCGTGTTCGTGTACGCGCGCTATTAAAACGACTAAATGATATGCAAACAGCGTTTTCAGGCTAAGCATGTGAGTTATTGGTTAACTACGTCATTTAATGCATCTAGTCATTGTCGGAGTAGTTTAGCATGTGATGTTCATTTAAATAAATAAATGGCAAACATCGAAAATAGAAAACTCGTAAATAAATTACAAATTACACGGGCGGAATACAACCCGGAATTCACAATACAACGAGCAATAAAATAGAATAATTGAATTATAAGCAGCAAATGTTAACTAGAAACGGACCCATATATAATAAATATAAACTAGACCGTAAGTTGTGCAAATGGACGAACTTCGATTAATTACGCATTATATTGCGTATTAAGCGAATGACGGAGATATGGAACCTAGGCGTGGTGGTAGCCCGATCCCGAATCCCGATGCCTTGTCCCGGCTTATCACATCGAGGAATAGAGTCTAAATTAATCATGTGTCGGATACGACTAAAGAGTCGTCGACACAAGATTAATAGTGCGAGACCGTCGATCAAAGTCGTTTATGTGAAGTGATATGCATGAGTTTTGAAAAAGGGGATCACGTGATTGACTTTACACGTGTTGACTAAAAGTCGTAAAAAGACGAGGCTCGAAATATGCATTAAAGCTCTCGTTTTTCTTGGGCTATAGGACCCACTCGATCGAGTCATGGCATGGACTCGGTCGAGTGTGCCCTTAAGGTGGCTACTGCCCGGTTTTTTGGGTGCTACTTGATCGAGTGGCCCATGGCACTCGGTCGAGTGCCCACTGTACGAGGCATGGCTCGTTTCGTTTTTTATGTTTAAAAATCGATAGTTGGCCGAGTTAAATAAAAAATATTGCATGATTTAAATTTAACTCGGTTTCCGGTGTTTTAATCGTGTACTTATACGACTATAATACCGTTATCGGAATTTTATGAATATGATGTTATGAGATTGAAAAGAATTAATTAGTGACGAAATTGTAGTCCTCCGCGTCACGACATCGATACTAATCCTAGCGGATTATGTGATGTCGGTTTTCGCATCAACGGATCTCGCACTAATCTTAGAAATGGAGTCCTACGCGTTCAACTATGAGCGACCACGATCTCGTTACGCCCTTGAGTACATTGGGGCGGCGCTCCTCGAAAGGGTGCCACCTCCGTCGTTGCTCGTAAAGGGATTAAACGGACTTTGGATGGTCGTCATAGTCAAACGGGTTAGGATCCGGATTTTAGTACTAGTATGTATATATACACGGTATATAAATGTTAGTAACGAAAGGATAAAAATTAGTAAATGATAAAATTAAATGTTAGATGTTAGATACAATAAATAAAAAAATGTTAGATTGCGATAAATAAAAGTGTTAAATTAGAGAGTTAGTATACACGAAATTAAAATGTTAGTGTTAGCGGTTAGTAATAATAATAATAATAATAATAATAATAATAATAATAATGATAATAATACATATAAAATAATAATAATAATAATAATAATAATAATAATAATAATAATAATAATAATAATATTAATAATACATACATACATACATACATACATACATACATACCTACATACATACATACATACATACATACATACATACATACATACATACATACATACATACATATATACATACATATATACATACATATATATATATATATATATATATATATAGACAGTAAAGCTCTTATGAGTCCTTCTCTATATATGAGTCCATAAGTCCTCATCTCATCCATTGGATGGGATGAGGATGGATGGACAAGATGCATCCTAATATTTGCATTAAAAAAAAAAGATTTAGTATCCTAAAATAACTCCCATGGTTTTAGGAAACAATAACTCCCATAATCATCTTAATTCCTCATTCATTCACGTTAAACGTTCATCAAAACCTAAAAAAAAAAATGCTCCCATCATCACGTTCATTCATTCATTCAATCAAATTTGTGCTCGAAATTCCGTTACTATGAATTCAATGATCGTGATCTTCTTCAACTATTGATAAGCAATTCATCGAGTATAACAATGGTGAGTTTCGATATTGCATGCTTTCATGTTTTGCATTAATTTTTATTCACCATCTTGATTAATTTGCGTCAATTTGCGTTCATGTTTTGCGTCAATTTTCATGTTGATATTACTTTCATGGTCGTTTCATTCATCATAGATTCATATCAATGGTTAATTGGTCTATTGTTAGTATAGATTCCAGAGTTTTATGTTTGTTATTTAGGTTTTCCGTAATCTCCACTAATATTATTGTTTTGTTGTCTATTGAAGCAGACACGACGTTGAAGTAACATACGTTCTAAGTTACAGTAACACCTTATTTTAATTAAAGTGACACACACTGAACATTAAAAAAGGTTTTTGGCGCTGATGTTGAAGTAACTTGCTTTACGAGTTAGAGTAACACAACTTATGAGTTAAAGTAACACATTATCTCATGGGTGTAACATTGTTTAATTTTTTGCAGGTAGCATTGGCAAAGAAGTGAATGCACAAGAATGGTGCAGAGATGTGGGTGAGGCATTCACTCCGTACATGGGCAAGTATTCGGGGAAATAGATGAGACGGTGGAATTTTATAAAATCTACACGCTGGCTTGCGGATTCGAAGTTGTTTTTTTTGTGGGTTTACAAGAATAACTGATTTTTTACATATTTTTTACACATAATGATGTGCAACGTTGTAGTTAACTCTATATTTATTTAATACATGTGTTGTTGGTTAGAGTAACATCTCAGATGTATTGTAGTAACACCATTCGTTCCTTAAAGTAACATATATAACGCATAAAAGTAACTGAAGATATTAGCGTTGTTTACCATTCATTCTTAGATTAACACCAATAATTTCTTATAGTAACATGATTTGTTCGTTAAAGTAACAGCTACACTGCGTTGGAGTAACACATATTTTTGCTAGGGTACGAACCCCAATCCCTGGTGATGAAACCAATTTTGTAATGCGGGTTAACAACCTTCTTTCTTAGGTTATAACCATTCATTACCAAAGTAACAACATTCGTTCCTTGAAGTAACATATATATTGCGTCAAAGTAACTGATGCAAACAACGTTATTTAACCACCATTATGAAAATACTACCATTCATCACTTAGAATAACATCATTTAATCGTTAAAGTAACAGCTACAATGTGTTGCTGTAACACACTAATCGTTAAATTATTTTGATTAATCCATGTCACGCAAGATGACGATTGAAAATTATGAAGAGAAATAATTATGAAGATGAAAAGAAGGGTTTTTGAATTTGATTAATTATGAGGATATTGTGGTTTTGTGCGTGAGTAAGAGAGAATTTGAGGAGAGAGATGTTAATAGTTATTATTTGGTAGAGAGAAATAAGGAGTTTTGATAGTAGTTGGAGAGAATTAAGGAAAGAGAGAGGAATTTAATATATTTTTACCAAATATGTTAATTATTTCCTTTATTGCTCAAATCAATCACCACCATTCATCTCCCTCTAGATCAACGGATGTAATTGGGACTTACGGACTCAAAAATGAAAAGAGGACTCTCTCTCTCTCTCTCTCTCTCTCTCTCTCTCTCTCTCTCTCTCTCTCTCTCTCTCTCTCTATATATATATATATATATATATATATATATATATATATATATATATATATATATATATATATATATATATATATATATATATATATATATATATATATATATATAGAGAAGAGGGCTCCGGTGAGGCAGGACAACTCCTTACACCCATAGAGGCAGCATCTGGACCATTAGATTAAGATCTGATCTAACGATCCAGATTAAAAGATTAAAAACACGCGTTGTTCCTCTCCACCTTCTAAAACCCTATCATTTGAACACTACTACTTTCTCTCTCTACTCTGAAATTCTAAAAAACACGCGCTTCTCCTCTGCACTTCAATGGCTAGTAACTCTGCATCTTCAATGGCGACTGATTCTTCATCAAAGCGTCGAAAATTAGATACAAATGAAAAACTTTCAATTTCACCTTCAATTACTTCAGATTTAGGTCAGAAAATTTCTATTTATTTTAAAATTCAATTTCAGATTTTAAGTCTGATTCTTAATTTATTTATGCCGTGATTCGTTTTTTGAATGCAGTAAATAGTCAAGAAACAACTGCAACATGTTCAATGATGGGCGATTCTAATATATTAGGTAAAATATTTCATTAATTCATTTATTTTCCAATTTTAGTTTATATTATTTCATCAATTTAATTGGTCAAGTTTTCATAGAGACGTATCTTATATTGTTTGATTCATATTTAAAGCAGTTGCTGCTTTGATGTACACAAGTTAATATCTGTTGTACATGTTGATAATGTTCATAATTAAAGCAGTTGCTGCTTTGGTGTAGATAACTGAGTATCTGTTGTACATGTTTAGAATTGTTCATAATTAAAGCAGTTGCTGCTTTGGTGTAGATAACTGAGTATCTGTTGTACATGTTGATAATGTTCATAATTAAAGCAATTGCTGCTTTGGTGTAGATAACTGAGTATTTGTTGTACATGTTTAGAATTGTTTATAATTAAAGCAGTTGCTGCTTTGGTGTAGATAACTGAGTATCTGTTGTACATGTTTAGAATTGTTCATAATTAAAGCAGTTGCTGCTTTGGTGTAGATAACTGAGTATCTGTTGTACATGTTTAGAATTGTTCATAATTAAAGCAGTTGCTGCTTTGGTGTAGATAACTGAGTATCTGTTGTACATGTTTAGAATTGTTCATAATTAAAGCAGTTGCTGCTTTGGTGTAGATAACTGAGTATCTGTTGTACATGTTTAGAATTGTTCATAATTAAAGCAGTTGCTGCTTTGGTGTATATAACTGAGTATCTGTTGTACATGTTGATAATGTTCATAGTTAAAGCAGTTGCTGCTTTGGTGTATATAACTGAGTATCTGTTGTACATGTTTAAAATTGTTCATAGTTAAAGCAGTTGCTGCTTTGATGTACATAACTTAATATTTGTTGTACATGTTGAGAATTGTTCATAGTTAAAGCAGTTGCTGCTTTGATGTATATAACCTAATATCTGTTGTACATGTTTGGAATTGTTCATAATTTTGATGTAGAATTTAATATTATGTGTTAAATTTACATAGATACTCCCGAACCTAAGCAAGATTTGAAGATGCCAAGTTGTTCGAAAGACTTGAAACCTTATGTGGGTCAAATTTTTAAGGATTTGGAAGAAGCATTTCAATTTTATTCCAAGTACGCAACTGCTGGTGGCTTCATTCCTAGGAAGAGTAGTGGACGCACTAGTCGTGGTATTGTTAAAAAAAAGTACATTGTCTGTAATAAAGAAGGTGATTATGAACATAAGGGACAACAGCAAAGAAGGGAGATAACAAGAATTCTTTGTATGGCCAGAATCATCTTGGACAGAACATCTGATGGGAAATATAAAATCACAGAATTTATTGAAGGACATAACCATCCTTTGAACACACCTTCCACGATGATGCACCTTAAAAAGGCAAGGAAACTCACCATTTTGCACAAAAAGATGATCATTGACAACTCCATGGTGAACCAAGGTGCCGTTAAAACATTCAGAATGTTCAAGCAGTTCGTAAAGGGTTATAAGTATGTAGGTGCATCGAAGGTTGATTTTAAAAATTTTGGTAGAGATATAAAGAAGTTCGTCAAGGACTCTGATGGACAGATGTTCATTGAGATTCTTATGAAAAAGAAAGCCCTCTGTGACTCTTTTTATTTCGACTTTGATGTTGATGATGAACAAATGATCACTCGTTTATTTTGGGCTGACCCTATAATGATAAAGAACTACATGTTATTTGGTGATATGGTGTCTTTCGACACTACGTATAAAATGAATAAGTACAACATGATCTTTGCTCCCTTCACGGGTATAGATCATCACAAGAAATGTGTCACATTTGCTGCTGGCCTTGTTGAGAGAGAGAATGGTGAGAGCATTTCTTATTGCTATCTTTGTCATTTTTTTTGTTTTGAAGATAATACGTGATGCACATAAGCAATTTTATAATACTCTCTCCTCAATGCACATGCAGGTAACGGCTTTGCTTGGCTGTTTGAAAACTTTATAAAGGCAATGGGAGGTACTTTTCCTTCATTCATTATCACTGATCAGGATTTGGGAATTAAAGCTGGGGTGAAGGAGGTTTTTGGAAGCCACACATTTCACAGGTTGTGCATGTGGCACATCATGAAGAAAGTAACAGATAAAGTGGGTTCAAAAATATGCACTGAAACAGATTTTCTCAAGGATCTAAATGCTGCTGTTTGGGGTGAGGATGTAAACCCAACTCAGTTTGAACAGATGTGGCAGGATCTTATTACTAAGTACAATCTTGAGGAAAATGAGTGGCTTCAGGATATATTTGATATGCGAGAGAAGTGGATACCAGCTTACCACCGTGACCTGTTTCTTTCAGGGTTGATGAGGACAACTTCAAGGTCTGAGTCTGAGAATAACTTCTTCAACAACTTCACGAATCCTCATCTGACACTTGTTGAGTTTTACATGAGGTTTGACAGTGCCATTGATGCCCAAAGATGGGAGCAGTCCAAGCTGATTGCTGAATCTAAGAGCACTTCTGCTGCTTTGATCAGTCTATTTTCTCTTGAAAAACATGCTTCTGAAATCTACACACGAACTGTCTTCTATGACTTGCAGGAAGAGTTAAAGGCATCCATGTACAATTGTGGTGTTGATGAGATTATAAAGGAGGATGGTGTTGAACATATATCTATATAGGATAACATCAAAAATAGGGTATATGTAGTTGACTATACACCTGCAGAAGAGAAAATTGTTTGTGCCTGCAAGATGTTTGAGCAGCGTGGATTGTTGTGTCGTCATGCTCTTTGGGTTTTGAAAGAAAGAGGTGCCAAAAGGATACCTAATTCATATCTACTTCCTCGTTGGAACAAGTTTGCAACATCCAAGGAAATGTTTGATGCAAATGGCACACTTCTTTCTGATTATCGGTCATCAGACGGAATAAAAACAAAGATTGCAGAATTATGGACTGAAATTTTTGATTGTGTGACTGTGGTTGAGAACAAGGAAGAGAAGGTGGATGAACTCTTAGAAGTAGTGAGAGCATTCAAAGAGAAGGTTGTGGAAGAAGAAACAAACCGGCGAAATGACAAGAGGTCTGAGATTGAGTTTTTGATGGGTGCCACTATTCCCACTGACATTAAGATCTTGCCTCCAAATCAGTGTAAAACTAAAGGTTCTGGAAGGCGACTTATTTCGTCTAAAGAAAAAGCCATGAAAGAACATAAGAAGCCTCCTCGGAAGTGCAATGCTTGTGGAGAGATGGGATACCATGATTCAAGAAATTGTCCTGGCAAAGTTTAATAATAATGCATTCTCTTAATTTTACTCAATTTTAATATATTCTAAATATAATAAATTGAAAATTGAAAATGATTTATTATATGAACATCTGTTATGACGTACATCTGTTTATACAACAATTCTGTTTGTATCATGGTTTAAATTTATGTTCAGCAATTCTACTTATACAACAGATATAGATGGTTTAAACAGTGTCTGAATTGATGTACATAAGTTGATATCTATTGCACATGTTTACAATTAGTACATTGTTAAAGCACCGTCTGTTTTGATGTACATAACTTGATATCTGTTGCACATGTTCAAAATCTGTAAATAGTTAAAGGACCGTCTGTTTTGATGTACATAACTTGATATCTGTTGTACATGTTGATATTCTTACATAGTAAAAATAGTGTCTATTTTGATGTACATAAGTTGATATCTGTTGCACATGTTTACAATTTATGCATATTTATAACAGTATATGTTTTGATGTACATAACTTGGTATCTACTGCACATGTTCAAAATCTGTAAATAGTAAAAGCACCGTCTGTTTTGATGTACATAACCTGATATCTGTTGTACATGTTGATATTTTTAGATAGTAAAAATAGTGTCTAATTTTACGTAACTTTGTTATTATGGGAAATGATGCTTTTAACGCGTGGAGCATTTAATGACATACCTTCCCCAAAAAGTACCTTCCCCAAAAAGTACCTTCCTCAGTACAAATTAATTACAGTATAACGCGTGGAGCATTTCAAATTAATGACAGTTTTCACATTCACAGTATAAAAACACATCCACACACACGCAAACACATCCATAATCCTTCCGTTCCCTACTACAACCCTACAACTATCAAAATATTATCATCTAATTTATAAATATAATATTCTACAATATTTTATAATTCAAATATTATCATCCGCAACTACTATAAAAATATTATCATAAGCATTAAAAGTACTACTTTATTATTAAATTTAATTAATAATGAGAATTGAAGATGTTCATGGAGTTATTTCATCACGAACTATTCCAAAAAAAATGTTTAGTTGATTTGTCTTTAGTACCTCAGATGAATTGGTGCAAGTTCAAGTCCTGTGTTGATCTGTTATCAACACAGGGTTATATGATACCGTTATAGTCCCTTGAATGGTACAAAGCCGTGAGGGTATAACGTGTCGAAACTAGAGACGACATTCTTTGGTTTTATCAAGGGTACAACTTCAAGATGTGTTGGAGAATTGGGTTTCACATCTTACAACACCCTTAAACTGATCCCTAAATGTCTTAACCAATTGACAATACTCATCAGATTTATCATCATATTCAGCAAGAAACACGTCAATTTGTCCCATAGTGATTTACTGACGTTGTTCTCGCTGAATATGATGATAAATCTGATAAATCTATCGTCATTTGGTTAAGACATTTAGGGATTAGTTTAAAGGTTGTAAGATGTCAAACCCAATTCTCCACACACATCTTAATTAACCAGAAGTAGGGTGGAGATTTATCCAAGAGGAACTTCATCGTTTACATATGCTCTGTTTTTATACATGGGAGTGTTAGTTCAATTCCTAGCTTAAAGATACTGATATGTGGCAGGCAAATGCAACTGAGCAAATAAACAAGTACTTTGATGCTTAGTTCAGCTGTACTTGTAATCTTTCGTTTTCTTTTAGGTGCTGAAAAGTGTTATGTGCAAGTAATATAGAAATATGTACAATGAACCACTTTAATATGTACCTTTTGTTTTTTAATTAAAAATATGACAATACATACGGAGTAATTATATAGTGTATACTCTATATAATTTATGATTTGACAATATATACGGAGTAATTGATGTACATAGGTTGATATCTTTTGGATATGTTCACAATTTGTACATTGTCAAAGCACCGTCTTTTTTGATGTACATAAGTTTATATCCGTTGCACATATTCACAATTAGTACATTGTCAAAGCACCGTCTTTTTAGATGTACATAACTTGATATCTGTTGTACATGTTGATATTTTTAAATATATAAAGTAGTGTCTGTTTTGATGTACATAAGTTAACATATGTTGTACATATCGATAATTTTACATAATTAAAGCACCGTCTGTTTTGATGTACATAACTTGATATCTGTTGCACATGTTCAAAATCTGTAAATAGTTAAAGCACCGTCTGTTTTGTACATAACTTGATATCTGTTGTACATGTTGATATTTGTACATAGTAAAAATAGTGTATGTTTTGTTGTACGTAAATAGGTATCAGTTGTACATATTGATATTCTTACATAGTAAAAATAGTGTCTGTTTTGATGTACATAAGTTGATATCTGTTGCACATGTTTACAATTTATGCATAGTTATAACAGTATATGTTTTGATGTACATAACTTGGTATCTGTTGTACATGTTGATATCTTTACATATTTAATGTAGTTTCTATTTTGATGTACATAAGTAGATATCTGTTGTACATATTGATATTTTTACATACTTAAAACAGTGTCTGAATTGATGTACATAAGTTGATATCTGTTGCACATGTTCACAATTTATGCATTGTCAAAGCACCGTCTGTTTTGATGTATATAACTTGATATCTGTTTCACATGTTCAAAATCTGTAAATAGTTAAAGCACCGTCTGTTTTGATGTACATAACTTGATATCTGTTGTACATGTTGATATTTTTACATATTTAAAGTAGTGTCTATTTTGATGTACATAAGTAGATATCTGTTGCACATGTTCACAATTTATGCATAGTTATAACAGTATATGTTTTGATGTACGTAACATTAGATGCTTTTGATACGGAGTACTCGTACAATTTCGGGAAAGGACTTTTTCATTTATACCTTCTCCATGTATACCTTCTTTTTCTCATTTACAGTATAAGTTAATTTGTACTGAACATAAGGAATGCATATAAGTTGATAAACGGGTGTACATAAGTTACTTTCTGAATAAACGGGAGTTCCTACCACAACCATAAGTAGACATTCCTAAAACAGTACTTATGAATGAAAATCCCAAAACATACAAATGGTTGGCTAATTAATCACTCCATAGAATAAGTCATTCAATCATGAAAATTTCTTCTTGGCTATAGAGAATTTTACTTAATCTACATCCTTTTAAATAATCTCTTAAAGAAAAATGTGATCTGTAATCTTCCTCTTCCGTAGATTCAATAATCTTCAAATGTTCATTTTCTTCAGATCCAAGTTGAAAGCTGTGCAATAATTTTCTAGCATGCATATTGTTCGTCAAATAACATCTACATCTCTTGGAAACTTCAATTCCATCTCTACGAACAGTAGTCATTCCTTTAATATGAGTTGTTCCCAATCTTCTATTATAATCTATATTCCATTTTGGTGCATCGGACCGTAATAGAAACATTTGGGACCACCTCTTGCAAACCATAGCCATGTTAGCTTTGTCATAATCAGAGGGAAGCCTTTGAAAGACTTTTTCCATGAAATCTTCATTGCACATTACTTCAATTGTTGATGAAAATCGACTTCCATGTATTTCAACTTCATGATGATGATTATAAATGAAAGATAGATGATTAATTTCTGTTCCTTGCTCTTATTAATGGTTGTTACTCTATCTTCAATTTCATTATTCTTCGCCCATCCCTTACACAATATTTTCATGGTTTTATTAATGAGATGAAGAGAAAAAGGTGAAATGGAAAGATGTATAAACAAGTACTGTAAAGTTGATACAATATTTCAACTTCAGAAGTCTTTGAATTTACTGAATAGTCTTCGTATTAATTGCCTACCCCAGCTTGGTTCTTTACGCGTAGATATACATTACTTTACCAACCCCATCTCATACCTACCCCAGTTATACCTTCCCCACCTAGACTTTATTATGTCTTTAGATGGAATATGAATATATACATTATGTAGTGTAATATATGCATTAATTAGTGGAATATACTGTATGTCTTTTGATGTAAAGTGTGATGTAAATTGGAATATAAATTTAAATTTTAAAATACATAGTTAAAATAGTGTTTGTTTTGGTGTACATAAGTAGATATCTGTTGTACATATTGATATTTTTACATAGTAAAAATAGTGTCTATTTTGATGTACATAAGTTGATATCTGTTGCACATGTTCGCAATTTATGCATAGTTATAACAGTGTATGTTTTGATGTACATAACATAATATCTGTTGCACATATGTTCAAAGTTATAACAGTGTATAAAACAATGTACACTGTTATCTAGGAATTGGGGTCCGGGTAAGATACAATGTACAGTGAAGCATTTAATGACATATCTTCCCCAAAAAATTACCTTCCCCAGTACAAATTAATGACAGTTTTTACATTGACGATATAAAAACATACAATTGTACTTGGACACGTTTGTCATTTTGGGAAAGGATGCTCTTGACCATAAGCATTTATATTCTCTCATATATACCTACACCAGTTATACCTTCTTTTTTTTCTAATTAATGACTTTTTGCCTCTTATAGTATAAATTGACGAAAGCACACCCACACCCACACCCACACCCACAATACATTCCTCTTTGCATTATTTAATTAGAAATAATTATAATTATCCATCAAATACCATGCAAATAAATTCTTTAGCTGATTTGTCTTTAGTACCTTAGATGAATTAGTGCAAGTTAATGAACATATAATTTGCACCAATTCATCTGAGGTACTAAGGAAAAATTTGCTAAAGATTTTATTTGAAATGGAGTTGGGGTATTAAATACTCACAAAGGGAGTTTAGTCTTCTATGTTTTGTTGTTTTACTGTACATAATAGGTATAGCACTGTCAAAGTATAGAGTAAGAGTATTATTTTAACCATAAAAAACTATTTTTAATATTCTAAAGTAATACTGACTGCAAAGTAATCATGACTTTTTCATACTCAACTACCCCAGGCGACTTTTCATTTCAAAGTATTGATTATGGTATACTCTATTAAGTTGTAGTACATATTGAATCAAAGTAATGTTACATAACTTACGATTTGTTGTATATAAGTTGTACTGCACATATTCAAAGGTATAGCACTGTCGATTCTATATTTAAAATATTATTAATGGTGTGTTTTAAAATTGTTTTAATGTTAATGTAATTTATGTATATTAAAACAGTAAATACTATGTACATAAAGTTATACTGTGTTGTACATAAACTTATACTGTGTATTGGTGTACATAAGTAAATGTGCGTTGTACATGATACATGTCTGAAAGCAGTGTTTCTTTTAAAGGATATATGTACATATAAAATGCTATACTTCAAGTACATATAAAGCAGTGTGTATTGTTTGAACTAAAGGTCAGTAAATTAAAGGTCAATATATTTTATTTATAAATAAAATATTTGATGGACTGGTTGCTCGACTCTAGATTATGGGCTGGTTGCTTATTAAATTTATGTACACTAAAAATTACTTTATGTACACTCCAAATTCTAATGTCCTATGATGGTTAAAGCAGTGTCCGTTTTGATGCACATAAGTTAATATTTGTTGTACATGGTGAAAATTGTACATGGATAACTAGTTGAGATATGTACATCTCATATGAAATTATGTAAAATTGATAATGACCGTTTGCATTCTTTACCAACATCTACTCCTCTCTCTATGAACCTTAACATTGCATCAAAAGGGGTAGTGGAGATTTGAGGGATTTGAGAATTATTCCAAGCCCCTTGTTCATATCGATTGAACTGGAAGTTATTCACCAAAAATTGCATGCATACTCAGTACAGATCAGTACTACCAAGAACACATACGTCAAATACGTAATTAACATTCACACTATAATCAGTTCCTTCCAAAATGTAAGTGATCAATAATTGCAGTACAATACATCCAAAGTAGGATTAGAATTACAATCCGAGTTAACAGTAACTGCATATGCACAAAAATTCATATGCTTGCAAAATAACATCCATATCCTAGGGTTCTTCGATCACTTACCTAGATCATCTTTTCAAGGGTAGAAGTTTGGGTAAATCTGCCACAAGGCCTCCAGGCAGATCTCATAGTGGCAGATTTCCGTCATGTCCGCCAAATATCCACCCTCTCCCCTCAACGTCAGGGGAACCATCCTGTAGTCTGTGTCCCTGGACAGATATTGGTCATCCATCCAAGAGGCAACCCAACAGCGAGGTCCGTCGTATGGATGAATCTGCATCCCCATTTCAGGTTTGCCTTTTCCGAAGTCTTCAAAGGCTCGTTGCAGCTTATACGCGTGGAGGTAGTTCTGATAACCGCTCTTGAAACAAATGACTGCAGCTCTGGTGAAGATCAGGCCATTTGGACTGGAAATCCACTTTAGCATAATCTTCTCCACCGGATAACCCAAGGCAGTTAACCTGTTCCTTAAACCAGTTAGTGATCTACTAGTATGTACAGTATATACTAATCTATGTACAACAAAACTACCAGCTATTTAATACAGTATGTAAATATTGTACTTAAATAATACAGTATGTATTAATCTATCCCAACAATTTATGTAACATTAAAACAGTATAGATTTATCTATTAGTTATGTACAAAAACACAATTTATCTAATAAAAGCTTTGTATATGATTTCTTATTCAATGCATGTAAGTATTTATTACACAAATTAACCTGTTCCTTAAACCAGTTAGTGATCTACTGGTAACCTTGTTATCAACCACCTCAAATGGTAAATTTGCAATAATGCATTTAGGAGGGTACATCAGTTCTACATACATTTTTTTGGGTTTTTTTTTTTTTTTAAAAAATTTTTCAAAGTTTAACTACTCTCAATCTTAACTTGAGGAGTATATATATAACTGATTGAAAGTCCACTCAACCCCCTTTGTAATTACTCATGCAATTTTGAGATATTTATTTATTGCATGATAGACACGTTTTAATTCACCCATGAAATACCTCATTTACCAAAGTTAATAATTGTGTCTAATAGAATCCAGAATTTATGTGTGTACAGACTATTCACCTTTACTTCAATTTTAATTTATGTACTACATTTAACGCATTTTATACATTGGTAAATCACTGCCTTATACATTAATAAGTTTCTTTGTACATAATCTGTCTTATATACATTTTATACATTGGTCAATTCTTTGCTCTATACATTTTATACACATTTCACTCTCTTATACATTGAAATTTATGTACTACGAACCTTCTGTTTTGGTGCACATAATCTGTCTCAGAACATTAAAAAATTAAAAACTTGTGCTATAAAATCCCACATTCTCAACAAATTCTCAATTTGTCTCTCTGTTTCCCTCTCTTTTTGTGTGTCTCTCTCTGTATCCCTTTTTCTCTCTTCCTTTCTCAACAAAAGATGAATATTACATGTGATGGAAAGATATATGATATTAGGCAACAACATAAACTGTGGTTTGCTTCTCAAAAGAAGGAGAAGTTGCCTTTTATATTCACCGATTCTCATGGACCTATTTCAAGTCCATATGTTGAATCACTTGAAAAGATTTTTGAAAATGAAAATATAATGGAAATAATTTTCAGAAAGGTCAACCCTACTTTTAGAAAGAAAGAGTTTGCAAAATTGAGTCTTGTTTGCAAAAGATGGGCTCAAATACTTTTGGCACATCCTCATTCTCTTCTCTTAGAAATGGAGTACAGTATGAGTGTGCATGCAAGCATTAACAATGGATTACTTTCTCTTCATAGGAATGGTGTCTTGCTGTTAAAGGAATGCAGATGCTATCTGACTAAAGATCTGCTTTGTAGAGATATGCTACACTATATGCAACTTCGACTTGCATCTCCAGAAGATGTAGTTCATCTTCATGGTTCTTCTCCTGAAGATTTTCGTCGATCATCTACCTTTGCTGAATATCTGTTTGAGCCAACAAATTTTTATCCAGATATATAAGTGTATTTTGTTTTTTCCTTATATATGTAATGTTTGAACTATATGAAAGATGAATCTCAAGTTAATTTGAACTTATGTACACTTGTTATAAAATTATTTACTTATCACGCGTTTTTATATGTATTTGTACATAAGGCTATGTTTGACGGATTATGAGTGCTTCAGTAAATATAAATCTGTAGACACCCGCATTTTGCCTGCTAGTGTCTATAGCAGTTCCCGACAAAACACCCGATGATGATCGGACGTCAACGTGACTTAATACGCTCGAATACTGACTTTGAATCAATAGTATCCGACGTGGGCTTTTAGCGGAGTGCAAATCTCTCAAAACTGACCTCAAATCCAGGCCCAGTGGGTCGTTCCCAATAAAATGGGACTAATTTGGGCCAAAACCGACACCAAAAATAAATCCCGTCTTTTGGCGACCGGGTCAAAACCCGGTCAAAGACGAACCCGTCACATAAATCAGCCAAATTCAACTTCTCAAAACTGGCGCACAAATCTAAATTCAAAAAATCAATCAAATCAATCAAGTCAAATCCTTCCTAAAATATCTCGATTCACTTGATCCACTCGATCGAGTGGATTGACCCACTCGGTCGAGTGGAGCGTCATTCAGCAGATCAAGCCCGTTTTGAAGGGCACTCGATCGAGTGCACTAGGGCCACTCGGTCGAGTGACCCTATGTCGAGGTCTCCCTATAAATACCCCCTTAACCCCACTCATTTCACAACTCTTACAACTCTCACAAGCTTTTGGCAACCTACATTTATACCCCAATCCATCTTCATCACTTCAATACTACAAACCCTAAGCAACCTTAGGTTAAAAACCGAGTTAGCATCCCTCGTAAAACCGATACACATACACACACATACAATCAAAACTCGAGATCAAAACTCGCGAAAGACCCGAGAGCATCCTCTCCCTAATCAAACACACCCTAACTCACCCTACATATCTCGACACTCCCGCGCTCACGCCGCTATTACGAGTCCGTTTCCGAGGCCATTAAGCATGTAGGTTGAGGGTGTCATCAAACCCCGTCTCTCCTTTCTCCTTTCTCTTTTTCAATTATATATATATGTATATATTATTATTATTATTATTATTATTATTATTGCTAACCGCTAACACTAACCTTTAATTTTGTGCATACTAACTTTTTATTTATTCTTGTATACTAACATTTTATTTATGTATCCTAACACTAACTTTTATTTTTGTATACTAACACTTTAATTCTGTATTCTAACATCTAACATTATTATACCGTGTATATATACGTACTAATATCAAAATCTCGGTTTCGAATACGTTTGACTATGACGATCGCCTAAAGTCCATCTAATTCCTTTATGAGTGACGACGGAGGTGGCGCCTTTTCGAGGAGCGCCGCCCCAATGTACTCAAGGACATGATGTGATCGTGATCGGTCCTAGTTGAACGTATTTGATCCCATTTCGAAGATTAGTACGGAACCCGTTGACACGAAAACCGACATCACATAATCCGAAAGGATTACTTCCGATGTCGTGACGTAGAGGGATGCAATTTCGTCACTAATCAAACTTTTCAATCACATAATAGCATATTTCATAAAATCTCGATAACGGTCTCATAATCGTATAATACACGTTTATGACATCGAGAACCGAGTTGAATTTAAATAATGCAATATTTTTATTTAACTCGGTCAATTATCGAATTCAAACAAATAAAAATGAAACGAGCCATGCCTCGTACAGGGGGCACTCGACCGAGTACATAGGCTACTCGATCGAGTAGCACCCAAAAATCTGGACAGTAGCTTCTTTAAAGACGCACTCGACCGAGTCAGACCATGACTCGATCGAGTGGGTCCTGTAGCCGAGAAAACCGAGAGCTCTAATGCAAACATTCGAGCCTCGTCATTTTTTTACGACTTTTAGTCGACACGTGCATAATCAATCACGTAATCCTAATTTTTCAAAACTCATGCATGTCACGACACCTAAAACGATTTTGATCGATGGTCTCGCACTATTAATTTTATGTCGACGACTCTTTAGTCGTATCCGACACATAATTAATTTAGACTCCATTTCTCGAGGTGATAAGTCGGGACAAGACATCGAAGTTCGAGATCGGGTTAGCACCACACCTAGGTCTCGAACCTCCGTCCTTTGATTAATATGCAATATAATGCATAATTAATTAAGGTTCGTCCGTCTATCTAATTCACGATCTAGTGTGCATTTATTATATACGGGTCTTTGACGGGTCGTGTATTTATTTATCACTCTTCTTATTTTATTCGATTATTCTATTTTATTGCTCGTAGTATTGTGAATTCCGGGTTGTATTCCGCCCGTGTAATTTGTAATTTATTTACGAGTTTTCTATTCTTGATGTTTGCCATTTATTGCCTTAAATGAACATCACATGCTAAATCATTCCGACAAATAATAAGATACATTAAATGACGTAGTTAACGCAAAATTCACATGCTTAGACAAAACGCTGTTTGCATATCATTTAATCAATTTACTAGCGCGCGTACACGAACGCGAACGGTGTCTTAGTAGAGGCTGCCATGTGCGGGCGGGGTTGGGTGTCCTTAGTGGGCTTCCCAACACGTACCCTCACCCCTTACTCAGAACCTTTGGTTTCCGGATGTCCGAAACCCTTGGCGCACGAGAGTCATTCTTTACACGATTACCGGTATAGATGGTATCGGTATCGCAATGCAAAGGGACGAGCCCCATAAACTCTGAAATCGGAGTGGGCTTACTTTGTGTAAAGCCCATGACGACATAGAGTGGGCTCGTATGGTTCCGAATAACCACAAAATTCGGTGGCGACTCCATTTTGACTTAAATTTCGAACCCGAGAACAATCTTACCACGAGATTCATTCGCCTACCCAAACCCGCGCTTCGCCGCGTCGGGGTGGACCTACGTCATGTCCACAATTTGGCGACTCCGCTGGGGATACCTGATGTACCACATGTCATCGGGGTTCCTAGGGTGAGACTCGAAGAGAAATCGATCGTAGATTAATGTGCGCGCATTAGTTTAATGATTCATGCATAACCCAAATTTGCCCGGGCCGGTTACTTGTGACCGACGTCCCACTATACCACGGTGCATTCCTACATGGGTGCGCTAAAGACATTGATGGTGGAACTCGTCTCGGTTTCGCGGCATGTCCTAAGACCAACTCGGCTTAGGGAGTCCGTCCATCACACGAGAAAGCCATCGTTGTTGGTATAGACCCTATTTTGACCGACCGAGACTTAGTGTAAAGCATACATAAGCGTCGTTATAATGCTTGTTTGACTACATGCTACTTGGTTTCCGTGTCATTTTTCAAAAAACCGTCATTTCAAAACTGCATCTTTCCAACAAAAACCTAATTTCGAAAAAACCCGAAATACTGTCCGTTTCGGGACCCATCTTTCTGATAAGTGTAGTTTGTAGTGCCTATTTGTTGTGTTTTGGTCCCTTTTTCCTTGTGGAATCGCTCCTTTGGAGCGATTCAAGGGCTTCTTATGCTTCCTTTTGTTCGTTTCAGGTTCCCGAGGCCGAATTGGAAGAGTTGGAGCGATTCCGACTCAATACATACACATTTTGGAGCCAACGAAGCTAAGGAAAGATGAATCGATGCCTTGGAATCGACCCCGAGACCTTGGGACCCAATCCCGAGCCTTCGAGACCCGATCCCGAGTCCCGAGAATCGATGAGAAGTCCATGAGAACCAAGGAGGGACCAAATAGTTCAAATTGGAGGCCTACAAGACTCTTCCCGGATGGGTATGGCCTCATCCCGTCCGGGATGAAGGAGGAACGAAGTGCAGCTACTGGGGGCTGTTCCGGATCGGGAACATAAAATCCCAATCGGGAATTCCCATAATCCCGATCGGGAATTTCTTTCCCGACCGGGAAAAGCTCCAGCTCGCCCGCCTTCAATTCTTTTCTTCTCCTTTTCATTTGTAACCCTATATATACTCTTCCCTTGTTATGTTAAGTATATACACTTCATTAGAGACAAAACCCTAGACTACTTTAGGTTAGATTAGATTAGATTAGTGTAGATTAGTCGGTAATTAGTAGTTAATCTTAGTTTAAGCTTGTAATATTGGATCTCTTGAAGAATCCATCCAAGATTGACAACCTTGGTGGAATTATTTGGGTTTTCTTATATACAAGTGTTCTCCTTTTCCATTTCCTTTGTAGTATGGTATAATCTTCTCATCTTTTTACTCTTAATCTTGTTTGTTCATTAAAGTTTGCATCTTTTGTTCTTAGTTCATCATTTTCACTAGTTTGTTCATGTTTGTTTTGATTATTATGTTGTTTCATGTTGTTAGTGTTAGTTTTCCTTTAGATATGTTAGAGTAATGTCTTGCTAGGGTTAGTAAGGCGATTAGGGTGTTAATTGGGTGATTAAGGGTTTGGTTAGAGATGTTGGTGGAAGATTTAGGTTTCCTCTTGTTTGATGCACATCACATGTTTGTGGAATTGCTTGAATGACTAAGTATGTACGAATGCTTGTTTTCTTGCCTTTCTTTTGTGGGTGTTAGTTTGTTGTGGGTTCGGTCCCCTCATTAAGTTGCGAGAGCCCGGTGAGGACGACCCCTAGGTCTTTCTAAGTAGCGAGAGCCCGGATTCGACCTAGGACCATAGCGCGCTAGAACCCCGTTTGTGTTGTGTACCGCCGAGATGGGTTCTAGGTGGAACCTCTAGGTGAGTCTAAGATGCGAGAGCCCGGACCAACCTAGATTACCCTACTACCTCCTTCACTCTAATCCTCTCTTGACCATTCCGTTACCCCTTTGACCCCGACCTAATCCTAGCCCGTTTTCCTTTGTTTTCTTTCTCCTTAGCCTTAGTTTTAGTCTAGTCTTCTCCCCCTCTATCATTCTTTAGTGTAGCTCGTTGACTTAGTCTAGTATTTGGGCCGACCTAGTCTAGACGCCTCTTACCGTCTCCGTGGATTCGACCCGACTTACCCTATCTACCCTAGTTAGGTTAGCCGGTTATATTATTGTTGGCTAGGGACGTGACGAATCCCTTCCCATCAATTTGGCGCCGTTGCCGGGGACGGTGCTAGTTTGGACTTTGTTATCCTATTTGCTTGACTTAGTATTTGTGTTTGTGTTTTCTTTTTCTTTTTGGTTACTTTGCTTCTTGTGTGTGTGCGGTTTATTTTTCTCTTGTCTAGTGCCCAAAAAGCACTAGACTTCTCGCGTTTGTTCTTAGTCTACAATTTGTGCTTAGAGGTGGTGATTATCTTCTTCTTGCAACTCAGAGCCGCTTAAACGGACGGTTGCTAGAATGAGTGGTTTCCAACCGGGTATGGACTACGATTTTCGAGCAAGCATGGGGTTTGATCTAAACTCCACACACTCGGGAGCCGATATGAGCTACCACTCTTCTCCTATGAACCAAGGGTATGACATGACGTCCCCCTACCATGATCAAGCTTCTTGGGGTAATCAAGATGGGTATGAACCTCAAGAGTATGAGTATGGCTACCAACAAGTGAATGACTATCACTCCTACGATCATGGTGGCTATTACTCGAGTTATGATTGTGAACCCACCATGTTCAATCAAGATTCACTATATGGAAGCCAATACCCCCAAGACCCGCAATATTACCCTCCACCCCAACCACAATATGAACCCTATGACCCACAATACCACCAATCATCCCAACCTTGCTACCAACAATATGATGCCCCACCCCTTGGGCATCATCAAGATTTTCAAGGAGCTTTACAAGACTCCAATGACCACCAATCGCTAAACTTGGAGTTGCATCAATCGATTCTTCAAATGCAAAAAGACTGACAAGAAATGGTCATCCAAACGAAAAAGAATTATGAACTCTTGGCCAAGCTCCAAAAGGAATTTGAAGAACTTCAATCGTCTACCCAAAAAGAGACGAATGAGGAGATAACTCTTGGTGAAGGCAACATTGGTGAGGAATTGGAAGAGGATAGTGAGTGGGATGGTTTGGTGGATTTTGTAGAGTTGTTGGGTGAGATTGTTAGCCTCGAGTTGCCCATGTCCGAGAATGAGACTACGCATCGAGAGCCCCTTATTTGTACACCGGGAGATGGCTTGGAAGAGATTGAAACCGCCGGTAGAAGTTTCGATTCTCCTCTCCAAGATGATGTGGGGCCGAGTGATGAAGATGGGGAACCACAACTTGAGGAAAGTGTGGGGGTGTGCAATGAGGAGATGAGGCCAAAACCGCTTTTTGTGCCTCGATTCTTGGAGATGAAGCTTGCTTGTGATTGGAGGCAATGCTTAGGGAAGAAGAGATCGGTGAAGCTCGTAGGATGGAGAGACCCCGGTGACTACTATGAAGATGATGTCGGGTCTTGGGAATCCTACTTCTTGCCTCCTCCTTGGAGGCCGTGGAGGTCGGTTAAGCTCGAGCGCTTCTTGGGCCTTCACTACGATGTCGGTAGCGCGTTCGACTTGCTCCTTCATGCCCTTGAGGGCTACGGTTGAAGAATGGAGTCCACCATCCTAGGTTTGACGGAGTTCCTAAAAGAACCGTCATGTTGTATATTCCCCTCCTCTCTTCTTTAGAGTACTCGTGCTTGTAATTGTGTTTTATCTCTTGATTTTGGTAGTTTTGTGATATTCTTGTAATTGATTTGGTATTTTGATGAGCGATGTGAGGGAGTGAATTTGATGTTTTGTTTGAGTTTATTGTGATAGGTGAAGTGAAGGTGACTCCTAGAAAGGAGTGGTCGATGATGGAGTTTGGTTTGCGAGCGAGGAAGTCGGTTTTTGAAGCTTTGATAAGCTTTTGGGCTTGGGGAAGCAAAGAAGAATCCCGATCGGGAAGGAGCGATCCCGATCGGGATGAAGGTGCTGAAATCTGGACTTACTGGAGTGTGTTCCCGACCGGGACGAGAGCTTCCCGATCGGGAAGGGTTCACCAACCTAATCGGGACCATCCATCCCGACCGGGATGGTCCCTTTATCTCCACCCATCCATTATGCCCCTCCCAACCTCCCTACTCCTCCTTACTCCTATCATATGACCCGTGCACCTCACTTTACACACCGAGATCCACATCAAATCCCATCCCCTCACACCTTTACCACCTCTACCATGCGGTATCATCGAGTTTGAAGCGAGATAGCAACCGAGAAGACGAGCAACGTGCCTATATTGTTCATTGAGACGATGGAGCGAGTGAGTTGCTAACCGGTCGGTACGGCAACTATCCTTTCTTTTCCGTCTTATATTGCTTGTTTTCCCCTTATCTATCCCCTTCCCCTTTGTCTTGGTGGCCTTCGAGGCCTTGCTAGTGGTTGCTCCCGACTCTCGATGACGTGACTACATCGAGAGTCATTTCAAAATCCAAAATCTTTACAAGATTTTCACTTTCTTTTTGAGGATTTAGACGGATTTAGGCGGAATCCGGGTTAGGTGACTTGATTACACCTAGCCCTCCCCTCCCATTTCCTTTTATTTCTTTCTTTTTATTTCTTCCCCCATCCATATCTTTTTCTTGTCTCGGCCCATGGTGACTTGACTACACCCCGGCCGGACACCTTCTACCTTTTTCTCCACTTTATTTTTAATGTTAGCTTTATTTTCCTAGTTTATTTTCTTTTCTTTTGTCTCTCCACACACTATGATTGAGCATATGAGGACATTGCTCGGTTTAAGTGTGGGGGAGCGATATTCCATCGTAGTAGTTTTATTTTCATAGCTTTTCGAAAAATCTTCAAAAACCCTAAAAATTTGAATTTTTTTTTCACAAAAATCAAAAAAGATTTTCTCTTTTGTGTTTTCATTTTGTGTCTTTGTGTCGTATATTCGTTTTGTGTTCGTGTTTTGCCTCCCTTTGTCCTTATAGGTTGCTTTAATCGCCAATGACCTTGGAAAGCTCTGAAGACTTCCGGTAACATCTTATCCATCTTCTTCTCTATCTCGTGTGGAGTTTGGAGGAGATTGTGATGTTGTGTGCTCGGGTGGAGCTTTGTGTATTTCGGTGGGTGATTTGGTGACTTGTATGGAGTATCGGGGTGGTGTTTGTTTTATGTTTGTTTTGTTATGTTTTGTTTTTTTTTGTTGCCTTTTGTTTCTTTTCATTTAGTTTTCGTCATATCTTCATTTTGTGTTGCGTTGTGTCTCGTGTAAATGGTTTTCGAAAACCCGGTTTAGAGACTAGTGTGTGAGCGTGTACTTTCCCTTCCTAGTAGTGTAAATCGAGTTTTGGACTTTAATCTAGTAGAATGACCCTAAATCAATGATTTCGTTGTTCCTTTACCTCGAGTCCACCTAGCTTACTAGGGATTTACTACGGGATTTGCATATTGACCATTATGACCACCCACGGTGTGAAAAGGCCTTGGTTACCGCGTCTCGTCCCTTAGGTGACCGTGTCTAGGATTGTTTGGTTAGTCCAAGTTTTCTCCACTTTTTGTGGGTTTGAAAGGGAATGCGCAACCCCGACTTACCCATTTCCCTACCATCTCACACATATCCGCACAATAACTTGCAATTTGTTGATTCTCTCTTTCTTGAGTGTCGAGAAATGCCAAAAATGCCAAATCTTGCCAAAAAGGGCAAAGAAAAGAAAAGAAAGAAAATGAAAGAAAGAAAAGAAATGAAGAAAAAGAAAAGGCACAAAAGCCAAAAAGAAAATAGAAAAGAAGAAAAAGAATGGCATGGCAAAACAAATCAAAAACGTCAAAAGGAAAGAAAATGCCAAAAGAAAACCCGTCTCACAAAAACATACCCTCTCAAAATAAGCCTTTTTCCGACCTTTGCCGTGAAGAGCCTACCAAAGGACCGAGTCCCGAGGAAGGATGATAGCGGCATTAGTTGGTCTTCCCTCATTTTGCATGTTTTCCACCTTTTTACTTGGACTAGTTAGGCGGTCTTGGACACGGGACGACCCTCTTGGCTCACGCTAAATTGATGGGAAGGGATTCGTCACGTCCCTAGCCAACAATAATATAACCGGCTAACCTAACTAGGGTAGATAGGGTAAGTCGGGTCGAATCCACGGGGACGGTAAGAGGCGTCTAGACTAGGTCGGCCCAAATACTAGACTAAGTCAACGAGCTACACTAAAGAATGATAGAGGGGGAGAAGACTAGACTAAAACTAAGGCTAAGGAGAAAGAAAACAAAGGAAAACGGGCTAGGATTAGGTCGGGGTCAAAGGGGTAACGGAATGGTCAAGGGAGGATTAGAGTGAAGGAGGTAGTAGGGTAATCTAGGTTGGTCCGGGCTCTCGCATCTTAGACTCACCTAGAGGTTCCACCTAGAACCCATCTCGGCGGTACACAACACAAACGGGGTTCTAGCGCGCTATGGTCCTAGGTCGAATCCGGGCTCTCACTACTTAGAAAGACCTAGGGGTCGTCCTCACCGGGCTCTCGCAACTTAATGAGGGGACCGAACCCACAACAAACTAACACCCACAAAAGAAAGGCAAAAAAACAAGCATTCGTACATACTAGTCATTCAAGCAATTCCACAAACATGTGATGTGCATCAAACAAGAGGAAACCCAAATCTTCCACCAACATCTCTAACCAAACCCTTAATCACCCAATTAACACCCTAATCGCCTTACTAACCCTAGCAAGACATTACTCTAACATATCTAAAGGAAAACTAACACTAACAACATGAAACAACATAATAATCAAAACAAACATGAACAAACTAGTGAAAATGATGAACTAAGAACAAA
Source organism: Agrostemma githago (assembly GCA_958450325.1). Classification (NCBI taxonomy): domain Eukaryota; kingdom Viridiplantae; phylum Streptophyta; class Magnoliopsida; order Caryophyllales; family Caryophyllaceae; genus Agrostemma; species Agrostemma githago. The sequence continues at coordinate 41,786,746 of OY288254.1, read as the reverse complement.
AGATGCAAACTTTAATGAACAAACAAGATTAAGAGTAAAAAGATGAGAAGATTATACCATACTACAAAGGAAATGGAAAAGGAGAACACTTGTATATAAGAAAACCCAAATAATTCCACCAAGGTTGTCAATCTTGGATGGATTCTTCAAGAGATCCAATATTACAAGCTTAAACTATGATTAACTACTAATTACCGACTAATCTACACTAATCTAATCTAATCTAACCTAAAGTAGTCTAGGGTTTTGTCTCTAATGAAGTGTATATACTTAACATAACAAGGGAAGAGTATATATAGGGTTACAAATGAAAAGGAGAAGAAAAGAATTGAAGGCGGGCGAGCTGGAGCTTTTCCCGGTCGGGAAAGAAATTCCCGATCAGGATTTTATGTTCCCGATCCGGATCAGCCCCCAGTAGCTGCACTTCGTTCCTCCTTCATCCCGGACGGGATGAGGCCATACCCGTCCGGGAAGAGTCTTGTAGGCCTCCAATTTGAACTATTTGGTCCCTCCTTGGTTCTCATGGACTTCCCATCGATTCTCGGGACTCGGGATCGGGTCTCGAAGGCTCGGGATTGGGTCCCAAGGTCTCGGGGTCGATTCCAAGGCATCGAGTCATCTTTCCTTAGCTTCGTTGGCTCCAAAATGTGTATGTATTGAGTCGGAATCGCTCCAACTCTTCCAATTCGGCCTCGGGAACCAGAAACGAACTAAAGGAAGCATAAGAAGCCCTTGAATCGCTCCAAAGGAGCGATTCCACAAGGAAAAAGGGACCAAAACACAACAAATAGGCACTACAAACTACACTTATCACTTTCCAAAACACCAAATTTTGAAAAACCCGAAATACCGTCCGTTTCGGGACTCGTCTTTTCAAAATATTCAAATTCAAAAACTCGGAATGCTGCCAAAATTTAGACTTACGATTTGACTCAAAATAGCCTATTTTTAGCCGGCATGCTTCCTATTTCAAATTTCGAATTTCCGATCCACCATTCGATTTTCGAATTTTCAAAATTCAATTTCAATCTTCAAATTTTCGTGATGCCATTCGCGATTTTCAAATCCTCGAGATTCCATTCTCGATTTTCAAATCTCCGAGATGCCGTTTCCAATCCTCGGGATCTTATTTTTGATTTTCAAATTTTCGAAAATTTATCTTCGATATTCAAAATCTCAAAAAATCCAACTTTTCAAAAAACCGGTCCTGTCGGCATGCTGCCAATTTCAAAAAAACGGGACCATCTCCCAATTTTTCAAAACGCGAAATTACTCGCAACCATTCCAACATTTCAAAATGCCCGGTCCTATTGGCCCACTACCAATTTCAGGACTGTCCTCTCAATTTTCAAAATTCAATCATTTTTCAAAACCTTTCGATTATAGGACCTACCGTAATCCGTGTGTCGGATCTTTTTATGATTTGTCGAAGGTCAATAGCGTCGAAACTCCGTCGATCCTACATCTCGGGTTTCTTCCCCATCCTAGTCCGCCTTATCCTAAAGGCATAACCAACCAACACGAGTCATACACTCGTAAATGGAAGGTTCGTAAACACTCGAGTCCTAACTAGAAAGTCACACGCGATCTTTCCCACCGACAGGACGGTCCCCACGACCTTTCCTAGGGGAATTTTGCCCGTCTTTCAATCCGTTAGTCGAGTCATCCCAATTCAAATCCTTTAACTTAAGGGTCTACCCTAATCACAGGGTCATCCTTATTCAAGTCAAGTCAAGGGTCTCTAGCGTCGAAACTCCGCCGATCTTACATCGCAAGTTTCTTCCCTTACCCGTCTGCCTTCATCAAGGCCGAGTCAACCTTTTACAAGGCATAGGCCTATAACAAAAGGTTCGTGATCCTTACATCTAAGGGTCACTCGTCCATCACTCGAGTCTTAGCAAAACCTGCAATCTCACTCAGGGGCTACCCTTCAGCAGAGCGGTCAATCACGGTTGCTCTAAGGGTCATGTCTTACACGTGTTGTCTCACGTACCCCACTTTTGAGTCACTTAGATGTCACACCATCTGAGTCCTATCAGAGTCCTCGGTCTCACTCGGGGGCTACCCTTTAGTAGAGCGATCAATCACGGTTGCTCTAAGGGTCATGTCCTACACGTGTTGTCTCACGCGTGCCATTTTCGAGTCACTTAGATGCCACCCCATCTGAGTCCTATAGAGTCTTTTGCGTCGCTCGGGGGCTATCCTCCAACCGACCAGTCAAACACGGTCACCCTAAGAAGTACATTACGTTCATCATACACCGGCGTCCTTATAATGCCTTCTTCGAGTCGTACCTATGCTACGAACACTCGAGTCTCCTAAAGGTTTAGGTCGCCATAGTGGGTCCGAACACGTGACGTGGCCAAACACGGTCGCCCCATTTTCGGACTCATCCTCGTGGCTCAGATCTCATGGTCGAGTTCGAGCCAGGGTCGTTACCTCGTCTAGGTCAATGTTCGAGTATCCCGGTCCAAGAGTCTTTGTCATCCCGTCACCCCGGGCTGTGTCTAGTTTGACTCCTCTCTTGCATTCGCGCAAAGTCGAGTTTAGGCGAGTCGTGGCACCTGTCGTTTTCTCCAATCAAAGACTTTACCAAAAAAAGAAACAACCAACCGAGCGTCCGTAAGTCCGGATTTGATTAGAGTCTAAGTCTGAGTCCGAGTCTAGGATACCCTACATCCTCATTTCCAAATCAGAGTCAGAGTCTTTTGCATTCTGTCCTCTTTTCAAAATTCAACAAAAAATCAGCTTTCAATATTCTATCTCTACTATACACTTTCCTTATGTGTTTCCGAGAACATGATGAACACCATCATCATACACTGTGAGCACACGCACGTGACTATTATAGGCACATCTATAATGACTGCAGGAACTGAGGCCCGTGTTTTCTCTTACCTGTTCCATGTCTGGCCTAGACAGCCACATAACTATCCTTAGCAGGAGCGGTAATCCTATGACAAATCTAGGTAGTCTCCTAGTTTGGGTTCAAGACGGGAGGCAAGCCCATTTCCCACAATAAACACCCCTCCAATAAAACTGACCAATCCTTATCTTAGGCGTTAGTCTGACTTGATGCCAAAAATACCCAACTCGGGACGATGCTCCCACTAAGCCTGCTCGGAATTATGATGACAATACCGAGATCCAAACCACCATGCTTACCATAGAGTACTCCACCGCGAGTTGCGCTCACACAAACACCAACTAGGCTCACACCTTACAAGGGTTTAGCTCCACAAGCCAAATCCAACCGATGGGCCCACCCCCATATCCACCCCACAACACCATAGGAGGGCAGCCGTAAAAAAAAAAAAAAAAAAAAACTGGACAAAAAAAAAATCAAAAGTCCAAGAAAAAAAAGTAAAAGGCCCAAAACAAAAGAGCTGGCCATCAAAAAAAGAACTCTCAGCATCCCCCGACCAGATACGGTCAATCCCACGACCGGGGCTAAGAGGTTAACCCAAAAAAAAAAAAAACAAAAACAAAATATTCAAATACCCATGACCGTGGTCAATGGTCAACACAAGTGAAAGTCCCTTGACCGGAGTACAGTCAATTCAAAATTATCGATGCCCATACCATCAAATAGGGGAGAAACAACCAAGCTGGTCAGCTAACACCACACTTAGCCTTCCCACATTGCAACCCTCAAGACCTTCTCGAGACCTAGGCTAAGAGACAGCCCGAAATTTTGAGGATTCTAGCTCCATAGGATACACCCTAACCATTAGGGCCAGACATGGAAACCAGATCCCGCATCATCAAACCTGCCCAATCGAAGCCCGAGTCATTTTTACTCGACTTCCCCCTTTCCTACCACATTACAATACCTTACCCTCGAAGCTTTAGCTCCACAAAATCGAGCTCCAGATTTCGAAGCATCAAAGCCACTTATTGCCTGGCACCACATTTCCAAAAAACATCCAAACCAGTTACCAACCCCGAACACGGGAACTCAACCTGCGGTCGGCATAGAACATGCCCAAATAGTTCACACCACCTCTGGGGGCTACCCCGGAGAACGCTCACAGTCACAGGATCAACATCCTAACTGTTCTAGCCCTTTGATCAAGACATCATTGGGAACACACCTAGCCTACACCATCGCTATGGCTAGTTACACACAAAGCCCTAATAAACTAGGCACAATAACATGTCTTTCAAACCACTGAACTACGGCTTGGTTTGATTTCACTACACGTGAATACGTAGGCAGCCTTTCAACAAGGGCACAACCACCCACATTGACACAAATTCAAAATGCACCATCATTCCGGTCACGACACTGTCATGTTCTCAACAGCTAGCTTTGTCGTCTTGGGGGCTCCTATTAGACAGAAGTTCTCCATCCACTCACAAAATCCAAAGACTTTCAAAATCTAGCCACCTTTCTACAGTGTGTCCTAGACTCCTAGTACTCGGCTCAGTCGAAGACGAGAATCTGTTAGGGACTCGAAGGAACACCTACTTTGGGAATGCATCCCAAAACCAAACAAAATTCAAAAGAGCACTAGGCTGCAGCATTGCTACTACTAAATCCTGTCATGCCGAAACAGTCTCATTACAATTCCCCTATAACACATCCTTTCCAATTTGATGTTCGACTGTGTTGCCACTCGCCTAGGCTACGGAATAGCGCAACTTAAGAGTCTTGTCATCTTAGGTGGCCCACCCCCAACCGAGTCACGGTCCAACCCCTCGAGAGTCCAGTCGTGTCTGTCAACTCGTCCGGTCACGTCCAGAGTCGAGTCTGTCGATATGTCTCTCTCTTCAAATTCTCATTTTAAAATTTGCAAAACTTAGCCATTTGATAAAATCCTTTTCGACAAGGTCAAATTTTGGTCGATTTAAACTGCAAATTTCTACCCCTTTCAATTTTGAAAACCTATCTCCTAGCACGTGAGTTGCTTTCAGGATTTCGATTTCAAAATAAAGAAAAAATCATTTTCCCCAGCGCAAGCCAGTCTATAGATGCTAACTGCATTTCTTATATGCTATCTTGCTATATACTATGCCTGCTATTTCTGCCTATGTATCTAACATTTCAGGTACCAGCTGGTGCTTCCCAACGAAACATCAAAGGCGGTGTTTCTCCTGAAATGCTACATGCAAGTTGTCATGTGTCAGCATACGGGTACACCCAAGACTTCAGAAGCAAGTCCCCGCGCAGCTACTTTACTCCCCAGCACGAGTCAGTGTTTTGCCTATGTGTTACATACAAGTTGTTATGTGTCAGCATACAGGTACACTCCAGACTTCAGAAGCAAGTCCCCGCGAAACTATTTAAATTCCTCAACGGAGTCAACTTTTCCCCGGTATGCTACATCCAAGACGTGATTTGTCGGCATACGGGTACACCTACTCCCCGAAAGGCAAGTTTTACTCCCCGCGGAGCTATCATCATCAGGACAGGTATGACCCTCTGCTTATGGCTGGCGAGCCCTTCACGCAAGTCTACTGGACTATAAACGACCCGACCAGAAGGCTGCCAGGTCGTAATCCTCGATTGGCCTGGTAGCTACTCTGACTTTCGCCTTGTCCAAGCCTCAGTCAGAGTGGGGGCTCTGTAGACACCCGCATTTTGCCTGCTAGTGTCTATAGCAGTTCCCGACAAAACACCCGATGATGATCGGACGTCAACGTGACTTAATACGCTCGAATACGGACTCTGAATCAATAGTATCCGACGTGGGCTTTTAGCGGAGTGCAAATCTCTCAAAACCGACCTCAAATCCAGGCCTAGTGGGTCGTTCCCAATAAAATGGGACTAATTTGGGCCAAAACCGACACCAAAAATAAATCCCGTCTTTTGGCGACCGGGTCAAAACCTGGTCAAAGACGAACCCGTCACATAAATCAGCCAAATTCAACTTCTCGAAACTGGCGCACAAATCTAAATTCAAAAAATCAATCAAATCAATCAAGTCAAATCCTTCCTAAAATATCTCGATTCACTTGATCCACTCGATCGAGTGGATTGACCCACTCGGTCGAGTGGAGCGTCATTCAGCAGATCAAGCCCGTTTTGAAGGGCACTCGATCGAGTGCACTAGGGCCACTCGGTCGAGTGACCCTATGTCGAGGTCTCCCTATAAATACCCCCTTAACCCCACTCATTTCACAACTCTTACAACTCTCACAAGCTTTTGGCAACCTACATTTATACCCCAATCCATCTTCATCACTTCAATACTACAAACCCTAAGCAACCTTAGGTTAAAAACAGAGTTAGCATCCCTCGTAAAACCGATACACATACACACACATACAATCAAAACTCGAGATCAAAACTCGCCAAAGCCCCGAAAGCATCCTCACCCTAATCAAACACACCCTAACTCACCCTACATATCTCGACACTCCCGCGCTCACGCCGCTATTACGAGTCCGTTTCCGAGGCCATTAAGCATGTAGGTTGAGGGTGTCATCAAACCCCGTCTCTCCTTTCTCCTTTCTCTTTTTCAATTATATATATATGTATATTATTATTATTATTATTATTATTATTATTATTATTGCTAACCGCTAACACTAACCTTTAATTTTGTGCATACTAACTTTTTATTTATTCTTGTATACTAACATTTTATTTATGTATCCTAACACTAACTTTTATTTTTGTATACTAACACTTTAATTCTGTATTCTAACATCTAACATTATTATACCGTGTATATATACGTACTAATATCAAAATCTCGGTTTCGAATACGTTTGACTATGACGATCGCCTAAAGTCCATCTAATTCCTTTATGAGTGACGACGGAGGTGGCGCCTTTTCGAGGAGCGCCGCCCCAATGTACTCAAGGACATGATGTGATCGTGATCGGTCCTAATTGAACGTATTTGATCCCATTTCGAAGATTAGTACGGAACCCGTTGACACGAAAACCGACATCACATAATCCGAAAGGATTACTTCCGATGTCGTGACGTAGAGGGATGCAATTTCGTCACTAATCAAGCTTTTCAATCACATAATAGCATATTTCATAAAATCTCGATAACGGTCTCATAATCGTATAATACACGTTTATGACATCGAGAACCGAGTTGAATTTAAATAATGCAATATTTTTATTTAACTCGGTCAATTATCGAATTCAAACAAATAAAAATGAAACGAGCCATGCCTCGTACAGGGGGCACTCGACCGAGTACATAGGCTACTCGATCGAGTAGCACCCAAAAATCTGGACAGTAGCTTCTTTAAAGACGCACTCGACCGAGTCAGACCATGACTCGATCGAGTGGGTCCTGTAGCCCAGAAAACCGAGAGCTCTAATGCAAACATTCGAGCCTCGTCATTTTTTTACGACTTTTTGTCGACACGTGCATAATCAATCACGTAATCCTAATTGTTCAAAACTCATGCATGTCACGACACCTAAAACAATTTTGATCGACGGTCTCGCACTATTAATTTTATGTCGACGACTCTTTAGTCGTATCCGACACATAATTAATTTAGACTCCATTTCTCGAGGTGATAAGTCGGGACAAGACATCGAAGTTCGAGATCGGGTTAGCACCACACCTAGGTCTCGAACCTCCGTCCTTTGATTAATATGCAATATAATGCATAATTAATTAAGGTTCGTCCGTCTATCTAATTCACGATCTAGTGTGCATTTATTATATACGGGTCTTTGACGGTTCGTGTATTTATTTATCACTCTTCTTATTTTATTCGATTATTCTATTTTGTTGCTCGTAGTATTGTGAATTCCGGGTTGTATTCCGCCCGTGTAATTTGTAATTTATTTACGAGTTTTCTATTCTTGATGTTTGCCATTTATTGCCTTAAATGAACATCACATGCTAAATCATTCCGACAAATAATAAGATGCATTAAATGACGTAGTTAACACAAAATTCACATGCTTAGACAAAACGCTGTTTGCATATCCTTTAATCAATTTACTAGCGCGCGTACACGAACACGAACGATGTCTTAGTAGAGGCCGCCATGTGCGGGCGGGGTTGGGTGTCCTTAGTGGGCTTCCCAACACGTACCCTCACCCCTTACTCAGAACCTTTGGTTTCCGGATGTCCGAAACCCTTGGCGCACGAGAGTCATTCTTTACACGATTACCGGTATAGATGGTATCGGTATCGCAATGCAAAGGGACGAGCCCCATAAACTCTGAAATCGGAGTGGGCTTACTTTGTGTAAAGCCCATGACGACATAGAGTGGGCTCGTATGGTTCCGAATAACCACAAAATTCGGTGGCGACTCCATTTTGACTTAAATTTCGAACCCGAGAACAATCTTACCACGAGATTCATTCGCCTACCCAAACCCGCGCTTCGCCGCGTCGGGGTGGACCTACGTCATGTCCACAAAATCTAATTAGAATAACTTATGATTTCGTTCCAGTAATATGTAACTAGATGAGTTATGTACAACAATTATAGAAATATGTACACCATGTTCACGGTTATTACTATGACTAATATGTACAGCTGATGTGTAAGTATGTACATTATGTATTGATCTATATACTATGCATAAACTACCCATATAAGAATAAATAAGGTTAAGGGTTTCATGACCCGTTTACCAATGACACAAACACAAACAGGATACAACCCGATCTGTTTGCTGGGTCTAAATGCATGTAAAAGTTTATTACATATATAGTGTATATAATAGATATGATATACATAGTTTATATAAATGACATACTTTATATACATAGTGTATATAAAGTTTATTATATGTGTATATAATTGTGTTCAACTGCCCCATACTACTCTCGTTTAACTACTTCAATAATACGTATTATTCTCAGATTTATTAAAATTGATATTATTTTGGGAAGACGCCCTATAGTTGGTATTATTGTTGTTAAATAACCCATTATTAGGTATATCGTGTAAAAAGTCGTCTCTGATTAACGGTATTGAGAGATGTATATATATTGTCTTTATAAGTTTTTAAGTTTTTATTTTTTTTATATGCGTAATGTTTTTCCTAGGACATATATCGTCTCTTAATTAATTATATCATTAATGAAAAAATGTCAAAAAAAAGGGTTAAAAAAATTAGGTATATCGTGTAAAAAGTCGTCTCTGATTAACGGTATTGAGAGATGTATATATTGTCTTTATAAGTTTTTAAGTTTTTATTTTTTTTATATGCGTAATGTTTTTCCTAGGACAGATATCGTCTCTTAATTAATTGTATCATTAATAAAAAAAATATTAAAAAAAAGCGTTAGAAATTACGTATATTGTGTTAGAAAACCTTGGTTATTACTATGACTAATATGTACAGTTGATATTTAAATATGTACATTATATATTGATGACTAATATGTACTTGTTTCAATATGTACTCCCTTCGTATTCTATATGTTCGTCCACTTTTAATATAATACTTCACCCATATATTAAACAAAGTGGACGAACATATAGATACGGAGGGAGTACATTATTTTTAATATAACTGTATAAAAGCTTTTTATATACACAAATTATAGTATACAACCGTTGTACCGTATGACGGGCCTAATTTATGGTAAAAAGTTACCACTTTATGTTATTTAGTGACCACTTTAAGTTAAATAGTGACCACATTTTAATATGAAAAAGTGGTAACTATTTATCTGAAAGTGGTAACTGACTAACCTAAAATGATCACTTTTTATCATAATTTGCAAACTTTTACTACCGTCGCATGGTACAACGGTTGTACACAATAATTATTGTTTTATATATATACAACCGTGCCTGTTTCGATGTACATAAGTTACTATATGTTGTACATGTTGGAATTTGTACATGTTTATAGAAATGTTTGCTTTGATGTACATATGTACATTATGTATTGACAAAACTACCCGCATAAAAGCTTTTGATGTACATATTTTAAACAGGGTCTGTTTTGATGTACATAACATAATATCTGTTGTGTTTGTCAATTTTTTACATACTTAAAGTAGTGACTTTTTTTATGTACATAAGTTAACATCTGTTGTACATGTCGACATTTTTACATATTTGTTGTGCATGTTGAAAATTTGTACAGTAATCAAAGCACTGCATGTTTGACACGTGCCAGATTATTAGTAATTAGTACAATAAATGGGGTAGTTGAATTTCACCTTTATAATCCACTTGCTCCCATCTTATTCACATCATCTACTTATTTTCACATCCAGCTCAGTCAATCTATTTTTATTTCGTTAATTAAATTTACATTATGAAATTTATATGCAAGGGGTGGTTGATAAATAACGAGGTTGAAGATAGATTAACAACTATAAACAACTCAAGGCAGCAGAAGTTGCATAATCTTTCCTTCATTTTCAATCAGTGTCATCAGTTTGAGACATATGATAAACGATCTTCGTCAACAACCGAAGTTATGTGCAACGAAGATTGCATGTGGAAAATTTTCGAAAAACTTCCATCTTACGTTGATAAGGCTAACACGGCGATTGTTTGTAAAACATGGGCGCAGATGTTCCTATTACACTCCGATGCACCTCGATGGGTTGTTGATTACAATAGAAGCTTGACAACATTGATACGTGATGGAATGAATATTGTACTTAGAGGTGGAATTATTGTTTCAAAGAGATGCAGATGCTATCTGACAGATAATGTGCATACACAAACAGTATTGCACTATTATCATTTCAAAACTATTGATTCTAAGGAAAATAAACACTTGGAAACTATTAAGTGTGCTAAAGAAGAAAGTGACCTATATAGATTAAAATTAATTACATTAGAAGAGTGCATGGATATGGATAAGTTATGCAAAATGTTGCGCAGTGGAAATTGATTTTAATGAAAATGATATTTTAATTCTGAAGTATATTAATTACCTTCATTTATTTATTAATTTGTATGTACATAACATAATAACTGTTGTATTTGTCAATTTTTTACATACTTAAAGTAGTGACTGTTTTGATGTACATAAGTTAACATCTGTTGTACATGTCGACATTTTTACATAGTTAAAACAGTGTCTGAATTGTTGTACATAAGTTAACATATATTGTACATATCGATATTTTTACATAGTTAAAACAGTGTCTGAATTGATGTACATAAGTTGATATTGTTGCACATGTTCACAATTTGTACATTGTCAAATTATAATAATAATTAATTAATTAATAATAATAATAATAATAATAATAATAATAATAATAATAAAGTACTCCGTATTAGACACATTATTTTGAAATATAGTACTAGTACTCAGTATTCCACTACTCTAGGACGTATTTATGACGTATTAGGACTTTTTGAAAATGACGTATTATTAAGAGTTTGGAAATAACTATTGAGAATTCCTATAATCACTTCAACAGTCATTTGACAACTACTAGTATTGCATAATTTGAACTATTTCACTTCAACTACTGAGAATTCCTATGATCACTTCAACTATTTCGATCATCTTCAACGATTATTTGGTGAGTGATATGTTCTTGATTCTTTGCATGCCATAACTACTGGTTTTTCGAACGATTTTGTGAAATTTACAGTAAAGTAAAATTGCAATCTTTTATTCTTTGGAGATTAGGTACATATGCAGTTTTGTTTGTTATGTTTTTGATTTTTAGAGTGATTTTGTTGAAAATTAGGGTTAAGTAATTCACGAGACAAGATGAAATCAAACCTGGAGAAGACTGCACCAAAGAGGAAAACTGATAAAAAGGAGAAAGGTACAATTTAAATTATGTACAATTTAAGGTATTTGTGTACAATTTAAATTATGTACAATGAAATTATACTGATTTTATGTTCTTTATTCGTAGCTGAATGTAAAAGGAGGCGAACTGAAGAAAGGGATACAGACTCTGATAATTATGAAGAAACATCAGACAAACAATTATCTTTGATAACAGACGCAGATAAAGGTATATTCATTAAATAGACTACTATGTTTCAATATTGTTTGAAAAGAACTTTTTTTTATTTAGTATAGCTTTAAAAATTTACATACAATTTGTGTTTGAAGTTATGTGCATTGTGTAATGCGTTATGAACATACAATTTACAGGTATTGCTCCTAAAACTACAAAGAATAGGAGGAAGAGAGTTCTACATGCAATGAACGAACTGCCATCATTGAAGACACGAATGTCCCCTGATGGTTTGGTTAGATTTCTAAATGATGATTTGTCAGAGAAACAGACTGCAGATATTAAAGAATTAGGGTTTGGGGATTTAATTGATTTGAAAGTAAAAGAAGTCCCGTGCAAGCTTGCTTATTGGCTTGTTACAAATTTCATTCCTGATTCAGCCACATTTAAAGATAATACATTTGATGTGACAAATCTTGATGTACATATTGCAACTGGGTTTCCTATGGGACCAAACAAGATTGTCCTTGCATCGTATGATGACCAAGACATGGAATACAAAAAACTTCTTAATGAATGTAAGAATCAATTTGAAGGGTCAAAGGTTACGGCCACTGCATTGAAATCCATCCTTAGTAATCAAAAGGATGGAGGTGATCTCTTCAAAAGGAACTTTATAGTTTATATCTGTTCTTATTTTATAGAAGGTACCAGTTCTGCAACTCCAAGTTTTAGGATATTAAAGTCTTTAGTTGACTTGTCATTGGTACCTACATATAATTGGTGCGAATTTTGCCTTAATGCCTTCATTGAGGCTGTTGATATGTGGAAGATGAACACAGCAGAGAAGGAGAAGTTTTTTGATGGACCTATAATGGTCTTTGTGTTCATATATTTGCAAAGAATGCGGTACAGAAACAGCACACCAGTCCGTGCTTTCCCAACAATGTTGTTCTGGACACAACAGTCCATTTCAAAGAGAATAATGGAAGAAGCAAAAAAATCGGGTACGTTTGGTAATGGTCTGGTTATCCCATTAGAGTCCCTTGATTGGTACAAGGGGGAGGAAGTAAAGGAAAGTATGAACAAAGAGGGACAGGAAGAAGGAGATTGGTTACAAAGTTTAATGCTGAAATCTGTTGAATTCACAAAAAATTTCAAGGGGTTCAAAGATGCTATAAAGTTGCAAAGTTTGCCTCCCCTCAATGCAAACCAATAACAAAATTGGAAATGTTGACCAATGATTTTGTTGAAAAACTTGTGACAATAACAGAACATGAAGAATTTGGTAAGAATTTTTCTTCAATTGGTTTTATCCCCATTCATTTGTTATAATATGTTGAATATAGTACTTATGTTTCATCTTTTGCTTCAAAATAGGTGAGGAGGAACAAAATGAGAAGAATCCAGAAATACTGCATATGATACATAAGATGGCAAAAGATCTTACTTCTGTGAAAAAGACTGATCTTGAAAAGGACAAGATAGATGAAATGAATACTGTACTACTTCTGGAAAATGTTGATACTGCAAAAGACATCAATATTCATGATGATCCTATTTCTAGTCCTGTCAAGAATGACAGTGAAGATGTGTTGAATGTTGATGCTGCAGAAGACATCTGTACAAATGCTCCTATTTCTAGTCCTGTCAAAAATGACAGTGAATTTATTTCCGAGGAAAATGAAGATGTGTTCGATGCGGACACTGTGGAAAATGTTAATGCTGCAGAAGACATCTGTACAGATGCTCGTATTTCTACTCCTGTCAAGAATGACAGTGAAATTATTTCCGAAGAAAATGAAGATGTGTTCGATGTGGACACTATGGAAAATGTTAATGCTGCAGAAGACATCTGTACAGATGCTCGTATTTCTACTCCTGTCAAGAATGACAGTGAAATTATTTCCGAGGAAAATGAAGATGTGTTCGATGCGGACAATGTGGAAAATGTTGATGCTGCAGAAGACATCTGTACAGATGTTCGTATTTCTACTCCTGTTAATAATGACAGTGAAATTATTTCTGTAGAACACAAAGATTTTTTGAATGCACATACTGTGGAAAGTGTTGATGTGGATTTGGAAACTTCTGTTGTAAATGTGCATTTGCAATCTCTTACAAATCAAAACAAGGAAATTGATACACTTAAAAAAAAAGAAATTGAAGCACAGCAAAAGGGAAAACAAGGAGATGTAGCAGTCTTCAAATCTTCTTTTATTAATAGGAACATCAGCTGTTTGACCTCTCTCAAAGCTCAGCAGAAATATGTGTCAGACTATGTATTTGCACCAGGAAAGTCTTTGCAGTAAGTCTCATTAATCTTTTAAACAAGTTTCATATCTGTTCCTGTTTTGATGTACATAAGTTGATATCTATTGCACATGTTCACAATTTGTACATTGTCAAAGCACCATCTATTTTGATGTACATAACTTGATATCAATTTGTGCATGGTTATAGCAGTGCCTATTTTGATGTACATAAATTAATATATTTTGTAGATAAGATTCATACCAGGTATAGCAAAACTAGTACACTAAATAATTTAATTTTTCAGGGATATTCTGTTTAAGTTTGGAAACATTGAACTTTCAAGAGGGGACCTGTCGATGATGGCAACCTGTGATACCCGATGGAATCAATGAGTTAATTTTAAATTTCTGGTGCCTATTGATGAATGATTTGGAAAAACTATCACCGACATCATCTATCAAACGTGTGTATATGTCTCCTTTTCAAGAATATCAGGTAATGTTATGTATTCCATTCACATATGATAAAAACTGTTTTCACTCATGATTCTCTTCTAAACAATCACTACAGTTTCAGGTTCCCGCAAGTGAAATAGACGTTAATGATGTGCAACTGGTGATCAAAAAGATATTCTTTATAACTCTTATTTATTTATTTATTTATTTAATCATTCGTTCATTGTGAGAACTAATAATGTGATTTTCTTCAAGGCACTTTTCTGCTTTAGATATTCAGCAGGTTATGTTGTTTACTGTGCAAACTCAGTCTCGAAGAAATTTGAGATGATTCATTTTGGGTTTCATGAAGGAATTAACAGCAAAGAGATTGGTCTTGGAGCTAAAGAGATTTATGTGAGCATACTCTAGGCATTAACATTACACATTCTATGTTTGTGTTTTTTCGTTCATTAAAATTTTAGGCATTTATATATAAGTCTGTGCTCTTTTGTACATTAAAATTTATGTTATCTGGCCTGAATAATTGGCTTATATTTTCAGAGTGGTTATTTGAAGGAACATTTCGAACATAAAATCGAATGGGTGAATGAGTTTGATACCTATGAGTTGATCGAATATATTCCAGATTTCTCTAAAGATTTGGAAAGTAACAATGACATTCTTTCAATGAGAATCATTGAAACATACAAAGGCAATAAAGACAATTATGCCGAAGAGTTCAAACCAGTAAGTTAAAAATCACAACACATTCATCACTGATACTAATCTATATGTTATTATTTTCCAATATACTAATGTTATCATGTGTAATGATTATGTATATGTGCAGTCCACCATTTCATACAATGATTACGTAAAGATGATGACAGTGTCGTATTGCCACAGAATACTAACTTCAGACAGGAATAAGCTGAAGAATACTGTGTTGAGGAGGCAAAAAAAATGTTGTATGTATCTGATAGCTTGCTGTTGATAAGTCATAATTTGACATACATAAATTATTATATATTGTTTCGATTACAAAGTCATATTCTGTTCTATGACTTTTATCAGCTTGGAAGTGGAAAATTTAACAACAAAAAAATACAGCGATTCTCATATAGTTGAAAATTTCTTGAAAAAAGTAAAAAAAAAGAATTTTGCTGGAAAGGGATTAGAGGACAAGCAGAAAGAATACGATGCCATGCTACGATCGTATAATAGGTAATACATTCTACCCTTTCCATTGTTTTTGAAATCATTCATTATAATTAATTAATTTTAAGGTTATTACTCCCACGTTGTGTGTTATTTTACAGCGAAATCATTATACAAACTGAATGGATGTGTTTAAGCCGCATAGATATGCAAGCATTGTTATTTGCAGATGAGGAATTATTTGATATGGTAAGAAAATGTCTAACAAGTTTTAATCTTATAAATTCAAATGCTTCTAAATAAATCTAACAAGTTCCATTTTAATAGGCGATAGATTTGTATGGAATTTATATTACATTAGGAAGGAAGGATAGTATTCTTTCCAACAAAGGCAGGGGTAAGTATATCAAATTGGTGTACTTATTTTCGGTATTTAAGGTTACAGTTGTTTATTTGATGCTTATCTTTTGTTTCAGCAATTAGACCCAAAGAGCACTACTACTCTTGATACTCCGTACTGTACTGTATCATACATGCCTCATGATACAAAATATATGAGAAAGGTACACCCAATGATTAAAGTATTAAAAGTTGACGATAATTAACTATAAAAAAAACTATGTTTATGACTGTGAAATGTGTAAATTTTCAGATCTTTGTTCCAATTCACACCGAACACCCGAATCATTGGATTTTACTTGTCTGTGATCTAGAAGATAAAAGGAATTACATCCTTGATTCATGCAAGACGAAGTTTTACAGAAAAAGGAACAAGCATGTTGAAAAAGTAGTGTATAATGTTTCAAACATTTTACAAAACTACCCTGGCTATGAAGAAATTTCCAAACAAATGGGAAAATTTCAAGTGGAAGCGTTTAAAAATGCAGCGAAGCAAAACAATGAAGTTGATTGTGGTGTCTTTGTTATGAAATGGATAAAGGCATTGAATGACAAGAAGAAATGGACAAGTGAATCATACTTTAGAAATAACAAAGAATTTAGGCGTGAAACATGCTTGGATCTTTTGAAGTGGGAAAAGAACTATGTGACAAATTTCAGTTTAATTGTATGTAGAATTAGTTATATTACTGTAATAGACGATCTATTAATACAAAAATGGCAATCAATGGATTATTTGTTTATCATTGGATATGTTATGTACGCATCAAAATACAAATATGTACAAGGAACATCTCTAAGATAACCTTGGACGAAATATGTCTTGTAGATAGTAAACTTCACACAAGAAGCATACAAAACGTTGTTTTGTGGAAGGAGTGTTTACCGGTAAAGTTGATCTTTGCCTTATTTTGTGCATCATAAATCTAGTTTGAAGATCAAGGCAGCCAATTATGTTGAACTGATCCCTATGTATGCTAAAGTTTATGTTATGTACATTTAAACTACTTGTGTTATGTTGAACTGACAAAATACATTTAAAGTATTATGTATGGTTAAAATAGTCATGTCTTATGTTTTTGTATAATGTTAAAATAAGCTTGATATTTGACTTATGTTCTCTAAATTCTATATTATGTACACTAAAAGTATTAATCTCTTACTGTATGTTTTCCAGTACACTTATGTACAAAATATAATATCTTATATACTTAGAATCTGTCTTATTTTCAATGAACATAACAGCATTATAAATCGAACATAGTACTCCGTATCTTAACAGGAGCCCGTTTATTATTTAATTAAAACCCAAAAAAGAATACTCAAATTTGGTATCTGACCTACTTCATAGCCACAAAAGAAAAAGAAAAAAAGAAAGCGATCTCTTAAGATCTTCCCCGAATTATTTTTCTGTAAGTTTATTCTAGATTATCTTTTCCGATTACCTTCGACATTGCGGTATATTGTTGTTTTTTGAAACGATTTTTTGAAGATTGGTATAAAATAATAGGCAGTATGCAATTACTTACGATTGTGTATAAAACGATTTCTTCCGACAGATTATTCAACTTGTGCAAATTAGGTTAACAAAAAAGATGAAAACAAATCGGGAGAAAACCGGAACAAAGAGGGAAGCTGCTCATAAGATCGAAGGTATATAAACTTATACAGTACTCCGTATTGAACCCCATACTCTCAATGTAAATGATGCATATTGATTTTTCGTTAATTATGTATAGTTTCATGTAAAAAGAGACGGGTAGAAGTAAACGATAATTCTAAGGATGATTCTAAGGATGATTCTAAGGATGCTCCTGATGATTCTAAGGATGATTCTAAGGATAATTCTGATGATTCTAAGGATTTTAGTTTTCAAACACCAAAATCACAATTACACTTACTCTCAGATGCGATTGTAGGTATGTACATTTGTTGTTTTAATTATCTGTTCTTAGAACTTGAACTTGTTACATATGCCCTCTATACATATCATTTAAATCTGTTTTGCTCACTCAAATTTACAGCTGTCATTAATAAGCCTACAAAACCTACAAAAAATAGAAGAAAGAGGGTTCTACATGCAGTGAATGAACTCCCATCATTGACCACAAGGATGTCCCTTGAAAGTTTGTTTAAATTTGTAAGAAATCTGTCAGACAAGCAAATTGAAGATATTAAGGAATTGGGGTTCGGGGATATAATTTCTCTAAATGTAAGAGAAGTCCCAGCCAAACTTGGTCATTGGCTTGTTTCCAATTTTGAACCTGATTCATCATCATATAAAGGTCAGACACTTCAGGTTACGAATTTGGATGTACACATAGCAACCGGGCTTCCTATGGGATCAAATGATATTGTATTAGCATCCTATGATGACAAGGATGTTAAATATAATCAATTAGTTGATGAGTTCAAGGAACAGTTTAAAGGTTCCAAGATAACAAACAATGTGTTACAATACGTGCTAACAACACAGACGGATGGGGGGGATCAATTCAAGAGGAACTTCATTGTTTATCTTTGCTCTATTTTTATAGCGGGTAGCTGTTCTACAACCCCAAGCTTAAAGATATTGATGTCTTTAGTCGACTTATCATTGGTACGCACCTTTAATTGGTGCAAATTTTGCCTTGATGCTTTCATTGAGGCCGTTGATATGTGGAAGATGAACACAGCAGAGAGAAACAAATGCTTTGATGGACCTATAATGGTCTTTGTGTTCATATATCTACAAAGAATGTGCTACAGAAACAGCACACCTGTTCGTTGTTTCCCGACAATGTTGTTCTGGACACAAGAGTCCATTTCAAAGAGAATAATGGACGAAGCGAAGAAATCGGGTACATTCGGTAACGGCTTTGTCTTGCAATTACAACCGGTTGATTGGTACAAGGTGGATAACTCTAAAACCTGTACTGCAAATGTTTCTTCCGTAATGGAAAAAGAGAAGCTAGTGAAAGTGGCGGAGGAAATAAAAGATGAGAATGATGAGCCAAAGGAAGCAATACACTGGGTGCAGAATTTAATCAACAAATCTTCTCAGTTCTCAAAGTCTTTCAGGGGGCTGAAAGATGCGATAAAATTTGCAAAAGTTGCCTCCCCCCAATGCAAACCACTACTAGACTTTGAAAATTTGGCAAATGAATTTATAAACAAACTTTCAGAAACGAGAAGAGAACAACCATCAAAAGAGAATGGTAATATTTTTTTTTATAATTAATTTTCTATCTATTTATAAATGTTTATAGAACTGTCTGTTTTGACGTACATAAGTTGATATCTGTTGCATAAGTTACTATGTGTTGCACATTTTGGAATTTGTACATGGTTAAAACAGTGTCTGTTCTTATGTATATAAGTTACTATTTGTTGCACATATTGAAATTTGTACATGGTTAAAACAGTGTCTGTTTTAATGTAGATAAGTTACTATGTGTTGCACATATTGAAATTTATACATGGTTAAAACAATGTCTGTTTTGATGTAGGTAAGTTACTATATGTTGGACATGTTGAAATTTGTACATGATTATAGAAGTGTCTGTTTTGATGTACATAAGTTACTATGTGTTGTATAATTATAACTTATATACAGTATTTATTTTTCATCTTTTACTGCTTAGAATCTGGAGATAAATGGAAGGATGTTACTAATATTGCATCACAAGTTGTCAATGATGACAACACAAAAGAAGAACGCAAAATACCTTCTACTTGTCAAAAGGACTTCCCTACCTTCTCAGATGCAGACTTTGGTCTAGAAGAACTGACTCCACACGTATTAGAGATGTTAGATCAGATAGTAGAAGAAGCTGTTTCTGCCAAAAAGAATGAGGTACCAAAGATGAAGAAGAAGAAGAAGGAGAGAGACCCAATGATGCCAAGATACAGTTTGTTGAACTCAGATGAGAGCTATCAACTCAGTCAAGATATTAACCTTGACATGTATTCTGACCCTCAAGATACACCTCAAATAAATGAAGATGTGGATAAAGAAAAAACTCCCACCATAAATGAACAAGTGTTCAATTACAAGAGTGTGTCAAATATGGATATGAAGAATGTGGATGTGGAAGCTACTACTGAACAAATGTTCAATAACAAGCTTGTGGAGTTTGTGGAGAACATGGAATGTACTCCTGCACATGCAGTAGAAAAAGTTAACTTAGAAACTCCTTATGCTGTGAAAAATATCATTCGAAAGAGCCCAGATATTGTTGAAAACTTGGTCACTCCACAAATAGTGGGGAATGCATCTCAGCAAGATGATGAAATGAATGAAAAAGAAATTGAAGCAGAATACAAGAGGAAACAAGCAATACCAGCTATTTTCAAATCTCCTTTCATACAAAGGAACATCAGCTTTTTAACCAATCTGAGTGCCGAAGAGAAATATGTGACAGACTATGCATTTGCATTAGATATCTCTCCAAGGTAAACAACTAATTTACATAGCTAAAGCACTGTCTGTTTTGATGTACGTAAGATACTATGTGATGCACATGTGTGAAATTTGCACATTATTAGACCAGTGTCTGTTTTGATGTAGATGAGTTACAACTTATTGTATATAACTCATACAACAGATGTACATAAGTAAATCACTGAGAAGGTAGGGAAATGTGTTTAAATGCTAATAGTTTGAAAGTCATAGTTAAAATTGTTTCATATGAGTGATTGTTATACCAAAACTAATACACTAATTACTTTTTAATTTTACAGTGAACCTCTCTTTAAGTTTGAAACGATTCAGATTTCAAGGAGGCAGATGTTGATGATATCACAGTCTGGAAGTAATGTTGAGGAACCAATTTTAAATCTTTGGGGATTATTGATGAATGATTTGGAAAAGCTATCATCTCCATCATCCATAAAGCGTGTTTATATGTCTCCATTTAATAAATATGTGGTAATGTTATATATTCCATCAACAATGTCAACAGTGTAAATATATTTTTGGTCATGAATCTCTTCTAAAAACTTCTTTAATGTTTCAGATTCCTACAAGTGAAATGCAGTTGGATAATGTGCAATTGGTAAACAAATAGATACTCCTTATAACCTCCATTCATTCATTCATTCATTCTGTAAACTAATAGTGCAATCTTCTTCAAGGTCTTTTTCTGGACAACAGAATTACCATCTATTATTCTTTACTGTTTAAACTCAATGACGACATCATTTGAAATAATTCACTTTGGGTATCCTGAAGAACGTGACAGCCAACTAAACAGTTCTGAAGCTAAAGATAAATATGTGAGCACACTGATGTATTGTTTTTACTTTTTTGTACATTGAAAATTATTTCACCTTTGTTGAATACTTTGTTATATTTGCAGTGTAATTATTTCTCTGAAAAATTCAAGAATAAGATCAAATGGGCCAATCAAGTGACAGACTATAAAATAGCGGAATTTATTCCAGATTTTAGTCGTCATTTGGAAATTGACAATGGTATTTTGTCAATGAGGGTCATGGAAATGTACAATGGGGATAAAAATTATTTTGCCCAAGTGTTCAAACCGGTAAACTTAATTATTCTACTTATATCATTGATACTATTTTATGTTTGACTATATTTCCATATATAAATGTTATTGATTAATGTATATGTTCAGAACAATGTTACATATGATAAGTATGTAAGGATGATGAAGGTGCGGTATTGTCACAAAATACTAACCTCCACCAGGAATCAGATGAAACATACTATTCTGAAAGATGCAAGAAAACTGTCAAGGAAACTTCTGTATGTTATAGACTTGCACTATGCTATCATATGACTACCATATATTGCACATAAAGCATAAAGCATAAATCATTAACATTTACTGTTTTATAACTTTTCTCAGTAGGGCAGCGGAACTCCATGTGGAAAAAATATTCAGTGATGAAGAAATTATTCAAAAATTCTTAAAAGAAACAAAAAGAAGACCTTTGCAGGAAAGGCAAATGAGAAAAAGAAGGACTCATATGAAAACATTTTAATTTCATATAACATGTAATACATTCTATCCTGTCCAATGTTTTTTAATTCTTTCATCATAATTAATTTTAAAATTGTTGATTATTTGAACTATGTTATCTTGCAGGGAAGAGGTTATGGAAACACAATGGATGAATGTAAGCCGAAAGGCGATGCAATCCTGGTTATTACCAAAAGAACAACTATATGATATGGTAAATGTTACACTAATATTATAAATTCAAATGCTGTCAAATCAATCTAACAAGTGTTCTTTTAATAGGCAATCGATATAGCTGGAATATATGCAACATTCAAGAGGAGCGATATACTATTCATTCCTACAAAATCAGAGGTAAATATGTCAAAATTCCTGTACTTAAGTACTTTTTTGGTACATAATCATACAGTTGTTTACCTATTGTGTATCCATTGTTACAGGAATTAAACCCAGAAGTATTCTCTTCTCTGACAACGCCATACTGTACTGTATCATACTTGCCTGAAGATGGTAAATTCTTGAGAAAGGTATAACCATCTAATCTGTATACTCCTATACCATTAACACAGTTGAATTTTGTACATGGTTATAGAAGTGTCTGTTTTGATGTACTTAAGTTAATATGTGTTGAAAATATGTATTACATTACAATAACTGTGAAATGTATACTATTTCAGATCTTTATCCCAGTTCATATTGACACACCATTACACTGGATTTTGATTGTGTGTGATTTTGAAGACAAGAAGAATTACATCTTGGATTCAAGTAAAAGGAAGGGTAACAAAGCACGAATTGATGTTTGCCACAGAATAATGACAAATATCGCAATCATCATTCAAAAATACTCGGGCTATGAATACATCTCCAAAAAAATGATGACAAATCCAATGGAGTATGTAAAAAATGCAGCTCAACAAAGTAATGGATTTGATTGTGGTGTTTTTGTCTTGAAGTGGATAAATGCATTTCACGACAAGGAGAAATGGACAGACAAAGATTATTTTAATGACAGCAATGACTTTCGTCGTCAAACATGCATAAATCTTATGAGGTGGGATAAGAACTTTGTTAAGGATTTTACAGTTGACAGAAAATATAAAATTCTATTTTAGCTGTGTGTATGTAAACAGTCAGTGATGTAAACATTACTCCATGACAAGAATTTATATAAACATCAACGTTTTTATAATCATTATCAGGTGAGTTATGTACAGCTAATATGTACATATGTACATTACATAATGACCTATACACTGTACTTTGTAAATTGTTAAACGTAAAACAAAATTAATCTATAACGTTCTTCTGTAAATAGTCAAAAACATAAAATGTATAGAGTAATCTAAACCTATAAAATGAACCTATAAAAGTAGTCAAAAACCATGTTTATAGAACTGTCTGTTTTGACGTACATAAATTGATATCTGTTGAATAAGTTACTATGTGTTGCACATTTTGGAATTTGTACATGCTTAAGACAGTGTCTGTTTTGATGTAGATAAGGTACTATGTGTTGCACATATTGAAATTTATACATGGTTAAAAAGTGTCTGTTTTGATGTACATAAGTTACTATGGTTAAAACAGTATCTGTTTTGATGCACATATTGATATTTATCAAGAAACTGAACCTTAAGAGTAGGGTACTGCATAAGACGGGACGGAAAAGGGTTTAGGGTTGGATTAGACGGACCCGCTTCGCGGATCCGCCTAATCCAACCCTAAACCCTTTTCCTTATTCAAGGTCACTAAACCCGCAAGAAACTGTACCCTAAGAGGGTATTGGTGAACCCTGTCGTGGATGTGATTCAAAGATGGGACACTGAACCTTAAGAGTAGGGTACCGCATAAGACGGGACGGAAAAGGGTTTAGGGTTGGATTAGGCGGACCCGCTTCGCGGATCCGCCTAATCCAACCCTAAACCCTTTTCCTTATTCAAGGTCACTAAACCCGCAAGAAACTGTACCCTAAGAGGGTATTGGTGAACCCTGTCGTGGATGTGATTCAAAGATAGGACACTGAACCTTAAGAGTAGGGTACCGCATAAGACGGGACGGAAAAGGGTTTAGGGTTGGATTACACGGACCCGCTTCGCGGATCCGCCTAATCCAACCCTAAACCATTTTCCTTATTCAAGGTCACTAAACCCGCAAGAAACTGTACCCTAAGAGGGTATTGGTGAACCCTGTTGTGGATGTGATTCAAAGATGGGACACTGAACCTTAAGAGTAGGGTACCGCATAAGACGAGACGGAAAAGTTTAGGGTTGGATTAGGCGGACCCGCTTCGCGGATCCGCCTAATCCAACCCTAAACCCTTTTCCTTATTCAAGGTCACTAAACCCGCAAGAAACTGTACCCTAACAGGGTATTGGTGAACCCTGTCGTGGATGTGATTCAAAGATGGGACACTGAACCTTAAGAGTAGGGCACCGCATAAGACGGGACAGAAAAGGGTTTAGGATTGGATTAGGCGGACCCGCTTCGCGGATCCGCCTAATCCAACCCTAAACCATTTTCCTTATTCAAGGTCACTAAACCCGCAAGAAACTTTACCCTAAGAGGGTATTGGTGAACCCTGTCATGGATGTGATTCAAAGATGGGACACTGAACCTTAAGACTAGGGTACCGCATAAGACAGGACGGAAAAGGGTTTAGGGTTGGATTAGGCGGACCCGCTTCGCGGATCCGCCTAATCCAACCCTAAACCCTTTTCCTTATTCAAGGTCACTAAACCCGCAAGAAACTGTACCCTAAGAGGGTATTGGTGAACCCTGTCGTGGATGTGATTCAAAGATGGGACACTGAACCTTAAGAGTAGGGTACCGCATAAGACGGGACGGAAAAGGGTTTAGGGTTGGATTAGGCGGACCCGCTTCGCGGATCCGCCTAATCCAACCCTAAACCCTTTTCCTTATTCAAGGTCACTAAACCCGCAAGAAACTGTACCCTAAGAGGGTATTGGTGAACCCTGTCGTGGATGTGATTCAAAGATGGGACACTGAACCTTAAGAGTAGGGTACCGCATAAGACGGGACGGAAAAGGGTTTAGGGTTGGATTAGGTGGACCCGCTTCGCGGATCCGCCTAATCCAACCCTAAACCCTTTTCCTTATTCAAGGTCACTAAACCCGCAAGAGACTGTACCCTAAGAGGGTATTGGTGAACCCTGTCGTGGATGTGATTCAAAGATGGGATACTGAACCTTAAGAGTAGGGCACCGCATAAGACGGGACAGAAAAGGGTTTAGGGTTGGATTAGGCGGACCCGCTTCGCGGATCCGCCTAATCCAACCCTAAACCATTTTCCTTATTCTAGGTCACTAAACCCGCAAGAAACTTTACCCTAAGAGGGTATTGGTGAACCCTGTCGTGGATGTGATTCAAAGATGGGACACTGAACCTTAAGAGAAGGGTACCGCATAAGACAGGACGGAAAAGGGTTTAGGGTTGGATTAGGCGGACCTGCTTCGCGGATCCGCCTAATCTAACCCTAAACCCTTTTCCTTATTCAAGGTCACTAAACCCGCAAGAAACTGTACCCTAAGAGGGTATTGGTGAACCCTGTCGTGGATGTGATTCAAAGATGGGACACTGAACCTTAAGAGTAGGGTACCGCATAAGACGGGACGGAAAAGGGTTTAGGGTTGGATTAGGCGGACCCGCTTCGCGGATCCGCCTAATCCAACCCTAAACCCTTTTCCTTATTCAAGGTCACTAAACCCGCAAGAAACTGTACCCTAAGAGGGTATTGGTGAACCCTGTCGTGGATGTGATTCAAAGATGGGACACTGAACCTTAAGAGTAGGGTACCGCATAAGACGGGACGGAAAAGGGTTTAGGGTTGGATTAGGCGGACCCGCTTCGCGGATCCGCCTAATCCAACCCTAAACCCTTTTCCTTATTCAAGGTCACTAAACCTGCAAGAAACTGTACCCTAAGAGGGTATTGGTGAACCCTGTTGTGGATGTGATTCAAAGATGGGACACTGAACCTTAAGAGTAGGGTACCGCATAAGACGGGACGGAAAAGTTTAGGGTTGGATTAGGCGGACCCGCTTCGCGGATCCGCCTAATCCAACCCTAAACCCTTTTCCTTATTCAAGGTCACTAAACCCGCAAGAAACTGTACCCTAAGAGGGTATTGGTGAACCCTGTCGTGGATGTGATTCAAAGATGGGACACTGAACCTTAAGAGTAGGGCACCGCATAAGACGGGACAGAAAAGGGTTTAGGGTTGGATTAGGCGGACCCGCTTCGCGGATCCGCCTAATCCAACCCTAAACCCTTTTCCTTATTCAAGGTCACTAAACCCGCAAGAAACTGTACCCTAAGAGGGTATTGGTGAACCCTGTCGTGGATGTGATTCAAAGATGGGACACTGAACCTTAAGAGTAGGGTACCGCATAAGACGGGACGGAAAAGGGTTTAGGGTTGGATTAGGCGGACCCGCTTCGCGGATCCGCCTAATCCAACCCTAAACCCTTTTCCTTATTCAAGGTCACTAAACCCGCAAGAAACTGTACCCTAAGAGGGTATTGGTGAACCCTGTCGTGGATGTGATTCAAAGATGGGACACTGAACCTTAAGAGTAGGGTACCGCATAAGACGGGACGGAAAAGGGTTTAGGGTTGGATTAGGCGGACCCGCTTTGCAGATCCGCCTAATCCAACCCTAAACCCTTTTCCTTATTCAAGGTCACTAAACCTGCAAGAAACTGTACCCTAAGAGGGTATTGGTGAACCCTGTTGTGGATGTGATTCAAAGATGGGACACTGAACCTTAAGAGTAGGGTACCGCATAAGACGGGACGGAAAAGTTTAGGGTTGGATTAGGCGGACCCGCTTCGCGGATCCGCCTAATCCAACCCTAAACCCTTTTCCTTATTCAAGGTCACTAAACCCGCAAGAAACTGTACCCTAAGAGGGTATTGGTGAACCCTGTCGTGGATGTGATTCAAAGATGGGACACTGAACCTTAAGAGTAGGGCACCGCATAAGACGGGACAGAAAAGGGTTTAGGATTGGATTAGGCGGACCCGCTTCGCGGATCCGCCTAATCCAACCCTAAACCATTTTCCTTATTCAAGGTCACTAAACCCGCAAGAAACTTTACCCTAAGAGGGTATTGGTGAACCCTGTCACGGATGTGATTCAAAGATGGGACACTGAACCTTAAGAGTAGGGTACCGCATAAGACAGGACGGAAAAGGGTTTAGGGTTGGATTAGGCGGACCCGCTTCGCGGATCCGCCTAATCCAACCCTAAACCCTTTTCCTTATTCAAGGTCACTAAACCCGCAAGAAACTGTACCCTAAGAGGGTATTGGTGAACCCTGTCGTGGATGTGATTCAAAGATGGGACACTGAACCTTAAGAGTAGGGTACCGCATAAGACGGGACGGAAAAGGGTTTAGGGTTGGATTAGGCGGACCCGCTTCGCGGATCCGCCTAATCCAACCCTAAACCCTTTTCCTTATTCAAGGTCACTAAACCCGCAAGAAACTGTACCCTAAGAGGGTATTGGTGAACCCTGTCGTGGATGTGATTCAAAGATGGGACACTGAACCTTAAGAGTAGGGTACCGCATAAGACGGGACGAAAAAGGGTTTAGGGTTGGATTAGGCGGACCCGCTTCGCGGATCCGCCTAATCCAACCCTAAACCCTTTTCCTTATTCAAGGTCACTAAACCCGCAAGAAACTGTACCCTAAGAGGGTATTGGTGAACCCTGTCGTGGATGTGATTCAAAGATGGGATACTGAACCTTAAGAGTAGGGCACCGCATAAGACGGGACAGAAAAGGGTTTAGGGTTGGATTAGGCGGACCCGCTTCGCGGATCCGCCTAATCCAACCCTTAACCATTTTCCTTATTCTAGGTCACTAAACCCGCAAGAAACTTTACCCTAAGAGGGTATTGGTGAACCCTGTCGTGGATGTGATTCAAAGATGGGACACTGAACCTTAAGAGAAGGGTACCGCATAAGACAGGACGGAAAAGGGTTTAGGGTTGGATTAGGCGGACCTGCTTCGCGGATCCGCCTAATCCAACCCTAAACCCTTTTCCTTATTCAAGGTCACTAAACCCGCAAGAAACTGTACCCTAAGAGGGTATTGGTGAACCCTGTCGTGGATGTGATTCAAAGATGGGACACTGAACCTTAAGAGTAGGGTACCGCATAAGACGGGACGGAAAAGGGTTTAGGGTTGGATTAGGCGGACCCGCTTCGCGGATCCGCCTAATCCAACCCTAAACCCTTTTCCTTATTCAAGGTCACTAAACCCGCAAGAAACTGTACCCTAAGAGGGTATTGGTGAACCCTATCGTGGATGTGATTCAAAGATGGGACACTGAACCTTAAGAGTAGGGTACCGCATAAGACGGGACGGAAAAGGGTTTAGGGTTGGATTAGGCGGACCCGCTTCGCGGATCCGCCTAATCCAACCCTAAACCCTTTTCCTTATTCAAGGTCACTAAACCCGCAAGAAACTGTACCCCAAGAGGGTATTGGTGAACCCTGTCGTGGATGTGATTCAAAGATGGGATACTGAACCTTAAGAGTAGGGCACCGCATAAGACGGGACAGAAAAGGGTTTAGGGTTGGATTAGGCGGACCCGCTTCGCGGATCCGCCTAATCCAACCCTAAACCCTTTTCCTTATTCAAGGTCACTAAACCCGCAAGAAACTGTACCCTAAGAGGGTATTGGTGAACCCTGTCGTGGATGTGATTCAAAGATGGGACACTGAACCTTAAGAGTAGGGTACCGCATAAGACGGGACGGAAAAGGGTTTAGGGTTGGATTAGGCGGACCCGCTTCGCGGATCCGCCTAATCCAACCCTAAATCATTTTCCTTATTCAAGGTCACTAAACCCGCAAGAAACTGTACCCTAAGAGGGTATTGGTGAACCCTGTTGTGGATGTGATTCAAAGATGGGACACTGAACCTTAAGAGTAGGGTACCGCATAAGACGGGACGGAAAAGTTTAGGGTTGGATTAGGCGGACCCGCTTCGCGGATCTGCCTAATCCAACCCTAAACCCTTTTCCTTATTCAAGGTCACTAAACCCGCAAGAAACTGTACCCTAAGAGGGTATTGGTGAACCCTGTCGTGGATGTGATTCAAAGATGGGACACTGAACCTTAAGAGTAGGGCACCGCATAAGACGGGACAGAAAAGGGTTTAGGGTTGGATTAGGCGGACCCGCTTCGCGGATCCACCTAATCCAACCCTAAACCATTTTCCTTATTCTAGGTCACTAAACCCGCAAGAAACTTTACCCTAAGAGGGTATTGGTGGACCCTGTCGTGGATGTGATTCAAAGATGGGACACTGAACCTTAAGAGTAGGGTACCGCATAAGACAGGACGGAAAAGGGTTTAGGGTTGGATTAGGCGGACCCGCTTCGCGGATCCGCCTAATCCAACCCTAAACCCTTTTCCTTATTCAAGGTCACTAAACCCGCAAGAAACTGTACCCTAAGAGGGTATTGGTGAACCCTGTCGTGGATGTGATTCAAAGATGGGAGACTGAACCTTAAGAGTAGGGTACCGCATAAGACGGGACGGAAAAGGGTTTAGGGTTGGATTAGGCGGACCCGCTTCGCGGATCCGCCTAATCCAACCCTAAACCCTTTTCCTTATTCAAGGTCACTAAACCCGCAAGAAACTGTACCCTAAGAGGGTATTGGTGAACCCTGTCGTGGATGTGATTCAAAGATGGGACACTGAACCTTAAGAGTAGGGTACCGCATAAGACGGGACGGAAAAGGGTTTAGGGTTGGATTAGGCGGACCCGCTTCGCGGATCCGCCTAATCCAACCCTAAACCCTTTTCCTTATTCAAGGTCACTAAACCCGCAAGAAACTGTACCCTAAGAGGGTATTGGTGAACCCTGTTGTGGATGTGATTCAAAGATGGGACACTGAACCTTAAGAGTAGGGTACCGCATAAGACGGGACGGAAAAGTTTAGGGTTGGATTAGGCGGACCCGCTTCGCGGATCTGCCTAATCCAACCCTAAACCCTTTTCCTTATTCAAGGTCACTAAACCCGCAAGAAACTGTACCCTAAGAGGGTATTGGTGAACCCTGTCGTGGATGTGATTCAAAGATGGGACACTGAACCTTAAGAGTAGGGCACCGCATAAGACGGGACAGAAAAGGGTTTAGGGTTGGATTAGGCGGACCCGCTTCGCGGATCCACCTAATCCAACCCTAAACCATTTTCCTTATTCTAGGTCACTAAACCCGCAAGAAACTTTACCCTAAGAGGGTATTGGTGGACCCTGTCGTGGATGTGATTCAAAGATGGGACACTGAACCTTAAGAGTAGGGTACCGCATAAGACAGGACGGAAAAGGGTTTATGGTTGGATTAGGCGGACCCGCTTCGCGGATCCGCCTAATCCAACCCTAAACCCTTTTCCTTATTCAAGGTCACTAAACCCGCAAGAAACTGTACCCTAAGAGGGTATTGGTGAACCCTGTCGTGGATGTGATTCAAAGATGGGACACTGAACCTTAAGAGTAGGGTACCGCATAAGACGGGACAGAAAAGGGTTTAGGGTTGGATTAGGCGGACCCGCTTCGCGGATCCGCCTAATCCAACCCTAAACCCTTTTCCTTATTCAAGGTCACTAAACCCGCAAGAAACTGTACCCTAAGAGGGTATTGGTGAACCCTGTCGTGGATGTGATTCAAAGATGGGACACTGAACCTTAAGAGTAGGGTACCGCATAAGACGGGACGGAAAAGGGTTTAGGGTTGGATTAGGCGGACCCGCTTCGCGGATCCGCCTAATCCAACCCTAAACCCTTTTCCTTATTCAAGGTCACTAAACCCGCAAGAAACTGTACCCTAAGAGGGTATTGGTGAACCCTGTTGTGGATGTGATTCAAAGATGGGACACTGAACCTTAAGAGTAGGGTACCGCATAAGACGGGACGGAAAAGTTTAGGGTTGGATTAGGCGGACCCGCTTCGCGGATCTGCCTAATCCAACCCTAAACCCTTTTCCTTATTCAAGGTCACTAAACCCGCAAGAAACTGTACCCTAAGAGGGTATTGGTGAACCCTGTCGTGGATGTGATTCAAAGATGGGACACTGAACCTTAAGAGTAGGGCACCGCATAAGACGGGACAGAAAAGGGTTTAGGGTTGGATTAGGCGGACCCGCTTCGCGGATCCGCCTAATCCAACCCTTAACCATTTTCCTTATTCTAGGTCACTAAACCCGCAAGAAACTTTACCCTAAGAGGGTATTGGTGAACCCTGTCGTGGATGTGATTCAAAGATGGGACACTGAACCTTAAGAGAAGGGTACCGCATAAGACAGGACGGAAAAGGGTTTAGGGTTGGATTAGGCGGACCTGCTTCGCGGATCCGCCTAATCCAACCCTAAACCCTTTTCCTTATTCAAGGTCACTAAACCCGCAAGAAACTGTACCCTAAGAGGGTATTGGTGAACCCTGTCGTGGATGTGATTCAAAGATGGGACACTGAACCTTAAGAGTAGGGTACCGCATAAGACGGGACGGAAAAGGGTTTAGGGTTGGATTAGGCGGACCCGCTTCGCGGATCCGCCTAATCCAACCCTAAACCCTTTTCCTTATTCAAGGTCACTAAACCCGCAAGAAACTGTACCCTAAGAGGGTATTGGTGAACCCTATCGTGGATGTGATTCAAAGATGGGACACTGAACCTTAAGAGTAGGGTACCGCATAAGACGGGACGGAAAAGGGTTTAGGGTTGGATTAGGCGGACCCGCTTCGCGGATCCGCCTAATCCAACCCTAAACCCTTTTCCTTATTCAAGGTCACTAAACCCGCAAGAAACTGTACCCTAAGAGGGTATTGGTGAACCCTGTCGTGGATGTGATTCAAAGATGGGACACTGAACCTTAAGAGTAGGGTACCGCATAAGACAGGACGGAAAAGGGTTTACGGTTGGATTAGGCGGACCCGCTTCGCGGATCCGCCTAATCCAACCCTAAACCCTTTTCCTTATTCAAGGTCACTAAACCCGCAAGAAACTGTACCCTAAGAGGGTATTGGTGAACCCTGTCGTGGATGTGATTCAAAGATGGGACACTGAACCTTAAGAGTAGGGTACCGCATAAGACGGGACAGAAAAGGGTTTAGGGTTGGATTAGGCGGACCCGCTTCGCGGATCCGCCTAATCCAACCCTAAACCCTTTTCCTTATTCAAGGTCACTAAACCCGCAAGAAACTGTACCCTAAGAGGGTATTGGTGAACCCTGTCGTGGATGTGATTCAAAGATGGGACACTGAACCTTAAGAGTAGGGTACCGCATAAGACGGGACGGAAAAGGGTTTAGGGTTGGATTAGGCGGACCCGCTTCGCGGATCCGCCTAATCCAACCCTAAACCCTTTTCCTTATTCAAGGTCACTAAACCCGCAAGAAACTGTACCCTAAGAGGGTATTGGTGAACCCTGTCGTGGATGTGATTCAAAGATGGGACACTGAACCTTAAGAGTAGGGTACCGCATAAGACGGGACGGAAAAGGGTTTAGGGTTGGATTAGGCGGACCCGCTTCGCGGATCCGCCTAATCCAACCCTAAACCCTTTTCCTTATTCAAGGTCACTAAACCCGCAAGAAACTGTACCCTAAGAGGGTATTGGTGAACCCTGTTGTGGATGTGATTCAAAGATGGGACACTGAACCTTAAGAGTAGGGCACCGCATAAGACGGGACAGAAAAGGGTTTAGGGTTGGATTAGGCGGACCCGCTTCGCGGATCCACCTAATCCAACCCTAAACCATTTTCCTTATTCTAGGTCACTAAACCCGCAAGAAACTTTACCCTAAGAGGGTATTGGTGGACCCTGTCGTGGATGTGATTCAAAGATGGGACACTGAACCTTAAGAGTAGGGTACCGCATAAGACAGGACGGAAAAGGGTTTATGGTTGGATTAGGCGGACCCGCTTCGCGGATCCGCCTAATCCAACCCTAAACCCTTTTCCTTATTCAAGGTCACTAAACCCGCAAGAAACTGTACCCTAAGAGGGTATTGGTGAACCCTGTCGTGGATGTGATTCAAAGATGGGACACTGAACCTTAAGAGTAGGGTACCGCATAAGACGGGACAGAAAAGGGTTTAGGGTTGGATTAGGCGGACCCGCTTCGCGGATCCGCCTAATCCAACCCTAAACCCTTTTCCTTATTCAAGGTCACTAAACCCGCAAGAAACTGTACCCTAAGAGGGTATTGGTGAACCCTGTCGTGGATGTGATTCAAAGATGGGACACTGAACCTTAAGAGTAGGGTACCGCATAAGACGGGACGGAAAAGGGTTTAGGGTTGGATTAGGCGGACCCGCTTCGCGGATCCGCCTAATCCAACCCTAAACCCTTTTCCTTATTCAAGGTCACTAAACCCGCAAGAAACTGTACCCTAAGAGGGTATTGGTGAACCCTGTTGTGGATGTGATTCAAAGATGGGACACTGAACCTTAAGAGTAGGGTACCGCATAAGACGGGACGGAAAAGTTTAGGGTTGGATTAGGCGGACCCGCTTCGCGGATCTGCCTAATCCAACCCTAAACCCTTTTCCTTATTCAAGGTCACTAAACCCGCAAGAAACTGTACCCTAAGAGGGTATTGGTGAACCCTGTTGTGGATGTGATTCAAAGATGGGACACTGAACCTTAAGAGTAGGGCACCGCATAAGACGGGACAGAAAAGGGTTTAGGGTTGGATTAGGCGGACCCGCTTCGCGGATCCACCTAATCCAACCCTAAACCATTTTCCTTATTCTAGGTCACTAAACCCGCAAGAAACTTTACCCTAAGAGGGTATTGGTGGACCCTGTCGTGGATGTGATTCAAAGATGGGACACTGAACCTTAAGAGTAGGGTACCGCATAAGACAGGACGGAAAAGGGTTTATGGTTGGATTAGGCGGACCCGCTTCGCGGATCCGCCTAATCCAACCCTAAACCCTTTTCCTTATTCAAGGTCACTAAACCCGCAAGAAACTGTACCCTAAGAGGGTATTGGTGAACCCTGTCGTGGATGTGATTCAAAGATGGGACATTGAACCTTAAGAGTAGGGTACCGCATAAGACGGGACAGAAAAGGGTTTAGGGTTGGATTAGGCGGACCCGCTTCGCGGATCCGCCTAATCCAACCCTAAACCCTTTTCCTTATTCAAGGTCACTAAACCCGCAAGAAACTGTACCCTAAGAGGGTATTGGTGAACCCTGTCGTGGATGTGATTCAAAGATGGGACACTGAACCTTAAGAGTAGGGTACCGCATAAGACGGGACGGAAAAGGGTTTAGGGTTGGATTAGGCGGACCCGCTTCGCGGATCCGCCTAATCCAACCCTAAACCCTTTTCCTTATTCAAGGTCACTAAACCCGCAAGAAACTGTACCCTAAGAGGGTATTGGTGAACCCTGTCGTGGATGTGATTCAAAGATGGGACACTGAACCTTAAGAGTAGGGTACCGCATAAGACGGGACGGAAAAGGGTTTAGGGTTGGATTAGGCGGACCCGCTTCGCGGATCCGCCTAATCCAACCCTAAACCCTTTTCCTTATTCAAGGTCACTAAACCCGCAAGAAACTGTACCCTAAGAGGGTATTGGTGAACCCTGTTGTGGATGTGATTCAAAGATGGGACACTGAACCTTAAGAGTAGGGTACCGCATAAGACGGGACGGAAAAGTTTAGGGTTGGATTAGGCGGACCCGCTTCGCGGATCTACCTAATCCAACCCTAAACCCTTTTCCTTATTCAAGGTCACTAAACCCGCAAGAAACTGTACCCTATGAGGGTATTGGTGAACCCTGTCGTGGATGTGATTCAAAGATGGGACACTGAACCTTAAGAGTAGGGCACCGCATAAGACGGGACAGAAAATGGTTTAGGGTTGGATTAGGCGGACCCGCTTCGCGGATCCACCTAATCCAACCCTAAACCATTTTCCTTATTCTAGGTCACTAAACCCGCAAGAAACTGTACCCTAAGAGGGTATTGGTGAACCCTGTTGTGGATGTGATTCAAAGATGGGACACTGAACCTTAAGAGTAGGGTACCGCATAAGACGGGACGGAAAAGTTTAGGGTTGGATTAGGCGGACCCGCTTCGCGGATCTGCCTAATCCAACCCTAAACCCTTTTCCTTATTCAAGGTCACTAAACCCGCAAGAAACTGTACCCTAAGAGGGTATTGGTGAACCCTGTCGTGGATGTGATTCAAAGATGGGACACTGAACCTTAAGAGTAGGGCACCGCATAAGACGGGACAGAAAAGGGTTTAGGGTTGGATTAGGCGGACCCGCTTCGCGGATCCACCTAATCCAACCCTAAACCATTTTCCTTATTCTAGGTCACTAAACCCGCAAGAAACTTTACCCTAAGAGGGTATTGGTGGACCCTGTCGTGGATGTGATTCAAGGATGGGACACTGAACCTTAAGAGTAGGGTACCGCATAAGACAGGACGGAAAAGGGTTTATGGTTGGATTAGGCGGACCCGCTTCGCGGATCCGCCTAATCCAACCCTAAACCCTTTTCCTTATTCAAGGTCACTAAACCCGCAAGAAACTGTACCCTAAGAGGGTATTGGTGAACCCTGTCGTGGATGTGATTCAAAGATGGGAGACTGAACCTTAAGAGTAGGGTACCGCATAAGACGGGACGGAAAAGGGTTTAGGGTTGGATTAGGCGGACCCGCTTCGCGGATCCGCCTAATCCAACCCTAAACCCTTTTCCTTATTCAAGGTCACTAAACCCGCAAGAAACTGTACCCTAAGAGGGTATTGGTGAACCCTGTCGTGGATGTGATTCAAAGATGGGACACTGAACCTTAAGAGTAGGGTACCGCATAAGACAGGACGGAAAAGGGTTTACGGTTGGATTAGGCGGACCCGCTTCGCGGATCCGCCTAATCCAACCCTAAACCCTTTTCCTTATTCAAGGTCACTAAACCCGCAAGAAACTGTACCCTAAGAGGGTATTGGTGAACCCTGTCGTGGATGTGATTCAAAGATGGGACACTGAACCTTAAGAGTAGGGTACCGCATAAGACGGGACAGAAAAGGGTTTAGGGTTGGATTAGGCGGACCCGCTTCGCGGATCCGCCTAATCCAACCCTAAACCCTTTTCCTTATTCAAGGTCACTAAACCCGCAAGAAACTGTACCCTAAGAGGGTATTGGTGAACCCTGTCGTGGATGTGATTCAAAGATGGGACACTGAACCTTAAGAGTAGGGTACCGCATAAGACGGGACGGAAAAGGGTTTAGGGTTGGATTAGGCGGACCCGCTTCGCGGATCCGCCTAATCCAACCCTAAACCCTTTTCCTTATTCAAGGTCACTAAACCCGCAAGAAACTGTACCCTAAGAGGGTATTGGTGAACCCTGTCGTGGATGTGATTCAAAGATGGGACACTGAACCTTAAGAGTAGGGTACCGCATAAGACGGGACGGAAAAGGGTTTAGGGTTGGATTAGGCGGACCCGCTTCGCGGATCCGCCTAATCCAACCCTAAACCCTTTTCCTTATTCAAGGTCACTAAACCCGCAAGAAACTGTACCCTAAGAGGGTATTGGTGAACCCTGTTGTGGATGTGATTCAAAGATGGGACACTGAACCTTAAGAGTAGGGCACCGCATAAGACGGGACAGAAAAGGGTTTAGGGTTGGATTAGGCGGACCCGCTTCGCGGATCCACCTAATCCAACCCTAAACCATTTTCCTTATTCTAGGTCACTAAACCCGCAAGAAACTTTACCCTAAGAGGGTATTGGTGGACCCTGTCGTGGATGTGATTCAAAGATGGGACACTGAACCTTAAGAGTAGGGTACCGCATAAGACAGGACGGAAAAGGGTTTATGGTTGGATTAGGCGGACCCGCTTCGCGGATCCGCCTAATCCAACCCTAAACCCTTTTCCTTATTCAAGGTCACTAAACCCGCAAGAAACTGTACCCTAAGAGGGTATTGGTGAACCCTGTCGTGGATGTGATTCAAAGATGGGACACTGAACCTTAAGAGTAGGGTACCGCATAAGACGGGACAGAAAAGGGTTTAGGGTTGGATTAGGCGGACCCGCTTCGCGGATCCGCCTAATCCAACCCTAAACCCTTTTCCTTATTCAAGGTCACTAAACCCGCAAGAAACTGTACCCTAAGAGGGTATTGGTGAACCCTGTCGTGGATGTGATTCAAAGATGGGACACTGAACCTTAAGAGTAGGGTACCGCATAAGACGGGACGGAAAAGGGTTTAGGGTTGGATTAGGCGGACCCGCTTCGCGGATCCGCCTAATCCAACCCTAAACCCTTTTCCTTATTCAAGGTCACTAAACCCGCAAGAAACTGTACCCTAAGAGGGTATTGGTGAACCCTGTCGTGGATGTGATTCAAAGATGGGACACTGAACCTTAAGAGTAGGGTACCGCATAAGACGGGACGGAAAAGGGTTTAGGGTTGGATTAGGCGGACCCGCTTCGCGGATCCGCGTAATCCAACCCTAAACCCTTTTCCTTATTCAAGGTCACTAAACCCGCAAGAAACTGTACCCTAAGAGGGTATTGGTGAACCCTGTCGTGGATGTGATTCAAAGATGGGACACTGAACCTTAAGAGTAGGGCACCGCATAAGACGGGACAGAAAAGGGTTTAGGGTTGGATTAGGCGGACCCGCTTCGCGGATCCACCTAATCCAACCCTAAACCATTTTCCTTATTCTAGGTCACTAAACCCGCAAGAAACTTTACCCTAAGAGGGTATTGGTGGACCCTGTCGTGGATGTGATTCAAAGATGGGACACTGAACCTTAAGAGTAGGGTACCGCATAAGACAGGACGGAAAAGGGTTTATGGTTGGATTAGGCGGACCCGCTTCGCGGATCCGCCTAATCCAACCCTAAACCCTTTTCCTTATTCAAGGTCACTAAACCCGCAAGAAACTGTACCCTAAGAGGGTATTGGTGAACCCTGTCGTGGATGTGATTCAAAGATGGGAGACTGAACCTTAAGAGTAGGGTACCGCATAAGACGGGACGGAAAAGGGTTTAGGGTTGGATTAGGCGGACCCGCTTCGCGGATCCGCCTAATCCAACCCTAAACCCTTTTCCTTATTCAAGGTCACTAAACCCGCAAGAAACTGTACCCTAAGAGGGTATTGGTGAACCCTATCGTGGATGTGATTCAAAGATGGGACACTGAACCTTAAGAGTAGGGTACCGCATAAGACGGGACGGAAAAGGGTTTAGGGTTGGATTAGGCGGACCCGCTTCGCGGATCCGCCTAATCCAACCCTAAACCCTTTTCCTTATTCAAGGTCACTAAACCCGCAAGAAACTGTACCCTAAGAGGGTATTGGTGAACCCTATCGTGGATGTGATTCAAAGATGGGACACTGAACCTTAAGAGTAGGGTACCGCATAAGACGGGACGGAAAAGGGTTTAGGGTTGGATTAGGCGGACCCGCTTCGCGGATCCGCCTAATCCAACCCTAAACCCTTTTCCTTATTCAAGGTCACTAAACCCGCAAGAAACTGTACCCTAAGAGGGTATTGGTGAACCCTGTCGTGGATGTGATTCAAAGATGGGACACTGAACCTTAAGAGTAGGGCACCGCATAAGACGGGACAGAAAAGGGTTTAGGGTTGGATTAGGCGGACCCGCTTCGCGGATCCACCTAATCCAACCCTAAACCATTTTCCTTATTCTAGGTCACTAAACCCGCAAGAAACTTTACCCTAAGAGGGTATTGGTGGACCCTGTCGTGGATGTGATTCAAAGATGGGACACTGAACCTTAAGAGTAGGGTACCGCATAAGACAGGACGGAAAAGGGTTTATGGTTGGATTAGGCGGACCCGCTTCGCGGATCCGCCTAATCCAACCCTAAACCCTTTTCCTTATTCAAGGTCACTAAACCCGCAAGAAACTGTACCCTAAGAGGGTATTGGTGAACCCTGTCGTGGATGTGATTCAAAGATGGGAGACTGAACCTTAAGAGTAGGGTACCGCATAAGACGGGACGGAAAAGGGTTTAGGGTTGGATTAGGCGGACCCGCTTCGCGGATCCGCCTAATCCAACCCTAAACCCTTTTCCTTATTCAAGGTCACTAAACCCGCAAGAAACTGTACCCTAAGAGGGTATTGGTGAACCCTATCGTGGATGTGATTCAAAGATGGGACACTGAACCTTAAGAGTAGGGTACCGCATAAGACGGGACGGAAAAGGGTTTAGGGTTGGATTAGGCGGACCCGCTTCGCGGATCCGCCTAATCCAACCCTAAACCCTTTTCCTTATTCAAGGTCACTAAACCCGCAAGAAACTGTACCCTAAGAGGGTATTGGTGAACCCTATCGTGGATGTGATTCAAAGATGGGACACTGAACCTTAAGAGTAGGGTACCGCATAAGACGGGACGGAAAAGGGTTTAGGGTTGGATTAGGCGGACCCGCTTCGCGGATCCGCCTAATCCAACCCTAAACCCTTTTCCTTATTCAAGGTCACTAAACCCGCAAGAAACTGTACCCTAAGAGGGTATTGGTGAACCCTGTCGTGGATGTGATTCAAAGATGGGACACTGAACCTTAAGAGTAGGGTACCGCATAAGACAGGACGGAAAAGGGTTTACGGTTGGATTAGGCGGACCCGCTTCGCGGATCCGCCTAATCCAACCCTAAACCCTTTTCCTTATTCAAGGTCACTAAACCCGCAAGAAACTGTACCCTAAGAGGGTATTGGTGAACCCTGTCGTGGATGTGATTCAAAGATGGGACACTGAACCTTAAGAGTAGGGTACCGCATAAGACGGGACAGAAAAGGGTTTAGGGTTGGATTAGGCGGACCCGCTTCGCGG
Organism: Agrostemma githago; assembly: GCA_958450325.1. Classification (NCBI taxonomy): domain Eukaryota; kingdom Viridiplantae; phylum Streptophyta; class Magnoliopsida; order Caryophyllales; family Caryophyllaceae; genus Agrostemma; species Agrostemma githago. The sequence continues at coordinate 41,746,851 of OY288254.1, read as the reverse complement.
ATCCGCCTAATCCAACCCTAAACCCTTTTCCTTATTCAAGGTCACTAAACCCGCAAGAAACTGTACCCTAAGAGGGTATTGGTGAACCCTGTCGTGGATGTGATTCAAAGATGGGACACTGAACCTTAAGAGTAGGGTACCGCATAAGACGGGACGGAAAAGGGTTTAGGGTTGGATTAGGCGGACCCGCTTCGCGGATCCGCCTAATCCAACCCTAAACCCTTTTCCTTATTCAAGGTCACTAAACCCGCAAGAAACTGTACCCTAAGAGGGTATTGGTGAACCCTGTCGTGGATGTGATTCAAAGATGGGACACTGAACCTTAAGAGTAGGGTACCGCATAAGACGGGACGGAAAAGGGTTTAGGGTTGGATTAGGCGGACCCGCTTCGCGGATCCGCCTAATCCAACCCTAAACCCTTTTCCTTATTCAAGGTCACTAAACCCGCAAGAAACTGTACCCTAAGAGGGTATTGGTGAACCCTGTTGTGGATGTGATTCAAAGATGGGACACTGAACCTTAAGAGTAGGGCACCGCATAAGACGGGACAGAAAAGGGTTTAGGGTTGGATTAGGCGGACCCGCTTCGCGGATCCACCTAATCCAACCCTAAACCATTTTCCTTATTCTAGGTCACTAAACCCGCAAGAAACTTTACCCTAAGAGGGTATTGGTGGACCCTGTCGTGGATGTGATTCAAAGATGGGACACTGAACCTTAAGAGTAGGGTACCGCATAAGACAGGACGGAAAAGGGTTTATGGTTGGATTAGGCGGACCCGCTTCGCGGATCCGCCTAATCCAACCCTAAACCCTTTTCCTTATTCAAGGTCACTAAACCCGCAAGAAACTGTACCCTAAGAGGGTATTGGTGAACCCTGTCGTGGATGTGATTCAAAGATGGGACACTGAACCTTAAGAGTAGGGTACCGCATAAGACGGGACAGAAAAGGGTTTAGGGTTGGATTAGGCGGACCCGCTTCGCGGATCCGCCTAATCCAACCCTAAACCCTTTTCCTTATTCAAGGTCACTAAACCCGCAAGAAACTGTACCCTAAGAGGGTATTGGTGAACCCTGTCGTGGATGTGATTCAAAGATGGGACACTGAACCTTAAGAGTAGGGTACCGCATAAGACGGGACGGAAAAGGGTTTAGGGTTGGATTAGGCGGACCCGCTTCGCGGATCCGCCTAATCCAACCCTAAACCCTTTTCCTTATTCAAGGTCACTAAACCCGCAAGAAACTGTACCCTAAGAGGGTATTGGTGAACCCTGTTGTGGATGTGATTCAAAGATGGGACACTGAACCTTAAGAGTAGGGTACCGCATAAGACGGGACGGAAAAGTTTAGGGTTGGATTAGGCGGACCCGCTTCGCGGATCTGCCTAATCCAACCCTAAACCCTTTTCCTTATTCAAGGTCACTAAACCCGCAAGAAACTGTACCCTAAGAGGGTATTGGTGAACCCTGTCGTGGATGTGATTCAAAGATGGGACACTGAACCTTAAGAGTAGGGCACCGCATAAGACGGGACAGAAAAGGGTTTAGGGTTGGATTAGGCGGACCCGCTTCGCGGATCCACCTAATCCAACCCTAAACCATTTTCCTTATTCTAGGTCACTAAACCCGCAAGAAACTTTACCCTAAGAGGGTATTGGTGGACCCTGTCGTGGATGTGATTCAAAGATGGGACACTGAACCTTAAGAGTAGGGTACCGCATAAGACAGGACGGAAAAGGGTTTATGGTTGGATTAGGCGGACCCGCTTCGCGGATCCGCCTAATCCAACCCTAAACCCTTTTCCTTATTCAAGGTCACTAAACCCGCAAGAAACTGTACCCTAAGAGGGTATTGGTGAACCCTGTCGTGGATGTGATTCAAAGATGGGACACTGAACCTTAAGAGTAGGGTACCGCATAAGACGGGACAGAAAAGGGTTTAGGGTTGGATTAGGCGGACCCGCTTCGCGGATCCGCCTAATCCAACCCTAAACCCTTTTCCTTATTCAAGGTCACTAAACCCGCAAGAAACTGTACCCTAAGAGGGTATTGGTGAACCCTGTCGTGGATGTGATTCAAAGATGGGACACTGAACCTTAAGAGTAGGGTACCGCATAAGACGGGACGGAAAAGGGTTTAGGGTTGGATTAGGCGGACCCGCTTCGCGGATCCGCCTAATCCAACCCTAAACCCTTTTCCTTATTCAAGGTCACTAAACCCGCAAGAAACTGTACCCTAAGAGGGTATTGGTGAACCCTGTCGTGGATGTGATTCAAAGATGGGACACTGAACCTTAAGAGTAGGGTACCGCATAAGACGGGACGGAAAAGGGTTTAGGGTTGGATTAGGCGGACCCGCTTCGCGGATCCGCCTAATCCAACCCTAAACCCTTTTCCTTATTCAAGGTCACTAAACCCGCAAGAAACTGTACCCTAAGAGGGTATTGGTGAACCCTGTTGTGGATGTGATTCAAAGATGGGACACTGAACCTTAAGAGTAGGGTACCGCATAAGACGGGACGGAAAAGTTTAGGGTTGGATTAGGCGGACCCGCTTCGCGGATCTACCTAATCCAACCCTAAACCCTTTTCCTTATTCAAGGTCACTAAACCCGCAAGAAACTGTACCCTATGAGGGTATTGGTGAACCCTGTCGTGGATGTGATTCAAAGATGGGACACTGAACCTTAAGAGTAGGGCACCGCATAAGACGGGACAGAAAATGGTTTAGGGTTGGATTAGGCGGACCCGCTTCGCGGATCCACCTAATCCAACCCTAAACCATTTTCCTTATTCTAGGTCACTAAACCCGCAAGAAACTGTACCCTAAGAGGGTATTGGTGAACCCTGTCGTGGATGTGATTCAAAGATGGGACACTGAACCTTAAGAGTAGGGTACCGCATAAGACGGGACGGAAAAGGGTTTAGGGTTGGATTAGGCGGACCCGCTTCGCGGATCCGCCTAATCCAACCCTAAACCCTTTTCCTTATTCAAGGTCACTAAACCCGCAAGAAACTGTACCCTAAGAGGGTATTGGTGAACCCTGTCGTGGATGTGATTCAAAGATGGGACACTGAACCTTAAGAGTAGGGTACCGCATAAGACGGGACGGAAAAGGGTTTAGGGTTGGATTAGGCGGACCCGCTTCGCGGATCCGCCTAATCCAACCCTAAACCCTTTTCCTTATTCAAGGTCACTAAACCCGCAAGAAACTGTACCCTAAGAGGGTATTGGTGAACCCTGTTGTGGATGTGATTCAAAGATGGGACACTGAACCTTAAGAGTAGGGCACCGCATAAGACGGGACAGAAAAGGGTTTAGGGTTGGATTAGGCGGACCCGCTTCGCGGATCCACATAATCCAACCCTAAACCATTTTCCTTATTCTAGGTCACTAAACCCGCAAGAAACTTTACCCTAAGAGGGTATTGGTGGACCCTGTCGTGGATGTGATTCAAAGATGGGACACTGAACCTTAAGAGTAGGGTACCGCATAAGACAGGACGGAAAAGGGTTTATGGTTGGATTAGGCGGACCCGCTTCGCGGATCCGCCTAATCCAACCCTAAACCCTTTTCCTTATTCAAGGTCACTAAACCCGCAAGAAACTGTACCCTAAGAGGGTATTGGTGAACCCTGTCGTGGATGTGATTCAAAGATGGGACACTGAACCTTAAGAGTAGGGTACCGCATAAGACGGGACAGAAAAGGGTTTAGGGTTGGATTAGGCGGACCCGCTTCGCGGATCCGCCTAATCCAACCCTAAACCCTTTTCCTTATTCAAGGTCACTAAACCCGCAAGAAACTGTACCCTAAGAGGGTATTGGTGAACCCTGTCGTGGATGTGATTCAAAGATGGGACACTGAACCTTAAGAGTAGGGTACCGCATAAGACGGGACGGAAAAGGGTTTAGGGTTGGATTAGGCGGACCCGCTTCGCGGATCCGCCTAATCCAACCCTAAACCCTTTTCCTTATTCAAGGTCACTAAACCCGCAAGAAACTGTACCCTAAGAGGGTATTGGTGAACCCTGTCGTGGATGTGATTCAAAGATGGGACACTGAACCTTAAGAGTAGGGTACCGCATAAGACGGGACGGAAAAGGGTTTAGGGTTGGATTAGGCGGACCCGCTTCGCGGATCCGCCTAATCCAACCCTAAACCCTTTTCCTTATTCAAGGTCACTAAACCCGCAAGAAACTGTACCCTAAGAGGGTATTGGTGAACCCTGTCGTGGATGTGATTCAAAGATGGGACACTGAACCTTAAGAGTAGGGCACCGCATAAGACGGGACAGAAAAGGGTTTAGGGTTGGATTAGGCGGACCCGCTTCGCGGATCCACCTAATCCAACCCTAAACCATTTTCCTTATTCTAGGTCACTAAACCCGCAAGAAACTTTACCCTAAGAGGGTATTGGTGGACCCTGTCGTGGATGTGATTCAAAGATGGGACACTGAACCTTAAGAGTAGGGTACCGCATAAGACAGGACGGAAAAGGGTTTATGGTTGGATTAGGCGGACCCGCTTCGCGGATCCGCCTAATCCAACCCTAAACCCTTTTCCTTATTCAAGGTCACTAAACCCGCAAGAAACTGTACCCTAAGAGGGTATTGGTGAACCCTGTCGTGGATGTGATTCAAAGATGGGAGACTGAACCTTAAGAGTAGGGTACCGCATAAGACGGGACGGAAAAGGGTTTAGGGTTGGATTAGGCGGACCCGCTTCGCGGATCCGCCTAATCCAACCCTAAACCCTTTTCCTTATTCAAGGTCACTAAACCCGCAAGAAACTGTACCCTAAGAGGGTATTGGTGAACCCTGTCGTGGATGTGATTCAAAGATGGGACACTGAACCTTAAGAGTAGGGTACCGCATAAGACGGTGCAGAAAAGGGTTTAGGGTTGGATTAGGCGGACCCGCTTCGCGGATCCGCCTAATCCAACCCTAAACCCTTTTCCTTATTCAAGGTCACTAAACCCGCAAGAAACTGTACCCTAAGAGGGTATTGGTGAACCCTGTCGTGGATGTGATTCAAAGATGGGAGACTGAACCTTAAGAGTAGGGTACCGCATAAGACGGGACGGAAAAGGGTTTAGGGTTGGATTAGGCGGATCCGCCTAATCCAACCCTAAACCCTTTTCCTTATTCAAGGTCACTAAACCCGCAAGAAACTGTACCCTAAGAGGGTATTGGTGAACCCTGTCGTGGATGTGATTCAAAGATGGGACACTGAACCTTAAGAGTAGGGTACCGCATAAGACGGGACGGAAAAGGGTTTAGGGTTGGATTAGGCGGACCCGCTTCGCGGATCCGCCTAATCCAACCCTAAACCCTTTTCCTTATTCAAGGTCACTAAACCCGCAAGAAACTGTACCCTAAGAGGGTATTGGTGAACCCTGTTGTGGATGTGATTCAAAGATGGGACACTGAACCTTAAGAGTAGGGTACCGCATAAGACGGGACGGAAAAGTTTAGGGTTGGATTAGGCGGACCCGCTTCGCGGATCTGCCTAATCCAACCCTAAACCCTTTTCCTTATTCAAGGTCACTAAACCCGCAAGAAACTGTACCCTAAGAGGGTATTGGTGAACCCTGTCGTGGATGTGATTCAAAGATGGGACACTGAACCTTAAGAGTAGGGCACCGCATAAGACGGGACAGAAAAGGGTTTAGGGTTGGATTAGGCGGACCCGCTTCGCGGATCCACCTAATCCAACCCTAAACCATTTTCCTTATTCTAGGTCACTAAACCCGCAAGAAACTTTACCCTAAGAGGGTATTGGTGGACCCTGTCGTGGATGTGATTCAAAGATGGGACACTGAACCTTAAGAGTAGGGTACCGCATAAGACAGGACGGAAAAGGGTTTATGGTTGGATTAGGCGGACCCGCTTCGCGGATCCGCCTAATCCAACCCTAAACCCTTTTCCTTATTCAAGGTCACTAAACCCGCAAGAAACTGTACCCTAAGAGGGTATTGGTGAACCCTGTCGTGGATGTGATTCAAAGATGGGACACTGAACCTTAAGAGTAGGGTACCGCATAAGACGGGACAGAAAAGGGTTTAGGGTTGGATTAGGCGGACCCGCTTCGCGGATCCGCCTAATCCAACCCTAAACCCTTTTCCTTATTCAAGGTCACTAAACCCGCAAGAAACTGTACCCTAAGAGGGTATTGGTGAACCCTGTCGTGGATGTGATTCAAAGATGGGACACTGAACCTTAAGAGTAGGGTACCGCATAAGACGGGACGGAAAAGGGTTTAGGGTTGGATTAGGCGGACCCGCTTCGCGGATCCGCCTAATCCAACCCTAAACCCTTTTCCTTATTCAAGGTCACTAAACCCGCAAGAAACTGTACCCTAAGAGGGTATTGGTGAACCCTGTCGTGGATGTGATTCAAAGATGGGACACTGAACCTTAAGAGTAGGGTACCGCATAAGACGGGACGGAAAAGGGTTTAGGGTTGGATTAGGCGGACCCGCTTCGCGGATCCGCCTAATCCAACCCTAAACCCTTTTCCTTATTCAAGGTCACTAAACCCGCAAGAAACTGTACCCTAAGAGGGTATTGGTGAACCCTGTTGTGGATGTGATTCAAAGATGGGACACTGAACCTTAAGAGTAGGGTACCGCATAAGACGGGACGGAAAAGTTTAGGGTTGGATTAGGCGGACCCGCTTCGCGGATCTACCTAATCCAACCCTAAACCCTTTTCCTTATTCAAGGTCACTAAACCCGCAAGAAACTGTACCCTATGAGGGTATTGGTGAACCCTGTCGTGGATGTGATTCAAAGATGGGACACTGAACCTTAAGAGTAGGGCACCGCATAAGACGGGACAGAAAATGGTTTAGGGTTGGATTAGGCGGACCCGCTTCGCGGATCCACCTAATCCAACCCTAAACCATTTTCCTTATTCTAGGTCACTAAACCCGCAAGAAACTGTACCCTAAGAGGGTATTGGTGAACCCTGTTGTGGATGTGATTCAAAGATGGGACACTGAACCTTAAGAGTAGGGTACCGCATAAGACGGGACGGAAAAGTTTAGGGTTGGATTAGGCGGACCCGCTTCGCGGATCTGCCTAATCCAACCCTAAACCCTTTTCCTTATTCAAGGTCACTAAACCCGCAAGAAACTGTACCCTAAGAGGGTATTGGTGAACCCTGTCGTGGATGTGATTCAAAGATGGGACACTGAACCTTAAGAGTAGGGCACCGCATAAGACGGGACAGAAAAGGGTTTAGGGTTGGATTAGGCGGACCCGCTTCGCGGATCCACCTAATCCAACCCTAAACCATTTTCCTTATTCTAGGTCACTAAACCCGCAAGAAACTTTACCCTAAGAGGGTATTGGTGGACCCTGTCGTGGATGTGATTCAAAGCCGGGACACTGAACCTTAAGAGTAGGGTACCGCATAAGACAGGACGGAAAAGGGTTTATGGTTGGATTAGGCGGACCCGCTTCGCGGATCCGCCTAATCCAACCCTAAACCCTTTTCCTTATTCAAGGTCACTAAACCCGCAAGAAACTGTACCCTAAGAGGGTATTGGTGAACCCTGTCGTGGATGTGATTCAAAGATGGGAGACTGAACCTTAAGAGTAGGGTACCGCATAAGACGGGACGGAAAAAGGTTTAGGGTTGGATTAGGCGGACCCGCTTCGCGGATCCGCCGAATCCAACCCTAAACCCTTTTCCTTATTCAAGGTCACTAAACCCGCAAGAAACTGTACCCTAAGAGGGTATTGGTGAACCCTGTCGTGGATGTGATTCAAAGATGGGACACTGAACCTTAAGAGTAGGGTACCGCATAAGACAGGACGGAAAAGGGTTTACGGTTGGATTAGGCGGACCCGCTTCGCGGATCCGCCTAATCCAACCCTAAACCCTTTTCCTTATTCAAGGTCACTAAACCCGCAAGAAACTGTACCCTAAGAGGGTATTGGTGAACCCTGTCGTGGATGTGATTCAAAGATGGGACACTGAACCTTAAGAGTAGGGTACCGCATAAGACGGGACAGAAAAGGGTTTAGGGTTGGATTAGGCGGACCCGCTTCGCGGATCCGCCTAATCCAACCCTAAACCCTTTTCCTTATTCAAGGTCACTAAACCCGCAAGAAACTGTACCCTAAGAGGGTATTGGTGAACCCTGTCGTGGATGTGATTCAAAGATGGGACACTGAACCTTAAGAGTAGGGTACCGCATAAGACGGGACGGAAAAGGGTTTAGGGTTGGATTAGGCGGACCCGCTTCGCGGATCCGCCTAATCCAACCCTAAACCCTTTTCCTTATTCAAGGTCACTAAACCCGCAAGAAACTGTACCCTAAGAGGGTATTGGTGAACCCTGTCGTGGATGTGATTCAAAGATGGGACACTGAACCTTAAGAGTAGGGTACCGCATAAGACGGGACGGAAAAGGGTTTAGGGTTGGATTAGGCGGACCCGCTTCGCGGATCCGCCTAATCCAACCCTAAACCCTTTTCCTTATTCAAGGTCACTAAACCCGCAAGAAACTGTACCCTAAGAGGGTATTGGTGAACCCTGTTGTGGATGTGATTCAAAGATGGGACACTGAACCTTAAGAGTAGGGTACCGCATAAGACGGGACGGAAAAGTTTAGGGTTGGATTAGGCGGACCCGCTTCGCGGATCTACCTAATCCAACCCTAAACCCTTTTCCTTATTCAAGGTCACTAAACCCGCAAGAAACTGTACCCTATGAGGGTATTGGTGAACCCTGTCGTGGATGTGATTCAAAGATGGGACACTGAACCTTAAGAGTAGGGCACCGCATAAGACGGGACAGAAAATGGTTTAGGGTTGGATTAGGCGGACCCGCTTCGCGGATCCACCTAATCCAACCCTAAACCATTTTCCTTATTCTAGGTCACTAAACCCGCAAGAAACTTTACCCTAAGAGGGTATTGGTGGACCCTGTCGTGGATGTGATTCAAAGATAGGACACTGAACCTTAAGAATAGGGTACCGCATAAGACAGGACGGAAAAGGGTTTATGGTTGGATTAGGCGGACCCGCTTCGCGGATCCGCCTAATCCAACCCTAAACCCTTTTCCTTATTCAAGGTCACTAAACCCGCAAGAAACTGTACCCTAAGAGGGTATTGGTGAACCCTGTCGTGGATGTGATTCAAAGATGGGAGACTGAACCTTAAGAGTAGGGTACCGCATAAGACGGGACGGAAAAGGGTTTAGGGTTGGATTAGGCGGACCCGCTTCGCGGATCCGCCTAATCCAACCCTAAACCCTTTTCCTTATTCAAGGTCACTAAACCCGCAAGAAACTGTACCCTAAGAGGGTATTGGTGAACCCTGTCGTGGATGTGATTCAAAGATAGGACACTGAACCTTAAGAGTAGGGTACCGCATAAGACAGGACGGAAAAGGGTTTATGGTTGGATTAGGCGGACCCGCTTCGCGGATCCGCCTAATCCAACCCTAAACCCTTTTCCTTATTCAAGGTCACTAAACCCGCAAGAAACTGTACCCTAAGAGGGTATTGGTGAACCCTGTCGTGGATGTGATTCAAAGATGGGACACTGAACCTTAAGAGTAGGGTACCGCATAAGACGGGACGGAAAAGGGTTTAGGGTTGGATTAGGCGGACCCGCTTCGCGGATCCGCCTAATCCAACCCTAAACCCTTTTCCTTATTCAAGGTCACTAAACCCGCAAGAAACTGTACCCTAAGAGGGTATTGGTGAACCCTGTTGTGGATGTGATTCAAAGATGGGACACTGAACCTTAAGAGTAGGGTACCGCATAAGACGGGACGGAAAAGTTTAGGGTTGGATTAGGCGGACCCGCGTCGCGGATCTACCTAATCCAACCCTAAACCCTTTTCCTTATTCAAGGTCACTAAACCCGCAAGAAACTGTACCCTATGAGGGTATTGGTGAACCCTGTCGTGGATGTGATTCAAAGATGGGACACTGAACCTTAAGAGTAGGGCACCGCATAAGACGGGACAGAAAATGGTTTAGGGTTGGATTAGGCGGACCCGCTTCGCGGATCCGCCTAATCCAACCCTAAACCATTTTCCTTATTCAAGGTCACTAAACCCGCAAGAAACTGTACCCTAAGAGGGTATTGGTGAACCCTGTCGTGGATGTGATTCAAAGATGGGACACTGAACCTTAAGAGTAGGGTACCGCATAAGACAGGACGGAAAAGGGTTTAGGGTTGGATTAGGCGGACCCGCTTCACGGATCCGCCTAATCCAACCCTAAACCCTTTTCCTTATTCAAGGTCACTAAACCCGCAAGAAACTGTACCCTAAGAGGGTATTGGTGAACCCTGTTGTGGATGTGATTCAAAGATGGGAGACTGAACCTTAAGAGTAGGGTACCGCATAAGACGGGACGGAAAAGGGTTTAGGGTTGGATTAGGCGGACCCGCTTCGCGGATCCGCCTAATCCAACCCTAAACCCTTTTCCTTATTCAAGGTCACTAAACCCGCAAGAAACTGTACCCTAAGAGGGTATTGGTGAACCCTGTCGTGGATGTGATTCAAAGATGGGACACTGAACCTTAAGAGTAGGGTACCGCATAAGACGGGACAGAAAAGGGTTTAGGGTTGGATTAGGCGGACCCGCTTCGCGGATCCGCCTAATCCAACCCTAAACCCTTTTCCTTATTCAAGGTCACTAAACCCGCAAGAAACTGTACCCTAAGAGGGTATTGGTGAACCCTGTCGTGGATGTGATTCAAAGATGGGACACTGAACCTTAAGAGTAGGGTACCGCATAAGACGGGACGGAAAAGGGTTTAGGGTTGGATTAGGCGGACCCGCTTCGCGGATCCGCCTAATCCAACCCTAAACCCTTTTCCTTATTCAAGGTCACTAAACCCGCAAGAAACTGTACCCTAAGAGGGTATTGGTGAACCCTGTTGTGGATGTGATTCAAAGATGGGACACTGAACCTTAAGAGTAGGGTACCGCATAAGACGGGACGGAAAAGTTTAGGGTTGGATTAGGCGGACCCGCTTCGCGGATCCGCCTAATCCAACCCTAAACCCTTTTCCTTATTCAAGGTCACTAAACCCGCAAGAAACTGTACCCTAAGAGGGTATTGGTGAACCCTGTCGTGGATGTGATTCAAAGATGGGACACTGAACCTTAAGAGTAGGGCACCGCATAAGACGGGACAGAAAAGGGTTTAGGGTTGGATTAGGCGGACCCGCTTTGCGGATCCACCTAATCCAACCCTAAACCATTTTCCTTATTCAAGGTCACTAAACCCGCAAGAAACTGTACCCTAAGAGGGTATAGGTGAACCCTGTCGTGGATGTGATTCAAAGATGGGACACTGAACCTTAAGAGTAGGGTACCGCATAAGACAGGACGGAAAAGGGTTTAGGGTTGGATTAGGCGGACCCGCTTCGCGGATCCGCCTAATCCAATCCGAAACCCTTTTCCTTATTCAAGGTCACTAAACCCGCAAGAAACTGTACCCTAAGAGGGTATTGGTGAACCCTGTCGTGGATGTGATTCAAAGATGGGACACTGAACCTTAAGAGTAGGGTACCGCATAAGACGGGACGGAAAAGGGTTTAGGGTTGGATTAGGCGGACCCGCTTCGCGGATCCGCCTAATCCAACCCTAAACCCTTTTCCTTATTCAAGGTCACTAAACCCGCAAGAAACTGTACCCTAAGAGGGTATTGGTGAACCCTGTCGTGGATGTGATTCAAAGATGGGACACTGAACCTTAAGAGTAGGGTACCGCATAAGACGGGACGGAAAAGGGTTTAGGGTTGGATTAGGCGGACCCGCTTCGCGCTTCGCGGATCCGCCTAATCCAACCCTAAACCATTTTCCTTATTCAAGGTCACTAAACCCGCAAGAAACTGTACCCTAAGAGGGTATTGGTGAACCCTGTCGTGGATGTGATTCAAAGATGGGACACTGAACCTTAAGAGTAGGGTACCGCATAAGACGGGACGGAAATGTTTAGGGTTGGATTAGGCGGACCCGCTTCGCGGATCTAACTAATCCAACCCTAAACCCTTTTCCTTATTCAAGGTCACTAAACCCGCAAGAAACTGTACCCTAAGAGGGTATTGGTGAACCCTGTCGTGGATGTGATTCAAAGATGGGACACTGAACCTTAAGAGTAGGGTACCGCATAAGACGGGACAGAAAAGGGTTTAGGGTTGGATTAGGCGGACCCGCTTCGCGGATCCGCCTAATCCAACCCTAAACCCTTTTCCTTATTCAAGGTCACTAAACCCGCAAGAAACTGTACCCTAAGAGGGTATTGGTGAACCCTGTCGTGGATGTGATTCAAAGATGGGACACTGAACCTTAAGAGTAGGGTACCGCATAAGACGGGACGGAAAAGGGTTTAGGGTTGGATTAGGCGGACCCGCTTCGCGGATCCGCCTAATCCAACCCTAAACCCTTTTCCTTATTCAAGGTCACTAAACCCGCAAGAAACTGTACCCTAAGAGGGTATTGGTGAACCCTGTTGTGGATGTGATTCAAAGATGGGACACTGAACCTTAAGAGTAGGGTACCGCATAAGACGGGACGGAAAAGTTTAGGGTTGGATTAGGCGGACCCGCTTCGCGGATCCGCCTAATCCAACCCTAAACCCTTTTCCTTATTCAAGGTCACTAAACCCGCAAGAAACTGTACCCTAAGAGGGTATTGGTGAACCCTGTCGTGGATGTGATTCAAAGATGGGACACTGAACCTTAAGAGTAGGGCACCGCATAAGACGGGACAGAAAAGGGTTTAGGGTTGGATTAGGCGGACCCGCTTTGCGGATCCACCTAATCCAACCCTAAACCATTTTCCTTATTCAAGGTCACTAAACCCGCAAGAAACTGTACCCTAAGAGGGTATAGGTGAACCCTGTCGTGGATGTGATTCAAAGATGGGACACTGAACCTTAAGAGTAGGGTACCGCATAAGACAGGACGGAAAAGGGTTTAGGGTTGGATTAGGCGGACCCGCTTCGCGGATCCGCCTAATCCAATCCGAAACCCTTTTCCTTATTCAAGGTCACTAAACCCGCAAGAAACTGTACCCTAAGAGGGTATTGGTGAACCCTGTCGTGGATGTGATTCAAAGATGGGACACTGAACCTTAAGAGTAGGGTACCGCATAAGACGGGACGGAAAAGGGTTTAGGGTTGGATTAGGCGGACCCGCTTCGCGGATCCGCCTAATCCAACCCTAAACCCTTTTCCTTATTCAAGGTCACTAAACCCGCAAGAAACTGTACCCTAAGAGGGTATTGGTGAACCCTGTCGTGGATGTGATTCAAAGATGGGACACTGAACCTTAAGAGTAGGGTACCGCATAAGACGGGACGGAAAAGGGTTTAGGGTTGGATTAGGCGGACCCGCTTCGCGCTTCGCGGATCCGCCTAATCCAACCCTAAACCATTTTCCTTATTCAAGGTCACTAAACCCGCAAGAAACTGTACCCTAAGAGGGTATTGGTGAACCCTGTTGTGGATGTGATTCAAAGATGGGACACTGAACCTTAAGAGTAGGGTACCGCATAAGACGGGACGGAAATGTTTAGGGTTGGATTAGGCGGACCCGCTTCGCGGATCTAACTAATCCAACCCTAAACCCTTTTCCTTATTCAAGGTCACTAAACCCGCAAGAAACTGTACCCTAAGAGGGTATTGGTGAACCCTGTCGTGGATGTGATTCAAAGATGGGACACTGAACCTTAAGAGTAGGGCACCGCATAAGACGGGACAGAAAAGGGTTTAGGGTTGGATTAGGCGGACCCGCTTCGCGGATCCGCCTAATCCAACCCTAAACCATTTTCCTTATTCTAGGTCACTATACCCGCAAGAAACTTTACCCTAAGAGGGTATTGGTGAACCTTGTCGTGGATGTGATTCAAAGATGGGACACTGAACCTTAAGAGTAGGGTACCGCATAAGACAGGACGGAAAAGGGTTTAGGGTTGGATTAGGCGGACCCGCTTCGCGGATCCGCCTAATCCAACCCTAAACCCTTTTCCTTATTCAAGGTCACTAAACCCGCAAGAAACTGTACCCTAAGAGGGTATTGGTGAACCCTGTCGTGGATGTGATTCAAAGATGGGACACTGAACCTTAAGAGTAGGGTACCGCATAAGACGGGACGGAAAAGGATTTAGGGTTGGATTAGGCGGACCCGCTTCGCGGATCCGCCTAATCCAACCCTAAACCTTTTCCTTATTCAAGGTCACTAAACCCGCAAGAAACTGTACCCTAAGAGGGTATTGGTGAACCCTATCGTGGATGTGATTCAAAGATGGGACACTGAACCTTAAGAGTAGGGTACCGCATAAGACGGGACGGAAAAGGGTTTAGGGTTGGATTAGGCGGACCCGCTTCGCGGATCCGCCTAATCCAACCCCAAACCATTTTCCTTATTCAAGGTCACTAAACCCGCAAGAAACTGTACCCTAAGAGGGTATTGGTGAACCCTGTTGTGGATGTGATTCAAAGATGGGACACTGAACCTTAAGAGTAGGGTACCGCATAAGACGGGACGGAAAAGGGTTTAGGGTTGGATTAGGCGGACCCCCTTCGCGGATCTGCCTAATCCAACCCTAAACCCTTTTCCTTATTCAAGGTCACTAAACCCGCAAGAAACTGTACCCTAAGAGGGTATTGGTGAACCCTGTCGTGGATGTGATTCAAAGATGGGACACTGAACCTTAAGAGTAGGGCACCGCATAAGACGGGACAGAAAAGGGTTTAGGGTTGGATTAGGCGGACCCGCTTCGCGGATCCGCATAATCCAACCCTAAACCATTTTCCTTATTCTAGGTCACTATACCCGCAAGAAACTTTACCCTAAGAGGGTATTGGTGAACCTTGTCGTGGATGTGATTCAAAGATGGGACACTGAACCTTAAGAGTAGGGTACCGCATAAGACAGGACGGAAAAGGGTTTAGGGTTGGATTAGGCGGACCCGCTTCGCGGATCCGCCTAATCCAACCCTAAACCCTTTTCCTTATTCAAGGTCACTAAACCCGCAAGAAACTGTACCCTAAGAGGGTATTGGTGAACCCTGTCGTGGATGTGATTCAAAGATGGGACACTGAACCTTAAGAGTAGGGTACCGCATAAGACGGGACGGAAAAGGATTTAGGGTTGGATTAGGCGGACCCGCTTCGCGGATCCGCCTAATCCAACCCTAAACCTTTTCCTTATTCAAGGTCACTAAACCCGCAAGAAACTGTACCCTAAGAGGGTATTGGTGAACCCTATCGTGGATGTGATTCAAAGATGGGACACTGAACCTTAAGAGTAGGGTACCGCATAAGACGGGACGGAAAAGGGTTTAGGGTTGGATTAGGCGGACCCGCTTCGCGGATCCGCCTAATCCAACCCCAAACCATTTTCCTTATTCAAGGTCACTAAACCCGCAAGAAACTGTACCCTAAGAGGGTATTGGTGAACCCTGTTGTGGATGTGATTCAAAGATGGGACACTGAACCTTAAGAGTAGGGTACCGCATAAGACGGGACGGAAAAGGGTTTAGGGTTGGATTAGGCGGACCC
This sequence comes from Agrostemma githago, assembly GCA_958450325.1. NCBI lineage: Eukaryota > Viridiplantae > Streptophyta > Magnoliopsida > Caryophyllales > Caryophyllaceae > Agrostemma > Agrostemma githago. The sequence goes on along the minus strand of OY288254.1, from coordinate 41,731,320 downwards.
CCTTCGCGGATCTGCCTAATCCAACCCTAAACCCTTTTCCTTATTCAAGGTCACTAAACCCGCAAGAAACTGTACCCTAAGAGGGTATTGGTGAACCCTGTCGTGGATGTGATTCAAAGATGGGACACTGAACCTTCAGAGTAGGGCACCGCATAAGACGGGACAGAAAAGGGTTTAGGGTTGGATTAGGCGGACCCGCTTCGCGGATCCACCTAATCCAACCCTAAACCATTTTCCTTATTCTAGGTCACTAAACCCGCAAGAAACTTTACCCTAAGAGGGTATTGGTGAACCCTGTCGTGGATGTGATTCAAAGATGGGACACTGAACCTTAAGAGTAGGGTACCGCATAAGACAGGACGGAAAAGGGTTTAGGGTTGGATTAGGCGGACCCGCTTCGCGGATCCGCCTAATCCAATCCTAAACCCTTTTCCTTATTCAAGGTCACTAAACCCGCAAGAAACTGTACCCTAAGAGGGTATTGGTGAACCCTGTCGTGGATGTGATTCAAAGATGGGACACTGAACCTTAAGAGTAGGGTACCGCATAAGACGGGACGGAAAAGGGTTTAGGGTTGGATTAGGCGGACCCGCTTCGCGGATCCGCCTAATCCAACCCTAAACCCTTTTCCTTATTCAAGGTCACTAAACCCGCAAGAAACTGTACCCTAAGAGGGTATTGGTGAACCCTGTCGTGGATGTGATTCAAAGATGGGACACTGAACCTTAAGAGTAGGGTACCTCATAAGACGGGACGGAAAAGGGTTTAGGGTTGGATTAGGCGGACCCGCTTCGCGCTTCGCGGATCCGCCTAATCCAACCCTAAACCATTTTCCTTATTCAAGGTCACTAAACCCGCAAGAAACTGTACCCTAAGAGGGTATTGGTGAACCCTGTTGTGGATGTGATTCAAAGATGGGACACTGAACCTTAAGAGTAGGGTACCGCATAAGACGGGACGGAAATGTTTAGGGTCGGATTAGGCGGACCCGCTTCGCGGATCTAACTAATCCAACCCTAAACCCTTTTCCTTATTCAAGGTCACTAAACCCGCAAGAAACTGTACCCTAAGAGGGTATTGGTGAACCCTGTCGTGGATGTGATTCAAAGATGGGACACTGAACCTTAAGAGTAGGGCACCGCATAAGACGGGACAGAAAAGGGTTTAGGGTTGGATTAGGTGGACCCGCTTCGCGGATCCGCCTAATCCAACCCTAAACCATTTTCCTTATTCTAGGTCACTAAACCCGCAAGAAACTTTACCCTAAGAGGGTATTGGTGAACCCTGTCGTGGATGTGATTCAAAGATGGGACACTGAACCTTAAGAGTAGGGTACCGCATAAGACAGGACGGAAAAGGGTTTAGGGTTGGATTAGGCGGACCCGCTTCGCGGATCCGCCTAATCCAACCCTAAACCCTTTTCCTTATTCAAGGTCACTAAACCCGCAAGAAACTGTACCCTAAGAGGGTATTGGTGAACCCTGTCGTGGATGTGATTCAAAGATGGGACACTGAACCTTCAGAGTAGGGCACCGCATAAGACGGGACAGAAAAGGGTTTAGGGTTGGATTAGGCGGACCCGCTTCGCGGATCCACCTAATCCAACCCTAAACCATTTTCCTTATTCTAGGTCACTAAACCCGCAAGAAACTTTACCCTAAGAGGGTATTGGTGAACCCTGTCGTGGATGTGATTCAAAGATGGGACACTGAACCTTAAGAGTAGGGTACCGCATAAGACAGGACGGAAAAGGGTTTAAGGTTGGATTAGGCGGACCCGCTTCGCGGATCCGCCTAATCCAACCCTAAACCCTTTTCCTTATTCAAGGTCACTAAACCCGCAAGAAACTGTACCCTAAGAGGGTATTGGTGAACCCTGTCGTGGATGTGATTCAAAGATGGGACACTGAACCTTAAGAGTAGGGTACCGCATAAGACGGGACAGAAAAGGGTTTAGGGTTGGATTAGGCGGACCCGCTTCGCGGATCCGCCTAATCCAACCCTAAACCCTTTTCCTTATTCAAGGTCACTAAACCCGCAAGAAACTGTACCCTAAGAGGGTATTGGTGAACCCTGTCGTGGATGTGATTCAAAGATGGGACACTGAACCTTAAGAGTAGGGTACCGCATAAGACGGGACGGAAAAGGGTTTAGGGTTGGATTAGGCGGACCCGCTTCACGGATCCGCCTAATCCAACCCTAAACCCTTTTCCTTATTCAAGGTCACTAAACCCGCAAGAAACTGTACCCTAAGAGGGTATTGGTGAACCCTGTTGTGGATGTGATTCAAAGATGGGACACTGAACCTTAAGAGTAGGGTACCGCATAAGACGGGACGGAAAAGGGTTTAGGGTTGGATTAGGCGGACCCGCTTCACGGATCCGCCTAATCCAACCCTAAACCCTTTTCCTTATTCAAGGTCACTAAACCCGCAAGAAACTGTACCCTAAGAGGGTATTGGTGAACCCTGTCGTGGATGTGATTCAAAGATGGGACACTGAACCTTAAGAGTAGGGTACCGCATAAGACAGGACGGAAAAGGGTTTATGGTTGGATTAGGCGGACCCGCTTAGCGGATCCGCCTAATCCAACCCTAAACCCTTTTCCTTATTCAAGGTCACTAAACCCGCAAGAAACTGTACCCTAAGAGGGTATTGGTGAACCCTGTCGTGGATGTGATTCAAAGATGGGACACTGAACCTTAAGAGTAGGGTACCGCATAAGACGGGACAGAAAAGGGTTTAGGGTTGGATTAGGCGGACCCGCTTCGCGGATCCGCCTAATCCAACCCTAAACCATTTTCCTTATTCTAGGTCACTAAACCCGCAATAAACTTTACCCTAAGAGGGTATTGGTGAACCTTGTCGTGGATGTGATTCAAAGATGGGACACTGAACCTTAAGAGTAGGGTACCGCATAAGACAGGACGAAAAAGGGTTTAGGGTTGGATTAGGCGGACCCGCTTCGCGGATCCGCCTAATCCAACCCTAAACCCTTTTCCTTATTCAAGGTCACTAAACCCGCAAGAAACTGTACCCTAAGAGGGTATTGGTGAACCCTGTCGTGGATGTGATTCAAAGATGGGACACTGAACCTTAAGAGTAGGGTACCGCATAAGACAGGACGGAAAAGGGTTTATGGTTGGATTAGGCGGACCCGCTTCGCGGATCCGCCTAATCCAACCCTAAACCCTTTTCCTTATTCAAGGTCACTAAACCCGCAAGAAACTGTACCCTAAGAGGGTATTGGTGAACCCTGTCGTGGATGTGATTCAAAGATGGGACACTGAACCTTAAGAGTAGGGTACCGCATAAGACGGGACAGAAAAGGGTTTAGGGTTGGATTAGGCGGACCCGCTTCGCGGATCCGCCTAATCCAACCCTAAACCCTTTTCCTTATTCAAGGTCACTAAACCCGCAAGAAACTGTACCCTAAGAGGGTATTGGTGAACCCTGTCGTGGATGTGATTCAAAGATGGGACACTGAACCTTAAGAGTAGGGTACCGCATAAGACAGGACGGAAAAGGGTTTATGGTTGGATTAGGCGGACCCGCTTCGCGGATCCGCCTAATCCAACCCTAAACCCTTTTCCTTATTCAAGGTCACTAAACCCGCAAGAAACTGTACCCTAAGAGGGTATTGGTGAACCCTGTCGTGGATGTGATTCAAAGATGGAACACTGAACCTTAAGAGTAGGGCACCGCATAAGACGGGACAGAAAAGGGTTTAGGGTTGGATTAGGCGGACCCGCTTCGCGGATCCGCCTAATCCAACCCTAAACCATTTTCCTTATTCAAGGTCACTAAACCCGCAAGAAACTGTACCCTAAGAGGGTATTGGTGAACCCTGTTGTGGATGTGATTCAAAGATGGGACACTGAACCTTAAGAGTAGGGTACCGCATAAGACGGGACGGAAATGTTTAGGGTTGGATTAGGCGGACCCGCTTCGCGGATCTAACTAATCCAACCCTAAACCCTTTTCCTTATTCAAGGTCACTAAACCCGCAAGAAACTGTACCCTAAGAGGGTATTGGTGAACCCTGTCGTGGATGTGATTCAAAGATGGGACACTGAACCTTAAGAGTAGGGCACCGCATAAGACGGGACAGAAAAGGGTTTAGGGTTGGATTAGGCGGACCCGCTTCGCGGATCCGCCTAATCCAACCCTAAACCATTTTCCTTATTCTAGGTCACTAAACCCGCAAGAAACTTTACCCTAAGAGGGTATTGGTGAACCCTGTCGTGGATGTGATTCAAAGATGGGACACTGAACCTTAAGAGTAGGGTACCGCATAAGACAGGACGGAAAAGGGTTTAGGGTTGGATTAGGCGGACCCGCTTCGCGGATCCGCCTAATCCAACCCTAAACCCTTTTCCTTATTCAAGGTCACTAAACCCGCAAGAAACTGTACCCTAAGAGGGTATTGGTGAACCCTGTCGTGGATGTGATTCAAAGATGGGACACTGAACCTTCAGAGTAGGGCACCGCATAAGACGGGACAGAAAAGGGTTTAGGGTTGGATTAGGCGGACCCGCTTCGCGGATCCACCTAATCCAACCCTAAACCATTTTCCTTATTCTAGGTCACTAAACCCGCAAGAAACTTTACCCTAAGAGGGTATTGGTGAACCCTGTCGTGGATGTGATTCAAAGATGGGACACTGAACCTTAAGAGTAGGGTACCGCATAAGACAGGACGGAAAAGGGTTTAAGGTTGGATTAGGCGGACCCGCTTCGCGGATCCGCCTAATCCAACCCTAAACCCCTTTCCTTATTCAAGGTCACTAAACCCGCAAGAAACTGTACCCTAAGAGGGTATTGGTGAACCCTGTCGTGGATGTGATTCAAAGATGGGACACTGAACCTTAAGAGTAGGGTACCGCATAAGACGGGACAGAAAAGGGTTTAGGGTTGGATTAGGCGGACCCGCTTCGCGGATCCGCCTAATCCAACCCTAAACCCTTTTCCTTATTCAAGGTCACTAAACCCGCAAGAAACTGTACCCTAAGAGGGTATTGGTGAACCCTGTCGTGGATGTGATTCAAAGATGGGACACTGAACCTTAAGAGTAGGGTACCGCATAAGACGGGACGGAAAAGGGTTTAGGGTTGGATTAGGCGGACCCGCTTCACGGATCCGCCTAATCCAACCCTAAACCCTTTTCCTTATTCAAGGTCACTAAACCCGCAAGAAACTGTACCCTAAGAGGGTATTGGTGAACCCTGTTGTGGATGTGATTCAAAGATGGGACACTGAACCTTAAGAGTAGGGTACCGCATAAGACGGGACGGAAATGTTTAGGGTTGGAGTAGGCGGACCCGCTTCGCGGATCTAACTAATCCAACCCTAAACCCTTTTCCTTATTCAAGGTCACTAAACCCGCAAGAAACTGTACCCTAAGAGGGTATTGGTGAACCCTGTCGTGGATGTGATTCAAAGATGGGACACTGAACCTTAAGAGTAGGGCACCGCATAAGACGGGACAGAAAAGGGTTTAGGGTTGGATTAGGCGGACCCGCTTCGCGGATCCGCCTAATCCAACCCTAAACCATTTTCCTTATTCTAGGTCACTAAACCCGCAAGAAACTTTACCCTAAGAGGGTATTGGTGAACCCTGTCGTGGATGTGATTCAAAGATGGGACACTGAACCTTAAGAGTAGGGTACCGCATAAGACAGGACGGAAAAGGGTTTAGGGTTGGATTAGGCGGACCCGCTTCGCGGATCCGCCTAATCCAACCCTAAACCCTTTTCCTTATTCAAGGTCACTAAACCCGCAAGAAACTGTACCCTAAGAGGGTATTGGTGAACCCTGTCGTGGATGTGATTCAAAGATGGGACACTGAACCTTCAGAGTAGGGCACCGCATAAGACGGGACAGAAAAGGGTTTAGGGTTGGATTAGGCGGACCCGCTTCGCGGATCCACCTAATCCAACCCTAAACCATTTTCCTTATTCTAGGTCACTAAACCCGCAAGAAACTTTACCCTAAGAGGGTATTGGTGAACCCTGTCGTGGATGTGATTCAAAGATGGGACACTGAACCTTAAGAGTAGGGTACCGCATAAGACAGGACGGAAAAGGGTTTAAGGTTGGATTAGGCGGACCCGCTTCGCGGATCCGCCTAATCCAACCCTAAACCCTTTTCCTTATTCAAGGTCACTAAACCCGCAAGAAACTGTACCCTAAGAGGGTATTGGTGAACCCTGTCGTGGATGTGATTCAAAGATGGGACACTGAACCTTAAGAGTAGGGTACCGCATAAGACGGGACAGAAAAGGGTTTAGGGTTGGATTAGGCGGACCCGCTTCGCGGATCCGCCTAATCCAACCCTAAACCCTTTTCCTTATTCAAGGTCACTAAACCCGCAAGAAACTGTACCCTAAGAGGGTATTGGTGAACCCTGTCGTGGATGTGATTCAAAGATGGGACACTGAACCTTAAGAGTAGGGTACCGCATAAGACGGGACGGAAAAGGGTTTAGGGTTGGATTAGGCGGACCCGCTTCACGGATCCGCCTAATCCAACCCTAAACCCTTTTCCTTATTCAAGGTCACTAAACCCGCAAGAAACTGTACCCTAAGAGGGTATTGGTGAACCCTGTTGTGGATGTGATTCAAAGATGGGACACTGAACCTTAAGAGTAGGGTACCGCATAAGACGGGACGGAAAAGGGTTTAGGGTTGGATTAGGCGGACCCGCTTCGCGGATCCGCCTAATCCAACCCTAAACCCTTTTCCTTATTCAAGGTCACTAAACCCGCAAGAAACTGTACCCTAAGAGGGTATTGGTGAACCCTGTTGTGGATGTGATTCAAAGATGGGACACTGAACCTTAAGAGTAGGGTACCGCATAAGACGGGACGGAAAAGTTTAGGGTTGGATTAGGCGGACCCGCTTCGCGGATCTACCTAATCCAACCCTAAACCCTTTTCCTTATTCAAGGTCACTAAACCCGCAAGAAACTGTACCCTAAGAGGGTATTGGTGAACCCTGTTGTGGATGTGATTCAAAGATGGGACACTGAACCTTAAGAGTAGGGTACCGCATAAGACGGGACGGAAATGTTTAGGGTTGGATTAGGCGGACCCGCTTCGCGGATCTAACTAATCCAACCCTAAACCCTTTTCCTTATTCAAGGTCACTAAACCCGCAAGAAACTGTACCCTAAGAGGGTATTGGTGAACCCTGTCGTGGATGTGATTCAAAGATGGAACACTGAACCTTAAGAGTAGGGCACCGCATAAGACGAGACAGAAAAGGGTTTAGGGTTGGATTAGGCGGACCCGCTTCGCGGATCCGCCTAATCCAACCCTAAACCATTTTCCTTATTCTAGGTCACTAAACCCGCAATAAACTTTACCCTAAGAGGGTATTGGTGAACCCTGTCGTGGATGTGATTCAAAGATGGGACACTGAACCTTAAGAGTAGGGTACCGCATAAGACAGGACGGAAAAGGGTTTAGGGTTGGATTAGGCGGACCCGCTTCGCGGATCCGCCTAATCCAACCCTAAACCCTTTTCCTTATTCAAGGTCACTAAACCCGCAAGAAACTGTACCCTAAGAGGGTATTGGTGAACCCTGTCGTGGATGTGATTCAAAGATGGGACACTGAACCTTAAGAGTAGGGTACCGCATAAGACAGGACGGAAAAGGGTTTATGGTTGGATTAGGCGGACCCGCTTCGCGGATCCGCCTAATCCAACCCTAAACCCTTTTCCTTATTCAAGGTCACTAAACCCGCAAGAAACTGTACCCTAAGAGGGTATTGGTGAACCCTGTCGTGGATGTGATTCAAAGATGGGACACTGAACCTTAAGAGTAGGGTACCGCATAAGACGGGACAGAAAAGGGTTTAGGGTTGGATTAGGCGGACCCGCTTCGCGGATCCGCCTAATCCAACCCTAAACTCTTTTCCTTATTCAAGGTCACTAAACCCGCAAGAAACTGTACCCTAAGAGGGTATTGGTGAACCCTGTCGTGGATGTGATTCAAAGATGGGACACTGAACCTTAAGAGTAGGGTACCGCATAAGACAGGACGGAAAAGGGTTTATGGTTGGATTAGGCGGACCCGCTTCGCGGATCCGCCTAATCCAACCCTAAACCCTTTTCCTTATTCAAGGTCACTAAACCCGCAAGAAACTGTACCCTAAGAGGGTATTGGTGAACCCTGTCGTGGATGTGATTCAAAGATGGGACACTGAACCTTAAGAGTAGGGTACCGCATAAGACGGGACAGAAAAGGGTTTAGGGTTGGATTAGGCGGACCCGCTTCGCGGATCCGCCTAATCCAACCCTAAACCCTTTTCCTTATTCAAGGTCACTAAACCCGCAAGAAACTGTACCCTAAGAGGGTATTGGTGAACCCTGTCGTGGATGTGATTCAAAGATGGGACACTGAACCTTAAGAGTAGGGTACCGCATAAGACGGGACAGAAAAGGGTTTAGGGTTGGATTAGGCGGACCCGCTTCGCGGATCCGCCTAATCCAACCCTAAACCCTTTTCCTTATTCAAGGTCACTAAACCCGCAAGAAACTGTACCCTAAGAGGGTATTGGTGAACCCTGTTGTGGATGTGATTCAAAGATGGGACACTGAACCTTAAGAGTAGGGTACCGCATAAGACGGGACGGAAATGTTTAGGGTTGGATTAGGCGGACCCGCTTCGCGGATCTACCTAATCCAACCCTAAACCCTTTTCCTTATTCAAGGTCACTAAACCCGCAAGAAACTGTACCCTAAGAGGGTATTGGTGAACCCTGTCGTGGATGTGATTCAAAGATGGGACACTGAACCTTAAGAGTAGGGCACCGCATAAGACGGGACAGAAAATGGTTTAGGGTTGCATTAGGCGGACCCGCTTCGCGGATCCGCCTAATCCAACCCTAAACCATTTTCCTTATTCAAGGTCACTAAACCCGCAAGAAACTGTACCCTAAGAGGGTATTGGTGAACCCTGTCGTGGATGTGATTCAAAGATGGGACACTGAACCTTAAGAGTAGGGTACCGCATAAGACAGGACGGAAAAGGGTTTAGGGTTGGATTAGGCGGACTTGCTTCACGGATCCGCCTAATCCAACCCTAAACCCTTTTCCTTATTCAAGGTCACTAAACCCGCAAGAAACTGTACCCTAAGAGGGTATTGGTGAACCCTGTTGTGGATGTGATTCAAAGATGGGACACTGAACCTTAAGAGTAGGGTACCGCATAAGACGGGACGGAAAAGTTTAGGGTTGGATTAGGCGGACCCGCTTCGTGGATCCGCCTAATCCAACCCTAAACCCTTTTCCTTATTCAAGGTCACTAAACCCGCAAGAAACTGTACCCTAAGAGGGTATTGCTGAACCCTGTCGTAGATGTGATTCAAAGATGGGACACTGAACCTTAAGAGTAGGGCACCGCATAAGACGGGACAGAAAAGGGTTTAGGGTTGGATTAGGCGGACCCGCTTCGCGGATCCACCTAATCCAACCCTAAACCGTTTTCCTTATTCAAGGTCACTAAACCCGTAAGAAACTGTACCCTAAGAGGGTATTGGTGAACCCTGTCGTGGATGTGATTCAAAGATGGGACACTGAACCTTAAGAGTAGGGTACCGCATAAGACAGGACGGAAAAGGGTTTAGGGTTGGATTAGGCGGACCCGCTTCGCGGATCCGCCTAATCCAATCCTAAACCCTTTTCCTTATTCAAGGTCACTAAACCCGCAAGAAACTGTACCCTAAGAGGGTATTGGTGAACCCTGTCGTGGATGTGATTCAAAGATGGGACACTGAACCTTAAGAGTAGGGTACCGCATAAGACGGGACGGGAAAGGGTTTAGGGTTGGATTAGGCGGACCCGCTTCGCGGATCCGCCTAATCCAACCCTAAACCCTTTTCCTTATTCAAGGTCACTAAACCCGCAAGAAACTGTACCCTAAGAGGGTATTTGTGAACCCTGTCGTGGATGTGATTCAAAGATGGGACACTGAACCTTAAGAGTAGGGTACCGCATAAGACGGGACGGAAAAGGGTTTAGGGTTGGATTAGGCGGACCCGCTTCGCGGATCCGCCTAATCCAACCCTAAACCCTTTTCCTTATTCAAGGTCACTAAACCCGCAAGAAACTGTACCCTAATAGGGTATTGGTGAACCCTGTTGTGGATGTGATTCAAAGATGGGACACTGAACCTTAAGAGTAGGGTACCGCATAAGACGGGACGGAAACGTTTAGGGTTGGATTAGGCGGACCCGCTTCGCGGATCTGCCAAATCCAACCCTAAACCCTTTTCCTTATTCAAGGTCACTAAACCCGCAAGAAACTGTACCCTAAGAGGGTATTGGTGAACCCTGTTGTGGATGTGATTCAAAGATGGGACACTGAACCTTAAGAGTAGGGCACCACATAAGACGGGACAGAAAAGGGTTTAGGGTTGGATTAGGCGGACCCGCTTCGCGGATCCGCCTAATCCAACCCTAAACCATTTTCCTTATTCTAGGTCACTAAACCCGCAAGAAACTTTACCCTAAGAGGGTATTGGTGAACCATGTCGTGGATGTGATTCAAAGATGGGACACTGAACCTTAAGAGTAGGGTACCGCATAAGACGGGACGGAAAAGGGTTTAGGGTTGGATTAGGCGGACCCGCTTCGCGCTTCGCGGATCCGCCTAATCCAACCCTAAACCATTTTCCTTATTCAAGGTCACTAAACCCGCAAGAAACTGTACCCTAAGAGGGTATTGGTGAACCCTGTTGTGGATGTGATTCAAAGATGGGACACTGAACCTTAAGAGTAGGGTACCGCATAAGACGGGACGGAAACGTTTAGGGTTGGATTAGGCGGACCCGCTTCGCGGATCTGCCAAATCCAACCCTAAACCCTTTTCCTTATTCAAGGTCACTAAACCCGCAAGAAACTGTACCCTAAGAGGGTATTGGTGAACCCTGTCGTGGATGTGATTCAAAGATGGGACACTGAACCTTAAGAGTAGGGCACCGCATAAGACGGGACAGAAAAGGGTTTAGGGTTGGATTAGGCGGACCCGCTTCGCGGATCCGCCTAATCCAACCCTAAACCCTTTTCCTTATTCAAGGTCACTAAACTCGCAAGAAACTGTACCCTAAGAGGGTATTGGTGAACCCTGTTGTGGATGTGATTCAAAGATGGGACACTGAACCTTAAGAGTAGGGTACCGCATAAGACGGGACAGAAAAGTTTTGGGTTGGATTAGGCGGACCCGCTTCGCGGATCCGCCTAATCCAACCCTAAACCCTTTTCCTTATTCAAGGTCACTAAACCCGCAAGAAACTGTACCCTAAGAGGGTATTGGTGAACCCTGTCGTGGATGTGATTCAAAGATGGGACACTGAACCTTAAGAGTAGGGCACCGCATAAGACGGGACAGAAAAGGGTTTAGGGTTGGATTAGGCGGACCCGCTTCGCGGATCCGCCTAATCCAACCCTAAACCCTTTTCCTTATTCAAGGTCACTAAACTCGCAAGAAACTGTACCCTAAGAGGGTATTGGTGAACCCTGTTGTGGATGTGATTCAAAGATGGGACACTGAACCTTAAGAGTAGGGTACCGCATAAGACGGGACGGAAAAGTTTAGGGTTGGATTAGGCGGACCCGCTTCGCGGATCCGCCTAATCCAACCCTAAACCCTTTTCCTTATTCAAGGTCACTAAACCCGCAAGAAACTGTACCCTAAGAGGGTATTGGTGAACCCTGTCGTGGATGTGATTCAAAGATGGGACACTGAACCTTAAGAGTAGGGCACCGCATAAGACGGGACAGAAAAGGGTTTAGGGTTGGATTAGGCGGACCCGCTTCGCGGATCCGCCTAATCCAACCCTAAACCATTTTCCTTATTCAAGGTCACTAAACCCGCAAGAAACTGTACCCTAAGAGGGTATTGGTGAACCCTGTCGTGGATGTGATTCAAAGATGGGACACTGAACCTTAAGAGTAGGGTACCGCATAAGACAGGACGGAAAAGGGTTTAGGGTTGGATTAGGCGGACCCGCCTAATCCAACCCTAAACCCTTTTCCTTATTCAAGGTCACTAAACCCGCAAGAAACTGTACCCTAAGAGGGTATTGGTGAACCCTGTCGTGGATGTGATTCAAAGATGGGACACTGAACCTTAAGAGTAGGGTACCGCATAAGACGGGACGGAAAAGGGTTTAGGGTTGGATTAGGCGGACCCGCTTCGCGGATCCGCCTAATCCAACCCTAAACCCTTTTCCTTATTCAAGGTCACTAAACCCGCAAGAAACTGTACCCTAAGAGGGTATTGGTGAACCCTGTCGTGGATGTGATTCAAAGATGGGACACTGAACCTTAAGAGTAGGGCACCGCATAAGACGGGACAGAAAAGGGTTTAGGGTTGGATTAGGCGGACCCGCTTCGCGGATCCACCTAATCCAACCCTAAACCCTTTTCCTTATTCAAGGTCACTAAACCCGCAAGAAACTGTACCCTAAGAGGGTATTGGTGAACCCTGTCGTGGATGTGATTCAAAGATGGGACACTGAACCTTAAGAGTAGGGTACCGCATAAGACGGGACGGAAAAGGGTTTAGGGTTGGATTAGGCAGACCCGCTTCGCGGATCCGCCTAATCCAACCCTAAACCCTTTTCCTTATTCAAGGTCACTAAACCCGCAAGAAACTGTACCCTAAGAGGGTATTGGTGAACCCTGTCGTGGATGTGATTCAAAGATGGGACACTGAACCTTAAGAGTAGGGTACCGCATAAGACGGGACGGAAAAGGGTTTAGGGTTGGATTAGGCGGACCCGCTTCGCGGATCCGCCTAATCCAACCCTAAACCCTTTTCCTTATTCAAGGTCACTAAACCCGCAAGAAACTGTACCCTAAGAGGGTATTGGTGAACCCTGTTGTGGATGTGATTCAAAGATGGGACACTGAACCTTAAGAGTAGGGTACCGCATAAGACGGGACGGAAAAGTTTAGGGTTGGATTAGGCGGACCCGCTTCGCGGATCCGCCTAATCCAACCCTAAACCCTTTTCCTTATTCAAGGTCACTAAACCCGCAAGAAACTGTACCCTAAGAGGGTATTGGTGAACCCTGTCGTGGATGTGATTCAAAGATGGGACACTGAACCTTAAGAGTAGGGCACCGCATAAGACGGGACAGAAAAGGGTTTAGGGTTGGATTAGGCGGACCCGCTTCGCGGATCCGCCTAATCCAACCCTAAACCATTTTCCTTATTCAAGGTCACTAAACCCGCAAGAAACTGTACCCTAAGAGGGTATTGGTGAACCCTGTCGTGGATGTGATTCAAAGATGGGACACTGAACCTTAAGAGTAGGGTACCGCATAAGACAGGACGGAAAAGGGTTTAGGGTTGGATTAGGCGGACCCGCCTAATCCAACCCTAAACCCTTTTCCTTATTCAAGGTCACTAAACTCGCAAGAAACTGTACCCTAAGAGGGTATTGGTGAACCCTGTCGTGGATGTGATTCAAAGATGGGACACTGAACCTTAAGAGTAGGGTACCGCATAAGACGGGACGGAAAAGGGTTTAGGGTTGGATTAGGCGGACCCGCTTCGCGGATCCGCCTAATCCAACCCTAAACCATTTTCCTTATTCAAGGTCACTAAACCCGCAAGAAACTGTACCCTAAGAGGGTATTGGTGAACCCTGTCGTGGATGTGATTCAAAGATGGGACACTGAACCTTAAGAGTAGGGTACCGCATAAGACAGGACGGAAAAGGGTTTAGGGTTGGATTAGGCGGACCCGCCTAATCCAACCCTAAACCCTTTTCCTTATTCAAGGTCACTAAACTCGCAAGAAACTGTACCCTAAGAGGGTATTGGTGAACCCTGTCGTGGATGTGATTCAAAGATGGGACACTGAACCTTAAGAGTAGGGTACCGCATAAGACGGGACGGAAAAGGGTTTAGGGTTGGATTAGGCGGACCCGCTTCGCGGATCCGCCTAATCCAACCCTAAACCCTTTTCCTTATTCAAGGTCACTAAACCCGCAAGAAACTGTACCCTAAGAGGGTATTGGTGAACCCTGTCGTGGATGTGATTCAAAGATGGGACACTGAACCTTAAGAGTAGGGTAACGCATAAGACGGAACGGAAAAGGGTTTAGGGTTTGATTAGGCGGACCCGCTTCGCGGATCCGCCTAATCCAACCCTAAACCCTTTTCCTTATTCAAGGTCACTAAACCCGCAAGAAACTGTACCCTAAGAGGGTATTGGTGAACCCTGTCGTGGATGTGATTCAAAGATGGGACACTGAACCTTAAGAGTAGGGCACCGCATAAGACGGGACAGAAAAGGGTTTAGGGTTGGATTAGGCGGACCCGCTTCGCGGATCCACCTAATCCAACCCTAAACCATTTTCCTTATTCAAGGTCACTAAACCCGCAAGAAACTGTACCCTAAGAGGGTATTGGTGAACCCTGTCGTGGATGTGATTCAAAGATGGGACACTGAACCTTAAGAGTAGGGTACCGCATAAGACAGGACGGAAAAGGGTTTAGGGTTGGATTAGGCGGACCCGCTTTGCGGATCCGCCTAATCCAATCCTAAACCCTTTTCCTTATTCAAGGTCACTAAACCCGCAAGAAACTGTACCCTAAGAGGGTATTGGTGAACCCTGTCGTGGATGTGATTCAAAGATGGGACACTGAACCTTAAGAGTAGGGTACCGCATAAGACGGGACGGAAAAGGGTTTAGGGTTGGATTAGGCGGACCCGCTTTGCGGATCCGCCTAATCCAACCCTAAACCCTTTTCCTTATTCAAGGTCACTAAACCCGCAAGAAACTGTACCCTAAGAGGGTATTGGTGAACCCTGTCGTGGATGTGATTCAAAGATGGGACACTGAACCTTAAGAGTAGGGTACCGCATAAGACAGGACGGAAAAGGGTTTAGGGTTGGATTAGGCGGACCCGCTTTGCGGATCCGCCTAATCCAATCCTAAACCCTTTTCCTTATTCAAGGTCACTAAACCCGCAAGAAACTGTACCCTAAGAGGGTATTGGTGAACCCTGTCGTGGATGTGATTCAAAGATGGGACACTGAACCTTAAGAGTAGGGTACCGCATAAGACGGGACGGAAAAGGGTTTAGGGTTGGATTAGGCGGACCCGCTTTGCGGATCCGCCTAATCCAACCCTAAACCCTTTTCCTTATTCAAGGTCACTAAACCCGCAAGAAACTGTACCCTAAGAGGGTATTGGTGAACCCTGTCGTGGATGTGATTCAAAGATGGGACACTGAACCTTAAGAGTAGGGTACTGCATAAGACGGGACGGAAAAGGGTTTAGGGTTGGATTAGGCGGACCCGCTTCGCGCTTCGCGGATCCGCCTAATCCAACCCTAAACCATTTTCCTTATTCAAGGTCACTAAACCCGCAAGAAACTGTACCCTAAGAGGGTATTGGTGAACCCTGTTGTGGATGTGATTCAAAGATGGGACACTGAACCTTAAGAGTAGAATACCGCATAAGACGGGACGGAAACGTTTAGGGTTGGCTTAGGCGGACCCGCTTCGCGGATCTGCCTAATCCAACCCTAAACCCTTTTCCTTATTCAAGGTCACTAAACCCGCAAGAAACTGTACCCTAAGAGGGTATTGGTGAACCCTGTCGTGGATGTGATTCAAAGATGGGACACTGAACCTTAAGATTAGGGCACCGCATAAGACGGGACAGAAAAGGGTTTAGGGTTGGATTAGGCGGACCCGCTTCGCGGATCCGCCTAATCCAACCCTAAACCATTTTCCTTATTCTAGGTCACTAAACCCGCAAGAAACTTTACCCTAAGAGGGTATTGGTGAACCCTGTCGTGGATGTGATTCAAAGATGGGACACTGAACCTTAAGAGTAGGGTACCGCATAAGACAGGACGGAAAAGGGTTTAGGGTTGGATTAGGCGGACCCGCTTCGCGGATCCGCCTAATCCAACCCTAAACCCTTTTCCTTATTCAAGGTCACTAAACCCGCAAGAAACTGTACCCTAAGAGGGTATTGGTGAACCCTGTCGTGGATGTGATTCAAAGATGGGACACTGAACCTTAAGAGTAGGGTACCGCATAAGACGGGACGGAAAAGGGTTTAGGGTTGGATTAGGTGGACCCGCTTCGCGGATCCGCCTAATCCAACCCTAAACCCTTTTCCTTATTCAAGGTCACTAAACCCGCAAGAAACTGTACCCTAAGAGGGTATTGGTGAACCCTGTCGTGGATGTGATTCAAAGATGGGACACTGAACCTTAAGAGTAGGGTACCGCATAAGACGGGACGGAAAAGGGTTTAGGGTTGGATTAGGCGGACCCGCTTCGCGCATCCGCCTAATCCAACCCTAAACCCTTTTCCTTATTCAAGGTCACTAAACCCGCAAGAAACTGTACCCTAAGAGGGTATTGGTGAACCCTGTTGTGGGTGTGATTCAAAGATGGGACACTGAACCTTAAGAGTAGGGTACCGCATAAGACGGGACGGAAAAGTTTAGGGTTGGATTAGGCGGACCCGCTTCGCGGATCCGCCTAATCCAACCCTAAACCCTTTTCCTTATTCAAGGTCACTAAACCCGCAAGAAACTGTACCCTAAGAGGGTATTGGTGAACCCTGTCGTGGATGTGATTCAAAGATGGGACACTGAACCTTAAGAGTAGGGCACCGCATAAGACGGGACAGAAAAGGGTTTAGGGTTGGATTAGGCGGACCCGCTTCGCGGATCCGCCTAATCCAACCCTAAACCATTTTCCTTATTCAAGGTCACTAAACCCGCAAGAAACTGTACCCTAAGAGGGTATTGGTGAACCCTGTCGTGGATGTGATTCAAAGATGGGACACTGAACCTTAAGAGTAGGGTACCGCATAAGACAGGACGGAAAAGGGTTTAGGGTTGGATTAGGCGGACCCGCTTCGCGGATCCGCCTAATCCAACCCTAAACCCTTTTCCTTATTCAAGGTCACTAAACCCGCAAGAAACTGTACCCTAAGAGGGTATTGGTGAACCCTGTCGTGGATGTGATTCAAAGATGGGACACTGAACCTTAAGAGTAGGGTACCGCATAAGACGGGACGGAAAAGGGTTTAGGGTTGGATTAGGCGGACCCGCTTCGCGGGTCCGCCTAATCCAACCCTAAACCCTTTTCCTTATTCAAGGTCACTAAACCCGCAAGAAACTGTACCCTAAGAGGGTATTGGTGAACCCTGTCGTGGATGTGATTCAAAGATGGGACACTGAACCTTAAGAGTAGGGTACCGCATAAGACGGGACGGAAAAGGGTTTAGGGTTGGATTAGGCGGACCCGCTTCGCGGATCCGCCTAATCCAACCCTAAACCCTTTTCCTTATTCAAGGTCACTAAACCCGCAAGAAACTGTACCCTAAGAGGGTATTGGTGAACCCTGTCGTGGATGTGATTCAAAGATGGGACACTGAACCTTAAGAGTAGGGTACCGCATAAGACGGGACGGAAAAGGGTTTAGGGTTGGATTAGGCGGACCCGCTTCGCGGATCCGCCTAATCCAACCCTAAACCCTTTTCCTTATTCAAGGTCACTAAACCCGCAAGAAACTGTACCCTAAGAGGGTATTGGTGAACCCTGTTGTGGATGTGATTCAAAGATGGGACACTGAACCTTAAGAGTAGGGTACCGCATAAGACGGGACGGAAAAGTTTAGGGTTGGATTAGGCGGACCCGCTTCGCGGATCTACCTAATCCAACCCTAAACCCTTTTCCTTATTCAAGGTCACTAAACCCGCAAGAAACTGTACCCTAAGAGGGTATTGGTGAACCCTGTCGTGGATGTGATTCAAAGATGGGACACTGAACCCAAAGAGTAGGGTACCGCATAAGACGGGACGGAAAAGGGTTTAAGGTTGGATTAGGCGGACCCGCTTCGCGGATTCGCCTAATCCAACCCTAAACCCTTTTCCTTATTCAAGGTCACTAAACCCGCAAGAAACTGTACCCTAAGAGGGTATTGGTGAACCCTGTTGTGGGTGTGATTCAAAGATGGGACACTGAACCTTAAGAGTAGGGTACCGCATAAGACGGGACGGAAAAGTTTAGGGTTGGATTAGGCGGACCCGCTTCGCGGATCCGCCTAATCCAACCCTAAACCCTTTTCCTTATTCAAGGTCACTAAACCCGCAAGAAACTGTACCCTAAGAGGGTATTGGTGAACCCTGTCGTGGATGTGATTCAAAGATGGGACACTGAACCTTAAGAGTAGGGCACCGCATAAGACGGGACAGAAAAGGGTTTAGGGTTGGATTAGGCGGACCCGCTTCGCGGATCCGCCTAATCCAACCCTAAACCATTTTCCTTATTCAAGGTCACTAAACCCGCAAGAAACTGTACCCTAAGAGGGTATTGGTGAACCCTGTCGTGGATGTGATTCAAAGATGGGACACTGAACCTTAAGAGTAGGGTACCGCATAAGACAGGACGGAAAAGGGTTTAGGGTTGGATTAGGCGGACCCGCTTCGCGGATCCGCCTAATCCAACCCTAAACCCTTTTCCTTATTCAAGGTCACTAAACGCGCAAGAAACTGTACCCTAAGAGGGTATTGGTGAACCCTGTCGTGGATGTGATTCAAAGATGGGACACTGAACCTTAAGAGTAGGGTACCGCATAAGACGGGACGGAAAAGAGTTTAGGGTTGGATTAGGCGGACCCGCTTCGCGGGTCCGCCTAATCCAACCCTAAACCCTTTTCCTTATTCAAGGTCACTAAACCCGCAAGAAACTGTACCCTAAGAGGGTATTGGTGAACCCTGTCGTGGATGTGATTCAAAGATGGGACACTGAACCTTAAGAGTAGGGTACCGCATAAGACGGGACGGAAAAGGGTTTAGGGTTGGATTAGGCCGACCCGCTTCGCGGATCCGCCTAATCCAACCCTAAACCCTTTTCCTTATTCAAGGTCACTAAACCCGCAAGAAACTGTACCCTAAGAGGGTATTGGTGAACCCTGTCGTGGATGTGATTCAAAGATGGGACACTGAACCTTAAGAGTAGGGTACCGCATAAGACGGGACGGAAAAGGGTTTAGGGTTGGATTAGGCGGACCCGCTTCGCGGATCCGCCTAATCCAACCCTAAACCCTTTTCCTTATTCAAGGTCACTAAACCCGCAAGAAACTGTACCCTAAGAGGGTATTGGTGAACCCTGTTGTGGATGTGATTCAAAGATGGGACACTGAACCTTAAGAGTAGGGTACCGCATAAGACGGGACGGAAAAGTTTAGGGTTGGATTAGGCGGACCCGCTTCGCGGATCCGCCTAATCCAACCCTAAACCCTTTTCCTTATTCAAGGTCACTAAACCCGCAAGAAACTGTACCCTAAGAGGGTATTGGTGAACCCTGTCGTGGATGTGATTCAAAGATGGGACACTGAACCTTAAGAGTAGGGCACCGCATAAGACGGGACAGAAAAGGGTTTAGGGTTGGATTAGGCGGACCCGCTTCGCGGATCCGCCTAATCCAACCCTAAACCATTTTCCTTATTCAAGGTCACTAAACCCGCAAGAAACTGTACCCTAAGAGGGTATTGGTGAACCCTGTCGTGGATGTGATTCAAAGATGGGACACTGAACCTTAAGAGTAGGGTACCGCATAAGACAGGACGGAAAAGGGTTTAGGGTTGGATTAGGCGGACCCGCTTCGCGGATCCGCCTAATCCAACCCTAAACCCTTTTCCTTATTCAAGGTCACTAAACCCGCAAGAAACTGTACCCTAAGAGGGTATTGGTGAACCCTGTCGTGGATGTGATTCAAAGATGGGACACTGAACCTTAAGAGTAGGGTACCGCATAAGACGGGACGGAAAAGGGTTTAGGGTTGGATTAGGCGGACCCGCTTCGCGGATCCGCCTAATCCAACCCTAAACCCTTTTCCTTATTCAAGGTCACTAAACCCGCAAGAAACTGTACCCTAAGAGGGTATTGGTGAACCCTGTCGTGGATGTGATTCAAAGATGGGACACTGAACCTTAAGAGTAGGGTACCGCATAAGACGGGACGGAAAAGGGTTTAGGGTTGGATTAGGCGGACCCGCTTCGCGGATCCGCCTAATCCAACCCTAAACCCTTTTCCTTATTCAAGGTCACTAAACCCGCAAGAAACTGTACCCTAAGAGGGTATTGGTGAACCCTGTCGTGGATGTGATTCAAAGATGGGACACTGAACCCAAAGAGTAGGGTACCGCATAAGACGGGACGGAAAAGGGTTTAAGGTTGGATTAGGCGGACCCGCTTCGCGGATTCGCCTAATCCAACCCTAAACCCTTTTCCTTATTCAAGGTCACTAAACCCGCAAGAAACTGTACCCTAAGAGGGTATTGGTGAACCCTGTCGTGGATGTGATTCAAAGATGGGACACTGAACCTTAAGAGTAGGGTACCGCATAAGACAGGACGGAAAAGGGTTTAGGGTTAGATTAGGCGGACCCGCTTCGCGGATCCGCCTAATCCAATCCTAAACCCTTTTCCTTATTCAAGGTCACTAAACCCGCAAGAAACTGTACCCTAAGAGGGTATTGGTGAACCCTGTCGTGGATGTGATTCAAAGATGGGACACTGAACCTTAAGAGTAGGGTACCGCATAAGACGGGACGGAAAAGGGTTTAGGGTTGGATTAGGCGGACCCGCTTCGCGGATCCGCCTAATCCAACCCTAAACCCTTTTCCTTATTCAAGGTCACTAAACCCGCAAGAAACTGTACCCTAAGAGGGTATTGGTGAACCCTGTCGTGGATGTGATTCAAAGATGGGACACTGAACCTTAAGAGTAGGGTACCGCATAAGACGGGACGGAAAAGGGTTTAGGGTTGGATTAGGCGGACCCGCTTCGCGGATCCGCCTAATCCAACCCTAAACCATTTTCCTTATTCAAGGTCACTAAACCCGCAAGAAACTGTACCCTAAGAGGGTATTGGTGAACCCTGTTGTGGATGTGATTCAAAGATGGGACACTGAACCTTAAGAGGAGGGTACCGCATAAGACGGGACGGAAAAGTTTAGGGTTGGATTAGGCGGACCCGCTTCGCGGATCTGCCTAATCCAACCCTAAACCCTTTTCCTTATTCAAGGTCACTAAACCCGCAAGAAACTGTAACCTAAGAGGGTATTGGTGAACCCTGTCGTGGATGTGATTCAAAGATGGGACACTGAACCTTAAGAGTAGGGCACCGCATAAGACGGGAATGAAAAGGGTTTAGGGTTGGATTAGGCGGACCCGCTTCGCGGATCCGCCTAATCCAACCCTAAACCATTTTCCTTATTCTAGGTCACTAAACCCGCAAGAAACTTTACCCTAAGAGGGTATTGGTGAACCCTGTCGTGGATGTGATTCAAAGATGGGACACTGAACCTTAAGAGTAGGGTACCGCATAAGACAGGACGGAAAAGGGTTTAGGGTTGGATTAGGCGGACCCGCTTCGCGGATCCGCCTAATCCAACCCTAAACCCTTTTCCTTATTCAAGGTCACTAAACCCGCAAGAAACTGTACCCTAAGAGGGTATTGATGAACACTGTCGTGGATGTGATTCAAAGATGGGACACTGAACCTTAAGAGTAGGGTACCGCATAAGACGGGACGGAAAAGGGTTTAGGGTTGGATTAGGCGGACCCGCTTCGCGGATCCGCCTAATCCAACCCTAAACCCTTTTCCTTATTCAAGGTCACTAAACCCGCAAGAAACTGTACCCTAAGAGGGTATTGGTGAACCCTGTCGTGGATGTGATTCAAAGATGGGACACTGAACCTTAAGAGTAGGGTACCGCATAAGACGGGACGGAAAAGGGTTTAGGGTTGGATTAGGCGGACCCGCTTCGCGGATCCGCCTAATCCAACCCTAAACCCTTTTCCTTATTCAAGGTCACTAAACCCGCAAGAAACTGTACCCTAAGAGGGTATTGGTGAACCCTGTTGTGGATATGATTCAAACATGGGACACTGAACCTTAAGAGTAGGGTACCGCATAAGACGGGACGGAAAAGTTTAGGGTTGGATTAGGCGGACCCGCTTCGCGGATCCGCCTAATCCAACCCTAAACCCTTTTCCTTATTCAAGGTCACTAAACCCGCAAGAAACTGTACCCTAAGAGGGTATTGGTGAACCCTGTCGTGGATGTGATTCAAAGATGGGACACTGAACCTTAAGAGTAGGGCACCGCATAAGACGGGACAGAAAAGGGTTTAGGGTTGGATTAGGAGGACCCGCTTCGCGGATCCGCCTAATCCAACATTAAACCATTTTCCTTATTCAAGGTCACTAAACCCGCAAGAAACTGTACCCTAAGAGGGTATAGGTGAACCCTGTCGTGGATGTGATTCAAAGATGGGACACTGAACCTTAAGAGTAGGGTACCGCATAAGACAGGACGGAAAAGGGTTTAGGGTTGGATTAGGCGGACCCGCTTCGCGGATCCGCCTAATCCAACCCTAAACCCTTTTCCTTATTCAAGGTCACTAAACCCGCAAGAAACTGTACCCTAAGAGGGTATTGGTGAACCCTGTCGTGGATGTGATTCAAAGATGGGACACTGAACCTTAAAAGTAGGGTACCGCATAAGACGGGACGGAAAAGGGTTTAGGGTTGGATTAGGCGGACCCGCTACGCGGATCCGCCTAATCCAACCCTAAACCCTTTTCCTTATTCAAGGTCACTAAACCCGCAAGAAACTGTACCCTGAGAAGGTATTGGTGAACCCTGTCGTGGATGTGATTCAAAGATGGGACACTGAACCTTAAGAGTAGGGTACCGCATAAGACGGGACGGAAAAGGGTTTAGGGTTGGATTAGGCGGACCCGCTTCGCGGATTCGCCTAATCCAACCCTAAACCCTTTTCCTTATTCAAGGTCACTAAACCCGCAAGAAACTGTACCCTAAGAGGGTATTGGTGAAACCTGTTGTGGATGTGATTCAAAGATGGGACACTGAACCTTAAGAGTAGGGTACCGCATAAGACGGGACGGAAAAGGGTTTAGGGTTGGATTAGGCGGACCCGCTTCGCGGATCCGCCTAATCCAACCCTAAACCCTTTTCCTTATTCAAGGTCACTAAACCCGCAAGAAACTGTACCCTAAGAGGGTATTGGTGAACCCTGTCGTGGATGTGATTCAAAGAGGGTTATGTACAGCTGATATAGAATTATGTACAATGATGTCTTAAGATTGGTTATGTACAGTTGATTTAGAAATATGTACAATGATGTCCTCAAATGGGTTATGTACAGCTGATATAGAAATATGTACAATGATGTCCTCAAATGGGTTATGTACAACTAATATAGAATTATGTACCTTATATAATGACCCTACGTCCTGTACATAATAATGAATACAGTGTACATAATTATTTAGGAAGATATACTGTTTGCATTGTGTTTTTTAATTAAAAATATGATATACATAATTATGAATATAGTGTATATAACTAATTATTTAGTATCTGTACATTTTCAGTCTAAGATGTAAATAGATGAGTTATGTACAACTAATATAGAATTATGTACAATGATGTTCTCAGATAAATTATGTACAGCTGATATAGAATTATGTACAGCTGATATAGAAATATGTACAATGATGTCCTCAAATGGGTTATGTACAGCTGATATAGAATTATGTACCTTATATAATGACCCTACGTCCTGTACATAATAATGAATACAATGTACATAATTATTTAGGAAGATATACTGTTTGCATTGTGTTTTTTAATTAAAAATATGATATACATAATTATGAATACAGTGTATATAACTAATTATTTAGTATCTGTACATTTTCAGTCTAAGATGTAAATAGATGAGTTATGTACAACTAATATAGAATTATGTACAATGATGTCCTCAGATAAATTATGTACAGCTGATATAGAATTATGTACAGCTGATATAGAAATATGTACAATGATGTCCTCAAATGGGTTATGTACAGCTGATATAGAATTATGTACCTTATATAATGACCCTATGTCCTGTACATAATAATAAATACAGTGTACATAATTATTTAGGAAGATATACAGTTTGTAAATTTTTACAATCGTAACAAAATATCTACTTTAAGATGTAACTAGATGAGTTATGTACAACTAATATAGAATTATGTCTAGTGATGTCCTCAGATAGATTATGTACAACTGATATCAAAATATCAACATTATTCAGTGACAAATATGTACATCATAAGTTATCAAAATATTTCAGCAGAGAATCAGTACAGAATCTACGTAATTCTTGATAATCGATTGTCTACTTGGATCAGCAGGTTCATAATCAGTTTTCTCTAAACGAATTGTTCAGGATTACAATCAAATTTGCAAGTGAAAATGACGACAATCAAATCAAGAACAGAAATCGTTGATAATCAAGCATAGAATTCCTTGATAATCAAGAACAGAATTCGTAAAATCAATTCTACGAACGAATTTACAAAGTGAACAAAATGAAATCTGCAACTTAAATGATGATAATCGAATGATGAAGATCTGCAATTGAAATGATGAAGACGCTCGATTTTACGAGTGAGCACAATTAAATCTGCAAGTAAAAATGATGAAGATCAAACGATGAAGATCTGCAACGAAACTGATGAAGATGATCGAATGATCGAATGAAAAAATAAACAAATTTCTAGAGAGAGAAAGTCGACTAATTCAAAAGGAAAGGAAGGAGATGGCGCGCGTTTGTTTTTGTGCTTAATATTTTGATCAACCCTGGTCCGTTGATCTCAATCAGATCTAACGGCCCAGATGCTGCCTCAACGGTTGCAGGGAGTTAGGCTGCCTCAAAGGATCCCGAATCTATATATATATATATATATATATATATATATATATATATATATATATATATATATATATATATATATATATATATAGAGAGAGAGAGAGAGAGAGAGAGAGAGATAGGTTCACATAAGGCCAACAACTCTTATAAGTTCATAAGTTCCAGAGTTAAAGTTACACAAAAGGTGCTTAAAGTTACACGAGATGAGTGTTAAAGTTGCACTTTATCACTTGAAGTGATAAAAGAGCTGAATGTTATAGTTACATATCAATTCTGAAAAAATGCAACTTTAACGTATGTCATCTGTAACTTTAATATAGACTTAATTACATATGTTGAACTTATTTGATCCTCTCTCTCTCTCTCTCTCTCTCTCTCTCTCTCTCTCTCTCTCTCTCTCTCTCTCTCTCTCTCTCTCTCTATATATATATATATATATATATATATATATATATATATATATATATATATATATATAATCAAAAAGAAAAGAGAAAGGAGAAAGAGATGTCGGGATTTGAATTACACCCTCAACCTACATGCTTTAATCTCAGAAACGGACTCGTCAAGTAGCGGCGTGTGTGCGGGAGTGTCGAGAAATGTAGGGTGAGTTAGGGTGTGTTTGTTTAGGGAGAGGATGCTCTCGGGTCTTTGGCGAGTTTTGATCTCGGGATGTTGAATGTATATGTGTGTAGGATTGATGTCGAGATGGTGGATGCTTAAAGGCGAAATGATGGATGAAAATGTGAGGGTTTTTGAAGTAGTAATGGCTGAAAAAAAGTTGTCAAATGGTTGTGGGGTGATGGGGTATTTATAGGAAAAATACCTCGGTTTAGGGTCACTCGATCGAGTGGCGCGGGTGCACTCAATCGAGTCCCCGGTTTGAGTCCGGTTCGGCGGGTTCATGGCCTTACTCGACCGAGTGGGTGTGAACCACTCGATCGAGTGGGTCGGAAGGAGGGAGTGTAAATAGGGCATGATTTGTTGCCTATTCTTGAAATGATTCTGGTTGATTTGGTTGTTGAGTCTGGATTCATTTTGTGTATTTGGAGAGGCTGGTTCGTCTCGGGATTCGACTTTGACCGGGTTTTGACTCGGTTGCTAAAAGATGGTATTATTTCTGGTGACGGTTTTGGCCTAAATTAGTCTCATTTTATTGGAAACGACCCACTGGGCCTGGATTTGAGGTCGGTTTTGAGAGATTTTCACTCCACTAAATGCCCACGTCGGATACTATTGATTCCGAGTCCGTATTCGAGCGTATTAAGTCATGTTGACGTCCGATCATCATCGGGTGTTTTGTCGGGAAATGCTATAGACACTAACAGGCAAAATGCGGGTGTCTACAGGTACATATTCATCAAATTATTTAATAACTAGTTTTACCACCCGTGAAAATTCACGGGTTGGTTTTGTAGTTGGATTATATATAAATTGATATAAAAGTAAATAGAACCGTATAAATTGGCTCATATTTAACCTAACCCGTATTTGGACCCAATCTACTGGACCCGTTTGATGGGTCTTCATATTACGCCCCCATTTTATTTTTTGAGAGGTTGAATAACGTTAATTGACAGTGTTAATTTTCAACTCTTAACCGTAAAGTTAAAGAGTTAAGACTCTTAAATAAAAATTAAAATCAACATTTGGTTACTAATAAATTAGTTAATTCTTTCAACTCTTTCATTTAGTTTTGCTCTCAGTGGGTTTAGACATATATAATCTTATAGTACTGAATATGTACCTGATTAATTAGTTAATTCAATTAAAAATATTTAGATTCGGTTTAGTGTTTGCAATCGACTCCTTTTTTAAGGTCATGAACCCATTTTTTCATTCCGCAACCCGTTTGACCGACCCCAAAATGACCTGTTAATTTAGGCTCGAAACACGAGCCAACCCGTTCCACCCGTTCGGTCGGTGAGAATTTATTAAAATTATTAAATTATTTATATTTAATATCATTTTGGATTTATAATTAAAAAATAACTATTTAATATTTTAAATTATAAATATTCAATTTAATACAACTTTTTTTTTTATCATTTAATAAAAAAATAATTTAAAAAATTGAATTTAATATTTCTAAAGTATAAACATTATTATTAAATAGTATAATAATGATACTATTAAAAAAATTGATATTAAAATTATTTTGGTTGGACTTATAAAGTTGATAAAAAAAAATATAGGCGTTCGAAATTATTTCTGACCCTAACCCGACCATTGACCCGTATAACTCGACTCATATTTGATCTAACTCGTATTTGGACCCGGCCCGTATGACCTTACCCGCTGGACCCGCTTGACAGGTCTTGATATTACGCTCTCGCTTTATTTTGAGGCGTTGAATAATGTCAATTGACGGTGTTAATAATTTTCAATCCTTAACCGTAAAGTTAAAGAGTTCAAACACTTAAATGGAATTAAAAGCAAAGTTTGGTTATTAATCTTACTCTTAAAGAATTTTTTCAATCAGTTCTGCTCTAAGTATTTTTAGACATATAAACTCGAGGACTGAATACATACATGATTAATTAGTTAATCAAGTAAAAATATTAGATTCAGTTTCATTTTTGCAAATTTCAATATTATTCTAAATTACGAAATATTAGGGAGTGAACGATTGTTAATCTTGATCATGTAAAAATCATGGATATTCTGTAGTATTCTCATAAAGTATTTACTATATATAATTCTCCGATTGTTTAACATTATTTATTATTGTGTTTATTTTTCAGTGAAATATGGTGTATCAGATATAGTCAATTAAAAATATTTGGACTTTTAATCTTATAGATATATATCATACGGAGTACGGAGTAATATATTAAAATATTTATATTTTTGAGACGTTACATATTTACTCTGTACGATATAAGTGCATTATTTAGTTAAATCAATTACACATACGTAAATTTTGTTTAATGTTTTACAAATATCAATACCAAAATTAATACTGCAATTGTAATTTTGTATTGCAATTAAGTGACGGAATAATTAGTAAGCCGTTTAAATCAGAAATATTTTTTTTTAATCATTTTTAATAACCTTACATAAATGTGTAAGGGGAGACTAATAAAAGCAGATAATAATCACATTACTCCAAAATTGTGCCACGTCATCTTAGCCTTGCATCTGTGCTGCCATGCAGGCAATGGATGCATCAAATTAATATATATATATATATATATATATATAGATGAGGAATAACATTTTCACGGTAATAACAATTGTATCTTAGTTTAAGAAACCACGTGGGTCCGTGGACTCAAATTTGACTTGAAAAAACGAAAAAGTATTATCAATACCCTGATAACATCAACAAAATACGTATTAGCCTATATTGGAAAATGTATTATAAATACGTACAATTATCTCGACAAAATACGTTAGAAAAAACTCGTGTTATTCATAACACCACAACTAATTAGTCTATACTGATAGGCACCAAAATGCGTTGGAAAGAATTCGTGCTCTTTTTTTTTCTACACGAAACAAATGATTTAGGCGGAGAGATTAATAACAATAATTTAAGCCCAATGACAGTTTGTTAATGATAGTTTTCTGTAGGATTTGTAATTTCCCTTTACCTTTGACGCAATAGCAAAAATAAAGTAAAAGGATACTAATAATCTAATATAATAATAATAATAATAATTGAGAATTTTCGGTAATAAAAATCATATCATTCCAAATGTATATGCATTATACTCCGAAACATATATTCAATAAAGTAAAGATAAATAAGTAAATACCACATTGCTGTCAACGACAGTAGACTTCGGTCCCAACTCATAAAAAATCATACTTCCTCCGGTTTTATTTTATCTTCCCACTTATTAATAAATAAGTGGAGTATTATATTAATATGGGAACATAAATAAAAACTTGAGGAAGTAATACACTTGAAAAATGGTAAGAAATCGTACAAAGTACATATCGAAAATTGACATTGTCATTTGCTCATTTTAGAAGTAAAGAATGTACATAATAATATTCTCTAAGATCCATAAATTAGTTGACAAAATATTAATTTTGTTTTATCACTTTAGATCCATATTAATTTTAATTTTAAAACTATAATCACCAATACAGTAAAAAGCACAAATTGTATAATATGATTTTCACATAATTAGACTCGTTATCAAAAAATCTTTTTATTTATAGTTATGATAAAACTTGGGTAAAGTGATTCATTTTGTGAGACCATATAAAAAGCATGGGAACGACGCATAGAACATATCTTCTAATGTTGCTGTAAACCGATAAACTAATGTACTACTCTTTGCTCAAAAAGAATAAACTCAATTTTTTTAAATCTCTTCAATTCATCTCACATTCTAATCAAACGTAAAGTTTCACTCTGTAGTGAAAAAATCACAAATATGTCTAAATATATACCTCTGATGCAAGTGGCTTGCAGTGACGACGCCTACGACATTAATGAATAAAATGTAAGAGATCAAAGTCAGGCCTCAAAATGATGTCAAAATCACTGAAAAAATTCAGTATAAGATATGTAGTAGTAGTAGTTAGTTCAAGATCATCGAGTACCCAAGTTTAGTACGAAGTAGTTTTGAATGCAATATGAACTTACATATAAAACATTGAATAGCTTACCCATAATCAATGCCGGATCAAGCTTCAAGATTTTCACGATTCATCCATCTACATCTACATCTCTGCAGTCCGGCAATAATAATGTATTACCGTATATGTATTATTGTGATCTTGCAGTAATCATAAAAATATTTGCCAGAAATAGTCTCAAATTCCTTCGTATCATCAACTCATTCAAAATTGAAAATCCGTAAAATCGTAATTACACACATTATGATTTGTGACTGGGGTCAAATACGAACTATTACATATGCGGACTATAAAAACTTACATATTAGATATACGGACTATAAAAACTATAGTATTTTCATTAAAATACATAATTAATGACATTTCAAAATATTTTCCAATTATTTTGATTTGTTTTACAGTTTCAAAGATATATTTATATATTTACAATACATGTGTCATTGTTAAATATTAAAATAAAATTAATAATTAATAATTTAAAATCTAGAATGAAGTATGATATAAAAATAAATTTATTAAAAATAGCGTGTATCAATGCACGGGGTCAGTTCTAGTTAAGGTTAAAAATTTTTAATTCCGGATTAATTAGGCTGTTTTTATGGTCAGGTTAATTAAGTGTGAAGGCGGGATTGTGAAGATTGGATTGTGAAGTCCGAAATTGTTTTAGCCCGGATTAATAGCTTCCCATGAAAGATTGCCATAATAACCTTGGGTTAATGAGGATTAAGTATTCTGAAATGCTCAATTAGTCAATTATAAGAGGTATCACCTCATTGTCATTGGTGCTTACTTTAATATACAAAGAATGATTAAATTTATATGGTATATTGATATATTAGACCTGTCAAAACTTGACCCGACCCGCTGCGCTCAATTTTTATGGTCATGAACCCGTTTTTTTCAACCTGTAACTTGTTTGACTCGAACCCATTATGACCCGTTAAATTAGGATCGAAACCCAACCCTACTCATTCGACCCGTTGAGTCAATGGAGCAATATTTAAATATTATACTTCGTATTTGATTTATGATTAAAAACAATATTTTTAATATTTTATGTTATGTAGATAAACAAATATTCAATTTACTATAACTTTTGTAATGATAAATTAATAATAAAATAATTATTAAAGTAAAGTAAAAAATTGTTTTTAATATTTTTTAGAATATAAACATTATAATTAAAGAGTATAATAATAGTACTACTAGATTAAAGCACGTACGCTGCACGGGTTAGTTGACTCAATTACATTGATAATGTACATTCGTTAAATAAGAAACTGTGGACGTCCGTCCGCACCGCCCGGCGCCCCGCGTGTGCCCGCGCGGGACCGACCCGGTTTTCAACGTGTGGCGGCGGCCACCCACGCGGCCCCCTCCCTGCTGGGGGCCGGTCCGATCTCGCATACGGGGCGAAGTGTCGGACCTCGATTTGGATGCCGATCCGGACTTGTACTAGATGGGTGTGAGGCACCCGTGTTTCCGTTTGGGAATCGACCGAGTCGTGGTTGTAAATGTTAAAAGGCCGTTTTGTTTGGTAAGGCGACCTTTTTAGTGAACTGAAGTTGTCTTTGATTTGTGGAGTCGCCACCGAGTCAAATTATGGGGACTCGGAAACCGTTCAAGTCAACTTTGATCCCTTGCCGGCTCAAAGCTGAGTGGCACGGGACCTAAAGATAAAGACTTGTACCCTTAAGCACTCCATGCCTGGAATGACTCTCGTTGCCAATGGTTTCGGGCATCCGGAAACCTTTGATTCTGAGTAAGGGGTAAGGGTACGTATTGGGAAGCCAACATCCGATAGATGTCAACGCCCAATCCCGCCCGCACTATAGGGGCCTCTACTTATCAATCGGTGGGCTGATATCCTAGTTCTTTTGTTGTGGTGGAAAAACTGTAACATCCGTTGTTTTAACCCTAAACCTCTTGCTATGTCAGTTGTTTAAGGACAAGTATGTTTTGTCGTCAAAGTAGTTGTGTTTACATTCTTTGCATGCGATTTCACGTGACAGGCAGGCCATGAAAAGATGCACGTAGAAGAGTAGAGAGTACTAGTATTATACGTATTAGCAAATCAGTTTTAACGCGATAATAATACGGATATTAGTCGTTCTCGTCGTATACCTTACCTGGTATTCTGCTTAAGATGCGTCGATTCGGTATTAATTTAATAGAGATGCGTCGAACCTAATAAGGCGAGCACCGGGACTAATACGGAACCCGACCATTACTTTGTTCAGTTTTAGTTGTTTTACGTTTTGAATTCCGTGTTATGTGATTTAGCATGCGATTATAAGGTCATAAAAGCGGTAAATCATACGAAAAACTGTAAATGCGAATGTAAGTAAATCACATAGTGAGGAGTTGCACCCTCGGAGTGAACACTAAACGGGACTCGGTGCATAGATAGTTTTAAGAGCGGATCTCGGAATTACTCGGGTCTATTTAGTGTGTTTTAGTATTTAGGGTTGAAGTTGGGACGTTACGTATTTTAGTAGATGTTTGTGGGCCTAGCGTCGTAGTGCATAATAATAGAAAGTGCAAATATGGAAAGTTTTGTTTAGATGGCAACCTAGTGACGACTCTATCAACAGGCGGATCCTCCTAGCTTGACCAGTGACTCTGGCAGAGCTTCGTTACCATTTGACCTTCCCGCGGCTACTCCGGCAGAGTTTCGTTGCTAAGGACTAGTTCTGCGGCTAATCCGACAGAACCTGGGTACTAGTTTCGTGCTAGTCGATCACAGGCACCTCGGTATCGAGTGGAGTGCTCGAAGGTGAGGAGTAGCGTCGATATCGCTTTTTATTATTGGAACTACGATCGAGTGGATCGTTTGCCTCGGGTGTCGGAGTGCGAGCCTTTAGCGAGAGTTTAGAGGGGGAAGATGAGAGTTGAATTGTGTCGAAATGAGGGCGTGAAGGGGGGGTATTTATAGGTGTTTTCCGCCCTCGTCGCCTACATAGGCGCTTGAGCTGGGGCGGACTAAGACTCAGGCGCCCGGGCTCAGGCGTGGGGAGACCAAGACGCGTGAGGTGGGGCGGTTGGAGTTTTGAAGATACGATTTTGATACTTTCCAAAATCGAGAGACGGGTGTATGATACTATGCTTAGGGCTTAAGGGTTCCCGCGGCTTGACCTAGCGCCGTGGGTTTAGTGGGCCTCGGGTGTTCATCCCGAGGTTCGCTTGGCGCGGTGTTGACTCGGTTCGAGTTTCGGGACCGACTCGGGGTCCCGGTGTCAGAATTGACTCTAATTAGTGTCTATGCGATCGTAACGACGCGAATAAGGCTGCCATCATTTTAGTTTAATTTGCCCGAATAATTTATTTGATCCGTCCTATAGAAAAACTATCCAGAACACCGCGAACCCGCGTCGCGTTGCAGTCCTATCGTCATCGGGTGTTTGTTGGGCACTTCTGCAGCCACCAGGTCCAAATCTGGGTGTCTACAGAAGACCTTACTTTGACTGAGGCTTGGACGAGACGAAAGTCAAAGTATAGCCGCCCAGGTCAATCAAAGATTACGACCTGGTGGCTGTCCGGTCGGGTCGTTTTAAGTCCGTTAGACTGTGCGTTGGGGCCCGGGCCGTTGCTTGTTGTCTTGTTCTTGATTCTTTGCGCGCGCTTTGTCTTCTTCGATTTATTTAAGGTTTTGTTTAATTTTAAGCGCTTTTATGTGTTATGTGTAAATGTATCTGTTTTTTGCTTGGGATGCTCATGAACCCTTGATGACATAAAACGCTCGAGGGCGTTAGTCTCCACTTGAGCGGTCATCTTTGGGATGCTTATGACCCCTAGGACAAGGTAACATGATATAAAACTATCTAAGGGCGTTGGTCTCCACTCGGATAGCCGTCTTTCGGGATGCCTTTGACCCCTAGGACAAAATTGTTGTTTCTGTGCCTCCGGGATCACTAAGATCCCTTGGGCAAAACTCCTCGAGGGTGTCAGTCTCCACTCGTGTAGCTATCTTTCAGGATACCTCTGACCCCTAGGACAAAGTTTCTGTGCCTCTAAGATAACTCAGACCCCTAGGACAAATTGCTGTGCCTCCGGGATAACTCAGACCCCTCGGGCAAATTGCTGTGCCTCCGGGATAACTCAGACCCCTCGGGCAAATTGCTGTGCCTCTGGGATAACTCAGACCCCTCGGGCAAATTGTTGTGCCTCCGGGATAACTCAGACCCCTCGGGCAAATTGCTGTGCCTCCGGGATAACTCAGACCCCTTGGGCAAATTGCTGTTCGTTTATTTGTTTTAGTGAAACGCTGGTGTTGTGCGTTTGTCTTAGTTATTTTTGTTTCATAGGCTTGTCTAGGTTTGTTCTTGCTTTTGTTTTGATTTTGAGTTTGAGTTTGCTCAGAGTTTGCCTATGTTTATCTCGGTTGTTATTTTTTGTTACGCGTCCGGATGCAGCGTTAAGTGCTTGTTTTATTATCGAGAATGCATTATCGATGTTAATTAGTAGTTGTCCCGTTATTGTTGTTTGGCTTGTCTTAGTAGGTACATGTGTATTGTCTTTGAGTTGCGTTTGTTTTGCTTCGTTTTAGTAGTTTCGAGCCTTTTGCTTAAGTGTTGATTGGTGTCTTAGTTTTGATTTGATCCCTCGCGGGTGGTTGCATTAAGTTGGATTTATCCCTCTCGGGCGGCTACGCTGGATTTATCCCTCTCGGTTGGCTACGTTAGATTTAGTGATTGTTTTGCCTTTAAAATACTAATGTTGATCTGTAAGCCTTTTGCATTAGTTTTTGGGCTCGCATTCGCTTATTGAACTATTCCGGGAATGTGCTATAATAATAATTTTCTTGGGATGCGAATTGAGTGTGCTTAGGAACTTGCTAGGATAACAGACTGCTTCAAGTGCTTTGGGATTGTAGATCGATTGGTTTTGTTCCCCTTATCACGCGGTCGAGCGCGAGCATTCTTGCTAATCATGGCTCTCGTGTTCGTTTAATGCTGGGGGTCGATTTCGACTAGAGGAGGTTTTAAGGCTTGCTTTATGAGTTGGAATTTACTCCTAACTCCCTCGATTGGCATCTAGGACGCTGCGCTTGTCCGGTTAGGTTTCCGACGGGGATTGAGTGGAGGTTAGCTCGGGTTAAGAGCACGATGGGCTACTGCTCGTTGGAGAATGTGCTGGTGAACTAGCTACGCCTTGCAGATGTAAGTTTTTCTTACAGTTTGTTTTAGTAGCCCCCAAGGTTTAGGATTATTGAAGTGTTAGTTTTGGTTTTTTACCGCTTATTTTGTCTTATTGTCTATTGTTTGGTTCGCCTTTTCTTTTAGCTGGCCGATTCGGCTGATGCTGTTCAGTCCCCAGACTTCCCCTTGACACTGCTCAGGGTCGATGTGGATGGAGTAGCCTTTACACAGCCTTTTTCCCCGTGTTCTGCTGAGGAGATGGAGGCTGAGACGGAGTGGCATGGCCGGGCACACCGGATAAGTTTCGGTTTCTGTTTTGGATTCTAAGGGTTAGGTTTTGTTTGGCTAACTTGCGTGGTTTCACCTTTCAGGTTTCGTCGGCTTGCCATCAGCGGTTGTGGCAGGCTGCCAACTGCTTTAGGGTCTATGCCTCGAGGGTCTCTCGTGACACTTCGGGATCTCGATCGGTAAGTGCGCGCACCTAGGGCTGGCTCTTAGATTGTTTGCGTGTTTTCCTAATGCTTAAGTGTACTTGCAGGATGTCTCGGATATGGTGGGACAAATGGAGACTCGGGTGACCGAGCTCGAGGCGAATGATGTCGAGTCGCAAAGGCTCCTGCAATCTCGGGCTGACAAGATCGCCTTCCTAAAGGAGCAGCTGGCTTTGTCTCGGGGTGAGACCTCTACACAGGGTGAGGCCAGACACCGGGTCGAGAGGGAGACTGAGGCTGAGGTTGAGGCTACGGGCGAGAAGGTGGGTGGAATCCCCGAGACAACTACCCTAGACATGCTGTCGGGGATGGATGGTAGTGCGTCTCCTCTTATAGACTTGGAGGACCTAGACTTTGATGACAACATTTGTGAGGTCGTGATGGCTATTGGTGCGGCTTCTAAGGGTCCTACCCAGCTTTGATTTTGTGTATAAATTTGCGTATGTTTGTGTATACTCTTTAAATTTTAGTATTTGATTTAGTTGGATTAGTCTTATGCTTTGGCGAATTTGTTTACCTAAATTGACAAGTAACCACTTTTGTATTTATTCATTTGCGATTTAGGGTGCGTTAGTGTTGCATGAAAGTATGAAAACCGTTTGCTTCGGATGTTTTTGAAATGCGCTCGTTTGAGCCGGGAATTGGATCAGGTAATACGTCGATTAAATGTTTTGACTCGAGATGCGAAACATTAACATGCTTTGAGCGAGTGTGTTAGGAAATGAGCGTAGCTACTTTGACATTCAAGACAAGACTGAAGTTGAAATTCGGGCGACTTTTGAAAAAAGTTAGGCCACTTTTTATACATTCGTAAAATTGTCTTGTTAGGTTACAGACGCGACTCGACAATAACCGTTGTAAGGCTACGACACGTCTACGTGGGGTAGTTTATCCCCCTAAAAAAAATGAAAAAAACCCGTCTAAGTCTCGTGCGTCCGACGAGTGAACTTGTGTTCCCCTAGCTCCCGCGTTGGTGTTCCCGTTTTCGGGGTGGGCTCTAGTGATTTTGGGAGGTTGTTCCCGACGCAAAATGATAGCTAGGGTGATCCCGGGGGGTTCAAGTTTCTATCATTGGGTTGCTCGGGTTGAGTCACGCCTGGCATCAGGCGCTCGGACTGAGGCAATTGAGTTCCGGGCCACTTGGGCTTAGGCAGCCGGAGACCCGGGCGCGTGGGCCGGTGCGGTTTGGGTTTCGGGTTATGGAAATTTTCGTTGTTTCCTAATTCTTATGGGATTAGGGCTATATATACGGGTTGCGGGTGCATGTTCTAGACATAGTAGGATATCCGTAAGGTATAGAATCATATACAGGGTCATGTCGGGTTTCAGGAATGCCCTCGCTGAGTGGGCGGTTCTATTTAAGAAACGTTACCCCGAGGTTAGTTCAAATGACGGTTTGTCGACGGTTGTAGCTCTAAGTCGAGTCAAGGTGCAAGATAGCTTCTTGAGTGCATGTTCTAAGTTCTGGGACCCAAAATATCACGTTTTTGCTTTCCCCGGGGGTAAAATTTGTCCTTTGCCCGAAGAGGTAGATGCTATAGGAGGGTGGAGTTCGGTTCGACCTTGTGTGCCCTATGGGGACGATGCTTATGTGGAGCGGTTTTACCACTTTTTGGAGCTCTCTTCATTGGAGGTAGGAATTTGCCGTGGATCCCCAACGTCAAATAATAACCAACTAATCCTAACGGGTAGCTAGGGCAAGTTGGGTCGAATCCACGGGGACGGTAAGAGGTGTCTAGACTAGGTCTACCTAAACACAAGACAAAGTCAACGAGCTAAACTAGACTAAAGCAATAAGAAGGGGATGAATATACGACTACAACTAAGGTAACGAAAAAATCAAATAAAGAAAGGGTAGGGTTAGGCCGGGTTCATAAGTGTAGTAGGATAGTTGGGAGATCGAGGGTGTAGGTTTCACCTAGTTACTAAGGTCGGTCCGCGCTCTCGCGTCAAGGCCAATGTCCGCACTCTCGTGTCAAAGACAAAACCCGAATACTCATGCAAGTTGTCACCCAATACACAAGGATTCAACCACAAATCAATCACACAATGAGAAGAGGAAGATAAGCAAGAGGAGTATTTGCAAGTACTACTCTAACAAGCAATTCAACAAACACATGGTGCTCTTAATATGTGACTAGTAACAAAGAATCCACCTTTACCTCCAATCAAGCCCTAATCATCCATAATCAACACTTAATCCCCCTACTAACCCCACAACAAGTCTACTCACACATAATGAACCTAATACTAGCACTAACAAGAGAAATCAATACAAACATCAAAACATACATAATGAAACTAACAAGAACAATGAACAATAAGTAAAGATTAAAACTTGAAAGATTAAAAAATGATTAAGAGTAAAAGGATGAGAAGATTATACCTACTAACAAGAAGAAGAAAGATTGAAACTTGCATTAATAAGAAAAATCCAAAACAATCTTCCAAGGTTGTCAATCTTTGTTGAATCTTGAAGAATTCCCTTAATACAAGGATTAAACTAATATTAACGATTAACTAAAGACTAATCTACTCTAATCTAAGCTAATCTAACCTAAAGTAGTCTAGGGTTTAATGGGTAATGAAGAACATAACATAAGATTACAAGAGGAGGGGTATTTATAGGGTTACAATGAAATAAGGGAGAAGAAAGGAGAACCACGGGGCTGTAACTGCTCCTTCCCAGCCGAGAAGGAGTGGTCCCGGTCGGGAAGGGACCCATCTCGGCCGAGAATCCCCCTTCCCGGTCGGGAAGAGCTCAAAACAGCAGCACTTGCAATTGCACACTCCTTCCCGGTCGGGAAGGCATTATCCCGCCCGGGAAGGACCTTGTAGGCCTCCATTATGATCTTTTTGGTCCCTCCTTGCTTCTCATGGGCTTCCAATCTATTCTCGGGACTCGGGATCGAGCCTAAGGGGCTCGAGAATGGGTCCCAAGGTCTCGGGATCGAATCCAAGGCATCGAGTGATCGTTCCTTCTCTTCGTTGGCTCCAAAAGTGTATGAAACGAGTCGGAATCGTTCCAATTCTTCATGAATGGTCTTGGGAACCTAAAACAAACTAGAAGAAGCATATGTAGCCCATAAACCTCTCCCAAGGAGCGATTCCACAAGGAAAATGGGACCAAAACACAACAAATTAGGCACTACAAACTACACTTATCACTAAGGGTTATTTTGGTGTGGATGGTCTTAACCTAGCGTTACTTTCTAGGACATTCTCTCGGGCTGGCTCTCATTATGTTTCGGCCTTGGCACGTAGGCGTGCTTTCAATATTGCTATTGCTTGCTACTATCTTTTTGAGGACACGCGCTCGTGTGGAGGTTGGGGTAATCATTGCGTCATGGATGTTGTATCGGCTATGGAACATGAACGATCACCCTCTTTGCTTATTTTGGGTGAGCTTGTTCTTGGTCTTGATGCTAGTGTTCGGTCACGGGGACACTTTCTCGGGGTTCTAGGATCATCTTACAGGTTTGTTTTTGCTCCTTTTTTCTTTTTGTGTTTTTTTTGTGGCTTGGTTTTATTTATTTTGTGGTTGTTTTGGCTTTGGAGGTGTGACACTTCGTCGTGTTTTTGTAGGTTTGGTTACAAGAGCGGCTCGGTTTGATTGACCCTCCCCGGTGTTTCAAAGATTATAACTACAGGGGTTTCACGGGCCGTAAGATGGCGTTGGTGTGGAGCAAAAATCCCGAAGAGGATGATTGGCTTTCCTATTTGGTTGGGGGAGGTGTTGTCATTAGGTGGTTTATCCCGTGGTGGAATATTAGTGGGCATGTCGGGTTCCCTTTTTCGTCTTCGATCCGGGCTTTGCTACTACTATCCGTGAGGGATCAAGTCTATATTTACCCAAGCATGTTGTCTAATCAGATGGGTGTCCGACCTTCTATTCCAGATGATGCTGAAGTCATTTCTAGTTTCGATCTATGGACTGGGGATTTGCTTAGGGGTTTCAGGGTATCTTGGGAGCAGAAGTTCTTGCATCCCGATGCTCGACTGACCGACAATACTTTTATGCAAAAGAGGAATCGCGAACATCCGTCAGGACAGACCGACTCAAAAGTTAGAAATGCAGCCCCACTAAGAGGCGAGGGGGAGACTCGAGAGACCGTTATTAGGCGACTATCCAAAGACAGTGGGACCGATCCTAGTTTCGTCAGTTCATCTGAACGGGCCAAGACTAACGATACCAATATTAAAGCTTTGAAAGAGCAAATAGAGTGGGATTTGCTGGACTCGCGTTTGGACAGGGCGTTAGAAGCCGGCTTTCGGAAAATCGAGGAGGACGAACGCAAGCAGTCACACCCGAATAGTGAGGGTAGGGAAAAGTTGGACCGATAGAGCCCAGCCGTTTAGTACTATGTTATATTAATCGATATTATGTGGCGTATTAGTACTAGTTTTTGTGGAGTTTAAGACACGTTGTTAATTTCTGGGATGTCCAGATTTTGGATGTTTGATGTAGAGGCCTCGACAAAGGCCCGATTTAACCAGTTTTGTTTTTTTTTTCTAATGAGAAGCACATTTATTATTATTATTATTATTATTATTATTTTTGTGGTGGCTCGCAACTCGATTCTTCATTTTACCCGGAGCACCATTTCGGGTTTTAAGTCCGTTCTCGGCTCACCTTTTATTTTTTTGCTCTTTTTTTTTACGGCTCGCAACTCGTTTCTTCATTTTGCCCGGGGCGCCCCTTCGGGTTTTCACCCTGTCCTCGGCTCATCAATTTTTTTTTAAACGATGGCTCACAACTCGTTTCTTCATTTTGCCCGAGGCGCCCTTTCGGGTTTTCACCCCGTCCTCGGCTCGTCGTTTGTGCTTCGTCATTTTGAATCACTCATTGACCAGGTTGTGGGAGGAATCCCGGTTTACTCATGAATCGATGAATCGATTTTGTCTTTGTTTAGTTGTTTGGTTGTACCCGAGGAAGGGTTGCCTACGTATCCGCTTTTGAACGGAATCAAACCATGTTCGTAGTTCTTATTAAAATGTGAGTGATTTTGCTTTAGACTCGTTTATGCCAATTATCGATGCAAACTTGATTTTTGTTATCGTTTTTTTGGAGGTTGGGATGTAGTTGTCAGGGTTTTTTACGGTAGTACCGTTTGAATTGGTCCATGTTAGTTGGGGTTGAAAACTCTTGACCATCTAAGTCAGTGAGGATCACGGTGCCCCCCGATAGTATTTTCTTAACGAGGTAGGGGCCGCCCAGTTTGGTTTGAATTTCCCTCTAGGGTCGACGGGAATGGGTGCTCCAATGGATTTGATTACTAAATTTCCCTCGTGTATGTTTCGGGATTTCACTCGTTTATTAATGGCTCGTTGGACGCGTTGTTGGTAGACTTGTACGTTTGATAAGGCATGTATCCTATGCTCGTCTAGGAGTACTAACTTGTCGTACCGTTTTTGGTTCCACTCCTCTTCGGAAATACCGTTCTCGGCTAATATTCTCAGTAACGGAATTTCTAGCTCTACGGGTTGTACGGCTTCGAAACCGTAGGTTAGGTAGTATGGTGTGGCTCCAGTGGGTGTTCTATAAGATGTTCGATATCCCCATAAGGCGAAGGGGATCTTGTTTGGCCAATCCCGGTAATTGTCTATCATTTTTGTTTAAGGATTGTGGTTATGATTTTGTTGGCTGCCTCTATAGCCCCGTTTGTTTGTGGTCTGTAGGGTGATGACTTATGTCTTTGGATTTTGTATTTGTCGAGGAGTTTCTGGGTGTCGGCCCTAGAGTGAGCCCCCTGGTAGCTGATGATCTCGTGCGGCATGCCATATCGGCAGGTGATGTTATTCTGTAAGAATTTGACTACTTGTTTTGAGGTTAGTACGGTGTAAGAGGCGGCTTCTACCCATTTGATGAAATAATCGACGACCACTAGTATAAAGCAGTGTCCGTCGGTCCCGGATGGGTGCACCTTCCTATGATGTCTATTCCCCAAGTAGAGAAAGGCCAGGGTGTGGTTATGGTGTAGAGGATATGGAGGTAGGTGTTGGACATTAGCAAAGATTTGGCAATTGTGGCAATGTCGGGCATGACGTCGACAGTCTGTCTCTAAGGTAACCCAGTAATAGCCTAGTCTCATTATTTTTCGGGCTAGTAGGTGTGCACTCATGTGGGGTCCGCACTATCCGTCATGTACCTCTTCCATGACTTTCTCGGACTGGTTTTTGTTTATGCACCTAAGGAGGACTCCTTGTGGGGTTCGTTTGTGTAGTAATCCTTGATTCAGGACGTAATGGGTCGCTTGCATTCGTAGGGCTCTTTTGTTCTTGGTGTTAGTGTTGGGTGGATATGACCCGTGGGTTTTAAATTCTAGGATTGCTTTATACCAAGGTTCCTCGGGGGTGTCATCAG
This sequence comes from Agrostemma githago, assembly GCA_958450325.1. Lineage (NCBI taxonomy): Eukaryota > Viridiplantae > Streptophyta > Magnoliopsida > Caryophyllales > Caryophyllaceae > Agrostemma > Agrostemma githago. The sequence goes on along the minus strand of OY288254.1, from coordinate 41,689,949 downwards.
TTTCGAGGCTGTGGATGTAGGCCGGTTGCTCGCTTCTTTCTACGCACATGGGCATAGAGAAGAGATGATCGGGTATGTTTACTAGTGAGGCTAGTTTGGATAACGCGTCAGCGAATTGGTTCTCCTCCCGGGGTATGTTTATGAAGTCGATTTTGGTGAATTCCCGGGGCATTGTTTCTACTTTGGCTTGGTATGGGGTTAGGCCTTTGCTATAGACCTTCCAGTTACCCGTGGCTTGGTTGACTACTAAGGATGAATCTCCGTGTATTCTAAGGTTTCAGACTCCTAGTGATAAGGCTTCTTTGAGACCTAGGCGGGCCTCGTGTTTGGTCTTATTGGAGAAGTCTAGTTGGATAAAGGTCCGGTGTTAACGATGGGTTAAGTTCAGGTCATTGTTTTCGATTTTTTTTAGGGGAGGTTAAGTGGGCTGCTCGTTGTAGCCCTTGTATTTTAGTTAGTTGTTATCGATAATTGGCACAAAGTTGAGTTCTTAAGCACTTTAAATGAAAAATTAAGCGATTGTCGAGGCATGTTTATAAAAAAAAGAGATTGTTTTTATTGACAATAATTGACGGGCTAGATGCTCGCGATTTTGTTTTCGGGGAGGCGGAGGACATGTCCCTCTCACCTCCCTAGACTCGATGAGGGAAAAAAAACATTTATTACGGAGTATTACTTAAGTCTAGGCTCTAAGACGAACTAGACTCTGACTCAGGTGCGGACTTGCTGGCCTCGGTAGGCGTCTTAGTGCCCTCGTACTCAGGGTATGCCCCGAACTTTTCTTCTTGAATGAGGTGTCGAACTTGTTGCCTAAATTCGCGACATTCGCTAATGTCATGTCCCCGGCCTTGGTGGTATCGGCACCATTTATCGCCATTCCAATGTGGTGGCCTTTTGTCGGTTGGTGGGTCAGGTATTGGACCCAAGGGATAGAGTAACCCGTCAGACATTAGCATGGTTAGGGCCTGATCGTGAGATAACCCAAGGTGTTCTAGTAGCCAGAGACCCCTTTCCTCGGAGTTATCCGTTAAGAAGCGAGTGGGTCTTTTTGTTAGTAATGCGGTTTTTACTACCCCCGTTTTTATCAACCCCTCGATTTTATCCTTTAGCAAGGTACATGTAACACCTCGTGTTTTGACCATTTTAGTTATTTCTAATAACGATTAATATTAATAAATCGAGTCTCGACAAACTATTTTAAATAGTAATATTCAATTATTGTGCCTTTGGAACCTTTCTATTTCACTTCATTGTTTGGAAAAATGAAATTTCTATCGTTATCGCAATTCTGCGCGATTTCGTAAAACGGTTTCTATTTTCTCATACGGACTCCGATTGAGGCGTTTCAAAAGCCTAACTTTATTAATTTTACAAGATATACACAATGGTTAAATTCAAAATTCAAATTTCTAATTGAATAATAAGAATATTATACTGGACAGCTCCTTTGCAACGAAAATTGTCATCCGATCGTTCGTTTCTCGACTTTCGATTTCCGTACTTCTTTCTTAACCATTGTGTGACCAAATAAACTCATAAATATAATCCTAAGGCATGCCAAACCGTGACTTTGAACCCCTAGCCTCAAAATATGCCTAACTAATCAAAAGCACCATTTCTAGTATGTACTTATTAAAGTATGCTTAGCTACTTTTGGTAATTGTCAAGTTCTTGTCCACCCTTTGCTCCCCCATCTAATGCACGACTTGTGTGCTTATAACCAGCCATTTTCTCTTCATTTACTCATCCATTCACTCACTTAAACACTCCTTCAAAGATCCATCTAAAAACCAAAGAAAATCATACAAGATCTTTTAAGTTCTAAGGTGTTTACACCACCACATCTCAAGAGCACATACTCTTTATTTTCCTTACCTTATACTCTTTATTTTTAAGTCTTATTCCTATTATATTTACTAAATTACTTTGTTTGTGTGTCCTTCTAACTTATTCATGAAGAGGAGCAAGAGGAAGGGGGCTTCGATCTTAGTATATTTGATTTCATAGTTGATCCGGAGAATTGCTAATAGGTAACCTAACATTTCTTCGCCCTCAAATCTCGTAGTATAGTGTTTAGACTCTAACTAACATATAACATCATGTTTAGGACTAAATCATTATATCACCAAGTTTAAAGTTAACTATTTGTTGATTTATCACTTGACAATACATGCTGTAAAATGGATTCTGTGATGTATGATGTATGTTCATGATTTTTCTGTGTAAAATATGTTTCGAATTAGCCTTCAATTCCTTCATGAACGTTTTGTATCTGAATGTCTAGAATATGATAAAAATATGAAAAGTAAGTTTTTATGAAAATATATATTTAGTAATGATTTATTTCGTAAAATGGTACTGTATGATGTTATGTACTGTCTGAGAGAATGATATGTTTCGTGATGTTAAACGTTTCTTTTGGACATGGAAAATTTATTTTACGTTCCTGAAGATGCCTAGAATGTGTATGTCAAATTTCATATAAATCCATCATATATATTTTCATTTATAAAATTGTACTAAAATGGGTCAGATGTGGAAACATAATTTTATTTAAGAACATTTGTAAGATATTTTAATCTAAATTTCTGGGTATAAGTTATATACAAGTATTGGTATCCAAAATAAAATTTTGGTTCACTTTAATGATGTTTAAGTATTTTAAATGATTTAAAAGAAAGTATTGAAAACCGTACTGTTTTCATTTTTAATTTGTTAAAAATAATAAACCTTATTATTTTTGAAAAATGAATTTATATCTGGAAACCTAACTTATAAAAGTATGTTGAGTATGAAAATCGAAACTTAAAAATAACATTTGAAAAATGAATCATTTAGTATCCTTAATAATAGTATCGATTTCGTTATTACTTAAAGTTACTTTTGCAAAACTCTATGTTTTGAGAAATACGATACCTAATAAGGTTAAAAATGATTTTTATAATTATTATTGATTTATTTGATGTTTGAAATCTTTTACTAAGTATAAATAGGCTTTAAGAGGTAAGTATACTTATACAAATATGAAACCGTATAAAAATATTAAATACGTACACTTGAACAATAAATGTACTAAATACTTCTGCCCAAAAAGTATAGAGTACTAAAAGACGAATAACCCAAAAGTACTAAGTTAAACAATGCTTAAATGTGCAAAACAACACTTCAACTTTATAATAAACACTTAAGGACTTATTAGTGACTAAGTCAAAACTAAGGGTTGACTAGTCTATCTTGGTCAAACTTTGGCTTTCCAAGTCAACATAGACCAAGTCAAGATAAAGGAACACATCTTAAATAATGTACTTAGAAATAATTGAATCTTTAATCAAATCTCAACTAATGAACGCTTCAAATAATATATCTCAAATAAAATGTTCCAAATCTCTTACATCAGTATACTAAAACTATCAGTTACGATAAATTTTACGACGATTGATATTGTGTGTTAATCTTAAAATCGACACACTCAAATTCCATAGGAACAACCGTACTTCTAGTCGGTGTGTTACCTAAGCCGGTGATCAGACACGTTTTTCACGAACGATGTTATCGACACCAATCATGGTGCAAATGAACATGTGCCCTGGCAGTACCCTCTGAGTTGTCTTCACCATTCCATGTTGTAATGACTTGTTCCGAGTCAATACACACCCTACAGACCGGTCATCCTTATGGAACCCGGTATTGTTTCATCCCTCTGGACATCAGACATGTGCCCCACGATGACCGCTGAGCTCGATATTCCAGAGACTCTGTCTTTATAAGACACCCAAATTCAGCCTACGTTTCGTGTTGGGCGCTATCTTGGTAAAGTTTAGAAGACGATGCGATAGAAGACAACTTCGAAAGTAGACTAAGACACTCGGAGTCACTGCTCATGGGAGGCCATGATGCATCCTGCCGGTGCGAGAAAATGCTAAGAAGTAAATGGGCAGCCAGCTCTTTATGAGTTTGTCGATAGAGTAGTAGTCGTCCAGTTGCCATTGAGGTGCTCGGTTGTGTAAAGGTTCTCTTTTCCGAGACCAAGAGTATGGATTGGGTGTGTGCGCATACATAGACAAGGGCACTGATCAGCTCTCACTCTCTATATCAGATATCTTTTAGGGCGGAATACCTTCCGACCTTTGCCTTAGCAGTGTATGGGACATGTTCGGTTTAGCGGGGCCTCTGAGTCCATGCACTTGCAGTCCTTCTTCTCCGTATGTCAGTCGACTAAACCTAGTCAATTTAGGTGTTCGATCCTATTGAGCACTAGGGGTGAGATGTAAACCTCCTAGTATCGATATGATTGGCGGGATTGATGTTCCCATCCGCATTTATGGTGAGATGCAAGCCTTAAGTGTGCATGAGACATTAGTAGTCACGTCCCGTGCATTATGTGAAAGGAAACCATTGTTTTTAAAAGTAAATGACTACAGTTTTCTAAATCACATGTGCTATTATACTTTGTTACTGTCCTATACTCTTATGACTAATGATGTGATTGAAATGCATGATAATGGGAAGTGATGTTTTGTTATATGTCTTGCTTGAATATTGATTATGATTTATATTATGTTCCATACTATTTATATTATGTATGTCTTACTCTATTTTCACATGACACTTCTATGAATCCATGATCTATGCTTTACTGTATTATTCACATGATACTCATATGATGTATGTATTACTTTATTCTATATAACCTACATGTCTTATATGTTTAAATTGATTCACATGTTGACTGAAATCACTTCATGTGTATCTCACATTGTATACATGTCGATTTGTAATGTGACATGCCTGCCTATCTGTTAATTAGATAACCTAAATGTTGTACTACATTGATTATTCGGGGCCGTGTTAGAAGGACGGTTAGGTTACTTCCACTAAGTGGGATAGTTTTGTATTTTTGTAAATTTTGCAGGATGTCAAATTACTGGGCTTACAGCGGAAACGTGTGCAAGTGAGGAGTAGTCTTGCTTAATTTTGAGTTTTCTGTTAACCTGTCCACATGTAACCCTAAACATTATCAAGCTCGTACTTTAGTTGTAATTCGTTTTATGATATTGTAAGTGACGATCGGTTCTTGTATTAATGAAAGACTCACTCGGAGTTAACGGTTTTAATTTTTACCACTTTTTACAACTTAATTATTTTCCGCCTTGTTAATTAATGTCATTAGAAGAACCGGGTTGTTACAGTTGGTATCAGAGCAACCTTGAGACCGTGTGTAACTATGTGCGATGCATTTTTATATCACCTATCAAGGGAACGCACCTGGAGCTCATGACAAGTGTCTAAAACATATTGAACTTTAAGATCACTAAATGAGAGATTCACTAGTATAACCCTAGGACCAAATAAAACGTTGGGGTAGAACATCTAGTGTGGGTAGAAGTGTCAAAGTCTCTTACACCGTCCGATTTAGGTTTTTGGCCCTTGTTTTGTATGTTATCTGACTAGTTATGTGTAGAGTGTATGCTAACAATTACTTAGAATAGTAACTAACCTAAAAAAAAACGATTGTTAGTTAGAATGGCGCTTTCATCACTCGAGAAGCAACCCAATATCGTTCAAGCCGCAACGCAAGTTAGCCCGAGGCGCCTCAAGAACATCGAAACTTTTATCAGAAACCACAAGAAGATGAAGGCCAGAAGAGCTATATACATGGAGGAACGCTATACTGATTGGAATGAAGCTGCTTTATGCTTTAACTTTGAACCTATAGCCTTGAACCCTAACCTCTTTAAGGATCCTATAAAGAAGAGTGAAATCCTAGCATTATTTCAAAACCCGAAGATAGAGGACTTCAATGGAGATCCAAAAGGCTACAAGGATTTCATCCTTGGATGTGAAGAGAAGTACCACACGCACAAAATTCATGAAGACTGGAAGGTTGAATTCGCTGCATCATACCTATCCGGCCTAGCATCTTTATGGTGGAAGAACATTGGTGTAGGACCAGCACCAGATGGCCAGTTCTATGCCTGGAAGGAATTCAAGAAAGCACTCCGCTACTGCACCAAGGACTTTCGAAATAATAAGCATTTGTTCCCTTCCAACCTTAGCATTTGAACTACCCTTGTAACCCAGTCCAGCTATGAACCTTGCTATTTTATCCTTAATGTTGTAATTTTAAGTAAAATTCTAGTAAGAATGTAACTTATTGATGAACCTTTCAAACCTATTTCTTTGTGATGGACAATGAGAATAACATTGCCCACGTACGAGTAATGAGATCCATGAATCATATTTTCATATGAAACCATGTTCATACAAACTCCTTGTCCTTACCTATAACCTCTATTTTCAGATGACGAAGTCGAGCAACCAAGAAAAAGAGGAAGCAGGCAACAGACCCGCTTTCCTTAAGAGGTTTAACGCTTGGAAAACAAAACGAGTGGAGCAAGAGGGAAAGAGAGCCTGGGAGGAACGAGACCGTAAGAGAAACTGGGAAGGAAAAGCAAGAAATTTTCAGTTTTTACCTTGTCCTAACAATAAGGGATGGAAAGAGGATGCTGAGAAGAAAAAACATTTATATGACTGCTTCACTGGAATGGGACCTCTAGTATGTTCTGACCGTAATTACTATGCCATTTTCCTTCGAGCATGTACGTTTCTATTTGAACTCTACAAAATACCAGAGGAATGGAAAGTGGAATTCGCTGCAGCTCAACTTCGTAATCGAGCTAAGGCATGGTGGAGACATGTAACCAAATCAGGAATCCCCAAAGACCACCATTACTCCTGGAATGAGTTTAGATTGGCACTGTTCGCATTTTTCAGAGCCTTGGAACTCAACCCTCACATGTTCTTAGTGGAGACCATCGGTGGTGTCACGACATGCTATTAAGAAAATTCTACCCTTCGTCTTCAAAACTGTAATCAACATGTAACCAACTACGGAAGTCTACGTACTTCCCTATTTTGAAGAGTTAGACTCTTTCTCTAATTGTAACCTAATGATATACCTGGGCTACTATGTATTAGCCTTACTTTATGGTTATCTATGAAACTTTATTTTTGTCCATCTATCCATGTGCATTTTAACCTTCATACCCTGTTTTGTGTATTTACACCTTTTCTTTTCCTCCTGTTGACGTTGATTCGAACTATAGATTGTGAGAACTAACGGTCAAGTGAACAATGTCGAAGAAACTAGGAGATTGGCATTCGAGGAAAGGATGACTCAGATTGTTGCACAACTCGCGGGGTCGCAAGCCGCCATGGCACAGTTAATGGCTAATCATAATAATATCAACCAGAACAACCAAAACCGAGTCTCTGCATTCGGAAAATTTTCTAAACATCGACCATCAACTTATCATGGTTCTGACAATCCTAATGACTTGGCCAATTGGTTGGCCGAGATGGAGAAGCTTATGAAACTGAGCCACACTCCAGATGCAGAAAAGGTAGACATAGCTACATACTACCTCAAAGATGGAGCTAATGACTGGTGGACAGTTGCTCAAGATTCTTTCCGTGCAACTCCTGGTCATGGTTGGGCAGAATTTCGCACAAGCATCGAGAAGAAGTATTACCCTCCTGCACTGAAGCATCAGAAAGAACAAGAATTCAACAATCTGGAGATGGGGAACCTATCCTTGTCTGAGTACACTCGCAAGTTTGACGAACTGTCGAAATTTGCCAAGAGGCTAGTACCGGAGGAAGAAATGCGCATCAGCCAGTATGTCAGACAAATGGAGCCAAGCTTGAGCCAACTCATGGTGGGACATACCTTTCCTACTTTCCAGGATGCCTATGAGAAGGCAATGGCGATCTATGCTGCCATTCAGAATGGGGAGAAAAAGAAGAAGAAAGCCTTCGTCCCTACTGTCAGCCCATCCAGCTTGATCCAGAAACCGTTCTTTCAGAAGAACAACCTCACCAGGAGTAACTTCCAGAAAAACAACAACTTCAACAATAAGAACAACCGTTCCAACTTTCAGAACAAGAATTTTGGGAGAAACAACAACAGTAACACCAGGAGCAACAACCCTCAGTCGGCACAAAACTGCTATTTGTGCAAGCAACTTGCACACCCTGGGAAGCAGTGCAATGGTCAACCAATCACATGTTTTATCTGCAAAGAAGTAGGCCACAAAGCAAACATGTGCCCTAGGAAGACCACCACTATTGCAATTCAGCCTCAGCCTGTCAGAGGAAAAGTGTTTGCCATGCAAGAAGATTCTGAGGAACCCATTGAGGAACCTTATGATGTTATCTCTGGTAAATTTTTGGTTAACTCTGTTACCGCCTATGTTTTATTTGATACGGGAGCGTCTTTATCCCATGTATCCCCAACATTCGTGTCTAGAGCAAACCTGTCTAACCCTGAGAAAATACACGCATCTATATCAATACCAAATGGTCAAACCTTAGCTTGTAAAGAGTTGTTTAGGGACGTACCTATAACCATCCTTCGAGCCTCGTTTCTAGCCAACCTTATCAGCTTAGACCTACCCGGCTTCGATGTCATATTGGGAATGGATTGGTTGGCGAAACATCATGCACAGTTCGAGTGCCGAGATCAAAAGATCACCTTGAGGGACCCACTTGGAGCGAGAGTTACATATCGTGGATGTATGCCAAATACTAAAGTAAAAATCGTGTCAGCAATGAAATTGGAGAACCTGATTCGAAAAAGGAATGAGGTATTCTTATGTAACATCAACCTAGTGGAGAAGGAACTTCTGACCATAGAAGATATACCGATTGTGCGAGAGTATCCTGATGTGTTTCCAGAAGAGTTACCTGGAGTACCGCCAGAACGGGAAGTGGAGTTTTCCATCGACTTAATCCCTGGAACAGCAATTTCGAAGGCACCGTATCGTATGACACCGATCGAGCTACAGGAGCTGAAGATGCAATTAGAAGATCTAATTGAAAAGGGATTCATCCGCCGAAGCATATCACCATGGGGAGCACCAGTACTTTTCGTCAAGAAGAAAGACGGAAGTATGAGAATGTGTATCGACTACCGAGACTTGAATAAAGTAACAATCAAGAATCGATACCCACTACCTCGTATTGATGACCTCTTCGATCAGCTAAAAGGAGCTGGAGTATTCTCAAAGATTGATCTAAGATCAGGTTATCATCAAATTCCGGTTAGGGAAGGAGACATTCCAAAGACCGCCTTTAGAACGAGATATGGACATTACGAATTCAAGGTAATGTCTTTCGGTCTAACCAATGCACCAGCAGTGTTCATGGACCAAATGAACAGGACATTCAGAGATTATTTGGATAAATGCGTTGTAGTCTTCATAGACGATATTCTTATTTATTCTAAGACAATGTCGGAACATGAAAAACATCTTCGCGTGATTTTAAATAAGTTACAACAGCATAAATGGTATGCCAAGCTATCAAAGTGTGAGTTTTGGTTGAACGAAGTCGCTTTCTTGGGTCATGTTATCTCACATCTTGGAGTAAAAGTAGACCCATCTAAGATCAAAGCCGTCGAAGAATGGCAGGCACCAAAGAACGTGTCAGAGATTCGAAGTTTCTTAGGACTTGCCGGATACTATAGAAGATTCGTCCAGGACTTCTCAAAGATTGCAAAACCAATGACTAAGCTACTTCAGAAAGAATCTAAGTTCGTTTGGACAGAGGAATGCGAGAGAGCCTTTCAAGAACTCAAGATTCGTCTCACAACAGCACCAATTCTAACCTTACCAGAAGATGGAGAAGAGTACGATGTATATAGCGATGCATCCCTTAATGGTCTGGGATGTGTGCTAATGCAAAAAGGAAAGGTGATTGCCTACGCATCACGACAATTGAAGGTGCACGAGAAGAACTATCCCACCCATGACCTAGAGCTTGCAGCCGTGGTCTTTGCATTGAAGATCTGGAGATATTACCTGTACGGAGTTAGATGTAAGTTCTACACGGATCGTAAGAGCCTTAAGTACATATTCACTCAAAAGGAGTTGAATATGAGACAGAGAAGGTGGTTGGAGTTGATTAAGGATTATGATATCGAACTACAATACCACGAAGGGAAAGCCAATGTAGTAGCCGATGCCCTAAGCCGAAAGACTTCTCACGAGCTAGTACGAGATCTGGATAAGATGGAGGTGAACTTGGTGAAGAAGGGAGGAGCTACAGTAAACGCGATGTCAGTTGAACCAGAGTTGTATCACGAGTTGAGAACACTACAATGGGAAGACCCTGATTTGATAAAAATACGAGAGGACATTGCACTTGAGAAAAATGATGGTTTTGAAATTCATCCAGATGGAAGCCTACGATTCAAAGGGAGATGGTGTGTACCACAGAGAGAGGATATTCGTAAAAAGATATTAAATGAAGCTCACAACCCAAGATACTCAATACACCCAGGATCCGACAAGATGTACAAGGACTTGAAACTTCAATATTGGTGGCGAGGATTAAAAAGAGATGTGGCTGAGTTTGTGGCTAGATGTTTGATTTGCCAAAAGGTAAAGTTCGAACATCAAAGACCAGGAGGTATGCTACAACCTTTAGATATTCCAATGGGTAAATGGGATTCTATATCTATGGACTTCATTATGGGATTGCCGAGAACACAAGGCAATAAAGATGCAATTTGGGTAATCGTGGACCGACTCACGAAGGTTGCTCATTTTATTCCGATGAAGGAGACATGGAGTTTGGAAGAGCTAGCTAAAGCTTATCAGAAGGATATAATCCGACTTCATGGAGTGCCAAAGGACATCATATCTGACCGAGATCCGAGATTTGTATCTCACTTTTGGGGAAAGCTACAAGAATGTATGGGAAGCAAGTTGAACCTTAGTACCGCCTTCCACCCACAATCAGATGGACAAACTGAGAGGACCATCCAAACCCTTGAAGATATGCTGAGAGCTTGTGTGCTTGAGTTTAGCGATAGCTGGGAGAAGCAGTTACCATTGGTCGAGTTTTCCTACAATAACAGTCATCACGCCAGTCTTGGATGTGCGCCATTCGAAGCGCTGTATGGAAGGAAGTGTCGAAGCCCGGTATGTTGGGATGAAGCCAGCGATAATTTGGTGTTGGGATCTCAAATAATCCAAGACCAGATTGAGCATATCAAGATCATTCGAGAAAGACTACAAGCAGCACAGGACCGTCAGAAATCTTATGCCAATGAACATCGTCGACCGATCGAGTTCGCTGTTGGAGACCATGTATTCTTAAAGGTGTCACCGATGAAAGGAGTGAGACGTTTTGGTCACAAAGGGAAATTGAGCCCAAAGTACATTGGACCTTATGAGATTCTAGAGAGGATTGGGGAGGTAGCGTATCGCCTAGCTCTACCTCCTAACCTATCGAAAGTACACAACGTTTTTCATGTATCCCAGCTGAGGAGATATAGAAGCGACCCAACACACGTGATCGAACCTGATGTGGTAGCCATCGAGCCAAATTTGAATTACTCAGAGAGACCAGTGGAAATCCTAGCCCGAGAAACTAAGACCCTTCGAAGGAAAATAGTACCGCTGGTAAAGGTTAGATGGTTAAGTAGCAAGTTAGACCATGCTACGTGGGAGACTGAAGAATCAATGAGGGAGAAGTACTCGGAACTGTTTGATTAGGTAGTTAAATCCACCCTTACCTTTGCCTTAGTGTGTCAAATTTCGAGGACAAAATTTTCTTAAGGGGGGTAGACTGTAACACCTCGTGTTTTGACCATTTTAGTTATTTCTAATAACGATTAATATTAATAAATCGAGTCTCGACAAACTATTTTAAATAGTAATATTCAATTCTTGTGCCTTTGGAACCTTTCTATTTCACTTCATTGTTTGGAAAAATGAAATTTCTATCGTTATCGCAATTCTGCGCGATTTCGTAAAACGGTTTCTATTTTCTCATACGGACTCCGATTGAGGCGTTTCAAAAGCCTAACTTTATTAATTTTACAAGATCTACACAATGGTTATATTTAAAATTCAAATTTCTAATTGAATAATAAGAATATTATACTGGACAGCTCCTTTGCAACGAAAATTGTCATCTGATCGTTCGTTTCTCGACTTTCGATTTCCGTACTTCTTTCTTAACCATTGTGTGACCAAATAAACTCATAAATATAATCCTAAGGCATGCCAAACCGTGACTTTGAACCCCTAGCCTCAAAATATGCCTAACTAATCAAAAGCACCATTTCTAGTATGTACTTCTTAAAGTATGCTTAGCTACTTTTGGTAATTGTCAAGTTCTTGTCCACCCTTTGCTCCCCCATCTAATGCACGACTTGTGTGCTTATAACCAGACATTTTCTCTTCATTTACTCATCCATTCACTCACTTAAACACTCCTTCAAAGATCCATCTAAAAACCAAAGAAAATCATACAAGATCTTTTAAGTTCTAAGGTGTTTACACCACCATATCTCAAGAGCACATACTCTTTCTTTTCCTTACCTTATACTCTTTATTTTTAAGTCTTATTCCTATTATATTTACTAAGTTACTTTGTTTGTGTGTCCTTCTAACTTATTCATGAAGAGGAGCAAGAGGAAGGGGGCTTCGATCTTAGTATATTTGATTTCATAGTTGATCCGGAGAATTGCTAATAGGTAACCTAACTTTTCTTCGCCCTCAAATCTCGTAGTATAGTGTTTAGACTCTAACTAACATATAACATCATGTTTAGGACTAAATCATTAGATCACCAAGTTTAAAGTTAACTATTTGTTGATTTATCACTTGACAATACATGCTGTAAAATGGATTCTGTGATGTATGATGTATGTTCATGATTTTTCTGTGTAAAATATGTTTCGAATTAGCCTTCAATTCCTTCATGAACGTTTTATATCTGAATGTCTAGAATATGATAAAAATATGAAAAGTAATTTTTCATGAAAATATATATTTATTAATGATTTATTTCGTAAACTGGTACTGTATGATTTTATGTACTGTCTGAGAAAATGATATGTTTCGTGATGTTAAACGTTTCTTTTGGACATGGAAAATTTATTTTACGTTCCTGATGATGCCTAAAATGTGTATGTCAAATTTAATATAAATCCATCATATATATTTTCATTTATAAAATTTGTACTAAAATGGGTCAGATCTGGAAAGATAATTTTATTTAAGAACATTTATAAAATATTTTAATCTAAATTTCTGGTATAAGTTATTTACAAGTATAGGTATCCAAAATAAAATTTTGGTTCACTTTAATGATGTTTAAGTATTTTAAATGATTTAAAAGAAAGTATTGAAAACCGTACTGTTTTCGTTTTTTATTTGTTAAAAATAATAAACCTTATTATTTTTGAAAAATGACTTTATATCTGGAAACCTAACTTATAAAAGTATGTTGAGTATGAAAATCGAAACTTAAAAATAACATTTGAAAAATGACTCATTTAGTATCCTTAATAATATTATCGATTTCGTTATTACTTAAAGTTACTTTTGCAAAACTCTATGTTTTGAGAAATACGATACCTAATAAGGTTAAAAATGATTTTTATAATTATTATTGATTTATTTGATGTTTGAAATCTTTTACTAAGTATAAATAGGCTTTAAGAGATAAGTATACTTGTACAAATACGAAACCGTATAAAAATATTAAATACGTACACTTGAACAATAAATGTACTAAATACTTGTGCCCAAAAAGTATAGAGTACTAAAAGACGAATAACCCAAAAGTACTAAGTTAAACAATGCTTAAATGTGCAAAACAACACTTAAACTTTATAATAAACACTTAAGGACTTATTAGTGACTAAGTCAAAACTAAGGGTTGACTAGTCTATCTTGGTCAAACTTTGGCTTTCCAAGTCAACATAGACCAAGTCAAGATAAAGGAACCTATCTTAAATAATGTACTTAGAAATAATTGAATCTTTAATCAAATCTCAACTAATGAACGCTTCAAATAATATATCTCAAATAAAATGTTCCAAATCTCTTACATCAGTATACTAAAACTATCAGTTAAGATAAATTTTACGACGATTGATATTGTTTGTTAATCTTAAAATCGACACACTCAAATTCCATAGGAACAACCGTACTTCTAGTCGGTGTGTTACCTAAGCCGTTGATCAGACACGTTTTTCACGAACGATGTTATCGACACCAATCATGGTGAAAATGAACATGTGCCCTGGCAGTACCCTCTGAGTTGTCTTCACCATTCCATGTTGTAATGACTTGTTCCGAGTCAATACACACCCTACAGACCGGTCATCCTTATGGAACCCGGTATTGTTTCATCCCTCTGGACATCAGACATGTGCCCCACGATGACCGCTGAGCTCGATATTCCAGAGACTCTGTCTTTATAAGCCACCCAAATTCAGCCTACGTTTCGTGTTGGGCGCTATCTTGGTAAAGTTTAGAAGACGATGCGATAGAAGACAGCTTCGAAAGTAGACTACGACACTCGGAGTCACTGCTCATGGGAGGCCATGATGCATCCTGCCGGTGCGAGAAAATGCTAAGAAGTAAATGGGCAGCCAGCTCTTTATGAGTTTGTCGGTAGAGTAGTAGTCGTCCAGTTGCCATTGAGGTGCTCGGTTGTGTAAAGGTTCTCTTTCCCGAGACCAAGAGTATGGATTGGGTGTGTGCGCATACATAGACAAGGGCACTGATCAGCTCTCACTCTCTATATCAGATATCTTTTAGGGCGGAATACCTTCCGACCTTTGCCTTAGCAGTGTATGGGACATGTTCGGTTTAGCGGGGCCTCTGAGTCCATGCACTTGCAGTCCTTCTTCTCCGTATGTCAGTCGACTAAACCTAGTCAATTTAGGTGTTCGATCCTATTGAGCACTAGGGGTGAGATGTAAACCTCCTAGTATCGATATGATTGGCGGGATTGATGTTCCCATCCGCATTTATGGTGAGATGCAAGCCTTAAGTGTGCATGAGACATTAGTAGTCACGTCCCGTGCATTATGTGAAAGGAAACCATTGTTTTTAAAAGTAAATGACTACAGTTTTCTAAATCACATGTGCTATTATACTTTGTTACTGTCCTATACTCTTATGACTAATGATGTGATTGAAATGCTTGATAATGGGAAGTGATGTTTTGTTATATGTCTTGCTTGAATATTGATTATGATTTATATTATGTTCCATACTATTTATATTATGTATGTCTTACTCTATTTTCACATGACACTTCTATGAATCCATGATCTATGCTTTACTGTATTATTCACATGATACTCATATGATGTATGTATTACTTTATTCTATATAACCTACATGTCTTATATGTTTAAATTGATTCACATGTTAACTGAAATCACTTCATGTGTATCTCACATTGTATACATGTCGATTTGTAATGTGACATGCCTGCCTATCTGTTAATTAGATAACCTAAATGTTGTACTACATTGATTATTCGGGGCCGTGTTAGAAGGACGGTTAGGTTACTCCCACTAAGTGGGATAGTTTTGTATTTTTGTAAATTTTGCAGGATGTCAAATTACTGGGCTTACAGGGGAAACGTGTGCAAGTGAGGAGTAGTCTTGCTTAATTTTGAGTTTTCTGTTAACCTGTCCACATGTAACCCTAAACATTATCAAGCTCGTACTTTAGTTGTAATTCGTTTTATGATATTGTAAGTGACGATCGGTTCTTGTATTAATGAAAGACTCACTCGGAGTTAACAGTTTTAATTTTTACCACTTTTTACAACTTAATTATTTTCCGCCTTGTTAATTAATGTCATTAGAAGAACCGGGTTGTTACAGTACAAGATTCCGTATCATGGCCGTTGCCCATGTGGTAGTGACAGTATTTCCCTTTGGACCAGTGACGAGATCTATGCTTAAGTGGGGGATCGGCCATTGGCCCTATGGCTCGTAAAAGGCGAGGGGAAGCTAATCTTCGGAGTGCAGCTGCGTAACTGACCCCGATTTGAGTGAACTTCTTCTTGGGTTCGATAGTTTCGGGTGATCCTATGTCCTCTCCTTTGATGGATCCGTTACACGTGGAAACGGGAGGTTTGGGAGGTTCTTCGAGTTTTTCCTCGATGTGAGTGATTCTAGTCTCAATACTCATGAGTATGGAGTGTAGTTGTGAAACTAGGCAGGCTAGGCTCTCGATAGTTGTTGCGAGGTCGAGGAGTGTGGGCTCCGGATGGGTGTCCGGTTCGTCCTCGATGTTCAAGACCTCTTCCTCTAGTGGAACAAGGTGGGAGCAGTCAATGGCATCATCAAAGATGGCATGGACACTAAAGGGGTTCGTGGTATTATTAGGCTTCTCCGGTGGGGAGAGAGGGATTGTCCCGTTTTCTATCATGTCTTGTATGGTATTCCTGAGCCGAAAACAAGACTCGGTGTCGTGGCCTTTGCCACGGTGATATTGGCAGTACTTATTAGCGTCCCACGACTTTGCCCTCTTGTCTGTGGGCGGGTCCGGAGTAGGACCTATTAGTTCGAGCTTTCCTTGCTCGGTCAATCTTTTTAGGGCTTCGCTGTACGTGATGCCTAGCTTAGAGAATGTTCTAGGGGTGAAATTTGTCCTTCCCTGGGTAGTTGGCTCAACTAGGTGTACCTCCTTGGTTTTATTACTCCCATAAGATCGGGTCCCTGTAGAAGTGGTCGGTCCTTGATAGCCTTTCCCCATTATTTTGGAGAATGTCCCTTTTTTCATATCATCCTCCAGGCGTATTCCTAAGGTGGATAGTTCCTTAAAGGTGTGGATATTTTGGTACCTAAGATGGGAGGCGTAGGCTGGCCTAAGGTTATTGACAACCTTTTCCACCAAGGTGGCTTCGTCTGGGCAGTTTACTAGCTGGGTACTGACCTTCCTCCATCTGGTCAGAAATTCTGAGAAGCCTTCCTTCTCATTTTGGGAGAGGACCTCAAGGCTCCTAATGGTGACTTGCGTTTTGGCATTATCCGCGTACTGTTTTCCGAATTCTATGGATATATCGTCCCAGGTAGATACCTTCTTAGGGTCAAGCGAATAGAACCAGGATCGTGGGGGTGTCTCCTAGGGATGAGGGGAATATCCTAGTGAAGAGGCTAGGTTTGACTCCTTTAATGGCCATGTAATCTTTAAGGTTCGGATGTGGTTGAGGGGGTCTTCAGTTCCTTTGAACTTAGGTATGTCGGCTAGGGAAAAGTTCTCAGGTTATTGATTGTTCACCATTTCGAATTTCTTATGGTTTTCGAGGTGGACGTTGTTTTCTTGGTTCAGGCGCATCTGATTTTCAAGGAAATCTATACGGTTCATGGCAGATTGGAGGGTGTCATCCTGAGGTGGGATAATGGGATCGCTTGGGATGAGACCGATGGGTGCCCCACCTAGCGGGGTGGAATTTAGAAGGGCCTCGTTGAGGACCCGGGTATGGTGTTCATCTGAGGCCTTGTCCTCCAGATGGCCTAAACGAGAATCTATGCTGTTCACAGATGCGTTTACTGTGATGACAGTGGCTTGTAAATCCCGGATCAGGTCAGCTAATGCTCCTAGAGTGTTGTCTGTGGATTGCCCAGCATTGTCGCCGCTGTGATTACTTGCGTCCACGCTTGAATCCCCCGTCATGACTGTGGAAGGGTGTTTTTGGTGAGAATGAGTTTGTTGGGTGTTTTTAGACTCTTGGCGTACTCGGCGAAACACCTATCGAATTTTAAATCTCTGTAACGAGATGATTTGACACAAACCTCATAGGTGAGGTTTAAAGAGGACTTCTCGAAATGAGATGACCCAAAATGTAAGACCTCGAGTTGGGGCGATCCTAGTAATTAACACGGACAGTTAAACATACGGTTGTACGACGTAAGAAATTGATCGCGATCCCGACTCAGGATCAAAGAACTATGATTTTTTTTTCGAAAACGACCGATACTCGCAGAGAAAGTCTTTTTTTTGTTTGAAAAGTGATTTTGCAAAATTATGGTGACGATGGTGTGATGACATCGATGGTGATGTGAAATGTGCGTTGCTATGTGTGTGTCGGGACTCCGACGATAGCAAAAGTGCGCAAACGTTTTCTCTTATTTTTTTTGAAATGAACATGGTCCTTAGGGGGCCGGTTTTGAAAGTAACGAAGTGACGTTTTTATCGAGACTACTATTAATTAGCTAGTTCGATATTCGCGGTGCAAGTGATGCTCGCGGTAGAGCGAAGTCTAATGACGGTGTTTTAAAGGTGTGACTAAATCCTCATTAAGGGTTTCAGTAGCGATTAGTGTTTTTAGAAAAGTTATTTTTTTTTTCTTAAAACGAGTGATCTACGCTTGTTGGTTGCGATAAATAACATTCGACAGTGGATGGTGGTGTGTTGTGAAAAAGGGTTTCGAGGATGTAATCGTCTTGGATTTCTTGACTTCATTAATTGAAGCTTCGGTTGT
Source organism: Agrostemma githago (assembly GCA_958450325.1). Lineage (NCBI taxonomy): Eukaryota > Viridiplantae > Streptophyta > Magnoliopsida > Caryophyllales > Caryophyllaceae > Agrostemma > Agrostemma githago. The sequence goes on along the minus strand of OY288254.1, from coordinate 41,671,637 downwards.
GTTAGCGGTATGTGTAAAAAAAAACCTTTTATTTTTTTATTTTTTTTGAAAATAAAATGTAACCGTTTGGTGTGCCTTGATCCCATTAATTGGGAGTCTCGGTGGTATTAACGGTATTTGTTGTTTGACGGGTTTTATTTTAGTCATGTGACGACGTTTGAAAATATATTTTTTGAAAACGTTGAGTGTAAAATTTGCCATGACAGCAGCGTCTCAAAATGTTTATTTTTCTTTTTGAGAAATCATGACTTGACCGGAGTATCGGTGTTTCAGAAATCGTTTTGAAAAGATGAGATATTTTTCGAAAACGGAATTGGGTGCGGTTTGAATATGTTGGCGTGGTTGAATCCGAATTTTAGTATTTTATTTGGGTTGGATTGTTCAAACACGCTACACATAACTAGGAATGCATACACTCATGCAGGATGCAGATTCGGGTAGGTTTAGGGTAGGCTACCGCCCACGAATAGTCTTTACTTAGGCATTGACAATGGTCTGGGGAGACGATTGTCATACCGTCCGTTCGGAACTATCCGCTTATTAATCCCGCGGGGTACGCGTTAGGCGGCCGGAGCGTCAATTGAGGATCTCTCTGCGTGTCCCTAAAGATCTTACCGCGAAGAGGTTGATTGGTCCTGATATCGGTTAGGGTGGGCTTTTTAGGGCCAAAACCTGTAGTGACTACAACTAGGAACTAAGACATGAGCTTCAGCGACCTCGTTCAAGTTACATGTTGTGTGCAAAATTTAGACCGTTTTCCCCTCCATTTAGACCCGTTTTTCCCTCGTTTTGCGAGTCTTGAGTGCGATTATCGCCATATTTTGCGTACTTTTCGCATTAGCGTCCCTCTTGTGCGTTTTACGTGTTTTTGGTAGTTTTTCTATCAATTTTGATAGGTTTTGCTACAAAAATCACGATTGAGCTTCCACGAGCACAAGAGAAAGGAAAACCGTCCAAAGAGCAAAGCACACAACTTAAAGTTTAAAGCCATCCGATCATACAACGAAGAATGAGACAAGATTCGAGGCTAGGAAAAATGACCGGGCGAAATTTCACCCGGTGAGACACCACCGGGCGAAATTTTACCCGACGGTGAAAATGCCTCCCCCGAAAATTTTCCGAGCTTACCCACCGGGCGAAACTGACCGGGCGAAATTTCGCCCACCGGGTGAAATTTTGCCCGATGGGAAGAAGTGCCAAAAACGCGAAAAATGGAAGAAAATCTCACCGGGCGAAAATTTCACCCGGTGGGAATTATCGTCAAGTCCGCAGGGCGAAGTTTCACCCCATGGAGATGCAAAGGGAGATTGTCTCACTAATGGAGCATAAAGTTGGATTTGGGCTTTAGGTTAAATACCCATTAAGAGATTACTATATATATGTTATCCGAATTTATTGCCCAAGTTACCTCTCCATTGTGCTAAGGAGGGAAGTCATTGCACCACTCCACCATCCTATTACACCATCCATTAGTAGTAGTAATCTTGAAAAATCTTCCAAAAATTCTAGTAGTTTACATAGTAATTAATAGTAGATCTACAAGTTTTCATCAACAATTATCTAGATTTGAAGTTTGTAAGAAGATTATTCAAGTTTTATTTGAAGATTTGTTGGGTTTATTGGAGGATTAGTGACAAGTTCTCCATTTTATTCATCAAAGATTCAATCTTTATCTATGATATCTTCTTATTTCTTATAGATCTACATAGTTGGTATAATTCTCTTCCACTCTCTAATCTCTAGTTTAGTTTTTACGTTGTTTACTCATCATCATCTTGTCCAAATCATATTGGTGTTGTTAGTTTCATTAGATCTAATTTATATTCATGTTGTAGTAATTTTCCCCTTAATAGATATTTTGTTGTGTTCCATAATGATTTCTGAGTAGATTTCTTGTTGAGGAGTGTAGGGATGAGGGTTTGGATTATTTGAATATAGGGATGTTAGTGGGTTGCTTGCATGTTGGTTTATCTTATTTATGGTGTTATGTCATTGTTGTTTTAGTCCGGCCAACTAGACCGGCCTTGACTAATTTCTATCAATATGGGGAAACTCGGGATAGAAATTACCATGACTAGGGACTTACCCTCATTCGCCGCAAAAGCGGGATTTTAGGTGAGTTTATCAATGTTGCGACAAAAACTCGATTCCGGCCTTCTTAGACTCCAAGTACCGAATCCCGACTTCTCCCCAACACCTTTTCCCTAGATTGATCACCACTAGCATTCCCTCTAGTTATCCCTCTAGATATTCCCTTAGTTTAGACTCGACCCTAGAAAACCCCCCTCTAGACATCGAACACGACACTTGAAACTCATCCTCGCAACACTCCGTTCCCTGTGGACCGACCTCGACTTACCACGATTACTTGTTTGTTATTGTGTAATCTCGAGTCTTATAAATATCGTTTGACCGCGTTGGATAGGCGACAATTCGACGCGCATCAAAATGGCGCCGTTGCCGGGGAACGTCTAGTTGTTGATTGTGTTTTTAGTTGTTGTGTTTGATTCTTTTTCCTTCTCTCTTTTCCCTTGTACCGCAAGGTGCTAGGAGTCTCACCGTTTAATTGAGTTTTATGCCCAGGAACACGTCATCGCCCTTGTGGTTCGATCCGGAGCCGGAAAGGACCTTTAGAGCATTGCGTTTTCGAGGAAATAACTCAACCACCATCATTCCACATCCTTCATTATCACCTCCTAACCTTAATCCCATCCTACCACATCCACCTTCTACACCTTCTACATCACATAATTCCCCTCCAAACAATCCTTCCATACCTTCCACTTCACAAAATTCACCACCACCACCACCATCACCGAAAACACCACCACCTAATCAAGATCCATCCCCTCCAAATTCACCAAATTCAAATCCACCATCACCACCAATCCAACCAATGGCGACTCTAGGTTCACATTCCCAATTGACTCACGAAGAAACACCTTCTCTCGTCGATTTCGGAGAGATTCCCGAGAACTATGAATTGAAAGCCTCTTTGACTAACGCGGTCCAATAAGATACTTTTCACGGTTTTTCTCAAGAAGATGCTCAAGAGCACATCACTTCATTTAAAGAAAAAATTAGTAGGAGCCCGTCTCAATGGGTTAACTTACGTTTATTATTTCCGAAGACCTTGAGAGATGGAGCTCGTAGATGGCTTCAAGGCCATCCCGCTAATACATTTACAACATGGGCTCAACTATCTAATGCCTTCTTGGAAAAATATTTTCCGCCGTCAAAGACTAACCAATATCGCATGGAGATACAAACATTCAAGCAAGATGAATTTGAAAGCCTAAGCGAGGCTTGGGAAAGATTTAGAGATTTGTTACGCAAATGTCCACGTCATGGTGATGGTAGGGATTTGCCGTGGGTCCAACCGTCAATAATAAACCGACTATTCCTAGTGGGTAGCTAGGGCAAGTAGGGTCGATATCCACGGGGACGGTAGAGTAAGGTCTAGACTAGGTCCACTAAAAACTAGGCTAAGTCACACAAACGAACACAAAGAAAGCTATAATTGACAAAGTGTGACGGAGGAGAAGTGGGAACTAGACTAATGATCGATCTAACGAATAAACAAGAAGAACGATGTCTAACTAAAGAAGATTAACACAAATATGGAAAGAAGTGGGGTAGGTCGGGTTCATAGAGGTAGAAGGGTAATTAGGGTGATCAAGGGTAAAGGTGTCTCCTAATCGCTAGAGTCGGTCCGGGCTCTCGCAACTTAGACCGATGTCAAGGTGAGTCCGGGCTCTCGCAACTTAGACTCTAGTCGGCACTCTCGTGACTATGACTATTCTCAACATTTCCACAAAATAAGCAATCAATGAGAAGATGAAAACAAGCATGAGAAGCATGGCCACTACAACTCACACAAGCATATCAACAAACACATAGAGTGCCTACAATGTGACTAACAACAAAGATACAACCTTTTCCCCTTAATCAACCCTAATCATCCATAATCTACCCCTAATCCCCCTACTAACCCCACAAAGAAACTACTCACTCATTATCAAGGATAAAACAACCAAATGAAGAGAAAATATTATCACTAAACAAACATCCATAATGATCAACAAGAACAATGATACTAACAATATGAAAAGATTCAAACAAGATTAAATAAACAAGATTAAGAGTAAGAAAAGTTATACCAACACTAAGGAGATGAAAAGATGAAATCTTGTATAAATAAGAACCCAAATAAAACCCAAGGTTGTCAATCTTGGAGAATTCTTCAAGTATCCTCTTAATTCAAGAACTAATTACAATAATTAACTAGGAATTAACTAAGATTAAGGGAAGATTAAAGCTAATGAGTGAGAGTAAATCTAGGGTTTTGGAGGCTTAAACTAATGTAGGTTAAGATCCGATGTCTTAAAATTACAAGAAGAGAGTATATATATGGGTACAAGAATGGGGAAGAAGAAAAGAGAAGAACGGGTGAGCTGTAGCCCATCCCGATCGGGAAGGATCATCCCGATCGGGAAGGGTTCTTCCATCCCGATCGGGAAGGGCTCAACCCGACCGGGATGGACCCACAGTGGCGCTCCAAAACGTGCATCCTTTCCCGATCGGGAAGGCCACCATCCCGACCGGGAAGGGTCTTGTATGCCTTCCTTAAATGCTCTTTGGTCCTTCCTTGCCTCTCATGGGCTTCCCACCAATTCTCGGGACTCGGGATCGGGTCTCGGAGGCTCGGGATTGGGTCCCAAGGTCTCGGGGTTGATTCCAAGGCCTCGAGTCATCGTTCCTTTATCTCGTTGGCTCCAAAATGTGTATGTATTGAGTCGGAATCGCTCCAACTCTTCCAAATTGGTCTCGGGAACCTGAAACGAACTAAAGGAAGCATAAGACGCCCACAAGGAAAAAGGGACCAAAACACAGCAAATAGGCACTACAAACTACACTTATCAACTCCCCCACAATTAACCCTTACTCGCCCTCGAGTAAGCACAAACTAACTACTACACTAACCGAATGGGTATTAGCGCACCCTACGCCCCTTCAACTCACGCGAGTGCACTTAGAGGACAAGTGCACTCCGCAAGGCAAGTTGGGTCTTGCGACAAAACTGTGGATGCAACCGGACACAAAGCACATAAACAAACAAACACACAAACAACACATAATCGGTTGCACCCAAAACAAAAGAAATACTGCTTCCCTCTAAAAGCGGTGAAAGAAACACCGGTTTAGGACTCGAGGTAAGCGACAACGTTCCCAAGCTAGCAATACAATTCAAGGTGGACTAAACTCTAATTGTATGACGATAAAGCAATAAACACGTTGGTAACTTACCTAGGTCCTCCTAACTTTCTAAAAACGTACTACAGGACGATCGGCGGAGTGGAAAAGTGAGGAACCACGGTGTTAGTCGACACTGTAGGTAAGTGAGACCCCGCCCCCTTTAGCGTGAGCCAAGAGGGTCGTCCCGTGTCCAAGACCGCCTAACTAGTCCAAGTAAAAAGGTGGAAATATTGCAAAATGGGGGAAGACCGACTAATGCCGCTATCATCCTTCCTAGGGACTCGGTCCTTTGGTAGGCTCTTCACGGCAAAAGTCGGAAAAAGGCTTATTTTGAGAGGATTTCTTTTTGTGAGACGGGTTTTCTTTTGGCATTTTCTTTCCTTTTGACATTTTGATTTGTTTGTTGCCATGCCATTTCTTTTTCTTCTTTTCTATTTTGTTTTTGGCTCTTGTGCCTTTTCTTTTTCTTCATTCTTTTCTTTCTTTCATTCTTTTCTTTCTTTTTCTTTTTCTTTGCCCTTTTGGCAAGATTTGGCATTTTTTGGCACTTTCATTGAATAACAAGAAAGGGAGAATCAACAATTTGCATTTTATTTGTGTGGAATGTGTAGGAGGTAGGTGAATGGGTAAATCGGGGTTGCGCATTCCCTTTCAAACCCACAAAAAGTGGAGAACTTGGACTAATCAAGACAATCCTAAACACGGTCACCTAGGGGACGAGACTCGGTAACCAAGGCCTTTTCACACCGTGGGTGGTCATAATGGTCAAAAGTGCAAATCCCGTAGTAAATTCTTAGTAAGCTAGGTGGACTAAAGGTAAAGGACCAACGAACTCATTGATTTAGGGTCATTCTACGAGATTAAAGTCCAAGACTCAATTTATACAACTAGGAAGGGAAAATAGATACTCACACACTAGCCTCTAAACCGGGTTTTCGAAAATGGTTTACGAACAAGACACAAAAACACACAAACAAAGACTCAACGAGAGCGAAAGAAAAAGAAGCAAAAGAAACAAAACACAAACAACACAAAACGAACACATAAACAACATAAACACCACCCCGAGCTTCCAAATGAGCAACCAATCATCCACAAACTTTACAAAGCTCCACCCGAGCACACCACAACACATATCTCCTCCAAACTCCACAAGAAACAAAGAGGAAAAAGGGTTGAAAAGATGTTACCGGGTGTCTTGAAAGCTCTTCAAAGCTAGCGGTGAATAAGCGACCTATAATAAAAAGGGGAGGCAAACACGCACAATACGACAAAAACTCGACACAAGGATAAAAAAGGGAAAACACACAAAAGAAAAATCCTTTTGATTTTTGTGAAAATTTTTCAAATTTTTAGGGATTTCTAAGATTTTTTCGAAAAACAAAGAAAATAAAACTAAGTACACTAGAATATCGCTCCCCCACACTTAAATCGAGCCATGTCCTCATGCTCGATCGTAGGGTGCGGAGAGACAAAAGAAAGAAAAAGAAACTACGAAAATAAAGCTAAAAAAAATGGAAACAAAGTGGAGAAAAAGGTAGAAGGTGTCCGGCCGGGGTGTAGTCAAGTCACCATGGGCCGAGACAAGAAAAAGATATGGATGGGGGAAGAAAGAAAAAGAAGGAAATGAAAGGAAATGGGAGGGGAGGGCTAGGTGTGATCAAGTCACCTAGCCCGGATTCCGCCTAAATCCGACTAAATCCTCAAAAAAGAAAGTGAAAATCTTGTAAAATTTTGGATTTTTCGATTGACTCTCAACGCAATCACGTTGTCGGGAGTCGGGAGCAACTACTACCGAGGCCTCGAAGGCCACCATGACATCAAGACACATAAGTGTATAGGGGAAGGGAATAAACAAAGGAAAACAAGCAACAACAAAAACGGAAAAGAGAGGACAGTTGCCATACCATAGGTTAGCTACTCACTCTCTCCGTCGTCTCATGGATCAATAACGGCGCTTGCTTGTCTTCATTATTGCTTTTCCGCTTCATTCTTGATAAAACGCATGGTAGAGGTAGTAATGGTGTGAGGGTGGTGGGATTTGATGTGGATCATGGTTTAAAGTGAGGAGGAGGTGAGGTGAAGGTATGACAATGAAGTACATGGGACAAATGGTAGGGCTAGGTGATGGTTAGGGATTCGTCACGTCCCAACCGTCAATAATATAACCGGCTAATCCTAACTAGGGTAGATAGGGTAAGTCGTGTCGAATCCACGGGGACGGTAATTTAAAGCTTAGACCAAGGTCGCCTAAATACGAGACTAAGTCAACGAGCTAAACTAGAGAATGATAGAGGGGGAGAAGACTAGACTATGACTAAGAAGAACAACTAAGGAGAACGGGCTAGGATTAGGTCGGGGTCAAAGGGGTAACGAAATGGTCAAGGGAGGATTAGAGTGAAGGAGGTAGTAGGGTAATCTAGGTTGGTCCGGGCTCTCGCAACTTAGACTCACCTAGAGGTTCCACCTAAAATCCATCTCGGCGACACTCAACACACTCGGGGTTCTAGCCCGCTATAGGCCTAGGTCGAATCCGGGCTCTCGCTACTTAGAAAGACCTAGGGGTCAACCTCACCGGGTTCTCGCAACTTAGTGAGGGGACAGAACCCACAACAAACTAACACCCACGAAAGAAAGGCAAGAAAACAAGCATTCGTACATACTTAGTCATTCAAGCAATTCAACAAACATGTGATGTGCATCAAACAAGAGGAAACCCAAATCTTCCACCAACATCTCTAACCAACCCTTAATCACCCAATTAACACCCTAATCACCTTACTAACCCTAGCAAGAACACTACTCTAACATAATCGAACTACAACTAACACTAACAAGAGGATTCAACATAAGAAGCAAAACAAACATAAACAAACTAGTGAAAATGATGAACTATAATCAAAGATGAGAACTTGGATGATTAAACATAAAAGATAAAGAGTAAAAAGGAAGAAGATTATACCATACTACAAAGGAAAGAACAAAACTTGCATTAGTGAAGAAAACCCAAAACAAACATCCAAGTTTGTCAAGCTTGAATGGAGATCTTGAAGAATTCCCTTAATACAAGTACTAATCTAAGATTAACTACTAATTATCGACTAATCTACACTAATCTAATCTAATCTAACCTAAATTAGTCTAGGGTTTTAAGGAGATAACATAAGATAACATCCGATGGTGTCTTAATACAAGAGGGGGGTATATATAGGGTTACAAGTGGAAAGGAGAAGAAAGGGGCATTCACGGGCCTGAACTGGGCTCATCCCGGTCGGGATGAGTTGGTCCCGATCGGGATGGGCCACCCTTCCTGGTCGGGAAGAACCTTCCCGATCGGGATGGGCTCACAGTAGCCGCTCTTCATGCTCCCTTCATCCCGAACGGGATGAGGCCATCCCGAACGGGATGGGTCTTTGTAGGCCTCCCTTAAGAGCTCTTTGGTCCTTCCTTGCCTCTCATGGGCTTCCCACCGATTTTCGGGACTCGGGATCGGGTCTCGGAGGCTCGGGATTGGGTCCCAAGGTCTCGGGGTCGATTCCAAGGTCTCGAGTCATCGTTCCTTTATCTCGTTGGCTCCAAAATGTGTATGTATTGAGTCGGAATCGCTCCAACTCTTCCAATTCGGCCTCGGGAACCTGAAACGAACTAAAGGAAGCATAAGAAGCCCATGAATCGCTCCTTTTTGGAGCGATTCCACAAGGAAAAAGGGACCAAAACACAACAAATAGGCACTACAAACAACACTTATCAACTCCCCCACTCTTAACCGTTACTCGCCCTCGAGTAAGCACATACTAACTACTACACTATCCGAATGGGTATTAGCGCACCCTACGCCCCTTCAACTCACGCGAGCGCACTTAGAGGACAAGTGCACTCCGCAAGGCAAGTTGGGTCTTGCGACAAAACTGTGGATGCAACCGGACACAAAACACACAAACAAACAAACACACAAACAAACACATAATCGGTTGCACCCAAAACAAAAGAAATACCGCTTCCCTCTAAAAGCGGTGAGAGAAACACCGGTTTAGGACTCGAGGTAAGTGACAAAGTTCCCAAGCTAGACATACAAACCAAGGTGAACTAAACCCTAATAGTATGACGATCAAGCAATAAAAACGTTGGTAACTTACCTAGGTCCTCCTAACTTTCTAAAAACGTACTACGGGACGATCGGCGGAATGGAAAAGCGAAGAACCACGGTTTTAGTCGACACTGTAGGTAAGTGAGACCCCGCCCCCTTTAGCATGAGCCAAGAGGGCCGTCCCGTGTCCAAGACCGCCTAACTAGTCCAAGTAAAAAGGTGGAAAATATGCAAAATGAGGGAAGACCGACTAATGCCGCCATCATCCTTCCTCGTTTGCCTTTCGCATTTGGGCCATCAATTCTTCTTGTTGTTTTCGCAATTGAATGGCCGTTTCTTGAAGGCTCCTTTGCATTTGAAGCATCGATTGATGAAACTCCAAGCTCGGCATTTGGTGGTCATCGGAGTCTTGTAAAGCTCCTTGATAATCTTGATGATGCCCATAGGGTGGGGCATCATATTGTTGGTAGCAAGGTTGGGGTGGTTGGTAGTATTGTGGGTCATAGGGTTCATATTGTGGTTGGGGTGGAGGGTAATATGGTGGGTCTTGGGGGTATTGGCTCCCACAAGGTGAATCTTGAGTGAACATGGTGGGTTCACAATCATAACTTGAGTAATAGCCACCATGATCGTAGGAGTTATAATCGTCCACTTGTTGGTAGCCGTTTTCATAATCTTGAGGATCATACCCATCTTGATTACCCCAAGAAGCTTGATAGTGGTAGGGGGACGTCATGTCATACCCTTGGTTCATGGAAGAAGAGTGGTAGCTCATATCAGCTCCCGAGTGTGTGGAGTTTAGATTAAACCCCATGCTTGCTCGAAAATCGTAGTCCATACCCGGTTGGAAACCACTCATTCTAGCAACCGTCCGTTAAAGCGGCTCTTAAGTTGCAAGAAGAAGATAGTCACCACCTCTAAGCACAAATTGTAGACTAAGAACAAACGTGAGAAGTCTAGTGCTTTTTAGGCACTAGACAAGAGAGAAATAAACCACACACACACAAGAAGCAAGGTAACAAAAAGAAAAATAAAACACAAACACAAAGACTAAGTCAAGCAAATAGAAAATAAAGTCTAAACTAGCACCGTCCCCGGCAACGGCGCCAAATTGATGGTTAGGGATTCGTCACGTCCCAACCGTCAATAATATAACCGGCTAATCCTAACTAGGGTAGATAGGGTAAGTCGGGTCGAATCCACAGGGACGGTAATGTAAAGCTTAGACCAAGGTCGCCTAAATACGAGACTAAGTCAACGAGCTAAACTAGAGAATGATAGAGGGGGAGAAGACTAGACTATGACTAAGAAGAACAACTAAGGAGAACGGGCTAGGATTAGGTCGGGGTCAAAGGGGTAACGAAATGGTCAAGGGAGGATTAGAGTGAAGGAGGTAGTACGGTAATCTAGGTTGGTCCGGCCTCTCGCAACTTAGACTCACCTAGAGGTTCCACCTAAAACCCATCTCGGCGACACTCAATACACTCGGGGTTCTAGCCCGCTATAGGCCTAGGTCGAATCCGGGCTCTCGCTACTTAGAAAGACCTAGGGGTCGTCCTCACCGGGCTCTCGCAACTTAGTGAGGGGACAAAACCCACAACAAACTAACACCCACGAAAGAAAGGCAAGAAAACAAGCATTCGTACATACTTAGTCATTCAAGCAATTCAACAAACATGTGATGTGCATCAAACAAGAGGAAACCCAAATCTTCCACCAACATCTCTAACCAACCCTTAATCACCCAATTAACACCCTAATCACCTTACTAACCCTAGCAAGAACACTACTCTAACATAATCGAACTACAACTAACACTAACAAGAGGATTCAACATAAGAAGCAAAACAAACATAAACAAACTAGTGAAAATGATGAACTATAATCAAAGATGAGAACTTGGATGATTAAACATAAAAGATAAAGAGTAAAAAGGAAGAAGATTATACCATACTACAAAGGAAAGAACAAAACTTGCATTAGTGAAGAAAACCCAAAACAAACATCCAAGTTTGTCAAGCTTGAATGGAGATCTTGAAGAATTCCCTTAATACAAGTACTAATCTAAGATTAACTACTAATTATCGACTAATCTACACTAATCTAATCTAATCTAACCTAAATTAGTCTAGGGTTTTAAGGAGATAACATAAGATAACATCCGATGGTGTCTTAATACAAGAGGGGGGTATATATAGGGTTACAAGTGGAAAGGAGAAGAAAGGGGCATTCACGGGCCTGAACTGGGCTCATCCCGGTCGGGATGAGTTGGTCCCGATCGGGATGGGCCACCCTTCCTGGTCGGGAAGAACCTTCCCGATCGGGATGGGCTCACAGTAGCCGCTCTTCATGCTCCCTTCATCCCGAACGGGATGAGGCCATCCCGAACGGGATGGGTCTTTGTAGGCCTCCCTTAAGAGCTCTTTGGTCCTTCCTTGCCTCTCATGGGCTTCCCACCGATTTTCGGGACTCGGGATCGGGTCTCGGAGGCTCGGGATTGGGTCCCAAGGTCTCGGGGTCGATTCCAAGGTCTCGAGTCATCGTTCCTTTATCTCGTTGGCTCCAAAATGTGTATGTATTGAGTCGGAATCGCTCCAACTCTTCCAATTCGGCCTCGGGAACCTGAAACGAACTAAAGGAAGCATAAGAAGCCCATGAATCGCTCCAAAGGAGCGATTCCACAAGGAAAAAGGGACCAAAACACAAAAAATAGGCACTACAAACAACACTTATCACTAGGGTAGCTAGGGAGGTTGGGAGGGGGCATAAAACGGTTGGGTGGACACGATTTGCGAAGAAGAATCACAAAGGGGGAGCATAAAACTTCCCGGTCGGGAAGGTTGTTCCCGATCGGGTTTGCTCACCCATCCCGGTCGGGACGCCCTCATCCCGATCGGGATGAGCTCACAGTAAGCTCGAAATGTGGTGCGCTCTTCCCGATCGGGAAGGCACCCTTCCCGATCGGGAAGCTTAACCCTTCCCGGTCGGGACGCCTCATCCCGGCCGGGATGGGTCTTCTTCGACCTCCACGATCTCAAAAACTTGTTCCAAGCTTCAAAAACCCAATCCTCTCGCTCACAACCTAAGGTAAACCATAGCCAATCTCCTCTAGGAGCATATTCACTTCACCTATGAATCAACACTCAAACATGCATCAAACTCTCTCCCTCACAACGCTCGTCAATCAATCCAAATAACAAGAATTCACAAAAATCCAACTAGCTACAAGAAAGAGATATATACAATGAGACGGTTCTTGTGGAACTCCGTCAAACCAAGATGGTGCTTTCTTCAATCTTTTTCAACAACCTTGAACAATTCCATCTCCATCAAGGGCACGTAAGAACAAGTCGAAGGCCCTAGAGAAGTCTTCAATCAAGCTCGAGATATAACCGACCACATCCCGAGGCTCTTCAAGGCCTTGCCTCGACGTTCCCGGGGCATCCCGGTCTACCAAGTTCAATGCTTTGAACTTGTACTTGCGATCCTTCGGGATATACCCAAACGTCCAACGACCCTCATGTGGCCCCAAGGGAGGCTCATCTTTGTCCTTGCTTTGCAACTTGTTGTCAAGCCCATGATTCGGGCACTCATCTTCCTCCAAATCGGAGTCATCATCCTCAAGTACATAAGAGTACTCCTTCAAGCTTTGTTCTGGTCCTTCCCCTAGATCGATGTCTTCAGTGGCATGGATCGTATTACATGTCTCGGTCATAGGCGAAGTGTTGCCTTGGAGGTCAAACACTAACTCCTCGTCGCCTAGTTTAAAAGTGATCCTACCCTTCTTCACATCGATCACGGCACCGGCGGTGTGTAAAAATGGGCGTCCAAGGATGATGGGAGTGTTAGCATCCTCCGGCATGTCAACCACAATGAAGTCGACCGGAATGAAGAACTTTCCTATTTGTACCGGCACATCCTCTAACATTCCCAATGGTCGGTTAAGAGACTTATCGGCCATTTGGAGTGTAATGGACGTACACTTCAACTCCTTCATTCCGAGTCGGTAACAAATAGAATAGGGGATGATGCTCATACTTGCGCCCAAGTCACATAACGCATTCTTGATCAAGAAATTGCCTATGGTGCAAGGGATCGAAAAACTACCCGGATCCTTCAACTTCGGAAGCGTGGAACCTTGTATGAGCTCGCTCACCACCCTCGTGAACGCTACGGTCTCTTCCTTGTCGACGGATCTCTTCCTAGCTAGGATTTCTCTCATAAATCTCCCATATGCCGGGATTTGGGTAAGTAGTTCGGTGAACGGGACGCTAACATCCAATTTCTTCACAATACTAAGGAACTTGTCGTAATGAGTGTCCACCTCAGTCTTCATTTGCCTTGATGGGTAAGGTAACTTGATTTGGTACTTGTTTTGATCAATTGGGGTGGACTCTTCACTTGACACTTTCCCTTTACCCTTTTCTTGTGCTTGAAGTGGGGGAGGAGTGTCTTCTTGGGGTTTCTCGGCCTCCCTTGAGACTTGCTCCTCAATTGGAATGCCAAAGCTTGACTCTTTTTGAATTGGAGACACAACTTCCTTCATCTCTTGTTGCTCACTAGGAAACACGGGAGGATTATATGTAGCACCGCTCCTCAAGGTGATGGCATTGACATGCTCAAAATTTGGAGTTTCACCTTGAGGAGGTAATTGCCCCCTTTGTCTTGAAGAACTCCCCGATGCAAGTTGAGCTACTTGGTTCTCAATCATCTTCATGTGAGTCTTCATTTCCTTGTTATCCATTAGAATTTGAGCAATGATTCCTTGTTGCGACATTTGTGTTTCCAATTGACTCCTTTGCATATCTTGAGTACTCCTTTGCATATCCAATATTTGCTTTTGTATATCCGAATCCCGTGGTGGGGATGATGGATTATGCGGAGTATCGGTGAGGGCCAATGGAGTACCGTAGTCATGAATAGGAGATCGACTCCTAGGCTTGCTTCGTTGATTTCCTTGTGTTGCTTGTTGTTGTTGATGGTTCCCTTGGAACCCATGAGAATTGCCTTGATTAAGGCCTTGGTTGTGGTTTTGTTGACCTTGAAAGTTTCGGTTTCCTTGGAAATTTTGGTTTCCTTGGAAACCGCCATGATTGAAGTTCCCTTGTTGGAACCCTTGCTTGTTGTTGAAGTTACCTTGGTTGCTTTGCTTGAAATTGTTGAAGGGTCTTTGGTTACCCACATAACCTTGGTAACTTTCATTGTTGTCCCGTAAGGGAGGTGGAACATAAGGACGAGGTTGTTGTTGATGTTGAAGTGCTTGTTGTTGAGGGACTTGATTGGAAGCTTGGTATTGATTAGAGTAGGAGGCACCTTGCTTGAACGCTTGAAAGGCGTTCACTTGCTCAATACTCCCTCTACAATGCATAGGATCATGACCAACGATTCCACAAGTATCACACATCCCAAAATAAGGCAAAGGAGGTGCAAACTCCAAAGCATTTACATCATGGATCGAGTGTTGGTTGGAGGAACTAGAGCTTTGAACTTGGTTGAGGTGGCTTTGGAGCTTTTTGTCAATGGTCTCCATGTGAGTTTTTAGTTTAGCCCCAAGATCAATGCTCAATTGTGTAATGGCATCAACCTCATGCCTACCTCCCCGATTTGCCTTCCTAGGCCTCGAGTATTGTGAATTATGCACCGCCATCTCTTCAATCCTTGACCAAGTTTGGTCATCCTCCACTTCGGTAAACCTACCGTTAGATCCCATATTGAGTATGGCCCTCGAGTCTTCATATAGCCCATTCCAAAATTGTTGCACGAGGAACCATTGTGATAAGCCATGGTGTGGACAAGAACGGATCAAGGCTTTGAATCTTTCCCACGATTCGTAGAGGCTTTCATCATCGCGTTGTTGGAAACCCGTGATAGAGGCTCTCAATAGATTTGTCTTCTCCGGGGGATAGAATTGTTGGTAGAAGGCTAAGGCTAGCTTCTTCCAAGTATCAATGCCAAGTCTTACCTTATCCAACCCCTTGAACCATTTCTTCGCCTTACCGATAAGAGAGAAAGGAAATAATACCCACCGGATTTGGTCTTGAGTTATTCCGGTTTGTGAAATAGCGTCACAATAGTCCGAAAAGGTTTCCATGTGTTGATGAGGATCTTTGGTTGGTAACCCGCTAAATTGACTTCTCTCGACCAATTGGATAAATTGCGTTTTCGCCACAAAATTCCCGGTATATGCCTCCGGTAAAGTGGATGGACCCGGCAAAACGTCTTCCGTAAAGGTTGAGTGAGAAGAGAACTTAGGCATGATTGGATATAAGGGAGACGATGGTGGTGTAGACGGTGTTGATGTAGAAGAGGAGGGGGAACTAGGAGAAGAATCACCGAAGGGATTGATGAAGGTCCCTCCGGCCGTCTCTCGAGGTGAAATGCTCAAGTCGGCTCCTTGGGCTTGCCCTTGATGAGTGGTGCTTGCACTTGGTTGAGAGATTCTAACCCGATTAATCGTCCGTTGGCGAAAGGCTCGAAAGAGTCTCTCCGGCTCTGGATTAAAGAGATAGAAGTCGCCTCCCCTCCTAGGCATACACTACACACTAGAACAAACGTGAGAACACCTAGTGCTTTTTGGGCACTAGGTAACGACAATAGCAAACACAACTAGAGACAAAGAGAAAAAGAAGAGATAACACTAAGGAAAGAAGAAAAATCAAGAGAATATTCACAAGAGAAGATGGGAAAGCACAAAGAGGGGTAACTAAGTCCAGAAATAAGCAAACTAAGTCTAAACAATGCACCGTCCCCGGCAACAGCGCCAAATTGATGGTAGGGATTTGCCGTGGGTCCAACCGTCAATAATAAACCGACTATTCCTAGTGGGTAGCTAGGGCAAGTAGGGTCGATATCCACGGGGACGGTAGAGTAAGGTCTAGACTAGGTCCACTAAAAACTAGGCTAAGTCACACAAACGAACAAAAAGAAAGTTATAATTGACAAAGTGTGACGGAGGAGAAGTGAGAACTAGACTAATGATCGATCTAACGAATAAACAAGAAGAACGATGTCTAACTAAAGAAGATTAACACAAATATGGAAAGAAGTGGGGTAGGTCGGGTTCATAGAGGTAGAAGGGTAATTAGGGTGATCAAGGGTAAAGGTGTCTCCTAATCGCTAGAGTCGGTCCGGGCTCTCGCAACTTAGACCGATGTCAAGGTGAGTCCGGGCTCTCGCAACTTAGACTCTAGTCGGCACTCTCGTGACTATGACTATTCTCAACATTTCCACAAAATAAGCAATCAATGAGAAGATGAACACAAGCATGGGAAGCATGGCCACTACAACTCACACAAGCATATCAACAAACACATAGAGTGCCTACAATGTGACTAACAACAAAGATACAATCTTTTCCCCTTAATCAACCCTAATCATCCATAATCTACCCCTAATCCCCCTACTAACCCCACAAAGAAACTACTCACTCATTATCAAGGATAAAACAACCAAATCAAGAGAAAATATTATCACTAAACAAACATACATAATGATCAACAAGAACAATGATACTAACAATATGAAAAGATTCAAACAAGATTAAATAAACAAGATTAAGAGTAAGAAAGGTTATACCAACACTAAGGAGATGAAAAGATGAAATCTTGTATAAATAAGAACCCAAATAAAACCCAAGGTTGTCAATCTTGGAGAATTCTTCAAGTATCCTCTTAATACAAGAACTAATTACAATAATTAACTAGGAATTAACTAAGATTAAGGGAAGATTAAAGCTAATGAGTGAGAGTAAATCTAGGGTTTTGGAGGCTTAAACTAATGTAGGTTAAGATCCGATGTCTTAAAATTACAAGAAGGGAGTATGTATATGGGTACAAGAATGGGGAAGAAGAAAAGAGAAGAAAGGGTGAGCTGTAGCCCATCCCGATCGGGAAGGATCATCCCGATCGGGAAGGGCTCAACCCGACCGGGATGGACCCACAGTGGCGCTCCAAAACGTGCATCTCTTCCCGATCGGGAAGGCCACCATCCCGACCGGGAAGGGTCTTGTATGCCTTCCTTAAATGCTCTTTGGTCCTTCCTTGCCTCTCATGGGCTTCCCACCGATTCTCGGGACTCGGGATCGGGTCTCGGAGGCTCGGGATTTGGTCCCAAGGTCTCGGGGTCGATTCCAAGGCCTCGAGTCATCGTTCCTTTATCTCGTTGGCTCCAAAATGTGTATGTATTGAGTCGGAATCGCTCCAACTCTTCCAAATTGGTCTCGGGAACCTGAAACGAACTAAAGGAAGCATAAGACGCCCATGAATCGCTCCAAAGGAGCGATTCCACAAGGAAAAAGGGACTAAAACACAGCAAATAGGCACTACAAACTACACTTATCACATGGAATACCCGATTGGCTAACTACCCAAACGTTTTACAACACCCTTTCATCGAGAACCAAGGAAAACCTCAATTCGGCCGCTGGAGGAGACTTCTATTCTCTCACCGATGAGGCATCTAAAAATCTTATTGAGAAGATGGCAAGGAGTGATTCAGGAATGGGTCAATCGAGGGATTCTAGAAAGAGAGTTGAAGTGAACTCATCTACGAGTTCTAATGAATTGAAATTTCAAACGGAACTTGAAGAATTGAAAAGGAGAATGGATGCCATGAATTCTAAGCCCACTCCTAGAGGTATTTACCATATTTAAGGGAGTTTTCCTCCAAGGCAACCATCACCTCCAAAGCAATTAACATGGGAAGTTCAATGTGATCATTGTGGCAATCATAGTCACGATTCTAGCTTTTGCATTCCTAATGAAGAAGTTTATGTTGAAGAGCCAAATGAAGTTCAAGCTATACAAGTATATGGGCAAAGACCTCAATTTGATCCTTTTTCTAATACTTACAATGTCGACACAAGGTTTCATCCTAATTTCTCTTATGGAAATCAAAATGTTCAAAATCCGATGCCGCGCACCCAAGGGATTCAAATGAGGGCATTCAATCAAAGTTAACAAAGGCCCTTTAATCAAGGTCCTCCAGAGATGCCCTCATATATGCCTCCTCATCAAAGGAGCAACTTCAATCAACAAGGTAGCAACTTCCATGTTCCTAACAACTACAACAATTACCAAAATCAACATGGTAATCACTTTAATCATGGATACAATCAAGGGTTCCAAGGAAATTCTCATGGTAACCAAGGTTACAACCAACCACCATTAAATCAACCCTCTCAACCTTATGGCCAATCAAGCAATTCTCAATTTGGTCAAGGAGGACCATCATGGGAGAACTATAATGATTTGCAAAGAACCGTTGGCCAACTATGGAATGAACATCAAGATACTAAGGCAAGGCTAAAGGTTTGGGAATCACAAGAAGCAACAAAAGCTTTAGCCGCACCAATTCATCCACCCCATGGTTTGCCCGGTCAACCCCAAAACCCAAGAGATCCTTCACACCAAGCAAATGCCGTCATTTTGAGAGGTGGCAAAGAACTTGAGGACCCATATAAGAACTTGAACTTAAACACCAAGAGTACCCCATCCAAAGTGAATCAACCAAGTACATCACAAGAATCATCTCCCACTTCCCCCAAACAAAACCGGGGAATACAAGCGGAGTTTGATATCCTCCAAAATGCGGAGAATGAACTAAGAGAACAAAGAAAGAAGAAAGAGCAAATGGAAGCCGAAGAAGCTAAAAGAAAAGAGGCGGAGCGATTAGCCGAAGAAGAAGAAGAATCCAATGTTCCACCACCTCCCACTTTTGTTCCTCCATTGCCTTTTCCCGAACGAGCTAAGCCACACAAGAAGAATGCTCAATTTAGCCGTTTCGTGGATATGTTAAAGAAAGTAGAGGTAGCTTTACCCTTCACCGAGGTAATTTCTCAAATGCCCCTCTACTCTAAGTTTTTGAAAGATGTCTTGACAAAAAAGAGAACCATAGAAGATAAAGAATGTGTCTCTCTCACGGGTCAATGTAGTGCCATTCTTATGAACGAAATGCCAAAGAAACTAGATGATCCCGGTAGTTTTTGCATCCCTTGTCGGGTAGGAAATGTTGTTGTTAATCAAGCTTTATGCGACCTAGGGGCTAGTGTTAGTTTGTTACCCTATTCTATTGCTAAAAAACTTAATGTGGGGGAGATGAGAGCCACTAGTATGTCGATTCAACTTGCGGATAGGTCCGTCAAGTAACCACTTGGGATACTTGAGGATGTACCCGTTCAAGTTGGTAAGTTCTTCATCCTCTCCGACTTTGTTATCATGGATATGCACGAAGACACTATTACCCCCATTATCTTAGGTCGACCTTTTATGGCTACCGGAGGTACTATAGTTGATGTTAAGAATGGAAAGTTGTCATTTAACATAGGGAACGAGTCGGTAGATTTTTCCCTTTCTCAAGCTCTTAAAAAACCAATGATTGAACAAATGCATTCCATTGAAGTTATTGATAGTTTGGTTGAGTATAGCTTGATAGATGATGATAAGCAAGAAGATGAACCATTTGACTCTCCACCTCTTGAAGAAGAATGTTTGCATGATGAAAAGGTAGAACCACTACCGGTGGGTAAGAGTATGGTATCTTCTCCTCCTAATCTTGAACTTAAACCACTCCCCTCTTCCCTCAAATATGCTTTTCTTGAAGGAACTAATTATCCCGTTATAATCAATGCTACCCTTGATGGTCCTCAATTGGAAAAATTTTTAATTGTTTTGAGAAAGCACAAAAAGGCCATCAGGTATAGCATTGCCGACCTCCAAGGCATAAGCCCAAATGTTTGTAAGCATAGGATCATCCTTGATGATGACCACCGTCCTTCGGTTGAGGGTCAACGTAGGTTGAACCCCACGATGAAAGAGGTTGTCATGAAGGAAGTCCTCAAGTTGTATGAGGCTAACATTATATACCCGATAACCGGAAGTAAATGGGTTAGCCCCGTACAAGTTGCATTGTGCCGAAAAAAGGAGGAATGACGGTTGTTAAAGGAGAAAAGGGTGAGTCAATTTCCACTAGGACTATTACCGGTTGGCGCATGTGTATAGACTATTGTAAATTGAACACGGCCACCATACAAGACCATTTTCCCATTCCCTTTATTGATCAAATGCTTGAAAGATTGGCGCATCATTCTTATTTTTGTTTCCTTGATGGTCATTCTGCTGGATTTCTTCAAATTCCTATTCACCCCGATGACCAAGAGAAAACCACTTTTACTTGTCCCTATGGCACCTATGCTTATAGAAGGATGCCATTTGGATTGTGTAATGCGCCGGGAACGTTTCAAAGATGTATGATGACTATTTTCTCCGATTTTATTGAAAAATCCATGGAAGTTTTTATGGATGATTTTAGTGTCCATGGTACATCTTTTGATTCTTGTCTTGAAAATCTTGATCAAGTGTTAGCTCGATGTGAAGAGTATAGACTTGTTTTAAATTGGGAAAAGTGTCATTTTATGGTTGAACAAGGTGTTGTCCTAGGTCATATTGTGTCTAATAGAGGAGTTGAAGTCGATAAGGCAAAAGTCTCCGTGATTGAGAACTTGCCACCACCTATAAATGTTAAAGGGGTGAGGAGTTTTCTAGGTCACGCCGGTTTTTATAGACGATTTATTAAAGACTTTTCTAAGATTTCTAAGCCTTTGACTTCTTTGCTTATAAAAGATGCACCTTTTGTTTTTGATGACTCGTGTCTTGAGGCCTTTTGCAGGATAAAGACCGCTCTCACTACCACACCAATTATCAAAGCTCCCGATTGGAGTCTTTCATCTGAGATCATGTGCGATGCATCCGATTTTGCCGTTGGTGCCGTTCTAGGACAACGGGTTGATAAGAAGCTACATGTGATTTATTATGCAAGCAAGACACTAGATGAAGCCCAATCGAGGTACACCATAACCGAAAAATAGATGCTTGCCGTTGTCTATGCCATGGAGAAATTTCGAAATTATGTTACCGATTCCAAAGTCATTATTCACACCGATCATGCGGCGATTCGATACATCATGTCCAAAAAGGAGACAAAGTCCCGACTCTTTCGGTGGGTGCTCCTTTTACAAGAATTTGATATTGAGATTAAAGACAAAGCCGGATCGGAGAACTTGGTAGCGGATCATCTTAGTAGAATAACGGTTAGTAAGGAAAGCAATGAAGAAGATGGTATTCCCATCAATGAAGCTATGAGAGATGAGGCCTTGATGGCCGTTGAAACTATTACACCTTGGTATGCCGATATCGTCAATTTCTTAGTGTCTCACTATATTCCGGACGATTATTCCACGCAAGAGAGGAAGAAACTACGTTATGAAGCCCGACGCTATTATTGGGACGAGCCTTATTTATTTCGCCGATGCGTAGATGGAATTTACCGACGATGTGTTATGGCCGAAGAAGGATATAATATTGTGAAGCACCTTCACTCGACATCTTATGGTGGACACTTGGCCAATCAAAAGATAATTGCCAAGGTTCTCCAAAGCGGGTTTTGGTGGCCTTCCATGTTCAAAGACATTCGAGCTTTCATTCTCACATGCGATGCATGCCAAAGAAGTGGCAATATAACAAAAAAAAATGAGATGCCCCTTCAACCTATCTTGGAGATTGAATTATTCGATGTTTGGGGCATTGATTTCATGGGTCCGTTCACATCCTCTTTTGGTAATAAGTACATCCTACTCGCGGTTGATTATGTCTCAAAATGGATCGAGGCCGTAGCTTCCCCCACCGATGACTCCAAGGTTGTAATCAAGATTTTCAAGAATGTAATTTTCCCGAGATTCGGTATGCCTAGAGCCATAATTAGCGATGGAGGCTCTCATTTTAGGAAGGATACCTTTGAACACCTTCTTAGGAAGTACGGTATCACCTACAAGATGTCCTTAGCCTACCACCCTCAATCAAAGGGGCAAGCCGAGATCTCCAACCGACAAATCAAGGGAATTTTAGAGAAAGTTGTAAATACACACCGAAAGGATTGGTCATTAAAATTGAATGACGCCCTTTAGGCATTGAGAACGGCTTACAAAGCGCCGATTGGAACCACTCCTTATCGTCTTGTGTATGGTAAAGCTTCTCATTTACCGGTGGAATTAGAACACAAAGCCAAATGGGCAATCAAAGAGCTAAATTTCGATGAGAGTGTTGTAGGAAATAATCGCCTTCTCTAACTACAAGAATTGGAAGAACTAAGACTTGAAGCCTACGAAAATTCGAAGATCTACAAAGAAAGAACTCGCCAATGGCACGATTCTCGAATTCTACGTAAGGACTTCTTCGTTGGTGATAAGGTATTACTCTTCAACTCTCGCTTTAAGCTCTTTCCCGGTAAGTTGAAATCAAAATGGTCGGGTCCGTTCGAAGTGACCGGAGTGCAACCATATGGATCGATAGAGATATCTAGCCCGAAAACCGGGAAGTTCATGGTTAATTGACAACGTTTGAAGATTTATCATCCCGGTCATATTCGCGAGACCTTTGCTACTATGAAGTTTAGTGAGCTCCCATCGGGGAGCATTGTCTGAACCCCCTCTCAAAATTGATGTAGGTTTGGTGGTATCCTCAACAACCACCTTGTATATATGTATCATATTTCTTTGAGTTTATTAGTTTTGTTAGCTTGAAAAGAATGAT
This sequence comes from Agrostemma githago, assembly GCA_958450325.1. Classification (NCBI taxonomy): domain Eukaryota; kingdom Viridiplantae; phylum Streptophyta; class Magnoliopsida; order Caryophyllales; family Caryophyllaceae; genus Agrostemma; species Agrostemma githago. The sequence continues at coordinate 41,648,711 of OY288254.1, read as the reverse complement.
TGAAATTGGATTTCACCGTGGAGCTAAATTTGGATGAAGATCAAGCTTTTGGAAAAGTTATGGAGCTTAAATCGAAGATCACAAGCATGTTTGTGGGAAATATTGATTATGCAATGTGAGTCGAGTCATATATTTGAATCTCTAGGTGATTATTGAAGAGCCATGAAATGGCAAGGCGGAAAAACGCAGCAAAGAAGACCGCCCGGTGAGACTCGACCGGGCGAAACTTCGCCCTACGGAAAAGTTGCCAGAATTGCCGAATTTGAAGAAGATACCACCGAGCGAAATTTCGTCCGGTGAGATTTTGATCGGGTGAAATTTCACCCGGTGGAAAAACGTTGGCAAAATCGATTTTCACGACGAAAATTCGTCGGGTGAAATTTCACCCGATGGTGCCTGACCGGGTGAAATTTCACCCGGCGGTGTGACTTGGCCGATCACCTACACTTTTTACTCACTCACTACATTTTCATCTCCCTCCAACAATTTACCTCAACATACTTTCCCTCCAAATATTTTTACACCAACTTTTAAACTTTCACTTTCCCTCCTCAAACACCCTTATTTATACCACCTTTTTCACCTCACTCATCATTTCACCCTTTCACCCATCACAAAATCATTACACCACCTTCCATACACCACATTCATAACTCCTTTCCATACTTGGGTGAATATTTATTTTTGGTTTTTGAAGAAAGGAGAAGCAAAAGTTTCGGGATTTTTCTTGCAAATTATTATCATGGAAACAAGATCCCAATGAGCCGCGCGTAAACAAAGTATGACATCGACTTCTAATCCTTCTAAATGTTCATCTTCTAGTAAGTCCGCTAGGCCTAAACTTTTATCTTGCTCTAATTCACCCCTTGCTCGTACCTTATCTGAAAAGAACTTTCAGAGTACGAGATGGCCTTGTCCATTCACAATGAAAAATCTAGGAATTAAGAACGATATTAGAGAGTTATCGTCTAGAATTGGTATTGGTAAACTCCTTGATTTTGTGCCTTGCACAAATAAAGACTTGACTTGTGAGTTTTTAGGTACCTTTACAATCGATAACCCGACCACACCTAAAGAGTTCAAATTTAATTTGTTTGGTAGAAATCACTGTTTAAATATTTCCGATTTTAGCTTAGCTCTAGGTTTACCCTCATCGGGTACCGGACTAAGTAGACCCCTATGTGATACGCAAAGTAGTGCGACTAGGAGAGACTTGTGGAGGCGCATAGCGCCGGGTCAACGTGATTTCGAACCCAGCTCTAATTTTACCGCTGAAATCCGTAACCCAGCCATTCATTATTTCGCTGAACTCCTTTCTCACTGTCTTTTGCCATCTATCGACAATATCATTAACCTCAATGTGTGTGTCTTACAATTGATTAGTGACTCTTTACTCGGTAACCCTTATCCCCTTGACCTCCCTATTGTCGTGGCGTTACACTTTCAAATTATTATTGACCAACACCCCTCTGTCGACTGTGGTGGTCTTGTGACTGTAATAGCGAGAAATTTGGGTTATGCGACCGACCATCTTAAACCACATGACCCCCGTGTCTGGCTTAACGAGGCCTATTTCCCCACTTGGATCTTTCACGTACCTGACCACCGCCTCGTCTCTCTTAGCCATGACCGTGCCTTAATTGTCCCCAGCAAGCACCGAACCAATATTTATAACCGTCATAATTGGGACCTACCTCCAGGTCCCTGTGAATTCCGGCTGAACAACTCGGGGAATGTAGGAGTTTGGGAGTATGCCGATGAGGGAACTCCCACGGCCTCCTTTGCGTCAAACGACTATTCGAACTAGACCCCCCCCCTACAAGAGTCGGTAGACAATATGGTTTGTTTGTGTTGTGGGTAAATATGTGTGGAGTCGGTGAGTCTTATTCATCTACAATTGTATGTGAACTAATCTTGTTCCTTATTCCTTGTTCCATCATTTTAATCATTGTGATTGTTTTATCTTGAACAAAAATTGCAAGCTGTCCCACCGTCCCATTTAATGATTTTTGTGGCCGTCACGGCCTTGGTATTGCTCCCGGTCTTTAGGCGATGTGATTACGCCATTGACCCTTTGAAAAATCCAAATTTTTTAATCAATCTTTCTCAATTTTTCTTAATCCAGGCTAGGTGACGTGACTACACCTACGCCCAATTTTTCACCCTTTCATTTTCTTTTCTTTCATTTTCATTTTCTTAGCCACTTGGCTAGGGTCTAGGTGATGTGATTGCACCTAGGCCCGCCACTATTTTACCGCTTTCCTTTTTTTATTTTCCTTTTCTTTTCTCAAAATTTTTGAAAAACCCAAGAACATTCAAAAAAATTATAAAACCCAAAAACGTTCGAAAAATCATAAAAATCCAAAAATATTTTTCTTCTTTTACTTTTTCATTTTTTCTCGTTCTTCCCTACTCGTCCATTGAAGACAATGTACAGTTTTAGTGTGGGGGAGGAGTCTACTATCTTTTATTTTTCAAAAATCTTTCAAAAATCCATAAAAATTTGAAAAATTCAAAAAATCAAAAACATTCTCTTTTCTTTTTCTTTTCTTTTCTTGTTTCTCGTTATGTTTCGTGTCCCGTGTATGGTCTTGTTCTCTACTCTTATAGGTAACCACCACCTTAATAGCGCGATTTGAAGAGATTATGAAAGCACCCGCTAGGTAACTTTCTTCCTTCTTTCTTCTTTAATTTTGTGGAGGAGTTAGGTTGTTGCTATTGGAGGCTCTCGAAGTTGAGCATTTTGTTGTTGTGGTTGATTATGCTTGAATGTTGGAGTATGGAGTTCATGACTTTACTTGTGTTTTCTTTTATTTGCTTTTTCATTTTCATGTGTTTCTTTTGTTTTTGTATAGTGTGTCTAGGATTAAAACTTTTCGAAAACCCGATTACAAACTTATAACAAGAGTTTACACTCCATTGTAGATAACCCATTGTAGATTTTGGACCTTAGTCTAGTAGAATGACTCTTAGGCAATGAATTTGTTGATCCTTTAGCTTTGAGTCCACCTTTTCTACTAAAGGTTTACTTCGGGGTTTGCATTTGACCACCTTGACCACCCATGGAGGAGTTAGGCCTTGGTTCCTGCATCCCGTTTTCTAGGTGACCTTGCTCGAATGACCATTGCACCTTTAGTCCAAATTTCTTCCGCCTTTTGTGGGTTATCCGGAATGGCGCGCATTCTCGATTACCTATTTTTCCTCCACCTATACATCATTACAATAAGTTTACACAAAAATAACCTCCAAGCTTGGTTAAAAACTACATCAAAAAGCCAAAAAGGGCAAACCAAAGCAAGAGAAAAAGGGCACAAAAATATGAAAAACAAAGAAAAACAAAGGAGCTTCAAATGAAAATCAAATTGTCAAAAACGTCTCCTTCGAAAAAAAAGCCCTTTGATCGATTCATCATCGTGAAGTGCCAACTAGAGGACCGAGTCCCGAGGTCGGAAGATAGCGGTGATGAGTCGGTCCATCCCAATAATTGTAAATACTCCACCTCTTTTGGGCTAATTTAGGAAATTCAAGTTTGGAACGACCCTCTTGGCCTAGCCAAAGAGAGCAGGACTGCACCTACCTACAGTGTCGAACGAATCCATGGTTCACTTTTTCCACTCCATTATACGCCCCGTAGTACCCCTTTAGAAGATTAGGGGGACCTAGCTAATTTATCAACATCTATATTCCTTAATTGTCATAGTATTAGGCTTTGGTCCTTGTTTACGTGGGTGATTTATTTTGGAAGTTTATTGTTGTTTTAGGTAAGTAATCGGTGTCTTTCCCCGCCGTCTCGATGAGGGATTCGATGTTTTATTTTTGCTTTGGATGCGTCTATTCTTTCGTGTTATGTGTTTTTGTGTGTTTAGTCGCATCCACCATTTTGAGCAAGCTCCAACTTGCCTTGCATGAGAGTACTTTACCTCATAAGTATTTCGATGTGAGTTGAAGGGACAGAGCGGGCCCGTTAATTGCCCCGTATCGCCTTAGCATAGTCTAGCTAGTAGTAGTAGTTTGTAATTTCTTTTTGGGTCTTTGCTCGAGGACGAGCAACGGTTTAGTGTGGGGGAATTGTTGTGTGCTAAATTTAGACCGTTTTTCCCTCCATTTAGACCCGTTTTTCCCTCGTTTTGCGAGTCTTGAGTGCGATTATCGCCATATTTTGCGTACTTCTCGCATTAGCGTCCATCTTGTGCGTTTTACGTATTTTTGGTAGTTTTTCTATCAATTTTGATAGGTTTTGCTACAAAAATCACGATTGAGCTTCCACGAGCACAAGAGAAAGGAAAACCGTCCAAAGAGCAAAGCACACAACTTAAAGTTTAAAGCCATCCGATCATACAACGAAGAATGAGACAAGATTCGAGGCTAGGAAAAATGACCGGGCGAAATTTCACCCGGTGAGACACCACCGGGCGAAATTTTACCCGACGGTGAAAATGCCTCCCCCGAAAATTTTCCGAGCTTACCCACCGGGCGAAACTGACCGGGCGAAATTTCGCCCGATGGGAAGAAGTGCCAAAAATGCGAAAAATGGAAGAAAATCTCACCGGGCGAAAATTTCACCCGGTGGGAATTATCGTCAAGTCCGCAGGGCGAAGTTTCACCCCATGGAGATGCAAAGGGAGATTGTCTCACTAATGGAGCATAAAGTTGGATTTAGGCTTTAGGTTAAATACCCATTAAGAGATTACTATATATACGTTACCCTAGTTTATTGCCCAAGTCACCTCTCCATTGTGCTAAGGAGGGAAGCCATTACACCACTCCACCATCCTATTACACCATCCATTAGTAGTAGTAATCTAGAAAAATCCTCCAAAAATTCTAGTAGTTTACATAGTAATTAATAGTAGATCTACAAGTTTCCATCAACAATTATCTAGATTTGAAGTTTGTAAGAAGATTATTCAAGTTTTATTTGAAGATTTGTTGGGTTTATTGGAGGATTAGTGACAAGTTCTCCATTTTATTCATCAAAGATTCAATTTTTATCTATGATATCTTCTTATTTCTTATAGATCTACATAGTTGGTATAATTCTCTTCCACTCTCTAATCTCTAGTTTAGTTTTTACGTTATTTACTCATCATCATCTTGTCCAAATCATATTGGTGTTGTTAGTTTCATTAGATCTAATTTATATGCATGTTGTAGTAATTTTCCCCTTAATAGATATTTTGTTGTGTTCCATAATGATTTGTGAGTAGATTTCTTGTTGGGGAGTTTAGGGATGAGGGCTTGGATTATTTGAATATAGGGATGTTGGTGGGTTGCTTGCATGTTGGTTTATCTTATTTATGGTGTTATGTCATTGTTGTTTTAGTCCGGCCAACTAGCCCGACCTTGACTAATTTCTATCAATATGGGGAAACTCGGGGTAGAAATTTCCATGCCTAGGGACTTACCCTCATTCGCCGCGAAAGCGGGATTTTAGTTGAGTTTATCAATGTTGCGACAAAAACTCGATTCCGACCTTCTTAGACTCCAAGTACCGAATCCCGACTTCTCCCCAACACCTTTTCCCTAGATTGACCACTACTAGCATTCCCTCTAGTTATCCCTCTAGATATTCCCTTAGTTTAGACTCGACCCTAGAAAACCTCCCTCTAGACATCGAACACGACACTTGAAACTCATCCTCGCAACACTCCGTTCCCAATGGACCGACCTCGACTTACCACGATTACTTTTTTGTTATTGTGTAATCTCGAGTATTATAAATATCGTTTGACCGCGTTGGATAGGCGACAATTCGACGCGCATCATTACACCACCGCTGGAAACTTGTTTCCAAATTCCCAGCGGAGTCGCCAAACAGTGGACGTCCGTCCGCACCGCCCGGCGCCCCGCGTGTGCCCGCGCGGGACCGACCCGGTTTTCAACGTGTGGCGGTGGCCACCCACACGGCCCCTTCCCTGCCGGGGGCCGGTCTGATCTTGCATACGGGGCGAAGTGTCGGACCTCGATTTGGATGACGATCCGGACTTGAACTAGATGGGTGTGGGGCACCCGTGTTTCCGTTTGGGAATCGATCGAGTCGTGGTTGTAAATGTTTAAAGGCCATTTTGTTTGGTAAGGCGACCTTTTTAGTGAACTGAAGTTGTCGTTGATTTGTAAAGTCGCCACCGAGTCAAATTATGGGGACTCGGAAACCGTTCAAGTCAACTTTGATCCATTGCCGGCTCAAAGCTGAGTGGCACGGGACCTAAAGATAAAGACTTGTACCCTTAAGCACTCCATGCCTGGAATGACTCTCGTTGCCAATGGTTTCGGACATCCGGAAACCTTTGATTCTGAGTAAGGGGTGAGGGTACAAATTGGGAAGCCAACATCCGATAGATGTCAACGCCCAATCCCGCCTGCACTATAGGGGCATTGATGGTAGGGATTTGTCGTGGAATCCCAACCGTCAATAATATAACCGGCTATTCCTAACTAGGGTAGATAGGGCAAGTCGGGTCGAATCCACGGGGACGGTAATGTATAGCCTAGACTAGGTCGGCCCAAATACGGGACTAAGTCAACGAGATAAGCTAAACTAAACAATGAAAAGGAGGGGAGAAACTAGACTATGACTAGAGTGACAAACAAAGGAAACGGGCTAGGATTAGGTCGGGGTCAAAGGGGTAACGGAATGGTCGAGGAAGAACTAGAGTGAAGGAGGTAGTAGGGTAATCTAGGTATAGTCCGGGCTCTCGCTACTTAGACTCACCTAGAGGTTTCACCTAAAACCCATATCGGCGATACACATGACAAACGGGGTTACTAGCGCGCTATAGTGACCTAGGTCGCATCCGGGCTCTCGCTACGTAGATAGACCTAGGGGTCATCCTCACCGGGCTCTCGCTACTTAGTGAGGGAACCGGACCCACAAACTAACTAACACCCACAAGAGAAAGGCAAGAAAAACAAGTATATGCATCTACTAGTCATTCAAACATTTCAACAAACATGTGATGTGCACCAAACCAAGAGGAAACCCAAATCTTCCACCAACATCTCCAACAATCCCTTAATCATCCAATAAACACCCTATTCACCTTACTAATCCTAGCAAGAACACTACTCTAACATAATCAAACTAAAACTAACATAATCAAGAAGAAACAACATAAGAAACAAAACATACATAATGAAACTACCAAAGATGAAGAACAAAAACAATAATCAAGAACTAAAGATTGAAACTTGAATAACATAAACAAAGATTAAGAGAAGAGAAAAGGATTATACCATACTAGAGGATGAAAGGAAGAATGAAAACTTGTATAAAAGAGAAAAGCCAAAATAATCATCCAAGGTTGTCAATCTTGGTGAAGATCTTCAAGAATTCCTTAATACAAGGGCTAATCTAAGATTAACAACTAATTACAGACTAATCTACTCTAATCTAATCTATGCTAAAAATAATCTAGGGTTTTGTGTCTAATGAAGTGCATAAGCTTTACATAACAAGGGAAGAGTATATATAGGGTTACAAATGGAAGGGAGAAGAAAGGAAACAAAGCGCGGCAGCAGCACGCCCGTCACGGCCGAGACGGGGTGGTCCCGGTCGGGATGGGGTCGGTCCCGGCCGGGAAGAGCTGCACCCGGTCGGGATGAGCCACAGACAGGGGCCTCCTCTTTTGTGCACCTCAACCGGGACCGGTTGAGGCCATACCCGTCGGGGATGAGTCTTGTAGGCCTCCAATATGAACTTTTTGGTCTCTCCTTGTTTCTCATGGGCTTCCCATCGATTCTCGGGACTCGGGATCGGGTCTCGGAGGCTCGGGATTGGGTAACAAGGTCTCGGGGTCGATTCCAAGGCATCGAGTCATCGTTCCTTTACTCCGTTGGCTCCAAAATTATCGAGTCGGAATCGCTCCAACTCTTCCAAATCGGTCTCGGGAACCTGAAACGAACTAAAGGAAGCATAAGAAGCCCATAAACCGCTCCCCAGGAGCGATTCCACAAGGAAAATGGGACCAAAACCCTACAAAATAGGCACTACAAACTACACTTATCAACTCCCCCACACTTAACCCTTACTCGCCCTCGAGTAAACACATACTAACTACTAAACTATCCGAGCGGGTATTAGCGCACCCTACGCCCTTTCAACTCACGCGAGTACACTTAGAGGAAAAGTGCACTCCGCAAGGCAAGTCGGGTCTTGCGACAAAACTGTGGATGCAACCGGACACAACACACATAAACAAACAAACACACAAACAAGCAAACAAACAAACACAAGGTTGCACCCAAAGGAAAACAAATACCGCTTCCCTCTAAAAGCGGTGAAAGGACCCGGTTTAGGACTCAAGGCAAGTGACAACTTTCCCAAGCTAGCAATACAAACCAAGGTGAACTAAACCCTAATAGTATGACGATAAAGCAACAAAAACGTTGGTAACTTACCTCGATTCCTCCTAACTTTCTAAAAATGTACTACGAGACGATCGGCGGAGTGGAAAAAGGATGAACCACGGTGTTAGTCGACACTGTAGGTAAGTGAGACCCCGCCCCCTTTAGCGATGAGCCAAGAGGGTCGTCCCATGTCTAAAAACCGCCTAACTAGTCCAAGTAAAAAGGTGGAAATATTGCAAAATGAGGGAAGACCGACTCTTGCCGCTATCATCCTTCCTAGGGACTCGGTCCTTTGGTAGGCTCTTCACGGCAAAAGTCGGAAAAAGACTTATTTTTGTGGGGTTAGGATCTTTTTGTGAGACGATTTTCTTTTGGCATTTTCTCTTTTCATTTGCATATTTGCTTTGTTTGTTGCCATGCCACTTCTTTTTCTTCTTTTCTATTTTTCTTTTGGCTTTTGTGCCTTTTCTTTTTCTTCATTTCTTTTCTTTCTTTCATTTTTCTTTCTTTTTCTTCTCCTTGCCCTTTTGGCTTGATTTGGCTTTATGGCATTTCTTTGTGTAACAAGAAAGGGAGAAATTCAACAAATTGCAATTTATTGTGTGGATATGTGTAGGAGGTAGAGTAATGGGAGAGTCGGGACGGCGCCTTCCCTTCAAACCCACAAAAAGGGGAGAACTTGGACTAATCAAACGATCCTAAACACGGTCACCTAAGGGACGAGACTCGGCAACCAAGACCTTTTCACACCGTGGGTGGTCATAATGGTCAAAATGCAAATCCCGTAGTAAATCCGTAGTAAGCTAGGTGGACTCAAGGTAAAGGACCAACGAATTCATTGATTTAGGGTCATTCTACTAGACTAAAGTCCAAGACTCGATTTACACTACTAGGAAGGGAAAGTAAACACTCGCACACTAGCCTCTAAACCGGGTTTTCGAAAACCATTTAAACACAAGACACAACAAACACAACACAAAGATGCGACAAAAACGAAAGAAAAAGAGACAAAGATAACAAAAAAGAACAAAAAAAAACGAACACATACACAACACAAACACCACCCCGATCTTCCAAACAAGCCACTAAATCAACCACAACTTTACAAAGCTCCACCCGAGCACACAACATCACAAACTCCTCCAATCTCCGCAAGAGATAAAGAAGAAAGAGGGATAAAGATGTTACCGGATGTCTTGAAAACTCTCCAAAGTTAACGGCGATTAGGCGACCTAAGAGGAAAAGGGAGGCAAACACAAACAACAAAACAAATATACGACACAAAGACACAAAGGGAAAACACACAAAAGAAAATCTTTTTGATTTTTATGAAAAAATTTCAAATTTTTAGGGATTTTTCAAAGATTTTTCGAAAAACTAAGAAAATAAACTAAACTATACTAGAATATCGCTCCCCCACACTTAAATCGAGCCATGTCCTCATGCTCGATCGTAGGGTGCGGAGGGACAAAAGAAAGAAAAAGAAACTACGAAAATAAAACTAAAAATCAAAAATAAAGTGAAGAAAAGGTAGAAGGTGTCCGGCCGGGGTGTAGTCAAGTCACCATGGGCCGAGACGAGAAAGAGATATGGATGGGGGAAGAAATAAAAAGAAGGAAATAAAAGGAAATGGGAGGGGAGGGCTAGGTGTAATCAAGTCACCTAGCCCGGATTCCGTCTGAATCCGACTAAATCCTCAAAAAGAAAGAGTGAAAAACTTGTAAAATTTAGATTTTGAACATGACTCTCGATGTAGTCACATCATCGAGAGTCGGGAGCAACAACTACCGAGGCCTCAAAGGCCACCAAGATACCATGACTCAAGGGGAAGGGGACAAACAAGAGAAAACAAGCTACTAAAGACGGAAAAGTAAAGAAAGTTGCTTTACCAACATGCTAGCAACTCACGAACTCCATCGCCTTCAATGATTCAAAAGGTGCACTTGTTTGTCCACAAAAACAAACAAATCCAAGAAACAAAACACACAAATACAAGCACAAGTACTCTAAGGAAGAGGGAGGGGGAATATACAACATGACGGTTCTTTAGGAACTCCATCAAACCTAGGATGGTGGACTCTTCTTCAACCGTAGCCCTGAAGGGCATGGAGGAGCAAGTCGAACGCGCTACCGACATCATAGTGAAGGCCCAAGAAGCGCTCGAGCTTAGCCAACCTCCACGGCCTCCAAGGTGGAGGCAAGAAGTAGGATTCCCAAGACCCAAAATCATATTCCAAGTAGTCTCCGGGGTCTATCCATCCTACCAGCTTCACCGACCTCTTCCTCCCTAAGCACCGTCTCCAATCACAAGCAAGCTTCATCTCCAAGAAACGAGGCACAAAAAGCGGCTTTGGCCCCATCTCCTTGTTGCACACCCCCACACTTTCCTCAAGTTGTGGTTCCCCATCTTCATCACTTGTCCCCACATCATCATGGAGGAGAGGATCGAAACTTCTACCGGCGGTTTCAATCTCTTCCAAACCATTGCTTGGTTCACTTACAAGGGGCTCTTGATGCTTATCAATATTATCGCACATGGGCAACTCGAGGATATCAATTTCACCCAACATCCTCACAAACTCCACCAAATCATCCAACTCACTATCCTCCTCCAATTCTTCACCAACGATGCCTTCACCAAGGGTCATATCTTCATTCGTCTCTTTTTGGGTAGACGATTGAGGTTCTTCAAAGCAAATTTCTCCTCCAAAGGGAACTACGTTGGCGGCTTCGTGATTAGGTTGCTCCTCTTTCTCAAGTGGGCACCCTTCATCTAATTGTGATGTTCGGGACAAAAATATTACGGTTTGAACCGATAATGCATTTAATCGAGCATCCCTCGCCTCGTTTGCCCTTCGAATTTGGACCCATAATTCATTTTGTTGTTTTTGAATTTGAATGGCCATTTCTTGGTTGCTCTTTTGTAATTGAAGAAGCGATTGAAACACCTCCATGTCGGGCAATTGGTGATCATTGGGGTCTTGTAAAGCTCCTTGAAAATCTTGATGATGCCCAAGGGGTGGGGCATCATATTGTTGGTAGCAAGGTTGGGGTGATTGGTAGTATTGTGGGTCATGGGGTTCATATTGTGGTTGGGGTGAAGGGTAATATTGTGGGTTTTGGGAGTATTGGCTTCCATAAGGTGAATCTTGATCGAACATGGTGGTTTCACATTCATAGCTTGAGTAATAGCCACCATGATCGTAGGAGTGATAGTCATTCACTTGTTGGTAGCCATATCCATATTCTTGAGGATCATACCCGTCTTGATTACCCCAAGAAGCTTGATTATGGTAGGGGGACGTCATGTCATAGCTTTGGTTCAAAGAAGAAGAGGAGTAGCTCATATCGGCTCCCGAGTGTGTGGAGTTTAGATCAAACCCCATGCTCGCTCGAAAATCGTAGCTCATACCCGGTTGGAAACCTCTCACTCTAGCAACCATTCGTTAAAGCGGCTCTAAGTTGCAAGAAGAAGATAGTCACCACCTCTAAGCACAAACTGTAGACTAAGAACAAACGTGAGAAGTCTAGTGCTTTTTGGGCACTAGACAAGAGAGAAATAAACCTCACACACACAAGAAGCAAGGTAACAAAAAGAAAAAAGAAAAACACAAACACAAAGACAAGGTCAAGCAAATAGGAAAACAAAGTCTAAACTAGCACCGTCCCCGGCAACGGCGCCAAATTGATGGTAGGGATCTGTCATGGAATCCCAACCGTCAATAATATAACCGGCTATTCCTAACTAGGGTAGATAGGGCAAATCGGGTCGAATCCACGGGGACGGTAATGTATAGCCTAGACTAGGTCGGCCCAAATACGGGACTAAGTCAACGAGCTAAGCTAAACTAAACAATGAAAAGGAGGGGAGAAACTAGACTATGACTAGGGTGACAAACAAAGGAAACGGGCTAGGATTAGGGCGGGGTCAAAGGGGTAACGGAATGGTCGAGGAAGAACTAGAGTGAAGGAGGTAGTAGGGTAATCTAGGTATAGTCCGGGCTCTCGCTACTTAGACTCACCTAGAGGTTTCACCTAAAACCCATCTCGGCGATACACATGACAAACGGGGTTACTAGCGCGCTATAGTGGCCTAGGTCGCATCCGGGCTCTCGCTACGTAGATAGACCTAGGGGTCATCCTCACCGGGCTCTCGCTACTTAGTGAGGGAACCGGACCCACAAATAAACTAACACCCACAAGAGAAAGGCAAGAAAAACAAGTATATGCATCTACTAGTCATTCAAACATTTCAACAAACATGTGATGTGCACCAAACCAAGAGGAAACCCAAATCTTCCACCAACATCTCCAACAATCCCTTAATCATCCAATAAACACCCTATTCACCTTACTAACCCTAGCAAGAACACTACTCTAACATAATCAAACTAAAACTAACATAATCAAGAAGAAACAACATAAGAAACAAAACATACATAATGAAACTACCAAAGATGAAGAACAAAAACAATAATCAAGAACTAAAGATTGAAACTTGAATAACATAAACAAAGATTAAGAGAAGAGAAAAGGATTATACCATACTAGAGGATGAAAGGAAGAATGAAAACTTGTATAAAAGAGAAAACCCAAAATAATCATCCAAGGTTGTCAATCTTGGTGAAGATCTTCAAGAATTCCTTAATACAAGGGCTAATCTAAGATTAACAACTAATTACCGACTAATCTACTCTAATCTAATCTATGCTAAAAATAATCTAGGGTTTTGTGTCTAATGAAGTGCATAAGCTTTACATAACAAGGGAAGAGTATATATAGGGTTACAAATGGAAGGGAGAAGAAAGGAAACAAAGCGCGGCAGCAGCACGCCCGTCACGGCCGAGACGGGGTGGTCCCGGTCGGGATGGGGTCGGTCCCGGCCGGGAAGAGCTGCACCCGGTCGGGATGAGCCACAGACAGGGGCCTCCTCTTTTGTGCACCTCAACCGGGACCGGTTGAGGCCATACCCGTCGGGGATGAGTCTTGTAGGCCTCCAATATGAACTTTTTGGTCTCTCCTTGTTTCTCATGGGCTTCCCATCGATTCTCGGGACTCGGGATCGGGTCTCGGAGGCTCGGGATTGGGTCCCAAGGTCTCGGGGTCGATTCCAAGGCATCGAGTCATCGTTCCTTTACTCCGTTGGCTCCAAAATGTGTATGTATCGAGTCGGAATCGCTCCAACTCTTCCAAATCGGTCTCGGGAACCTGAAACGAACTAAAGGAAGCATAAGAAGCCCATAAACCGCTCCCCAGGAGCGATTGCACAAGAAAAATGGGACCAAAACCCTACAAAATAGGCACTACAAACTACACTTATCAGGCATCTACTAATCAATCGGTGGGCTGATATCCTAGTTCTTTTGTTGTGGTGGAAAAACTGTAACATCCGTTGTTTTAACCCTAAACCTCTTGGTATGTCGGTTGTTTAAGGACAAGTATGTTTTGTCGTCAAAGTAGTTGTGTTTACATTCTTTGCATGCGATTTCACGTGACAGGCAGGCCATGAAAAGATGCACGTAGAAGAGTAGAGAGTACTAGTATTATACGTTTTAGCAAATCATTTTTAACGCGATAATAATACGGATATTAGTCGTTCGCGTCGTATACCTTACCTGGTATTCTGCTTAAGATGCGTCGATTCGGTATTAATAGAGATGCGTCGAACCTAATAAGGCGAGCACCAGGACTAATACGGAACCCGATCATCACTTTGTTCAGTTTTAGTTGTTTTACGTTTTGAATTCTGTGTTATGTGATTTAGCATGCGATTATAAGGTCATAAAAGCGGTAAATCATACGAAAAACTGTAAATGCGAATGTAAGTAAATCACATAGTGAGGAGTTGCACCCTCGGAGTGTACACTAAACGTGACTCGATGCATAGATAGTTTTAAGAGCGGATCTCGGAATTACTCGGGTCTATTTAGTGTGTTTTAGTATTTATGGTTGAAGTTGGGACGTTACGTATTTTAGTAGATGTTTGTGGGCCTAGCGCCCACATCTAGTGTAGTCGTAGTGCATAATAATAGAAAGTGCAAATATGGAAAGTTTTGTTTAGATGGCAACCTAGTGACAACTCTATCAACAGGCGGATCCTCCTAGTTTGACCAGTGACTCCGGCAGAGCTTCGTTAACATTTGACCTTCTCGCGGCTACTCCGGCAGTGTTTCGTTGCTAAGGACTAGTTTTGCGGCTAATCTGGCAGAACCTGGGTACTAGTTTCGTGCTAGTCGATCACAGGCACCTCGGTATTGAGTGGAGTGCTCGAAGGTGAGGAGTAGCGTTGATGTCGCTTTTTATTTTCGGAACTACGATCGAGTGGATCGTTTGCCTCGGGTGTCGAAGTGCGAGCCCTTAGCGAGAGTTTAGAGGGGGAAGATGAGAGTTGAATTGTGTCGAAATGAGGGCGTGAAGGGGCGTATTTATAGGTGTTTTCGGCCCTCGTCGCCTACATAGGCGCCTGAAATGGGGCGGACTAAGACTCAGGCGCCCGGGCTTAGGCGTGGGGAGACCAAGACGCGTGAGGTAAAGCGGTTGGAGTTTTGAAGATACGATTTCGATACTTTCCAAAACCGAGAGACAGGTGTATGATACTATGCTTAAGGCTTAAGGGTTCCCGCGGCTTGACCTAGCGCCGTGGGTTTAGTGGGCCTCGGGTGTTCATCCCGAGGTTCGCTTGGCGCGGTGTTGACTCGGTTCGAGTTTCGGGATCGACTCGGGGTACCGGTGTCAGAATTGACTCTAATTAGTGTTTATGCGATCGTAACGATGCGGCTAAGGCTGCCATCATGTTAGTTTAATTTGCCCGAATAATTTATTTGATCCATCCTATAGAAAAACACACCGCGAACCCGCTTCGCGTTGCAGTCCTATCGTCATTGGGTGTTTATTGGGAAATTCTGCAGCCACCAGGTCCAAATCTGGGTGTCTACAGAAACTTAATCAAACTATGTGTGGACATGACATAGGTCCACCCCGACGCGGCCACGTGCGGGTTTGGGTAGGCGAATGAATCTCCATATGAGAATGGATCGAATTGAAATTTAGGTCTATGTGGAGTCGCCACCGAATTTTGTGGTTATTCGGAACCATTCGAGCCCACTCTATGTCGTAGTGGGCCGTATACGAAATACGGCCCATTTCCGATGTCAGAGTTTATTAGGCTCGTCCCTTTGCATTTGATACCGATACCGACATTATCGGATATCGTGTATTGAAAGACTCTCGTGCACCAACGGTTTCGGGCATCCGGAAACCGAGGTTCTGAGTAAGGGGTGAGGGTACGTGTTGGGAAGCCCACAAAAGACACCCAACCCCGCCCGCACATTAGCGGCCTCTACTAAGAATTCGAATGACTTACAATACGCGCGTTAGTAAAACGGGAAAAAATGTTTATGCAAACATTGTTTTTCCTAGGCATGTGAATGAAATTGAAAAGTGGGTTTCTATGTCAATTTAATGCAATTAATTCTACGTCAAAGTGGAATTTTAGCATGTGGGTTCATTTAGTACAATAAACGAACAATAATTAAATTGACGAAAGAAATAACAAACGCGTTAGTAACGATGTAATAATTTAACGAATAATATCGGTTTGTGCAAATATGAAATGCGATGAAAAGGATGCGAATATGAGATGCATGGTTTGAAAAGGTAGTAATACACATGATTAATTAAACACGTGTTGACATAAATCGCAAATTACTACCGGGTTTTGAAAATAGAATAATGTACGATTTATTGTGTTAATCGTTATGGGTCACTCGATCGAGTGGTTGATGGACTCGATCGAGTGGACCTGTAAAAGACGATTCTGCTTTGCTTTATGAACCATACTCGGTCGAGTCATTGACCGACTCGGTCGAGTACATGGCCACTCGACCGAGTCACTGTGAGACTCGATCGAGTGGGGGTCGTAATTAACATTCTGACTCGATTTTAGGGTGTCACTCGATCGAGTGGCTAAGGCACTCGGTCGAGTGGCACCTGTACGAACTTGGTTCGTTTGCAATTTAATTATTGATTTTGAAATTGCTTTTGATTTTTTGGTAATTCGACGGTTTTACCGAATCGGACATAAATATTGCACAATTTATGTTCGACTTGGTTTTTTTATATATCGCGAATTTTGTTGAACCGAATATAAATATTGTCGAATTTATACCCGATTCTAAATTTGAATACTCATCGTATCCCATATTCGATTATTGAATCGATATGGGATATTAGAGTGAAAATAAAAAAGACTAATTTTAGTCGTCTTAAATTAATTATCGTGATATGAACAAATCACGTTAATTACTTTATGTGACTTGATCGTTAGATTCGATATCCAATTATGGAATTGGTATCGAATCTAAGATCGATGCTTTACTTGAATAAAAAAGGACTTGATTCCCTCGACTTCTCCGACATCGAAATAAATCCCTAAGGATTGTGATGTCGGATCCGTGTCAACGGGTTTCGACCCTTATTGAAATTGATTTTAAAAATTGATGAATGCAAAATCGATGATGATGATTACAAAAATAAAAAAAAAACGAATTATTGTTTAAGTTGACTTATTTCAATAATCAAACGATCGGGGTGATAGGATAAGCGACCGACGACGCGTGTGCAGTACACTTGTATATGCGGTTTTCCTTATCCCACCATCACTCACGTTCGACACAAATTAATAAGTATTTTAATGCTTTGATACAATAGTATTATCGATATTATGACGCGACGAACAAAATAATAAAAAAAGAAAAAGGACGAAGAAAAGGAAGACGGACGACGAAGGGAGAAAGGGAAGAAAAGAGAGGGTTTTGACACCCTCAACCTACATGTTCTTGTCTCGGTGCGGACTCGTAATCGTGGCTTTAACACAAGAGTCTTCGAGGTGTATGAAGGTTAAGTTATGGTGGCTCGGGATTGATTCCTAAAACTAGGTTTAGGGTTTTTTATAGTGTAGGGTTTGATTAGGGTTTGTAAAAGACGTTGTATGTGTGTGTAGGGTTGCTCTAGGGTGTATTAGGGTTCTTGAGGTTGTGAAAAAAGTTAGGGTTTTGTAAAGATGTGTTGAGTGTTGCATGGGGTTGTTTATATAGGGAAGGCTAGGGCACCCGGATTAGGGTTACTCGACCGAGTAGAGGGCTAACTCGGTCGAGTGGCCCGTGAAGCCCGCAGCCGGGCTCAAAACAAGCCCACTCGATCGAGTGGCCCAGTCGGGTTGCACGGGTCCATTGTTTTGGACCTTGACTTTGGGTGTTTGATGGGTTTTGTGTTTGACTTGGACTTTTGATGGTTGTATGGCTGTTTTTGTGTGTCTCGGAAACGACTTTGACTGGGGTTGACCCAATCGTGAAAAGTCGGTTTTATTTCCGATGTCGGTTTCGGCCCAAATTAGTCTTGTGAGGTTGACTTTGACTGAGGTTGTTTTTGTGAGATTTGTACTCTGTAAGTGTGTTAGCCAGCGATTAATGGATTTGAGACCGTATCCGAGCGCATAGAGACACGTTAGCGTCCGATCATCATCGGGTGTTTTTTGGAAACTACCATAGACACCTGGCGGTCAAAATGCGGGTGTCTACAGAGCCCCCACTCTGACTGAGGCTTGGACAAGGCGAAAGTCAGAGTAGCTACCAAGTCCGTTAAGACCTATTAGACTTCCGGTCGGGTCGTTTATAGTCCATTAGACTCGCGTGAAGGGCTCGCCAGCCACAAGACAGAAATCATACCTGAGCTTGATGATTGTACTCCGTGGAGAATTTAGGCTTGTCGCATAAGCCCTGGGTGTGCCTGTGTGTTGGTCCATCCCTTGCTATCCCGGAAAATGCTGCTGGGGAGATTTGATGGCTTGCATGTTTTTGCTTGAGTCGTACCTGTATAAGTTACATAAAATGCATGCAACACGTAGGTATTAAAATGACTCGTGTTGGGGAAAATGACTTTTTGAAGGCTTGAAAGTTTGAATTTTTGAAATCCTTGTCGAAAAAGATCTTTTTTCAAATGGCTAAATTTTGCAAATTTCAAAGTGGAATTTGAAGAGAGGGGCCTATCGACAGACTCGACTCTGGACACGATAGGACGGACTGGACTCTCTAAGGGTTGGACCATGACTAGATAGGGGTGTGGGCCGCCTAACAAGACTCTTAACGTGCGCTATCCCGTAGTCTGGGCGAGTGGCAACACGGTCGTACATCGAAATGGGATAGATATCGCTATGGGGGGACCGCAGTAGTCCGTAATGAGACTGTTTTAGTCTGGTGCCCTTTTCCTATTTTAGGATACTTTTCCAAAGTGGGTGATGCCTCGAGTTCTGACAGATTCTTATCTTTGACTGAGCCGAGTACTAGGACGCACTACAGAAAGGAGGCTAGATTTTGAAAGTAATTATCTGGATTTTGTGAGTGAATGGAGGTCTTCTGTCTAAGAAAAGTCCCCAGGACGACAAAGCTAGCTACTGAGAACATGAAAGTGTCGTGCCCGGAATGGTAATGCTTTTCGAATGTGTGTCAATGTGGGTGGTTGTGCCTCTGTTGAAAGGCTGCCTACGTATTCACGTGTGGTGAAATCAAACCATGCCGTAGTTCAGTGGCGGAAAGATATATTATGGTGCCTAGTCTAATAGGACTTTGTGTCTAACTAGCCATATTGACGGTGCAGGCTAGGTGCATTCCCAATGATGTCTTGATCAAAGGGCTTGAATGGTTAGGATATTAATCCTGTGACTGTGAGCGTTCTCCGGGGTAGCCCCCAGAGGTGGTGTGAACTATTTGGGCATGCTCTATGCCGACTGCAAGTTGAGTTCCCGTGTTCGGGGTTGGTAACTGGTTTGGATGAGAAGAATTGGGACGGGATTTTAACGAGTTTTGCTCTTGGGGATTTTAACGAGTTTTGCTCTCGGGGATTTTAGCGAGTTTTGCTCTCGGGGATTTTAAAGAGTTTTGATCTCGAGGATTTTAACGAGTTTTGCTCTCGGGGATTTGCTCTCGGGGATTTTAACGAGTTTTGCTCTCGGGGATTTCGACGATTTTTGCTCTCGGGGATTTGACGAGTTTTGCTCTCGGGGATTTGACGAGTTTTGCTCTCGAGGATTTGACGAGTTTTGCTCTCGAGGATTTGACGAGTTTTACTCTCGAGGATTTGACGAGTTTTGATCTCGAGGATTTGACGAGTTCTGCTCTCGGGTCTTTGACGAGTTTTGATCTCGGGTCTTTGTATGGTGATTGTGAATTTTTTTATGTAAAGGGGAAGTCGAGTAAAATGGCTCGAACTTTGATCGGGATAGGTTTTGATAATGCGGGATCTGGTTTCCATGTCTGGCCCTAATGGTTAGGGGTATCCTATGGAGCTTGAATCCTCAAAATTCCGGGCTGTCTCTGGCCTGGGTCTCGGGAAGGTCTTGAGGGTTGTAATGTGGGAAGGCTGAGTGTGGTATTAGCTGACCAGCTTGATTGTTACTCCCCTATTGGATGGCATGGATAATTTTGAATTTGACCGCACCACGGTCAAAGGATTTTCACTTGAGTTGACCGTTGACCACGGTCATGGGTATTTGATTTTTTATTGACCTCTTAGCCGCGGTCATGGGTTTTGATAATTTTGACCGTACCCTGGTCGTGGGGCTTTCACTTGAATTGACCGTTGACCACGGTCATGGGTATTCTGAGTTTTTTGATGATGGACTGCCTTTTGTTATGGCCTTTTGCTTTTTTTCTCATGGACTTTCGATTTTTTTTTTTTGTCCAGTTTTTTTTTTTTTTTTTTTTATGGACTTTCGATTTTTTTTTTAACTTTTGATTTTTTGTCCAGTGCTCCTTCGTTTTTTTTTTGCCGGTCAGACTAACACCTAAGGTAGGGATTGGTCAGTCTTATTGGAGGGGTGTTTTATTGTGCGAAATGGGCTTGCCTCCCGTCTTGAACCCAAACTAGGAGATTACCTAGATTTGTCATAGGATTCGATACCGCTCCTGCTACGGGTAGTTATGTGGTTTTTCTATACCAGACACGAAATAGGTAAAAAGAAAACACGGGCTCGGTTTCCTGCAGTCATTATAGATGTGCCTGTAATAGTCACGTGCATGTGCTCACAGTGTATGATGGTGTTCATCATGTTCTCGGAAACACATAAGGAAAGTATATATGAGAAACAGGAAAGCTGATTTTATTGGATTTTGAAAGGGAGGACAGAATACAATTGACTCTGACTCTGACTCTGACTTTGACTTTGACTTCGACTTCGAAGGGAATAGTACATCCTAGACTCGGACTCAGACTCGGACTCAAATCAAATCCGGACTCTTGGATAATGTTGTCATTAGTCGTCGGCTTCTAAGGACTCGAGTTGATGTCCAGTATAGCCTTTAGTAGAAACTTCACCCAGATCTTCATTGTGTCGAAGATCGTCTTCAATCCTAATGCCCATTTCGGTAAGTACGGCAAAGTTTGAAATGCCGGCATACCTAAGATGGACACGGTAAGAAGGTAAGAGGTTGTTGATGAATGCCTCCACTAGTGTCTTCTCGTTGGGCTTGTTTTCCAACTTTACACTCTCGGCCCTCCATCTTTGAAGATATTTAGTGAACCCTTCTTTGGGCTCTTGGGCCATCACTTCCAAGTACGCATTGTAGTCTGGATTTCGATATTATCAGCGTAGTTCCGAGCGAACTTCGTTGCCACGTCATCCAAAGTTGGGTATTTCTTTGAATCGAGCCTGTAGTACCAGGCTTTGGGGTGCTTCTCGAGGGAGGAAGGGAATAAGTGCTTAAACATAGTGGACTTTACCCCTTTTACCGCCATGAAGTCTTTGAAAGCCCGGATGTGGTGGACCGGGTCTTCGGTACCCTCAAACATAGGAATTCCTGTTAGGTTGAGGTTGGCAGGTAGCTCGTCATTCAAAGGTGAGTAGGAACGAGCATTTTCAGTGTGGATTGAATTGTTCGTCGACAGACAAACCTGTTCTTCGAGCCTGCGAACAGCGCTGATTAGCTCAGCCATGAGCCCAGTGGGCTCAGGTCCCTCAACTGGGGCCGTTTTCTCCACGGCGCTTAGGCGGGTGGATAAAGTCGCTTGGTTAGCCTAGATGGCGACCAGTTGAGTCTCGATCTTGGTCAGAGCGTTTTTCAATTCATCCATCTTGCATTGGCGTCTGGTTTCGGGTGGCCTGTCTGTAAGAACACCACGTAATCAGAAAGGTTGCTTCGGGACTCAAACTCACCAAGGCATAGGAAATAACGCAAGAGGAGGGACGGCCCCGGTTTGACTCGGGTTAGACTCCCCTAAGACAAATGTGTAGGGTACGATTCTCGGAGTGACATATGATTAATCACTCCGTCGGAGAATAGCTCCCAATGTGAGACTAAGGACTTAGATGGTGTGGTATCTAAGTGACTCAAAGGTGGGTTATGTGAGACACGTGTAAGACATGACCCTTAGAGCAACCGTGATTGATCGCCCTCCTAAGGGGTAGTCCCCAAGTGGGATTGAAGATTTTGTTAAGGTTCGAGTGTGGGACGAGTGACCCTTAGACATAAGGACCGTGAACCTTTTGTTATAGGGCTATGCCTTGTAAAAGGTTGACTCGGAAAAGACACCTAGACGGGTGACTTGTGAAATGTGGGCCTTCCTTAGAATTCGGCGGGTGGGCCTAGTCCCGTTCGAAGGAAGGTTCACGTGAGACATCCCCAAACTTTTAGACTCGATCGTGTTGACGGGCCCTCCTTTGTAGGAGTATGTCCTACGTAGGTGGGCCTTGCCTTAGTCTAATAAGGTGGACTGGGATAGGGAAGAAACTAGCGATGTAAAATCGACGGAGTTTCGACGCTAAAGACCTTGACAACTTAAGACTCGACCCGACACTGCTAAATACGGGAAGTCCTAGAAGTGGAAGGTTTTGAAAATTGATGATTTTTGAAAGAGGACCGAGTGGACTCGGTGAATGGCCCAAATTTCCGAAAAAGAGGACGAAAAGTCATTAGGCCACGGGTTTTGAAAGTTCGAAATAATTTTCGAGTTTTGAATCGGGCAGCATACCGTCTAGAAAATAGGCTATTTTGAGTAAAATCATAAGTCCTAAATTCGGTATGTGTCCCGGGTTTTGAAATTGAATAGTTTGAAAAAGATGCAATCTTTGAAAAAAGACGGTTTTTGAAAACGACTCGGAAACCAAGTAGCACGTAGTCACACAAGCATTATAACGATGTCATGTATGCTCTATACTAAGTCTCGGTCGGTCTATAAGGGGTCTATACCAGTGTACATAGTCTAGACGTTGATCGGGACGGACTTCCTAAGTCGAGTTGATCTTAGAACATGCCGCGAAACTCACTCGAATCGACTATGGACACCTTTTGACATGTCCATATTGGAGTACATCAACGGTATAGTGGGACGTCGGTCGCGAGTACCGGCCCGGGAAAATATGGGTTATGCGTGAACCGTAAAACTAAAACGCGTATTGTATTTGTCAAACGATTTCTATTCGAGTCTCTGATGGTTAGGGATTTGTCGTGGATCCCAACCGTCAAATAAAACTAACTAACCTAACTAGGGTAGCTAGGGTAAGTCGGGTCGAATCCACAGGGACGGGAGGTCGGACTAAGGTATGCTACGGTCTAGGACTATGTTCGAGACAAGCTATTCTAAGGAGGGGGAGACTACGGCTAATCTAGGTCTAAAGCAAGAGAACTATCAAAAGAAACGGGCTAGGATTCGGTCGGGGTCAAAGGGGTAACGGAATGGTCGAGGGAGGACTAGAGGTGAAGAAGGAAGTAGGGTAATCTAGGTAATGCCCGGGCTCTCGCAACTTAGACCCACCTAGAGGTTCCACCTAAAACCCATCTCGGCGATACACAACACAAACGGGGTTCTAGCACGCTATAGGCCTAGGTCGCATCCGGGCTCTTGCAACTTAGACCGACCTAGGGGTCGTCCTCACCGGGCTCTCGCAACTTAATGAGGGGACCGAACCCACAAACAAACTAACACCCACGAAAGAAAGGCAAGAAAACAAGCATTCGTACATACTTAGTCATTCAAGCAATTCAACAAACATGTGATGTGCATCAAACAAGAGGATACCCAAATCTTCCACCAACATCTCTAACCAACCCTTAATTACCCAATTAACACCCTAATCACCTTACTAACCCTAGCAAGAACACTACTCTAACATAATCCAACTAAAACTAACACTAAGAAGAGGAATCATCACAAACAACAAAACTAACATAATGAAACTAGTCTAACAATGAACAATGAACAATAACAAGAACTAAAGATTCAAACTTGATTAATAAAACAATGAACAAGAGAAAGGAAAAGAGATAATACCAAACTAGAAGAAGAAAGGAAGAAAGAAACTTGCATAAATGAAAGAACCCAAAACAAACATCCAAGTTTGTCAAGCTTGAATGAAGATCTTGAAGAATTCCCAAATTACAAGTACTAATCTAAGATTAACGATAATATAACGACTAATCTACACTAATCTATGCTAAAACTATCTAGGGTTTAGTCTCTAATGAAGAGCATAAGCTTAACATAACAAGGGAAGAGTATATATAGGGTTACAAATGGAAGGGAGAAGAAAAGAAAACAAAGCGGAGTAGCAGTGAGCCGTCCCGGCCGAGACGGGGTGGTCCCGGTCGGGACGAGGTCGGTCCCGGTCGGGACGCCTCCATCCCGATCGGGATGGGCCCAGGTCAGCAGCTTCTCTTTTTGCTCCTTCATCCCGAACGGGATGAGCCTTGTAGGCCTCCATTATGATCTTTTTGGTCCCTCTTTGCTTCTCATGGGCTTCTCACCGATTCTCGGGACTCGGGATCGGGTCTCGGAGGCTCGGGATTGGGTCCCAAGGTCTCGGGGTCGACTCCAAGGCATCGAGTCATCGTTCCTTAGTTTCGTTGGCTCCAAAATGTGTATGTATTGAGTCGGAATTGCTCCAACTCTTCCAAATCGGTCTCGGGAACCTGAAACGAACTAAAGGAAGCATAAGAAGCCCCTAAACCGCTCCCAAGGAGCGATTCTACAAAGAAAACGGGACCAAAACACTACAAAATAGGCACTACAAATGACACTTATCAACTCCCCCACACTTAACCCTTACTCGCCCTCGAGTAAGCACATACTACTACTAAACTATCCGAGTGGGTATTAGCGCACCCTACGTCCCTTCAACTCACACGAGTGCACTTAGAGGACAAGTGCACTCCGCAAGGCAAGTTGGGTCTTGCGGCAAAACTGTGGATGCAACCGGACACAAAACACACAAACAAACAAACACACAAACAAACACGTAATCGGTTGCACCCAAAACAAAAGAAATACCGCTTCCCTCAAAAAGCGGTGAATGAAACACTGGTTTAGGACTCGAGGTAAGTGACAACTTTCCCAAGCTAGACATACAAACCAAGGTGAACTAAACCCTAATAGTATGACGATAAAGCAATAAAAACGTTGGTAACTTACCTAGGTCCTCCTAACTTTCTAAAAACGTACTACGGGACGACCGGCGGAGTGGAAAGTGAAGAACCACGGTGTTAGTCGACACTGTAGATAAGTGAGACCCCGCCCCCTTCAGCGTGAGCCAAGAGGGTCGTCCCGTGTCCAAGACCGCCTAACTAGTCCAAGTAAAAAAAAAAGTGGAAAACATGCAAAATGAGGGAAGACCGACTAATGCCGCTATCATCCTTCCTAGGGACTCGGTCCTTTGGTAGGCTCTTCACGGCAAAAGTCGAAAAAAGGATTATTTTTGTGGGGATTTCTTTTTGCATTTTCTCTTATCTTTTGCATTTTTTTCTTTTGTTTTGCCATGCCATTCTTTTTCTTCTTTTCTATTTTCTTTTTGGCTTTTGTGCCTTTTCTTTTTCTTCATTCTTTTCTTTCTTTCATTTTCTTTCATTTTCTTTTCTTAGCCCTTTTTGGCTAGATTTGGCTTTTTGGCATTTCTTAGTAATAAGAAAGAGAGATCAACAAATTGCATTTTTATTGTGTGGATTTGTGTAGGAAGTAGGGAAATGGGTATGTCGGGACGACGTCTTCCCTTCATACTCACAAAAAGGGAAGAACTTGGACTAATCAAACAATCCCAAACACGGTCACCTAAGGGACGAGACTCGGTAACCAAGGCCTTTTCACACCGTGGGTGATCATAATGGTCAAAAGTGCAAATCCCGTAGTAAATCCCTAGTAATCTAGGTGGACTCAAGGTAAAGGACCAACGAAATCATTGATTTAGGGTCATTCTACTAGGCTAAAGTCCAAGACTTGATTTATACAACTAGGAAGGGAAAGTAAACACTCGCACACTAGCCTCTAAACCAGGTTCTCGAAAACTGTTTACACACATGACACACAACAAAACACAAAACAAAGACACAACAAAGATGGAAGAAAAGGAGACAAAACAAAACAAAACAAAACAAAACAAGGAGAAACAACACTTAAACAAAACAAACACCACCCCGATCTTCAAAAAAGTCTCCAAATCCACCACAATCTTTACAAAGCTCCTCCCGAGCACACATCATCACAAATCTTCTCCAAACTCACAAGAAGCAAAGAAGGAAAAAGGGATAAAGAGATGTTACCGGAAGTCTCGCAAGCTTTCCAAAGCTAACGGCGATTAGGCAACCTATAAGGAAAAAGGGGGGCAAAACACGCACAACAAAACACGACATAACGACACAAAAAGGAAAACACACAAAAGAAAATCTTTTTGATTTTTGTGAAATTTTTCAAATTTTTAGGGTTTCTGAAGATTTTTTCGGAAAAACTAAGAAAATAAACTAAACTATACTAGAATATCGCTCCCCCACACTTAAATCGAGCCATGTCCTCATGCTTGATCGTAGGGTGCGGAGAGACAAAAGAAAAAAAAAAGAAAAAAAACTACGAAAATAAAGCTAAAAATCAAAAATAAAATGAAGAAAAGGGTAGAAGGTGTCCGGCCGGGGTGTAGTCAAGTCACCATGGGCCGAGACGAGAAAAAGATATGGAAGGGGAAAGAGAATAAAAAGAAGGAAGTAAAAGGAAATGGGAGGGGAGGGCTAGGTGTAATCAAGTCACCTAGCTCGGATTCCGCTTAAATCCGACTAAATCCTCAAAAAAGAAAGTGAAAATCTTGTAAAATTTGGATTTTGAAAATGACTCTCGATGTAGTCACATCATCGAGAATCGGGAGCAACCATATACCAAGGCCTCGAAGGCCACCATGACACAAAATAAGGGAAAGGGGAACATGCAAAGGGAGATAAGCCATAAAAGACGGAAAAGAAAGGATAGTTGCCATACCGATTGGTTGGCAACTCACTCACTCCATCGTCTCAAAGATCAATGTAAGCACATAGCTAGTCTTCATCATTGCTATTCCTCTTCAAACTCGATAAGTACGCATGGTTAAGGTAGTAATGGTGTGAGGGGTGGAAATTGATGTGAAGGTCGGTGCCAAGTGGATAGAAGATGAAGTAAGGGTATGAAAATGAAGTATATGGATGGTATGATATGAGAAACGATAAGTAGGGAGGTTGGGTGGGGCTTAAATGTCGAAGAAGAGGCACCAAAAAGGTGTAGGGGACCATCCCGGTCGGGATAGATGATCCCGATCGGGATGATAAACCCTTCCCGATCGGGAAGCCTCCTTCCCGGTCGGGAAGGGTTTATCATCCCGATCGGGATCATCTATCCCGACCGGGACCGACCTCGTCCCGACCGGGACCACCCCGTCTCGGCCGGGACGGCCCACTGCTACTCCGCTTTGTTTTCTTTTCTTCTCCCTTCCATTTGTAACCCTATATATACTCTTCCCTTGTTATGTTAAGCTTATGCTCTTCATTAGAGACTAAACCCTAGATAGTTTTAGCATAGATTAGTGTAGATTAGTCGTTAGATTATCGTTAATCTTAGATTAGTACTTGTAATTTGGGAATTCTTCAAGATCTCCATTCAAGCTTGACAAACTTGGATGTTTGTTTTGGGTTCTTCCATTTATGCAAGTTTCTTTCTTCCTTTCTTCTTCTAGTTTGGTATTATCTCTTTTCCTTTCTCTTGTTCATTGTTTTATTAATCAAGTTTGAATCTTTAGTTCTTGTTATTGTTCATTGTTCATTGTTAGACTAGTTTCATTATGTTAGTTTTGTTGTTTGTGATGATTCCTCTTCTTAGTGTTAGTTTTAGTTGGATTATGTTAGAGTAGTGTTCTTGCTAGGGTTAGTAAGATGATTAGGGTGTTAATTGGGTGATTAAGGGTTGGTTAGAGATGTTGGTGGAAGATTTGGGTTTCCTCTTGTTTGATGCACATCACATGTTTGTTGAATTGCTTGAATGACTAAGTATGTACGAATGCTTGTTTTCTTGCCTTTCTTTCGTGGGTGTTAGTTTGTTTGTGGGTTCGGTCCCCTCATTAAGTTGCGAGAGCCCGGTGAGGACGACCCCTAGGCCGGTCTAAGTTGCGAGAGCCCGGATGCGACCTAGGCCTATAGCGTGCTAGAACCCCGTTTGTGTTGTGTATCGCCGAGATAGGTTTTAGGTGGAACCTCTAGGTGGGTCTAAGTTGCGAGAGCCCGGGCAGTACCTAGATTACCCTACTTCCTCCTTCACCTCTAGTCCTCCCTCGACCATTATGTTACCCCTTTGACCCCGACCTAATCCTAGCCCGTTTCTTTTGATAGTTCTCTTGCTTTAGACCTAGATTAGCCGTAGTCTCCCCCTCCTTAGAATAGCTTGTCTCGAACATAGTCCTAGACCGTAGCATACCTTAGTCCGACCTCCCGTCCCTGTGGATTCGACCCGACTTACCCTAGCTACCCTAGTTAGGTTAGTTGGTTTTATTTGACGGTTGGGATCCACGACAAATCCCTAACCATCAGTCTCACCCTGAGGATGCCGATGGTAAGTCACGCATTAGTTAATCCCCAGCGGAGTCGCCAAATTGTGGTCATGACATAGGTCCACCCCGACGCGGCCACGCGCGGGTTTGGGTAGGCGAATGAATCTCCATATGAGAATGGATCGAATTGAAATTTAGGTCTATGTGGAGTCGCCACCGAATTTTGTGGTTATTCGGAACCATTCGAGCCCACTCTATGTCGTAGTGGGCCGTATACGAAATACGGCCCATTTCCGATGTCAGAGTTTATTGGGCTCGTCCCTTTGAATTTGATACCGATACCGACATTATCGGATATCGTGTATTGAATGACTCTCGTACACCAACGGTTTCGGGCATCCGGAAACCGAGGTTCTGAGTAAGGGGTGAGGGTACGTGTTGGGAAGCCCACAAAGGACACCCAACCCAGCCCGCACATTAGCGGCCTCTACTAAGAATTCGAATGACTTACAATACGCGCGTTAGTAAAACGGGAAAAAATGTTTATGCAAACATTGTTTTTCCTAGGCATGTGAATGAAATTGAAAAGTGGGTTTCTATGTCAATTTAATGCAATTAATTCTACGTCAAAGTGGAATTTTAGCATGTGGGTTCATTTAGTACAATAAACGAACAATAATTAAATTTACGAAAGAAATAACAAACGCGTTAGTAACGATGTAATAATTTAACGAATAATAACGGTTTGTGCAAATATGAGATGCGATGAAAAGGATGTGAATATGAGATGCATGGTTTGAAAAGGTAGTAATACACGTGATTAATTAAACACGTGTTGACATAAATCGCAAATTACTACCGGGTTTTGAAAATAGAATAATGTACGATTTATTGTGTTAATCGTTATGGGTCACTCGATCGAGTGGTTGATGGACTCGATCGAGTGGACCTGTAAAAGACGATTCTGCTTTGCGTTATGGACCATACTCGGCCGAGTCATTGACCGACTCGGTCGAGTACATGGCCACTCGACCGAGTCACTGTGAGACTCGATCGAGTGGGGGTCGTAATTAACATTCTGACTCGATTTTAGGGTGTCACTCGATCGAGTGGCTAAGGCACTCGGTCGAGTGGCACCTGTACGAACTTGGTTCGTTTGCAATTTAATTATTGATTTTGAAATTGCTTTTGATTTTTTGGTAATTCGACGGTTTTACCGAATCGGACATAAATATTGCACAATTTATGTTTGACTTGGCTTTTTTATAAATCGCGAATTTTGTTGAACCGAATATAAATATTGTCGAATTTATACCCGATTCTAAATTTGAATACTCATCGTATCCCATATTCGATTATTGAATCGATATGGGATATTAGAGTGAAAATAAAAAAGACTAATTTTAGTCGTCTTAAATTAATTATCGTGATATGAACAAATCACGTTAATTACTTTGTGACTTGATCGTTAGATTCGATATCCAATTATGGAATTGGTATCGAATCTAAGATCGACGCTTTACTTGAATAAAAAAGGACTTGATTCCCTCGACTTCTCCGACATCGAAATAAGTCCCTAAGGATTGTGATGTCGGATCCGTGTCAACGGGTTTCGACCCTTATTGAAATTGATTTTAAAAATTGATGAATGCAAAATCGATGATGATGATTACAAAAATAAAAAAAACGAATTATTGTTTAAGTTGACTTATTTCAATAATCAAACGATCGGGGTGATGGGATAAGCGACCGACGACGCGTGTGCAGTACACTTGTATATGCGGTTTTCCTTATCCCACCATCACTCACGTTCGACACAAATCAATAAGTATTTTAATGCTTTGATACTAATAGTATTATCGATATTATGACGCGACGAACAAACTAATAAAAAAAGAAAAAGGACGAAGAAAAGGAAGACTGACGACGAAGGGAGAAAGGGAAGAAAAGAGAGGGTTTTGACACCCTCAACCTACATGTTCCTGTCTCGGTGCGGACTCGTAATCGTGGCTTTAACACAAGAGCCTTCGAGGTGTATGAAGGTTAAGTTATGGTGGCTCGGGATTGATTCCTAAAACTAGGTTTAGGGTTTTTGCTAGTGTAGAATTGCTAGGGTTTGCTTAGGGTTTGATTAAGGTTTGTAAAAGACGTTGTATGTGTGTGTAGGGTTGCTCTAGGGTGTATTAGGGTTCTTGAGGTTGTGAAAAAAGTTAGGTTTTTTGTAAAGATGTGTTGAGTGTTGCATGGAGTTGTTTATATAGGGAAGGCTAGGGCACCCGGATTAGGGTTACTCGGCCGAGTAGAGAGCTAACTCGGTCGAGTGGCCTGTGAAGCCCGCAGCCTGGCTCAAAACAAGCCCACTCGATCGAGTGGGTGGGTCACTCGATCGAGTGGCCCCAGTCGGGTTGCACGGGTCCATTGTTTTGGACCTTGACTTTGGGTGTTTGATGGGTTTTGTGTTTGACTTGGACTTTTGATGGTTGTATGGCTGTTTTTTTGTGTCTCGGAAATGACTTTGACCGGGTTGACCCAATCGCGAAAAGTCGGTTTTATTTCCGGTGTCGGTTTCGGCCCAAATTAGTCTTGTTTGACTCGGAATGATCCACTGGGCCTGGATTTGAGGTTGTTTTTGTGAGATTTGTACTCTGTAAGTGTGTTAGCCAGCGATTAATGGATTTGAGCCCGTATCCGAGCGCATAGAGACACGTTAGCGTCCGATCATCATCGGGTGTTTTTTGGAAACTACCATAGACACCTGGCGGTCAAAATGCGGGTGTCTACAGAGCCCCCACTCTGACTGAGGCTTGGACAAGGCGAAAGTCAAAGTAGCTACCAAGTCCGTTAAGACCTGGTAGACTTCCGGTCGGGTCGTTTATAGTCCATTAGACTCGTGTGAAGGGCTCGCCAGCCACAAAACAGAAATCATACCTGAGCTTGATGATTGTACTCCGTGGGGGAATTTAGGCTTGTCGCATAAGCCCTGGGTGTGCCTATGTGTTGGTCCATCCCTTGCTATCCCGGAAAATGCTGCTGGGGAGATTTGATGGCTTGCATGTTTTTGCTTGAGTCGTACCTGTATAAGTTACATAAAATGCATGCAACACGTAGGTAGTAAAATGACTCGTGTTGGGGAAAATGACTTTTTGAAGGCTTGAAAGTTTGAATTTTTGAAACCCTTGTCGAAAAAGATCTTTTTTCAAATGGCTAAATTTTGCAAATTTCAAAGTGGAATTTGAAGAGAGGGGCCTATCGACAGACTCGACTCTGGACACGATAGGACGGACTGGACTCTCTAAGGGTTGGACCGTGACTCGATAGGGGTGTGGGCCGCCTAACAAGACTCTTAACTTGCGCTATCCCGTAGTCTGGGCGAGTGGCAACACGGTCGTACATCGAAATGGGATAGATATCGCTATGGGGGGACCGCAGTAGTCCGTAATGAGACTGTTTTAGTCTGGTGCCCTTTTCCTATTTTAGGATACTTTTCCAAAGTGGGTGATGCCTCGAGTTCTGACAGATTCTTGTCTTTGACTGAGCCGAGTACTAGGACGCACTACAGAAAGGAGGCTAGATTTTGAAAGTAATTATCTGGATTTTGTGAGTGGATGGAGGTCTTCTGTCTAAGAAAAGCCCCCAGGACGACAAAGCTAGCTATTGAGAACATGACAGTGTCGTGCCCGGAATGGTAATGCTTTTCGAATGTGTGTCAATGTGGGTGGTTGTGCCTCTGTTGAAAGGCTGCCTACGTATTCACGTGTGGTGAAATCAAACCATGCCGTAGTTCAGTGGCGGAAAGATATATTATGGTGCCTAGTCTAATAGGACTTTGTGTCTAACTAGCCATATTGACGGTGCAGGCTAGGTGCATTCCCAATGATGTCTTGATCAAAGGGCTTGAATGGTTAGGATATTAATCCTGTGACTGTGAGCGTTCTCCGGGGTAGCCCCCAGAGGTGGTGTGAACTATTTGGGCATGCTCTATGCCGACTGCAAGTTGAGTTCCCGTGTTCGGGGTTGGTAACTGGTTTGGATGAGAAGAATTGGGACGGGATTTTAACGAGTTTTGCTCTCGGGGATTTTAACGAGTTTTGCTCTCGGGGATTTCAACGAGTTTTGCTCTCGAGGATTTCAACGAGTTTTGCTCTCGGGGATTTCAACGAGTTTTGCTCTCGGGGATTTCGACGAGTTTTGCTCTCGGGGATTTCGACGAGTTTTGCTCTCGGGGATTTGACGAGTTTTGCTCTCGGGGATTTGACGAGTTTTGCTCTCGAGGATTTGACGAGTTTTTCTCTCGAGGATTTGATGAGTTTTGCTCTCGAGGATTTGACGAGTTTTGATCTCGAGGATTTGACGAGTTTTGCTCTCGGGTCTTTGACGAGTTTTGATCTCGGGTCTTTGACGAGTTTTGATCTCGGATCTTTGTATGGTGATTGTGAATTTTGTTATGTAAAGGGGAAGTCGAGTAAAATGGCTCGAACTTTGATCGGGATAGGTTTTGATAATGCGGGATCTGGTTTCCATGTCTGGCCCTAATGGTTAGGGGTATCCTATGGAGCTTGAATCCTCAAAATTCCGGGCTGTCTCTGGCCTGGGTCTCGGGAAGGTCTTGAGGGTTGTAATGTGGGAAGGCTGAGTGTGGTATTAGCTTACCAGCTTGATTGTTACTCCCCTATTGGATGGCATGGATAATTTTGAATTTGACCGCACCACGGTCAAAGAATTTTCACTTGAGTTGACCGTTGACCACGGTCATGGGTATTTGATTTTTGATTGACCTCTTAGCCGCGGTCATGGATTTTGATAATTTTGACCGTACCCTGGTCGTGGGGCTTTCACTTGAATTGACCGTTGACCACGGTCATGGGTATTCTGAATTTTTTGATGATGACCTGCTTTTCTGTTTTAGCCTTTTGCTTTTTTTCTCATGGACTTTCGATTTTTTTTTTGTCCAGTTTTTTTTTTTTTTTTTTTGATGGACTTTCGATTTTTTTTTTTTGACTTTTGATTTTTTGTCCAGTGCTCCTTCGTTTTTTTTTTGCCGGTCAGACTAACACCTAAGGTAGGGATTGGTCAGTCTTATTGGAGGGGTGTTTTATTGTGGGAAATGGGCTTGCCTCCCGTCTTGAACCCAAACTAGGAGATTACCTAGATTTGTCATAGGATTCGATACCGCTCCTGCTACGGGTAGTTATGTGGTTTTTCTATACCAGACACGAAATAGGTAAAAAGAAAACACGGGCTCGGTTTCCTGCAGTCATTATAGATGTGCCTGTAATAGTCACGTGCATGTGCTCACAGTGTATGATGGTGTTCATCATGTTCTCGGAAACACATAAGGAAAGTATATATGAGAAACAGGAAAGCTGATTTTATTGGATTTTGAAAGGGAGGACAGAATACAATTGACTCTGACTCTGACTCTGACTTTGACTTTGACTTCGACTTCGAAGGGAATAGTACATCCTAGACTCGGACTCAGACTCGGACTCAAATCAAATCCGGACTCTTGGATAATGTTGTCATTAGTCGTCGGCTTCTAAGGACTCGAGTTGATGTCCAGTATAGCCTTTAGTAGAAACTTCACCCAGATCTTCATTGTGTCGAAGATCGTCTTCAATCCTAATGCCCATTTCGGTAAGTACGGCAAAGTTTGAAATGCCGGCATACCTAAGATGGACACGGTAAGAAGGTAAGAGGTTGTTGATGAATGCCTCCACTAGTGTCTTCTCGTTGGGCTTGTTTTCCAACTTTACACTCTCGGCCCTCCATCTTTGAAGATATTTAGTGAACCCTTCTTTGGGCTCTTGGGCCATCACTTCCAAGTACGCATTGTAGTCTGGATTTCGATATTATCAGCGTAGTTCCGAGCGAACTTCGTTGCCACGTCATCCAAAGTTGGGTATTTCTTGGAATCGAGCCTGTAGTACCAGGCTTTGGGGTGCTTCTCGAGGGAGGAAGGGAATAAGTGCTTAAACATGGTGGACTTTACCCCTTTTACCGCCATGAAGTCTTTGAAAGCCCGGATGTGGTGGACCGGGTCTTCGGTACCCTCAAACATAGGAATTCCTGTTAGGTTGAGGTTGGCAGGTAGCTCGTCATTCAAAGGTGAGTAGGAACGAGCATTTTCAGTGTGGATTGAATTGTTCGTCGACAGACAAACCTGTTCTTCGAGCCTGCGAACAGCGCTGATTAGCTCAGCCATGAGCCCAGTGGGCTCAGATCCCTCAACTGGGGCCGTTTTCTCCACGGCGCTTAGGCGGGTGGATAAAGTCGCTTGGTTAGCCTAGATGGCGGCCA
Organism: Agrostemma githago; assembly: GCA_958450325.1. Lineage (NCBI taxonomy): Eukaryota > Viridiplantae > Streptophyta > Magnoliopsida > Caryophyllales > Caryophyllaceae > Agrostemma > Agrostemma githago. Next base: position 41,614,252 of record OY288254.1, on the reverse strand, counting down.
GTTGAGTCTCGATCTTGGTCAGAGCGTTTTTCAATTCATCCATCTTGCGTTGGCGTCTGGTTTCGGGTGGCCTGTCTGTAAGAACACCACGTAATCAGAAAGGTTGCTTCGGGACTCAAACTCACCAAGGCATAGGAAATAGCACAAGAGGAGGGACGGCTCCGGTTTGACTCGGGTTAGACTCCCCTAAGACAAATGTGTAGGGTACGATTCTCGGAGTGACATATGATTAATCACTCCGTCGGAGAATAGCTCCCAATGTGAGACTAAGGACTTAGATGGTGTGGTATCTAAGTGACTCAAAGGTGGGTTATGTGAGACACGTGTAAGACATGACCCTTAGAGCAACCGTGATTGATCGCCCTCCTAAGGGGTAGTCCCCAAGTGGGATTGAAGATTTTGTTAAGACTCGAGTGTGGGACGAGTGACCCTTAGACATAAGGACCGTGAACCGTTTGTTATAGGGCTATGCCTTGTAAAAGGTTGACTCGGAAAAGACACCTAGACGGGTGACTTGTGAAATGTGGGCCTTCCTTAGAATTCGGCGGGTAGGCCTAGTCCCGTTCGAAGGAAGGTTCACGTGAGACATCCCCAAACTTTTAGACTCGATCGTGTTGACGGGCCCTCCTTTGTAGGAGTATGTCCTACGTAGGTGGGCCTTACCTTAGTCTAATAAAGCGGACTGGGATAGGGAAGAAACTCGCGATGTAAAATCGACGGAGTTTCGACGCTAAAGACCTTGACAACTTAAGACTCGACCCGACACTGCTAAATACGGGAAGTCCTAGAAGTGGAAGGTTTTGAAAATTGATGATTTTTGAAAGAGGACCGAGTGGACTCGGTGAATGGCCCAAATTTCCGAAAAAGAGGACGAAAAGTCATTGGGCCACGGGTTTTGAAAGTTCGAAATAATTTTCGAGTTTTGAATCGGGCAGCATACCGTCTAGAAAATAGGCTATTTTGAGTAAAATCATAAGTCCTAAATTCGGTATGTGTCCCGGGTTTTGAAATTGAATAGTTTGAAAAAGATGCAATCTTTGAAAAAAGACGGTTTTTTAAAACGACTCGGAAACCAAGTAGCACGTAGTCACACAAGCATTATAACGACGTCATGTATGCTCTATACTAAGTCTCGGTCGGTCTATAAGGGGTCTATACCAGTGTACATAGTCTAGACGTTGATCGGGACGGACTTCCTAAGTCGAGTTGATCTTAGAACATGCCGCGAAACCCACTCGAATCGACTATGGACACCTTTTGACATATCCATATTGGAGTACATCAACGGTATAGTGGGACGTCGGTCGCGAGTACCGGCCCAGGAAAATATGGGTTATGCATGAACCGTAAAACTAAAACGCGTATTGTATTTGTCAAACGATTTCTATTCGAGTCTCACCCTGAGGATGCCGATGGTAAGTCACACATCAGTTAATCCCCAGCGGAGTCGCCAAATTGTGGACATGACATAGGTCCACCCCGACGCGGCCACGCGCGGGTTTAGGTAGGCGAATGAATCTCCATATGAGAATGGATCGAATTGAAATTTAGGTCTATGTGGAGTCGCCACCGAATTTTGTGGTTATTCGGAACCATTCGAGCCCACTCTATGTCGTAGTGGGCCGTATACGAAATACGGCCCATTTTCGATGTCAAAGTTTATTGGGCTCGTCCCTTTGCATTTGAAACCGATACCGACATTATCGGATATCGTGTATTGAATGACTCTCGTGCACCAACGGTTTCGGGCATCTTGAAACCGAGGTTCTGAGTAAGGGGTGAGGGTACGTGTTGTGAAGCCCACAAAGGACACCGAACCCCGCCCGCACATTAGCGGCCTCTACTAAGAATTCGAATGACTTACAATACGCGCGTTAGTAAAACGGGAAAAAATGCTTATGCAAACATTGCTTTTCCTAGGCATGTGAATGAAATTGAAAAGTGGGTTTCTATGTCAATTTAATGCAATTAATTCTACGTCAAAGTGGAATTTTAGCATGTGGGTTCATTTAGTACAATAAACGAACAATAATTAAATTTACGAAAGAAATAACAAACGCGTTAGTAACGATGTAATAATTTAACGAATAATAACGGTTTGTGCAAATATGAGATGCGATGAAAAGGATGCGAATATGAGATGCATGGTTTGAAAAGGTAGTAATACACGTGATTAATTAAACACGTGTTGACATAAATCGCAAATTACTACCGGGTTTTGAAAATAGAATAATGTACGATTTATTGTGTTAATCGTTATGGGTCACTCGATCGAGTGGTTGATGGACTCGATCGAGTGGACCTGTAAAAGACGATTCTGCTTTGCGTTATGGACCATACTCGGCCGAGTCATTGACCGACTTGGTCGAGTACATGGCCACTCGACCGAGTCACTGTGAGACTCGATCGAGTGGGGGTCGTAATTAACATTCTGACTCAATTTTAGGGTGTCACTCGATCGAGTGGCTAAGGCACTCGGTCGAGTGGCACCTGTACGAACTTGGTTCGTTTGCAATTTAATTATTGATTTTGAAATTGCTTTTGATTTTTTGGTAATTCGACGGTTTTACCGAATCGGACATATATTGCTTTATGTTCGACTTGGCTTTTTTATAAATCGCGAATTTTGTTGAACCGAATATAAATATTGTCGAATTTATACCCGATTCTAAATTTGAATACTCATCGTATCCCATATTCGATTATTGAATCGATATGAGATATTAGAGTGAAAATAAAAAAGACTAATTTTAGTCGTCTTAAATTAATTATCGTGATATGAACAAATCACGTTAATTACTTTATGTGACTTGATCGTTAGATTCGATATCCAATTATGGAATTGGTATCGAATCTAAGATCGACGCTTTACTTGAATAAAAAAGGACTTGATTCCCTCGACTTCTCCGACATCGAAATAAATCCCTAAGGATTGTGATGTCGGATCTGTGTCAACGGGTTTCGACCCTTATTGAAATTGATTTTAAAAATTGATGAATGCAAAATCGATGATGATGATTACAAAAATAAAAAAAAAACGAATTATTGTTTAAGTTGACTTATTTCAATAATCAAACGATCGGGGTGATAGGATAAGCGACCGACGACGCGTGTGCAGTACACTTGTATATGCGGTTTTCCTTATCCCACCATCACTCACGTTCGACACAAATTAATAAGTATTTTAATGGTTTTATACTAATAGTATTATCGATATTATGACGCGACGAACAAAATAATAAAAAAAGAAAAAGGACGAAGAAAAGGAAGACGGACGACGAAGGGAGAAAGGGAAGAAAAGAGAGGGTTTTGACACCCTCAACCTACATGTTCTTGTCTCGGTGCGGACTCGTAATCGTGGCTTTAACACAAGAGTCTTCGAGGTGTATGAAGGTTAAGTTATGGTGGCTCGGGATTGATTCCTAAAACTAGGTTTAGGGTTTTTGCTAGTGTAGAATTGCTAGGGTTTGATTAGGGTTTGATTAGGGTTTGTAAAAGACGTTGTATGTGTGTGTAGGGTTGCTCTAGGGTGTATTAGGGTTCTTGAGGTTGTGAAAAAAGTTAGGGTTTTTGTAAAGATGTGTTTAGTGTTGCATGGAGTTGTTTATATAGGGAAGGCTATGGCACCCGGATTAGGGTTACTCGACCGAGTAGAGGGCTAACTCGGTCGAGTGGCCTGTGAAGCCCGCAGCCTGGCTCAAAACAAGCCCACTCGATCGAGTGGGTGGGTCACTCGATCGAGTGGCCCCAGTCGGGTTGCACGGGTCCATTGTTTTGGACCTTGACTTTGGGTGTTTGATGGGTTTTGTGTTTGACTTGGACTTTTGATGGTTGTATGGCTGTTTTTGTGTGTCTCGGAAATGACTTTGACCGGGGTTGACCCAATCGCGAAAAGTCGGTTTTATTTCCGGTGTCGGTTTCGGCCCAAATTAGTCTTGTTTGACTCGCAATGATCCACTGGGCCTGGATTTGAGGTTGTTTTTGTGAGATTTGTACTCTGTAAGTGTGTTAGCCAGCGATTAATGGATTTGAGCCCGTATCCGAGCGCATAGAGACACGTTAGCGTCCGATCATCATCGGGTGTTTTTTGGAAACTACCATAGACACCTGGCGGTCAAAATGCGGGTGTCTACACTATGTCATTATAATAAATAAGATGTGTAGACACCCACATTTTGACTGCCAGGTGTCTATAGCAGTTTCCGACAAACACCCGATGATGATCGGACGCAAACGTGCTTTAAATACTCAGAAACGGGCTCAAAATCATTGGCATTTGGCTTGGGCTTTTTAAGGAGTACATATCTCACGAAACCAACCTCAAATTCAGGCCCAGTGGGTCGTTTCGAGTCAAATAAGACTAATTTGGGTCGATTCCGACACCAGGGGTAAAACCGTCTTTTAGCGATCGAGTCAAAATCCGGTCAAAGATATTCCCGAGGCACGTGAGTCAGCCGTGACACCTCACACGGCTGATTCATACTCCAATCCTACGAAAAATCAGCTTCACAAAATATTAAACAAATTCGTTTAAGGATAGAATTCGATCTCAAGTAGGAATTCTATCCGAAAACCGAATCAAACACCCGACCGAGTGCAAATACTCGGCCGAACTGCACAACCAGCCGGTTTCCCTTGCTTCCTCGACAAGCAAGCGGAATCCTCATGCTATCCGACTTCCTGTATTTCCTATCCTAAGCGGTAGTTCAAACTCTCCTAGCCAAGGTCGGGAACTTCCCTATCAATAGCCCCTTGCACAACTCAAAATATATTCATCAACATTCAGAGATATTCACATCAATCAATCATCCATCATCAACTTTTTATCACACATCTACGATTCAGAAATATATACTTAGCATCGAGAAACCGATAGTATATCTGAGATCCGACGAAACCGGCCACCTCTTACCCTTTACACGTCCAAACCAAAAAACCACCATAACTCACCGACATTAACTCGACGCTCCTGTGCCTAAGCCACATTCCGACGAGCCCCGTTCCGAGTACACAAAGCATGTAGGTTGAGGGTGTAAAATCAAACTCGTTTCTCTCCTTTCTCTTCCTCTTCCTCTCGTCTTTTCCTTTTTTTTGCGTCGTCGGTCGATTTCTTTTTACGGGTCATCATCGTATTATTTATTATTTCTAATATCGATACTACAAAACTATTTTTATAAAACAAACGTTCTTAAAAATACGATATCGATTCTCTATAATCGAATATTGTATCAAAAAGAACTAAATTAATCTCGTTGATGCTAAAAAATCGTTACATAATTTTCTTAAAACAAAATACAACGATTTTAACACGGAGAGAGTCAAACATCGTTTTTTTAGTTTAATTTTTAAAACGATTTACAAAAACCTTTTTTTACCTTTTTTTAAAAAAATCATTCCGAGTAGTTAATATCGATTTCATAGTCGAATATTGAATATAACGAATATCGCAAAATTAAGTCGAGTATAAATTATGCAGCGTAATATTTATACGCGATTTAATAAAGCTAAAATTTTCCGAAAATCAATTTCGAAAACAGCCCGGGACGCGAGTCGCGTGCGTCTCGGGCGAGGCGCGCGGTTCCCTGAAAACGCGACACAAAAATCGATTTCGCTCTATTTTTTATTATTCTTCGAACATCGTTTTTTAGACAAAACAACGGGTTTTAGGCATATTTCAGATTTCGATATTTTTTCCTCGACCTCGGTCAACACGTGTAAATCCATCACGTGTCATAAAACTTTTCAAAATCATGCATATTATCGTATTCATATTTTTTATTCAATCGTTACTAACACGTTTGTTCATCTTTTTAGCAATTTCTTTTTATCGTTTGTTTTATTATACTAAAACGAATCTCACATGCTAAATTCAACTTTGACGTTAAATTTGTATGCGTTAAACCGACTTAGAAACCCGTTCAATTCCTCGCATGCTTAGGAAAACAATGTTTGCATATCATTCATCGTATTACTAACGCGCGTATTAAAAAATCATTCGATATCCTAGTAGAGGCCGCTAATGTGCGGGCGGGGTTGGGTGTTCTTAGTGAACTTCCCAACACGTACCCTCACCCCTTACTCAGAACCGTGGTTTCCGGATGTCCGAATCCATTGACAACGAGAGTCATTCAATATACGATTAACCGATCAAGTCGGCATCGGTATCGAACTGCAGAGGGACGAGCCCAATAAACTCTGACATCGGAAATGGGCCGTATTTTGTATACGGCCCACTACGACATAGAGTGGGCTCGAACGGTTCCGAATAACCATAAAATTCGGTGGCGACTCCAACTTCGATTTAAATTTCAATTTGACCATCTCATATGGAGATTCATTCGCCTCCCCAAACCCGCGCGTGGCCGCGTCGGGGTGGACCTATGTCATGTCCACAAGATGATCACATGATATTAGTAATCAAACTTAATTTCAGCTGAATTTATAGTATTAAGAGCTCATTTTAAAACTCAAAAGAACACATGATTGCTCTTATTTATAATGTAAAATGTAAAATTTCATCACTTTATTATAATTTTTTGATGTGGAAATAATTTTACGTTTGTAGTCTTATTAAGAGATTTTTTTAAAAACTCAAAAGTCTTTTGATTGATATCTAAAAACGAATGAAGTTTTTGATTGAAATCTAAGAACGAAAGATACGTCTTATTTATAATATAAGATTCTATCGGCTCATCAAAATTTTCGATGAGGATAATTAATTCAAGGTTTATAGTCTTAAGATCTGCTTTTAAGACCCAGAAAAACGCATAATTACTCTTATTTATAATATAGAATCGTCAGATCACCTTATTTTAATTTTTTCGATGTTGGATAATTTTAGGACTCAAAAGATTGTTGATTGATATTTAAAACCAAAAGATTACTCATTTATGATAGAGAATTTCAACACCTCGTCATAATTTTTTGATGTGGTATACTTTATTTAATTAAGTGTATAGTTTTAAGAGCTATTTTTAAGACTTAAAAGAGTTTGTTGTTACATATAAGGTAAAGGACGGACGATTACGGTTTAAATCGAATTTGATCTATCTTAGTATATATTTTGGATGAACGATTACTCTTATTTATATAATTAAAAAAAACCATCTTCTTATAATTTTTCGATGTGGGATAATTTTACTTAAGTTTATATTAGATATAGTCTAATTAAGAATTTTTATTTATAGACGAATGATTAAACTTATTTATAATCAATCCATCAATATATAATATAGAATTATGATATATTAACTCTTAGGCCCCTGTTCTTTTCAGCTTATTTTCAGCCCGTTTCAGACCAGCTCAGCTTCTATCAGCTCAGCCGAGCTCGTATCAGCTCAGCCCAGCTCCTATAAGCTCAGCTCAGCTCAGCCCTAATATTTTCAGCCCATCCCCAATATTTTCAGCTCCTAAAATAATACTTCAATAATTATAATAATAATAATAATAATAATAATAATAATAATAATAATAATAATAATAATAAATATTATAATATATTATTATTATTATTATTATTATTATTATTATTATTATTATTATTATTATTATTTATTTGTTTTTTTATATGAAACGGAAGTTGCATTAAGATCGAAACAAATTAAAATAAGTTATTATTATTATTGTTGTTGTTATTGCATTTCGATATTAATGCAAGTTTCTTTTCATAAAAAATTAATAATAATGATAATAATAATAATAATATTGTTGTTGTTGTTCTTGTTGTTGTTGATTTCATTACTTGTATCTCTTAATGTTAATAATAATAATAACAGATTATTATTATCATCATCATTGTTGTTGTTGTCATCATCATCGTCATTGTTATTATTATCGTCATTGTTATTATTTTCTATTTTTTTTATCATCATTGTTATTATAATAATTATTTATATTATTATGCACTCCATAATATTTTGAGGTCTTGAAATAGATGTTACATTCAAATATTTACAAGTCACACACACAATGTAGCATATGAGTATTATTTCTATTGTATTAAGATTTAAGAATATGAAAATTTAAAATTTTGTATATTACGTAATCAAATATATATACATAACATTTTCTATTTCCAAGTACTAAAAAAAACAAAAGTAGAAATCAGATGAATTGGAGTGAGTACTATGTTGTTGTTGTTGTTGTTAATATCATTACTATTATTAATTAATTAATTAATTAATTATTATTATTATTATTATTATTATTATTATTATTATTATTATTATTATTATTATTATTATTATTACTACTACTACTACTACTACTATTATAATTAATTAATTAATGTTATTATTGTTATTTTTTTTTTTTAGTGTTATAATTTTTTATATTTTTTTTCTCATTTTTTAAAATATTATTAGATAATTTATATGAGTAGTTATTAGTTTCAGCTTCTTTTAATTCAGCTCAGCTTCTTTTAATTCAGCTCAGCTTCTATCAGTCCAGCTCAGCTCCTATCAGACCAGCTCAACTCTTATCAGACCAGCTCAGCTCACCTCAGCCTTGTTTCAGCCAAAAAGAACAGGGCCTTAATATATCACCTCATCAAAAATTGGAATATAAAATTTCATAATCCATATTATAGATTCTCGATGTGGGATAATTTTACAACTGCTATATGTAATAAATTCATCACATTTTTTTCGAACAAATAATATGAAATCTATACTCTAATGAAAGCATTTTCTACCACAAATCTACTAATTTTATTTTTATAATTTTTTACGATAACTTTTTTAAAAAAATGAAATTTAAAATTTTTTACCTACAAATTATAAAACATCACATTAATATAATAGATTTATATGTTAAATAATTAAAAGATTTTCTAATTGATTTATTATTATTATTATTATTATTATTATTATTATTATTTATGATACTTTCCTAATTCGAGTTTTTTTTATGAAACGGACCAATGAGATCGCTCGAAAAACGCTTCAAATATCTCTTATATACTAACTGAGAAACCAATGTAGAAGTCTTTGGACACGTGTCGTGACGTGATGCAAAATTTTTCCGCTCAAACGATTGTCGATTAATTTAGGAAACTAGCAAAGTATTGAATAATTCAACCCATGATTTAGGAATAATTTGTCATAAATTTTATGATGGAAAGTAGCTAGCATATTTCCTTCCTAAGATTCAGTAAAAAAAATCATACGGAGTATAATAATAATCAATCCAAAATTGTGAATCTTTTCGTATTAATCTTTGAGAATAATTTGCTGATTAAACAAAAAAAAAAATAATTTACTCATTTTTTAATAAAAAAATTAATGTATCATCTAATTTATTTCAATTGACGACTAAAAAATTAACATCTCTTATATATTAATTGAGAAACCAATGTATAAGTCCTTGGCTGGACACGTGTCGCGACGTGATGCAAAATTTTCCCGCTCAAACGATTGTCGATTAATTTAGGAAACTAGCAAAGTATTGAATAATTCAACCCATGATTTAGGAATAATTTGTCATAAATTTTATGATGGAAATTAGCCAGCATATTTCCTTCCTAAGATTCAGTAAAAAAATCATACGGAGTATAATAATAATCAATCCAAAATTGTAAATCTTTTCGTATTAATTTTTGAGAATAATTTGCAGATTAAACAAAAAAAAATTAATTTACTCATCTTTTAAATAAAAAAAATTAATGTATCATCTAAAACTTATTTCAGTATTTTATTTCAATTGACGACTCAAAAATTAACATGAATCGGTAGCTATATTAAAATTTATCTGTATTGATAATATCTGATCACCTACCTAAGCTATGCATTTGCACGGGACCTAAACTAGTATATTTATTAAAATAAATAGAAATTTAATATTAAAAATAATTTTTTTCCTTAAAAAGCGATACAAAATGAGGCGTTCAGAAATATTTCTTACCCGTATTCTAACTCTAACCCAATCCGTATTCTGACCCGACTCGCTCGACCCATTATTTGACATATACAATTTTTATTTCTCATTAATTATGCACATATACAATCTTTATTCAAATATACGAAATAAACAAAAAAATTGTGTGATGGTATTATATCTGCTAAATATTAGGAGTATACTGGTAACGATCGTAACTAATATATTATATTCCTTAAATATTTATACGGAGTATTTTTTTGCGTTGGTTGTACTTTTTTTAAGTTGTCAAGGTCATACTCCGTATAAGATAAAATATTTCATGCTAATTAAACAATCTTTAATCAAATATACCAAGTAAATAAAAAAAATCACTTATATAATGTATATAGTATATATGCAAATAAAAAACATAGAGTAAGAATATTTATTTGCAAAATATTACTTATATCGCTAATGTGAAAGGGGAAGAAATGTTTTAACATAAATTAATATTGTTATATCAAGTTTTTGTATTCTAAAAATAATGTTTGTTTAAAAATATATATTTAAGAAAGAATCAGGCATTTTTCAATATATTTAATATTTATACTTCCTCCGGTTTTGAAGTGGGAAGATTAAAGAAAACCGGAGGAAGTAACAATGTTAAATGAATAATAATTTAACATAAATGTTATATGAAATAAAATTACATAAACGTTATCTAAACCGAATTAAGTTGGTCACTTACAAACCGGTTATCTGAACAACGCTGCGCTATATATATATATATATATATATATATATATATATATATATATATATATATATATATATATATATATATATATATATATATATATATATATATATATATATATATAGCAGCGTTGCTTAAACAAATGATTACCAAAGTAAGTGAGGATAGCTTGGATTGGAATCATTCATTACCAAATTAACGATTGTTGTTCTTTAAAGAACGATATATAATGCGTCAGAGTAATTGATGATAATAGCATTGTTTAACCATGAGACAAAGAATAACACCATTAATTACTTAGAGTAACATAATTTGTTCATTAAAGTAACACTTATAATAACTCAATGTAACACCTGATTATGAGACCACATCTATTTTAGGTAAACTTCATTCATTGTCATAGTAACACCATTCGTTACTTAGAGTAACAGGTACAGTTAGTCACTGTAACACAGAATTTAGCAGCTTTGTTACATTGGTGATAATAAAAATACCAATTTACATAACAAGTATCTAAAGAATATAAACCATTAATTCGTAGCTAGAAAGAATATGACATGATTCATTAAACACATTATTTTTTTCGACCCTTTGTTGGCTTGCTCTTAAGACCGTCGATGATCTTTTGTGAGAGCCGAAGTTAGAGAGCTGAAGACAAGAGAATGAGCGGGTGTGTTTTGAAAAAAAAGCAGAAGTCGAGAGATTGAGTTTGGGATGATGAAGGTGAAGGGTTTTAGTTAGGCGGGTGAGTTTGAATGAGAATATTGAGTGTGAGAAAACGTGATCAAGTGAGGAGAGAGGATTTTAGGTGGTTGGAGGTAATTAAGGGAGGAGAGATGATTTTTTTATATTTTTTCCAAAATATGGTAGTTATTACCTTAATTACTAGACTCAATCACCATCATCCATCTCATCTAAATCAATGGCTCTAAATAGGACTTATGGACTCAAAAAAAAAAGGGGACTCACTTGATCTTTACTCTATATATATAGAGAGAGAGATTTAAGATCGGGTGAGAACCCATCCTATGGTGAGAACTGTGAGAACCCTTTAAAGCCCTTAGATCTCAGGTCAATTTCACGGAAAAAAAGTTTGCAGGGTTAAGCTCAATTGATTTTAACGCTCATTCCTCTCTCTCTCTCTCTCTCTCCTCTTTCCCTCTACTCCGCTCCCTTCCTTCATCATTCTACCAAAAATTGAAGAATAATTTCAACAAAATTCACCAAAAATCAAGAAAACACAAATTCACCAAAAATCAAGAAAACGCAGATTAAGGCTTCATTCATAAATTCAAATTCACGAGGTTTGTAATCTAATCTGAATAAATGAGGGTTAGGGTTTTGATTTCAGTTTCAAATTATTCGATTTCAGTTTTGATTTGATGATTGATTTTAGTTTTTTCTTTGTTTAATTCTACCGATTCCAGCTTAAAATCGTTAAAAGTTTGTCTGATTCTCTGTTTGTCTGATTCGATTAACTTGTGCAATTTGAGCTTTAAAGATCCTACCTTTTTCAATTTTTACTTTCTTTTTATTTGCATCACCAGTTCATTAATTATTAATTGCCTTGATGTTGAATTTCGAACTTTGATTTTTTTTTTTTTTGTTTTTTTGTTGTTTGATTGCTTGGTAGAATTCTGAAAAAAGTACACTAAAATAGACTATGGAGTATATTTTTGATCGATTGATTGAACTTAACGAGGCTTGACAAATTAATTTTTATGCTTCTTATTATTGCAGCACTATAATGGATTCAGAAATTGTTGCGACTGATACAAGTGTTCCTCAAGTTAATTCAGTAGTATCCTACATTTCTTCAAATGTGGTTGTGACGGAACAATTCACGGAAGAAAATGCTATTATATCAGACACAAGCATTGAACCGATAGAATAAGTGAAAAAGGGTACGCTAAAATAGAAAAAAGAGTACGCTAAAAGTGAAAAAGGGTACGCTAAAATTGAAATTGAAAAAGGGGACGCTAAAATAGAAAGAGGGTACACTAAAATGGAAAAATGGTACCCTAATATTGAAAAGAGGTACGCTAAAATTGAAAAAGGGTATGCTAAAATTGAAATTGAAAAATGGTACGCTAAAACAGGAAAAAGAGTACGCTCAAATAAAAAAAAGGGTACGCTAAAATTGAAAAGGGTATGCTAAAATTGAAATGTATTTTCACAATTAAACTCTTTTAAAAAGATTGAGAATGAAAACGAAATGTTACCTTAATTAAAACATTAAAAAAAATGAGAATAAAATTGAAATTTGTTTCCAAAATTAAAATCTAGGAAGTACGTTCATTCCCAACCAACTGGGACACAACATAAAACTGAATATTTCACATCGAAAATAATAATTAAGGCAATGTTTCAGACCTGGGCTGTGGTCGCATCCCACAATGATTTCTTATGAACGAACCCTAAATTCACGAAATCCCCAAATTCATAAACTAAAAACATTAATTCACTATTTTAATTCCAATTAAACGTAAAAAAGACATTAATTTTGATGTTTATAAGGAAACTTAATGAATGTCGATAGTGATTCGACCAACATCATTACGGAGTACATAAACTATGCACCAAACATTGATAGGAAATTTGATTGATAGGTGATATGCTAGATTGATGGAAATCAGGTCTTGTTTATGTTAGTAAAAATGATGGTGGTGCACTAGTGCGTATAAGATGGAGAAATTTGGCCATGATTGTCTTATTTTGAATGAAAGTGCAGGAAGTAATAATAAATTTAGACCATAAGATCAAATTAGATCAAAGGGTTACAATTGGTTCTCATGTTCTCATTATGTGAAGGGTTCTCACGTGATCCTAAGGGCTCGTTTGGTTCACTATGGGAAGTTGGAGTTACCGGGAACTTAAATTCACGTGAATTTGTATTTCATGGGAATTACAAAAATATTGTTTGGTTGCCATGTGGCAAATAACTTCATGCGGAAAGTTTTACACACCAAGGGGGGACTTGGTGAGTAACTTCCCCCATTTTGGAGGAAGTGGCAATTCCTGGGAAGTGCCAATTCCCGGGAAGTGGGCAACCAAACAGCATCCCAATTTATCAATTCATGGGAAGTTCTACTTCCCATGTTCTAAGAGGGCAACCAAACGACCCCTTAATCTCTCTCTCTCTCTCTCTCTCTCTCTCTCTCTCTCTCTCTCTCTCTCTCTCTCTCTATATATATATATATATATATATATATATATATATATATATATATAGAGAGAGAGAGAGAGAGAGAGAGAGAGTCAAGATCGGGTGAGAACCTATACTATGATGAGAACTGTGAGAACCCCTTATAGTCGTTAGATCTGGTCGTATGACATTAAACAATGTTTTCAACCTCTTTTTCCAATTGAGGTCCTTTGATGATTCAATAGTACACTAAACCACAATTCAATCCATTCATCCCTCTCTAATTCTGATCAATTTCACAAGAAACCCAGTTTCCCCTAGTTTCTCTCTCTCATCAGTCAGTCAATCGATCAGCCGTCCTCCAATATTCCAATAATTGAGGCGTTCGTTGAATCATATCTAAACAACGTTGAAACCGTGATTGAGGAATTTGATTTGTAGATGTCGAGGATTTCAATGGCAGCTTACATCTAAGAAGAAGAGGAGTATATTAAGATGATCTTGAAGAGCTGAAATCATTTTTTTAATTTAATCATTTTATTTTCAATTTGGTATTTTTTTGTTGTTCGTAATATGAAACTAGTCTTCTCTTTGCATTTGATCTTACCTTTCTCTTCAGTAATTAATACCAATTGGTGATTTACGAGGAGATAAACTATATGCATATAATTAATCTTGGTGAACTTACCAGCCCATTGCATTATCTTTCTAATTGCTTTGAATATATTTTATGTTGATCAACAATCTCTTCCTATTATCTGAGGCCTATCTATTATGTTGAGTAATTCATTGATTTTAAATTTTTTTTAACGATTTGGGAGTTTAATTTGGTTAGTATCAATGATGAGATTGTCAGACGGGCGGTCAGAATTGATAAAATGTCGAATGTCTGCGTATATCCTTAATTAATTGGAATTTCTCTTGGATTAAATTTTGAATTTGGTGAGGTAAGTGTTGCGATGATGTTTAGCAAACTTATATCTGGACTTATGAAGCTCAATTGAACATTTGATTATTTGTGCATTTTATTTTCTGAGCAACCTTCTTTTGCACTTTATTTTAAAATTTGATTGCCATAAGTTTTAACTGTCCCTTTTCAAAATCATGTCATACTGAAATTCAAAATGGTACGCTAAAATTGAAAAATGTTACGCTAAAATTTGAAAAGGATATGCTAATATTAAGAAACGGTATACTAAAATTAAAAAAGAGTACGTTAAAATTGAGAATGAGTACGCTAAATTTTTAAAAAGTACGTTAAGATTGAAATTGAACAAGGGTACGCTAAAATTGAAAAATGGTACGCTAAAAGTGAAAAAGGGTACACTAAAATTGAAATTGAAAAATGGTACGCTGAAAGTGAAACATGGTACGCTAAAACAGAAAAATGGTACGCTAAAAGTGAAAAAAGAAACACTAAAATTGAAATTGAAAAGAGCACGCTAGAAAAAAAAAAGATACGCTAAAATAGAAAAAGGGTACGCTAAAATTGAAATTGAAAAAGGGTACGCTAAAATTGAAAGCGGGTACACCATAATTAAAAAAAAAGGTTACGATAAAATTAAGAAAATGTATTCTAAAATTTAAAAAGGGTACAACAGCCATCCATTCACATAATAGGATCAGATGGCTGAGAAGAGTTCTCATAGTTCTCATTGAAGAGGTGGTTCTCACATGAACTTAAATATATATATATATATATATATATATATATATATATATATATATATATATATATATATATATATATATATATATATATATATATAGAAGTGGGATCAGGTGAGTCCACTTATATATGTTGAGTCCGTGAGTCCCCATCTTAGCCCTTGATTCAAGGTTAAATTAATGGACAAGATTTGATCTCATAATTAAGGAAATAACTAACAAATCTGGTAAATATATCATTTTTCTCTCCCCTCCTTAATTATCTCAATGCAAATCTTTTCTCTCTTTTATCAATCTTTTTAAATGTCTTTTTCTCTCACACAACAAGTTTTTTCAAAATTAAGTTTTTTTCATTTTCACCAAAAAATCATCATTTTCCTACTGCCATTGTACGTATGTTACTATGTTACTGCCATAATCCATAAACTATGTTACTTTAACTCATATAACGTGTTACTTTAATTCATGAACTGTGTTACTTTAACTCATAAAATCGGTTACGTTGTTTAATATATTCTCTTGCAAAAACTAGTACTCTAACTCATACAATGTGTTACTCTAATTCATGAACTGTGTTACTTTAACTTATAAAATCTGTTACGTTGCATAGTCTCTTACAAAAACTGTTACTCTAACTCATACAATGTGTTACTTTAATTCATGAACTGTGTTACTTTAACTCATAAAATCAGTTACGTTGCATAGTAGTCTCTTGCAAAAATAGGAGTTCCAATTAACAAAAAGAACAATGTTTGTTTTTATTAAGATACTCCAAAACAAAAAGTGGTACAAGATTCCAACTAAATCAACTCCATTACAATTCCAATGTTTCACAATTGTTACTCATAATGTCCTACTTATAATTATGCTTCTTCTTCATCCTTCTCGTTCTCTCCGCCTTCTTCTTTTTCATCTTCTTCATCATCATCTCAGAAGCTTTGATTTAATCTCACCACCGCACAATGGAGGAAACTCTCACCCACATCCCTACATCATTCATGTGGATTAAAGTAACAGATAACAAGAGTTAAAGTAACAGATGACGTGCATTGAAGTAACATTGAATTAAATTAACTGAGTATGATTATACACCAGGTATAAAGTAACAGAGGTCAGACATTAAAGTAACAGATAATGTTCATTAAAATAATACCAGATATAAGTTAGTGTAAAAAAATCATATAATGATAAAAAATGATAGTATGACGCAGTATCTTACTCTTTGATATTGTTTTCTATTTTGAAGTCATCATGTCCCATAATTATAGGAAGTAGTATTTTTTTTTCTTTTTTTTATATGGCGTTACTCTTTGATATTGTTTTCTATTTTGGTGGCAATCACGTCCCATTATTATAGGAAACAATATTCTTTTTTTAATATGGCAGTTTCCTAAATTCTTAGGACACTACAATAACAGATGAAAAACACTAAAGTAACAACTGGAGTGTATTAAAGTAACACGACATATAAAGTAACAGATGGTAAACATTAAAGTAACAGATGCTCGACACTAAAGTAATGCAGTATATGAACTACAATAACTCAATATATTGTAAACGTAAAAACTAATAATTGAGTAGCATCTTAATGACTTCCATGGCGATTCCAGTATAAATTACAAAACATATATACTCACCGTTTGTGTGTTTTATGATTTGCATATGAATCTATGATGAATAACACGACCATGAAAACAATATCAACATGAAAATTGACGCAAAATATGAATGAAACGACCATGAAAACAATATCAACATGAAAATTGACGCAAAACATGAACACAAATTGACGCAAATTAATCAAGATAATGAATAAAAATTGACGCAAAACATGAAAGCAATATCGAAACTCACCATTGTTATACTCGATGAATTGCTTATCAACCGTTAATGAAGATGTCGCGATCATTGAATTCATAGTAACGGAATTTCGAGCACATATTTGATTGAATGAATGAACGTGATGATCGATGAGAGCGTTTTTTTTGTAAAGGTTTTGATGAACCTGTGAATGAACGTTAATGAATGAATGAATGAGGAATGATTGTGATTATGAGAGTTATTGTTTCCTAAAATCATGGGAGTTATTTTAGGATACTAAATCTTCCTCTTTTTTTTCTTTTTTTTTTTAAAAAAATATTAGGATGCATCTTGTCCATCCATCCTCATCCCATCCAACGGATGGGATGAGGACTTAGGGACTCAACATATATAAGGAGACTCATTAGAACCTCTCTCTCTCTCTCTCTCTCTCTCTCTCTCTCTCTCTCTCTCTCTCTCTCTCTCTCTCTCTCTCTCTCTCTCTCTCTCTCTCTCTCTCTCTCTATATATATATATATATATATATATATATATATATATATATATATATTAAAGAAGACACTACTTAATCCACTATTTGGAAATCAAACTCTCTCATTAAATTTACTTCCATAGGGTAATTTTACATGCAAAACAAGCACAACTAAAAATTCACTCCAAAGAATTGTATCAATGGTTTTCGAACCCACAACTTTCAAACCATATTTCAACACTGTTAGGAAATAAGTGCCTAGCAATTGTCTTTTCGGATCTCGAATTGGTTTCTAACCTGAATCTGTTTAATTAGGAAAGTTTCCTAATTAATATCTGGTTGATTAGAGTTTCTTAATCAATATCTGAGTATCTGACCTAGGTTTCCTTATTGTATAGGGTTTCCTAATCAATATCTGAGTATCTGACCTAGGTTTCCTTATTGTATAGGGTTTCCTAATCTGTTTAGGGTTTTTGTTTAGGTTGAGAGTAGTATATAAACTCTCATACCTCTACCCTAGAAATTATGATATCAGTCTGAAATCTGTAACCTCTCCTCAAATTAATAAAATTATCCCCTCCTTCTGCCCGTGGATGTAGCTAACAGGTTGTTAGTGAACCACGTAAATCTGTCTGTCTCTCGATTTTACGTTCTTATTTGTTTGTCTTTCTCTTTCGTTATAACAAACTGGTATCAGAGCTTCAGGTTAATTTGATCTGTGAGAAAGATGTCTGTGATGAGCTTTAAAATCGAGATATTCAATGGGAGGAATAGTTTTAGTCTGTGGCAAATCAAGATGCGGGCGTTGCTGAAACAACAGGGACTGTGGGCGCCACTCGTGAAGAAGAAAGACGACACAGTCACCGCTGAGATGGCCGTTCTGGAGGAGAAGGCACATTCAACAATATTGTTGTGTCTGTCTGATGATATCATCACTGAAATCGCGGAGGAAGAAACCGCGGCGGGTCTGTGGCAAAGGCTTGAAAGTCTATACATGACGAAGTCTTTAACCAACAAGTTGCTTTTGAAGCAACGTCTGTTCAGTCTGAGAATGCAGGACGGTATGCCTCTTCGAGATAATCTCGATCAATTAAACACAATATTATTAGAGTTGCGTAATATTGATGTTAAAGTAGAAGATGAGGATGCCGCATTAATTCGGTTAGTATCTTTACCGTTGTCGTATGAGAATTTTGTGCAATCTTTCATCGTTGGTAAAGATACAATTACTTTAGAGGAGGTCAGATCGTCCCTCCCTTCTAGAGAACTGCGCCATAAGGCGGCTGGTACGATTACAGATAATCAGGCTGCAGGGTTAGTAGCCAGTGGGGGTCAAGGACAGGGAAAATCGAGGAAGAATAAATCTGGTTCTGGTACTCATGTTTCTAAAGGTCCACAACCCAATGATATCTGTCATTACTGTAAAGAGAAGGGACATTGGAAATTCGATTGTCCCAAGAAAAAGAATGAACAGAACACATCTGGTACTGCTGGGATAGCAAATGTAGACTCTGAGGAAGATGATTATGCTCTAGTTGCTGAGAAGGTCACAGATCACACTGATTCGTGGATCCTAGATTCGGGAGCTTCTTACCATATATGTCCGCGCAGGGAGTGGTTTTCAACGTATGGACAGATAGACGGGGGCAATATTTCCATGGCCAGTAATGCTGTCTGTAAAGTAGTTGGAATGGGCTCAATCAAGATTAGGACAAATGATGGTAAATTCTGCACATTGAATGGAGTTAGACATGTTCCACTGATGACAAAGAATCTGATATCCTTGAGTCGGTTAGACAAGAAAGGTTTCAGCTTTCAAGGTAAAGGTGGAGTTCTGAAAGTCTGCAAGGGTTCAAATGTGGTTCTGAAAGCTACCAAGCGCGGTACGTTATATCATCTTCAAGGATCTACACTATCCAGTTCTGTTGCTGGTGCATCATCTGATGGTGAAAGAGGGATGCAAACTCTGTCTGATCTGGCTCCGTATAGCAAGTTCCAACACGGTTTGGACTTGCTACAATTTGGAAGTATCTGATTGCCCTTTGTTGGGCAATATCTGAGGCAGGAGGGGGAGAGGAGTTTTATTTCTGGTACATCTGCATTCATTGGAGTGCATCTGGTACATCTGTCTGATTGAGGAGATTTCTGGTACATCTGGCATTCGTTGGAGTGCATCTGTCGGATCTGATTTAGAGACAATTCGAGTCAAGGTGGAGATTGTTAGGAAATAAGTGCCTAGCAATTGTCTTTTCGGATCTCGAATTGGTTTCTAACCTGAATCTGTTTAATTAGGAAAGTTTCCTAATTAATATCTGGTTGATTAGAGTTTCTTAATCAATATCTGAGTATCTGACCTAGGTTTCCTTATTGTATAAGGTTTCCTAATCAATATCTGAGTATCTGACCTAGGTTTCCTTATTGTATAGGGTTTCCTAATCTGTTTAGGGTTTCTGTTTAGGTTGAGAGTAGTATATAAACTCTCATACCTCTACCCTAGAAATTATGATATCATCTGAAATCTGTAACCTCTCCTCAAATTAATAAAACTATCCCCTCCTTCTACCCGTGGATGTAGCTAACAGGTTGTTAGTGAACCAAGTAAATCTGTCTGTCTCTCGATTTTACGTTCTTATTTGTTTGTCTTTCTCTTCCGTTATAACAAACACCTTAACCACATACTCATTGTTAAAATTGTATAAAAAACAGTACATATATATATATATACTTTATAGGCTTTAGAGAATTACAAAGTAATTAATTCACGTTTCCCTATAATTTACACTTGAGACTTATACTGCTTCCCTAAATCTAATTAATTGAAAATCTAAATTCACAAGTTAATTTTCGAATAAGTGATACATCGTTCATTCATTTACGTGTCATTACAAGTAAATCTTTGGCCGACATTGTTGATTATGACGCTTGCTAAATCTAAAATGCCTTAAGGTTGCGTTTGGGTACTCGGAATTGATGTGAATATCAAGAATTCAATTCCTGTATTTGAATTTCTAGAATTCAAATCCAAATCCAAATCCAAAATGGTGTTTGGGTACCCTTGGATTTGGATTTGGATTTCGGGCGGGTGGAGTCGGGTCAAGGTCACCAATTTTTATTTTTTAAAAATTTTTCATTAGAAAAATGTAAATGTTCAATTATGGGAAAAAAATAAAGAAAAACAAATACTACGACAAGATTATGCGAAAAAACAAAGAAACGACAAGTGACGGAATTGAAATGACTACCCATATACTAGGAATTTGAGAAAACCAAATTTGAACTAGGTAAGATTTGATCAAAATTTCAAATCCAAATCCCAAGGTTTCCAAACGCTCAAAATATTTCAAATCCGGAATTCAAATTCAAATCCATGTTCCCAAACATGCCAAAAACGAAATCGTCCAACAAAAATTTGTACATAACCCCGTGATTATTCACGGGTATTACACTACTCTATTTCGAATTCATTTTATACATGAATAGTTGAATACTACTGCTATAAAATACTCAACAAAAAAAGTTATGAGAGACCGTCTGATAATATGTATCGGGACGAGATACATTTACCTTTTACACTCTGTTTTAAAAAATGAACTGATGTAGAAATAAAAACACTAAATTAAGTAATGATAATATTTTACGGGTTGCAACCCGACCCGTTGAATCAACAAAAAATTTCAATTTAATACATACAAATATTTTTTTTACCGTTTAATAATAAAATATTTTAAAATTTTGAATTTAATTTTTTTTAAAATATAAACATTATAGTTCAAGAGTATAAAGATAATGATATACTCTTAAATAAATAAAAATTTGATGAGAAACATGTTTTTATAAAACTATAAAATATGTGTGGAAACGGGATACAACCCACTAACAATGAGGTGACACCCTCTTAATCCACTATTTGTAAATCAAACTCTCTCATTCAATTACTCCCTATAAGGTAATCTTATAAAGGGTACGTTTCCCTTTTGCACAAGGATTAAGAAAATAGTAAAATAATATTAAAAAATACTCAATAATTAGAGATAAATTAATATTTAATTATTCATATTGTACTTTTATAATGGCACATTGTGTAAATATGTCAGTAGAATAAGGTTAATTTGGTCCCAAAACTGGACTAAAAAGGAAAGGAGTCAATTGAATTTGAACGACAAAAAAGAATACGTACCATTTGGATAAGAACGAGGGGAGTAATTAGATAAAGATAGGTGGGGTGTGTAAATGTGTAAGAACACCAATTTGGTTGTGTGTGGTGATTTCTATGATTAGTTGTCATTTTTTTTTAATATTTTGTATTCTAATTTGTATCAAATTTCGGTGAAAATATGTTGTTTAGTATTTAAAATCACTTTAATTCACGGTCAAACTTTTTATAAAATAGGTCGTCTCTAACCTATTGATTCTACATAACGTATATTTTTTAGTTTTTTTCAAGTCAAATTTGGATCCACGGACCCACATGAGTTCTTAAACTTAGATATTGACCATAACGTAAAAATATTTTCCTCTAAATTCAATAATTTCACAAATAACCACGCGATAGCGTCTTTCTACTATTTATTAATTTTGTCGATATGTTCTGCAAAGAAAACGCCTCAACCCCGTGAATTTTCACGGGTTAATACACTAGTTAATTTATGTTGAACAACATTAGGGTGAAAATATCAGCCCACGGTTTCCTCTGCAAAACATCTTACCACCCATATCTTGAACAGTAGTTATGGAAGGAATTTCTTCCATATCTTGAACAGTAGTTAGGAAGAAATTCCTTCCAAATACCAACTATGTATACAATATATATTTAGTATAAATACATGATTTGATGAATGAGAATGACAACACACTTACTCTCAATCCTTACTCTCAATCTTTCTCTTTCAGTATTTATTTTCAACACGTTATCAGCACGAATTTGCTCCAAGTTTATAAGGTAGTATTTTAAATCAGTAATTTGTTAACAATAGTTACTTACCTCTTTTTTTTTAAAAAAAATAAATATAAAAAAAAATGGATCACCATTATTTTGGAGTCTCCATCACCCTTAATTGTATCACAAACTGTAATATATATATATATATATACTTAGAGAACTTGCCAATAATTTACCTAATAACTTACCGCTTATTCCCCCCTTTCATCCCCAACCCGAACCACAGCCTAGCGAATCATCGGTCACCCATCTTAACCAAAATCGACCAAGGAAGAAACCGAAAAAGTATCACGAAACTCATCACTGCTTTCCCGGAAATATGGCAGGACCATCTCGCCCTAAGAAGGCGAAAGGTATAGTAGACTCCTCGGAATCCTCCGAGTCAGTCAAACTCACAGGCGCAAAGCGCCGCCACACAGACATTAATGACCCGACTTTCAACGTCGACGACCTTTAAACTCACCTAGATCAGCGATGTCGTTCGCAAAACGATAATGAATGTAGTACCCGCTTTGTTAATCATAACAATAAACATAACGTAATTTTCTTCAAAAAAAATCGGGGGAGAAGAATGCAAGAAAAGCTAGTTGTTTGTGTTGATGTTTATTCAAATGTTTGTGATCTTATTATAGTAGTAATGTGGTATGCATGCATGAGAAGAGTGAAATGTGTAATATGAAGTGTGATGTGTAGAATGCATGTAAGTAATATGAAGTGTGATGTGCAGAATGCATGTAAGTGAAAGTGATGTAGGCATAAGAGAATGCATGTATGCATGCGTAATATGACTTCTTTTGCTTTGTCAATATATATATATATATATATATATATATATATATATATATATATATATATAAAAAAGGACAACAACTATTTTAAGAGCATAAGGTCAAGTGTTAAAGTTATACAAAAAGTGCTTAAAGTTACACGAGATGAGTGATAAAGTTGCACTTTATCACTTGAAGTGATAAAAGAGCTGAATGTTATAGTTACATATCAATTTTAAACAAATGCAACTTTATCGTATGTCATCTGTAACTTATATATATATATATATATATATATATATATATATATATATATATATATATATATATATATATATATATATATAAGAGGTATCAGGTGAGTCCACTTCTCATAATTGAGTTCGTGAGTTCTCATCTCATCCCTTGATTTAATTATAGAATAATGGTTAAGATTGATTTTCACAATTATGGAAATATTTGAGAAATCTTAGTAAATATTTTTTCTTCTCTTTCCTCCCTTAATTTTATTGTCAACCACACTCTCTCTCTCCTGTTAACCCATTCATTTTCACCGCTCTTCTCATTCCACGTTTCCTTCCAAGTGAAGTCTTTTCAATTCTCAAATATTCCCGCCTATATTACACATACTCATCTTCATCTTCATCTTCATCTTCATCTTCATCTTCGTCTTCGTCTGCTCATCCTCATCCTCACCCCCAAAACAATACGTTTTTCTTCATTGTTCATACAAATTTCAACTCACCTTCACATTCATCAACGCCGCTGCTGCACTAGTTTTCATCTGTAAACTAAAGGTAATTTAGGTCTTTTTTTGGGCTTTTAATTATTATATTGTTCTTTTAATTTATTTTACTGAGTTTGTGCTTATTAGATCTGTGTGTTTGTACTTTGTACTGGGTTTCGTTGTATCCCTTTCTATATCAATTGTTTGTGATGCTAATTACGATTAATGGGTTGTATCCTCTATTCTGCATTTTCTAAACTGTGTGGTAATTTTTAAATCTAGAATGTATGTTTGGAAAAACCATTGCTTAGTTTTGTATGTGCTAAACTGATTATTCATCTTCTCTGTTTTGTGCATTTCCTTGCATGTCTGCTATAAAATATACCTGACGTTACTTTAATGAACATTATTTGTTAGTGTAACTGGTATCATCTGTTATTTTAATGACTAACCTATACAACTAAGCTAACCCTGTTACTGATATATTATTATCTACATCTTTTTTGCGCTCAAACATATATAGTGTTACTTTAATGCTTATAATATGCTACTTTAATATGTAACGTCTATTACTGTAATGACTAATATCCATGAATAAGCACCTGTTGTTTGCTTGATTACTCTGAATCTTTTTCTCCAACGTCTAATGGTGTTACTTTAATTCACATGATATGTTACTGTGATGCTTATCATCTGTTACTTTAAACTGTATACTATGTGTAACCCGCGCGTGGCCGCGTCGGGGTGGACCTATGTCATGTCCACACTATGTCAATGCGGATGAGGTGTATGTAATCCTCTATTCAGTTTGTATCATTACCATTATTTGTGATTATATTCTCATGATACCACATTTCAGATGGCAAAAGGAGGTAAAATTGTAGTTGATGTTGAGAAGAAAGGGAGGGCAAGAAGCAAGTACGCAAGCAGAAGAAGACGACTGTCAAACCGTCTAAGTTGAAGGAAGTACGGGCCAAAGATGGTGGCGACGACAACATCGAGGGTACATTGTCGGTCAGGTGCAGGGCGAAGACTCTAGTTGATCTAATATCGACCCTAAACCAGAGGCAGCTGATGGTGGGATTTGTCGTGGATCCCGACACCAAATAAACCAACTAATCCTAACAAGTAGCTACGGTAAGTCGGGTCGATCCACGGAGACGGAAAAGGAGTTTAGACAAAGGTTTACCTAAGGACTAGACTATGTCAACAAAGCTAAACAACTAAAACAATGAAGGGGGATAAAACTATGACTAAGAATAAGCTAAGTATAACAACTAAAGCGAAAAGATTCAACTAACTAGAGGAATAATAGCTAAGATGAAGAGGAAATCAATAAGGAAAGAACTAGGATTAGGTCGGGTTCAAAAGTGATGAGATGATCAAGGGAGAGCAAAGGTGAAGGGGTAGTCAAGCTATCTAGGTATAATCCGGGCTCTCGCTCCTAAACCGACCTAGAGGTTCCTCGCTCTCGCGCAAAAACCCATCCTAGCAACATACAAGGCCACAAGAAGAAGGCAAGAAAACATGCATTTGCAACTACAAGTCATTCAAGAATTTCATCAAACATGATCTATGCATACAACTAAGAAGTAACCAAAACTTCCACCAACAATCTACACAAACCCTTAATCACCCATGAAGGCACCCAATCCCCCTACTAATCCTAGCAAGAGGATTACTCACACATATCTAAACTAAAACTAACACAAACTAGAGAAACCAACATAAGAGCAAAAACATTCATAATGAAGAACAACAAGGATGAACAACAAACAATAAATGAAGATGAAAAGTTGACTAACTATGAAAGATTAAGAGAAAAGAGAGGAGAAGGATTACACCAAACTAAAAAGGAGATGAAAAGATGAAATCTTGCATATATAGAGAAAACCCAAATACATCCACCAAGGTTGTCAATCTTGATAGAGATCTTCAAGAATTCCAATAATACAAGGATTAAACTAAGATTAAGGAAAGATTAAGCTAATCTAACCTAAAGTAATCTAGGGTTTCATAATGTAAGGTAATGTCCTTAAAACAATACAAGAGGGAGGTATATATAGAGTTACAAGAATAAGGGAGGCGAGAAATGAAGTCGCGGCTGAGCTGGGCCGTTCCCGGCCGGGAAGGTCATGATCTCGACCGGGAAGAGGTGGTCCCGACCGGGAAGGTCATGATCCCGGCCGGGATGGACCCCCAGTAGGTTGTCTTTCCTTGTCTTCTCGTCCCGGTCGTGATGGATGTGATCCCGACCGGGATGGGTCATGTAGGCTTCAAATATGATCCCATAGGTCCCTACTTGCTCTTGCAAGGCTTCTTATCGACTCTCGGTGCTCGGAAATGGGCTCCAAGGGACTCGGGATTGAGTCTAAGCCACCGAGTCATCGTCGCTTTTCTTCGTTGGCTCCATATGCGTCGGAAACGAGTCGGAATCGCTCCATTTCTCCAAGACAGGCCTTAAGAACCTAAAACAAGCTAGAAGAAGCGTAAGTAGCCTCGAAACCGCTCCAAAGAACGATTCAACAAGAGAAACCGGGACCAAACACAAGAAATAAGCACTACAAAACACACTTATCAACTCCCCCACACTTAACCCTTACTCGCCCTCGAGTAAGCACGAACTTACTTAAAACTAAAAGAAACTAAAATACTAGCCGAGCGGAAAAGTATTAGCGCACCCTACGCTCTTTCAACTCACGCGAGAACACTTAGAGGAAAAGTGCTCTCCGCAAGGCAAGTGAGGTCTTGCGACAAAACTGTGGATACAACCGAACACAAAAACACACAAACAAACAAACATACAAACAAACAAACAATCGGTTGCATCCAAGAAGAAACAAATACCGCTTCCCTCAAAAAAACGGTGAAAGAAACACCGGTTAAGGACTCAAGGCAAGTGACAACGTTCCCAAGCTAGTAATACAAACCGAAATGGACAAAATCCTAATAGTATGACAACAAAGCAACAAAAACGTTGGTAACTTACCTAGGTCCTCCTAACCTTCTAAGAACGTACTACGGGACGATAGGCGGGATGGAAAAAGGATGAACCACGGAGTTAGTCGACACTGTAGGTAAAGTGACACCCCGCCTCCTTTAGCGTTAAACTAAGAGGGTCGTCCCATGCTCAAAAAATAGCCTAACTAGTCCAAGTAAAAAGGTGGATAAGACCGATCATTACCGCTATCATCCTTCCTAGGGACTCGGTCCTTTGGTAGGCTCTTCACGATAACGATCGGTAAAGGCTTATTTTTGAGGGGGTAAGGCTTAGCTTATTCACGATAATCAATCAATAATCAACAAAAATTACATGTAGAGATCAGGCAAGCACTCATCTCACCTCATCCTCCAATACAACATTTGAGCATCTCTTTGTAGACACCTAGATTTGGACCTGGTGGCTGCAGAAGTGCCCAACAAACACCTGATGACGATAGGATTGCAATGCGACACGAGTTCGCGATGTTTTAGGTAGTTTTTCTATAGAACGGATCAAATAAATTACTCGGGCAAATTAAACTAACATGATGGCAGCCTTAGTCGTGTCTTTACAGTCGCATAGACACTAATTAGAGTCAATTCTGACCCCGAGTCGGTCCCGAAACTCGAGCTGAGTCAACACCGCGTCAAGTGAACCTCAGGATGCACACCCGAGGCCCACTAATGTTCACGGCGCTAGGGTAACACGCACGGAAGCCTTAGCTCCCAAGCTTTGTATTATACTCTCCCTCTCGGTTTTGGAAAGTATCAAAATCGTATCCTAAAAATCCCAACAGCCGCACCTCACGCGTCTTAGTCTCCCGGCGCCTAAGTCTTGGTGCGCCTCAACTCAGGCGTCCATGTGGGCGACGAGGGACGAAAACCCCTATAAATACCCCCCTTCACCTCATTCATTCGACACACAACTTCTCATCTTCTCTTCTCCCTCTACATTCTCGCTAAGGGCTCACACTCCGACACCCGAGGTAAACGATCCACTCGATCGTAGTTCCGATAAAAAAGCGACATCGATGCTACTCCTCACCTTCGAGCCCACCACTCGATCCCGAGGTGCCTGTGATCGACTAGCTCTAGTCTAGTAACGAAGTTCTGTCGGATTAGCCGCAGAATCAGTCCATAGTAACAAAGCTCTGCCGGATTAGCCGCAGGAAAGGTCAACGGTAACGGAGCTCTGCCGAAGTCACTGGTCAAGCTAGGAGGATCGGCCTATTGAAGTCGTGTCTTCACTAGGTTGCCATCTAAACAAAACTTTCCATATTCGTACTTTCTACTATTATGCACTACGACAACACTAGATGTGGACACTAGGTCCACAAACATCTTCTAAAATACGTAACGTCCCAACTTCAACCACAAACACTAAAACACACTAAATAGACTCGAGTAATTCCGAGATCCGTTCTCAAACTATCTATGCATCGTGTCCCGTTTAGTGTATACTCCGAGGGTGCAACTCCTCACAATGTGATTTACTTACATTCGCATTTACAGTTTTTCGTATGATTTATTGCTTTTATGACCTTATAATCGCATGCTAAATCACCTAGCACGGAATTCAAAACGTAAAACAACTAAAACTGAACAAAGTGATGGTCGGGTTCCGTATTAGTCCAGGTGCTCGCCTTACTAGGTTTGACGCATCTTTATTAATACCGAACCGACGCATCTTAAGCAGAATACCAGGTAAGGTATATCACGAGAACGACTAATATCCGTATTATCGCGTTAAAACTGATTTGCTAATACGTATAATACTAGTACTCTCTACTCTCCTACGTGCATCTTTTCATGGCCTACTTGTCACATGAAATCGCATTCAAAGAATGTAAACACAACTACTTCGATGACAAAACTTACTTGTCTTTAAACAACGAACATAGCAAAAGGTATAGGATTAAAACAACGGATGTTACAGTATTTCCACCACAACAAAAGAATTAGGATATCAGCCCACCGATTAATTAGTATAGGCCGCTATAGTGCGGGCGGGACTGGGTGTTGACATCTATCGGATGTTGGTTTCCCAATACGTACCCTCACCCCTTACTCAGAATCGACGGTTTCCGGATGTCCGAAACCATTGGCAATGAGAGTCATTCCAGGCATGGAGTGCTTACGGGTACAACTTCAGTTCACTAAAAAGGTCGCCTTACCAAATAAATCGGCCTTTAAACATTTACAACCACGACTCGATCGATTCCCAAACGGAAACACGGGTGCCTGCACCCGTCTAGTATAAGTCCAGATCGTCATCCGAATCGAGATCCGAAACATCGCCCCGTATGCGAGATCGGACCGGCCCCCAAAAGGGAGGGTCCGCGTTGGTAGCCGTCACCACACGTTGAAAAACCGGGTAGGTCTCGCGCGGGCACGCACGGGGCGCGTGGCGGTGCGGACGGACGTCCACACTCTTGACATGATTTGACCACAGAAACCCGCAAAATCAAAGTTCAGAAGATAGATCGGCGAACAAACAACACGAACCACGAACCAAGACCACGAAATTCGTCAATCTGCACATGTAAACAGAAAATAGACATCAATTGGAAAAAGAAAGCGAAAAATTAGAGAGAGAAGTATTGTAGCGGATGAAACGAGAGCAGAAGGCGGAAATGTAAAGTAGAGAGGGAAACGGAAAGGGAGAGTAAAGAGACAATGAAAATGAAGAGTGGTGCAGGAAGGGGTAGCGTGTTGGGCACACACTACTGTGCATACACTGTAGCTTTACAGTTGCAGGACTGTTCAAACACTGTAGCTAAGCAACAGTAATTTTCAACCTCTCGCTTTTTAAAGGGTATAGGATATGTGAGGTATATTATACTCCGTATTGAAATGAGGCAATAAATAAAAATAAGAGGGAGTAATAGTTAATAATGTCTCCATATATTTAACCTATGAAATTTTTACACGTGTAAATATAAGAAACTTGTCTTTACTTATGTCATCTATCTCCATATTTCGCCTATGAAAAATCACATATTTGTTTAGCATTGATCATTTTTTCATGAATAATGTACTTGCCTTTCCACGCACGTTTGGAAACTATATCCTTTTTTTTGTACGAATTGTGTCAAACGCATATTGTACCAGTACTCATCCCGACGTCATAATGTCGTTATATTTACGATGACTTCTACTTTTATCGTACACTACTACATTCTCCCAAATTGTTCTTAATCTACATACTCACGTGGGTTATTTGACTTCGATACTGAATACACTGTAATAATCATATGCATCAATATTCACTTCTTTTACGTAATTTTCAATCAATATTGTATTTCCGTTCATCGTCATATGGATTGTGATTTACCTTTTTGATGAAAAAAAATTCAACCTCGTGATTTTTCGCGAGTACTCCTTATTACACGAATCTTCTACCCTTTAAAAAGAGAGAACTCTCTTCTACTGTGCTTAGCTACAGTAACAACAGTGTTTGTCTCACTGTAGCTAAGCTACAGTAATTTGTAGTTTCTTCTTACTCCCCTTCCCCTGCTCTCTCCCTCCATTCTCCCTTTCTCTCTCTACTCTTCCTATTTGTTTCCCTCTCTACTTTACATTTTCGCCTTTTGCTCTCGCTTCGTCCGCTACTTCTCTCCCTACTTTTTCGTTTCCCTTTTTTAATTGATGTCTAATTTCTATTCACATGTGCAGATTGACGAATGTCGTGGTTTTGGTGAGTGCTTCGTGTTGTTCGTTCACTGATCTATCGTTTGAGCTCTGATTTCGCGGGTTTCTGCGGTGAAATCATGTGAAGAGATGCTCAGATGTTGTATCGGAGGATGAGATGAGCTGAGTGACTGCCCGATCTTGATGTTCGTCGTTCCTCCAACATCGATTTGATGTAAGTTTTGTATTGTGTTTTTCAGTTGTAGGTTTCGTCCATTTTTAAGTTATTAGTGTTTCTTTTTGTTGATTATGTGCTGGGACATCCCAAATATTATTGTGTTTTTTTTATTCCGTGTTGATCTTGCTTCTTCCCCTTTTGTTTCAGGTGGATCGATCGATCGATCGCGAGGTTTGATTTTTTTGCCTGCTTTTGATTTTCTTTTTTTCGCTTAAATTTTTTTTGTTCATCAGGATAGTGATGAAGAGAACGATGCTGAAGGTGAAGGTGCGACCGTCTTTAAATCCTCGTGGGTACAAGAAAAAGAAGCAGGGTATGAAAACTCGTGGTTAATACTAAATCGAAATAATTAGCCTTTATGATCCTCTATTTTGGTATAAAAAAAGCAAGGTGTTCACTTTTCATTTCTATTTCACATTTCTTTTCAAAATTTCCCCTTTTTTTTAGGGTTAGATCTGTTTCTGCTGTTACTTTTTAGTTGCAATTTTTTCAGTTTAATCTTTCCTGGTTGACTTTGTTTAGTGAAGTTTTGATATTTGATTAATAGGGTTCTGATGATCTGCTATTTTCTACGCAAAGTTTGATTTTCAGGTTTGATTCATGTTCCTGTTTTTGTGCTTCGTTTCAGGTGACCTATCGAGTCAGGCACCTTCATCGATTTAGGTAAGCTTTAATGTGAGTTTTTTTTTTCGTCTGAGCTTGTTTCATCTGATTTCGTTTCATTTGATAATGTTTCTTCATCTGATTTATCTGATTTATTGGCTGCTTGATTTTGATCTTAAGTTTTTCAGCAGAAATTGATTTGATATTAATTTCTGTGAATCTGTTTTTTTTGTTCGGTATTTATGTTATTATTACTAACTCCGAGATCGATTTTGCGGATTTTTTTTTCCACTTAACCCTGTTTACTAACTCCTAGGAACATTTAATTTCATCAGCAGGGATTGAAACATTAAACAGATTTTGACTAAGATCAAGGTACTGGAGCTTGGAAACACTACTAAAAAAGGAACGAGGTACACAGTTGGTCTAGCCTCTAATGTCGTATTCATTTAGCTATAATTATTATCATTATTATTATTATTAATTCGTTGGTGTTATTGATGTTCCGTTGTTGTTGCTATTGCTGTCAATCTGCGTGCGTGCAGCTGGAATTGTTACTGAGGAATTGCTGTTTCCCAATCATCCATCATGATATCAGCAATGAAATATCTATTCTTCTATAGAAGCTATGTTACCCCGCGTTTGCCACACTTCTAGGTAATACTCTTCCTCTTCACTCTTCTTCTGTTGATGTGTTCCTGTACTTTTCTGGTTTCGGGTCATCTTCGTTCTTGTTTGGTTTCGGATCGTCTTTCGGTTTATTTAGGATCCTTGGTCTACATGATTAATAAGAATGTAGTTTGAAGTAGAACATTGGGTAAATCATTAATGCCTGTCCGATTTTCTCTGTTTCTTTGTGTTTAGTTCGACGTTTGCTAGCTGGGTGATGTTCTCGCTTTAATTTCTCTATATTCGTCATCAACTGTGGTTTCATTGGTAATTAATTAAAGTTGATATTGCTGATATTGTTCCACTCTTCGCTGTAATTAGGGCAGCGAGTGGAATGAAGGCAGAGGAGGAAGAGGCAAAACAGAAGAGAGAGAGGAAATGTCGTTCTTAAGGATTGTGGTCTTCGTATCACTTCTATTAAGACTGGTGAGCCGCCATTTTTAATCTCTATTTTTTAGTTATTTCTCCACGAATTCGTTTTTTATGTTGATTCTGATTGTATTTTTCTGGGTTCTACTCAGGTTTTCCTCTTTTTTTTAAAAAAAATTCTGCTACTTAATTCATGAATTGATGTGTAATTTTTTCTGGCTTTTTGACTGTATTCAATTGTCGAGTTTCTTGTTGGATATTTTGTTTGGATTTATTGTGCAGAATCTGAGCATTTTTTAAAAAATTTCAAAAAGCTAACTAAGTCCAGCTTTTCAGTCTGTCTTCGAAGTAATAACATCACGGCACGACACTTGTCGGAAACAATCAAAAAAAATTATATGCGCCATTTTGCACTGCACATTTTGACGTTGAAATCCTCTTGTTACCTGCCCATGTCCCTGTCCATTAGACACCACACCACGCCCACCTGATGAAGACTTTATATCATATTCCTGTTGTGAGATGAAAGATCGATATCTAGGTGACCCTTTTCGTAGTAGCTTCTTCTGAATTTCTTTTCTGCCGCCCCCAGTCTCCTTCTGTGTGTGTTCTCGGTCCTCCGCTAGATGTGCTCTCCTTGAATTATTGAGTCCCTGTTCCTTTCCTGCTTCTGCTGATGATTCCGTTTGCTTTTTTTATGTGGCCCTTTGTTGTTTCGTTTCTATTTAGATCTGTTGCGCCTGCCTCATTGATCGTTGTGGCTAGCCTCCTTCAGGGACTCTGGTGGCCCAGGTACTGTTGTTTGCTCCCCTGTCTTGGTGTTTTATGTTGCCGGGTCGCCGTCTGTCAGAGTCTCGGGGTTATTTTTAGCCGAGTTCATTCCTTATTTCGTACTGTCTCTTCCGCACTCTTTTATTCCTCGTGGCTCTTGTTCTGTTGATGTCTTCGCGTATTTCTCTGGTCTCTGGGTCGTCTTTGTTCTTGTCTGACTCTGGATTCTGCGTGGATTAGTTGCCTCGAATTTGTTTAGTTGTTTACGGGTATTTTTCGGTTTTCGTCTTCCGTTGTGGGGGCTGGGTCTTGATTGTTGTTTGCGATTGCAATTTGATTTGTGGCGTTCGTTTGTTTCCTGCTTCAGCCCAGGTCGTTGCTTGCCTGCGTAGCCCTGGGAAGATTTCATCGCCACTCATCACCTTAGTTGCTTACCGGAAAATTACATGAGTGACACGGGGACTGTATTGATGTTACGCGTAGGAACGCCTCTTATCGATTCAGTAGTGTATACCTCGGCTTTGAGTATCGTGTCCCTGTTTTGCTTGAAGGCAGCGGAGGTCCCACACTTGTACTGTAACGATTCTTGAAGCGGTTCAGGTATCGCAACTTAGCCCGCCAAAGCATTAGAAAGTCAAATGGCTCATACGCGGTCGCGCGATATTCACAGGCCTCCAGTGCTGCCTCGAAAGAGATAAATGGGTTGCCGATATACCGTGATCATTTCGACGAGTGCTCCGCACTGTGTTCCCTTCGTGAACTCCTGGCAGGTCCTGCCATTGTGTGTGCGCCCTTGCGTAATTACTATATCCAGAAGCCCTTGGCATGATTAGATTAGTAGTCCCCACTAAAATGGTAGTCCCCATGCTTATGCTCATGATTTGCAGTCCACTTGCTATGCACCAGTGGGCGGCTGGAACTATTGGACTGTCGTCTTAGGGTGTAGGCTTCCATTTTGTAAGAGTATGGAATAAAGGCTACTATTGTGTGATACATTGCAAGTCTTCACTCGAGCCTCTGTGTTTCCATATGCCATGCCCACAAGATTTCGTTTGCCTTATTTACTAATTGTAATATTTCTGTGTAACATGGGCGGACATGTTAAGGTAATAAGTAGAGATATACACTCTCGGTCAGAGCAAGTATCATCCATAATTCCGGGGTTGTGTGTCGAGTCCCGGATTCATCGACTGCAGCCGTGTCTGTTTTGGCGTACGCGTCTTCGGTAACGTAAACTCCCCACGTGACGTTCGTGTTTTCTGCGCACACTGATCACTTGCGTGAGCCATGCCGCCACGGTCTTGCAAAACGGACCGAAGCATGGATAGGCGTCGTGCGTCTCGCATGGAGTAGCCTCGCCCAGTGCCCCAAGTATGGTGTCGCAGGTGGCTGTCGTACGTGTAGGTGTACGGCCACGGTCCGTCGTACTGTTACTTTGGTCACTTGGTTTGACACGGCATCGTCCGACAATCCGCTGGGATCCTAATCACCTGCACCCGGACGCGAATGCCAAGCCCGTTGGTGGACTTAGCGTGTTTGGTTTAATTGTCGCGTTATAGACTCGGCGCATTTCTCGCTACACACCTGCCGTGCCCCCTTCTAAATACTCATTTTAAATAGAATTGGGCCTCTAATCCCACACAGAACCGTCTTTCGCTTGGTACCACGCGTGCGTCTTGCTCCCTACACTGACACACATACACGTACCGTCTACCAGGCAAACACATGCTTCGCGTACGCGGGCCGCGCATACAGTGGGAGCGGATCTTTAATTTGGGTGAAGTAACTACGCGGTGTTCGTCGGTATCGGTCGAACTAGAAAAAGGCAGAGACGAAAACAACTCCTCTCCGGTGCAGGTACCCTGGCGGAGGTTCGACTGCACGCCTCTGCTTTTGCGCAGGACATCACCAACGGCGCTGCAGAAATATCCCCCTCAATCATCACAGAAATTGCACAATGCAGTTGCCAGGTGACTTCTAGCTGCGCCGCTCTAGGTGGCAGGGGCAAAGGGGATGGGACACGGGGTCAGTGTCAAAACAGAGCAGTGTGCTAAGTGCTTTGGTGAGCATTGTACTCTGGCAAACTAATAAAATAAGACTCGTGGGCCGCCTTCGGCCTTGTCCATATTATTTGGGCGGCTTTGTGTCTTGCCGATGACGTCTCTGTCCCCTGGGTGTTGTTCATAGATCGTACAACATACCACACTCACCAAATCTCTGTTTTTAGAGGATCAGCACCGCACACGTCGACTAATAAGATGTGGCCCACTTATGGTTTGCATCCTTCGTGGTTTTCTTATTTCAACTATTAGAGACGATATTTACTAAATACGGTATTGACTCCAAGCTTGACGTGTACAGTAAGGTTATATAACATTCCTCATACACCAACGACGGTGTTTAACCTGATTGTCACCACGGCCCATTGCCTCTTAAACCGCGATACGTTAACAGCTAATACTATTTGCAAGTTTTTACCTTTCGTCACAAGGATGTGGCGGACTTAGTACCCCTCATAATTCATCTATATCCATAACTTACATTATTTACGGATGTGGTGCGGCTTGCTGCTAATGGATTTTGCTTCGTTATTACAGTATACATAATTTCTGCATGAAATTACTTGTGATTTAGGGTACACCAAATTAGATTTTATTGTCTTCGACATAATTTCCATGTGACAATTACCGGCCATTAAGATGTTTCGGTGTAGCACCGGAGTCATTCGATATTCGATGGATGCCTTCGAAGTTATAACATCACGGAACGACCCTTGTCGGAAATAATCAAAACAAATTATATGCGCCATTTTGCACTACACATTTTGACGTTGTAATCCTCCCGTTACCTACCCATGTCCCCGTCCATTAGACACCACACCACGCCCACCTGATGAAGACTTTATATCATATTCCTGTTGTGAGATGAAAGATCAATATCTAGGTGACCCTTTTCGTAGTAGGTCTATTAACACAGCTGATTGTTAGAGGAACCGTTAAATGAAGCGAATTGTGTAGTTGTAGTATTAGTGGATTACTATGTAGGCAGGGGCGTTTTCCCCATTTACTATTTTCCCGACATTTGGCTGACTACACCTTGGACGCTGTGAACCGTGTACGCGCCTTCATTTCGAGCCGTCTCGGACATCGAGCAACTACGAGACGCGTTTCGCTGTATCGGTTGGCTGAAATCATTTACCTCCCCATCGCGCGCTGAATTCCCTTACACTTTCCCCGTACCTC
Organism: Agrostemma githago; assembly: GCA_958450325.1. Lineage (NCBI taxonomy): Eukaryota > Viridiplantae > Streptophyta > Magnoliopsida > Caryophyllales > Caryophyllaceae > Agrostemma > Agrostemma githago. Next base: position 41,577,597 of record OY288254.1, on the reverse strand, counting down.
TTGTGTGAGAGATTCTTATTTTGGGCTTGTGTTCCCCCGTACTGTGGGTCCCACTCGCCGCTTACACCTTCTTACGCCTTTTTACACCGCCTCCTCGCCCCGTTGGTCCTACTTAGGATAGGCTCCATAGATTCGCCAAACACCGCTTTCGTAGTTGACCCTTTGCATCATCGATATCATTTCGCAAAACAGGTACAAATAAAAAATGGGCACCCCAGTGCTACTGCCCGCAGCTGCATTGGCCTCATTAGTCGCTGCGCGTGCTCCACCTCTTCGCGAGGTCTGTTCACACCTACAATACTGCCTCTATATATACTTCCTCTCACTCCCCGATCTAAGCCACACGCACAGGCAAAAGAAAAGGGAGTTGGCAGTTCTACCTTACTTTACATATCCTGCTGTTGTTCTTACATCACCTGCGGACTTTACCCCCCCCCCCCCCCCCCCGCCGGTAAGCGGTGGTGCTCTGCGTGTTCTCGCGTGCGTAACTGTTTTTAGATGTCTTGAACGCATCTTCTTCTGCCACCTTTCAATTGCTTTATTATTTATTAGTGCTACTATGCATGCCGATCATTGGTTCTGTTGCTTAATCTAGACTTTTTCCCATTTTTTTCCGTTTTGCCCTTTTTAGTGCTGAACCTGCAGCCGCACAACTGCGCGCTTCCTGTTTACAATTTCGCTCACCATTTTTGTTTTTCAGCAACGAGTGGCTCAGTGTCAGGCTGTCCTCGTAGTGACACAGACTGCCCGCTCTGCGAGGGCAAGTAGGCCCCCTGTTTTCTCTCAGCTCGCGGAGGGGGTGCCTTTGTTTTTGCATGTTCTAACGGTTTTGCGTGTTCTCCGACTTTGCGGAGGCACACTCTCTGTTTTGCGTGTTATGCAGTCTTGTATGCCTTAGGAGTTGTGGACGGTGTTTTATCAGGCTGTAAGTTAGATAGAATCTACGGTAGGGGTCGTTTGAGGTTTGGTGGGTTCGCGCCTATGCAGCTGTTGCTCCGGCAACCTTTTCCGTGTCAGCTTTTCCTCCCCACATTTTTCATTGCATGGTGCGCCTTTAGATAGAAGTGCGCTATTTGCATTTGATGCGTGGTGCGCAGTCTAAGGTTGGCGCCTCTAGGTAGCCAAACCTATTACGTCTACTGTGCTAGGGCGGTGTTTGGGGCTCCGTGTTGGTGTCATTGCTTGGACAGGATGGTGTGCCACTTATTCTTCGTTTCCCAGCTCCAAGTTCTTCCCTTTGTGATCTGTTTGCTTTTCGTCTACTTGACAAGTCCCGATTGATGGCTGCGCCGCCTCGGAGAGTCAGGGTCTCGTTTTACCCACTACTTCAGCAGATTGCTGCTTTCCTGAAGTTCCCGGAACCTACGTTCACCTACATGGATGAACGCACGAATAATGTGTACGTATCCGTCCACATTGACGACAAGGAGCTGGCGTACCTGTATGTTGGGAACCCGGCGCCGTCCGTTGCAATTTCGTGCGAACATGCATCGGAGAAGGCCGTTCGTGGTCTTATCGAGAAATTCGGTTTGGTGGTGGAGGACATCACTCTTGCTAGGCACATCGCTTTGCATCAGTCCGCTTCCTTGTATAGGCTGAAGAGGAATTCCCTCGAACGACTTGGGAGTGCCTTCAGGGGTCAATTTGTCCACGGCCACGCCTTCTCCCCGGAACCTCTGCCAGTTCCAAATCTCACCATTGACTACATGTCTGTGTTGCGCACTATCTTCCGCGCCTTCGGGATACCAACAACAACCATGGAGACCGTGGAGAAAGCTCCGGGCCAATTTCTGTCCTGGCTTATGTTCGGCACAACGTCCCCCCAGCCTTCTGGAAACTGTATTTTCGGAGAAACTTCGCCGGATTTGGTGACGGCCAAGAAAAGCGTGGCGAGGAAAGCAGTGGAGTACTTATCTGCCGTGCACAACATAGAGATAATCGACCCCAACTACAACCCAGTGCAGACAAAGTACATTGCTATCAGGTGCACACTCGAACGTGAGAGCTACCTCACAACTAGGGAGAGGGTCTTGGGGATAAGAGAGCCTGTTGAGCCGTCTTGCTTGCTTGTTGAAGGAGACTGCCATACTCCGCGCTCCACACCGTTCCAGGTGCCTGCGGGGAAGGCCCCGCCACTGCCGCCAAATAAGCGCGGAGGATCCAACGCCAGTTCATCGACTCCGGTAGACAAGAAAGAGGTCAAAGACGCTAGAGCATTCTTCACTATCGCCGAATTTGCCGAGTTAGTGGACAAAGGAAAGTCACCTACTGCGCCCAGCGCCGAGTCAAAGTGACGCCGCTGCAGTGTATGCGCAACACGTAAGGGTCTATAGTATTCTAGGATTGTAATGGCTGATGCCTTTTGCTTGTTGTACGTCGCATTATCTGCCTCATGCCTTTTGTGCGTAGTGGTCAGCTGCAGTTGTGCTGCAACTTTTGTTTTCCTGTGCGGGTAGTGTACGTTCGCATGGCCATTTCAACCCTTCGTTGTGTGTTTTCTGATGTACTTGCTCTGCAGATATCTTCTGTTCCGTAATATGTACGAGACACAGTATGTTTTAAGTTCGCTGGCGCTTGCCCTATAATTCTGATCAGGCTTCAACCAGCTTATGTCAACCGTGTTTCACTGCACGTGTGTCGCACAAGTTCTGTGCTTGTTGGTGTATCGTGCTTTTCACTACATAGACCCTACTATTATCGTCTGCTGTTTTACTGAGTTATTAGTCCGTCAAACTGGTCAGTTCTACAATCTAGCACGCTTTGGTGCACCATACCTCTGACTACCCAAATCGTGCTATTGTTGTCTGCTGATTTATTGAGCCATTAGCCCGTTGAATTGGGTAGGTTTAGTTTCTTGTGCGCTTTCTGAGGGCGGTGGCCCAGGATTTTACGTTCTTTCTGTTTTGTCGTTGTACTGTACATAGATGTCAGAGACTTTGCTGACTTCTTGTTTCTGCAGGGAAGATTCGCAGTCCTGCAGAAGTGTGCCGGGCGAGCTGCTCGTCGGTCAGACGTTAACAATTACAGCTGCACGCAACCGCAAGTGTTCCTCAGGACCCAGGTGCAGGTCTGGGGCGTCATCAGCCTCGCAGTTTGGTGCACTTTTTCTTTTCTCCCTTCACAGCAGAACCGGTCAGTCATGGGTGAGTTCCTACTCTGGCACTGCACCGCGCATAGATTCTGCCTGTGGTCCGCGGCCATGGCGCATGTGATAGACATCTTCTTTTTGCAGAAAACGCTTACCAACACTGGCCGAAAGCAGCCGGAGGTGCTGGGGAAGGGGACAAACGCGCTGCTCGTCCCGCCGCTTCAACGTCAGATGCCGTGTGAGCTTTCCCCCGCTTCTCCACAGACCGCGTAGTCCATGTCTTCACGCTGTTCCTCACCTTACACTTTCCCTCTGCAGGTCCGCGCCCAACCCCAGGAAACGAGCACGGGGACCTGAAACAGGTCCGCAGTGTGGGCGGACACTCGCACCCTCACATTAGCTGTTACGCTACGCACGTGCCGCCGTGCACTTCACGCTTGTGCCCTCGTGGCGTTCTCAAATCCTGACACTCATCCGGTTGCCACTCATGCACTGCAGGTGGCGAGGACCTTTGCCCTTCTCCGCGGACAACAACTTTCACCCACTCTCACGCTAACACCACAGCACGTGTGGCTGGAGTAGCGCTAGATTCGTACGTATTCCTCACTCTGATAGCATGTCGCTTATCTACTGACATCATCTCACCAAATTTGGGACCTTACCCCCCTGTACGCACAGGAACATTGTTAGTGCCAGTGTTCCGCAGACACCTACGAAAAAAAGGCAGAGGACAAATTAGCGATTGGGAGGTACGTCGTGCCCTAGGAATTGTGATAGTTGCGCAGGTTGCCGCTGTACTGCCAGGTGTGTGGTTGTACCATCCCAACCCAGCAGTTGCACACTACTTTTGGCTATTTGTCGCCACACGTACGCAGTCTGCGCATCTGATCCATAGATCGCTGCACCATGAATCTCTATCTTTGGGTACGTGGCGATCTGTTCCACGACTGATGGTTGTTCTTTTTTTTGGCACTTTGCTGCAGCTGTAGTCGCAGCCTCGTCTCTAGTGCTTGCCAGGACCACCAGAAGAACAACACGTCGCGTTGTTACTAGGCAGGCGGCTCTAAACACGGGCAGGTGACTCTTTCCTACGCCGCCACTTCGCGATTTATTTCCTGCCTAGTTTTCCCTAATCTGTTTAACTACGTGGAGAATCCTCGCAGGTGATTGAGACCCTTGTTCATTGCCGTGTCCAGTGACGGTCGCCCATTTCCAAAGTGCTGCCGCAGCGCAGGAGGCTGGTCTAACGTCAGACCCGTACGCTCAACTTGTCCTAATGTGAGTTTGTTTCTTCCGCCAGCGACGCTCTAACCTGGCATGGCCCTTACTTTGGTTTCTCTGCAGGAACGTTGGAGGTACCTTCGTCAAGCGAACAGCTGCAAGGAAGAGGCAAAGGGCGGCTGCGCAGTTGGAAGGTATGTTCTGCTATAAGAACTATGTTATTTGCGTAGGGCAGCTTGGTGTCCTGCCCCGCATAAGCTACCCGCTACTATCCATTACTTGTCACTTCCGGTGGACAAGATGCATATTTTACCCGACGATATTGCGCCGGAACTTGCGCAGTGTTCAGTGTGCGTACAGATGCTTCAAAACGGGCGGGTGTTCGGTTGTTTGATAGCCACCTATTGCATTCTTGTTGCAGCCGTGGTCGCAAGTCCATATGCAACTCCAGCTGGCACCAGGAGCAGGCCAACGTGTCGCAGTGTCACTAGGCAGGCAGACGCAGACGCGGGCAGGTGCGTGCTTGCTTTACTGCCATTGTAAAAATTACTTGCGTTTCACCCATGTGCTAGCGCGTTTATCTGTGTGCAGAATCCCCGACAAGTGGCATAGTGCGAGCTCCAGCCGACTAAACGCCGTATGCGCAGGGCCCAACTTGGTCCGCCTGCTGCAGCGACTGAACTGTCGATACCGACCGCACAGCTGAAGCTTCCGCTTGCGAAGATGTGCTCAAAATGTCATGCGCCAAGATACGCATACGAACCTCCAGCTTTCTGCTGCCAAAATGGAACAGTCGCTCTGCCACCTGTGATTTTTCCATCCGAACTGTTGGCTCTTCTGACCAGCCGTGATTCACTGTCGATGCACTTTCATAAATACATTCGGATATACATTAACCTGTTTGCGTTCAGTTCTATCGCCGGCAACTTTGATGCGCAAACGTTGAAAGGCATCTACGTGTTTAGCCTGCATGGCCAGATTTACCATAACGTGCCAAACCTGTTACCTGAAGGCGACTGTCCCAAGTATCTGCAGCTATACTTCTACAACGCCCAACATGAAGCGCAGAATCAAGTCGCCTGTTTCCCTAATCTTAGCCAGGAAGTTATTGCTATTCTCATGAAGATAACAGAGTGTAATCCCAATGCCACCTTCTTTAGGTCTCTAAGGGAGTTGACCATAGACGCAGACACTCAGATTCTCATCAGCAAGCATCCCAGTCTTGATCAGCGCGTGTACAACGCTCCAACTGCAGACGAAGTCGCTGCCATCTGGTCTGACAACAGCACTGGGGGCGAGGTGAATGGGCCTTACATAGTTGTTCGAGGCTCGGACTCGCAGACGCACAAAATCAGACATCATTTTGGGTGCTATGATGCGCTTCAGTACCCTCCCCTATTTCCGCATGGTGAATGTGGCTGGCAGCCAGGGCTTAAGCGCATCATTGCTGGTGGTCCAACGGCGGCACTCGTTGCACACACAGTCGACGGCAATGACGAAATCGTGACTGCGGAGAGACTGTTGGAAGCCGAGTCAGTTCGTAAGTGCCGCTATATCTGCAACATTGGCGTTTTTCGCGAGTTATTGTAACCGGTTCGCCTGCCTACTCGTTCACCCTATTAGTTATTCTACACGTTCCTACCTGGTACACTGCAGCGCATCTGCAGTGCTAATTATGGGGAACTTGTAAATAGTTGTACTGCAAGTTTTGTCATTCGGTGTCCACCTTTATGTGTTACTGGGGTCTAGGGACGTGCTAATATGAATTGTGTAGTCAAGCACCGACGCGTGTACCCACTCTCACTACAACTGCGTTCTATCTAACACTGTGCGCTGCTGCATGCACTAATCATTTGTGTTTCCGTGTACGCAGGCTCGACACCATCCACTCAGCAAGACGAACGGAATATTTCCTGTAGAGAATACTACTGCTACAAATTCCAGGCTAGGATAGGCAACCATTTGCTGCGCACAGAGAGGTGTTTCCAGCAATATGTGGTGGACATGTACGTGAAGCTGGAGAATTCATGCCTTGACTTCCTCCGCCTGAATCAGGAGCTAATAAGAGCATACCTGTATCAAGGGATCTTGGATACGGTCGGTTCAGGTGAATATAATGCAGCGAACGTTGGACGCCGGGTAATACTTCCACCGAGCTACATAGGAGGCCCTAGGGACATGAAGAAGAGGTATCTGAACTCAATGGCTCTTGTGCAGCGTTATGGGAAGCCTGACTTGTTCGTCACAATGACCTGCAACCCAAACTAGCCTGAAATTAAGAGCGCACTCGGCCCAGGCGAAGAAGCACAGAACAGACCAGATCTGGTTCCCCGCATTTTCAGGGCGAAACTGATCGCCCTAAAGAAACAGATCATGTTGAAGCACGTGTTCGAAAAGGTATCTGGGTTTATATATGTTGTGGAGTTCCAAAAGAGGGGCCTCCCTCATGCACATCTTCTAATAATATTGGCTGGAGAAAGTAAGCTCCGAGGCCCTGAAGATTTTGACCGGTTTGTGTGTGCAGAAATACCGACCTCTGCAACCCCTAATCTTCGCGCGTCTGTTTTAAAGCATATGATGCACGGTCCTTGTGGGAACCTGAACACTGACTGCCCATGTATGAAGCACAAGAAGACAATTGGACAGTGCAAGTCTGGGTACCCCAGACCGTTTGCGATAGACACAACGACAAATAAAGACGGTTATCCGATCTACCGGCGCTCCTCGTCTGGCGAATCCGCTGTCATTCGAAGGCACACGCTTGATAACCGATGGGTTATTCGTTACAACCCATATTTACTTGACCTTTTTTACTGCCACCTCAATGTAGAAGTATGCTCAACCATACAGGCAGTGAAGTACCTGTACAAGTATGTTTACAAGGGTCATGACAAGGTGTCGTATGATGTTGTCCATCGTGGGGAAGCAAGGGCAGTTGATGAGATTGAGCGGTTCCAGTCAGGGAGGTGGGTCTCGCCCTGTGAGGCGATGTGGAGAATTTTCTGATTCGACTTATTTGAGATGTATCCATCCGTGATGGTGCTTCCTGTGCACTTGCCTAACATGCAGACCGTCCAGGTCAGGCCTCATGAGAAATTGTCAGACATAATTCGGAATGAAAGGCGGTCGAAGACACCCCTCACCGAGTTCTTCACCTTTAATGCGGAGAACCCCACGTGCCGGTACCTGTACGGTGGATTTAGAGAGGCCCATAGGTGGGACTGCTCGGCAAGGAAATGGTTTAAGAGGAAAACAAAGGTCACTGTCGTTGGAAGAATTGTGTTCGTTACGCCTTCAGAGGGTGAGCGCTATTTCCTACGACTGCTCCTCCTCCATGTTACAGCACAGCAGTCCTTCACGGACTTCATGACAGTTGATGGGGAAAATTGCAGTTCATTTCAAGATGCTGCTCTGCGCCTTCATTTGTACAAACAGGACAACACCATTGAGTTGTGTCTAGATGAGGCGTGTGCAGTGGAGATGCCGCCAAGTCTGCGACGCCTCTTCGCTACAACGCTGATATTTTGTCAACCTAAGGACCCTCTGTCGCTGTGGAAAAAGTACCTTCCGTCCTTGTGTGCAGATTTTCTTTTGCAACACCCTAACCAGCTGGCGAAAGCGTCCCAATTGGTCGCGCAGTCCGTAGAGAAGTACCTCCAAGCCATGGGCAGATAGCTCAAAGCTTTTGACCTGGAATCACTTCTCGATTGTTACGACGATCACATACGCCACACCAAGGACATAGTTGATGCGCTGGAAGCGCCCATCCCTCCCCAGTGTATTTCTAATCGAGCCATGCTAAACCCAGCCCAGAATGCAGCATTCACTGTGATAATGGACCACGTCCGCGCTGAAAAGCCAGGTGCCTTTTTCGTAGACGGTCCAGGAGGAACTGGGAAGACATTTCTCTACAATGCTCTGTACGCTGAAGTGCGTCTCATGGGAAAAATTGTCCTCCCCACTGCCACTTCGGGGATTGCCGCTTCTAATATACCATCTGGCCGAACTGCGCATTCCAGGTTCAAGATCCCAATCGATATAGCCGCCTCGCTTGCCTGTGACGTTCCTAAACAAGGCAGCCTCGCAGCTCTCATCCAAGAGACGAGCTTGATAATTTGGGACGAAGCCTCCATGGCACGTCGGAAAACGTAGAGTCCCTTGGCCTTTTATTGAGAGATCTCTGTAACCCAACATTGTTGTTCGGAGGCAAGACAGTTGTCTTTGGTGGGGATTTCCGACAAATACTTCCGGTAGTACCGCAGAAATCGCAGACAGAGGTTGTCGCTGCTAGCCTTGTCGCGTCGCCAATCTGGCCTCAGCTTCAGAAATTTCACCTCACACAGAACATCAGGGCCACAGAAGACCCAGTGTTCTCGCAGTTTTTGCTCTCTCTTGGGAATGGAGAACTACAGATGGAAGACTGCTCGTACGTCTGCCTCCCACCTACTGTTTGTCTTTCGTGCACAAAGAATATTGCGGACGCGTTGACCGACATCACGGAACTGGTTTTCCCGTCTCACGAGCTTCAGACTATAACGACTGCAGAATTTGCAGCGAGAGCGATATTAACGCCCGTGAATGATGATGTGGATACAATCAATAACACGCTCATTGAGAAATTTCCAGGCGAGTCTGTGACTTACAAAAGTTTCGACCTGGTTCTCGATGACAAGTGCAACATCTATCGTTTAGAGTTTGTCAATAACCTATGTCCTGAAGGGATGACTCCGCATGAGCTTGTCCTTAAGGTTGGGTGTCCGGTTGTACTGCTGCGAAATCTCCTGCCCTCCTTTGGTCTGTGCAATGGTACACGACTTATCTGTAGACATTTCTCCCCTAACCTCATATAGTGCGTGATCAGCACAGGACACCACACCGGCGAACACGTGTTCATCCCTAGAATCAAGCTTCGCCCAGCACCATCATCAAAATATCCATTCCAGTTTCAGAGAACGCAATTCACTGTCAAACTCAGCTTCGCCATGACAGTCAACAAGTCGCAAGGGCAGACGCTGAGCCAGGTCGCTATCTATCTACCCAGACCTGTCTTCTCACCTAGCCAGCTGTACGTCGCACTCTCCAGGACGTGTAGATCGGACAAGGTCACCGTAGTGTCCACATTACCGATTGTCGAGGCGCCCCGAGACTCTGTGAAGAATGTTGTGTCTTACAGCGTTCTGCGCCTTGCGGGAATTTTGTAGCTGGGAAGTGCACAGTAGCGTGTGCCGCCCAGCGTGCGTCACGTAATTGGCAAATCCTGTAGTAGAAATGCATGCCGCGTCATTTTTTGGATGATTCCTTTCGCTTATGTGTCTTAATGTAACACGTGTGCACCACAATAGTTTCCGCTTTTTCCTCCACCTTCGCTTGTGCGTAGCCGTTTGACCCTTTGAAAAACGCTTACGAATACGCCTAATGTCCCTAGCGATCAAGCGGTGCGTGGCTTATGTGCCCTTACCGCATGAACGTTGAAAAGTGTTTCGCCAGAACGCACTACAAATTCGCACTGCTTGACAGGCCGCGTTGCTGCCACACGTCACTGTCCTTCCGTATAGCATGCACCGCCTGTTCAACTTTGTGTTCGACTATGGAATTCTTTAGTCTGTCGCCTCTTTTCCCCTAGCCACCGATGCCACTCGCATCTGAGACCGCAAACCAAAACGTGGTAGGGCACACACGGAGAAGCGCGCCTCCCCCCCTTCTCGGGCAGTGCATTTTCCACTCCGTGACGACGTGTACGTGAAGCTGGAGAATTCACGCCTTGACTTCCTCCGCCTAAATCAGGAGTTAAAATGAGCTGACCTGTACCAAGGACTTTTGGATACGGTCGGTTCAGGGGACGTTCTTCACTTTGAAAAAAACTCTTACGAGTACGTACTGTGTCTCTTGCGATCAAGAGGCACATGACTTCTGCGCTTTTGGCGCATGAACGGTGCAAAGTGTTTCACCAGAATGTGCTACAAGTATGCACTACTTAAAAGCCCACGTAACTGCCACACATCGCATCGCTTGGTTGGCTCCGCGATCGACTATGGATTTCTGTGCTCTGTCGACTCTCTTCCCCAGGCCACCGATGACAGGTGCATGTGAGACCGCAACCCAAATCGTGGCAGGGAACGCACAAAGAAGTGCGCTTGTCTCCCTTCTCGGGCGATGTCATGTTTCTAATTAATCGATTTGTACCATATGAATACAGGTAAATCAAATACAGAGCACTATACACCACTTTAACGAGAAAAAGAATGTATCCCAGCCCAACTTATTGAGATTAAATCAGAGGGTTGAACTCAATTAGTAACAAAATCATATCTACATATAAACAGATCAGCAATTAATCTAAACAACGAACAAATATGGACCAAAATAACCCGGAAAAAGAACTGTTCATAGCAAAATTTACCAGGTTAAACTACGGAAGACCTAATGATTCATTGATACAGAAAGAATTGATTTTTGAAAGGTCCTAAGTCTGAAGAATATCAACAAAAACCTCGAAAACCCATTAAAGGGGGTAATTAATGATCAAAATACCAGCCAACGAACCCAGAAAATCTGAATTAATCCAAGGCTTTCTCGCACAACAAGGGATGGCAAATTGCGTGCGCCCCCTGCAACGGAGGAAATAAATATTCACTTTCCCAACTCGGCGCCGACGTGTGCAGACTGAACATCTGCCTGACACCATGTCGAGGAAAAAACACGCTGACACTGTCAGCGCAGAACCTGCTGCTTTCAGCAATGCGCGCACCAATAGCCGTCTACAGTGCCCAAACCCTACACGTTCCTGCGCAGACCTACGTGCGTAGGACGGTGACATAAAATAATATCGCAGACTTTTCGGCTATCTGACATTGGCTGCAAGTACCTGAACACACTTCAGCTGCAAGAGGCAGGTCTGTCAACACTGCGCAGTGCAGCAACCGTCAGCTTTAGCAGCTCCTTGCCGCATACGTGAATTACGGCTGATTTTCTTATGCGCACACACCTGCATACGTGGACCGGTTACATCAAATAACGTAGTAAAATCTACTCGCAGCCCCTAAATCGTGCCAGCACGCCAGCCGTCTGGCGTGCTGTCCGCAGCAGGCCGCAGATGGCATGCATTGTTCCCACCCAAACAAAAAAGTGCCGCTCTACTATTTATAGCGACCTCTGCGCATCATTCCTTCTCCGCAAACGCCACAAGCTAGCCCCCCCCCCCCCCCCCCCCCCCCCCCCCATACCTCGCTCTTCTATAGCAGACCATGAAGCAGGAGCGAGTCTTTCTGGACGAGTTGAACAGCAACAGCAAGGCATACAAGGTGAAGGTAAGGGTCATAGAAAAGGCACGACCAAAAACATTCCCGCAGAAGGGCACAGTGTACCAGAGCCTGTTGCTAGAGAATGAGAAGGTTCATTCCTCCTCATTGTTCCATACCGCGCTTTCTCACCGTGCATTTCTAGGTGCATCTACAAGTCTATACCTTACATCTGCCCTTCTGCTGTTGTGCTCTTACTGCAGGGAAATCTTATGTGCGATGCGTTATTCGATGACCAGGTTGATGGGTACAAGGACGCGTTTATGTACAACGGTGTCTACGAAATCACAAATGCCCCGATCAAGGCGTGCGATGAGCGGTGGAAGACAAACCCCCATGAGGTCAACTACCAGATGAGCTTCGGCAGTCAGACTGTCATACAGCCCATTGCAGACAAGCCTGGGCCAATACTCCCTGACTACATCCTGATCTCAGAGATACCCAAAGTTTCCGGAGCTTCCACGAAATACGGTAAGCGAGTGCGATGTTTGGCTCCATTTCTTTACTATGGTCAGTACTGCGTCGTTTATGCATCTCCGCGTATGTTTAGTCCACAATTTTTTTCCTGGAGAATGTTAAACATACCATCATACTCATCACCGGTTCTGCTAAAATGCCAGCAACACTATTTGCTGCGCCGGCGTATTTCTAAGCATGTATGTCGTCTTATTTATCTAGCAATTTCAATTTTGATTACGATTATTGTTTGCTAGGTTTTGTTTTCATTTTGCATGTCTCTCCCCCACTTTGGTATTTTCGTTGATTTGTTGATTAGGGTTTTTTTCGGCTTCAGCTTCGATTTCGATTTCGCCTTTTTCAATTGCTATTACTATGTGAACCTCCATGAACACTCTCAGACCTATACCGACTCGTTACCAGTCTTGATTCTGATTATTGTTTGCTGGGTATTATTTCGACTTTGGCCGTTTCTCCCCCAAATTGGTAATTCTGTGTATTAGGGTTTCGTCTCCTTCCAATTTCGCCTTCACCTCTTTGATTTGCCCATCGCATTAGAGCAGCGCCCTTGTAGTCAGTCAACTAGGGTATGCCTCGGCCTTCCCTCGAACTGGCCTGCTGATCTGGATTTCAGCGCTGATTATTCCTTGCCGTTGTTTGGTTGCGTCCGGGGTTTTAAGATTTCTAGACCTCATTCTCGTCCTGTCGGTTACGCTTCTCTGTCTGATGTCCTCCACTCGTCGTTCGCTAAGCGCCTAGGTACCATCGCATCTGTTATTCTATAGTGGCTCCTAGAGTAGAGACTGCACATTATAGTCTTTGGTGCATTTCCTGCACACATAGAGCCCACGGTCTCCAATTGCTACACAGTCTTTCAACTCTACCCACAGTCGTTGTTGCTTCCATTCATGCAGATGTCCTGTCCATTGTGCTGTGTATTGAGGGCGCCGCACTGCAGATTGTGACTGCAAATGCGCGTGAGATATATGTCCGTGAGATCGTCGTGATAGACCAAAGGTGTGTCCGCGTGATGGACTGTTTGCTTTTTTTTCCACTTCACTGCATTCCTGCGTTACTTGCACTGACCACGTCTCTGCGTACACTACAGTGTCCACCAGCCGTTGGTCATTTCAGCATGGCATGACCTGGCCCTTGAAGAGTGCGCCAAACTACCGTCCTCTGGGGATGGATTCAATATTATCGGGTTCACTGCTCTTAGAGTCGCACCCCACCAAGGTACGCCCACCACAACTGGTGCACGTTCACATTACCTGTTGAACACACTATACAGGTCACTGGTGACCGTAGTAATTGGTAGTTTTCGATTTTCTCCTGCGCTATACGCAGCTTCGTACATACACCTATATCATGGTTGCTCATATTAAGTTTTGGGATATTTTGGTCGCGAATCTCAGAGACTCCTCAGTGTACGCTGTCTCCTTCCACCCTCTAACTCACAAATTATACGTTCAAGAACTAACGACTTTTTGGTCCCCCGGGCTTTTCAATGGCTACGACGCCGTCGACTGTTTTCATCACAGAGCCTACTGGAGATAGTGTGCTCGCCTTAACAGAGTGGTGAAGTGTTCTGCTGGCTTGACACACCAGGTGTAGCCTTTTGTTACAGTACTAACTTAAAAGTCCTCAAGCTAACGCATTGTATGTATTGCAGGGTGGCACAGAATGAAGCTTTGCTGTCAGAGCTACAAGAGCGCGTTGTCCAGGTCCGGAACCCTGCTCCGGTGCCCAGCGTCGCCACCATAGCTGAACTCCTGGCTAAAACGGTGGTCCACCCTGCCCCCTACCTCGTAGGTTTAGTAGGCGAATGCGGATACCCAGTCTGCTTTTATTTTATACCCTTACACACTTGCAGGAGCGGAACACACTGCAGGAAGAGCGCTATACACTATCGGTGTTGATTTAGGATGCTAACTTTGAGAAGATCAACGCATACCTTGGCTGCTCCGGGTGCGGAAAAAAGGTCGACATCCCATCAGGGCACTGCTTCGCTTGCTCCAACTACTCTAGAAAATCTTTCACCTCTGACCCACGGTATGTTCCCCGACGATTCACACTCTGCTTACAAATAAACATCTTGGTCACTCTAACGATTCTGCAATGGACAGCGTGACCTTCAACTTTGAGGTCCGGGACAACTCAGGGACACTTTCACTGAATGCGTTTGGAGCGGATGTGGAAACGCTGTTTGGTATGCAGGCTGCAGACATGTTCAGGATCCGGACCACGGTCAGTGTTTTCCCTCTATGCTTTCTTCACTATTACATACATGCTCAAAAAGTCGAACCCTTTTTGCTTGCCCAGGACGACTTCGCTGCCTTTGACAGGATTCGCACGACACTGCGTACTGGCAGGTCAGAAATTGAAGTTGGGCCAAAGGGGACACTTGTGCGCAATGGTATTCTTCTCTGGGTAGTTAAGCGAATTATATCTTCCCCAGTGGCGCAGGCGACAATTGAGCCCGTAGACACTGATTCTCAGACATCAGGCCCTAATGCAGTTGCTCCCGTTATTTCTCTGGCTAGGGGACAGACGTCGCTCGACAAAGACAAGAGCATAGCGTCACATGAACACGCAGACCCTGGTACTGCAGGTGCGCATGCTACCGGCCAGGCAGCAGAAGCCAGCGCGAGCGATGTTGCTACTTCACCACCCGTTGCGTGAGCTGCCACCTTTAAGAACTATTTTGCTCTGCATAATATCCTCTTTTGCCACTGCCGCTTAGAAAATTGTGTCCAGTAATATCTGGGCTCGGTCAGTTTGTGTGATATTGTATTTTGGGTGTCTGTCGTCATATCTGCATACTGCATTATCATAGTGGGTGTGTTGTTGAAAATTTTCGCTAATCTAAAATCTATGTTCAGTTGTTCAGTACTTCCACCCTCAGACCACATCACAAGTAATGGACAGTAGTACGGGGATGAGTACGTATAATTGTGGTGTACCCACAGACACCCTTAATCGTTACCCGTTACATTTTCATGTTCAGTGTGTGCATTTTGTTCGGACGCGTAAGTAGGGATGCAGCAGACCGCCACATTGGCGGTGGCGCCTATAATCCTTTGCCCTGCCTTGCTTACGTTTAGTTCAGCACATAGCCCGTCTCCGCACGCGTATACGTAGTCTTGTTTTCCCATGCATGTCAGGCAAACGCGAGTGCTCTGGTTTACCTTTTGAGTATTTCCAATTCCGTCCCTAGACGAGGCGCTAAATACTGACATGTAATTTACTTGCCACGCCCAGACCTGTTGGTCAGCTGAAGTTCCAGCTTCGATGACTGGCGCCCCCTTCGTTGGTGTGTCAATGCTCGCTTGACTACTATTCGTCGTTTGGTGATGTGGGCGCTGTTTACTGTTACCCGTGTTGTTGGTTTGGGATAGCCCTTGGTTGCGGTGAACTGTGTTTCGTCTTGCTTGGCTGGTAATTTGAAGCCCCACGCACAAGAAAGGGAGCTCTGATTAAAATTATGTACGCGCAATAGGTTCGCCGGTATTGGGCACCTGTCCTCCATCCTAACCAGTTAGTCTCTCTTCCCTTCGGCCCCAAACCTGGCCGAATATCGGACGCTGAAAAGTAATGAACAAGCGAACAAATATACTCATATATTGAATAGTAAAAAGAAATAGCGGACATGGCCAAATGGACTCGTGCATTGAATAGTAAAAGAGTGATAGTGAATGTAAACTTTGATTTAAGGCCTATTATTTCTTCCCGTCTCTCCCTACTCGCCCCACCAAATAGGCTGAGTTAAAGTGGTAGTAAGTGTTCAGTTAGCTGCCCTCCTCACATATACCAAGTACCCAATTAATTACCCTGACCATTAATAGTCCCCAACCCCTTGCCTTCCCCATCTTCTCTCACTAAATATTTACCTATCTGTTAGACCCACTAAAAATAAAAATACTTTTACTTCCCCATACTCTTTTATTGCATGTGCTAGGCATCCATCAAGGACTGCTAGAACTGTAAGTTTTCTGCTCTTGATCACCTTTCACCGTTTTGCTTTGCGTGAATCGCGAAGTGCTTTCAGAAACATCTAAGCTCGGAACTCTGTTACTGTAGTGTGTTATACGTTTCGAGAGTTCCTGCGTATCGATATGGAGCTACTGAAGCGTATTTCATATATTCACATTCTACTATGGAGATTTTCTTTGCTTGCTATTGTGCTTGTCAATGTGTCAATATGCATGTGCCTGGGGCTTACCTAGAAGTCGGTTCTTTCAACACCTGCGCCCTACTTACCTAGAAGTAGGTTCTTGAGGTTGTGGGTTCATGTGCATGATGCCTCAGTTCCCTTACATGAAATCCTTCTACTCTCCTTGTTTGAATTACTTTTGTTGCTACCAGTGCCTTAGGGCTGTCTTGCTCCCCTGTGTGCGCACTTGCTTCATGTAGACCTAGATATATATTTGCATTTTAGCTGATCCAGAAATTCGTCAAGTGGTTATGTTCTTGTACCTTGCTGGTGGTATTATAATTACTCTCTAACAGCCGTAAAATTAGCTTCTGTTTAGAGGCACTTTTATGGCTAAGGAACACAAACTCCTTTTCCCCCACACATACTCACATGCATAGCTTGTGTTCTGTATATCTGAAAATCATTCGTATTTCCGAAGGTGTCCCTCATATCTTGGGGAGTTAAAATGTCGTCTTTCTGCGATCAACAACTTCTCTATATCCATTTTCTGAATGTGCCCAAATACTAAGTGAGGGGGTAAGAGTGGGGTGGATGCAGCATTTCGTACAAAGTATGTTGCTTTGGTTTGTTAGTTCACGAACAGTTACACGGTGATTTTACTTTCGCTTCCTATTCGTTCATTAACTGTACCGTTGGCTGACTCCAGACAATGTTCTGGCATGACCTCTCTCCGTGCAGGCCTTCCACGCTAGTAATGGCTATAGTTTCTTGCAAAGGTTGGGTGACAGACATCATAGAAGAAGACAGGGCCGCCGTCATAGCCACCAAAAGGCAACGACGATCGAGCGCCAGCATTACATCTATGGTCAGCATCATGAAGTCACAATCTGCGCTGACCAGTTCTCCCAGGCAACCACAGTCCTTTCTAGCGAGGACTACATGGACCAAATTTTCCAGAGACTTGACGCGGCTGCCAGAGAAATGGTGCCGCTTGTCTGCAAGCAATGGGCACGTATGTTTTTACTGAGGATAGATGCACCTCGATGGGTTGCGGACTACGACAGAGACCTGCGAAGAGATACCTGGTTTGGTCTGACAACCATTTATCGGGGTGGTACTGTGGTTTTTCAGAGGTGTAGATGCTATTTGACCAACAATTTGCTCGCAAGGGCGAGACAATGAGCGCTTCCCCCAACCTGGAATTTAACGCTTCTGCCCCTGCAGGCACCACGCCTGCCCACGCCCAGCAATATAGGGAGGAGGATATCGAAACATCCCGGGCAACAGCCATGGGATTGCTGTGCCCGGTTCCTATAATCATTCCCGACTAGCGTGCTTCTCACATTATGTACCTCAGTCCGCTATGTGTATATGCTGCGACCTCGGTATGGGGGGGGTAATCAGGATAGTCATGGCGCTCTAACTGAACACAAGGAGGACAATTTTTCACCATGCATGTTGCTGAAGACAAGCAAGCCAATTTTTCACCTTGCCTGCTGCGTCATCCCTTATTATTTTGCTCTACACTCGCCGCCATAGATATGTTTAATGGAACTGCTAAGTATCGCCTTGTGATTTTGCGATTGTAATCGAAAGTGTTATTATTATTACCATTTTGATGTGTCCCACCTTTTAGGATGCGTAGCCCCCTGCAGCGTATATCCACAGACACCCACAAGCTGCCGCTAAAGTGCAACAAGCAAAAAGCAGAACGCCTGCAAAGCCATGTGTTGAGGAACGACGGATTTACGACGCCTACTGTGCCGCATGGTGACGAGTTTTTTCTCGTTGTTCGCAGGCAATATCAGGACCGTGGTAGCGGTTCCTGCACTACCTTCGTCTGTCATTGCGCATTCATTATTGAACTTATTTTCTATTTAATGCCAAAAGAATAAAGCCTCACCGTCTACGCTCGCTCGCAGAAATAAGAAAAAAAACTTGGTCGTCCTTGCGATCAGTTGTGCAATTACGCTAGAATGTTCATGCTAACGACGCGGTCACAGGTGCAACATGTCGAGCATTTTGTAGAGGTAGTGTGCCGCTTTGTAGGTGAGCTGCTCCTTGTATATGATGCTCATTTCCCATGGTTGTGTATGACGCTCATTCCCTGTATGTATATGTGACTCTCGTTCCCTAACCAAGGTAACAATTATACAAGACTGAACTCGATTACGTAGTGCCCCTAATGCAGGGTGTTAGTAGACAGTTGCTACCACTATGCTTCCGGTACCGAGACTGCTATCTTGCAAAAAAAATGAACAGGACTAGGCACTCAAAACACTTAGTTCCCTGTCCAACAATATGACTCCACGGTAAATGTGTGGGTAGTCAATGTAATGTCCAGAATATGCTCCATGACGTCGTTGTAGACCATCGGGTGGACCACGAATACGAAATTATTTATAATAGCTTACTAGGATGTCTCGCGACACCACTCGATACAGGGGCCATTGATTGTTCTTTTTGTAGCTGTCATTCACATATACACAGGACCACAGTCAAACTAACCTAGATATTTCGAAGCGTGCAAACCGTAATACTGGTACTAACTTAAAATAAACAAAATCAAATACACGCCCCGCGCGCTTAGTATTTCCTGCAAACACATAAAGAACAATTCTGATGATACACAACAAATTTAGATTTTAACTTTTAAGCATCTATTATAACTCAGCATCACACTAAATTCGTGGCGGCTCAAACTGGTCAGAGCAGTATCGACAAGTGCGTGTAGCAAGCACCATCTGCCAGTACTCATGTTACCCAAGAAACCTATCACAGCTGTCCTCGGACGATGGCGTAGACCCACGACTTTGGCTTCTCTGCTCTGCGAGCGCTTGCTCGTATTTCTCCTCCATGTAATCCCAGTAGACATACATTATGGGCAGCAATTCCCGGTCATCAAGTGGTAAGACGAACATCATGCCTAACCCAGCACAGAGATCGTGCACTGCATTCCAGTTGACGACTGTCTCTAACCTCTCGAAAAAGAAGACAACCTCTTCTTTCAATTTCTTAAGGAGCTCCTCCCTTGCCAGCACTGTACCTATTTAGATCCGCCATAAAAAGGAAGGGGGAAACAAACGATCACACCAAAAATTAGACAGACCTTCCTGCTAATGAACAGTGGTACGCATCTCGTACCTGTAGGAGCGACAATAATACTGCTGCAAAAATACCGTATGGAATAGGTTTGACTAGGTTTGGGGCTGCAGTCTCAGTGGCGTCTCCTACCATCAGTCGCCTCAGGCTTGGCAGTGCGGGGTGATGTTGATCTAGCAGTTCCCGGATTACGTTAGCCTTCATGAACATATTCAGGCGGTGGAAGAGCTTCGGCGCATCTGCTGCGATTGCATCGATTTTCCGCTGTATCACCTGAACTATGCGCCCATTGCTGCACATTTTTGCTTGGGTGATGGAGCTTTTGGAAGGCACTGTTTTCCCTGCTGCTTTTGCGCTGGATTTATAGACCAAGCGGGCCCCTTACCAGCTCTAAAAGCGGCAGTAATATTCTATTCCACCTGCCCCAGATCAATAAATAAGATGTGGTGCAGGATTGTGTGGCCCCACCCCTTACACGCAGATTCCTCCGCACACTAGAGTCGTAGCGCCTGGCATTTTTCAGACACAAGGATACTAATCTAGGAACCAATAGAAAAGCTCGAGGACGGTTCCCTATGCCATAACCCATTGGAACGTGAAGATGTTTCCGAAGGGTATAGTAGAACTGCCATACGAGGCCACATTTCGGACGCCCAACACCAAAGGGGCGCGGCAGAGGCAAGTACTTCGGCCAAGGATGACTGATCTCAAGCGTTGTTCAGACCGGTGATAACATAGGCTTATTAAATCAGAAGCGACTATAGCTCGTTGCTCGCTCGTGAACAAATACACTTATTAACATTGCTACTACAAAATGAAGTGTCCTATATATAACTAGATAACATTTGTATAGTTACTAACATAAGCGAATGTCTTCAGGCCAATATTATCTTTTCTTTTGATTCTTTTGATTCGGGCCAATAACATTTGATTCTTGTTTCTAAAGTCAGAATCCCTTTATTATCCGACAAGATTCACTCCTAGATAGAGACTAGAGAGCCTAGAGACCTGGGAGCATTGTATGGTCTTTTCCTCCATCACAGCAATCACAAAACATCAGCGCATACACCTTCACCTTATATATTAAACGCAATAGCACCGTCTGTAATAATGACTACAATCGCTGTATTTGCTTAGGTCCTTTAAGAAGAACCAGAGTCCCTCTTTTGACATATACTCCGACCCATTTATTCTTTCATTTACCTAAATATTTTCAGTTCTAAGAAATTGGTAAAAGTATTTACTCTGCGGGCCAAAGCTCGGCATGTATTCGTAATTACTCTGCGCAGCAGAAAAACAAAAACAATTATTATATATACGTAAGAGGAAGTACATGAACAATTGAAACTACATTTGTAATTTAAAAAGATTAACAAACACGCTAAACTTTAATAGACTTTTTGCACCAGCACGCGATGACTAACCATCTGTAGCTAACAAAAAATCAAACTGGAAGCATAGTTTAGAGGAACCTGCATCGGACAAAGACGACACAAAACACAACTACTTTATTAGGTGCATATACCGAGTTGCACTTGGCCTGGGGCACGGGCCTTTACCCATGTTGCGTGAACAACCGATTAGTCGAACAAGCGTAAATAGCCCCGCCGAATAACGGTGTAGCTCAGATGTTAACCGCTTCAAGACTGCGTAGAGATTGTAAACTAAAGATAGTCACACGCTTACTTCCTCATCCGTACCTACAGCCCACGACAAATCAGCTCAGTCAAGTCGAAATTTTACAAATCCAACCTCCCTCTCACTTACCCCCTCCCTGACACGCCATTGGTAAACCCCGTCCCCTCACCTTCCTTCTCTCTTCCCTGAACATCACCCCAGCACCAAATCCCCATTTTAACAAATTTTAAGACCCTCTTCGACTTCCCCCGGGCTTTTCCTCTGCATGTCCTAAACCTACGCCGGGAGCTAAGAAAAGCGTAAGTATCCTTCCCTTGATCACCTTTACCTGTTTTGCTTCACAAAATCCGCGCAGTAGTCTCAGATTGTATTTGGTCCGCTCCAGTGTCTCCGACTCCTACGCATTTTACTTAGTTATCTTGTGTGTATAGATTCCACCGGTTTATTTTCTGCATTTGTCAGTTACTGTTTGAGACAACCCTATTCTCCTCTGACATGATTCGATTGTTTCGGTTAGATTTTTCAATTTTTTATGCGATTTTTTTTGGGGGTTCGTCTGGGGTGATTTCGTCTTGCTGGCTATTGCGCTTGAATCGACAAGAGAGCCGGAAATATTGGGTGATGTTATAGATGTTTCGCGCTCTGCTCTCGATATACTTTTCCAGGCCATGTGGCTTTCTTCATCTGTTGTAGGCGCTTCTACTTCAATTAAGCTTACAAATGTATTGAATTAAATTTTGGCTCAAATTTAGCTCCAGGGTGTACTCATGTACATTACTGCTGTCACTGTAGCCCCCGAAGCACATCCATGCAGGTGCTCTTAGTATGCTCTGCGGTCGTGCTGTCGCTGATGAGCACACCTGTAGACACCCGCATTTTGCCTGCTAGTGTCTATAGCGGTTCCCGACAAAACACTCGATGATGATCGGACGTCAACATGACTTAATACGCTCGAATACGGACTCGGAATCAATAGTATCCGACGTGGGCATTTAGCGGAGTGAAATCTCTCAAAACCGACCTCAAATCCAGGCCCAGTGGGTCGTTCCCAATAAAATGAGACTAATTTGGGTCAAAACCGACACCAAAAATAAAACCGTCTTTTGGCGACCGGGTCAAAACCCGGTCAAAGACGAACCCATCACACAAATCAGCCAAATTCAGCTTCTCGAAACTGGCGCACAATTTAAAATTCAAATAAATCAATCAAATCAACAAGGTCAACACCTTCCTAAAATATCCCGATTCAATTGATCCACTCGATCGAGTGGATAGACCCACTCGGTCGAGTGGAGCGTCCCTCAGTAGATCAGGGCCGTTTTGAAGGGCACTCGATCGAGTGCACTAGGGCCACTCGATCGAGTGACCCTAGGTCGGGGGGTAAAGCCTATAAATACCTCCTTAACCCCATTCATTTCACAAGCTTTGGCAACCTACATTCACCCACATACTCTTCACAAACAAGCTTTTTCCATGCATTCTTAGTCTACATTTCTACCCTAATCCTACCATACTACACTACACTACAAGCCCTTAGCAACCCTAAGCAATACACACAAAAACCGAGTCCTTCATCCCTCGAAAACCGACGAATCATCCATTACACATACACATGCACATACAATCAAACTCGAGATCAAAACTCGCCAAAGACCCGAGAGCATCCTCTCCCTAACCAAACACCCTAACTCACCCTACATATCTTGACACTCCCGCGCACACGCCGCTACTACGAGTTTGTTTCCGAGGCCATTAAGCATGTAGGTTGAGGGTGTAATTCAAATCCCGACATCTCTTTCTCCCTTCTTCTTTTTTTCGTTTCTTTTGTATTATTATTATTATTATTATTATTATTATTATTATTGCTAACCTTTAATTTTGTGCATGCTAACATTTTATTTATGTACTCTAACACTAACCTTTTTTTACTAACACTTTAATTCCGTATTCTAACATCTAACATTATTATACCGTGTATATATACATACTAATATCAAAATCTCGGTTTCGAATACGTTTGACTATGACGATCGCCTAAAGTCCATCTAATTCCTTTATGAGTAACGACGGAGGTGGCGCCCTTTCGAGGAGCGCCGCCCCAATGTGCTCAAGGACGTGATGTGATCGTGATCGGTCATAGTTGAACGTATTTGATCCCATTTCCAAGATTAGTGTGGAACCCGTTGACACGAAAACCGACATCACATAATCCGAAAGGATTGGTTTCGATGTCGTGACGTAGAGGGATACAATTTCGTCACTAATTCAAAATTTCAATTTAAACGATAAAAATTTTCATAAAATTCCGATAACGGTATTATAATCGTATGCATACACGATTATAGTACCGGAAGCCAAGGTAAATGCAATTCGTGCAATATTTGTATTTAATTTGGCCCACTATTGATTTTAACCAAAAAAGCAACACGAGTTGTCACTCGTACAGGGGCTACTCGACCGAGTACATAAGCTACTCGATCGAGTAGCACCAAAAAATCTGGACAGTAGCTACGTCAAAGACACACTCGACCGAGTCAGACCATGACTCGATCGAGTAGGTCCTGTAGCCCAGAAAACCGAGAGCTCTAATGCAACATTCGAGCCTCGTCATTCTTTTTACGACTTTTAGTCGACACGTACATAATCAATCACGTAATCCTAATTTTCAAAACTCATGCATGTCACGACACCTAAAGCGATTTTGATCGACGGTCTCGCACTATTATTTTTATGTCGACGACTCTTTAGTCGTATCCGACACATAATTAATTTAGACTCCATTTCTCGAGGTGATAAGTCGGGACAAGGCATCGAGGTTCGAGATCGGGTTAGCACCACACCTAGGTCTCGAACCTCCGTCATTTGATTAATATGCAATATAATGCGTAATTAATTAAGGTTCGTCCGTCTAACTAATTCACGATCTAGTGTGCATTTATTGTATACGGGTCTTTGTCGATTCGTGTATTTATTTATCGCTCTTCTTATTTAATTCAATTATTCTATTTTATTGCTCGTTGTATTGTTAATTCCGGGTTGTATTCCGCCCGTGTAATTTGTAATTTATTTACGAGTTTTCTATTTTTGATGTTTGCCATTTATTTATTTAAATGAACATCACATGCTAAATCACTTTGACGTGAATCAAGATGCATTAAATGACGTAGCAAACCAATAATTCACATGCTTAGCCCGAAAACGCTGTTTGCATATCATTTAATTATTTTACTAGCGCGCGTACACGAACACGAACGATGTCTTAGTAGAGGCCGCCATTGTGCGGGCGGGGTTGGGTGTCCTTAGTGGGCTTCCCAACACGTACCCTCACCCCTTACTCAGAACCTTGGTTTCCGGATGTCCGAAACCATTGGCGCACGAGAGTCATTTTATATACGAAAGTCGGTGTAAACGGTATCGATATAATAATGCAAAGGGACGAGCCCCATAAACTCTGAAAGCGAAGTGGGCTTACTTTGTGTATAGCCCATGACGACATAGAGTGGGCTCGAATGGTTCCGAATAACCACGAAATTCGGTGGCGACTCCATTTTGACTTAAATTTCAACCCGAGAACAATCTTACCACGAGATTCATTCGCCTACCCAAACCCGCGCGTGGCCACGTCGGGGTGGACCTACGTCATGTCCACAATTTGGCGACTCCGCTGGGGACACCTGATGTACCACATGTCATTGGGGTTCCTAGGGTGAGACTCGAAGAGAAATCGTTCGTATATTAATGTGCGCGCATTAGTTTAATGATTCATGCATAACCCAAATTTGCCCGGGCCGGTTACTTGTGACTAGGGATGGCAGTGGGTCCCAAGACCCGACCCAGACCCGGCGGGTCGGACCCGAATAGGTCGGGTCTGGGTCCAAATTTTCCAGACCCGTTGGGCATGGGTCGGGTCTGGGTCCTCCCCAAAAAATTCGGGTACGGGTACGGGTCTGAGTTTTGGGACCCGGACCCGACCCGTGGACCCGTTTTAAAAAAAAAAAAAAATTGAAAATTAAACCTACTGAGTACTGAGTTACTAACCAACCCGACCCGTGATATATCATGTATCACTTAATATGTTGTTTTAATAAATTACTGTGACGAATGTTTTTAAGACGACCTTTGTGTTGTATTTTGGGAGACGTTGCGGTTGTATTGTGAGATTTGTATACACTTTTTTTTTTATCATTTTTATGCGTTGTTTGTAAACACTTTTAAAATCTTATGCGTAAGGATTGACTCAAGACATTACGTAGTTTTTTTTCGGAAATTAAGTTCGTGTTTTTCTACGAAATTTCCATCGAAACAATGAATAATACAAAATTGTAATAAATAAGGTGGACCCGCGGGTAGACCCGGACCCGGTCCAGACCCGGCCGGTTCGGGTATGGGTCCGACAATTTTGGACCAGTTCGGGTCCGGGTCGGGTCTGGGCCCGGGGTTGAAACTTCGGGTCCGGGTCCGGGTCCGGGTCCGGGCGGACCCGACCCAGACCCGACCCGTTGCCATCCCTACTTGTGACCGACGTCCCACTATACCGCGGTGCATTCCTACATGGGTGCGCTAAAGATTTCGATGGTGGAACTCGTATGGGTTTTGCGGCATGTCCTAAGACCAACTCGGCTTAGGGAGTCCATCCTGATTTACGAGAAAGCCATCGTTGTTGGTATAGACCCTATTTTGACCGACCGAGACTTAGCGTAATGCATACATAAGCGTCGTTATAATGCTTGTTTGACTACATGCTACGTGGTTTCCGTGTCATCTCTTTCAAAAACGTCATTTCAAAAATCATCTTTCCAAAATACCAAATTTTGAAAAACCCGAAATACTGTCCGTTTCGGGACCCGTCTTTTCAAAAATATCCAATATTCAAAAACTCGGAATGCTGCCAAAATTTAGACTTACGATTTGACTCAAAATTGCCTATTTTTAGCCGGCATGCTTCCCATTTCAAATTTTGACTTTTCGATTCCCTTTCGATTTTCGAATTTTCAAAATTCAATTTCAATTTTCAAATCTTCGTGATGCCGTTCGCGATTTTCAAATCTTCGAGATTCCATTCTCGATTTTTAAATCTCCGAGATGCCATTTTCGATTTTCAAATCTTCGGGATCTTATTTTCGATATTCAAATTTTCGGAAATTTATTTTCGATATTCAAATTTTCAAATTTTCAAAAATTCAACTTTTCAAAAAACTCGGCCCTGTCGACATGCTGCCAATTTCAAAAGACGGGACCGTCTCCCAATTTTTCAAAACGCGAATTTACTCGCAACCATTCTAACATTTCAAAATGCCCGGTCCTATTGGCCTACTACCAATTTCAGGATCGTCCTCTCAATTTTCAAAATACAATCATTTTTTCAAAAACCTTCCTCATTATAGGACCTACCGTAATCTGTGTGTCGGGTCTTTTCATAATTTGTCGAAGGTCTTAGCGTCGAAACTCCGTCAATCCTACATCACGGGTTTCTTCCCCATCCTAGTCCGCCTTATCCTAAATGCACAACCAACCAACACGAGTCATACACTCGTAAATGGAAGGTTCGTCCATACACTCGAGTCCTAACTAAGAAAGTCCCACGCGATCTTTCCCTCTAGCAGGACGGTCCCCACGACCTTTCCTAGGGAAATTTTGCCCGTCTTTCAATCCGTTAGTCGAGTCATCCCAATTCAAGTCCTTTAACTTAAGGGTCTACCCTAATCACAGGGTCTATCCTTATCCAAGTCAAGTCAAGGGTCTCTAGCGTCGAAACTCTGTCGATCTTACATCGCAAGTTTCTTCCCTTACCCCGTTTGCCTTTCCTCGAGGCCGAGTCAACCTTTTACAAGGCATAACCCTGTAGCTAAAGGTTCGTGATCCTTACATCTAAGGGTCACTCGTCCGACACTCGAGTCTTAGCAAAACCTACAATCTCACTCGGGGGGCTACCCTTTAGGAGAGCGATCAATCACGGTTGCTCTGAGGGTCATGTCTTACACGTGTTGTCTCACGTACCCCACTTTTGAGTCACTTAGATGACACACCATCTGAGTCCTATAAGAATCTTTAGTCTCACTTGGGGGCTGTTCTCCGATGGAGCAATTAATCACAGTCCCTCCGAGAATCGCACCCTACGTATTTGTCTTAGGAGAGTCTAACCCGAGTCAAACCGGAGTTGTCTTTCCTCCCGCGCTATTTCCTATGCCTTGGCATGTTCGGGTCCCGAAGCAGCATTTCTGATTACGTGGATATTCTCGCAGAGTATGGCACCCACAACCGGGAATAGGGACATGGAAAACACCATTAATGAAGTAAAAGCTTTGCTGGAAACAATGGTTAGTAAGCAGGCCATGTTTGAAACCCAACTAGGGTTCATAAGAGCCGACCAAGAGGCCTTGAATGCTCGTTTAACTGTCGTTGAAGAACAAAACTTCAATTATGGGTCGGTAAATACTGGGCCATTTGCCAAACTGATCAGCACGGTGCGTGAGCTCGAACAACAGTTCCATGCCTCCCAAGGGAATAACATTCATATTGAAAACTCCCGAGACTATACACCCATTAGTGAAAAACTACCAACAGATCTCAACTTAGAGGGGTTACCCATATTCGAAGGGACGGAGGATCCATTATTACACCTCCGAGCCTTCAAAGCATTTATGGCGATCAAGGGGGTCAAAGCCGACATGTTCATCAATTTGTTCGGCGCATCACTCGGGAAATATCCAAAAGCCTGGTTCTATAGGCTTAATGCAAAAAGATTCCCCACTTGGGAAGATGTGGCTACCGAGTTCGCTAAAAACTATTCTGATAATACTGAACTTCAGACTACCATGCGGACTTTAGAAGTCATGGCCCAAGATCCAACAGAGGGTTTCACCAAATACCTTCAACGTTGGCGGGCTGAGAGTGTTAAGCTGGTAGACAAGCCCAGCGAGAAGGCACTAGTGGATGCATTCATCAACAACCTCCTACCCTCCTACCGCGTCCATCTTAGGTATGCCGGCATCTCAAACTTTGCTGTGCTTACCGAAATGGGCCCTAGGATTGAAGACTTGAGTCCTTAGAAGCCGAAGACTACTGACAACCTCATCCAAGAGTCCAGATTTGATTTGAGTCCGAGTCTGAGTCCGAGTCTAGGATGTTCTATCTCTTTCAATTTCAAAGTCAGAGTCGTATTCTGTCCTCTTTTTCAATCCGATAAAATCAGCTTTTGCAGTCTCTCATATATGCTTCCCTTTTGTGTTTCCGAGAACATGATGAACACCATCATACACTATGAGCACATGCACGTGACTATTATAAGCACATCTATAATGACTGCAGGAACTGAGGCCCGTGTTTTCCCTTACCTGTTCCATGTCTGGTGTAGAAAAGCCACATAACTACCCTTAGCAGGAGCGGTATCGAATCCTATGACAAATCTAGGTAGTCTTCTAGTTTGGGTTCAAGGCGGAAGGCAAGCCCATTTCCCACAATAAACACCCCTCCAATAAGACTAACCAATCCCTACCTTAGGCGTTTAGTCTGACCAGAAGCAAAAAAGAAGCATCGTGACTCTATAGGCTTGATGCCAAAAATACCCAACTCGGGACGATGCTCCCACTAAGCCTGCTCGGAATTATGATGACAATACCGAGATCCAAATCACCATGCTTACCATAGAGTACTCCACCGCGAGTTGCACTCACACAAACACCAACTAGGCTTACACCTTACAAGGGTTTAGCTCCACAAGCCTAATCCAACCGATGGGCCCACCCCCATATCCACCCACAACACCATAGGAGGGGATTACCGTGAAAAAAAAAAAAAAAAAAAAGTTGGACAAAAAATCAAAAGTCCAAGGAAAAAAGCAAAAGGCCAAACCAAAAGAGCTGGCCATGATTAACATCCCGCGACCAGATACGGTCAATCCCACGACCGGGGCTAAGAGGTCAACCCAAAAAAAACAACAAAAACAAAAAAAATACCCATGATCGTGGTCAACGGTCAACTCAATTGAAAGTCCCTTGACTGGGGTCCGGTCAATTCAAAAATTACCGATGCCCATACCATCAAATAGGGGAGAGACAATCAAGCTGGTCAGCTAGCACCACATCTAGCCTTCCCACAACCCTTAAGACCTTCCCGAGATCTAGGCTAAGAGACAGCCCAGAATTCTGAGGATTCAAGCTCCATAGGATACACCCTAACCATTAGGGCCAAACATGGAAATCAGATCCTGCATTATCAAACCTGCCTGATCGAAGTCCGAGTCATTTTTACTCGACTTCCCCCTTTCCTACCACATTACAATACCTTACCCTCGAAGCCTTAGCTCCACAAAATCGAGCTCCAGATTTCGAGTCATCAAAGCCACTTGCGACCTAGCTCCACATTTCCAAAAACATCCAAACCAGTTACCAGCCCCAAACACGGGAACTGAACCTGCTGTCGGCATAGAACATGCCCAAATAGTTCACACCACCTCTGGGGGCTACCCCGGAGAACGCTCACAGTCACGGGATCAACATCCTAACTGTTCCAGCCCTTTGATCAAGACATCATTGAGAACACACCTAGCCTACACCATCGCTATGGCTAGTTACACACAAAGCCCTAATAAACTAGGCACCATAACATATCTTCCAATCCACTGAACTACGGCTTGGTTTGATTTCACTACACGTGAATACGTAGGCAGCCTTTCAACAAGGGCACAACCACCCACATTGACACCAATTCAAAAAGCATCATCATTCCGGTCACGACACTATCATGTTCTCAAACAGCTAGCTTTGTCGTCATGGGGGCTTCTATTAGACAGAAGTTCTCCATCCACTCACAAAATCCAAACAACTTTCAAAAATAGCTTCCTTTCTATAGTGCGTCCTAGTACTCGGCTTAGTCGAAGACAAGAATCTGTCAGGGACTCGAAACTACACCCACTTTGGGAATGTACCCCAAAACCAAAGATCCAAAAGAACATCAGTCTACAGCATTGCTACTGCTAAGCCTTGTCCTGCAGGAACAGTCTCATTACAGACAACTGCAATTCCCCTATATCACATTCTTCTCATTCCGATGTTCGACCGTGTTGCCACTCGCCTAGGCTATGGAATACCGCAGCTTAAGAGTCTTGTCATCTTAGGTAGCCCAACCCCCTACCGAGTCACGGTCCAACCCCTCGAGAGTCCGAGTCGTGTCTGTCAACTCGTCGTCTTGTCACGTCTAGAGTCGAGTCTGTCGGTACCTCCCTCCTCAAATTTTCGCTTCAAAATTTGCAAAACTTAGCCATTTGATAAAATCCTTTTCGACAAGGTCAAATTTCGGTCTATTTATACTGCAAAATTCTTTTCTACCCCTTTCAATTTTGAAAACCTATCTCCTAGCACGTGAGTTGCTTTCAGCACTTCGATTTCAAAACTAAGCAAAAAACATTTTCTCCAGCGCAAGCCAGTCTATAGATGCTAACTGCATTTCCTATGTGCTATCTTGCTACATACTATGCCTGCTATTTCTGCCTATGTATCTAACATTTCAGGTACCAGCTAGTGCTTCCCAACGGAACATCAAAGGCGGTGTTCCTCCTGAAATGCTACATGCAAGTTGTCATGTGTCAGCATACGGGTACACCCAAGACTTCAGAAGTAAGTCCCGCGCAGCCACTTTACTCCCCAGCATGAGTCGGTGTTTCTCCTGAAATGCTACATCGAAGATGTGATGTATCGGCATACGGGTACACCTAGGACTTCAAAGGCAAGTTCGACTTCCCACGGAGCTATCATCATCAGGACAGGTATGACCCTCTGCTTATGTCTGGCGAGCCCTTCACGCAAGTCTAATGGACTATAAACGACCCGACCGGAAGGCTGCCAGGTCTTAATCCTCGATTGGCCTGGTAGCTACTCTGACTTTCGCCTTGTCCAAGCCTTAGTCAGAGTGGGGGCTCTGTAGACACCCGCATTTTGCCTGCTAGTGTCTATAGCGGTTCCCGACAAAACACTCGATGATGATCGGACGTCAACATGACTTAATACGCTCGAATACGGACTCGGAATCAATAGTATCCGACGTGGGCATTTAGCGGAGTGAAATCTCTCAAAACCGACCTCAAATCCAGGCCCAGTGGGTCGTTCCCAATAAAATGAGACTAATTTGGGTCAAAACCGACACCAAAAATAAAACCGTCTTTTGGCGACCGGGTCAAAACCCGGTCAAAGACGAACCCATCACACAAATCAGCCAAATTCAGCTTCTCGAAACTGGCGCACAATTTAAAATTCAAATAAATCAATCAAATCAACAAGGTCAACACCTTCCTAAAATATCCCGATTCAATTGATCCACTCGATCGAGTGGATAGACCCACTCGGTCGAGTGGAGCGTCCCTCAGTAGATCAGGGCCGTTTTGAAGGGCACTCGATCGAGTGCACTAGGGCCACTCGATCGAGTGACCCTAGGTCGGGGGGTAAAGCCTATAAATACCTCCTTAACCCCATTCATTTCACAAGCTTTGGCAACCTACATTCACCCACATACTCTTCACAAACAAGCTTTTTCCATGCATTCTTAGTCTACATTTCTACCCTAATCCTACCATACTACACTACACTACAAGCCCTTAGCAACCCTAAGCAATACACACAAAAACCGAGTCCTTCGTCCCTCGAAAACCGACGAATCATCCATTACACATACACATGCACATACAATCAAACTCGAGATCAAAACTCACCAAAGACCCGAGAGCATCCTCTCCCTAACCAAACACACCCTAACTCACCCTACATATCTCGACACTCCCGCGCACACGCCGCTACTACGAGTTCGTTTCCGAGGCCGATAAGCATGTAGGTTGAGGGTGTAATTCAAATCCCGACATCTCTTTCTCCCTTCTTCTTTTTTTCGTTTCTTTTGTATATATATTTGTATTATTATTATTATTATTATTATTATTATTGCTAACCTTTAATTTTGTGCATGCTAACATTTTATTTATGTACTCTAACACTAACTTTATTTTACTAACACTTTAATTCCGTATTCTAACATCTAACATTATTATATCGTGTATATATACATACTAATATCAAAATCTCGGTTTCGAATACGTTTGACTATGACGATCGCCAAAAGTCCATCTAATTCCTTTACGAGTAACGACGGAGGTGGCGCCCTTTCGAGGAGCGCTGCCCCAATGTGCTCAAGGACGTGATGTGATCGTGATCGGTCATAGTTGAACGTATTTGATCCCATTTCCAAGATTAGTGTGGAACCCGTTGACACGAAAACCGACATCACATAATCCGAAAGGATTGGTTTCGATGTCGTGACGTAGAGGGATACAATTTCGTCACTAATTCAAAATTTCAATTTAAACGATAAACATTTTCATAAAGTTCCGATAACGGTATTATAATCGTATGCATACACGATTATAGTACCGGAAGCAAAGTTAAATGCAAATCGTGCAATATTTGTATTTAATTTGGCCCACTATCGATTTTAACCAAAAAAGTAACACGAGTTGTCACTCGTACAGGGGCTACTCGACCGAGTACATAAGCTACTCGATCGAATAGCACCAAAAAATCTGGACAGTAGCTACGTCAAACACACACTCGACCGAGTCAGACCATGACTCGATCGAGTGGGTCCTGTAGCCCAGAAAACCGAGAGCTCTAATGCAACATTCGAGCCTCGTCATTCTTTTTACGACTTTTAGTCGACACGTACATAATCAATCACGTAATCCTAATTTTCAAAACTCATGCATGTCACGACACCTAAAGCGATTTTGATCGACGGTCTCGCACTATTAATTTTATGTCGACGACTCTTTAGTCGTATCCGACACATAATTAATTTAGACTCCATTTCTCGAGGTGATAAGTCGGGACAAGGCATCGAGGTTCGAGATCGGGTTAGCACCACACCTAGGTCTCGAACCTCCGTCCTTTGATTAATATGCAATATAATGCGTAATTAATTAAGGTTCGTCCGTCTAACTAATTCACGATCTAGTGTGCATTTATTGTATACGGGTCTTTGTCGAGTCGTGTATTTATTTATCGCTCTTCTTATTTAATTCAATTATTCTATTTTATTGCTCGTTGTATTGTGAATTCCGGGTTGTATTCCGCCCGTGTAATTTGTAATTTATTTACGAGTTTTCTATTTTCGATGTTTGCCATTTATTTATTTAAATGAACATCACATGCTAAATCACTTTGACGTGAATCAAGATGCATTAAATGACGTAGCAAACCAATAATTCACATGCTTAGCCCAAAAACGCTGTTTGCATATCATTTAATTATTTTACTAGTGCGCGTACACGAACGATGTCTTAGTAGAGGCCGCCATTGTGCGGGCGGGGTTGGGTGTCCTTAGTGGGCTTCCCAACACGTACCCTCACCCCTTACTCAGAACCTTGGTTTCCGGATGTCCGAAACCATTGGCGCACGAGAGTCATTTTATATACGAAAGCCGGTGTAAACGGTATCGATATAATAATGCAAAGGGACGAGCCCCATAAACTCTGAAATCGAAGTGGACTTACTTTGTGTATAGCCCATGACGACATAGAGTGGGCTCGAATGGTTCCGAATAACCACGAAATTTGGTGGCGACTCCATTTTGACTTAAATTTCAACCCGAGAACAATCTTACCATGAGATTCATTCGCCTACCCAAACCCGCGCGTGGCCGCGTCGGGGTGGACCTACGTCATGTCCACAACACCCCTCCTTGTTTATGCCCATATGCACCCACATTGGTAGCCTATATTCTATACAATCAAATATCGTTTATATTCCGTAGGTTACACCTCCTGCTTCGGGGAAAAAAACAATTAAAACCCCGTCTTTCTGTGGGCAGTAACTCTTTTAGAACCATTCATTAGGTATACCGATCTAATAAGTGGGCTGCCACATTGGACGGATTTTTCCCCGGAATGAAAGACCTTCTGTTCGGCCACCACACCACCAACAATACTTCCCTCCATGTAATTGTTCTCGTCTCCTAATTCTGAATGACCTATACCCCCACCTGCTCCCAGGCAGTACTCTGATGTGTGCCTCCACTGTGCAGGACTTGCGAGTGTCAGTATGGTTAGATATTTATGCAGGGGCTGGGTAACAGACAACATAGATGAAGATAGGATTGTCGTTGTAGCTAGCAGCAGGCAGCAAAAGATCGAAAGCTTACATTTCATCTACGATCAGCCTTATGAAGTTAGTATATGTAGTGGACTGTTGTCACAGGCAAGCAGAGTCCTTTCCAGCGCTGACTATATGGACCAGATATTTCTAAAACTTGATGCAGCTACCAGAGCAGTAATACCGCTTGTCTGCAAACAGTGGGCGAAGATGTTTTTGCTTAGGCCAGACGCACCTCGATGGGCCGAAGATAACAATGGACTCCTAGAAGAGAAGCATCGCTTCGGCTTAACAACCATCTACCGAAATAACACTGTGCTCGCACAAAGGTGCAGATGCAACTTGACCGACAACACCCTTGCGAAAACTTTGATCCACTATTTCCAGTCGGAGACAATAAGCAATCCACCTAACATGTATCCTACCGATAAGATTTCTAAAGAAGCTATGTCCGAGTATCTTCAGCAATTCACCGTAGAGGCTGTCGCCACAGCAGAGTCCGTAGCAATCGGATTGCTAAGCACACTGGATGTTATTGTTTTCAAATAAACTGCTTACCAAACTTCAGAACTACGTCCACTGTATATATGGTCTGCGCCATTAATCTCAGTGGCGCCTGCTTACATCAGCCGAACAAGACTAACCGAGACCTGTAATGCGACGTTCTACTTTTCCCTTTGTCGCATGACTGCTGCCTTTGTTAATACCTACCGCCAGCAATATATTTTTCTCCACAATCCAATGTGAATTCGTAGTTTTGCACTCGACTCAAATCTGAGGGGAAAAACGGTCCTCGGAACTCAGAGGAGTGGTGTGCACATGTGTACACAAATTCACATTTTCTCGCAACCATGCTATTACGGGTAGAGTGAAGAACTAAAGTACACTGGAGCTCGTCATACATATTCGGAGCAGCTGTGAAAATCGAAAAATAACCCGCGTAACAAATATATGAAATTGAATATAAAAATGATTTAGATGCCTGAAAAGAATAATACGGACAAGATATATTTATACTCGCTACCTAAGATGGAAACAGCAATATTTCTATATTGCATTGGCACTATGTACTCCCTCCCCCCACAATGATGTCCCCGTTTGTAAATACCGCGTTAATTAAGAAATGGGGTAACGAAAGGTGGTAAGAGATTTGGTTATCTTTATGTGGTCGTATCTTAACCCTGCTTGTTGATACAAACCTTTGAAGTCGTGCTAATTTGTGGCTGTCTTGTCTCATATCATAGGCCTAATTTTTTTTTAAAAATAAAAAAATTAAGTCCATCTTTTCAGACTGTCAGTCTGTCAATCTGACTGGCGGTTGATGTCAACTTTTTTTTTCAAAAATACTGACTAGGTGCATCTTTCCAGTTTTTCAGTCTATCAATCTGACAGGCGGTTGCTGTCAGTCTGTCACTGTCCACTTTCCTCTCCCATCACTTTATCCTCTTTTATTTTTTTTTTAAGTATAGGTATGCGGCTGCTGTCAATTGTTTAATATAAAGGTGAATTTCTGTCTCAAATTTGTTGGATACCTGGATCGATGCTAAATGTAAATATTATGTATCATGTGTCCAATTACCCTTAGCAGTTTGGAAAGTTGATTCTATGCTAATATGTCGAATATATATGGAAGAATGATCATAAGAAATTAAGAGAAACATGTTGCATTACATCAAGGGCTGTCAGAGTCCACTGACCCACTTCCGATAACCTTCTTATGGATCGCAGTCCAGTACTTGTTTTTCGGGTCTGCTGATTTGTTTAGCTTAGCGGCTTTATTGGAGCTTCTCTTTACTGAGGCACCTGCAGGTATGCGGTCATTGGCTACATCGTTTTCATGGGCTTCATTGGCAGTCGGGTACTACATGAGTTCGCTATTAGGTTTTGTTGTGAATCGAATAACTGGATTGTCCGGACACACTCCATGGCTCGTTGATGCTAGCTTGAATCATTATAGGTTGGATCAGTTTTACTGGGTCATGTCAGAACACGAAAAGTAACAAATATGAAGAGAATGTTTTGAAGTAAGAAAATCTTAGTGGAGTTTTTTTTCTAAGGGAAGTGAGAAATTCTTAGTATGGAGGAGAGAGTGATTAGCAGCCCGGATTGGAACACGTATAATCTCAGAACGTATAATCGATATGTACAATCGATAGCATATGAAGTTCGTACCGTCTGAACCGGACATGCGTCCGAATCATTTGCCTTACTGACAGTGAACGTCCTTGCGATAAAGAAAGGGGGGTGTCAGCCCACAAGCAACTGTGCTGCTACTCACCTCGAGCCCAACGCAATGACAAATGAACTTACCCCTGTCTACGTAAGCCCTGCTTAGGCCCAC
The DNA here is from genome assembly GCA_958450325.1 of Agrostemma githago. NCBI lineage: Eukaryota > Viridiplantae > Streptophyta > Magnoliopsida > Caryophyllales > Caryophyllaceae > Agrostemma > Agrostemma githago. The sequence continues at coordinate 41,541,170 of OY288254.1, read as the reverse complement.
AGTCAACCAAAAATATCCCTAATTAAAATAGGCAATGGCGCAACACCGGTTGCCCTTCTCAGTGCACTCCATGTCAAGGGTTTCACCATCTTCCTTCTCGACGTGAATCTGCCTGCGCCTGACTCCGGACCCCGCAGCTACTGTACCGGCAGCTCCCGCCGCATATCTGGTATGTGTTTCGCGTCTCTTACTCCACACTATATTTCGCTTGCTCTCTGTACCCCCTTATTTGCTTTGCCCTAGCACTCACTGCATCCCTGTTACTGCTCTGTTGTTCCGCTCATCACTATTTTTTCCTATGCGCGATTAGTGTGACACCTTTGCCGCTATTTTAACCGTAGAAGGGGCTTCGAGGTACAGGCCTGACCACGATTATACCGGCCTGTGCTTCCAAGCGCTCGTGGTAGGTCGTCGCTCAGGCACAATTTTAGGATCCAACAGTGCTAACCAAACTGGATTCCGGACAACGATTGCTCGCCGTCGAATCCATACATGGCCAGGTACAATTCCCTGGGAAATGGCGACCTGCAAAGGAGTTCTCGCTACTAAATGCATGTACGGTCAGGTAGATTTCCCTGGACTATGTGTAACTGAGGATGGGATGTATGTATTTTCTTGGCCGCGCTTGGGGACGGCGTGTGGAAGTGGTGCAGCAGTACTTCTGCAGCAGTAGGTTACCTACTGACACATTGTGCCCAGTTTTGTGGCTCAGGAGAAGTACCTCTGTCAAATGGTTGATTATTCAACAGATATATATCAGATTGTTTGCTATTCAGTGATTGCCCTTACATTTGCTCCTTAACGCTTCTGGTGATCTCCTTCTACCCTGGGGTGCCATAGCGATAGTTGCATTACATTTACTTATAATGGAATTACAAAGCGGATGTTATTGTCGCTCTGCATATATGTAAATAGTTTCCTGTGGCCGTGCCAGATAATCCAAATATGGCAGTTATTGATTCCATTACTGCATGTGTGTCATGAATACACTTAGTTCTTTGAGGGTGGTTAGCAGTAGCTCTACAGGGGTCCCCTGCGTTGAGTAGGTACCAATTTTGGCACTCTAATCTGCACGTACTAGCGCATTGTAAGTCATCCTGTCGTGTTTTGAGGAACTCAAGAGTTGTTACTAACATCGTGAACACTGATGCAGGAACCGAACACAACTATGGTCAAGTATTTGTGCAAAGTGTGGGCCGTAAACAACGAGGCGACCGACAGACGTGCACACTTATTGGAGAGTCGGGCAGCGACCCAACGCCGCTTGCCATTTGTATTTGAGCAACATCACAACGTCATGGTACATGGTAGACGGTCTGCCCCAGTAGAGAGTGTCCTATGCAACCAAGACCTAATGTGCAGAATCTATGAAATGCTTCCTTGCACAACCGACAGGGCTAGCGTAGCCGTTGCATGCAAAGCGTGGGCGCAGATGTTCTCGCTACACTCAAATGCGCCAAAATGGTGTGCGGAATACAGTCAGCAGCTCCATACAGTACACGAATATGGTCTAACAACTATGTTGCGTTCTAATACTGTAGTCTCAAAGAGATGCAACTGCAACAGGCTTGTCGTTCCAGCTGCCAAAGCAATGTTACACAAAAGGCAGCATGCACTGAAACAAACTTCTCATCTGGAGATCATAGAGCATCATCTGGGAGACAGCGATGACAATGCCTTTGCCACCCTTCCGCATGAGAGACGTTTATGGGCGTGGTTGATGATCAAGCTGTTGCTGATCAAATCACGTGAACAAGAGTAACTTCGCACTGTCCTTTGAAACGGAGTGCTCGGCGATGTCGTCGCGTAGGTCATTTGTCCAGCAACATATAGTAGGCAACTGCTTGTAGGGCTAATTTTTTTTTTTAAACTCTTACAAGCAAACGATCCTGACTATGCGCTATAACCAAGACTCACTCCGTTTCGGTTGGGCCGCCGAGAGTCTAATATTAGTCACAAAGGCATGTAAATAATAGTAGCCTCCAAACTAGACCCGTCTTCCTTGCAAAGGGCCCGACGTTACATCGTCCCTATGAACACAGGCACGGTACTTTTTTGCGCCACAGATAAAATGCAGTCCACGGCAAACTGCATCGTACGTGTGGCATACACCTGTACTCGTATCCCGTTAGCGCGCATTAGGTGCAAGACCATTTGTTGTGGTTGCACTCGAAATCAAACTCGTTTTCTCATCTCACTTCCACCGGGTCTACCCTAGAGTATAGATAACACTGCGCGCGTGCTGTACAACCCATGACTTCGTTTGTTTTTTGCATCATGCCTCGGTCTACACCCATATGCCTTCTTTTCGATGCACTGTGGCATGTGGCCTACAAAAATACAGGACTATAAAAAGCTGGCACCCATGCTCCAGACAGCCGCACTAGTGAGGCTTCGGAACTGACAGACCAGATGTGGGAAAGAGAAGTAGCAGGCATATTTGCAGGCACTTGTCAGCATCCGCAGTAACCTTCACAAGTTGTAGAGGCACCTCACGCACTTTACAAAAACGCAGACTTAATGGCGGTTGAGTGCAGAAGAAGCCAATTGTTACCATTCTCTCCTTACAAATTTTATAAAATATCACCTATAATTTCCGCCTAAGGTGCATACCAAACAACTATACACAGAATGTCGAGCTCAAGCAACGGACACCATGGCCACAGTCACGATTACGAGCAAGCACAAGGGGGGAGGGGGGGAAGAGGAAGCCGACAGGATGCACTTCAACAGTAGGACGGCGGAATATATTTACCCTCCACAGTGTGTTATGCAAAATATGTCGTACCACTATGAGGGGGAAGTGCCGGCTAGCAAGAGTTTTGCCCCTCTCCACCATACGTTGTGAAGCCTGGGCTACCCAGTAGTCGGCGTAAGATCTGTGTACGATGACAACGGAAGGTTGTTTGCAGGGGCCGTCGTTGTTGAATTTGAAAGATCTACTGCCAACTACGGCAAGGCATTACAGCTATCTGAGATATTTCACATTAAGGAGAAAAGCTATATGCACCTTCAAGAATTTGCAAGCCCAACAGAGGGGCCATACCTATGGCCCGCCGACCCAGCTACAAGTTCGCTCTTCGTGGGCCCCCGACCGGAGTACCGTGCATTTCCCAGATCATAGTGGCTGAACGGAGTTGATCAAGCAGAATTCACATACAAATACCACTACAATCAAATAATCGAAACTCTTGCAGGCATTTACCCGCTGTTCTACGTACTCTAGGTAGTTCCGAGAATAGTGCATAGCCTAAGTACCCACATGTACTGCCTCCAAGATTCATGCACTTGCTATAATTTTGTTGCTCGCGTCTTTAAGCTATGGGCTAGATGAAAATTCACCTTATTAGTTCCGTCCTAATACAAGCACCCCAATGCTGAGCCCCTGTATTTTTATCTTCAAATTCCACCAATACAATTTCCCTAGACCCAACCCTTTACGTCTCCGTACTGGTCCTAGACTCTCACATGGGTACTTTATGTCCCCTGGAACCTGCGTTGTCACTGTGCAGATGCACCATTCCTACACCGTACACCTGCGCACTACTTCGATACCGCACAGTGCGTGTAGACAGATTATGCTCCACAGATTCCAAAGCCCTGCAGTAATACTTCGCTCAAATTAAGTGATCACGAATCTAAACATTATTATATGTCATATTTCATATTTCATTCGAGAGACTCTGAAATCAGCGATCGCATTATTATGTTTCCCCTTAGGGGCAGACGAATTGGATTAGAGTTTCAGACATTATGACCATTGATCTGGAACCTTTTAATCCCACAATGTACGAAGAAGGTGTCGTTGTCACGGGTGAATCTGGAACACAAAAGCAAATTCTATAAGTGCTTACTGATTCTGAATCAGCGTCGGTTCACGTGTGTAGAAACAGCATAAATTAGAGAGAAGTTCAGTATCAACTTATATGCATATGATGTCGCCTTTTTTTCGTAATTTCTTCTTCACTGCTTTGTGGAGTGTAAACTTGCACCTTACCAGCTGTAGATTACCCTTGCAGAGATCGAGGGATCGGCATTTCTGAGGTATTTTGTGGTATGCGTTTCCTAATAGATTACTTCTTTTTCATACGGTCCACCAATGATGCTAATGGGCGATGAATATGACCATAATCGGTTCAGAACTAACAGCAGTTATGTCGATAATCATTTTGAGGATTCTGTGCCCGAGCATTTTTATATTGGTGGACCTTGTTTAGTGTTCCTTACTCGAGAAATTTGGAGTACACCTCGAGTTCAAACCTTATGAACTTTGGATTTAGGAGCCCTATCGATTGCGAGTTTGGGTGTGTTGTGATGACCGTTGAGATTTTAATTGATGAGATTAGATTGTAAAACAATTGTGGATTGGTATCGTGTCGTTTGAATGATTGGATAGTCACGTAAGACATTTTTGGGATTGCGACCAGTAGTACCACTTAGTGCCTAATATTGGACTTAACGTTATTCGATGGAAATTAGGAACCCGTGTTGTGGGAGTCGTACCGGGAATCTCGAGACGTTTAATTTATTCTCTAACCCTTGAGAGCTCTTTTTGACTCTCAATTTCGTCCTTCCCTTAGTTTTCTTCAATCCTGCTACTTCTTCTTCGGCCAATCCCTTTCGATTTCTTATCGGGTTTGAAAATTTCTGTTTCGATTTGTCGTTGACTCTGACTCTATTTATCCATTTACCATTTTTCCGAACCTTTGTTATGAAAAGTTTGACTATTTTAAAATTTTGGGCTATCGTGAAATTTTAACATTTGAGTTATAAATTTCAAAAACTTCGTTTTCGTATTCATTTTTGGTTGGTAACATATATTTAGTCCTGTTTAAAAATGCCTTAATAATTTATTTTAAAGTGTTTCGAAATTGTTTCAAATTTTTATTTTCGATCATTTGAATTTTACGAAAACTTTCATTATCGCTAATATTTTGATTTCTATAAGATTATCATATAAAACGATTGAACATTTTCGAGAAATATCGTATGTCTAAATTTTCGTTTTATTGTCCTTAGACTTTAAATCTGTTATTGAAAATGTTTGACGACTGGTTCGACTTCTATTTACCAATTACCAAAACTCGATTTCTCGAATTTTTGTTGGTCTTAAAACAAAATATTGACAAATTTCTTAATCAAAACGTTTTACTGTAGCATTGAAAATATTTGGGTACCTTTCACCCTCGAGTTTGTTTACAAATATTATTTATCGTCATTATTTTATAAAATAATTTTTAACTTGCGATTTTATTGTTTTTAATGATTTTAAACTTTAGGAATTGAGCCCAACTCTTCTTGAAATAAATTTTGTCTTCGATTTCGATTTCATATCACGTTTGAAGCTATGAAAATTTTCAAATCGAGATTGTGATGCGAGTTAAGCAATCTTCTTTTGTTCAAATGATATAACCTTGTTTTCTTTTCTATTATTATTATTATTATTATTATTATTATGTTTTTATAAGTTTCGAGGACGAAACTTCTTTTTAGTGGGGAAGATTGTAACACCCCTGATTATATAAAGTAAATTAAATCAAAGTTATATTCGTATTTTTATTTTATTTACGATTTAACTCGTAATTCTTAAAATTATTATAAAACGAATTTATCGTTTAATCGTTTCAAACTCCTAAATTTCTATTTTTCTCGGAAACTCTTCTTATATTTAAAACATGTTTTTATTTCTGTTTCGATTCATTTTATACATTTAATTTAATTCTTATCGAAAATCTATTTCGACGATTTGAATTTTAAATTCTTTTTATTTATTTGTATTTAAGCTCGAATTTCTATTTTCGACTCGAAACTCATTTACTTTAAGTTTCGTCAAAATATTTATTATCTTTTCTCGAGAAATCAATTTAATTCACTTTATCGAAAATTTATTATTTATCGGGAAATATTATTTCATCGTCTAATTATTTATTTCTATCAACTACGTTTTCATCTCGAGTACTTCATTTACTCATTTTATTTGTCGACCCAATTATTTATTAATTTTATTAACGCGTTTAATTCGATTCTTGGGTTAGTCAACTTATCGTTACGGGAGTCGTCTCCTACCCGATTCATTTAATAAATCTGTATACTACGTATACTATTTATCTTGGAATCCGTACACTTTTATGTCGAATTTAACCCACTTAATTCTTTTCCCGTTCCTTTCCTTTTCCCACTATTAAACATACACCCCTTGCTTTGACCTTCCCCACCGATTCATATTTATCCATATTCACGCACCACCTCCTTCATCCATTTCACCAACCTTCTCCCTATTCTCCTTGATTCTTCCTCCTTCTCGTGTACCCATAATCATCATCATCAGCCTTGTCAATCTCCCTCCCCTTTATGCCATCGAGATTGACCCTGTTTTGGATTCGGTATTGCTGTGTTTTGTGTCTGGGTTCGCTGCTGCTGCTGCTGTACTTCGCTGTTGCAGCTTTTACTCGGGGTACGTGTTTTCTCTTACGTTCTTCTTCTTTCTCTCCTTCTTCTTTCTTCTTCGTTCTGTTTTGATGCTGTTGTTCGGTCTCGTTTGCTGCTATACGTTACTGTTACTGCTACTGATTTCCGTATGTCTTCTTCTTTTGTCATCCTCTTTGTGCGCTGCTACTGTCTTTGTCGTTCGTTGCTGTCCGTTGTTCGTTTTTGTTGTTGCTGCCGCTGCGTCTTGTTGATGTTCGATCTACTTCTCCCTCTCTTCTTAATTCCATTGTTGTATCGATCTTTTGCTGTTTACTTTCCAACTTCTTTCATCTGTCCTCGATCTTTCTTTTGCGTGGTTTTGCTGTTGTTTTACTCCGTTTCGGTCCGTCATGTGTCGATGTTGATTCATGGTCGTAGTTCCTTTTCTTCCTTTTTCAATCGATGATTATTGTTGCTGCTGTTCTGTTTGTGCCCGTTTTCTTCTTCCCATTTTCTTCTCCTTAATCCTCTTCACCTATGCTTTCTTCTTCATATTTCGATGTTCCGCTGTTTTGTTTCGCTGCTGCGTTTACTGTTGCTGCTGCGTCTTACTGCTGTTACAGCCGTCTGCTGCGTTTGGTTGTTCTCCATTCTCGTTTTTCTCCTTCCCTTTTGTTTCTGTTCTTGTTTCGGGTTTCGTGGTTGTTCACTGTTGTTGTTGCTGCTGTTGCTAGTGTCGTTACTGCTGCTATTCTGTTTCCTTGTTCTTCCTCTTCTTATTTCATTCTTGTTAAATCGGTAAATTCCCGCTCATTCCCCTATCTCGTTTTAGAACCTAATCCTTCTTATTTTTGATATCGATTCCCTTCTCCTTTCTTGCATCGATCCTTTCCTCGTCCCTCGTTTAGTTAAGCTCCATTTGTTTTTCGTTCCATTTAGTCTTGTATCAACCGCTTGTTCCGTCCTAATCTTGGTTGATTTTGTCTCCTTTTGTTTATGTCGTACATTTTTCTCGTTTCCCGCGATGAATCTTGCTGAGAAGACCTATGATTCTACAACTGAGAACTTAAAGACGGTACTATCGATTTGGAGCTTGGACTGATCAAGGTCAAGAACGTGATCGTTTCGAAGTCATCTTGAGGTAACTTTAGGACGTTACTCGGTATTATATTATATGTTTGAGTAGCAGTATGTAGTAAATATTTTAACTTCGGTTTTCTATTTTTATTAGCTACGTATTATTTGCTAAAAAGTTTAATTTCAAATCATGTGCTTTATATATATTTATAACCTTTCGATATCGTTTTACAAATCGTTAATAAGTTTATTATTTACGATCGTTATAATATTTTGTTGGTTATCGTGACAGTAGTAACTAAATAATGTCCATTTCATATTTCGTCATATTTCTTTAATTTATAACTTTCACTTAAAAATCATATTTTTATATTTTAATCGAAATTTGTATACTCCTTGTTAATAAATTAATTTTCATTTTACGAATTATACTAATAAATGAGAAAATAGTCGATTTTGTTTTAAATATATTTTTAGTCGAGACTATTTTCACTAATAATTTCTTATTTGTTTACAATTGACTATTTTTGGTAAAATCTGTATTATTTATTAATAAAAGCTATTTGTTAAAAATAATTTGAAATTTTTGTGAATTCATTTCATTTATAAAACTCGTGACTCAATTAATTTTGATATCGTTTTCGTAAAACATCTCTTTTCTAAGATTTATTGTTTTACCTCGATTTTCTAATTATTTATAAAATTCTATATATTGACTTATTATATTTTAATTATATTTTGAGTAACGAATTTAGAAATATATTAAAGTTACGATAACGACGATAATAATAAAATGTTAATTTCGTTAGAAATGCTATTTTTATATATTTCACTAATTTCAATGATTTACGTATTTCTATAAGAATATTTCTATTTTAAGTAAGTTTCTAAAATTAGCAAGTTTCTATTTATAGAAAGTTTCCCCTTTTAATATAAAATGTTTATTCCTTTTATCCTCACAATGATTATATCTTTTGAATATCGATAATGGCTTGTTTTGGAGTTATGGAATAAAGTCAACTGTGGGGTTAGAGTAATATAGTCTGAGATGTACGTTTTTGCCATTAGCTATAAAGTCGGTGTGTCTATTTGGGGCACATTTGGTCGTTGAACTGGGCGTAGTTTCGCCAAGGAGAGTGTATGTTTTGACCTTAAGTTAGATATCGCATCGTGTTAGTCGCCGTCAGCTGAACTAGACATATTTGTTGTCTAGGAGGGGTATGCACTACTTAAACCAGGACCTCGCTGCACGCAATCCTGTTATAGTTGAGTTGCCTAGTTAGAGACTAGATTCTGTTATGAGTTAAGTCTACAGTTCTCAAAGCTAGTTTCCGGTATTATCCCTAGTGAAAGTCTAGCCTTGTGCACACTGATCGAATTTCCATAATGCCATTTTGAATATTATTATTATCGATTGATTTTTGACTGGCAGGTTGGCAAGTGCTTTAAGTTTCGTTGAAAACTTATTTTTATTATATCGTTTTAATGTTTTCTCTTTTTAAATATTTTGATATAATAATACTATTATTTTTCCATATGATAGGCTGGGAGAACGTCCGAGTTACTCCCCACTGACGTGGCTGTTATGTTTATAACATGACAGGTATTTGCTGCTGGGTTTTGGGTGTGAGCTAGCGAGTAGCGTGGATCCTACTCTTCCTTCATTCATGTTTATTTATGGATTTGTATCAACCCGTTTGGAGATTTTGCTTTTACCCCTTTTGTAAAAAGAGGTCTTTGTATTGCCTTACCATTTCTTTTAATAAGATATAGTTTGTCAGTGTTTTAATCCCACTCTACAGTGTTTCCGCCACTGTATTGTGTTAGAATTTCTAGGGGATTACAATACTCATTTAGAACTCGACAAACTTCACGACATTAAAGTAGCATTACCCAGCTCAGTAGGCACTTCGTAGAGGATTTGGAACTTCTGCAGCATTAAACTGCCGCAGCAGCTTGAACAGTGGAGATGTACAATGCCTTTGAGAAGCTGGTAGCATTTTGAGCTGATGGAAGCCCTTCTTCTCATTCCTTACAGGGCTCAAGGCGTGCGCTGGCCTCCTATCACGCCATCAGGCCATTCAAGAAAAGTACTTCAGCAGCTACTTCAAAGAACATGGATCCGCTTCTTGTCAAGGTTAGCACGCACGACGCTCTGTATCTGAGAAAGGTTGGTGACAGTATTTACTCAACTTATGAAGCATTATCATCCGGCCTCGAGAAAATGGTGAGCTGTTTCACACTAGGTATATGCTTCGGCTATTTCGAATCTATTGTCATGAACGTCATGATATTATGGGTTAGATAATTGCAACACCTTTTCTCCGTTTTTCAGGTCAGTGTGAATCACATACTGCAACTGGAAGGGAAAGGATGAGTGACATAGAGTTGAAGGATCTCATGCATGGCTCGCAATATGTACTGACCTTTAAGGGCAAGGACGCTGATTGGATGCTTGTTGGTGATGTCCCATGGGAGTACATCTATCTATCATATCATCATTAATCGTCTCGTCATTTTGTTTATATTAATTTGTTCGCTCAGAATTATTGTTTGGGAATACCGTTTTTGAACCATTTAAATGCTGTCTAAGTGTTTGTGTGCTGTGAGTGGTCTTGTATTTTTGTTCCCTCTTTGCTTGGGTTCTTGATTTCGTTTTTTCCCCTGAAACAAAAGGAGGAGAAGCAAGATCACTGCCAAAGAAAAACACAATAATACCTATATACGATATGTTCGAGTTGAGCAACTGGGCGGGTAATTCGTGGTACAGGTCAAACTCGCCTCATCATCAGTTTAAATGTCATATTGTCTGGGATCAGCTTATGCAACATATCGACCAACGTATCCACTTCCATCTCTAATGTTAGTGCTACCACATGAACATTAACTACTCTTAATTAATAAGGCCATTTTATCGTACCCTCCACTACAAACATGAGAGTATGATAACAAAAAGGAAATTAATAAAATTGCCAAAAAAATATATAAGATTACGTAAATTAATGATTTTTGTGGGTTGGAGATTAATGAGATTTGTGTTCATTACATTTGATCTTCATCAATTCAAAGTTGATTATGTTGTAACTTAAAGGGACTTTTGTTAATTGTGATGCAGTTTATAAATTACTCTTTAGAAACAGTAAAATTGGAGGAAAAAAGGGAGCCTTACATCGGTGTTTGATTTATACGGAGTATTAGTATTTTCCTGTGCTCTGCTCTGCTACTCTCCATTGTTTAATATAGTAGGGAAGGAGTATACTACTACACACTGCTACATTTTAATAGGTGTGCGGTTGCTGTCAGTCTGTCACTGTCCACTGGATGAGACTACTCCACCCTGCTGCACCTTGATAGGTATGCGGATGATCCACTTGAGTGGACTACTCCACACTATTGTACTTTGATAGGTATGCGACTGTTGTCAGTCTGTCAGATTGCGATAAAAACACACTCCAAACGGTTCACAGGAGGGGAAAAAATACTCCGATCTCGCAATTTCAAGAACTTGCCCGCGCGATACCGTGCGCACCGCTCCCCAATATCATTAATAAGTCCCCCCCACCCCCCGCCCCTTCCTCTAAGCATTTACCCAATCATTAATAGGTCCCAACTCTTACCCCCCCCCCCGGCCCTTTCTCTGAGCGTTTGCCCATTAGCTTGCCCAGGAAAAAAAGGGGGAGCCCTATGCTTTCCCATGGTCTTATGCTGCGTGTGTCAGGCATCCATCGAAGACTATTACAACAGTAAGATTTTTGCTCTTAATCAACTTTCACTTTTATGCTTCACATAAATCGCCAAATGCTCTCACAAAGTACTACCGTCGAACTGTGGTTTTCTGATGTGCTTCGCATTTCTCAAAATTCTGCTTTTCGGTCTGCTACTGGTGAAATGCATTTGTTGTATTCGGATTCGACTATTGAGATTCGCTTTCGGTACGACTGCGACGCCTGAGTGTTCTGATCTACGTATTCGGTGGTATGCACTTGCATTTTGCTTAGCTACAAGATGTTTGGCGAGCTTGGGGGTTTATATAGGTGTCGTCTCACTTCTCCTGCGTGAATTCCTTTTAGGTTTATGTTCATTTTGGAGTTACTGCTTCTCCATTTGTTGGGGTTGTGTTCCTTCTCTGTGTGCAGATCTGCTTCATTTCAGCTTAGAAATATATGCATTTCCAATAATTTAGAATTCCATTCAGTAGTTGTGTTCTATGAGGCAGACCCCTAGCTCGCACGTCCAACTCTCTGGGCCACCTTTATGGTTGTATTTCTTTCTACCCCGACTGTTATCCCTCATAAAGAGTAGGCTTGTCAGACTGTTGGCCTTTCAGTCCATGTGTAGACTGGTAGATACCACGGTTGTTGTGCTGCTTATCATCAACAATTTTTGGAAAAGTTGGAACTTTGAATGAATTTTGTACGTCTACTGTGCCACATGGCGTAGTCATAGAAAATATTGGAGATGTGATAACATACCATTTATTTTTCAACTTAGGTTCTTCAGAACTTCTTGAATGATGCAGGATTCAGACATAAGTATGGTTACATTCTTATGCAAGGGGTGGCTCGTGGACAACAGAGTAGCTGACAGGCACGAACAAATAGCAAAGAGGCGGGAGAGGAAGCTGCGTCGCCTACTGTTTATATTTAAGCAACATCACGACACCACATTGCAGGGACGCCGGTCATCAGCAGTAGAAAGCGTTCTGTCCAACGAAGATATAATGTGCAGAATCTTTGACCTCCTTCCCTGTACCGCCGACAAGTCTATCGTGGCCATGACATGCAAAGCGTGGGCACGGATGTTCTTGCTGCATCTGGATGCGCCAAAATGGAACGCAGAATACAGTGCGCAGCTCCTAGCTGAACACGAATATGGTCTGACAACTGTATCCCGTTGCAACATTGTAGTCTCCAAGAGGTGCAAATGCTACATGATTGACAGTCCAGATGTCAATGAAATGTTGCATATGAGGCAGTATGCATTGGGACAAATTGATCATTTAGAGATCGTGCAATGTCATCCGGGAGAGAGTGCCGTTCAAGACTTGAATGCGATGCCGCGAGCGAGGCGTATATGGTCAACTCGAATGGTGGACGCGTTGATGGCAAAGACGAGTGAAAGAGAGATCCTGCGCAACCTCTGGGAACGCAGCGATATGTTGAGGCGTTCTACACTCCTCAAATACCGCTGAAGCGTTCACCCGGTAGAACTTCTTGATGGCAGTTTCTGATACAATCTTGCTTTTGCGGTCTGTTTATGCTAGAAGATTTGGATTATTCCTGCCCCACCACTTTGTGCCCCTGGCTTTGTCGAATTCCCCCAACAGCCTGCCCTCCTACATTACTTTTGTTAATGTCGTACTTTTGTAGGCTTGTACATTGTCGGCACAAGGGTCCTGCCACTTATGTGTAACAATCGTCTCCGACTTATATGTCATTGTCGTCTCCTGCTTATGTATGTTATACAATATATAGTCAGACTGTTAGCTATTCAGTGCTTGGCTTCTTGTTTGCTCCTTAACACTTTTTAGTGATCTCATTTTACATTGATGTGCCATAGCGATGATGACATTGGCTTAGCTATCAGTGTCTATGCAACCGGCTTTCGCTTTCAAAAAAACTACAATGCTAGAGTCTGAGGGAGGTATGGACAACTACTAGCCTGCCACTAACCTACCAAGCGTTTCGAAAGATTCGGCCAGCGAAAAATACCGTGTCCCCAAACCGACGAACATATTTTGGGGCGTTCGGCTATGGGCGGCAACGCGCGCAGACAACGCGTACTTCCTACAGGATGTGGACCATCAAATTGTCACAGCCGCCCTGAAAACATGTGCGGACGCCATGACCCATTGGAATTACGGGGTGGAATTCGAAGAATTCAAATGAAACAACAGCCATAAGGTACTACATAAATATGTAACGGCACGTTTGGAGCGTTATAGATCAGTAGTTCGGGTGGACTTTATAGCTTGCGGCACGTTTAGAGCTGGTACACGTGTACCCCGAACTATACGCATGGTGCGTGTTGGCGGTCACATGATGCATTGTGAATGTGCACCTGCGTAGTGACCAGCCCATATTACAAATATACACCCCTGCAATTCAAACGGTAAAGGAACAATCAAGCTTGGGACAACACACTCAGTTTTCGAGTTCACATGTAAGCAGAATGTAGTACGTAGTATTTATCGTAGAGCGAAAATTAGAGACAGCGAAGCATGCCGGGGTCACCCATTGCAAAAAATATCCCCTCGCGCGCTACTCATAACGGTGTCAAGACTGACGGCCTCCCACCCACTCGATGCCATCCCGGACACCGCGTGCTTAGCGCGTGGTCCCGCAACTAGTGTTCCTTAAATATATAGAGGAAGGATTGAGGCGCACTACATCGGATCGGGGTAAAAAATTTGGAACCGGGATCAGATTGTCTCATCGCGTACTGGAAAAACGGGCTCTGGACCGGACCATGCCTTGCTGGCCCACATCGTTGGGCAGCCGCTCGCTCGCTCGCTCTAGGATCTTCCTCTCTTCTGTACTCCCTTTTCGCGGCGGTCTATCCTTTGTTGAATTAATTCAACCCTCCAAACATCTCCAACAACAACAACAAAAAAATCACTACCATCATCAGTCATCACACATAAAACATAACATGGCTGCAACTTCCACATCCGCGTCGTATTCTTCTCCATCTTCAGCAATTTCAATCTCTTTAAATTCCACGCGGCACACATCCTACACTTTCCGACGGAGCTTGGTGTTTCAGACGGCGGGGGGCCGCCGCAGAAGAGTAAGGTACGCCGCCGTGAGAGCAGCTACTGGGTCGTCGGGTGCGAGCAAGAGGGTATACCGGGAGTCCCAGGCCCAAAACCCCCTCCCCCTCCCCATCCGCCCCGTTAAGGAGTTTGCCACCGCTGTCGCCCCCGTCGGAATATTCCTTGCCGTCTCTTTCGGTGATTTTTCTTCCATTTCTTTACTTATTCTGATTCTTTCAGTGCTTGTTATTTTTAGAATTCTTGCAACGTTTAGTGCGGTTGTTACTGGCATTAATAGTTACTGCTGCTGTTGCTCTGCTTGTATATTCAATACATTTGTGGTTTTAGTTTGGAATCCATTTCGAGAAAGCTATCTGATTTTTTTGCCAATTTCTTGAGGATTAGGGCATGTTCATAATGTTCTAATTTGCGTTTCGACTCAGCTCATTAGGTTAATTTTGTCTCATCACTCAATTTCACTTCAGCGCACGTCACCTCATGCCATGTCACTTCACTTCACTTCAGGCTGAAAGGAATTACTACGGCCTGTGTCTTATGTCTTGTATGAACCAGCCTTACCCGTCAAATTAACACAAATATTTTCCTTAACACATACTGTAGCAATTATAGGATTGTAACACCGTTTTATATTTAAGCGGCTTAATCTTCATTTGTGGTTCCGAATTGGAATTCATGTACTGCGCGTGTCTTTAAATGTCGGCCACATTCAATTTTCTTTCTTTCTTTCTTTCTTTCTTAGTACTAGTATTTAGTATGGGAATATGATATGATACGTTATACGAGGACATATGTTGTTTTCAATGTCTCAAGTTTGTTGTCCCCTTTCAAACACGTAGGCTAGGTTTATGAAATAATGCAAAACATCGTTTCTTCCCCTTGACTAGTCTTTAAAGCGACCTTGCCTGTGTCATTCTCTTCTCACTAAAGTATTGTATCTACTATCTAATGAGCTACTAGGTTGCACAAACACACACATGGACACAGGCGCATGGCATTCAAAATTTCGTAAGACACAAACATCACAACAATATCAATATACACATAATCTAACGCCCTTTATAATGAACATTTAAATTTATAAACTTAAAACACCACAAAGTCGTAAAATGACAAAAAAAGAAGCATCAGAATCCTATAAATTAAATTTAAACATCAAGTATTGCAAATTGAAATAGTTGCTACTATAATATACTCGTAATTGATGATTATACTCGTAAGCCGATTTGCAAGTACTTCACTAATCGTCTTGTAAATAGTAGAGCAACATGAAATGGGTCGATAATCCAACAATGTGTCTGGTACAGCTAATTTAGGGACGAGAGTGATCAAAGTAGAGTTCTCTTCCCCTAACATTTTCCCAATGAGAAAGAAATCTTGAATCGCAGCGGTGAAGTCAGGAGAGATAATATGCCAAGCCCTCTGGCCCAGGGCTCTTCCTAGAGTCGATGGAAAAAAGTGCTTTTATCTCCTTACTAGAAATAGGCCGGAGGAACCCAGCAGCCTCAGGAGAAAGTACGCTTCCTTCAGCAAATATGACAGGGTCAATAGCAAGCACTTGGACCTCAGTTCCAAGAAGGCTCTTGTAATACTGCAGGAAGGACGAGCTAATACCCTCTTGGGTAGTATGGCTTTGGCCATTAGTATCCTTTATAGTACCAATAAAGTTATGGGATTTTCTAGAATTGAGGTGAGCATAAAAATATGATGTATTATCATCATTGAGCTCAACATGTGTATCTTTGCCCGCTGTGCAAGGGCAGATAGTTCTGCCTTCCTGTACTGGATATATTCCGCTCTTAGGGTCTTGTCCATGTCAAGAAGTAAGCTTTTCGTGGGATCAGCATAAATATTAGCTTGACAATCAATAAGCTGAGATTCGAGGCTTTTAACACGCTGAGACAACTGAGAGAAGTGCTGCTGGTGCGGCTGCCTCAACAAGCTCTTAATTCTCTTTTGTTTGAGGAGTAGGCGATATGGCACCCCACCCACAGGACGCTTCGTGTCAGTCTCAACCAAAGAGTAAAATTGAGAGTGGTCAGACTTTTTAGACCTTTAGGTTCCTCAACTTCACTCTTTGGTTGAGACTGACTGGAAGCGTCCTGTGGGCAGACCTCTCTCAATTTGCTGAAGGAAGCTTACTTTCCCCTGAGGCTGCTGTTGGGCTCCTCGGACCATGCTTAATTTCATTGTGATTGATAACCCTCCCCTTTTTTTAAGCCTTGGGTCAGTTCCCCCCATCAGAGCGGGGTAAGTGATGAAGAACCCTCCCCTTTTTTAAGGCTTGGGCGTTCAAAACTCCCAGTATTGATTAACTCAGTTGAAACATCACCTGCAGCAGCTGAACCAAAGAAATATTCCGCATATTCCTCTACTACTCCTTCAGGGTCCGGTGGAGGAAGCTGAGAGTTCTCGACCTATTTAAGCTTCGAACTTCTCAGCTCCACTCGATCACCTTGATTCATGTGTGGGTGAACAGACAGCAAATTGAGATTAATTGCAGAAATTATGAAATTCATTAAGCGAGTGCGGTGGTGGAGTTCCTAGTACCTGAAATTCGGCGGGTTCCTAGGCGGAACGATTGATGATCCAGAGTGTTGTTTAAGCGGTTGCGGTTGTTTAGGCTGGGTGAGTGCTGCTGTTGCGGTTGTTTCCGTGGCCGTCCTGGCCTTTTACCCATGGGGATGTGGTTTGGCGGTTAAAATCAGAGATTCCCCTGAGTTTCTCTCTCTAACTCACGTATTTTGTAGTACTATTTTTCGTCTCAATCACGTTGTAAGTACTAGCTCAAGAATAGTATGAGAAATGTTTGATCTTTTTATACTAGACTAGAAATGGGTTGATTGATTTAGGTTGAGAAAGTAAAGTATATACGGAAAATAAAGATGGGATGAAGAGATTACTTAAATGGAAAAGGTAGAGAGTGTCAACCTGTTGATAATGTGCTTCTAGTAGCTTGGAGTGTCAATATGGACTAAATTTTGGATTGTTTGCACATTGAGTTGTAGATAATCTTTTGTTGAAAGCCAAAGCTTAGAGAGGTGAAGTTTAGGTCCTCGAGATGCTAAGTTACACAAAATATATAATTTGACATTTGTTATTATGTTTGGTAGGAAACATAGTGGAATACTTTTGAGGAAGATTTCGGGAAGGTGGCGATGTACACAACATTGTCATAAGCTAGTTCTATCTTTAACTCATAAGAGTAGTATGACCAAGTTTTTTGTGGTCACTTTGTTGTTTGTTCAAAGCAAGTTATGTGGGTTTTCAAGATTTTCTAGTTGGTTAACTGTTGGCAGCTCCTCTTTGAAAGCGATTCATTTTGTCCTTTTGTTTAGAATAATAGGCCATAATTTTGAGGGAGTGGAACTTGTTAGTGCACACCCGTTATTCAATAATGAAAAATAGTTTATGTATATTCAGGTCCTTTACACTCCATTCTATCCTTTGTTTGGCTTGTGGTATGATGGGCCTTTGGAGTGGTGGTTAAGATGTGACTAGAAAAAACAATTAAACATCTAGCTAAGGTTGGGGATTGATGTTTTAGCCTAAGTGGTATCTCTCAGGAGGAATCTTAGTGAGTAAAGCATGTTAATGATTGTAATGACGGAACAAAAATTATCTCTATCAGCATCTCTCAATTCTCTTGACAGCTATAAGTGCTAAGCTTCAAATATCGTCATCTACCGTCATGAACAAGATCGTTAGACTACCTTTATGCACATTTTTACTTCACCGGGATGTACCTTTGCAAAAGCTCTAATACCCGTGAATGTTTTGTTCTAGTCACACTAGTTAAGAATTTCAAAATGAGTTCACTTATTATTTTCTTTTCAGCTTACAGTTCTGTGGAAGTTGGTTGGTAAAATCCTTTCGCCGAAGCCTCAGAAGGCTGCTGTTGCAGAAGATAAACCTTCTACCCCTGAGATGAAGTGGTCATTTGCTCCAGGCAGTAACTTGTTTAAAAATTTAAGCAAGAAGATTGAGAGAGATTCGAAGTTGAAACTTGATGACTTTGCTAGAGAATTGAGGTCATTCAAAGTAGTGGACTTGTCAGGTGATTGAATCATGCTCCAAGCATGCACTATCTCTTTTTTATTCTCGGAAATGAATATTACAAGGCTGTGTTCCACCACCATTCCAGCGTCCATTGTATTCAATAAATTCGATTGATTGATACAAGTTGATTTTCTGTTATGATAAAATTGAAGAAACAATAGCAAGTTTGATTTTGTGTAATTATTATGTGTCTTTGCTCACTTTAATAAGTTTAAATATCACCATTTTGGTGGACACTTGCATGATTCCTCAATTTTTTTTATTAGCTTCCGTATAATTATTATGTGTATTTGCTCACCTTAATAAGTTTAATATCACCATTTTGGTGGACACTTTCATGATTGCTCAATTTTTTTTATTAGCAAAGCCTATTTTTCATTGAAACTATGAACAGCTAAGCATATTGATGATCTTTCTTATCCTTGTAGGTCATAACTTCGGTGACGAGGGTATGATATATCTCGCGGAAAGCTTAGCATACAACAAGGTTAGACAGACTAGAGGGGTCGTCTTTTTGCTATGTAGCTTATGGTGCTGGCTGTATTTATAGAAAGAAAATATGTCTAAACTCTTTAATTATGACATAAACCATGATTTCTCTGTCTTATTGTTTTCCCCCTCAAAATTTACCTTAATAGTTAGGGTTATTTACCTTTCATTTTTCGGTTTGTTTTATGCATACTACCTTATGCTTTTTTTTGCCGCAACACTACCAAGGAAGTTATTTTAGGCTACTTTTGCTCAATATTAGGCTATTAGGGCATTAACTTGCCAAAATCAAACTTCATTTCCAGTTTTACGAAACACTAAAACAAATACCTTATATTCCTTGTGATTTTTTGAAAATTTTTGGAGTTTTTCTACGTGGTGCCCCTGAACTTTTCACTTTTCTACGTGGTACTCTACTCTTTCTATGTGTATACATGGTACCCTTGAACTTTACTATTAATTTAATTGGTATGTTTTGTCATTAAATTATGTTTTTAGCTTAAATTAAGACTTCCATACCATTTAACTTAAATAATTAACAAGTGAGCTTAAATTAAGTGTTATCATTTGATTTGGCAATATAACACCAAAAATATACTCATTTTAGATTTGGTGCATAACTGTGAAAACGTACAAGAATGTTAGTTTAAGTTCAAATGTTCAATTATAGGTTAATTAGGCATGTTAAATGATGTTTAAGTTTTAATCTTGAACAAAAAAAGGTAGCTTAGTACCAAAGTTTGACGGAAGAAAAAGTTTAGGGTTACCAATAAGGTAATGATAAAGTTTAGGGGTATCAGCGATGTTTATAATAAATTACAAGGGTACCATGTAGACACGTAAAAATGGTAGGGGATCATGTAGAAAAGTGAAAAGTTTAGGGTACCGTGTAGAAAAACCCTTTTTTTTAATATTTTTTTTTTACTATTTTCCCCTACAAGTTACCTGATCTTTATTCAATATCATTTCGCTTTCCTTTGTTTTGTGAAAGAAAGAAGGATGTTAGATAATTTCGTAATAAAAATAAAGAAAGGTAATTTTTGGCGAAATAGAAGCAAGTCAACGCTGAAAACTTGACATTTTCGCCGGCATAGTTACTTTGGTATTGTCATGACAAAAATATGAAAACATAATGTAGTTGTAAAAGAAATCTATGGTAGTTGTTTTGCAAATACCCTAAATATAAGGTACCCCTCCCCTTCACCGAGATGTTCCACATTTTCTTTTTAGGAAACTTCACTAATATGTTCCACTTTCCTTCTAATAAATGTTTTGTGGTTCTTATTATTTGTGACCCCACTCCCTTTTGTCTATCTTTATTTTCCACCACATATTTCCTTATTAATTTCTTCCCAAAATCAATCGTGGAACGTCATTTAGAAGGGGAGGGAGTATTAGGTATCATTTCACAAGAAGCCCTTTTCTTAAGTCTTTCACTATTACAATTTTATGCACAACCGATAGCTCCAGTTTCATATTGTGATTTAGGCTGTGGAGGAAGTGGATTTTTCTGCTAATGGAATAACCTCAGCTGGACTGAAAGCCTTTGAGGGCATTCTTCAATCAAATATCTTCTTGAAGGCATTAAATCTTTCTGGAAATCCCATTGGAGATGAAGGAGCAAAGGTTAGCCTTCTAAAATTACAATTGTAAACTTGCAATGATGGAATAGAAGCTGAAATCTTAAAATGAGACAATGCTACAACACCAAGGCCTAGGGAGGTGAAACTGTCTAGAGAGAAACCTCATTGTTTTGCATATGACTGTGAGGTTCTCTTTTATAAATGCATATCTCAACTACAAGATGAGACTCTAACTGTCTACCATGACAAAACTCAAACGTAAGCATCTGTATACAGTAAATAAAGATGTAACAACGGTTGGTGGAGTTACTTGTGTATGTTTTTTCTGCCTTTACTTGGCCCGGATTCGCAATTTAGTAGAATTAGACGAAAAATAGAGTAGGCAGTACACCCGGCAAATGGGTCAACCGGGCCGGTTGTGCCGGGTCAAGTTTGCGTTTGTTGGATCGAGTTCGCCTGTTACTATCAACACTTATAGGGATATCGGTTTATATGTGGCAATAAACATTTGAGGCGAGTCGGGTTAGGTTGGGTCTATTCGGGTTACGAGTTAAGCTCGGGCCTTCAGGTGTCGGGTAAGGTCACTTTGCGAGGTCTAGTAGCCGTTTCTTGCAAAATTAAGGTCAGGCATAGTATTTATGAAAATGGCTAAATACTAGGTAGTGTTTGCCAAACAACTTTAACGAAAAAGAATCAATTATTTAGAAATGCGTGTTAGATTGTTAACTCTAATTGTCTTTGTTTCTTCTTTTAATGCAGTGCTTATGTGAAATACTTGTTAGTAATACTGGTATCCAGAAGCTGCAATTGAACAGTACTGGGTTGGGAGATGAGGTCTGTTTACTCCTCCACTACTGAGTTATCTTTGTCCAATTTGATTTACTAGCCTTCGTGAATGATTCATGGGTTCATACACTCACATAATCTGTGTCTCTCATGTCTGGAGACTTTAGTGAGGCCTAGAAGGCAGAAGTACTTTAAGCTCGATGAGTTTTGCTCCAAAAACCTTAATTAGGCGTCTATTGTATGCAGGGCGCGAAGGCTATTGCAGTTTTGCTGAAGAAAAATTCAAATTTGATTGCGATAGAGCTAAATAACAATACGATTGATTATTCTGTATGCTACTTTCACCACTATTAGAATCTCATCTTGTAGTTAT
The DNA here is from genome assembly GCA_958450325.1 of Agrostemma githago. Classification (NCBI taxonomy): domain Eukaryota; kingdom Viridiplantae; phylum Streptophyta; class Magnoliopsida; order Caryophyllales; family Caryophyllaceae; genus Agrostemma; species Agrostemma githago. The sequence continues at coordinate 41,519,623 of OY288254.1, read as the reverse complement.
ATGTGCGTGATGCTTGAGAAATTGTTCCATGGTTTTTGGTTTGAAAATGGAGGTAGGGTTTTGCAAGTATTGCAGGAGCATTACTGGAGAATAACACCATCCGAGCTTTACATCTCAAGTGAGTTCAAAATAGTCAGAACCCCTGCTGTATTTATCAACTGTCTTTTTTTTTTTTTTTTTTTTTTTTTTTTTTTTTTTTAATCTTTGCTAACTCTCACCCAAAAAAAAAATGGAAGTTCAAAGTACCCTTGGCTACTTGTTTGATAGTTGCTGGCATTTATTTCACTTCCATCTATGATGTAGCGGCAATTATGGTGGCGGCTTAGGAGTTGCTGCATTGGCTAAGGGACTCGAGGGGAACAAGTCCATAAGCGTATGTTCTCCTTTAAAAGTTAATTTATGGCATGTTTGGGAACTTGGATTTGGATTTGAATTCCGGATTTGAAATATTTTGAGCGTTTGGAAATCCCGGGATTTGAATTTGAAATTTTCACCAAATCCAACTTAGTTCAAATTTGATTTTCTCAAATTTCTAGTATATCGGTAGTCATTTCAATTCCGTCACTTGTCGTTTCTTTGTTTTTTCGCATAATCTTGTCAGTATTTGTTTTTCTTTAATTTTTTTCCCCCGTATTTGAACATTTACATATTTCTAATGAAAAAATTTTAAAAATAAAAATTGGTGACCTTGGCCCGACTCCACCCGCCCGAAATCCAAATCCAAATCCAAGGGTACCCAAACACTATTTCGGATTTGGATTTGGATTTGAATTCTAGAAATTCAAATCCAGGAATTGAATTCTTGATATTCAAATCAATTCCGAGTACCTAAACGCAACCTTAGAGAATTCTATGAATGTCTTATAGTGATTTTATCTCCCAAAAGACATAGCCAAGTAGGCAGGCCAAAACAAAGGGGATGATGAGTATATCTGTCTCTTGTGTGGAATAAGGTTTTAACTCACACCCGCAGAAAAAGCGCAAGCTCTAAACCAGTTGAGCTGCCTAAGAACCTCATTAGTTTATGTGATTTCTCAGTGTATACTGATGTAATTTTTCTCCTAATAGAAGCTTAAATTATCTATGATTTAAGATTGACATTCCTATCATTTAAAAGCTAAGAGACTATTAATTTATTATGTATCTCAGGAACTTCACTTGCATGGAAATGCTATGGGAAATGAAGGTGTCCGTTCTTTGATGTCAGGCTTATCAGTTCGCAAAGGTGATAAATAGCAATTTTTTCGTATTGTTTATACAACCAAAATCTGATGCCTTCCCTCAGGAGAAAAGTATCTTGCTTTATGTGGCTTATCAGTTCGGAATGGTGATAAATAGCAATTTTTTCATATTGTTTATACAACCAAAATCTGATGCTTTCCCTCAGCAGAAAAGTATCTTGCTTTATGTGTCTTCCCTTGTTTATTGCTCCACACCAAAATATTACTGTTCTGTTCTATGTTATAGGTCCATTGCCTTAGGATGAGAAAGAAATGGTCTGTACATGATGTTAAGTCTTCATTCTCTCACGAGTATCTGTGCCGGTAACTTGGAATCCAAACATGGATATACACTAGACCTGTAAAAAATTGACCCGACCCGAGAACCCGATCCACCCGACCCGTTTTTTTATGGTCATAAATCCGTTTTTTGACCCGTGATCCGTTTGACCCGAACCCAAAATGACCTGTTAATTTAGGGTCGAAACCCGACCCGCCCTTTTCGACCCGTTGGGTCAACCATAGTTTATTAAAATTAATAAAATATTAAATTTTATGTATTATATTTGGATATATAATTAAAAAATTAATATTTTAAATTGCAAATATAAACAAATAGTAAATTTAAGGGAAAATCGATAACTTATACCTTCAATAACTTCATTTTTCAAATTTTATACCTCAGATAATTTTTTTTCAAAACTTATACCTACTTCAATTTATTTCATAATGCATACCTTAATCCAAATTCCGTCAAAAAACTAACGGATTCCGTCATACTTTAGTTTTAAGTCGCAAAGTTTGTTTATCCTTTTACGTTTATATCCTTGTTCAACGTAAAAATTGATATGCAAATTAGTGAAATCGGGTCAAAAACTGGTTCGGAAACCGGTTCAAAAAACTGATTTATAACAAAGATAACCATATTTTGAAAAAACCGGGTCATAAAAACCGGATCGATTTCAGTTTATTATTTGGACAAAAAAACGGGAACCCGATTCAAGCCGGGTTGGTTTCGGTTCAGAAAAAAAAAACGATTTTAAAAACCGGGTAACCGAACCGGTGTAGGTACTCCGTTTTGCTCACTCCTACTTATGTTATAGTAGTCGTCCAATGTTACTAAAGTAAGGGCAAAATGGTCAATTAGTAATAGCCCGTTAGTTTTGTGACGGAATTTGAATGAAGGTATGCATTATGAAATAAATTAGATAAGTAGGTATAAAATTTGAAAAAAAATTATCCAAGGTATAAAGTTTGAAAAATGAAGTTATTGGAGGTATAAGTTATCAATTTTTCCTAAATTTAATTCAACTTTTTTTATCATTTAATAATAAAATTATTTTAAAATTTGATTTCGATGTTTTTTTTAAATATAAACATTATAACTAAAGAGTATACTTTAAAATAAGGGTTATTTAACAACAATAATACCAACTATAGGGCATCTTCCTAAAATAATATCAATTTTAATAAATTTGAGAATAATACGTATTATTGGAGTAGTTAAACAAGAGTAGTATAGGTGACCGGTTACCTGTAGAACCCTTCCACCTTTCTTTTTCACCTTTAATTTTATTTAACGGCAATAATACCAACTACAAAGCGTCTTCCAAAAATAATTCCAATTTTAATAAATCAGAGAATAATACGTATTTTTGGAGTAATTAAACCAGAGTAATATAGATGACCAGTTAGCGGTAGAACCCGGTCACCTTCCTTTTTCGCCTTTCATTTATTTCATATTTCACTCCTTTTCACTTACTCAGCGTACGGGGCATTAAACGTCATTCACGTCATCAGTCTTCCTCTTTCTTCAAGTCTTCAACCTTACCAAATCTAGCTTACAACACAATCCTACACCAAAATCAATTCTTTAATCTAAACAAAACGTATAGAAATTTTAAAAAAAAACTTAAGAAGGATGAAGGGTAATGGAGAGAAAGAATGAAGGAGAGAAGTAAGGAGGAATAGACCTGACAAAACTGACCCGGCCCGACACCCGAATTGAAGACTTGATTTTGACCCGTAATTCGAATTGGTCTGAGCTAACTCGAAACTGACCCGACTATTATTATAGAAAACAAGTCGATATCCCTAAAAAAGATGAAAAAAACAAACCCGAGAATAGCTCGAACCCGAAATTATCCGACCCGACCCGAAGTCAACCCGATTATTATAACACGAAAGTGACCCGAGCCGAAGCTGACCCGACACGGTTCACCCGTTATCCAGGTCTAAGTAGGAGGATTAAAGATAAGTAGCAGGTTAAATATTAATTATTAATTAGGTGACCTGATGTAGAAGGTTATAAAGTCACTTATACTACTTTTGTTTAACTACTCCAATAATACGTATTATTTTCAGATTTATTGAAATTGGTATTATTTGGGGAAGACGCCCTATAATTGATATTATTGTCGTTAAATAACCCTTAAAATAAATATAAAATTAATATAAATGTTTTTTTTACTTAAAGGCGGTAAAAATTTAGTTGTTCGAATTATTTATGACCCATATTCTGTCCCTAACCCGACCCAAGACCCGACCCGAGGCCCGACCCACCCGACCCGTTTGACAGGTCTAATATACACTCTTTGGCTCCTCCAGTTTAAATTAGGAGTTGAAAAAAGGGTGGCAATTTTTTTTTACGAATAACGAAATCTGCTATTTTTGGCATATTACCTCCATTTGTAAATGAGTCTGGACTAGTGAGTGACTTGGAAAATAATTCCCTATTGCCAAATGTCAACCACTCTATACGATACTTGAGTTTCGTGATTTGTTCAAGAGGATTTGTTTCACAAACTAAATTAGCCACTAACTGTAATTGGTATGACTTGTTTCTAGGAAGAATGACATTATTGGATATCAGCAACAATGAAATTGGCTGTAGTGGGGCCTTCCATATTGCAGAATATGTGAAGAAGACAAAGAGCTTGTTGTGGTTGAATGTTTACATGAATGACATTGGAGATGAGGTGAACCTTTCTCAACTGAGGCCTTGTTTTGTTTGAGAGCAATGATTTCCACTTTCCTTTGTCGGTTTGTAGGAAGGTAGAGTGGGGAATATATGAAAGGAAGATCCAATTCTTTTTTTGAGCAACCTATTTAATTTCCCTATGGAAATAAGCAATGCCAATGATTCCCTCTTCTTCCTTCTAACTCCTCGCTCCCCAGTTTTACGTGCAACTAAGGAATTTGATCGGCACTAGGAACTCACGGCTTTTACCCAAAATATTACTTCATAGAAAATGATTGTTTTACTGAAATGTTATTTTATGTGAAGTCTGGAATGAAGCCCTAGTTTGGCAGTTGTCACCACTTTTCTAGTCTAATTTACATTCTTATCAGTGGCAGAACCACTAGTTGAGGATGGCACTTCTTAGAAATTTGTTTGGATAAACATTCTTTTTTCTCATCTCTGTCGGTGATGAGTACTTCTCTCTTAAACCTTTTTCATTTCATTTAACATTAAGGCTGTTTTTATTGTTTTGTTCGCCATGAACTCAAATATTTCATTTATTATCAGGCAACATTAAAAACTTCCCCCATACAGTCTTTACTTTTTTTGACAGCCTATCTTTGAATGTAAATTGATGTCAAAGATAAATTTAATGTATATTTGGGATTTTCAGGCTGATCTTGATTTTTTCAGGTCTCATGCACAAAATTCGTTTTCTTGAATATTTAGTATTGTCATGCTTGTTTAGTCCTCCAAAGTAGGATAGAATATCACGTCAAGTCTGCTGATATACAATTTTACATGATTATCCTATCCTTTTATAAGAACTTCTGAAGTTGTGCATAAGAACCTCAGTGCGCCTCGACGCCTCATGCCTTCTCCAAACTAAGACTGTGGATTGCCTTCTAAATATTTGGAACTAAAAATTACTTGCTCAATTTTAATAGTCACCCTAACTTGTTGTATGTGTCTCAGGGGGCGGAAAAAATCGCTGATGCACTCAGGCAAAATCGCTCAATTACGACTATTGACTTGGTAAGAGAACATAAGTGCGAGTATGGTTGTCTCTGAATTGTTACTTTTGTCCAGAGATAAGCTCATGGATTTATTTTATGGTCATTGAGATGTTCAATACATATTACTAGTTGGAAAGCCCGTGCGATGCACGGGCCGATTTTTAGTGACACCAAGTTAGAGGATTGCATAAATTTGTGAGATTACGCAACAGTAGAAAATGTTGCGTAGAAAATAAGTCTTATGTCTAATAGTAAAGGAATACTATCCACATACATAAATGTATTTTTTGGAAGGTCATATATGCGGTGAGCGTCAAATTAAATTATACGCGTGCATTGTATTTAAAACTCATAATATCTCTCTTTAAGACAATACTCGGTAAATATTTGGGTTGATAGTTGATATCTAAGAACCAATAATGACTTCAATTTATAATCATATAATCATCCCCTTGTGATAATCTTTCAATGTGGTACAATTATATTGTACTACGGAGTACTTCCCCTTCCTTCTATCTCCTTCCATATTATAAACCTCACTTTTTACTTATAGGGAGAAATATTTAATTTATACATATGACGCTATTCTTTTAATGTGAGATAATTTTACTTAATTTTATAGTCTTAAAAGCTTTTTAATTTTTGTCGATTAAGGACGAATTATATAATAAAAATTCATCGCCCTATTATATAATTTTTTGATGTGAGATAGAGTTTTTCTAAGACTCGAAAAAAGATGTTTGGTTAATATCTATGGACGAATGATCACTCTTATTTATAATATAAAATTTAATCAGCTCATCATAATATTTCAATGTAGGATAATTTTACTTAATTTAATAGTTTTAAGCGATTAAGGATCAAAAGATTTTTTTTGTCGATATCTAATTAAGAATGAAGGATTATTCTTATTTATAATATAAAAATTTATTACTTTAATATAATTTTTCGATTTGAGATGATTTTACTATTTCTATATGTAATACAGTTGATTCCTTACTTTTTCGAGCAAATAATATGAAATTCATAAATATATAATAATTTTTTCGATGTGGGAAAATTTCACATGTTCATAATCTTGAGTTTTTTTTTTGTAGAATTAATTACTCTTATTTCTTATTTATAATATAGAGTTTCATCACCTTGTTATAATTTTTCGATGTGAGATTTACTTTGTTTAAGTTTGTAGCCTTATTAAGATATTTTCTAAGACTCATTTTTTTTATTGATATTTAAGAACGAATGATTAGTCTTATTTATAATATAGAATTTCATTATCATAATTTTTTTGATGTGGGATAATTTACTGTCTTCAGAGCTCTTTTTAAGAGCCAAATAACGCATGATAACTCTTATTTATAATATAGAATCATCATCTTATTTTAATTGTTTCAATGTGGTACAATTTTAAGTTTGTAGTCTTATTAAAAAAAATTAAGACTCAAAAGTTTTTTTGATCGATATTCAAAACAATTATTACTCTTATTTATATTATAGAATTCCATAATCTCATCATAATTTTTTCAATGTGGGATAATTACTTAAGGTTATAATCTTAAGAATTCTTTATGACTCAAAAGATTTTTGGTAGATATCTAAGAACGGATGATTACTGCTCCGTAATATTTATAATATAAAATTTTATCACCTTATTATAATTTGTCGATGTGGGATAACTCTATTATCTTTATATGTAATAAATTATCACTTTTTGGAGCCAATAACATGAAACAAATTATATGAAATTTATACTCAAATGAAAGCATTTTCTACCACAATTCTAATTATTTCATTTTTAAAAAAATTTATGCAATAATTTTTTGTTAAGATGAAATTTATAAAACATCACATTAATATGGTAGATTAAATGTATAATTATAATTAGGGAAAATTGATATTTTATACCTTCAATAACCCTTAGTTTCAAATTTTATACCTCACATAATTTTTTTTCAAATCTTATACCTATTTGTTTTAATTATCTCGTAATTTATACCTTAACGCAAATTTCATCAAAAAAATTAACGGAATAAGATAAACGGACCTATTTGCCCTTGTTTAGATAAGATAATCACATTAACAACTAATGCAACCAATACTGATTCCCAAAATCCAATCCCCAAATTGATTTCCCCAAATTCATCTCAACCCTAAATCGATTTCACCCAAACTAACCTCAACCCCATTTCCGTATTCAACTGCTCCCATTTTTCGTCTCGTGAATTAATTAAAGTGGTGTGAGGTTATCGTCGGAGACGGAGATGAAGAAGTCGCGTCCAGTTTGAACGGAGCAAGGAGGAGAATGCAATTTGTCGATTTTGTCGGAAAGTAGTGGTGATTGAATTGGAGGTGGAGGGTGAAGCTGTTGTTCAAACGGTGGTTGTTGGGTGGTTCAATGGAGTTGATTTGGGTCAAATTTATAAGTGTGAATGCACAATGTATTGGGTTGCTCGGATATGGAGGCAACGCGGTGGTCGAAGATAAAGATGATGGTGAATGAATTGATGAGGTGGAGTGTACTGGTCGAAGTTACGGTAGAACATAGGCAAGAGGTGGAGATGGTGGTGGTTAACGCCATTAATGGTGGTGGAGCTTGTTGATTGTAGCCATGGTTGTTGGAATGAAGTGCTTGAGTGATTAATGGAAAATAGAGTCGTTAATGAAGGGGTATTATTGGAAAAAACTTAAATTATCCAACGCAAATGTAAAGTAATGCCGGATTCCGTTAGTTATTTCACGAAGTTTGAGTTGAGGTATTGATTACGACTTATTTAGGATAAGTAGGTATAAGTTTTTAAAAAAAATTATTGGAGGTATAAAATTTGAAAAATGCTATTATTTGAGGTATAAAGTATCAATATTCCCTTATAATTATTAAAAGATTCTTTACTTGATTTTTTTTTATTATTAATGATATTTTCCTAAATTGAGTTTTGATGTAACGGACCAATCATATCGCTCGAAAACTTCCTCCTTTATATATATATATATATATTGATTGATTTCTTATATACTCGTAAGTGATAACTATGGAGTATGGATATATTTCCAGAATATGGTAGTTAAATTCAGTTGTAAGGTAGAATTTCTCTGTCATGATGCATCAATTTTCTTACTGATTGGAACTTTGTGAATTTCTCTGGGAACCCAAGCATTTGATATTCTATCCTAAAACCTCTTGTCATGGCTAAAGACTAAGGTGTGAAATACTTGAAAATCAGGGAGGGAATAACATACACGCTAAAGGTATCACCTGCATTGCTGAGGTCTTGAAAGACAATAATGTCGTCGTAACCGTAAGTCCCTTGACCTTCAATCTTTAGACTAAAACATTTCTTTTAAAATGTACTCATTATATCTTATGCTTTAGTTGGAGATTGCTTATAATCCTTTTGGACCTGATGGAGCAAAGGCCATATCCGAGGTTCTCAAGTTTCATGGGAATGTTAAAACACTAAAACTTGGATGGTGTCAGGTTATCCCGTTGAACTTACGATGCCCATATTAGATTTGTGTGTAGACATGGTTGCTAAAAAGATCTTGATATTACATCTTCCAGATTGGACGAAAAGGGGCAGAATTCATTGCCGACATGATAAAGTACAATACCACCATATCGACACTCGATTTGCGAGCAAATGGTTTGATGGATGATGTATGTTAAATTAGCCATTTTATAGATGAATTATGTTGCTCTCATATTGTATAAATTAACCATAATCTTTTGATAACAGGGTGCCGTCTGCCTAGCCCAAAGCTTGAAGGTGGTCAACGAGGCCTTGACTTCGGTAGATTTGGGTTTTAACGAAATAAGAGTATGGAATGGAGCTCCTCTACGTTATTTTTCAGATTGTTTTGATTTATTTTAAGATTAACACGGAATCCCTCGACAGGATACCGGGGCATTTGCAATAGCAAAAGCACTGAAAGCTAATGAGGATGTTGCTCTTACATCAATAAACCTTTCAAGCAACTTTATCACCAAACTTGGACAGGTTACTTTTTTCTGGAATCCGAGACTTCCATTCTATTCGTTAATAGTTCAAACAGTGACTATTATAACTGGTTTGATCGTGTATGTAGAGTGCACTTACGGATGCAAGTGATCATGTGTTGGAAATGAACGGAAAGGAAGTTGCCCTGTTTTTCTAGGTTCTCAGAGGTTTTTTTAAAGCATACTGCGGGAAATCAGCTTACATCAGATTGTCAGATGTGATTTTATACCCTCTTATTGTGCGGGGTGTAAATTTTTGGTAGAGAGGTCATTTCTAGGGACTTTGTTTAACATAGTACCGGTAACATTTTCGATTTTTATAGACTGGTGCTCTAGTTTTATCATGAAGGCAATGATCAATTTAATTTGGTTTCGTTTTCTGACTATATGTGCAACTTTTGTCAATACTCCTAGGATCATTCGTTAGCTCCAAAGCGTTAGGCCGTTGCTATTTGTACACAATGTTTTCGAGATGGGATGGAAAGTTGTAGCATGTATGTATCTCTCACTCATTTATGTGTTTTATTCTAAGTTGAGGCTGTATGGTACACACCTTGTAATTCTCTTACCACTTTCAGTTCTGTCTATCTAAACTCTGCCCTCTCTCGATGTTTCTCTATTCACTCATCATCTCGATCGCAATATCCTTTATTTGTATTTGTAAATAAACCTTAATTTTCTTTTCTTATTCTTTCCAACGTAATTAGTTCCTAATTTATTTTGCTTTGACTTCTGTATTATTATTAAATTAAATATGTTGATTTTGATTGCAATATCTATTATCCATTATTAACTTTATGGATATTATATGTTTGTTGAAGAAGTATCAATGTCTTTAAATTATTACTAGTGTAATACCCGTGACACATCACGGATTGTGTTCTTGTACTTTCTTAAGTGAGATGTGTACGGGGTGTTAAAGTGACACAAAAAGTGATTAAAGTTACACGAGATAACTTTATCACTCATCTCGTGTAACTTTAATCACTTTTTTGTGTAACTTTAACACACTTATGAAAATTTCTCTCTCCTCTCTCTCTATATATAGAGGTAGGTTCAAATAAGGTCAACAACTATTTTAAGGTCATAAATTCCAGTGTTAAAGTTACACAAAAAGTGTTTAAAGTTACACGAGATGAGTGATAAAGTTGCAGTTTATCACTTGGAGTGATAAAAGAGATGAATGTTATAGTTACATATCAATTTTAAACAAATGCAACTTTATCGTATGTCATCTGAAACTTTAATATAGAATTATTGACATATAGTGAACTTATTTTGATCTCTACTATATATATATATATATATATATATATATATATATATATATATATATATATATATATATATATATATGATCAAGGAACTTGGTGGTGGATTGGGAAGTTGGTGAATTAGCTTATATATATATAAAGATCAAGTGAGTCCTTTTTTTTTGAGTCCATAAATCCTATTTAGAGCCATTGATTTAGATGAGATGGATGGTGGTGATTGAGTCTAGTAATTAATGTAATAACTAACCTATTTTGGAAAAAATATAATAAAATTATCTTTCCTCCCTTAATTATCCCCAACTGCCTAACTCACTTGATCATGTTTCATCACATTCAATTTTTTCATTCAAACTCACCCGCCTAACTAAAACCCTTCATCTTCATCATCCCAAACTCAATCTCTCGACTTATGATTTCTTTCAAAACACACCCGCTCATTCTCTCATCTTCAACTCAAGCAAGGCTACATTGAAGGAAGGCTACACACCCGTATTACATTGACGTATTATAAGTGTTACTCCCTCTGTTTCTTTGATATCTTCCACATTTCCTTTTTCAACCATTTCTTTGATTTCTTCCACTTTCCATTTTTCTATCACACTTCTCTCTTATCTAGGTGGCCCACTTACTTTACTCCCTCTCTACTTTTACTTATTTTATTGTTTTTCTTAAGAAATGTGCCACTTGTAAGGTGGAAGAAATCATAGAAACGGAGGGAGTACTTTAATGAACAATTGATGTTACTCTAAGTAATTAATGGTGTTATTCTTTGTCTTATGGTTAAACAATGTTATTATCATCAATTACTCTGACGCATTATATATCGTTTTTTAAAGAACGACAATCGTTAATTTGGTAATGAATGGTTCCAATCCAAGTTATCCTCAATTACTTTGGTAATCATTTGTTTAAACAACGCTGCTGTCCTCAGTTATTTTAACGCATTATGTCTGTTACTCTAACTGACGAAAGATGTTACTCCAATATAACTGAGATGTTACTCTAATCAAATGCACATGTATTAAATAAAATATAGAGTTAATTGCTACGTAGCACAACGCTACTTGTAAAAAAATGTGTACAAAATCAGTTATTCTTGTAAACAAAAAAAAGAAAAATATTTTTATCATGACCAAAAATACAAGTATTCTCAAAACACATGTTCCTCCTCCTCATCTTCCTCAATGTCTTCCTCAGTTACCTCATCTTCGTCGTCGTCATCCACTTCATCCTCCTCATCCTCACCAATAGGTTGTCCTGTGCATTCGCATCACTTCCAATACCACCTGCACAAAATTAGACAACGTGTTATTACTCCCATGCAGCTAATGTGTTACTTCAACTCTTACGTTGTGTTACTCTAACTGGTAAAGTACGTTACTCTAACATCATAATCAAAAACTATTTCTCAACGTTCAGTGTGTTACTGTAATTGCAATTAAGTGTTACTGTAACGTTAATACATATGTGTTACGCCCATGCAGCCAATGTGTTACTTCAGCTCTTACGTCGTGCAACTCTAACTGGTAAAGTACGTTACTCTAACATCATCATCAAAAACTGTTTCGTAACGTTCAATGTGTTACTGTAATTGCAATGGAGTGTTACTGTAATGTAGAGCGTATGTTACTTAAACGTTGTGACTGCGTTCATAGAAAACAAAACAATATTATCAGTGGACCTCATTGAAAACCCAAATAACAAACATAAAACTCTGGAATCAATATCAATTAACCATCAATATGAATCTATGATGAATGAAATGACAGTGAAAACAATATCAACATGAAAATTGACGTAACAAAACGAAGCCAAAAAGCGATGTGAAAGAAATTTAATTTTTGTTAGTCGATCGCTGAATTAAAATTGAAGCAAAACGTGAAAGAAATATCAAAACTCACCATTGTTATACTAGATCAATTGCTTTTCAACAGTTGCTGATGATGTCGCGCTCATTGAATCCATAGTAACGGGATTTTGAACCCAGATTTGATTGAATGAATGACGGAACGTGATGATGGAAGCTTTTTTTTAGGTTTGATGAATTTTGCAAGGTGAATGACTGAATGATGAATAAACGTGATCATGAGGTTATTGTTTCCTAAAATCATGGGAGCTATTTTAGGAACATAAATCTCCTTTTTTTTAATGCAAATAATTGGAAGCATCTTGTCCATCCATCCTCATCCCATCCATTGGATGAGATGAGGACTTAGGGACTCATATAGAGTAAAAGACTCATAAGAGCCTTAGTGTGTGTGTGTGTATATATATATATATATATATATATATATATATATATATATATATATATATATATATATATATATATATATAAGTTGTGTTTTTGGCCCTTGATTTGGTTTGGATGGATGACTTAGATTAATAAAAAAAAAGAAAAAAAGGGAGAAGATGTGCGTCGACTGACAAGCAGCAGGGCAAAAGCAGAGCATGCAATCACCATTTCTGTCACCATTTCTATCACCCTTTCCATCAACAAAATTCACTCCCTTACTAAAATTCGAAATTCATCCCAAATCTCTCACCAAGCTCTCACTAAAATTCGAAATCTCTCACCAAGCTCTCACTAAAATTCGAAATTTATCCCAAATACAAAATCATCCCTCTATCTATACCATTATTCACAATAACTAAACCCTAATTCGTAAATTGCTCTACGTTACGTCTTTATGCTCTAATGGTGTTGTTCCTCGAAAAACCACGCGATGATCATATGCTCGAAAATGTGCAGTTGAAAATTTCTGGTCAACATGTAGGAGGTAAGATGGATATATACATATATATTTGGTATCTTGCATCTGGCATTCCTTTTTTTGATCTTGGTTTGTTAAATGAGAAGAGTCACGAAAATGTTAAGTCGAACATTGTTTTGTTTGGTTTGATATTTTTGGAGTCACACCGTTATAACGTGATAGTCACACTTAATATGATAGACAGTCACACGTTCACTGTTGTTGTAGTTGTTCTACTGTATTACGTTGTATTACGTTGAAAGTTCTTTATTATTCCAAATATTTATGTTGGTTTCTTTATCATTGTTATATTTATCATTGTATTTTTGTTGTTGTTGTTGTTGTTGTTGTTGTTGAGTATGGCATATTGGTTTGTAGTTGTACTTGTAGTTCTTATGTGTTGTGGATATTAATCAAGGCAAATTATTATTTTGTTGGTTGCATGTAGTTGTAGTTTTCTGCTGTAGGTGCAGTTGTATTACGTTGAAGTTGTTTTATTATTCAAAATATTTATGTTTGTTTCTTTATCATTGTTATATTTATTATTGTTGTTGAGTATTGCAGCTTGGGTTGTAGTTGTACTTGCAGTTGTTATGCGATGTGGGTGTTAATCTCTAACAATCATGCTGTTATATGAGCAAAGCCACAGTCGTTGTTCTTCAAAGTCACAGTCGTTGTTGAGAAAAGTCACATTTCATTAAGGTCAGAGATGAATGCGTGCGTTGCAAGATTGATAGTGTGTAATTTAGGGTTTGGTTGTAGTTGTAGTTTTCAAAATATATATGTTTGTTTCTTTATCATTGTTATATTTATTATTGTTGGTATTTTTTTTTTGTTGAGTATTGCATCTTGGGTTATAGTTGTACTTGCTGTTGTTATGCGGTGTGGGTGTTAATCTCTAACAATCATGCTGTTATACGAGCAAAGTCACAGTCGTTGTTCAGAAAAGTCACATTTCAATAAGGTCAGAGATGAATGCGTGCATTGCAAGATTGATAGTGTGTAATTTAGGGTCTCTTTTTTATTGTATAATATAGGTTTTTTATTATAGTTTTTTTTGTTCCAACCTTTGTGTAGACACCCACATTTTGACCGCCAGGTGTCTATAGTAGGTCCCACCAAACACTCGATGATGATAGGACGCGAACATGCTTTAATGGACTCGGATATGGGCTCGAAATCATGGACATTTGGTTTAGGCTTATTACGGAGTACAAATCTTACAAAACCAACCTCAAATCCAGGCCCAGTGGGTCGTTTCGAGTCAAATGAGACTAATTTGGGTCGATTCCGACACCAGGGGTAAAACCATCTTTTTACGACCGAGTCAAAACCCGGTCAAAAATATTCTCGAGACACACGAGTCATCCGTGACACCTCACGTGGCTGATTCGGTCACCACCACTACAAAAAATCAGCTTCAAAAAATATTAAACAAATCCGTTTAAGGATAGAATTCGATCTCAAGTAGGAATTCTATCCGGAAACCGGAACAGTTCACAAACCGAGCTCAGACACTCGGCTAGAACTCCCCAAACAGCCGAAATACTCCCCCTTCAGCCGAGTTACTTGGCTTCTCCACCAAGAAACGAAACTTTCGTTCCCTTTCGAACTCTCGTGTTTCCTATCCAAACCGGTATTTCTTGTCATACAAACAAGGCTACCTCCACTCCTATAAATAGGACCTCCCATTCAACACAAAAGGACACGATTTAAAAAAAAACCGAAATATTCATTCATCTAACATACATCCTCGACATCTAGCAAAATTATTCCCGACACACATCCAAAGAAGCCTCGAAATACCGACGAAACCGACCCCACCATCCGGCCGAACCCATCACATCACACGTCCAAAAATCCGCACCATCCTAAACTCATCCGCATCGTCTCGACGCTCCCAAGTTTAAACCACTTTCCGACGAGCTCAATACCGAGAAAATAAAGCATGTAGGTTGAGGGTGTAAATCAAACCCGCTTCTCTCTTCTCTTTTCTCTTCCTCTTCGTCCTTTTCTCCTTTTTTTTTTGTTTTTCGTCGGTCGTTTCATATTTTAATATGGGTCGTTCGTCGCATCTTTTTTTTTTCTTTCTAATAATCGATACTATAAAACTATTTTTCATATAACGTTCTTAAAATACGATATCAATTCTCTAATCGAATATCGTATCTACAAGAACTAAATTAATTAATTCTCGTTCATGCTAAATAAAATCGTTACATCTTTCTAATAAAATTCGACGATTTTATACGCGGAGAGAATTAACATTTTTTTCGTTCAAAATTCTTTTTTTACTTTTCGTTCAAAACAAACCTTTTTTCAAAACTTTTTCTAAAATCATTCCGACTATTCGATATCGATTTCATAATCGAATATCGAATACGACGAGTATCGAAAATATAAATCGAGTATAAATTAATCCATATTTGTACGCGATTTATAAAAATTGACAATTTTCGACACAGTAAAAAAACCCGATCAGACTGCCACGCGAGTCGCGCGCCCTCCAGGCGACTCGCGCGGTGGCCTGATCCGCCGGGTCCTTGCTTTTCTATTTTTTATTCTTTTCGAATCTTTACATAAAAAGCGACTTTCTCGCGACATATTTCGATAAATACTTTTTTTGACCTCGGTCAGCACGTGTTAATCCATCACGTGTCATTAAATCTTTTCTAAAATCATGCATATTATTTATTCATGTCTTTATTCAATTTATTCAATCGTTACTAACTCGTTTTCTCGTGTTTGTAGCTTTTTATCTGTTTTTGTCGTTTTATTAGACTAAAACGACTTCACATGCTAAAATAACTTTGATGTTATTAGTTTAACATGCATTAAACGACTTAGCAACCCATTTTATTTTTCTCACATGCTTAGGAAAATAATGTTTGCATATCATTCAACCGTCGAACTAACGCGTGTACACCAAAAACGAACGATATCCTAGTAAAGGCCGCTAAGTGCGGGTGGGGTTGAGTGTTCTTAGTGAACTTCCCAACACGTACCCTCACCCCTTACTCAGAACCATGGTTTCTGGATGTCCGAATCCATTGGCAACGAGAGTCATTCAATACACAATATCCGATAATATCGGTATCGGTATCGTAATGCAAAGGGACGAGCCCAATAAACTCTGACATCGAAAATGGGCCGTATTTTGTATACGGCCCACTACAACATAGAGTGGGCTCGAATGGTTCCGAATAACCACAAAATTCGGTGGCGACTCCTACTTCGATTTAAATCTCAATTTGACCATCTCATATGGAGATTCATTCGCCTCCCCAAACCCGCGCGTGGCCGCGTCGGGGTGGACCTATGTCATGTCCACAATTTGGCGACTCCGCTGGGGATCAACTGATGAGTCACTTACCATCGGCATCCTTAGGGTGAGACTCGAAAAGAAATCGTTCGAATAGTAATGTACACGTTTTAGTTCAATGGTTCATGCATAACCCAATCTTTCCCGGGCCGGTTACTTGTGACCGACGTCCCACTATACCACGGTGCGTTCCTAAATAGACCCACTAAAGACTTCGATGGCGGAACTCGCATGGGTTTTACGACAGGTTCTAAGACCAACTCGGCTTAGGAAGACCGTCCTGATTTGCGAGAAAGCTATCGTTGTTCGTATAGACCCTATTCGACCGACCGAGACTTGGACTAAGAGCATACACTACAAGAATAACTGTCCTCGGCGTCCACCTGGTGGTCACCGACAGTGGACGCTATAAGGCGACGGGCGTCCGCAAACAGACGCCAGAAAGCGGATGCCACGCCTGCTCGCCCTTTTTTAAAACGGGCGTCCACTATTGGACGCCAGAACAAATGGCGACCGACAGTGTACGCCAAGGTGGCGACCGACTATGGACGCCATGTGTCTCTGAGTGGCGTCCACAGTCGGACGCCTGGGGCCTGAAGTTGGCGACCGACTATGGACGCCTCCCACGTACATCTCGCGTCCACAGTCGGACGCCAGTATAGGTTCCCCTGGCGTCTGCTATGACGTCCGTTATCGGACGCTATTTACGCTGTTGCATGACCGTAAACATGCGTTCAATGTTTAGTCAAAACCTGCAAAATAAACCACAACTCAACCACAAATGTCGACTATCCACAATACCTCAACCACATTCCAGCTTAGTCAACCAAAAGAGTTCATCTCTCGACTCATTTATGCTGAAAAAACTTATATAAACAGATTTAACGTACGGTTTGAAGGTACACAAGTGTAAAGTAGTTCAAAGATACAGTTAAAACAACAACAACAACAACAAACAATCAACTAACTGTGAAGCTAGCTGCAGCACCAGAGTTACCGCCACCCCCGCTAAAGGGGTCTCTGTCGTCTGGAGGGGGTGGGGGAGGACCTTGGTTGCATTTCTGAAGCACGGCCTGAAACATGGCCATTTGTTCCTCAATTCTCTTGATGTGTTCTGCCTGGTCCTTCAGTTGCTGTTGCTGCGCTGTCAGCTGCTCCTTCATTTGCTCCTTCTCCGGATCGGGCTGCTGAGATCCGGCCGGCGTGTACTCCATTTGTGTGGAGGTGCTCAGACGCGATGTGGGAGGTCTGAAGTACATACCGTGTGCATTTCCCACACCGTACACACTTCCTTTCCTGTAACCCTTGACGACCTTGAACCAAGTCTCGTTTGGGTTGACTTCCTCAACATCAGGATCAGCCTCGAGTCTCTCCATCTCTTGTTGGTAGGCGTCCTGCGTACAGAAGAACGATTTCAATTTAAGTTATTATTAGATGAAATTATTGAAGATAGTTATCCATCACCTACAGTCGATTTAGTACTCACCCAGGTCGCCTGATCCTTTTTCGACTTGAAGGTAGTCCCTGTTTCATTGGTCTGTCCATGCATGTCGTAGAATATATCCGCCGCGGTTGGCTCCCTCCCGAGCTCAGCACGCAGCTATTAAATTAGTACGAAAGTTAGGCAAATATAAATTACGCAAACGTAGTTTACGATTATTCAAGGAAGAGTACGGTATTAATTAGTAGAAATCATACTCTCTTGACACGAGTGAAAGAAGACTGAGAACCCCGATGATGTGTCGGGTTCGCGCGGCCCTCACGGTCACAGTTCGCCAACTTGTTCCTTTGGGCAATTTCGGACCTCACCTTAAACTCTTTCTGATCGTGGTAGGCAATCCATCTCTCCAACGCCTCCCCTAAAATATGACGACCCAATATATTATTTAATACAGTGAAAGATTGAAGTTAGATTGTTTATTTGTTAAAATTGATTACCCAAAAAAAAAATAACTAACACCTTTAAGGTCCTTCAACGGAGTCCCTCGCGTACGTCGTTTATTCATCACACAGGCGAAACCTCGTGTGCACGTTTCATTATACCGTTCCCAGACCCTACCATCAAACTGTGAGGCCCAGCTGAACTTGAACTATATAGTCAAGACAGATTAATAAGTAGTATGAAAAATATTTACAAAGTCCAGATTATAAAATAAAAACTCGGGAGCGAAAACAATCCACGTACCTTGAACTGGTTGAACCACCACTCTCGTATCTCAGCCGGTACCTGAGACCAATTAGCATACCCTTGCCCTTTGTCGACCATGAAGCTGTTGGTACAGCCTTTGACGACCTCTTTGTGCAGAAACCTGCACCGAGTCGAGAAGACCATATATGCAGTCAATCATACAAAATGTAGTACAAAAATGAACATTTACAAAAGAATAATCAACAAGTTAGATTATATTACCATGTGCCTGTTGGTTTGAGAACATACCGCCCCTCCTCGTCCTTCTCCAGCTCCTCATCTGGCCCCTGTTGCTGCTCCTCCTCCTCCTGCTCAGCGGTCTGCTCCGGTCCCGTTTCGGGGACCACCTCCTCGTCCTCCTGCTGAGTGGTGGACGTGTGAGCAGACCTACTACCCCCACCACGTCTCCTAGTCGATCTACCGTCTGCCATTATATTAACCTGTCAAAAAATTAAACAATGTCAACAACAATTAGCCATGTCATCAACAATTTCATTCTAACTTTATTCAAGTAAAATAGCCTACTACAGTAAACATCAAAATAACTTAACCATGTAAACATTTAAACATACAACAACTCTAGTAGTCACCGTCGCTGTCGTTATTTTCTTCAGCCTCATCCTCCTCAGTCTGATCCTCCTCCTCGGTCTCCTCGCCCCCAAATTGATCGTCATCTGAGTTCTCTTCATCGTGTCCGTCATCCTCCTCGAGGTTCTCCGGAACATCCCTGACCATGTACTCTCCTTGTCCATCATCATCGTCATCCTCAAAATCTTCCTCTGCTCCTTCATTCTGATCTTGTACGGAGAATATGTTCTCTTCAATAGAAGATAAGCGTGTACCACTTGAAGCCGCATCTTCCTGGAACAGAGAACTGTCTATTTGTCCCCGTGGTTTAGTCGTAAAGACTGCCCACCATTGACTTTGATTTCTGTCATTTCTCGTGTAAGGAGAAGGAGCAAAATAGACTTGCTTCGCCTGATGCGCGAGTATGAACGGATCGTACGTAGGATATTTCCTTGTGTGATTAACTTCCACAATCTTGTAACGTTCATGCACTCGGGTCCCGTTCACCGAGCTGTCTTTCCACTCACACTTGAATACCACAGCTCTATACCCTCGTTCTTTGCCAGCGTAACACAACTCAAAAATATCCTCCAAAATACCATAGTACTCATCACCATCAAAAGATGACACACTCACGCCAAAATTGCATCTAGCCTTGTTCTTCCCGTAGTTGAATGTGTGGAAATTGAACCCGTTCACCGAGTACCGGTTCCAGGTTTTAACCACTCGCACTGGACCGAATGCCAAACTTCTAACCAAATCATCACGTATGTCTAAGGCAACTACGTGATCCTTGAGCCACTTCGGGAAATGTTTATCGTGCTTACTCCAAACGTCATCAGGGTTCACGGCATGGTTCGCAGCGACATATTCAGTTACAAATTGTTTCTCATAAGGCTCTAAGATCTCACAATTCGAAAGTAGGTAAAGGTGCGCTCGGTTGTACTCTTTCTCATCTAGTGTCCTAGAACCCTCAACGGATGAAGTTCCTTCATCGTCCTTCTTTTGAAAAAATTCGGGTATAGTGGGGTCAATGGACACCGAATGTCCTAGGTTCAGGTTCTTGGTTTTTGTTTGCACATCTTTATCGAAGTATAGGGAGCAGAAGTTTGCAATCTCTTCTGTCAAATATGCATTACAAATAGAACCTTCTACTCTAGCCTTGTTACCAATTTTCTTCTTCAAATGATTCAGGAACCTAAATAAACAAGTTATATATTTCAATCAATACAAATTAGTTAAGCTTATTTTTTTTTAAACGAAGTTACTAAAAGTTACTTACCTTTCAAATGGATACATCCATCTATACTGGACAGGTCCTCCAACCTTAGCCTCGTAGGGCAAGTGGACAGGTAGATGCTCCATGGAATTAAAGAATGACGGTGGAAAGATCATCTCAAGTTTGCATAGTATCTGCGGAATTTGATCCTCGAGCCGAGACATGTCCTCAATTGATACTGTAGAGGAACACAAATCTCGGAAGAACTGAGATATCTCAGTTATAGAATTCCACACCGTCGGTGGCAGAAGGTGCTTTAGTGACACCGGAAGCAACCTCTCCATGAAAACGTGACAGTCGTGACTCTTTAACCCTTGAAGCTTCAGGTTCTTAAGATCAACACAACGTTTGAAGTCGGAGGCGTACCCATCAGGGAATTTCAACTTCTCTACCCACTCCAACAACGCCTTTCTCTGAGCCTTGTCAAGTGTGAACAAGGCCCTCGGTTTCGACCCATCCCGTTTTATGTGCAGTTGAGGACGGTCACAAAAATTCTTTACATCTCGCCGGGAGCCTGTAGTGTCACAACTCTTCCCCTCCACATCCATCACCGTGTGAATCAACTGCTCGAAGAAGTTTTTCTCTATGTGCATCACATCTAAATTGTGACGAATTAACAAAGTCCTCCAATATGGTAGTTCGAAGAATATGCTACGTTTAAACCAACCATTTTCAACTTCTTGAGATCTTTGAACTCCTGCTCGGTTCCGTCAACAGTAGACGGGTAATCAGAAATCAACTCCCATATTTCATCTCCTGGGAGTCGATCAGGTGCGTCGTCAAGCACCTCCTCACCCTTCTTGAACGCCTTCTTATTCTTCCTATATGGGTGACCTTCTGGTAGGAACTGCCGATGACAGTCAAACCAACTTATTTTACTAGAATTTGGAAGATAAAAAGCTTTGCTCTCACCCATACAACACGGACATGCTTTCTGACCCGCAGTAGACCACCCCGAGAGCATACCGTACGCGGGAAAGTCGTTTATAGTCCACAACAAAGCTGCTTTCAACTGAAAGTTTTGTCTCAGAGAGACATCATAAGTTTCCACCCCTACCTCCCACAGTTGTTTCAGTTCCTCAATAACAGGTTGCAAGTAAACATCCAAATGGTTTTTCGGGTTTTTGGGCCCGGGAACAATAAGAGATAGGAAGATGAAAGGTTGCTTCAAACACAACCAAGGAGGTAGGTTGTAAGGTGTGATCATCACTGGCCAGCAAGAGTACGATTTACCAAATTGACCGAACGGTGCAAATCCATCAGTGCACAACCCAAGCCTTACATTTCGGGGTTCTAACGCAAAGTGGGGATGTAGTATATCAAAACGCTTCCACTCCTCACCATCACTCGGATGACACATCTTCCCTAGTACCCTAATGTCCTCCTTGTGCCACCGCATTTGCTCAGCTATGGTTTTTGTGACGTACAATTTCTGAAGCCTAGGTGCAATAGGGAAGTACGTAAGCTGACTTATTGGGATTGGTTTCTTACCCCTGACACTACTTTTCCCTTTTCTACCTCTCAAAACAATATCCCCCTCGACCATCTTATACCTACCCTTACCACATCTCCTACATTCATCAAGCATCGCATCGTCCTTCCAAAATAGCATGCACCCATCTGGACAAGCGTCAATCTTTTGATGCGGGAGTTGAAGTCCCTTCACAACCTTTTTGGTTGTGTAGAATGATCGGGTCATGATATTGTCTTTTGGAATAACTCTCTCGAGCAAGGCAGCAATACCATCGACACAAGCAAAGGGCAGGTTGAACTCACATTTAAGGCTAACTACTATAGACGCGACTTCTAACAAAGTCACATCGCACCCTCCGTATAACGGTTTCTCCGAAGCTTCCAACATGTCAAAAAACGCCTTTGCTCGTGGGTTAGGTTCTTGTGGGTTAGGTGAATCTTGTGGGTTGGGTGAGTCTCGTGGGCTAGGTGAGTCTCGTGAGTTAGGTGAGTTAAACAAGTTGCACTCCACAACATCAACTATCATACCTCTCAATCCCCCCTCATCTTGATGGTTTTCGGTTCCCTCAGACTGAGATGACTCACCATGACAAATCCAATAATAGTAATCGGGTGAAAAACCACTATAGATGACATGTTCCTTCACTACAAGGACCTCAAGAAATTTTAGGTTCTTGCATTTAGTACACGGACACCTAACCTCCCCCCTCGATGCGTAGTTTACCGACTTTTTAGCGACCTCGACAAATGACTCAACACCCCTAAAAAATTCGACTGTTGGACATCTCTTCTTATCAAGTCTTCCCTCGTACATCCATTTCCGTTCAATTCTCTTCATTTTCTATGTTCAAAAAATATATATAACATATTAAAGTTTAATTTCCCTACTTTAATTTATAACTTACTAAACGAATATTTAATCACCATTTAACTTAAACTTCATTTCTCTAACTAATACGTCAAAATAAACCCAAATGTCTTATTAATTCAGAATTGACCTTACAAAAATTTAGTAAACCCAATTTTTTTTTTTGGGAAAATGTAAGAATTTTGTATTAAGTAAACCCAATTTCTAATTTGCAAATGTCTTATTAATTATTAATTGACCTTACAAAAATTAGTCACCGAATTTAATCACAATTTAATCCCAATTTACAAAAACCCTAGCTAATTTATCAATGTAATCCCAATTCAACCAAACAAAACACAATAATTCATGCCTTAGGTCACACAGAAGCAGCTTAAACAGGTCAAAAAAGGGTCAAATTTTCGGATGCAGATATCAAAATTCCGAAAGCGCCGCTAACACCTATTTACAACCCCGATCAGGATAGAAGTGGTTTCGGGAAAATCTGGCATTATTACGACACCTTTTGGTCCGTCTCAAGTCACACAAAACATCACCCTAAACCCTATAGGTCATTCAAGCTCAATTCAACCAACTTAATCAAACCCTAGTCAAAATAACGATGGGCATAAATAATCTAACTAAGCGAATTTGGGATAAACTAATCAACCTAATCGAACTTGGCCTAAACTAATCAACCTAATCGAAATTTAGACCTAGACGAAATTAACTAACAAATTATCAATAAATAACGCTAACAATGGAGAATACGAACTAATTATAATGAATAGAAACGAAATAAACTAAGAAAACGTACCAAAATTAGGAATAAAGGATGAAAAATGGGAGAGAAATGGGTCGGCGAGCGTAGAGGGAGAGTGTAGAGAGAGATTTTTTTTTTACGAATGAAGGGGGAGAGGGGGGTGAGCGGGTATTTGACGCCACACCCAACTCAACGGGCGTCCGCTATCGGATGCCACATTCGCACACTATTTTGCTGAATATGGCGTCCGACAGTGGACGCCATTTGGGTTAAATGGCGTCCGCCTGCGGACGTCATTTGGGTTCAATTTTGTCCTCCCCAAATACAGTCGGACGCCAAGTTTAGCGTCCGACTGTGGACGCCCGTTTGACTTTTCGGACGCCATGTAGGCGTCCGTATGCCCAGGACGCCAAACAGGTGGACGCCCGGGACAGTTTTTCTTGTAGTGATACATGGCGTCATTATACTGTTTCCGTGACTACATGCTACTTGATCCGTGTCTCATCTTTTCAAAAACCGTCATTTTCAAAAACTTGCATCTTTTTCGAAAATCATCCATTTTTCAAACCCGGAAAGCTACCAAATTTAGGACTTATGATTTTGACTCAAAATAGCCTATTTTTTTAGCCGGTATGCTGTCCAAACTTTTCAAAAATTCAAAATCTCGGCCCGATAAACCTTTTTTTTTTTTTCGATTTTCAAAAAAATCGGGCCTTCTAATCCGACTTTGTTCGGGTTTTTCAAATCCAAATCCTCTTTTCAAAGCTTTCTTCTTAGGACTTCCCGTATTTAGCAGTGTCGGGTCTTGTCATAAGTTGTTAAGAGTCCATAGCGTCAAAACTCCGTCGATCTTATATCACGGGTTTCTACCCCATACCAGTCTGCCTTATTTGTCAAGGCACGGCCCACCTACGTAGGACAAACTCCTACAAAGGGAAGCCCATTTACACAATCGAGTCCAAAGTCTGGGGATTAGCTCACACGTAGGTCTTTCTTCACACAGGACTAGGCCCTCTCCGCCAAAATCCTAAAGAAAGCCCATCGTCCTTTGAGTCACCCGTCTAGGAGTCGGTTTTTAGTCTGTTTCCAAGTCTAGTCGTTTATTCTTCTTGCTCGGGATGCACTCTTCGATCTGGGTCCGATTTTGATTACACGGTGTTCTTACAGACATGCCAACTCACACCCGAACCATGACTAAGGACTCTATTATTGACCAACTGAACGCTTCACTGGCCAAGATCCAAGAACAACTCGACCGAATCAGGGGCGACCAGATCGCCATTGTTACCCGGGTTAGCGCCATAGAGCAGGACAGGCCGAGGGGTGAAGATGAAACTCATGGACCTTTAGCCGAATTGACTAGCGCAGTCCTCAAGCTACAAGAGCAGGTCCCCTTGTCGACCCACAACTCGATTCACACGGAGAATGCTCAGACTTATGCGCCCCTAATCGACGAATTGCCCGCCAATCTCAACCTGACGGGCCTCCCAATGCTCGACGGAACTGACGACCAGGTATTACATATATGGGCTTTCAAGGAATTTATGGCCCTTAAGGGGGTTAAGTCAAACATGTTCAAACATTTGTTTGCCTTCTCCCTCGAGAAGCACCTGAAAGCCTGGTTCTATAGGCTCGATTCCAAGAAATACAAGTCTTGGGATGACGTGGCAACGGAATTCGCTCGGAACTACGCCGACAACACGGAAATCCAGACCACGATGCGCACCCTGGAGGTAATGGCCCAGGAACCAAAGGAAGGGTTCACGAAGTACCTTCAACGCTGGAGGGCTGAAAGCGTCAAACTGGTCGATAAGCCCAGTGAAAAAGTCCTAGTTGAAGCCTTTGTCAAGAATCTCCTGCCCGCCTACCGGATCCATCTCCGGTACGCCATCATACCTAGCTTCGCGGTCCTAACCGAAATGGGGACGAGAATCGAGGATGATCTAAGGTTGGAAAGCCTCACTAAGGCCTCCACCAAGGGATACCAAGGGGCCAGCTCGTCGACAAGCAAGCCCACATCCGCCGCTACTCGTAGCATTTTTGACGAGGTAAATCTACTTGATACCCCGGCCAAGAAGAATACCACACCCCGTGTATTCACCGACATAGGTACTACCTATGCGAATGCCTTACAACGGCTCTCATCAAAAGGCCTGATCAACCCGATAGGCCCAACACCTGAGCTTCCGGTCGAGCGCCGCTCCAAGTTCTACGACGTCAAAGCCTACTGCCAGTACCATCAGGGCAAGGGACACGATACTGAGAAATGCTGGAAGCTAACACATCTTATCCAGGATCTCATCGAAAGCGGGAAAATCCCCTTACCTGGAGGCAAGCCCAACAACAAAGACAACCCGTTGGCCACTCACGTTATCTTCTCCGGGGAAGTTATAGACTGCTCACATCTCATTACCCCGTTTATCCCGCAAATCAACGGGATCTGGTGCGACGATGAAGACGACGTCTATCTTACTAAGGGAGAAGCCGTCCCTATCACGCCCGAGGAGATCCAGAAGGTTAAATCCAAGGCCTTAACCAGCAGTCACGCCCTCATCATCACCGAGCCGCCACTTAAAGCGGAGGTCGTCCCGGAAGAGCCGCCAACTACTGAAAAGGCTCTTGTGAAGCAGCTGAGCCGGACTCGAGTTGACCTCTCTATATGGCAACTCCTAGTCAGCTCTCACGAACATCGAGAGGCACTCACTAAGGCCCTCGATCAAGTCAAAATCGACTCTACGGCTACTCCAGCTGAAATGGTAGCCACGGTTCTGCCCCACCTAAAGGGGAAAGCTAAAGAAGAAGGCCCACTCATCACCTTCTCCAACGCTGATCTGCCATCATTTGGGCCAGCCCACAACATGGCTCTCTACATCACGGTAATCTGCCGTGGAAAATATCTGCCCATGACCCTTATCAACGACGGGTCCGCAGTCAACGTCCTCCCCTTGAGGACCGCCAAAGCCTTCGGTATCACCAAGGCCGACTACATTCCTACAGCTCAAACCATTCATGCTTTTGACGGAAGTCCAAAGTCAGTAGCCGGGGCCGTGAAGCTCACTATCATAACGGGCCCGATAGAGAAAGAGCTGGAATAATTTCAAGTGATCGACGTAACTTCTTCCTTTAACCTTCTTTTAGGAAGACCCTGGATCCACGCGACCAGGGTTGTGTCCTCCACCCTGCATCGGAAGATCAAGCTACCTTTGCACGATACCGTCATCACTCTAGAAGCCACACCTATGACTGTGGCTAACTGCAACACCTCGGGCCACACCGATCTCTGGGGGTTTGACTTCATAGGGGCCATCGAAGAAGAATACCTTTTCCGACCCTACTTTATGGTTAGCATTGACTGGATGTTACAAAATCTGGGCTTTCTACCGGGGGCTACATCAACGCCCGATCTTCCCGTAGGAAAAATCCTCGAAGTCCTCGATAACGGGAGGATTCAAACCGGTCTAGGTTACACCCTGACCCCGGAAAATATGGGCAAAACCGGAGCCGGCAAAGTCATCTTCGTCACACCGGTGTTCGAGTCCGTCCAAACAGGCCTATACCGGCCTGCAACCACGCGCCTTGGGACTCACTTGGCCCAGGCCTGCAACTACATACCAGACGACATCTTCGCCCTCGTCCAGTTCGAAGATGCTAAGAATGCTGAGCCCGCACTGGGGCTACTTTTTGGGGAAGAGCTCATGACCCCAACGTCGAAGGAAGAACTCGTTAGTCTCATTCTTCGCAGCCGCACCTTTGATCCATCCAAGCTGATCTCGGATGCTGGATCCGGGACAGGAACGAGAGCCTGGAGGAAGACTGTCAAGTGGACTGACAGTCAAGGAAGGACTTTCAAGCTGATCACAGGGGAAGGAGAAATGCCAGAATCTGAGTCTGAGTCTGAGTCAGAGTCCGAGTCAGAGTCTGAGATCGAGTCTAGTGAGTCCGGTGCTAGGGTCAGTCCTGTAACTCCCCCTCTCCCTTTAGCTTTTCCTAGTGCTTCGGGGTCTGTCCCGGGAACCCTACCTATCCCGCCACTGACTAGCGATCAGATGGCAGCTCTTTTCGAGCTATTTTCCCAATTTATGAATAATAACAACCGTTCTGCTTACGACTTGTCTCATTTTCAAAATTTCCTAAATTCTCAAAATATTCTGTGCAATGACATTGAGAAACCCGACGAACAGGTATCCTTACCTCCACATTTGATCGAGCAGCTAGAGCAAAGGGAGTCCCGCAATTCGGTAATCGAAGAAACCGAATCCATCAACGTGGGAACAACCTTAGAGCCTAAGACGCTTAAGATAGGGTTATCTCTAGATCCCGGGGAGAAACGACAATTCATCGATCTCCTTCAAGAATTCAAAGACGTCTTCGCATGGTCCTACAGGGACATGCCGAGGATAGACCGCAAAATAGCCGAGCACCATATACCGATCAAGGAAGGGTTCAAGCCGGTTAAGCGGAAACTCCGACGCATGAGGCCCGAATGGTCCCTTAAGGTCAAGGAAGAAGTTGACAAACAATTCAAGACTGGATTCATACGAGTCTCCGAGTATCCAGATTGGGTTGCGAACATTGTACCGGTCCCTAAAAAAGACGGTAAGGTACGTGTCTGTGTAGACTTTCGGGATCTTAACAAGGCGAGTCCAAAAGACAATTTCCCGTTACCACACATCGATATACTGGTGGATACCACAGTTGATCATGCCCTTCTATCATTCATGGACGGGTATGCCGGGTACAATCAAATAAAAATGGCAGAGGAAGATATGGATAAGACCACCTTCATTACACCTTGGGGTACTTATTGCTATACCGTCATGCCGTTTGGTCTCATCAATGCCGGGGCCACCTATCAACGAACCGCCACAACTTTATTACATGACATGATGCACAAAGAAGTGGAAGTTTACGTGGACGATATGATCGTCAAATCCAAGGACAGGGACGGTCACATCACCGCCTTGAGAAAGTTTTTCACCCGATTACGCAAATACAACATGAGATTAAACCCTCAGAAATGCAGTTTCGGGGTAACCTCTGGCAAATTACTGGGTCACATCGTCAGCCAACGCGGTATTGAAGTCGATCCAGCCAAAATTAAGGCCATCACCGAGATGCAACCTCCTAAGACCGAAAAGGAGATATGGGGGTTTCTCGGAAAAGTTCAATACATCAGCAGATTCATTTCAAAACTAACCATGGTGTGTGAGCCGATCTTCAAGAAGCTGAAAATAGGGGAACGGTTACAATGGGACGACAAGTGTCAAGCAGCCTTTGACAGAATCAAAGAAATCTTGTCTTCACCGCCGGTACTGATGCCACCTCAACCCGGTTTGCCTTTGTCGCTGTACTTAACCAAGACAGAGACAGCCATGGGGGCTATGCTAGCTCAAACGGTTAACTCCGAAGAATGAGCTATATACTACATCAACAAAAAGTTCTTAGAGTACGAGTGTAAGTACACCATGCTTGAAAAGACGTGTTTAGCTTTGGTCTGGGCCACTAAGAAGCTCCGGCATTACATGCTCAGCTATGAGGTACAAGTACTGTCTAGAATGGATCCGATCAAGTACCTTTTCGAAAAGCCCATTCTCAACGGCAGAATATCGAGATGGACCCTGATGCTGGCAGAATTCGATCTAAAGTTCGTACCATTGAAAGCCATCAAAGGCCGAATAGTAGCCGAATTTCTCGCCGACAGTCCCGTAACCGAAGAAGGACACACCGACACTTGGTCCTTCTCGGATGAAGATATTTTCCATACTGACACCGAAACATGGGACTTATACTTCGATGGGGCATCCAACTTCCGAGGATTTGGAGTCCGGATACTTCTAATCTCGCCAAGAGGGGAACATACTCCCGTGTCTATCAAATTGGACTTTGACGTCACCAATAACGCTGCTGAGTATGAAGCATGTATCCACGGGCTACAAGCCTCCGCCGATTTAGGGGTCACAAACCTCCGAGTACACGGCGACTCATCTCTGGTCATTAACCAAGCACTTCAAAAATGGAAAACCCGAAATGCTAATCTCGTGGCCTACCAGGCACGAGTAAGGGATCTCGAGAAACAATTCCAAAAGGTAGAGTATATATACCTACCTCGGGAAGAAAATCAGTTCGCAGATGCACTTTCAAAACTGGCATCTTTACTAAACATTCCCGATCACATGACCAGCATGCCAATCTGTGTCGAAAGGCGATCCGGGCCAGCATATATCCACGACATCGAAGATATCGAGATACCCGATCCCGAGCCGTGGTATAAGCCTATCCAAGCATACCTGACAACCGGGGAGTATCCACCCGGGGCCGACAATCGAGCCAAGAAGGTCTTACGTAGGCTAGCGACCCAGTTCGTCCGTACCGACGACGGACAACTTTACAAAAAGACACCGCAGGGGGCTCTCCTTTTATGTGTCGATAAGGGTAATGCCGAGAAGGTCATGGCCGAAGTACATGACGGCGAGTGTGGTCCTCACATGAACGCCCAGATGCTAGTCCGGAAGATCATGAGACTCGGATATTACTGGAACAGCATGGAAACCGATTGACAGCTATATGTCAGACATTGCCATAATTGCCAGATTTTCGCTAATGTGCAGAATATGCCACCATCCCTGCTGTACATCATGACGTCACCCTGGCCGTTTTCAACCTGGGGAATCGATATAATCGGAAAGATAAACCCCTCAGGAACCGGAGGACACTGCTTCATTTTGGTAGCTATCGACTATTTCACCAAATGGGTCGAAGCGAAATCCTACCGTATCCTCAATGCCAACCATGTTGCTAAATTTATCCAAAATAAGATAATATGCCGGTATGGGATCCCTCATGAATTCATCAGTGACCACGGGACCCACTTTCAGGCCGAAACGACAGCCTTTTTAGCCAAGTACAAGATCCAAAGGCACACGTCTTCACCCTACCGACCCCAAACCAATGGAGCGGTGGAAGCACCTAACAAGACTATTGTCACCATACTCAAAAAGATGGCTGACAATTATCGGGACTGGCCCGACAAGATACCATTTGCCCTTTGGGGATATCGGACCTCGATTCGTACTGCGACCGGGGCAACACCGTATTACCTCACATACGGGATGGAAGCGGTCCAACCTGTTGAGCTAGAGGTACCATCACTAAGAATCCTACTCGAAAGTCAAGTACCCGAAGCCGATTGGGTACGAGCACGATATGACTCGCTAGTACTTTTGGATGAACGTTGATCTCGTGCCCTCAATAACATACAGATCTATCAAAAAAGGATCCAACGGGCCTTCAACAAAAGGGTAAGGCCCAGGAATATCAAAGAAGGAGACTTAGTTCTCAAATATGTACGAGCTTTATTACCAGTAGACCCAAGGGGAAAGTTCAAACCTAACTGGGCCGGACCTTATTTGGTAAAGGAGATCCTATCAGGCGGAGCGGTGATGCTAACAGATCTGGACGGGAATGAGTTTGTCAACCCAACTAACCTGGACCAGCTGAAACGTTATTACCCTTAAGCCCGTTTTTTCTCAATGTCATTTGCAAAAGTTTATTAAAAAACGTCCTTTCAAAATAAACTTTTAAAGACAAGTCAATAAGTTAGAATTACTTATTCTACTGTTATAAACATCTTGAACTAATAGTCTTGATGTATTTCGAAATTGCAAATTAAGTCAGAACTACGTTTGGTTTGATTCCGCTATTTGTGGATACGTAGGCAGCCCCTCAAAAGGGCACAACCACCGCAATCGAAAAAAAACAGGAACGGTTTTTAATAAACTTCCTTTATTATTTTCAAAAAAAATTCAATCACAAAAAAATCCAAAAAAAAACACACAAATAGTACTAATATTCAAATAATAAAAAATCTAAGGCATATTTCCCTTTCCCTTGTCCTTAGTCTCTTTTTCGGTCCACCGGCGTCGATGTAACACCCCGTTATTTTCTAAGTCATTTATAAAGCGTTACTTTCCTATTTTATTTAAATCGGGTTTTAAGTTGGAAAAATATATTTTCGATGTCTTTATAATTATTAAGGTATTTTGGACCTTCTTATAATAAATCGGTTTTTGGACTATCTTTAAAAGTGAAATGCTATTTTATAAACCGACTTGTTTTTGACTCGGACTCTGACACACAAAATAAAACCTAATTATTCTATTAAACCCCACCCAATTTCCCATTACCAAACACATCAAAGCATACACACAAAACCCCTTTTCTTGTGTTCCAATCTCCCACCCACGTAGCCCTTTCCTCCTCACCTTTCTCTCTGTTTCTTTTGGGCGTGAGAAATCAACAGTCTGTCACCATCCAAGTGCTTCTTTTTCACCCTTTCGATACCATATTAATTGTAAGTAATTTACTTGGTACTAATTTCAGTCTTATTAAATTTATATCGTTGTAGGGGTAATACGATTTTTTTTGAGCATTATTATCAAACTGTGTCAGTATAGAAATTAGATGTGTCAGGCTAAGACATTTGAATTCTTCACACAAGTATAGTGTTAGGTGGGATTAGGCATAGTTAAGGGAGTAGACGTCATTAAGGAGGAAGTAATGGTTTGTGGTGATGTAAGTGTGATGCTAAGACATTTGAATTCTTCACACAAGTATAGTGTTAGGTGGGATTAGGCATAGTTAAGGGAGTAGACGTCATTAAGGAGGAAGTAATGGTTTGTGGTGATGTAAGTGTGATGGCAAGTCATATTATAGTGGAGGTTATTAAGCTGTTAGATTAGGAATCTTGTTAGCATCGATATTTGTTTTGGTTTTGGGCTTGATCGATCGTAGGATAGATTCTAATTGGGGGGTCATATTCAAAATCGTGGTCTATGGATCTTGAGAGATGAGTAAATTGAGGATACATCAATTAAGTGGAATATGTCCCGGGATGGTAGTCATTGGATGTAATAAGTTAAAATCGTTTAATATTTACTAGCTTGAGTGATTAAGTTATTGAACCACCTATATTATCTGTAGCTTGTGGATTTGAGGAGAAAGAATTTTCGGACTAGTATAGCTCAGATTGATCGTCTTGAGAGGTAAGGACGTTTTATCCCTTTTCACTTTAAAGTAAAGAGCATGTTCGGATCAAAATATATTTTTATATTGGTTTCGTAAATTATTTTGTCAATCGTAAATATTTTTTATAATACTCGTAATGTTGGATATTGAATTTTGTGACACAAGTCACACATTGGTATTGTTTTGGTAAAATTTTGGTAACTTATAACAGACTCTGGGAGTTCTGTTGGTCTAGACGGTTTTAAGGTGCGTCTAAGACGTTCCTGGGACTTTGTCCCGAAACTATTTTTGAGTGAGGATTGTCCGGCCCTCACTCGCTAGGGAGTTAGACTTTCTCCTTTGGCAGTTTCATCCTACTGGCTGTCCAAATGTGAGAGGTGCGCACTATTATGAGTCTAGCTAAGCACAGGTGGTTACCTCTAGACCGTGCAAGGGTAGGACCTTGGCACACAGGTTGCGAAAAATATATATATTTTGGTGGGTTTGGTTTTGACTACTCTTTTATGGTATTTTGGTATTTAAATGGTGATTTTAACTCCGATTTCAGTTTACTATAAATTATTATTATTATTATTATTATTATTTCACGATTTATTTTATTATTATATTTTTACTCAGCTTTGCTGACGTTCTTTTTGTTTTGGGTCGTTCCCCCGCTGGAACCTGTACCTATTTGTGTTTTTGGGTACAACTGATAGGTACACTTGAATTGCTGCATGGGTGCATTCTGGTGTCGGGTTATGCTGAGCGAGGAAGGATTTTTATAATTTAACTTTGACTACAAACTATTTACATTATTATTGGATTTATTGGGTTGCTATTGTTTTAAATCGTTTTGGATTTTGTAAGACTTAAAGACTTCCGCTGCAACGTTTTCAATTTAATTAGCTATCTGATTCCTATTTTATTTATTTATTTATTTATTTTCCTTGCACTTGGCTCCGTAAGCTAAGTGTGGAGTAACAGCTTTGAGTTTTCCGTTTTGGTTTATTATTTTGGTTGCGAAAATTTAGGGCTGTTACAGTCGACGCGGAGGTGAACGCTCCCGAATTACCAAGGGAATTTCCTTGACTCGGGCTCGTTTCTTCGAAGTTGACTCCCCGGTCACCTCGGTCAGCCCTAGCCGGGCCCTTATCCTCTCGGGTAACCGGTCCCGTGGCCCAAGTCTGTCTCGGACCGCTAGCTTTGGTCCGAGTCTTCTCTCCAAGTCGCTAGCACCGTTCTCTTTAGCTCGAGTCTTAGTTTTTTACTTAGAACCCGACTCCGGCCGGACAAGGGGTAGTTGGAGTTTCCTCTTCGTCAAAGAACCATCTATTGTCCTTAACTGATTCTCTACGGGCTAGGTCAAAAGCCTCATCAGTCTTCAAAGCTTTACGGGCCTCTTCAGATTCTTCAGAAGCCCACTTGCGATATGATTCAGAAACCCAAGCGGTTTGACAAGGGCGAGGTATAGTCCACATGACACGGGTAAACCAGCGTTGTAACCACGTGTCACACATAGCGTCCGTCAATTGGAGCGAAACGCTAACGATTGCTTCAGTTTCGGGGATCTGTTGGAACGAACCGAACTGCCTTAGAAGACGATCTGGGTAAATATGGACGGTCCAATCCAAAGACAAGATCACCAGGTAACGGGCTTTATCTCTTTTAGCTAATCCCGTCATCTTCGAGAGGAACCATCAGATCACGTTCCATCTGATCAAGGGCCCACCATGGAATTTTAGCTCTTCATCCCAATACTTCCGATTTATGTGATGACTCGAGCTTATCCGTCGGGACCGTGAGCCAATTTGACAGCTTTGATATCTGGATATGTTCACCGGGGGCTCTATAATCGACAGGCGCTCGGATAACCAGATCTGCAAAATTTTCGAAAAGTCAAAAACTTTCGAAAAATCAAAAAAATTCCGAAAAAATCAAAATTTTCGGAAAAAAAAAAATCGAATTAAATTTTTTTTTCGGAAATTTGAAAAATTCGGAAAAATAAAAAAAAAAAAAATTTCGAAAATTTAAAAAATATTTTTCGGAAAATTTCGAAAAAAAAGGGGTCAAATACCTGCAAAAGACGAATGCTGCCCGTTAATTGCCGATCCGGGTCAAGTCTCCTAGCATCAAGGCCCACAAGGATCTCCCCAGTTATCAGCCAGGCCGGGCTGTAACCTGCTTCCATCTGATCTACTATGCTGATCAACCTGATTTCACCTAGACATGAGCCAGCATCCATCCGACCTTCGAAAGCGTATCTATGCAGCATACAAAAGGCAAAAGCCCTACGCCTATGGGTAGAAGCATTTGTGGCACCATTTGGATCCATGAATTTATCAGCCAAGTTAAACAGGGAAACAGAGTTTCCCTTTACCATACGAGATGTCTCAGCATGAGACAACCCAAGAAAATCCCTCAACCTCCTCCTTGGATCAGGATAAAAAGGAGGAATAGCAGGATGAGCATTGGGACACCAACCCCCTACGGCTGCAATCTCTTCGGGAAGGGGACATATTTCTCCCCGGGGAAAGGCAAAAACATGGTGGGTAGTATCCCAAAAAGATAAGCAAGCGTCCAAGAAATGTGCATCCACCTTGAGTCGCTGAAGTGGGAATAAAGCCACAATTCCCATCTGAGTTAGCTGAACTTTATCTTCGTCTCGAAAATTCTGGGCCCACACATGAAGCATCGCGGTCAAATGTTCAATACCCATAGCAGAAAATTTTATTTTGTCTTAAAAGTTTAAAGGGATTTTAAGATAAAAGAAAATATTTGGGTTGGAATATGAGAAAATTAAGGGCAAGAACTCTCTATTTATAATAGAGAAATCCCCTCTCCTATTCACCCCTGGAATAGGGATTTTTATGATGTTCCCTACTTCATCTAGGCATACAGGCCTAATCAGAAGATTTTAGCAGTCTGTGTCAGAATCCGATTAGGAATCAAGTCATCCCAAGCATTCCTATTTTCAATTTTTTTTTAAAATTTTCGGCATTTTCTAAATTTTCAAAAAAAATCTTTCTCCAAAAAATCAATCAGTCAAAAAATCATTTTCTTCCCCAGCGTGAGTCGTTATTTTATCTGAAAATTACATGCAATTTACAGACAGATACCCTTAGCTCCCGAAGAATTCCCCAGTGGAAAAGTACAAGCGACATTTTTGGATGTATCTGTAAACAGGTACACCCGTAGACTCCAATGCAGGCTCCCGCATAATTCTAAGATGGGATGTGGCTGTAAACAGACACACCCAGGACTTTTTTGGAAGAAAGTCTCCGCGACATTATTGACATCTATCCAGGTATGATTTCTATCTTACGGCTGGAGGGCCCTTCACGCAGGTCTAATGGACTTTAAACGACCTGATTGGAAGTCTGCCAGGTCTTAATCCTCGATTAGGCCTGGTAGCTACTCTGACTTTCGCCTTGTCCAAGCCTCAGTCAGAGTGGGGGCTCTGTAGACACCCACATTTTGACTGCCAGGTGTCTATAGTAGGTCCCACCAAACACCCGATGATGATAGGACGCGAACATGCTTTAATGGACTCGGATATGGGCTCAAAATCATGGACATTTGGTTTAGGCTTATTACGGAGTACAAATCTTACAAAACCAACCTCAAATCCAGGCCCAGTGGGTCGTTTCGAGTCAAATGAGACTAATTTGGGTCGATTCCGACACCAGGGGTAAAACCGTCTTTTTACGATCGAGTCAAAACCCGGTCAAAAATATTCTCGAGACACACGAGTCAGCCCTGACACCTCACGTGGCTGATTTGGTCACCACCACTACAAAAAATCAGCTTCAAAAAATATTAAACAAATCCGTCTAAGGATAGAATTCGATCTCAAGTAGGAATTCTATCCGGAAACCGAAACAGTTCACAAACCGAGCTCAGACACTCGGCTAGAACTCCCCAAACAGCCGAAATACTCCCCCTTCAGCCGAGTTACTTGGCTTCTCCACCAAGAAACGAGACTTTCGTTCCTTTCGAACTCTCGCGTTTCCTATCCAAGCCGGTATTTCTTGTCATACAAACATGGCTACCTCCACTCCTATAAATAGGACCTCCCATTCAACACAAAAGGACACGATTTCAAAAAAGACCGAAATATTCATTCATCATCTAACATACATCCTCGACATCTAGCAAAATTATTCCCGACACACATCCAAAGAAGCCTCGAAATACCGACGAAACCGACCCCACCATCCGGCCGAACCCATCACATCACACGTCCAAAAATTCGCACCATCCTAAACTCATCCGCATCGTCTCGACGCTCCCAAGTTTAAACCACTTTCCGACGAGCTCCATACCGAGAAAATAAAGCATGTAGGTTGAGGGTGTAAATCAAACCCGCTTCTCTCCTCTCTTCTCTTCCTCTTCGTCCTTTTCTCCTTTTTTTTGTTTTTTGTCGGTCATTTCATATTTTAATATGGGTCGTTCGTCGCATCTTTTTTTTTTTTGCTAATAATCGATACTATAAAACTATTTTTCATATAATGTTCTTAAAATACGATATCAATTCTCTAAACGAATATCGTATCTACAAGAACTAAATTAATTAATTCTCGTTGATGCTAAATAAAATCCTTACATCTTTCTAAACAAAATTCGACGATTTTATACGCGGAGAGAATTAACATCTTTTTCGTTCAAAATTCTTTTTTTACTTTTCGTTCAAAACAAACCTTTTTTCAAAACTTTTTCTAAAATCATTCCGACTATTCGATATCGATTTCATAATCGAATATCGAATACGACGAATATCGAAAATATAAATCGAGTATAAATTAATCCATATTTGTACGCGATTTATAAAAATTGACAATTTTTGACACAATAAAAAAAACCGATCAGACTGCCACGCGAGTCGCGCGGTAGCCTGATCCGCCGGGTCCTTTTTTTTTTTTTTTTTTTTTTTTTGTTCGTTTCCTCGCTTTTCTATTTTTTATTCTTTTCGAATCTTTACATAAAAAGCGACTTTCTCGCGACATATTTCGATAAATACTTTTTTTGACCTCGGTCAGCACGTGTTAATCCATCACGTGTCATTAAATCTTTTCTAAAATCATCCATATTATTTATTCATGTCTTTATTCAATTTATTCAATCGTTACTAACTCGTTTTCTCGTGTTTGTAGCTTTTTATCTGTTTTTATCGTTTTATTAGACTAAAACGACTTCACATGCTAAAATAACTTTGACGTTATTAGTTTAACATGCATTAAACGACTTAGCAACCCATTTTATTTTTCTCACATGCTTAGGAAAATAATGTTTGCATATCATTCAACCGTCAAACTAACGCGTGTACACCAAAAACGAACGATATCCTAGTAAAGGCAGCTAAGTGCGGGCGGGGTTGGGTGTTCTTAGTGAACTTCCCAACACGTACCCTCACCCCTTACTCAGAACCATGGTTTCCGGATGTCCGAATCCATTGGCAACAAGAGTCATTCAATACACGATATCCGATAATGTCGGTATCGGTATCGTAATGCAAAGGGACGAGCCCAATAAACTCTGACATCGGAAATGAGCCGTATTTTGTATACGGCCCACTACGACATAGAGTGGGCTCGAATGGTTCCGAATAACCACAAAATTCGGTGGCGACTCGTACTTCGATTTAAATCTCAATTTGACCATCTCATATGGAGATTCATTCGCCTCCCCAAACCCGCTCGTGGCCGCGTCGGGGTGGACCTATGTCATGTCCACACTTTGATAATTTTTTTTTGTTCCAACCTATATGCCAGTTGAAGACACAGTGATTGTGCCTTACGTAGGGCAGAAGTTCGCGGACATCGATGGAGCATTCAAGTTTTATCAATCTTACGCATCTTATTTTGGTTTCGAGGCGAAGAGGTACACGACAAATAGATCATTTGATGGTTCGATCAAGAAGAAATTGTTGGCTTGCAACAAGGAGGGCAAAATAGCCAGCCAGAGCATGGTGAAGCTGTCGAGCACGGGAGAGAAGGAGGGGCAAGAGTATGTGGGATCGTACGAACCCAAAGGGATTACGAAGGCGACGAGGACGCAATGTGGAGCAAGAATTAGGCTCTGTGAAATGATCGGGGGGTTCTATATTGAAGAGTTCATCGAGGAACACAACCACGATCTTGTGATGGTGAAGGACAAAGAGTTTCAAAAGTCATCTCGAAATCTATCAAGATATCACAAGGAGATGATCATTTGCAACTCGAGGGTGCGTAATGTCTGTGAACAATGTTGTTAGTGTATGGTTGACTGCTAACTGTGCGAGACTAATGCAGTTGCAATTTTGTGTGTGCAGCTGAAGATCGGGGCGACTCGGACATACAAGATGTGCAAGGAGTTGTTGGGCGCATATCAGAACATTGGAGCATCGTTGGTTGATTTCAAGAACTGGGGGAGGGACGTCAAGTGCTTCGTCCACGAGCAGGATGGTCAATTGTTCATAGACCGGTTCAAGAGTTTGAGGGACAGTCAGGAGGATTTTTACTTTGACTACGATGTGGATACAGACGGAAGCTTACGCAGGGTCATTTGGGCGGATGGTGCAGCTCGAAGGAACTACGCGGCATTCGGGGATGCATTTTTGTTCGACCCAACGTACGGAACCAACGTGTATTCTATGGTGTTCACACTGTTCATGGAAAACCACAAACGGTCTGTCACGTTCTGTGGGGCGTTGCTATTTAAGGAGGACTACGAGTCATTTATATGGGTCCTCTCCTGGTTTCTGGAAGCTATGGGCGGGAAGGAACCGTGTTATATCATTACAGACCAGGATCCCGAAATTTTAAAAGCCGTCCCGGAAATATTCAAAGCAGCGTACCAACGGTGCTGCACGTGGCACATCATGAACAAGGTTCCAACAAAGTACGTCAGATCAAGAGAGGAGGCCTCAGAATTCGTAAAAGCCCTCAATGCAATTATATGGGATGATGACATCGAGGCATCGGAGTTCGACGACAGGTGGGGGCGGATTATGATCGACCATGATGCTGTTGGGATCGAATGGTTCGAAAATATGTTCGAAGAAAGGAGCAAATGGGTCGCCGCGCATTGCAGGGAGGTGAGGATGTCCGGAATTATGAGGACAATGCAGAGATTAGAGAGTGAGAACAGTTTCTTCAAAAAGTTTGAAGACAACAATGGTACGTTGGTCCAGTTCTGGATGCGTTTCGAAAGTGCGATGGACCAACCGAGGCACATGCAGAAGAGGCTAGACAACGATAACCGGCAGTCATTCCCCAAAATTGGATCGACGAATCCGATGGAGAGCCACGCGGCAAGGGTGTACACGCACGTGGCTTTTGCACAATTTCAGGAAGAGGTAAAGTTTTTGCTGTACACGTGCAGCGTTCGTGGGTATCAGAAGAAGGACGGGATTGAAGCGACAACTGTACTGGACTCTATCCGGGACCGCAACTACATTGTTGAATACAATCCAGGTATTGGCATAGAAAGTCACTGTTCATGTTGTGTAGCCACAGTCACATAGCCTGACTATATGACCTAAACATTGTGATTCTAAACTGCGGTGAGTGTGACTATGCACAACGTGGTGAGTGTGAATGCACAACGTAACGAGTTTTATTCCATAATTCATTGAATGTGACTATACACAATAAAGGGTGCGACTCTAGAATGCGGTGCGTGTGATTGTACAACGCAATTCGTTTGATTCTGCGGCGTAAGGACTCTGACTATGCAGCATGATGAGTGTGACTGTACCCTGTAAAGGTTGTGATCATACCTTTAGAAAGTCACATCCCGTACGTTGCGTAGCCACTGTCCGTATGGTCAAGAGTCGCACTCTTTATGTGTTTTTTAATGCACTCGCAGGTACCTGTGAGGTCAGCTGTACTTGCAGGAAGTTCCGTCGGTATGGACTTCTTTGCAGGCACGCCATTTGGATATATTCTTCGAAAGGACGGGAGACGATCCCGGAACGGTACGTGGCATGTAGATGGACAAAGGATGCTCTACGTAATGTTAATGCGTGTCCCCTGTTAGAGAGTCGCCTAAGCGACGAAAAGGCTGTTACAGTCACGAGGCTGTTTTCGGAGTTCTATGGGACTGTCAGTCCTGTCAGCAAAATGGGTAAGGAAGACGTTAGTAATCTAGCTGACGTCATTCGCGACTTCAGGTCCGATATTGCCTTTGCTGGCCCTTGTAGCAAGACGCAAGAATTAGAGGAGATCCTCGGCTGTACGAGCACAATTGAAATAACCATATTGCCCCCGAAAAAAGCCAAGAACAAGGGCAGTGGGAAGCGGATGCTTTCTTCTAAGGCGAAGGCTGCTGCAATTGCCGCCAAGCCTAAAGGGCTGTGTAAGAACTGCAAGAGGATGGGGCACCATGACAAGAGGAACTGCCCCAACCCATTTGCTGAGTACCCACCTATTGCTGACGTGTCTGTCGATGTTGAGGAGGAGGAGGAGGAGGACCCGGCAGGGATTGCCGAGGAGGATTGTTCATGAATATCATCTGTTACTTAGGAACATTCTTTTTGGGAACACAAAGGTTGTCGACGTTTGAAATGGTCAAGGTCCGTGACATTGTTTTCGTATATTGCGGAACTCAATCATTTCTAATATGATGTAAGTCGTAGATCATGGGGGCTATTTTTTTTTTGTGAAACGTAAAGACTTGGCGACATTTG
Organism: Agrostemma githago; assembly: GCA_958450325.1. Lineage (NCBI taxonomy): Eukaryota > Viridiplantae > Streptophyta > Magnoliopsida > Caryophyllales > Caryophyllaceae > Agrostemma > Agrostemma githago. The sequence goes on along the minus strand of OY288254.1, from coordinate 41,478,294 downwards.
AAATGGTCAAGGTCCATGATATTGTTTACGTCTATTGCGGACCTTAATTATTTCTAATATGGCGTAGTCGTAAAGCATGGGGGTCCGTAAAATTGTTTTTGTTTTTTGGACTGTAAGAATACATTGAGATAGCAGTCGTTTTTATTCTGGAATGCATCATCTTTGGCTACAAATACATCTGTACAGGAACATTATGCCCTTAATATTTGGTTGACACGAAACAAGTGAGTGTGATTGTGCAACGCAATGAGTGCGACTTTACAGTAGGCAGTGTGTGACTGTAGAACAAGAGGTGGAGTGTTATTGTACAAGTGTGATTGTAATTATGAGAGTGTGATTGTACAAGGTAATTACTGTGATTCTACAATACACCGACTGTGATTCTACAAAATGAAGTGTAGAAACCTAAACTGGTTTTATGACATGATGACTGTGATTATGCGCCATGTTTAGTGTGACTATAAAACTTGTTGAGTGTGACTATACACCATGTGTCTGTACATTAGAAAAATAGCGATGGAAATAGAGAAATAGCGAAATAGCGATGGAAATATTTGTACATTAGAAAAAGTCCATCTCTTACACAACATATAATACTTGCATACCATTAAACGCGGAAAACATTCTACGACACAATGCGGAAAACATCCATTGCATACCATTTAAACGCTACATTTGAACATTCATTAAAATTTAAAACACATAAAAAAATCCATTACTAAACGCTACATCTTAACCCATACATACTTAACCTCCGTACTTTTTAAGCATCTTCTTCAAGTTGGCCAAGTCACGCTGGAACCCCTTCCTTGCACGGGAACAGTACATAAACCTCTTCATCAAGAACTGGATGTAGTTGTCCAGTTCGGCCTCTGTATGTGTATCGCCAATGGACGCCACGAAAGTTCCTCGCGTCAATTGAAGTTGCGACTAGCTGCACGGCCGTTAATTCATTGGACATAGTGGTATCCAATAAACCTTCGTGCTCCTCGATCAAATATCTGATTTCTTCTATTTTGCTTGCCATTTTTTTCTAAGGTTGAAGTGGTGGAGTTGTAAGTAGGGGCTGGTAAAAGTGGTGAAGTTGAAGTGGTTATGTTGTGAAAAATGTGTTGGTATTTATAGAGGGGGAGGCAGTAAATAGGGGGTTGAAAATTCATGGGTTAGGCAGAAAAGGTGGGGTGGAAATTTAATAGGTTAGGCAGTAAAGGGGGGGGGGGGGGTTAAAAATTTAATGGGTTAGGTGGGGGGCTTATCCTCATAAATTAATTAGGGTTAGGAGTTTGAGGTGGGTGTTTGTGTTTCTCAATGTTTCATTGAGACTCACAAACATTCCTTCACAGTCACGTCGGTTTTTAACATTCGTCGTCGACATCGTTTCTTTGAACTTTTTTACGATTATTTCGCTATATAATTTACAATGTAATTCACGAACCATGTGTCGACAACCCAATATTTTGTTGTTTGTATGTGGCGAATCAAATTGCATGTTATGAATTATATAAACTGAAAGAAAATGGATGGTGATATATGTAGGGTTGATTTAGTTAAATTAATCTAGTGAATTGTGGGCGAATTTAGTTAATTTGTGGTTGTCTGTCATGACTCTGCAGGAGTTTGATTGTGACTGTGGGTCAGAAGTTGCGTGACTGTATCACATCGCACATGCGACCCTAATACTGAGTTGTCATTCATCTGATACTCAGAAGATACTCCAACATGAGATTTTTTCTATGTTCACAAAAAAGTGTTTTTACTTCACTACACATTCATGCCTTACGTTTCGTGGAGGTCTTCCGTTCCACGAATTTACGTAGCTTACGTCTGTCATCGATTGTTTTCCATATGCTTGGCGCGTCTGCCATGAAAGCACGAATTTTCGGCAACACGTCCCCACGAGCTTCATTCATGTCAGCAAGTACGAGGGCTGCTGCAACCTCGAATGACAAGTAACGCCTCCCGACCTTTGTCCCAATATCAGGGTGGGTGAACGGCGCACCGTCGTACAGGCACATGTGCATCAAGCATAAAATGCCGGACTCCGGATCGTTCTTCCGGGCGCTCTGCCATTCCAATTTTACTTGTCGATGTGTAAAATTTGCCAGGTGACTGCTCTTAATCAGCCCTTTTTCGTCCATGTAGTCGATCAATGCTTGTAGCTGTTGCAGTATTAGTTAATAGTAAACGTCAGCACTTATGGAAGCAGTATAATATTTTGATGCGGTGAAATAAAGTATATGCGTGTGACTTACTATTTTGCTGGACACCCGGAACATATGCGACTCTGGGGCGTGTGTTTGTTGATCGAGGATATCAACTATTCTATCTCTAAAGTTGACGCACACGCACGCGTAGTGCCCCATAGTATGCACCGGGAAAAACAACAGTTCGGCGTTCAAGTCGAATGTCCCGGCGCAGTCTTGTATGAATCTGTCCCACGCTTCGTACAGACCGTCAGCGTCTTCGTCCGCAGGGGTACTTGAGTCGGGTCGTTCCAGCATACAGGTCAGTGAGTCCTAACGGATGGTGAATATTAGTTGTCATCAGTGACAGGGTCCGAGACAGGACTATATCATGTGCGTGGCTGCACATCGCAAAGTATGTGATTGTACAGACTAAGCTGCGTGACTTTGCAGCGTACAGACTGTGACTATACATGACTGTGTGATCGTAAATTCTAGGATGTCTGACTATATCATGTGCGTGGCTGTACATCTTATAGCATGTGATTGTACACATCAACATGTGTGACTCTGTAATTCATAGCATGTGATTGTACACATCAACATGTGTGACTATGCTAAGTGAACTTTGTGATTATTTCTAACTATTACACGGACTTTACATCTCTTCAGTTAATGTGAATGGGGGTCATTTGTACTATTGAATGCGTGACTATGCAACTTATAGCATGTGATTGTACACATCAACATGTGGGACTCTGCAATTGATAGCATGTGATTGTACACATCAACATGTGTAACTGTGCTAAGTGAACTTTGTGATTAATTCTAACTATTACACAGACTTTACATCTTTTCAGTTAATGTGAATGGGGATTATTTGTACTATTTAATGCGATAGGTAAGAGGTTATTGGGGCATACCATGTGTTGAATTCTGAACCACGCCATCGTTGGGTCAGTGGGGGAGGATAACCCACGCCTGTGGTCGTCTAATTCACACCAGTTCATGAGGTGCGACCAACACTCCAGCACAGCGGCGCTCATGCTACCTCCGGACAAGAGCGTCTGAATGTCACGTCTCTCCAGCTGCGCATGAGTGCTGTAGGACCCCAATCGTTCACTGCGAGATTTCGACACCGGTCAGTATGTGTAATATGCAACTCGTATCAGTAATCAAAGACGGTTACTCACCTTTCGTCGTACCCATTATCGTCAAGGAAGCAGTAGTCGGTGGCGTGCTTCCGCAGGATGGGCATATTACTCGTCAACGGTCGGTGCAGGCGAACAAAGGTCGACATGACAATGGCATTCGCGTCAGGATACCCTTGGTTCAAAGAGCAACCCAACCCATCTCCACAGCCCCGTATCCGAGACCTAATTGCTGACTATCTTTCTTCTGGGACTGATCGGGGGGTGGGTTCAGGTATTTTCGGTGATTTGCTCCGACGCTTGTTGGTGGTTGCCTTCACAGGAGTGGTTACAAACGTACGGGCAGAGTCCAACGATTCCTTATATGTTCCGAATGCTGCCACTTGCTTCAAAACAGTGTCCCTCACCCTGTTCACGTCGCTCAGTATAAGGGTCGCCGTGATTTCTGCCCTGCACATATTCATGGCCGCCATTGTCCTCAAGGAGCAGTTGAACGGGGACCCAGTGTACAGCATCATGTGGATCATCAGGTACACTCCGCAGTCATTGGCGGAGTAACCCACCCCCTGCCATGATAAGAGAACGTTTACCAATTTAAACGCACGGACCTTCTCACCTTTCTCCAGCCCTCGTTGTACCATGAACTCCCCCATCTTATCAGCCTGCAAAACAAGTTCAGACAGGATCAGGTGGTGAACACATCCGTGGTCACATAATTGATTTAATATTAAATTTAAAAGGGCATGACCACTGTCCGAGCAATGCCATAGTAAGGCAACTTTGTAAAATCTTTATCGTACATCCTGTTGTCGAGGTGCTCTATTTGCTCAGAATTGAAGTTGATGCAGGCGCAACTGTAGTGGCCCCGTCACCCGTTAAGATCGGGACGAACACCTGCAAACAATGCGTCAGGATTATGGGCAGACATGGTATTATCCTGCACATATTATATCATGTGCGTGGCTGCACATCGCAAAGTGTGTGATTGTACAGACTAAGCTACGTGACTTTGCAGCGTAAAGACTGTGACTATACATGACAATGTGATTGTAAATTTTATGATGTCTGACTACGCAACATATATCACGTGATTGTACACACCAACATGAGTGACTCTGCAAAGTGAACTACATCTTTTTAGTTAATGTGAATGGGGGTCATTTGTACTATTTAATGCCTGACTATGAAACCTATAGCATGTGATTGTATAGACTAAGCTGCGTGACTTTGCAGCATAAAGACTTTGACTATACATGACAGTGTGATTGTAAATTTATGATGTCTGACTACCCAACATATATCACGTGATTGTACACATCAACATGAGTGACTCTGCAAAGTGAACTACATCTTTTTAGTTAATGTGAATGAGGGTCATTTGTACTATTTAATGCCTCACTATGCAACCTATAGCATGTGATTGTACAGACTAAGCTGCGTGACTTTGCAGCATACAGACTGTGACTATACATGACAGTGTGATCATAACAACTACGAATAAACAGTATGTGCAGGTTAATACCATGTCCGAGTCCAAAGCAAAGTCGGAGAAACTATTTTTTATCCACTCGTTCCACACGTAAAATATTTCTTCGTAATGATCCTTGCCCTGGCCTCCTTTCTTCCACAATTCCAACATTGGGGCCTGCTCACATGCATTGATGGTAATACATGTAGTTAGTGTGGGTTTGACACGAGTGTGACTGTACAGCTGCAATTGTGTGACTGTGCAGCGTAAAGCGTGTGACTGTACAGCGTGTAGTGTGCGACTATACAGCCTGAAGTGCGTGACTGTACAACATAAAGTGGGTGACTACACAGCTTATAGCGTGTGACTATGCAGTTTATAGTGGTGACTAGACAACATAATGTGTGTGACTATACAGGTAATAGTGTGTGACTATACAACCAATAGCGCGCGACTATACAGCTAAATTGGGGGGTGAACGTACCGTATGTCCAAGAGAGAAGTAACATCTACTGGTTACTCTTGGTGCTTTTTTTTCGTACACCAGCTGGTTCAGCAGCCTACACCAGCAGTCAACGACGTTATTCATCACCTGCAGGCCAGGCTCGAGCGTCTGCATGTCGCCCCTCGCTATACAGTCGTAATCTGTGAACTCGACCAGCATTTCGCTGTAGACCAAACAAAGTCCCGATTAGCACATGCATTTAAAAAACGACACGAGCAGCACAATAAATACGTACCCCGACGGACGTGGCGTTGAGCGGTCAAAGACGTAGTCGATTACATCTTTCCGTACGTGCATGATATCCCAGAAGATGACGATATTGGAGCACATGAATCCAGAGATTACAAACTGCCCCCTCAGTATTTTCCCACAGTTCAACGTGCAGCCCAAATTGTCTTGAATCGTATCCATGCATTCAAATGCCACGTCGGAGTGGAAGATGTACCGATGATGTAGTGCCTTGGGGTGCGTTCTGCTCCCTGAACCCTCGCCTGTCTGCTGATTATCGTCCGTGACGATTTTCGCCGTCGTAGGCGTGGTGGCAACAACGTCCGCTATAGACCAGCTTGCTTTGTTCAGTTCCTTCTCAAGAGTAGAAATGACTGTCGCGTCGGGCGGAGTCGGCATTACATCACGCATTCCCTGCACATTGGAAGCCGATCGTGCGTCAGTTGTCTCCCACCCTGCTTGCCGTAGAGCCACCACTACGATTGGACTCTTGTCAACTGAACCCTGCACATCGTCCTCATCGGCATCATCCTCTTCAACGTTGATTTCTTCAGCGACATCACTCTCTTCAACTTCTCCCTCACAGAAACCTGGTGTCACGATGCCACCATCAAAAGTGCCCTCATCATCGTAACCTTTTGTTCCATCGCCATCTCCCACATAGAAACCTGATTTCTCAATCTCTTCATCCACGTATCCAGAATCACGCAAGTCTTGCATAATTTGGCGTACCAGACCGCAGGCTTTAGTATCGCGCTGCTCTTCGCCCTCAACGACGGGGGCGTTCTGGGTAGTCTGCTTCAACTGGCCGGCCAACGAAGCGACTTCATCGATATACCGGAGGACAGCTGGATCTTCCCAGAATTGTTGGGAGGACGGGTCTTGACTTGGAACTGTGTTGTTCCTCGTCGATATTTCTCTCACTTTGGAGGCAGCCTGCTCACAGAAACCGCAAAAGGCTAGCGCACACCTTCAGAAATTCATGAAAAAATGCCGGTCGTCCTATAATTCAGTTGAAGTCAAATCATTAGTGTGAAGCTCAGTGGTGTTGAGGCTGGCAGTGTGAGTATGACTAAGCATCTAAGTGTGTGACTGTACGGAATAAACTGTGTGACTATATAGCATAAAGTGTGTGACTATACAGTTTATAGCGTGTGACTGTGCAGGTTATAGTACTGACTGGACAACGTAATGTATGTGTCTATACAGGCAATAGTGTGTGACTATACAGCTAATAGTATGTGACTATACATCAGGATGAGTGTGATCATAATGACCGTGACTACTGAATCTCAACTGTATTATAAACACATTTTTATGAATGGTATATGCTTTTATAAACATAGGTAAGGCTATCAGATTAAATCGTTTCACGTACAATTAATTGATGATTTATAGAGTGGCTGGGAGATCACTTACGTCAACGGCGCTGTCTTCCGACCGATCGTCTCTCTCCATCCCTGTCGTTATTCTTTTGGGACCAGAGTGCTGGTGGTCATAGGGCATCGTTATAGCGGGGGTGCCCTCGCTGCCTGTTTTCCCACATGTACGTGGGTACGATACCTTCGAACGCAGCTGATTTCCCACTGACCCTGTCTCCAGTTCACCAGCCAGACGATCGCATATTCTCCGTGCATCCCAATGTGCGATAAATGGTATGTCGCATCTGCAAATCTCGCTACGGAAATCGTAGCGCTGGAAGCTAAGTACGCAATCATAAAAATGGGGATGCACCCCCGGTGGTAGTTGAGGACTTTGTTGGGGTCACACGTCCACTTACCCGCCCGCACCAGATCCTGCAGGACAAACCTACACCAGTCCTATTCCCGAATCAAGTCCACGTCATCCACTGCGGCCATAAGGCTCAGGTCCAGTGAGTTGTTCGTAATAGGCGCGAGGAATGATGACAACGCGAACAACACAAACCTGCGGACAAAGTCGTCGTCAGCGGCTTTGGTTGCCATTAACTTTTCGTGCACCCTCCCTAATGTTATTGGCTTGCTGCTGTCCACCACACCGAAGTCTTTCCTCCAGGTACTCTTTAACCTGATCACGTCAGGTGAGTCTGCCTCTTTCTTGTTGCTGGTTGGGATTACTTTCACCGGATGAGGGCCCAAAGGTAGCTGGAGGCAGTCGTGGACGTCGTACTTTGACATCATGAATGCCTCCCGACATGAGGCACGAAAAATATGGGACCCGTCAGAAAATGCACGGAGGAACATAACCCCGTGGTCAATGGGTACCGATTCAAGCCTCAGCTCCAACAGCCCGCCGAAGCCAACAGCACGCACCCTCTCTATCTGATCATTCGATAATTGCGCAATTAGCTGGTGCAACCGCTTGGGCCTACAGTGAATATCGGGCTGACCCTGTCGGCGGTCCCCTTCCCTCTTCCTCCGAGACACGCGCACGTATGTGGGGTCGGCCGGTGTATCAGATTTGACCCTCCTCTTTTTTTTGGGCCTGCTTTACTCAACATTTTCTGTCTCACCCACATCCAGATCGGCGACCGGTGTATCAAAAGTCACCCTCTTTTTTTTTTCTTTTGTCTGCCTTCGTCATCAATTTCTGTCCCCCCCACATTCGTCTCGGCAACGATGTGGTCCCTCGATGTATCTTTAACAGACTTTACAATAGTCTTCTTCTTCTTCTTACCCAAAGTTTGGTCCACAACCACTCTATCATCAATTACATGTTCGCGGACCGATGTCTTTGCCACGGCCTTCTTCTTACCGGTCTTCGTTCGAACTTTCTTCTTCGCACCCGACTTTCTACTGCAATAACAACATGCGTAATGAGTGTGATTGTACAACTGAGTATACGGCTTCAACAGTGTGATTCTACAGTAAAATGAGAGTGACTCTGCAACATAAAGTGTGTGACTGTACAGCCTCAAACGGGTGACTATACAACCAACACTGCATGACTATACAATATAAAGCAGGTGACTTTGCATCATAACTAGTGCGACTGTGTAGCTTCAAAGGTGTGATTGTACATCATTCTGTGACTTCACAACAAAATATAATGAGTGCGACTATGTACCTTCAAACGGGTGACTGTATAACCAACTCTGTATGACTCTATAACCAACTCTGTATGACTATTTAAATGTTAATTTTTTATCTTCCCAAACACCAACTCTGTGACTATACAATATAAAGCGTGTGACTTTGCACCATAACTAGTGCGACTGTGTAGCTTCAAAGGTGTGATTGTACATCATTCTGTGATTTCACAACAAAATATAACGAGTGCGACTATGTATCTTCAAACGGGTGACTGAATAAACAACTCTGTATGACTATTCAAATGTTAATTTTTTTTCTTCCCAAACACCAAGTCTGAGAAAATAAGACTGCTTTAACATAAACTTCAACAAGGAAGCATGCAAAACTTCAACAAAAAACTGTCTAATCGATGGCACATGCATAGTTACAATGACGATTATAGGAACTTCAACATGAACTTCAACAAAGAAATAAAAACTTCTTGAACTTCAACATGAACTTCAACAAAGAAAAAAAACTTCATCTTTGACTCTATAACTACAACCACTGTACAACTACAACAACTTCAACTCAAAATTATGGTTATAACTAGAGGGACAACGATTAATCAAGAATAAAAAGTGTGTGAATATTAGTTGTCAAAGAAAAAAAACTTCACCTTTGACTCTATAACTACAACCACTGTACAACTACAACAACTTCAACTCAAAATTAGGGTTATCGGGTTGGAAAAATGCTCTTTTACCATTTTTTATGGTTCATGCATGACGGGAGTTCTTAACCACTTTTTAAGGTTCATGAAAAAGGAATACAAAAGGGTTGAACAAAAGGAAAATCGGAGGTCGAAAATGGAACATTCAACATAACTTTGTAGCACCACCGGAATTTTAGGCATTATCGGAGATGGAGAAGCTGCGGAGATGGAGATGGAGATGGAGATGGGGTTTTTTTTAGAGAGAGGAAGAGAGTGGTGAGTGATTAGACAGTGAAATGAATTCAAAAGGGGTGAATGGGGAAGTGTAAGGGGGTTTGGGTGGGACTTTAGAGAGGAGGGAAATTAATGGGGGTAGGGTGAGGAGGGAAGCTATTGACTAGTGATGGGTTGATGGTTGATGTTTGTCCGCAGCATGTCAGTCCCGCAGCTTCCTTTTTTTTTTTTTTTAATACAATTGAACCCCACCCATCCACTGTCCATATTAACATGAATGGATGGAGGGGATCAACACTAAGAGACTCTTGGAGAGTTGCTAACTCCCTTGATCCCCCCTCTCTCTATATATATATATATATATATATAGAAGGGATCAAATAAGTTCACCATATGTAATTAAGTCTATATTAAAGTTATAGATGACATACGTTAAAGTTGTATTTTTTCAGAATTGATATGTAACTATAACATTCAGCTCTTTTATCACTTCAAGTGATAAAGTGCAACTTTAACACTCATCTCGTGTAACTTTAAGCACCTTTTGTGTAACTTTAACACTGGAACTTATGAACTTATAAGAGTTGTTGGCCTTATGTGAACCTATCTTCCTCTCTCTCTCTCTCTCTCTCTCTATATATATATATATATATATATATATATATATATATATATATATATATATACATAGAGGAGGGTTCAGGTGACTCCACCTTTTAAAACTAAGTATGTGAGTCCTCACCACATCTCTTGGATTAGAAAGAGATTTATAGTTGTGATTTGTTTGAGTAATTAACGCAAGTGACTATATTTGGTAAATAGCTCTCTCTCTCCTTAATTTACTCATCATTTAATATCTCTCCTACAAAAAATAATTATCGTCTCTCGCACACACATTCCTTCACAATTAAGATTTTCATTTAAAAAAAATTAATTTGTTATTATATAGAACTAAAAATAATAATTTACCATATATCTTCTTCTCTCCTTAATTTATTTTGTGTTACTCTTATTGTATAGAACTGTCACTCTGATTAAAGTTTGGTGTTACTCTAACGAACATCATGCAAATATGCTTAAATTGATTTCAGAGTTATATGTCCCCAACACTGAACATAATTATTAACTCAACATAGGAATAATAATAATAATAATAATAATAATAATAATAATAATAATAATAATAATAATAATAATAATAATGTTACTCCAACGTTACTAACGTGTTATTCCAATAGATACTTTGTGTTACTCTAACGTTAGAAGTGTGTTACTTTAATAGATACTTTGTATTACTACGTTACAAACGTGTTACTCTAATAGATACTTTGTGTTACTCCAACGTTAGAAACGTGTTACTCTAATAGATACTTTGTGTTACTCCAACGTTAGAAACGTGTTACTCTAATAGATACTTTGTGTTACTTCAATGTTACAAACCTGTTACTCTAATAAATACGCCGTACACATAATTATTGAAATACTGATTGTGTTTCCTATTTTGTTGGATGTTACACTCCTTCAAATTCGGAAACAATATCTTGTTTTTTAATACAAAATCTCAATCCATCTCATCCATCCATTGTATTATCATCCAATGGATGGTAGAAGGACTTAGGGACTCAAATATATAGAAGGACTCATAAGAACCCTCCTATATATATATATATACATATATATATAGAGGAAGGATCAAGTGAGTCCTTTTATTTTTTTTTGAGTCCATGAGTCCTATCTACAACCATTGATTTAGAGTGAGATGGATGGTGGTGATTGATTCTAGTAATTAAGGCAATAAATAACATATTTTGGTAAAAATAAAATCAAATCCTCTCTCCTCCCTTAATTATCTCCAACCAATACACGTTACTTCCTCACATTCAATTTTTTCATTCACATCCTAACTGAAACCCTTCACCTTCATCATCCCAAACACAATCGCTCGACTTCTGTTTCTTTTCAAAAGACACCCGCGCATCCTCCCGTCTTCAACTCAAGCAAGGCTACATTGAAGCAACTCTCTAACTTCAGCAAAGATTATCTTCAGGCGGCATAATACAAGGTAACTCGCTAATACTCGATTGTTGTACTAAAGAACTAGGTTTAGTTTATATTCATATCTGATTTCATTAATTTTCTCGCTAATTATTGATTGATTTACTTTGGTGCGTTTGTGCCCTATAATTAATTGGTTTCACTAAAGATTGTTGCGGTATCTGGGTATGAATCTGTAGAGTTTAATTGAATTCACCTACTTCATATTATGCTTCTACTATGCTTCTACTCTTCATACTTAGTCTAACATATATTGAATGTTACTCTAATGCGCATATTCAGTTACTGTAATAAACTTGAGGTGTTACTGTAAGGGGTTGTTCAGTTAGTGTTACACATGTATGATGTTATTTTAAAGACGACCATGTGTTACTGTAATGTACAAGACATGTTACTTTTAATCCCATCTTTGCGTTACTTTGAATGCTAGTAATCTGATACATTTAATTGTGTAGACGTGTTACTCTAATTTGCACTCTATGTTACTCTAACACTTTCTTTGTGTTACTTTAACGCGTATCAGCTTTACATATGGTATTTCTTTCACTCGTATCAGTTGTACTTTAATTTTATATACCAGATTAAACTGTAACAATAGTTGTACATAATTATTGTACTTTTCAGATGGCAAAAGGAGGAGACAAATCAAGGTGCGATCGCGGTTGTTGGATAACGTAGATAAGTATGTGGACGCTAGGCAAAAGATCATCGATGGTCCCAAGAGCAAGCCAACAAAGGGTCGAAAAAAATAACGTGTCTAACGAATTATGTCATCTTTTTCTAATTACGAATAATGCTTTGTATCGTTTTCGAAACTTGTTATGTACATTAGTATTTTGATTATCACCAATGGAACAACGCTGTTAAACTCTGTTACCCTGACTAATTGTTCCTGTCACTCTAATTAACGACCGATGTTACTATGGGAATGAATGAAGTTTACCCAATATACAAATGTGGTCTCATAATCATTGTGTTACATTGACGCATTATAACTGTTACTTTAATGAACAAATGATGTTACTCTAAGTCATTAATGATGTTATTCTTTGTCTCATAGTTAAACAATGCTATTATCAATGACGCATTATATATGGTTCTTTAAAAAGTGAATGTTGTTACTTTGGTAATGAATGGTTCTAATCCAAGTTATCCTCAGTTACTTTGGTAATGAATTGTTTAAACAACGTTGTTGTCCTCAGTTACCTTCATGCATTATGTCTGTTACTGTAACTAACGAATGGTGTTACTCCAATAGACATGAGATGTTACTCTAACCAAATACACATGTATTAAATAAATATATATAGTTAATTGCAACGTAGCACAGCGCTATGTGTAAAAAAATGTGTACAAAATCCAGTTCCTGTGTTTTGCCAAACCCCCCCAGAAACCGACTGTCTCTGCAACCTGAACTCCCGAATTAATCCGCACAAGCTTTTCAACATGAAAATTAATCCGCACAAGCTTTTCACATTTGCCTTGTCTTTTGCCCTTAGAAGTCTGTATCAATGAAGCTTCAGTGCCGTGTCTGCTTCAACAAAAAACAAAACAATAATATCAGTGAAGCTTACGTTACTGTAACTCAGAAGGTATGTTACTTCAATGACGTTTCTGCGTTAATATAAAACAAAACAATAGTATCAGTGTATATTATGGAAAACCTAAATAAGAAACATAAAACCCTGGAATCTATAAAGATCGATAGAGCAACTAACCATTGATAGGAAACTATGATGAATGAAATAACAATGAAAGCAATATCAACATTAAAATTGACGGTTATATCAATTCATAAATTGCGTTACTCTAACTATTACACTATGTTACTTTAACATCATCATCATCAAACCCTTTTTTCTAAACGTTCAGTGTGTTACTGTAATTGCAATTAAGTGTTACATAACTCAGAAGGTATGTTACTTCAATGACGTTTCTGCATATCATCAAACAACGTTACATCAATGCAAATAATGTGTTACTGTAATTCATAAGTGGTGTTACCCTAACGTGTACAATACGTTACTCTAGCATATCAAAAAACCCTTTTCCTGAACGTTCATTTGTGTTACTGTAATTGCAATGAAGTGTTACTTTAACTCAGAAGGCATGTTACTTCAACGACGAATCTGCGTTAACTGAAATCAAAAAAATAGAATCAATGGATATCAGGGAAAATCTTAATAAAAAGCATAAAGACCTGTAATCTATAGAGATCGAGATATCAAAATATCATTGATACGAAATTGTGATATCAAAACGTAATGACATCAAAACAACGCAAATTGATACGAACTGTGATACAGAATGACAATGAAAGCACTATAAACATGAAGATCGACGTAAAAAAAACGCAATTCGACGCGATAAAACATTGATATGAAAGCGCAAATTGAATGAACGTGGCAAATCCATTGTAGCAGAATTTCGAGTTCAAAATCGATGAATGAGCGTGAATGGATCAGAGTTTTTTTTTAGGTGTGAATGAACGTGGAATGAAAATTGTGATAATGAACGTGAATGATAGGAAGTTATTGTTTCCTAAATTCTTGTGAGTTATTTTAGGAACGTAAATCTTCCTTTTTTTTTTTAATGCAATGCATCTTGTCCATCCATCCTCATCTCATCCAATGGATGAGATGAGGACTCATGGACTCATATATAGAGAAGGACTCATAAGAGCCTTACTCTCTATATATATATATATTTAGAACTAAAAATTAATTTGTTATTATATAGAACTAAAAATAATAATTTACCGCATATCTTCTCTCCTTAATTTATTTTGTGTTACTCTTATTTTATAGAACTGTCACTCTGATTAAAGTTTGGTGTTACTCTAACGAACATCATGCAAATATGCTTAAATTGATTTCAGAGTTATATGACCCCAACACTGAACATAATTATTAACTCAACATAGGAATAATAATAATAATAATAATAATAATAATAATAATAATAATAATAATAATAATAATAATAATAATAATGTTACTCCAACGTTACTAACGTGTTATTCCAATAGATACTTTGTGTTACTCTAACGTTAGAAGTGTGTTACTCTAATAGATACTTTGTGTTACTCCAACGTTAGAAACGTGTTACTCTAATAGATACTTTGTGTTACTCCAACGTTAGAAACGTGTTACTCTAATAGATACTTTGTGTTACTCCAACGTTAGAAACGTGTTACTCTAATAAATACTTTGTGTTACTACGTTACAAACGTGTTATTCTAATAGATACTTTGTGTTACTTCAATGTTACAAACGTGTTACTCTAATAAATACGCCGTACACATAATTATTGAAATACTGATTGTGTTTCCTATTTTGTTGGATGTTACACTCCTTCATATTAGGAAACAATATCTTGTTTTCTTAATACAAAATCTCAATCCATCTCATCCATCCATTGTATTATCATCCAATGGATGGTAGAAGGACTTAGGGACTCAAATATATAGAAGGACTCATAAGAACCCTCCTCTCTCTCTCTCTCTCTCTCTCTCTATATATATATATATATATATATATATATATATATATATATATATATATATATATATATATATATATATATATATATTTGTCTCAGCATTTGGTATCTTGAATTAATTTTAAATGTTCGAAGAATCACATAGTGACAACGTGATAGTCACACTCTATATGAAGGAAGTCATGCGTGGTTGAGTACAGATTTTGATACGTGGGTTATAATGATGTCATCAGATATTACTCCATCGTATATTTTTAGGGTTTAATCACATATTACGTCATCATCATTATTATTGAAATAACTTGCTTGAAATTCAATCTTTGTGTATGGGTATAAAGTCAATACTTTTTTTCTCGATATTTGTTGTTGATGTTTTCTTGTGTTGGTTATTTCATTCCAAATATTTGTGTAAGAGTATTGCATTTTGGTTCCTTGTAGTTGTAGTTTTTCGTTGTATGTTTTGAGTGATAATAATCACGCTTTTTTTTTTGGTTTTTGTTGTTGATGTTTTCTTGTTATGCTTTCGTCGGATTTTTTTGTTGTTGAGTATTGCATTTTTTGGGTGGTAATCACGCAGTTATATGAGCAAAGTCACAGTCGTTGTTCAGCAGAGTCACAGTTGTTGTTGAGCAAAGTCACATTTCATTAAGGTTAGAGTTGAATGCATGTGTTGCAAGATTCATAGTTTGAGTGACAATAATTACATTTTTGTTTTTGTTTTTATTGTTGATGTTTTCTTGTTATGCTTTCGTCAGATTTTTTTGCTGTTGTTGTTGTTGAGTATTGCATTTTTTGGGTGGTAGTCACGCAGTTATATGGGCAAAGTCACGGTCGTTGTTCAGCCGAGTGATAGTCGTTGTTGAGCAAAGTCACATTTCATTAAGGCCAGAGTTGAATGCGTGTGTTGCCGGATTCATAGTCGTTTCTAGGGTTTAATCTAGGGTAATTTTTTTTCCACTTTTAGATCACAGCTTTGTTGTTATAAAGTTCATTCCAACTCTAATCTTTTCATTTTCGGTCACGTATATGTCAGCTGAAAACACAGTTTGTGCTCCTTACGTAGGGCAGAAGTTTGCGGACATCGACGGAGCGTTTGAGTTCTATCAATCTTACGCATGCTCCCGGGGTTTTGAGGCGAAGAGGTACACGACAACTAGATTCTATGATGGTTCGATTAAGAAGAAATTGTTGGCTTGTAATAAGGAGGACCAAATAGCTAACCAGAGCATGATCAAGTTGTCGAGCACGCAAGAGAAGGAAGGTCAGGAGTTTGTGGGATTGTATGAACCCAAAAGGAATACGAAGGCGACGAGGACGCGTTGTGGCGCAAGGGTTAGGCTCTGTGCAATGATCGGTGAGTTCTTTATTGAGCAGTTCATTGAGGAACATAACCACGACCTTGTGATGGTCAACGACAGAGAGTTTCAGAAGTCATGCCGAAGTCTCTCAAGATATCACAAGGAGATGATCGTTTGTAACTCGAGGGTGTGTAAGGTTTTTGAACAATGTTGTTAGTGTTCGTGTGACAGTTTGAACAATTTGTGTTCGTTTGATTAATACAACTTGTGTTTGTTTGAACAATTTGTGTGTGCAACTGAAGATTGGGGCGACTCAGACATACAGGATGTGCAAGGAGATGTAGGGTGGATTTCAGAACATCGGAGCATCGTTGGTTGATTATGAGGAGCAAGTGGGTTGCAGCGCATTACAGGGAGCTGAGGATGTCCGAAATTATGAGGACGACGCAGAGATCAGAGAGTGAGAACAACTTCTTCAAAAAGTTTGAAGACAACAAGGGTACGTTCGTCCAGTTCTGGATGCGATTCGAGAGTGCGATAGACCAACAAAGGCACATACAGAAGAGGCTAGACAACGATAACCGGCAGACATATCCCTAAAATGGAACGAATCCAATGGAGACCGACGCGGCAAGGGTGTACACGCACCTGACGTTTCCAAACTTTTAGGAAGAGGTCAAGTTTTTGCTTTACATGTGCAGCGTTCGTGGGTATCAGGAGAAGGATGGGATTGAAGCGACAACAGTTAGGGATTCGATCCGGGACCGCAACTATATCGTTGAATACAATCCAGCTACTCTGATTCTTGCGTAGCTTTTAGACACTCACTGTCCACGTTGTGTTGTATAGTCTGGTGTGACTATACAATCTAAATGGTGGGACTCTAAAATGCGATGAGTTTGACTATATACAACGTGATGAGTTTGAGTGTACAACGTAATGAGTTTTATTATACAACATAATGAGTGTGACTATGAAAATTAAAGGGTGTTACTCTGAAATGCGGTGAGTGTGATTATACAACGTAATGCGTTTGTTTCTGCAACATAAGAAATATGACTAAACGTCATAATGGGTGTGATTATACCGAATAGTGAATGTGACTATACACTTTCAGAAAGTCACATTCTATACGTTGTGTAGTCACGGTCCAGATGGTATTAGAGTCGCACTCTTTATGTGCGTAATGTCCCTGCAGGTACCTGTGAGCACTACAAAAAGTAGATGAAATTGCGGCGGACGTTTTGCGGCGGACTAACTATCCGACACATGTTTTCCGATCACGTCGGATTTGCGTCGGATTAGGCGACGCGACTGGTTTGTGTGGGAATACCCCACGCAAGATGGACGCAGGGTAAGGGCGCCAAAGTGAGTGAGTTTCGCGCTCAATTATGCGGCGGATAATCCGCCGCATAGGCCGTTATGCGGCGGCCAATCCGCCGCGTGCTATTCCTTTTACCGACGCATGGTTGACATGTAATTAAAAAAAATCCATCGTACGATGTGACGGAAAATCCGACGCATAATTAATGACATGCGGCGGATCTTGCGTGGGATTTTCCGCCGCATAGAAGGTCATATAAAAAAAAAAGACGCGGACAGATACACAAACACCCTAAATCGATTTCCCCAAATCGATTTGCCCAACCCTAATCTACCCAATTCCCCTCCCTCTTCCCGTCTTCCCCTCCAGCGACGGCATTCCACTGCTACGCCTCCCCCCGTTGTCGCGTTCTCCGGGTCGCCCTCCCCCTTGCCGCGCGCCATTCTCATCTTCGTTTCATTTTTCCATCTTTTCTCCATTAAAGTATGTTCAAACTGTTAAATTTTTAAAATATTTGTTATTGTTATTGTTATTGTTATTGTTATTGTTATTGTTAATGTTATTGTTGATTAGGTTATTGTTGATTAGGTTATTGTTGTGGTTGGTTGTGTTAGTGTTGGGGTTTCTTAGAGTTACTACTTATAAATTATAGTAGTAGAAGTAAAGGTTGTTACTTATAAATTTTGTTGTCACCAATTATAGTTGTTGTTGTTGTTGATCAATTACTATGAATTGGGAATTGGGAATTTTTGATGAATTTCATCTGCTGCTGCTACTGTAACAAAAAATTTTCTGAAAAAATTTCATATACTATAAATAAAAAGGAAGCAATACTTGGAAATTTTCTACTGAAAAATCAAAAAAAAAATATGTAAAAAAATGACAAAAAGTAAAAAAAAAAAAGGACAAAGGTCTAAGCTTTTTTATAGCTGAAGAAGTGAAGATGAACTATCAATGAACAGTTGAACACAAACTACACCCAAAAAAAATTTAAAAAATCACGATGGAAGAAGTTGATCAATTTGCTAGAAGTGCAGAAAAAGTCACCAAACTACTATAAGGTTGTTGTTGTAATGGTGATCAATACTGGAAGACTCTGCTGATTAGGCACAACCTAGATGTCATGCACATTGAAAAGAACTTTTGTTGAGCAACTTATGAACACCATTATGGATGTACCTAATAAGACGTCATTCGGACCGAAAGGCAAAGCCGACTTTAAGGAACTGTGTTTCAGTCGACCCAAGTCAATGTCATTCGTATTGGACAGAAGTGAGAAGAAGGCGTTATGTGACTGGGTATCTGGGTTGAAGTTCCCGGACGGTTACGCATCTGACTTGTCTAGGTGTGTAGACCATTCGAAAATGATATTGCATGGCATGAAAAGTCATGACTGTCATGTCTTCATGGAGAGATTGTTGCCTGTAGCATTGAAGCAGTTAGTCCATGTAAACACATGGAATGCCATAACTGAGATTAGTCAATTTTTCCGCGATTTGTGTTCACCTACCATTTCCGTGGACTCCATTAATCGGTTGGAGAAGAACATTGCTGAGATCATTTGTAAGTTGGAGAAAATATTTCCTCCGTCTTTCTTCAACTCAATGGAACATTTACCAGTTCACCTTCCATTTGAAGCGAAAGTTGGGGGCCCTGTTCAATACCGTTGGATGTATCCATTTGAAAGGTACGATTGCGTTAACAACTGTGCCCAATTCGTAGCATCTAAAATGAAAGTAATTGTACTTTGTATTATTGTTATGCAGGTTCCTCAATCATCTTAAAAAAAAATTGGAAATAAAGCTCGGGTGGAAGGGTCAATATGTAACGCTTATCTGTTGGAGGAGACGTCAAATTTTTGTTCCTTTTACTTTCAAGATCATATTGACACGAAAGCGAAGGATATTGATGTCGGTGTCAATGACAATGACGAATCTGATGACACTGTAGAACCATTTCGAAAGGATGTAGGCAGCACTACGGGCAAATGTAAGGAAAGATTTCTCACTGAGGTTGAGTACAATCAAGCACACACTTACGTCATAAGAAACTGTGGTTCAATCATAAGGCCGTACGAGGAGTAAGTGACAGATGTAGTGCAATAGCTCTTTATTGTTTTGATAATATAAAACCCCATAAAATAAATTTATTTATTTTCATCTGACTCGAAACAAATTTAGGAAATTCGAGGCGTACATCACGACCAAACATGCAGAAGTTAGATCATGTGACGCAGTTTGGAGCAAATATGAGTCGTTGTTCTCCACTTGGCTACGGGATCAAGTACGTGAAAATGATAGTTGTGACTTTAAGTTACTCGAAACTGTTTACTAAAATAATTTATTGACTTATTATATCTTCATGAAAGCCTGAAGTGTTGCTCGACCCCCTCATGAAAACTCTTGCGACTGGCCCTTCTTCACGGGCGAAGACTTGGAAGCGTTATTCAGTAAATGGGTACAAGTTTCGTGCTTTCAAAGATGGTGTCGACGTCCCAAAATCTACAATTAGTAACGGCGTCTGTGTGAGTTCCACGGAAGGGTCAGATTATTATGGAACACTAGAAGAGGTGATTGAGCTCCACTATTTTGACAGTGACAGGACCTGTAAACCCGTACTATTCAAATGTGATTGGACTGATAACTCCGCACAAGGAGTTAATGTTCATAAGTTATACAATCTTGTAGATGTGAATCGCTCAAGAAAACTGCGAGGGCACAATCCTTTTGTGTTGGCGTACCAAAGCGATCAAATTTGCTTTGCCCCTTATCCAAAGGGAAAAAAGGATACACAATGGTCGGCGGTGTTTAAGATCAAGGTGAGATCACAAGTTGACAACCCAATCACCGACGATAACGTATACCAAGAGGATGTCGTTCCTAATGTACAACCACTTTCATCTATTGTAGTTTCAGACACTGATGACACTGATGATGTTGAGGAACAAGTAGGGAACGTCGGTGAAGAGGATGGGGGCGAGGAAGAGGAAGAAGATGAGTTTCACAATTGGATCGTGCCTGAGGGTGAGGGTGAGGATGAGGAACAGGTTGTTGTTCAAGAAGCAGATGAGGAAGAGGTCGTGATGGGAGGGATTTGTCGTGGATCCCGCCACCAAATAATATCCAACTAACCTAACTAGGGTAGCTAGGGCAAGTCGGGTTGAATCCACAGGGACGGAAAATGCGTTTAGACTAATGGGTGCTACGGTCTAGGACTAGGTTCGAGACGAGCTAATCTAGGGGGAGGCTAATGACTAGGCTAAGGTCTAAAACACTGAAAAGGAAGACAAAACAAGCAACTATTGACTAAGGGAAGCAAGAATAACAATAAGAAGGAAAACTAGGGCTAGGTCGGTTTCATGGGTGCAAAGAAGACAAAAAGGGGAAAAACGGAGTCACTAGCATGCTTTCGTAGCATAGGTTCCGCCGATCGGGCTCTCGCTACGTAATCGGCCTAGGGGTCGTCCTCACCGGGCTCTCGCTACGTAATGAGGCAACCAAACCATCTAACCAAACACACACATACAAGAGAATATGCAAGAAAAACAAGGATTGATCGTCTCTAGTCTCACAAGCATTTCATCAAACATGTGGAGTGCAAGGTAAATGGGAAACAACAAAAACAACATCTAATACCACCAATATCACCCTAATCATCCACAATCCCAACCAATCCCCCTAATAACCCTAGCAAGAGTCTACTCAAACATATCTAATCTAAAACTAACACTAACAAGAGAAACCAACATAAGAATCAAAACATTCAAATAAAGAACAAACAAGAACAACAAACTAGATATAAAGATGAAAACTTGAATAACATAAACAAAGATTAAGAGTAAAAGGATGAGAAGATTATACCAACTAACAAGAGAATGAAAAGATGAGAACTTGTATATAGAGAACACCCAAAACATCCACCAATGTTGTCAAGATTGGATGGATTCTTCAAGAGATCCCTTAATACAAGATTAGCTAACTAGATGAAGGACTAATTAACGACTAATCTACTCTAATCTAAGCTAATCTATGCGAAAGTAGTCTAAGGTTTAGTGGGTAATGTCTAACATATCCTAAGATTACAAGAGGAAGGGTATATATAGGGTTACAATGAATAAGGAGAAGGAAAGAAGCAATTGCGGGCTACAGCACCCCTTCCCGGTCGGGATGGGCCATCCTTCCCGGTCGGGAAGAGCCAAAACAGCAGCCCTTTCATTCGCACCCTTCATCCCCGACGGGATGAGGTCCTTCCCGTCGGAGATGAGTCTTGTAGGCCTTCAATATGATCTTTAAGGTCCCTCCTTGCCTCTCATGGGTTTCTCATCGATTCTCGGGACTCGGGATCGAGCCTAAGGGGCTCGGGAATGGGTTCCAAGGTCTCGGGATCGAATCCAAGGCATCGAGTGATCGTTCCTTCTCTTCGTTGGCTCCAAAAGTGTATGAAACGAGTCGGAATCGTTCCAATTCTTCATGAATGGTCTCGGAAACCTAAAACGAACTAAAGGAAGCATAAGTAACCCATAAACCGCTCCCAAGGAGCGATTCCACAAGGAAAACGGGACCAAAACACAACAAATTAGGCACTACAAACTACACTTATCAACTCCCCCACACTTAACCCTTACTCGCCCTCGAGTAAGCACAAACTAACTACTAAACTAGCCGAGCGGGTATTAGCGCACCCTACGCCCTTTCAACTCACGCGAGTACACTTAGAGGAAAAGTGCACTCCGCAAGGCAAGTGGGGTCTTGCGACAAAACTGTGGATGCAACCGGACACAAAACACATAAACAACAAGCATACAAACAAACAAACACAAGGTCGCACCCAAAAAGAAACAAATACCGCTTCCCTCTAAAAAGCGGTGAAAGAAGCACCGGTTTAGGACTCAAGGCAAGTGACAACGTTCCCAAGCTAATAACACAAATCGAAATGAACTAAACCCTAATAGTATGACAGCAAAGCAATAAAAATGTTGGTAACTTACCTAGGTCCTCCTAACCTTCTAAAAACGTACTACGGGACGATCGGCGGGATGGAAAAAAGATGAACCACGGTGTTAGTCAACACTGTAGGTAAATGAGACCCCGCCTCCATTAGCGATGAGCCAAGAGGGTCGTCCATGTTCAAAACCGCTCAGCTAATCCAAGTAAAAAGGTGAATATTATTGCAAAATGAGGGAAGATCGACCACTACCGCTATCATCCTTCCTACGGACTCGGTCCTTTGGTAGGCTCTTCACGGCAATAGTTGGCAAAAGGCTTATTTTTGAGATGTGGGGACTCTTTTTGTGGGACGGTTTTCTTTTGGCATTTTCCTTTCTTTTGCATTTTTTTGCTTTGTGTGTTGCTATGCCAATTCTTTTTCATCTTTTGTATTTTCTTTTTGGCTTTTTGTGCCTTTCCTTTTTTTCTCAATCTTTTCTTTCTTTCATTTTCTTTCTTTTTTTCTTTTTCTTTGCCCTTTTGGCTAGATTTGATTTGTAGGCATTTGTTTTTGCAATTAAGAAAGAGAGATTTCAACAATTTGCAACTTTATTTTGTGGATAAGTGTAGGAGGTAGGGGAATGGGTAAGTCGGGGGTCGCGATTTCCCTTCAAACCCACAAAAAGGTGGAGAACTTGGACTAATCGAACAATTGCAAACACGGTCACCTAAGGGACGGGACTCGGCAACCAAGGCCTTTTCACACCGTGGGTGGTCATAATGGTCAAAATGCATATCCCGTAGTAAATCCCTAGTAAGTTAGTTGGACTCAAGGTAAAGGACCAACGAAACCATTGATTTAGGGTCATTCTACTAGACTAAGGTCCAAGACTCGATTCATACTACTAAAAAGGGAAAGTAAACGCTTGCACACTAGCCTCAAAACCGGGTTTTCGAAAATCTTTTTACACACTAGACAAACTACACACACAAAACAAAGACACGACGAAAACAAAAGAAAAAGAGACAAAAGGTAACAAAACAAAACAAGACAAAACAAACACATAAACAAAACAAACACCACCCCGAACTTCCAAACAAGCCACCAAATCAACCACAAATATTGTAACTCCTCGGATTTAAACAAAAGGGATAAAGTAGATAATTATAGCGTCTTATATTAAAAATATACCATGGTGGCGGAAACACCATGGTTAACTAAATCCGAGTGTTACCAACATAGATAAATAATATGTCTTAACGCATACAACTACTCTCGGAATTGAAACCCGATCAAAATAAAACTACAAGGTTCAATTATTAAACATATTATTCAATATTCATTCTCTCTCAAGTCAACCCCATTCACGAACAAGTAGCACATTAACCTGAAAAAAGATAAAAGTCCACCGTCAGTGGGGAGTAACTAGGAGTCCTCCCAGTCGTGACTGATGAAAATCTAATCATAATTACGAGAATATAATAAGAGATAACATATACTACATTTAAAAACATGATAACATATAAAGTTCATCAAAGGTGATAAAAAAATACATATATTAGTAGCAAGGAATATATGATAACGTCAAATACCCAGTCATAGATAAATAAATAAAATAAATATATAAATAAATATAATGAAAAGCTGATGCACCCTTCCAGAACTCGAACCAAAAATATATAGAATAACACGAGCTAAGAACGAGCACCGTCCATGGCCAATAACCCGAAACCCTGAACTTCGATGCCACCAATAACCTGACACCAAAATAACCCTATGGTGGGACACATAACCGTGAACCCGTGTCAAAGACTAGCCAGACTTTCGAGGGACAAAATGTCTAGTTAAGGCGTAAAAGTGCGGACCCTTAACCAGTCAAGGCGTAAAAGTGCAGACCCTTGACCTCCAAACGACATATCCATAGACTCATAAGAGTATTCCATAAGGAACGGTCAACCCTTAGCAGGCCAATAACCTGAAACCATGCCAGAGTACTAGGTAGGCCAATAACCTGAAACCTACCCAGTTTGGTATTGCTCTTCTCGAGTAGACCAATAACCTGAAATCTACTCGATATCTTATACTCTAGCCATACCATATATAAAAGTGAACAAGGTCCAAAAGATAATATCTGAGCACCATGGATAACCCCATGTTAACATGCCAAACGCTCATAACCGAGCAATCAATTTTAATAGCATCAATAAAAATAAAGTATAATAAAATTGCTAGAGTATAAGATAAATTTTCACCATAAAAATCAATGTCGCTTAAAACAACCATTTATCAAAGTCATATTATCCGATCATGAAGACTAAATAAATTTTTATGTTAAGCATACGATTAAGCAAATAGTATTAGATCATATGACATGTACAACAATTAATTACAATATTTTATATTTCTCTTACACATGAATAAAAATTCATTTATTAAATAAATGATCAAATTATTATTTACGATACATAATAAAAGTTGAAAAATATTAAATAATTGATATTTGTAAAAAGAATAGATCTAGTTCTTAAAATAAATATGTCTATATTTTACATCATAAGATGCTGGCAATGGGGTTTGAACCCTAGTTATCAGGTAAATGAGCATTGTGTCTAACCACTGCAGCACAACTATTATTCTATCCCCTTCTAGAATTAAAATTTAGTTAGATGTGAACAAGCAGTGTTATTTAGGGTGACGAATACTTATCTTTTTAATTATTATACAATCATAAATATGCTTAACTATACATTAGAAATGATTAAATTAAAATTACATACTGTCCATGAAAATTTATTTAATATAAAACTAAGTTTTAAATTCAATTAAAATAATGTCTTATTAATTATTTAACAAGTCTTTATACTTACAATTTATAATAACATTTTAATAGGGAATTTTATGAATAATTAATTAAATAAATAGATAAAAAATATTTTGTGATACTTATAAAATAATTTTAACAACAAAAAAAATCAGAATTTATTTATATAAAATACCATATGAATTTATTCATATTTATTATAACTTGAGGGCTTTATTGTCTAATTATCCATTTAAATCCAAAAAAAAAATTATATAAATTATAAAATCACCATGCAAAATTTTATTACATACTAAAAAGTCATATTACAACAAAAATAATTTTTTTTTTCCATAATTATTTACATATCGCGGATATTTATGCATGCATGAATGAGTAATCATAAAAAATGTGATAATATGAAAAAAAATAAAATAATGATCTGAAAATCAAATCTAAAAGCTTAAAAATCTACATGCAACATCATCAACATAAAAAGTAGGAATATAATTAAGAACACAACTATTTTAATCATTCATATAATTTATATATTTATTGCATGATAAATAAATTACAAGCATGATTAAATAATGAGCAATAAAACCAATCATATATTCATATATTCATCACAAAAATATATACATAATTTATATACCATGAAGTTCATATATTACCATAATTTTTTTAACTTTATATATATCCTCAATTTTATTATAAATTCATAAAAATGTTAGAATTTCATAAATCAAGAAAAGGAGTAACCTAGTTACCTTGAGAGAAACTAGTACTCCCTCCATTTCTATGATTTCTTCCACCTTAAAAGTGGCACATTTCTTAAGAAAAACAATAAAATAAGTAAAAGTAGAGAGGGAGTAAAGTATGTGGGCCACCTAGGTAAGAGAGAAGTGTGATAGAAAAAAAAGAAAGTGGAAGAAATCAAAGAAATGGTTGAAAAAGGAAATGTGGAAGATATCAAAGAAACAGAGGGAGTATTACTAATAAGTAGAATGTGAGTGATATCAACCCAAGTGGTTTCCTTCCACCAAGGTGTCTTGTTCACCTAGTTTTAGATTAATAAAATTTATCAAGATCAAGGAAACAATAAACAATTAAACTAGTAAAACTAATAAAATCTACACTTACTAGTAATTAGGAATGATGGAGAAGAGGATATGGAAAAGGAAATTGATGGGGATGATGGTTTACGGTGGAATGGTGAAGTGAAGAGTAGTTCATCCCTTAATTTAAGGACAAAAGGCATGTGATGATGAAGATAATTAGCCTTAGCCATATAGCCTTGCATGGCTATAAACCTATGCTTATAGACCTTGTGCTCCAAGGAAGTGCAAGTGGGCAAGTTGGCAAGTTGGCAAGTTGCAAGCATGTTACAAAAATAAGTGAAGTGTGAGTGAAATAGATGAGGACGACGGAATTGCGGTCCGCGGATTACGGTGACAGCCTGTCGTATTTCGAGCATAACTTTCTCTACAGAACTCCGATTAAGACGACTAAGGTGGCATTGGAAAGCTAAGAGAAAGATCTAAAACTTTTATGGTTTGATTAAGAGCCAAATACGTCTCTAACCTGACGTAAACTGAGCAATTATATTTCCTAAGTTTATTAGTCCATCCGAACATAAAGGTTTAAAAGGATAAATAAAAGTGTGAAGGGTGGGAACCTGAAATATTAATTCCAAGCATACAAGTGATGGGTGGATCCATGGATAATGGGGATGGAGTTAAAAGAGTTTATATATATCTTTATCAAATTATGAAAACACGGGGTGTTACAACCCTCCCCCCTTAAGAAAAGTTTCGTCCTCGAAACTTGAATGAGTGTGTACCTGCATCAAACAAGTGAGGGTATTTTGCTTGCATGAACGCCTCTGTCTCCCATGTTGCTTCTTCAAACCTTTGGCTACGCCACAAAACCTTTACCAATGGTACGACCTTATTCCTTAAGGTGTTATCCTTTCTATCTAAGATTTGGATGGGTTGCTCCTCATAAGTCAAATTCGGTTCCACCTCGACTGTATCCGACTGAAGTACATGAGATGGATCCCTCCGATATCTTCTCAATTGAGATACATGAAAGACATCATGTACCTTAGACAGGTTAGGGGGTAAAGCTAACTTATAAGCTACTTCACCAATTCGTTCAAGTACTTCATATGGTCCTACAAACTTAGGGCTCAATTTTCCCTTAATACCGAATCTCTTCACCCCTCTCATGGGTGATACCTTAAGAAAGACCTTGTCCCCAACATCAAACTCTATTTGTCTTCGACGCAAGTCAGCATATGACTTTTGCCGATCTTGAGCCGCTTTCATCTTTTCCCGGATCAACCTAACCTGCTCAATGGACTCTTGGATCATCCCAGGGCCAACAACAACAACCTCACTAATATCATCCCAACACAAAGGACTTCGACATTTCCTTCCATACAAAGCCTCGAATGGAGCCATCTTGATACTAGCGTGATAACTGTTATTGTACGAGAACTCTACTAAGGGAAGACTCTTCTCCCACCCTGTTTGGAATTCTAGAACGCACGCTTGTAGCATATCCTCTAAAGTTTGAATAGTGCGTTCGGTTTGGCCATCGGTAGCAGCGTGGAAAGCAGTACTCAACTTTAACTTACTTCCTAATGCCTCCTGGAGCTTCCTCCAAAAATGCGAACAAAATCGTGGGTCACGATTAGAAACTATGTCTTTAGGAACTCCATGGAATCTAATAACTTCTCTTTGGTATGCCACCGCCATCTCATCCAAACTCCAAGTATCTTTCATTGGAATGAAGTGAGCTACTTTAGTTAAACAGACCACCACTACCCAAATGGCATTCTTTCCCGTGGGCGACCTTGGTAACCCAGTTACAAAGTCCATGGAGATGGAATCCCATTTCCACACGGGTATTTCTAAGGGTTGCAAAAGATCACCAGGTCTTCGATGTTCGAACTTTACTTTCTGACAGGTAAGACATCTGGCCACAAAATTCGCAATTTCTTTTTTCATGTTAGGCCACCAAAAGAATTTCTTCAAATCCTTATACATCTTATCCCCACCAGGATGAATAGAGTATGGTGTACTATGAGCTTCCTGCACAATCTTCATTTTAAGATCATCACAGTCAGGGATGCACCACCTACCTTGAAATCTTAAACTTCCATCCGCCCAGACTTCAAAATCATTTGCTTCACTGACCTTGGCACGTAGGCCTTCAAGCACTGGATCCTCTTGTTGTTTTATTCGAGTTTCGTGGTAGATCTCAGGTTCAGCACTCATAGCATTCAGAGCGATACTTCCTTGCTGAACTACCTCTAAATTCAACTTTCGAAATTCATGACAAAGGTCATTGGGCAACACCATGACGACATTCATTGTGTGTTTTTCTTTTCTACTTAATGCATCAGCCACCACATTGGCCTTACCTTCATGGTATTGGAGTTGGAGGTCGTAGTCATTAATCAATTCTATCCACCTTCTTTCCCTTGTGTTTAGATCTCTTTGGGTAAAAATGTACTTTAAGCTCTTGTGATCGGTGTAAAAGTTGCATGATACTCCATAAAGATAGTGCCTCCAAATCTTAAGAGCAAAGACTACCGCTGCCAACTCGAGATCATGAGTCGGGTAGTTTTTCTCGCATTCCTTTACTTGTCTCGAGGCATAGGCCCCCACTGATGGGAAGGGATTTGTCGTGGATCCCAACCGTCAAATAAAATCGGCTAAACCTAGTGGGTAGCTAGGGTAAGTCGGGTCGAATCCACAGGGACAGGATGTCGGACTAAGGTATGCTACGGTCAAGGACTATGTTCAAGACAAGCTATTCTAAGGGGGAGGCTAGGACTAAGCTAGGTCTAAAACTAGGACTAAGGGAAGCTAGGATAACACTAAGAAGGAAGACTAGGGTTAGGTCGGGTTCATGGAGTGATGGGATGGTCGAGGAGAAGCTAAGGTGAAGGGGTAGTCGGATAATCTAGGTTTAGTCCGGGCTCTCGCTACGTAGACCGACCTAGAGGTCCTTGATAGGACCCATCTAGCGACACACAACACAATCGGGGTTACTAGCGTGCTATCATGGCCTAGGTCGCATCCGGGTTCTCGCTACGTAGACCGACCTAAGGGTCGTCCTCACCGGGCTCTCGCTACGTAGTGAGGGAACCAAACCCACAAGCAAACTATCACCCACAAGAGAAAAGGCAAGAAAAATACAAGGAATTGCATCTATATGTCATTCAAGCATTTCAACAAACATGTACCATGCATCAAACCAAGAGGAAACCCAAAACTTCCACCAACATCTCCAACAAACCCTTAATCACCCACAATCACATCCAATCACCCTAATAACCCTAGCAATGATCTACTCAAACATATCTATACTAAAACTAACAAGAACAAGAACAACTAACTCAAATAACAAAACTTGCATAATGAAACTAGAGAAACAATGAACAATACAAACAACAAAGATTCAAACTTTAATGATAAAACAAGATTAAGAGAAGAGAAAAGAGGATTATACCTACTAACAAGATGAATGGAAGAAGGAAACTTGCATAAATGAGAAAAACCCAAAACAAACACCCAAGGTTGTCAATCTTGAATGGATCTTGAAGAATTCTCTTAATACAAGGCTTAATCTAAGATTAACGATAATCTAAAG
This sequence comes from Agrostemma githago, assembly GCA_958450325.1. Lineage (NCBI taxonomy): Eukaryota > Viridiplantae > Streptophyta > Magnoliopsida > Caryophyllales > Caryophyllaceae > Agrostemma > Agrostemma githago. Next base: position 41,448,251 of record OY288254.1, on the reverse strand, counting down.
ACTAATCTACACTAATCTATGCTAATCTATGCTAAAACTATCTAGGGTTTAGTGTCTAATGAAAGGCATAAGCTTTACAAAACAATGGAAGAGTATATATAGGGTTACAAGGGGTAAGGAGAAGAAAAGAATCGAATGCGTGTTACAGCTCCCTCATCCCGCCCGGGACGAGATGGTCTCGCCCGGGACGAGATGGTCTCGCCCGGGACGAGATGGTCTCGCCCGGGACGAGATGGTCCCGACCGGGACGAAGTCCTTCTCGGCCGGGACGGGCTCAAGACAGGAGCACTTGCTTTTGCACCTTCCTTCCCGGTCGGGAAGGCATTATCCCGCCCGGGAAGGACCTTGTAGGCCTCTCTTAAGATCTTTTTGGTCCCTCCTTGGTTCTCATGGGCTTCCCATCGATTCTAGGGACTCGGGATCGGGTCTCGAAGGCTCAGGATTGGGTCCCAAGGTCTCGGGGTCGACTCCAAGGCATCGAGTGATCGTTCCTTAGCTTCGTTGGCTCCAAAAAGTGTATGTATTGAGTCGGAATCGCTCCAACTCTTCATGAATGGTCTCGGGAACCTGAAACGAGCTAGAGGAAGCATAAGTAGCCCATAAACCGCTTCCAAGGAGCGATTCTACAAGGAAAATGGGACCAAAACACAGTAAAATAGGCACTACAAACTACACTTATCAATTCCCCCACACTTAACCCTTACTCGCCCTCGAGTAAGCACATACTATCTACTAAACTAGCCGAGTGGGTATTAGTGCACCCTACGCCCTTTCAACTCACGCGAGTACAGTTAGAGGAAAAGTGCACTCCGCAAGGCAAGTAAGGTCTTGCGACAAAACCGTGGATGCAACTGGACACAAAACACACAAAAAAACAAACACAAGGTTGCACCCAAAGAAAAACAAATACCACTTCCCTCCAAAAGCGGTGAATGAAACACCGGTTTAGGACTCGAGGCAAGTGACAACGTTCCCAAGCTAATCATACAAATCGAGATGAACTAAACCCTAATAGTATGACGATAAAGCAACAAAAACGTTGGTAACTTACCTAGGTCCTTCTAAATTTCTAAGAACGTACTACGGGACGATCGGCGGAGTGGAAAAGTGATGAACCACGGTGTTAGTCGACACTGTAGGTAAGTGAGACCCCGCCCCCTTTAGCCATGAGCCAAGAGGGTCGTCCCATGTCCAAAACCGCCTAACTAGTCTAAGTAAAAAGGTGGAAATAAATGCAAAATGAGGGAAGAACGACCATTACCGCTATCATCCTTCCTAGGGACTCGGTCCTTTGGTAGGCTCTTCACGGAAAAAGTCGGAAAAAGGCTTATTTTGAGATGTTGGGATTATTTTTTTGAGACGGGTTTTCTTTTGGCATTTTTCTTTCTTTTTGACATTTTGCTTTGTTTGTTGCCATGTTATTTCTTTTTCTTCTTTTCTATTTTCTTTTTGGCTTTTGTGCCTTTTCTTTTTCTTCATTCTTTTCTTTCTTTCATTTTCATTCTTTTTCTTTTCTTTGCCCTTTTGGCTTGATTTGGCTTTTTGGCTTTTCTTTGTATGACAAGAAAGGGAGAATTCAACAAATTGCAACTTATTGTGTGGATATGTGTAGGAGGTAGGTAAATGGGTGAGTCGGGGAGCGTCCTTCCCTTCAAACCCACAAAAGGGGAAAAACTAGGACTAGTCTAACGATTCCGAACATGGTCACCTAAGGGACGGGACTCGGCAACCAAGGCCTTTTCACACCGTGGGTGGTCATAATGCAAATCCCGTAGTAAATCCCTAGTAAGCTAGGTGGACTCAAGGTAAAGGACCAACAAAATCATTGATTTAGGGTCATTCTACTAGGCTAAAGTCCAAGACTCGATTTATACAACTAGGAAGGGAAAGTAAACACTCGCACACTAGCCTCTAAACCGGGTTTTCGAAAACCTTTTTACACACAAGACTCAACCACACACAAAACAAAGACATGAGGAAAACAATAAGAAAAAGAGACAAGAAACAACAAAACAAAACAAAATAAACACATGAACAAAACAAACACCACCTCGAACTTCCAATCAAGTCACCAAATAAATCACCAACTTTACAAAGCTCCACCCGAGCACACATCATCACAAATCTCCTCCAAACTCACAAGAAGCAAAGAGGGAAAAAGGGATAGAAGATGTTACCGAATGTCTTGAAAGCTCTCCAAAGCTATCGGTGATTTAAGCAACCTAAAAGGAAAAGGGGAGGCAAACACACACAACAAGACAAATATACGACACAAGGACACAAAAGAAAAAGACACAAAAAAGAAAATCTTTTTGATTTTTGTGAAATTTTTCAAATTTTTAGGGTTTTTTTGAAGATTTTTTCCGAAAAACTACTAAAATAAAACTAACTACAATAGAATATCGCTCCCCCACACTTAAACCGAGCAATGTCCTCATGCTCGATCGTAGTGTGCGGAGAGACAAAAGAAAAGAAAATAAACTACGAAAATAAAGCTAAAATTAAAAACAAAGCGGAGAAAAAGGTAGAAGGTGTCCGGCCGGGGTGTAGTCAAGTCACCATTGGTCGAGACAAGAAAAGATATGGATGGGGGAAGAAATAAAAAGAAGGAAGTAAAAGGAAATGGGAGGGGAGGGTAGGTGTAATCAAGTCACCTAGCCCGGATTCCGCCTAAATCCGACTAAATCCTACAAAAAAGGGTGAAAAACATGTAATTTTGGATTTTGAAATGACTCCCGACGTAATCACGTCATCGAGAGTCAGGAGCAATAGCTACCAAGGCCCCGAGGGCCACCATGACACCAAGACACAAAAGTGTACAAGGGGAAGGGAATAAACACGAAAGAAAACAAGCTATAAAAGACGGGAAAGAAAGGATAGTTGCCGTACCAATAGGTTAGCAACTCACTCGCTACATCGTCTCATAGATCAATATAGGCACATGGCTTGTCTTCGTCATTGTCATCCCGCTTCAAACTTGATAAAACCGCATGGTTGGGGTAGTAATGGTGTGAGGGGGGTGGGATTTGATGGGAAAGTCGATGTAAAGTGAAGAGAAAATGAGGTGAGGGTATGTCAATGAAGTGTAAGGGTCATATGACATGAGCAAGGATGGGTAGGGAGGTTGGGTGGGGGTATAAAATGGTTGGGTGGGCTCACATGATGAAGAAGAGGCCAAAAGAGGAGAAGGGGACCATCCCGGTCGGGAAGCCCTCTTCCCGGTCGGGATGACTCTCCAGAATGTCCAATTTTCAGCACACTCATCCCAATCGGGATGACATCCTTCCCGGTCGGGATGAGCCTTCTAGCCCTTCATTTCCTTGCTAGCTTCACCCACATGTCCACCAATACATCGAGACATAGAATCTCGTCCCCAAAAGCTTGTCAAAAGCTTCAAAAACCGACTCCCATGCCCAAATCCAAGCTTCTATCATCAACTACTCTTTCAAGACTTCATCTTCACTTCATATCTAGCAAACAAGCTCAAATACAACATCAAATTTCCTCCCTCACATCGCTCATCAAAATACCAAATCACAAGAATTCCATCAAAGCTAACAATCCTAAAAACCAAAATATCCAAACAAACATAAACACAAATACAAGCACAAAAGAAAAGGGAAAAGATATTTACACTAGCTACTCTCACAAACTACGCCTCCATAGCCATCAAGAGCTTGAAGGAGTAAGTCAAATGCTCTAGCAACATCTTCAATTAAGCTCACATGGCCGAGCCTAGCCAATTCCAAGAGCTTCCAAGTCGGAGGGAAGAAGCGATCATCTTCATTATGCTCGGGGTTCTCGTGATCTTCCGGGTCTTCGGAACCATTATAGCAACGACTCTTATGACCATCCGGTAGGTATAGTGGTCTAGAGTCGTGCTCGGCAATATGATGCGGGAGATCACACCCTAGGGGTGTCGCTTCTTCTACGGGGTCGAGAGTGGAACTCTTTTCCACCGCCCGACAAGGATTCTCTTCACCAACCGTCTCACAAGACAAGGGACTAGGCATCGAGTGCGGTAGAGGAGGAGAAGGCATCAAGTTTTCTTCATTGGAGGCTTTAGGATCCTCCAATTTCCCATTCAAAGCAAGTTCCAAGGCATCTACTTCTTTTTCCCAAGTATTGCGCTCCTTTTCACTCACCTTGTCTATATGGCCTAGAGGAGGTATGTCTTCACTTGGCTTTGGATTGTCTAGACCCGGTTCATCACGAAGAAAATCGAACAAATCCAATTTGATAGCCAATACATCGGCGCCCCAAGAATTATCTCGACAATCATGTTCACTCCCCTCCTCATTGTTGGCCCTTGAAGCTTCAACTCCCTCTATTCTTCCCCTATCTTCACCACCCAAGCAACACTCAACAATGGTCTCTTGATCGACCCTCTCTTCTTCATTTGTAGCTTCAAGGTTGGGTTGACTTTCTTGTGGAGACACCCGACCTTCTTGCCCAAATGAACCTTCCTCAACATGTTGTGGAGCTCGAGTGGCCGACATCGTGATATGAGCCATGAGTGCATTGATGCGAGCATCCTGCACCTCTATTTGGGCCTTGAGCTCCTCTTTAACCCCTAGTATTTGAGCCACCATCGCTTGTTGAGTCTTTTCCAAAAGAATCCTCAAATCTTGTTGACCCTTATGCAATAGGATTATTGCCTCTTGTTGACTCTTTTGCATTTGAACCAACATTTGACAAGTCTCAAAGTTAGGGATATTTGGTTGTGGGTTATGTGAGGGTGTTTGGTAGTTGTTAGGATGTTGGGATGATCCTTGACAACTTTCTTGGTAACCATAAGGAGGGCGTTCATAAGATTGTTGATGAGGTTGATATGGTTGGTGAAATTTCGGGACTTGGCCATTTGCCCCAAAGTTGTCCCGTGATGATTGATGGTAGCTCGGACGAGCCATGTCTATAACGTCGCTTTGGTACCTAGGATGAGCTAGAAGCACTTGAGCAAACGTTAATAGCCTAGTGCTTTTGAGGCACTAGGAGGGTGGAATAGCACACAAGGAATAGAACGGAGATACACAAGGAGAAGAGAACACAAAAGTCAAGAACAAAGTCCACAACTAAGCAAACAAAAGTCTAAACTACGCCGTCCCCGGCAACGGCGCCTATTTGATGGGAAGGAATTTGTCGTGGATCCCAACCGTCAAATAAAACCGGCTAAACCTAGTGGGTAGCTAGGGTAAGTCGAGTCGAATCCATAGGGACGGGAGGTCGGACTAAGGTATGCGGTCAAGGACTATGTTCAAGACAAGCTATTCTAAGGGGGAGGCTAGGACTAATCTAGGTCTAAAACTAGGACTAAGGGAAGATAGGATAACACTAAGAAGGAAGACTAGGGTTAGGTCGGGTTCATGGAGTGATGGGATGGTCGAGGAGAAGCTAAGGTGAAGGGGTAGTCGGATAATCTAGGTTTAGTCCGGGCTCTCGCTACGTAGACCGACCTAGAGGTCCTTGATAGGATCCATCTTAGCGACACACAACACAATCGGGGTTACTAGCGTGCTATCATGGCCTAGGTCGCATCCGGGCTCTCGCTACGTAGACCGACCTAAGGGTCGTCCTCACCCGGCTCTCGCTACGTACTGAGGGAACCAAACCCACAAGCAAACTATCACCCACAAGAGAAAAGGCAAGAAAAACACAAGGAATTGCATCTATATGTCATTCAAGCATTTCAACAAACATGTACCATGCATCAAACCAAGAGGAAACCCAAAACTTCCACCAACATCTCCAACAAACCCTTAATCACCCACAATCACATCCAATCACCCTAATAACCCTAGCAATGATCTACTCAAACATATCTATACTAAAACTAACAAGAACAAGAACAACTAACTCAAATAACAAAACTTGCATAATGAAACTAGAGAAACAATGAACAATGAACAATACAAACAACAAAGATTCAAACTTTAATGATAAAACAAGATTAAGAGAAGAGAAAAGAGGATTATACCTACTAACAAGATGAATGGAAGAAGGAAACTTGCATAAATGAGAAAAACCCAAAACAAACACCCAAGGTTGTCAATCTTGAATGGATCTTGAAGAATTCTCTTAATACAAGGCTTAATCTAAGATTAACGATAATCTAAAGACTAATCTACACTAATCTATGCTAATCTATGCTAAAACTATCTAGGGTTTAGTGTCTAATGAAAGGCATAAGCTTTACAAAACAAGGGAAGAGTATATATAGGGTTACAAGGGGTAAGGAGAAGAAAAGAATCAAATGCGTGTTACAGCTACCTCATCCCGCTCGGGACGAGATGGTCCCGACCGGGACGAAGTCCTTCTCGTCCGGGACGGGCTCAAGACAGGAGCACTTGCTTTTGCACCTTCCTTCCCGGTCGGGAAGGCATTATCCCGCCCGGGAAGGACCTTGTAGGCCTCTCTTAAGATCTTTTTGGTCCCTCCTTGGTTCTCATGGGCTTCCCATCGATTCTCGGGACACGGGATCGGGTCTCGGAGGCTCAGGATTGGGTCCCAAGGTCTCGGGGTCGACTCCAAGGCATCGAGTGATCGTTCCTTAGCTTCGTTGGCTCCAAAAAGTGTATGTATTGAGTCGAAATCGCTCCAACTCTTCATGAATGGTCTCGGGAACCTGAAACGAGCTAGAGGAAGCATAAGTAGCCCATAAACCGCTTCCAAGGAGCGATTCTACAAGGAAAATGGGACCAAAACACATTAAAATAGGCACTACAAACTACACTTATCAACCACCTTTCCATTTTGCATCAATACACAGCCGAGTCCATTATTTGACGCATCGCTGTAAACATCAAAGCTCACTCCTTCTTCGGGTAAAGTCAAGATTGGTGCCGACGTTAATCTTTTCTTTAACTCTTCAAACGCCTCTTCGCATGCACTAGACCACACAAATTTTGGCTCCTTCTTCAATAAAGAAGTCATTGGCTTTGCTACCTTTGAGAAGTCTTTGACGAACCTTTGGTAGTATCCTGCCAGACCCAAGAAGCTACGTATTTCCCTCACATTCTTTGGACTTTCCCAATTCACTATCGCTTGAACCTTAGTTGGGTCAACGCTAATGCCTTCACCAGAAACGACATGGCGTAAAAATGCAACCTTCTTAAGCCAGAATTCGCATTTTGAGAACTTTGCAAACCACTTTTGCTTTCTTAACGTCTCCAATATCGACCTCAGATGTTTAACATGTTCCTCTTCATTCTTTGAATAAATGAGGATATCATCGATGAATACCACTACACATTTGTCCAAATACTCATGGAAGGTCCTATTCATCTGATCCATAAACACCGCTGGAGCATTGGTTAGACCAAAGGTCATCACTACAAACTCATAGTGCCCATACCTTGATCGAAAAGCGGTTTTAGGGATATCCTCTTTCCTCACTGGGATTTGATGATAACCCGACCTCAAGTCGATCTTTGAGAAAGTACTTGCTCCCTTAAGTTGATCGAATAAATCCTCGATTCTTGGGAGTGGGTAA